>CM038146.1:51139047-53539047 GCA_021437245.1 Aegilops speltoides
GAAATGACAAGCGGTTTTCAAGAAGGTATTCTCTGCAAGCAATTGAAATTGTAGGTAACAGATAGTTTTGTGATAAGATAATTTGTAACGGGTAACAAGCAATGAAAGTAAATAAGGTGCAGCAAGGTGGCCCAATCCTTTTTGTAGCAAAGGACAAGCCTGGACAAGTTCTTATAATGAGAAAAACCGCTCCCGAGGACACAGGGGAATTATCGTCAAGCTAGTTTTCATCACGCTCATATGATTCACGTTCGTTACTTTGATAATTTGATATGTTGGTGGATCAGTGCTTGGGCACTGCCCTTTCTTGGACAAGCATCCCACTTATGATTAACCCATATTGCAAGCATCCGCAACTACAAAAGAAGTGTTAAGGTAAACCTAACCATAGCATGAAACATATGGATCCAAATCAGCCCCTTACGAAGCAACACATAAACTAGGGTTTAAGCTTCTGTCACTCTAGCAACCCATCATCTACTTATTACTTCCCAATGCCTTCCTCTAGGCCCAAATAATGGTGAAGTGTCATGTAGTCGACGTTCACATAACACCACTAGAGGAGAGACAACATACATCTCATCAAAATATCGAACGAATACCAAATTCACGTGACTACTAATAGCAAGACTTCACCCATGTCCTCATAAACAAATGTAACTACTCACAAAGCATATACATGTTCATGATCAGAGGGGTATTAATATGCATTAAGGATCTGAACAAATAATCTTCCACCAGATAAACCAACTAGCATCAACTACAAGGAGTAATCAACACTACTAGCAACCCACAGGTACCAATCTGAGGTTTGGATACAAAGATTTGATACAAGAGATGAACTAGGGTTTGAGAGGAGATGGTGCTGGTGAAGATGTTTATGGAGATTGACCCCCTCCCGATGAGAGGATCAATGGTGATGATGATGGTGATGATTTCCCCCTCCCAGAGGGATGTTTCCCTGGCAGAACAACTCCGCTGGAGCCCTAGATTGGTTCTGCCAAGGTTCCGCCTCGTGGCGGCCGAGTTTCGTCTCGTAAGCTTGCTTATGATTTTTTCCAGGGTAAAAGACTTCATATAGCAGAAGATGGGCACCGGAGGGCTGCCAGGTGGCCCATGAGGCAGGGGGCGCGCCCAAGGGGGTAGGGCGCGCCCCCCACCCTCGTGGACCGTGGGTGGCCCCCCTCAGGTATTTCTTCTGCTGAATATTTATCATTAATTCCAAAAATGACTTTCATGGAGTTTTAGGACTTTTGGAGATGTGCAGAATAGGTCTCCAATATTTGCTCCTTTTCCAGCCCAGAATCCCAGCTGCCGGCATTCTCCCTCTTCATGTAAACCTTGTAAAATAAGAGAGAATAGCCATAAGTATTATGACATAACGTGTAATAATAGCCCATAATGCAATAAATGTTGATATAAAAGCATGATGCAAAATGGACGTATTAGTGGGCAGCAGTACCGCCTATAGGCGGTCGGTGCTACAGCTGTCTCCAGCGGTGGTACCAATAGTGCAGCACTACCTCTCCCCACCTAATCTTCTCTGCCTCCTTAGTGCCATGTGTTGCAACCCTATCGGTAGTATCATTGGGGTCAGGGGTAGTACCGCTCCGGCAGCACTACCGGCTCATGGTCTTGCAGCATTGCACTGCACTACACTACGTGCACTACTGCCCGGGCGGTAGTACCGCTCCCCCCAGCGGTAGTACCACTTGTTGCGGGCTGAGAACCGGGTAACGGTTGGATTGGATCCCCACTATATAAAGGGGGTCATCTTCCCCAAGAAGACTTAACTTTCCTCCCCAAACTTCACTGTTGCTCCAAAAACTTATTTTCACCCAATCTCTCTCCCTAGCCAATCAAACTTGTTGATTTTATAGGGATTGGTTGAGAAGGCACGGATCTACACTTCCACCAAGAGAAATTTGATTCCCCCACAAATCCCTTGCAGAACTTTGTTACTCTTGGGTGTTTGAGCACCCTAGACGGTTGAGGTCACCTCGGAGCCACATTCCATTGTGGTGAGGCTTCGTGATGATGTTGGAAGCCTCCAATTAAGTTGTGGGGATAGCCCCAACCTTGTTTGTAAATGTTCGGTTGCCACCTTCAAGGGCACAACTAGTGGAATCACGACATCTCGTATTGTGTGAGAGCGTGAGGGGAATGCAGTGGCCTTAGTGGCTTCTTGGGGAGCATTGTGGCTCCATATCGCTCCAACGGAGACGTACTTCCCCTCAAAGTGAAGGAATTTCGGTAACACATCCTCGTATTCACCGGCTCCACTTGTGGCTATCTCTTACCTTTTTTGTGCAAGCTTTACTTGTGTTGTATCCTTTGCTTGCTTGCTTGTGTTGTTGTTGCTAGCATCATATAGTTTGCCCGCCTAGTTGCATATCTAGACAACATATTTGTTGCTCAACCTAATTTGTTAAGAAAATTTAAAAATTGGTAGTTGCCTATTCACCCCCCTGTAGTCAACCACGTCGATCATTTCAACCAGGCTCTAGGCTGCTTTAAGCTTTGTGCCCATGCGAGCCAGCCCACTTATGCAATCAAACACACATTTCGTGGCCCAACTCGGCCTGGTTGGCCCTAACATGGGCAACCAAACACGCCTTCGATGTATTGGCTCATGAGGTCACTGAAGTTGCGTTGAAAGCACAATACGGTCACCCAACTTTGAAATACACTCGTTATGGTCACTGAATACGATGGGACGTGAAAATACGGTCACTGTAGCGCATATGCGGTGCGTAAACGCTGTTTGACCATGTGTTGACCGCTCATTGGGGACAGGTGGCGAACCGGGGCGGCGCGGCTGTGGAAATAAGCAAAAAAGCCCTCGGGCGACGCCTCATCACCCATTCATCCCTCCACCACTCCACCTGCCTATTCGTCTTCGTCGACAGAGAAAGGGGGAGCTGCATAGGCAACGTCGCCCCGGCGATCATCGGAGGGTTGGGGAGCCGACAACCCAATTTCTTGCGTGGTTGAGGAGGCGCTGCCGCCGCGCGCCTTCGCCACCTATGGGAGGCGGCGTCGATGTCTCTGCTCATCATGCGTATGGGCGGCGGCCCCGTGTCTGAGAAGTTGCCTAATCTGAATCATCCCCCTTTTTTGCTGTTTTGATGTTCAAGAACCCTCCTTTTCGGCCCGCATTGCCCTACTAGATGTTTTGTAGTTGGTAGATAGGCCAAATTCTGCTAGGGTTTTCGCATGGGATTTGGGGGTACCAGAATTGGGGCTTAGGGTTTTAGATGTTCAAATAAGTTGATGCTGATGTGGAGATTTATGTCGATTCTGATGTATGTTGTACATGTGTTGCTGTGTCAGGCCGTCGAAGCAGCAATTTCTCTGTGGAGATCAATCATGGTGGGTTTTTTGTGGGACATGGAACGAACCGTGCTTATGTCAATGGTCGTTCCATTTGGTATGATCATGTGGAGAAGGTAACTTGGTCACCAATTTTAGTTGAAAGTCTAGTTGAGGAAATAGGCTATGAGATGGCAGGCAGGCTCAAGGTTTTCTACTGCATCCCAATTCTTACACCCAGCACTAATGGTTTGAGGGAACTGAGTGATGATGAGCAGGCAGATAGGATGATGGTGTTTGTTGATATTGGGCACCATTTCTTTAGCATCTACCTGGATCATGATCAAAGCTCTCGGGCTAATCCAGATGAAGATGATGTTGTCCACAATCCAAGAGCACATTTGCCTCCAGTCTTGAGCCTTGCAAAGAGAGTTGACATCGTACTGCACACACTGTAGAGGATCAGGAAGAAACAGAGCATGCAGAGGCAGGGGCAGATGCAGAGCCAGAGACAGGGGCACCTATTGCTCTCCAGGTTATATTCCCTGATGTTGATGCAAATGAGGATGTGAATCAATTTGAGTTTGTGAGGAGGCCATCAACACAGCCAGAGCCAGTTGTACTGCAACAACCTAGTCATTACAAAGATAATGCAGCAGAGCCAGTTGTAGGAAGCACATCAATGAGGAGGAGTAGAAAGATAATGCAGCAGACCAGATACTTATTCTCCACGAGGTACTCCACGTACTCCAATTCCCAACGCCAGAACTCACAACTCACCTATCCCAAAAAGACAAGCCAAGGTCAAAAACTCCAATCTTTGGAACTATCCCCATGAAAAGCATATGAAATCGAAGAACTAACCCCATGATTTTGGCACTTGTAGAAGACCCAGCCGTCGTGCTTCTCAGTGGTGGAGATGTACATGCGCACCTTCTCCTTGCAGCCTCCGTAGCGGATCAACTAAGCCAACGCCCGCCATGACAAATAGAGGACAACGAGCTTGCGCAGACATGACAGCCAGACCTTGCGGGGAAAAGCAGCAGAGGAGAACGAGCTCGCGGCAGCCCGATTCGACGGCGGCGACGGTGGTGGCGGAGCAGAGCAACAGAAGCGGAGAGGGCGAGGGGGATTTGAGAGGGGCGCCGCGGGTTAGGGATTTGAGATGGAGAGATTGGGGATTTTGGTTATTTTACAGAAAACCCCTCCATTAATCATTGGCCGAATGAGAGAGCACTACGTGGCGGTTAACAGTTGGTCAAACTAGGCCTGTACGTGCTACAATGACCATATTTTCACGTCTCATCGTATTCAATAACCGTAACGAGCGTATTTCAAAATTAGGTGACCGTATCGTGCTTCCAACGTAATTACAGTGACGGTGGGTGTATTTATCTCTTCTGCGGATAGCACCCTGCCAAACTCCAGCGGGTAGAGTACACTCGACTCGTGCGGCAGTGGCTTCCGAAAAGCGGTGGCGTGTGGCTACTGACCCCTTGCTTAGCTGACGTTGTTATCCGGTTAGTCAGCTAGCCCAACCCCTAAGATATTATACTCCAGCGGCAGCCTGCCAGAATCCAGCGGGCGAGAGTAACAACACCTGTTGCGAAAAAGGAAAAGAGTGAAGGCTGGGCCCTTGTGCTTAGCTGACGTTGTTATCCGGCTAGTCGTGATTAAGTCCTCCACCCCCACTGCCATCCCAGCCGGATCATCGGCGGCGGCGTCCGTGATGGTGGTGGCGACGGAGATGGAGCGCAGGGCCTACGCGCGCGTGGGCCTCCTCGGCAATCCCAGCGACGTCTACGGCGGCCGCGCCGTCTCCTTGGCCGTCGCCGGCCTCTGGGCCACCGTCCGCCTCCGCCCCTCCGACGAGATCCTCGTCCAGCCCCACCCGCGCCACGACCTCGTCGCCTTCCCATCCCTACATGCCCTGGTAAGCACCGCCCCCCCTCCCTCCTCCCTTCCCCCTCTCTCGCGATGGATAGGTACGGCAACGCCGGTGCATGAACGGACAGATCTAGCAACCGCGAATTAACCAATCCATTGCACCGCTGCACCGATAATGATTTGAAACACAGTAGTGGCATCAATCTCTTTTCTTCCAGATTAATCGGCGCCGGTTTGTCAGATCGATCAATCTCTCTGTTCCATCGATCCGGTGTGCAGGTGGAGCGTCTGGACGGCGGCGGGTACTACGGCGGCGTGCGGCTGCTGCTGGCCATCTGCAGGATCTTCCACAACCACTGCAAGCAGAACGGCATCGCCCTGGAGGACAAGAACTTCACCCTGTCCTACGACACCAACATTCCCCGCCAGGTTCCCCCAGATTTCCCAAAGATGCATACTTTTGTAATGCTAGTCATCAGGTCCCTACCAATCCTTAGATTCCCCCCAAATATTCACTACGGCCTAGCCTCTTTTTTTCTTGGACCTGCAGTGCTGTGGCCTGTTTCAGCGCTATGGGTTTGTTGCGAGTTGTGACTGATGGCTCTGTTTGTTTACTCTGCCAACAGGCCGGGCTCTCCGGCTCCAGCGCCATCGTCTGCGCCGCGCTAAGCTGCCTCCTTGATTTCTACGGCGTCAGGGATAAGATCAGGGTTGAGGTCAGGCCCAACCTCATCCTCAATGCCGAGAAGGAGCTCGGCATCGTCGCTGGGCTTCAGGACCGTGTCGCGCAGGTTTACGGCGGCCTTGTTTCCATGGTAATGTGTGGCAGCTATACAACCTGTGTGATCATGAGGACTCTTTGCTGATTTTTTTCAATTTTTGTTCTACTTCTCAGGATTTTAGCCAGGAGCATATGGATAAATTGGGTCATGGCATATACACGCCCCTAGATGTTAGTCTGCTCCCCCCTCTGTATCTCATCTACGCTGAGAACCCAAGCGACTCTGGCAAGGTTTGTTCAATCCGAGCTCAAATTCCAATTCTTTTTTGCTTGAACAATTTTGCTGATGTCCACATTTAAACCTTGTCCAACTGAACTAGGTCCACAGCAGCGTGAGGCAAAGGTGGCTCGAAGGTGACGACCTCATAATATCATCCATGAAAGAAGTTGCGCAGCTAGCATACGATGGCCACAATGCGTTGTTGCAGAAGAATTATAGTGAGCTCGCGAGGCTTATGAACAGGAACTTTGATCTGCGGAGGTGAGACCGATGCCAACATGGCTTAGAAAACAGCCTTGTTAACCCATGGGCATGTATTTATGAAAATTTTCTGGACAGCAAGTTAGTTAAATAGTCGTGCACGATTGGTCGCAGGAAAATGTTTGGGGACGACGCGCTCGGGGATGTTAACATAAAGATGGTCGAGGTAGCGAGGAGCGTCGGTGCCGCGTCGAAGTTCACGGGCAGTGGGGGCGCGGTGGTGGCCCTGTGCCCGGACGGTGATGCGCAGGCGGAGCTCCTGAAGACGGCGTGCCAGGAGGCCGGCTTCGTGGTGGAGCAGATTGAAGTCGCCCCGTCGGCGCTGACAAAGGAGGAACTGGCAAGCTTGTCAAGTCACCAGTAACCAAAAGAATCTCATATATTCAACCTCAAATATACGCCCCCCGTCCCGAATTAGTTGTATTAGATATGGATGTATCTAGACACCTTTTAGTGTTAGGTACATTTGTATCTAGACAAATCTGAAACGACTAATCGGGATGGGGGTAATAGATAAGAGCATAGCAAGCATGCAATTTGTTGTCACCACAGGAGTTCACTTTTTCCTTATTCGTTCGAGTCATCACAGGATCACAGGAGCTTTTCATGTTGTTTCATTGTGTGTGTGTGTGTGTGGTGTAAGGGGAACACTGATGTATCATCATGCTGATGCATGCAAAATAAAAGGTTCCTTTTCTTACCGATGGTCTCATTGTCACTTGATCCGAGCCAATCAATATTGTTTCTACATTGCTGGAGGTGGATGCCCTCCAGCTTCAGCTCTGCTCTGCTTACACTCCCCCGGCAGTGGGCCACTGGCGCCGGAGACGAACCCCTTTTTTAGGGGTTGCCGGAGACGAACCGAGGCGGCCTCGTTCATTGTCGTTGGAGGCCCGGCCCATGCGAACGGCCAGGCCCACGAGTTGCTCAGACGAACGCCCGGCGCACAAACCCAAGCCCACCACGCCACTCCCACTCCAGCGTCTTCCCACGCGCGCACAAACCGCGCCGCCGCCCGCCGCCGGACCCCATCTCCTCCCACCTCCACCCAGCGGCCGCCGGACGGAGGAGCCAGCAGCTAGCGGCTCGGATGGCGGGCGAGGACGCGGCGGCATGCGCGCCCCAGGTCGACGGGCACGCGCCGCGGGACGCCGCCTCGTTCGACGAGGAGACGCGGGCCCTCATCGCGCCCGACGCCGCGAGCCTCCCGGCGACCCCGCCCTCCGCCGTCGAGGCAAACTTCGCGCGCTACTTCGCCGCCGGTAAAAGAAAGACTCCGGCTTTTCTACGCTTCTTTACTGTTGTACCTAGAAGATTTCGAGCTTAGAGCTCTGTTCTATTGGATACTAGTCTTCTACTACTAGGTAGCATTCAATATCTGGAGTGGAACCTCGCTGTTATTAGATTCTCACTTCTCAAGCGGAGCTTGCTTTCTTTCTTTGGCGCCGGAAGTTCTAGTCTTTCTGTACTGCTTATTGACTGAATTGATTGTTTGAGCATATGTTGAACTATTGGGTATGAACTGGTTACATGGTTTGCACAGTTGTTATGAGAATATCAGCTACTCTCAGTCGAATAGCACAATTTTCAACCAAAGAATGCGTTCAATCTCCACCTGCATGATGTGCCTTTTGTTTTCTTTCTTTCTTGAAAATGTCAAACGTATTTTGTGTCTCTGTACGTGCACTCTGCAATGTGGTGATGTAATTTTAGTTAACAAAGTAGTGCAAATTTGCAATGACCTATTGTCAAATGTACTGAAAATGGTTCAACTTAATTCATGAACTCTACTTTCAGGCGTCCAACCCATCTCTTATTGTTTTCTTGGCAGATTATCTCAACCCAGGACATGACCAATACGTGTACCGACATCCAAACGGGTAGGCTTATTTTATTTTTATTTTATTGAGAACTTAAACAGGTCAAAATTGGCTTTCTCATGATTTGTGACAATAAATGATCTTCTGGTGAACTTTGCATATTCACTAGTACTATCTGAAGCTGGGTTATTTCTAGGCAGTAGAAAAAAGTTTCTCAATGTATGCACAAATAATATCAATGTAGTGATCTCTGTCTTTGACAGATTACATTGTTCTGTTGTCTCTTACTTGGTTCTAATGCAACTCTAGCCTACACATGCCAACAATTCTTTTTGTGCTTAGCAAATTGACATTTGTGATTAGGAAGGTAATTTATTCTCTTTGGTTTCTTATTTATGTTCCATAAAATTTTAGGTTGTGCGTGGTTGGTTTAGCTCCAGCCCATGTTGCACTGAAAGAGGAAGGGGGAATAACTGCTATTGACTTCAATGTTGGGAAAACAGATCGCAGTGAGATAAAAGTCACAGGGAAACGCAAAAGGGTAATTGGAGTTGATGTACGTTCTCTGTTTAATTGATTGATTGGCAGAATCATTTGATGTCTGCTTCCTATTACAGAATGCACAACATTTGCAAGAAAATTCAGCATTATGTAAAGTCTGCACAAAGGATAAAGCTTTTGTGGTGAGGTTGGTCCGCTAGATCTTGCAATTGATTATGCCCAGTGTCATTGTATTTTTACACTGAAGTGTTGCTACGTTCAATTTCCATAGGTGTTGCGTGAAAGGGCAGCTTTTGGAGATTAATGATAGATTGATGAAACAACCCGATCTGCTTAATACCTCTGTAAGTACTTCTATCAGAAGGACACTTTTGATGCTTTGCTATTAGTGTGGCTTGTCGTTGTCGGTGGCATATAGTAGCAATGGTGACGCCTACATGCATAAATTGAACCACCTATATTTTTCTAGTTGGTTGGTACCGCTACCGATTGTCTCTTACTGAAGTTAGTTTTCTGGTCCAGCCTTTATGATCCATGCGTATCCGAGAGATGTTTAAGTTAGTTTTTCTTTGTAAACTCACTGTTGGTGTCGTTCCCAAGTGAGTACTGAGTAGCACCGAAACATGAGTGCAACCTTGAGAGGAATATCTTGTCGAATTTCAGTTTAACATGTTTCTAGTAAAAAAAAATCAGTTTAACATGGCTGCTAAGCTTGCACTATTGTAATGTTGTATATTATTCCGTTGTCTCTGTTGAGGTATTTCATGTTTTGTCCAGAAGTGCGTGACGAGACGTTGCCTGTGAAGAGTCTGTGGATTCAAACAGCATTTTGATTGTGCACATTTGTTTGCTTTGTTTACTGTATTCCTTTTTTTCTGAAACACAGAAAGAGACTTGAATTTTTCATTAGTTAAGGAGAAATTTGATTTAGAACGTAAGATGCAAAAGGCATACTCTCCACAATGATTTAACCCAAATGCTTCACCCATTCAATTCCTCAAATTTTCGCTCCTTCCTTGACTTATGCGACGATATTTACCATATTCTGACCGGTATATGATTTTTCCTTTTCATTTGTAGGCCGACAGAGAAGGATACATAGCAATCTTCATGCAGAAACCAGGTGACTGGCTCAAAGTTAAGGATAAATTCCTTAGCTTTGAGGACTACAAGAACTTGAGAGGACTCTGCTGACACCAAAAGGTAGTCAGTGATAATGTTACACCCTTTTGCTTTCAAAGACAGCGATGAACTTGGGCAAGCATATTTCGGACTTTGACTTGATGCGTGCTTATCAATTCCATTGAAATGCTCATAACACTGTTTTCTTATATCATTTTTTGTCGCATGCACATGCACATCTGATTCTTTTTTTTATCTGTGCAGAGGAATTCATGCCGGCCAATTGTGTATTAATTTTACAATTCAAAGCTGAAGCTCAGGTCTCATCGGCCATTGGCCTGATCCTCGCACAGATGCCATCTATTTTATTTAGAATTTGAGAGCCAATTCCAGATAAATTCACCTTTACCGGCGTAATATTGAAGCCTCTTGTAGTGGCCACAGTGAGGGAGTCTGTTGCCTTTTTCTGACAATTTAGTAGATGCTGCATTATTCTGATACTTTCAAACTTAATAGTCTACTCAACTGTAGAGCAAGCTTTGGAATCGGAATCATTTGAAGTTCATAGAGAGCTTATGTGCTTCACTCCTTTACTGTACGACTTGATTGTTTCCCCCACAGAACAATGATTGAGAAATGTATGCTAGTTTGATACAAATAATGAATGAGGTGTACTTCATTTTTTTCTGTCGGGAATTGGGAGGCGGACCAGTTCATCTGCTTATCTTTGCAAAAAAAACAAAGTTCATTCACTTATAATTCTACCTGGTTTCCGACTACCTTTCTTCTTCGCTTCTGTTCTCCTAAATGTTTCTTGTACACATGCTATGAAATTACAATACTTCCCAAGACAACTACTAGCACATGTTCTGTCATCTATCGAAACAAAAGCTCTACCAGATTTAAGCATACAAGGTTCACATTAGATTATTGTACTATTCAAGAGGAACAACCCTGAAACGCATGGATGAAAGTGGATTCATGAATTTAAACAAGGCAATGCTTCAACCAATGAGTGTACAAGCAATGCACATCTGTGATTATGATTGGTTGGACTTGCACAGAGCTTGTGTTTTTGCTTGCCAAAGCTATTGCTTGGTTCAATTAATGACGAAACCCCAAAAAAGAGAGACTGCTTCCCTTCAAATAAACAAACCCTTTCACGCGGAAAGTTCTTGTGGATGATTTCATGAGACTCTGGAGTTACCTAATGTACAGTCATATGTAGTGAAGGCCCAAACAATTCATTATCATGTCCTTGTTGGTTGTGCTGTCAGCCAACTCCTGCAAAGGCTGGAACGGGAACCATCCTGAACACCAGATGCAGCATTTTCTATCTAATAAGTAACATGATGTACTCCAGTTGGTTACCTGAAGATCATTTAGGTTTTTCCTTCTCAAGTGCAATCTCCACGAGCTGAATATTTCCCTGTAGTGAATCAGCCTTGCAAGAAGGAAGGAAAGAGAAGCCGTCCAGAAGCTTCAAACATTTCAAACCCCACTTCACCATCAAAAATTCAATCAAGTGATGACCACTGCACAAAAGAATCAGGTCAATTTATTAGGGGGGTAGCTCGAAGCAGTTTTATCAAGTGGAGAAGGCTGAAGAATTTCTTGGAACCTGCGATTGTGGTATGTGGTGATGAACACTGCCCCAGGAGAATTTTCCAGGAGGAAGGTAACCGTCGCGAAGAGATCATCAAATTCTTACCAACATAGATGCAGCGGTATGTTAACTTACGTGTCTCAGCCAAAGTGACAAAGAATGCAAGCCAAGAGGAGTAGATAAGTAGCTTACTTGCTGAATCATAAAGCACATCGGCTCCGAGAATAATATCAGGGTGCAAATCAAACACAGGTTCATCCCAATCTCCCCAAGTAAGTCCTAATACCTGCATGGTTAAGTATGACCTACTACTTGTAAAATGTAAAGCTGCTTTCGAAAGATGCAACCTGTAACAAATAACTTCAGATCAAAGCATACCGTACAGTTCACATTATTGAGACCGCATACGTGCTTGATGTTGTCCAGCACCTACTCATAGAAATCAAAAGCTGAAACCAGTTAGTTTTGAGCCATCAACAACTAATCCTGAACTACAAAACGGTATAGCCAGGATGGGGTTGAGCTAACTTCTGTATTATGTGCAATGTCTGTCAGCGTAACATCTGCTCCAACTTTTGCAGCTACTAAACCTGGCAGCGAGGTTCCTGCACCAAGCTGTAAGCCATAGACATGAATCAGAAAAGCGTAATTTTTTTTAAGAACGGCGACATTCACATTACAAGAAATCTTTTCATTTGTAATAGAACAAAAAAAATAAGTGCCACAGTTGTAACACAGAGAAATCTTTCATTTTTAAAATGGCAAATTATAGTCAATTCCATCCAAACAAAGAACTCACGACGTAGGAATATGAATTGCACCGACACGCCTTTCCTACTGTTTCCATTGTAAAAAAAAAATTGCACCGACACAGAGAAGAAGGACCTTTTCAAAGGTTCAAGCATGGAGAAGTACCCTGTGTTAAGCACTGGAACTTGTTCCGTAAAGAATTATAAGGATGATTAGTACCTCGACAACTCTGGAGCGGGAGAAGCGCGGCCTCTGCTGCCACACGTATTCCGCGAGGATGACGCTGCATGGCCAGACGAACATCCCGTAATCCTCTTCTATATTCTGCACAACGGTCGATAAGCGTACAGCTTGTCAAGGCAATCAAATTGAACATAGATAGCATTAGCGCTGGAAGACATCCGAGTACTAGTCCTGGACTCCTGCCCTGGTGGCAGCAGCATTTCCCCGAACGGCTGAGCTGCGCCCATGGACTCCGTCCCTCCGCACTGCCGTCACTCGTACGAACGA
The DNA here is from genome assembly GCA_021437245.1 of Aegilops speltoides. Taxonomy (NCBI): domain Eukaryota; kingdom Viridiplantae; phylum Streptophyta; class Magnoliopsida; order Poales; family Poaceae; genus Aegilops; species Aegilops speltoides. The sequence goes on from CM038146.1 coordinate 51,151,818, forward strand.
GTTGCTCGGAAGCGTCTGATCGGCACAGAGAGTGAGCGACGCGGCGGGATGCCGGACGGGAGTGGTGGCTCTGGGCCGTGTAAAGACCGAGCACCACTGGTGATGGTGAAGAGGGCGTGTGAGAGGGCGGGGTACGAGGTGAGACGGACGAACCTCGACGATGTCGACGCGGAGGTCGTGGTCGCCCTCGGATGAGGAGCCGCCGAAGTAGTGGCGCGAGACCGTGGTCATGCGCGGCGGCGGAGCGCGTCGGGGCTCCTCCTCTGCCTCCGACGAGGACGAGGACGCGGAAGCAGAGTCCATTGCGTGTTATGCAGGCGGGAAAACGCTTAGGCCCTTTGTCGGGTAAAAATGGGCCGTGCGTGCGCTAGCATCGTAGATTAAAATTATGAGTTGAAACGTAAGGGCAACGGGGATGTAGCTCAGATGGTAGAGCGCTCGCTTAGCATGCGAGAGGTATGGGGATCGATACCCCACTTCTCCAATTCATTTTTTCACTCCGGTTGTGGGGAGGCGAAGGTGTTATGTTTTTTTATGGACGAGGTGCACATTTCCCTTAAAATACAACTTTAGTATAGCTCCGAAGGGGTCAGTATGTAGAAACGATAAGGCAGGCAACAATAATTTAATATAAATAAATAAATGTCCTATTTTTATATAAACACAATAAAACGCAGATAATAGCATACATTCACTCACACACGCTGACCCCATCATTTTCCTTATAAGAGCATCTCCACTCGTTCGGCCCCCGGGGGCACGCCGGCTGAAATTTCGACTTGGGGGCGATCGGGTTCCCATCTGTTGCCCACATGTGCCGACTTCGGTCCACTTTCAGCGTAATTTGGCCCACTTTCCAGCCCATTTTCAGCGTAAAATGGCCCACTATCGGCGCAAATTGACCAATTTCGGTCCGTATTCGGCATGCTTCGCCATAAATTCAACAGAAACGACTTTTTATCACATAGTTCATCACACAAAAATAATAGAAATCAAATAGTTCAATACAAATTATATAGTTCAACAAATAATTTAACAAATAAAAACTCATATTTCATCACACGTCGAGCTAGGCGTTGCCCTTGAGCCTCCATAGGTGCTCCACCAGATCCTGCTGCAGTTGTTGATGCACCTGTGGGTCTCGGGTCTCCTGGCGCATATTGAGGAAGGCAATCCAGCAACCGTGATCAACTTGGGCACTGCCACCACTGCCCTGCATCCTCATAGTTGTCGTACACTTCTGGAGTGAGGTGAATCCAAGTGTGCCGGTGCAATCCTTCTTGCACTTGAAGTAGCTGTCGAACTCCCGGATGAAATTCACAATCCTGGGAAAAGCTTTCGGCTCATCCGATAACGGCGCCGAAATACTGTGTCGTCGTGTAGTGGAGCGTCGGCGAAGTAGTCGGAGTAGAGCAAGCAATAGACTTCTAGTCGATGCCGGTTCTTTGCTTTAAGCTGCCCCGGCGCCGAGCCACCTTCGTCGCGGCTTTGCATTGCTCGCGAGCAGGCCGGCCAGGGCGGCGAGGACCATGAGATGTCTTCGTCCTGGACGTCAGCATCGGCTTCCTCCTCTATCCTTGGGTTGAATACTCTATCCCCAAAAACTGTTGCGATCCCATATACTTGTGGGCTATCCATTCTCTCTTTCCCAATAGTTGCTAAACGCTTTGTAAGTGAACAGTAGTTTAAAAGAATCAGATCATAATAAATTGCTACAAATCCCATTCTCCTTAATTTGTGTAAACATAATGTTAGAGCTCAAAGGGTCAGTAAGAAGGCTACATGGTGAGATGATCGGGAAACTTGTTGGTGGAGCCTAGGACCCTGCCGTCAACGTCGGGGAAGAACTCGTGCCCTGTTAGTGGCCACACGTTGTCGTCGTCTTCCACCTCCAACGGATACCTCGTCACGTGCCCCTGCATCTCCTCTACCACCTCCCCCTCGTCCATGTACCTCTCCCAGATCTCCCGTGCCACCTAGTTCACCAGCCTCGTGCACTCTGGCGACTCCGGCGCCTTCAGCACCTCAGCCAGCCCGCCAAGGTGTTCCTCCCACAGCGACATCTTGTACTGGTGCACCTGCTCTTAATTTCTAACAAGTTATCTACAGGGCTACGACTTTAATATGTATGTGATCATCACTCAACATGTGGATGTGTGGGCGTTTATGGACTCTGGGTGCACCCGACTGAAAACGAATGCGCATGTTTTATTCAACTAGTTTGGCTGGTGAACCACGTGTAGATTATGTGATGAGCTATGTAATTTTGGATCCGGCGGTTGTGTGCTCGTGTTTTATTTCCATTTATTTATTATTTTATTGCCTGGTACTATGTGACTTGTACTTGATTCATGTTTTAATAAAATAACAGTGAATTTTTGGATGCAGAGGTCGAGTACTCCCCTTTGCGAAGAGAAATATGTTTATCTTCCTGGACGTTTTCTCAAACTTACAAACTACACGAAATGGGACACCACTTTACGGAAAACCCGCACATCAATAGCTTGCCCGTTCTAACATGTTGTATAGGCTCATGTGCTGCAATTGACAAGTTAAACACACATATTCCTATACTAGTCCAAGGGACCGAAGTCTTTTCATGCAATTTCAATTATTTGCACCACTAGTCCGCTAATTGTCACATTCTAGCATATTCTGCTTAGAGCAACTCTAGCAGACCCGCATCCCATGACCCGCATAACTTCGTTTATATTCACAAAAACCTTTTTGCGGGCGGCTGGCGGCTGCATGATCTGACCACATAATGGACCCGTAAAAAAGCATATTCGCGGAATATTTTTTTTTACGGGTTGGCTTCTGCGGGTTCTGATCTGGCGCAGCTCCTCCCGGCCCGTAAAACCTAGATTTGCAACTTAAACTGATCTAGCATAATGCTTTTATTTGCTTTTGCAACAACATTAGATACAAAAGATATCACCAAATCTTGGCTAGAATAGCAAAACCAAAGAAAACAAGAACCACAAGTATGCATTTCAGAAGATTTCCAACTTCCATAACTGCTCCCACTAGTTGAAGCAATATCTTATCCATGCACTCATTGTTGATCTGCGGATTATTGATCTTGCTTTCTTCATTCTTGATCTTGCTTTCTTCATTCTTTATCTTTGGTTCCAAAGAAGTAGATGTTGCTTCCCCTCTAGTTGCACATGCAGCCACATCATTGCCTTCAGTTGCACTAAGGAGTGCACTAACATCTATTAAGTTTCTTTCTATCAACAAATCAATGTATTGGCCTTCCCAAAACCAAAATGAGCATCCATCGTCCTACACAAAAGAATGAGCAAGCGACTCGCCGTCTGAGGCATTGGCGAGGCCCAAGTGGGACACTCCATTCAACCGGGCGTTGAACATATTGAAACGACTCCCGGTGGATACTCGACCGTCGTATGGACGCGTGCACGGTGTCGGAGATGGCGCCACATGGAAGAAGTACTACCGTGAGACCACGGAGGAGAGAAAGGAAAGATGGAGGTTAACTGAGAAAACATCGACAAGAAGGTTGAGATTGCGGTTGAGAAAGAAATCATCTCAGGCAGTCGCAACGGCGGTAGCTGCCACAAAACAGGTGGTTGCAGATATGTCTACTTCCTTGGTTCCGGCCGTTTTCACTTGTACCAAGCAAAATCCAGAAAAAATGCAGCGGACTTTCCCCTTGCTGACTTCTTGGGGAGCAGCTCGACTAGCGTTGCACAGCACCTGCTCCCGCACGGCTCCCTTTTGCTCGGCACTGCTCCGGCACCGGACGTGCTCGGCGGTGCCGTCTTTGGCTGAGCTCGACGCCCTCACGGTATCTGTCAAACCGGCCCCCTTCAATAAATGTATAATCTCCCGTTTTCGTTGTCTTTCGGATGTCTCACGTCGCAGACTTTTCTTTGCAGGCCGACGAAACTCCGTGCACCATATTGTACACCATCGGCGACCAGAAGGTGGACGTGGGGAGGGCGACGATAATGGAGCCGAAGGAACCATTGTTCCACAGTCGGCCGATCCCTCCGAACGTCTTCAAGGTTTCCGTGGCTAGTGTCAAACCGGGCCACGAGAATTTGCTTCCTCTGATACTAGTGGGGGATGACGACGAGACCCCGCGGCGGCTTGGTGATTGTTGCAATGGGTGGGTCCTGTTGTGACCAAAGAGTCTGATTCGTTTGGAGGCGGACGGGAGCACACCCACGAGCATGCAGCCTCAGCAAGGTATGAACATCAACACCCCACCTACCCAATTAGCGTTGGGTGTCGGGTTGGGTGATAGCGGAAGGGGTAAGGAGGAGGCTCCATTAGTCGCTGATGACGTCGCCATGGATGAGGATGAGGATGACGATGGCACTCAACAGTATGTCTATACTGGCACCTACTCAGGGTTTGAGCGTCATGAGTTGGTGCCTGAATTGCCGTCTCCGGAGGCTGAACGTATTATGGACGACCTTCCGGTAGTAAAGAAGTCTAGGAAGAGAGCGAGGAAAGGCAAAAAAGCTGATTCTATGATCCAGCCGCCTCAGCAGCCTCGGCTTCAGGACCGTATAGATATCCCGATGCGGATAAATGGCATATCCTCGGTCAACCAATCCTACCTGCAAGAGCGCTAGGGGCCAGATTCGGCGATCTAAGGAGACTTCATGATGATGTGTTGCGGATAGAGAAAGGCATCATCGCCTCGAAAGATCCAGGATACCCACTCTACGTGGTTAACATTCCGTGGCAAATGTCGTACATCGACTGCTTCCCCGCGGATAAGTTCTTCCTTCGATTTGATTACATATTCGACATGTTTCACGTGAAGAAGCTGGATTTTACGTTTGTCCGCCTTTATGCCTTGCACATGAACTACATCATCGGGGTTGAGCAGATACCTCATATCTGTGTCGCTGACCCGTACTACATGCACGAGGGCTTCTTGGGAGTCTGCGCAAAGCACTGTGAATACGCGAGGAAATACATCGTCAGTTTCATGCTTGCCAATAAGGACAAGGAGGCGATTCTCGTGATTTATCATCTCGTGTAAGTCATCTGCACGGCTATCCTTCCTTCGATTTCAATCATTCATTTGCATGATGGAGGCTAATTAATTTGAGGTGTACTTATTTTACGCAGCGGCGGGCGCGCCGTCCTCATCATCCTCTATCCCCGATACTCCCATGCTCTTTACTTGGACTCGTCGAAGAACATTCACAAAAAGGATTAAACCCACATCAAGGATGTTCTCGACAGTGCTATGTTTTACTAGCAAGCACGGGGTGGAGAGGTCAAGGACAAGAAGAGAAGGGGCGGCAGGCTCGCCTTCAGCCATAAGACTGACTTCTGCTGCATCTAGCAACCGAGCGATTCTCTTTATGATGGATTCTATGTCCTACACCACATGCTAGAGTACAGACGGGATCACCAGAACCTTCGCATGTCACCTAGATCCGGCGATGCCCATATTCTACAATTGGCAAAGGACGTAGGAGATATCGAGGATCATCGACTTCGAGCTGAGTTTTGTAACATCCAGCGTGAACTTGCCCAAATCATCATGAAGGAGGTCGTCGAAAAAACAGGGATGTTCTACGGAGAAGGACAAATGTCGCGGGAAGACGTCCGAACATGGATAGCCTCTCAGCGTCTCGACATGAAGCCTTTCACTAAGCTCGGGGACTATCTCCTTGACATGGATGGACGGCACGACATGTTGGAGTGATTGTCAATATCTGACAATGTGTCCGTTTAGTCCATACTTTCTGTATGACAAAACTTTGAGTTATGCACGGCGAAACTTTATTTGTGATGTAATTAAACCGTCCTCCTCCTCGGCTACCGAAGATCACTCTAGTTAGGGCATTTTGGGTACGATGAACTTTGTTATTTATGCTTTTGATATGTTGTTTCTATTTTTGCCAAGTCTGTCTCTTTCTGTTGCTCAACTATATATGTTGCATATCATCGACTCATGTGACGATGCAGGTGCATAGATCATCGATGGCGAAGAAGTGCTACGCCAGGAGTATATATACGACGAGTGGCGGAGTGTCGAGCCCAGTGTACGGTTTCCGGTTTCGAGCGACGACGATGAGTTAGTTTAGGTTCACGCTAATGCGAGAGAGGGATACGAACTCATGTACTGCATGTTCCGCTCTCACTCAAAGTGATAGCTCTTCTCGCATATATCATTGTTAGATGGATGACGATGTATTTTCAAGTAATCGAGACTTGTATCGCTATTTTCAAGATGATGACGAGAGACCACTGTCGTGGTTCTAAGCCTTACAGTAGAAAGGGGGGTAGGTATGGAGAGGCAAGATCTTAGCTATGGCGAAGATGTACACGCGATGTTTACGAGTTCAGGCCCTTCTCGGAGGAAGTAATAGCCCTACGTCTCGGTGCCCGGAGGCGGTCGATTGGATTATGTGTGTTGAATTACAAAGTGTGCGAACCCTTGTCTCAGAGGAGGGGGGCGGCTTATATAGAGTGCACCAGGACCCCAGCTCCCCTCCATTACAAAGGGCTTAAAGTACATAAAGTAAGGGAGTTACAGGTAACGGCAGCCTTGAATGCTCTTAATGCTCATGAAGACTAAGGAATGAATGCCCGGCCGTTGTGCGCTCTTCCGATTCCTGGTCTTCAATATGGTCGAGTCATTCCCCACACGGTCGAGTGAAAGTGGGGAATGATGGTCAAGTGATTACATCGCTGAGTGGATTCTAGGTCTTCTTATCTTCTGGGGTAGTGACCATGGGTAGGACGTATTGAAGGAAATATGCCCTAGAGGCAATAATAAAGTTATTATTTATTTCCTCATATCATGATAAATGTTTATTATTCATGCTATAATTGTATTAACCGGAAACATAATACATGTGTGAATACATAGACAAACTTAATGTCACTAGTATGCCTCTACTTGACTAGCTCATTAATCAAAGATGGTTATGTTTCCTAACCATAGACATGAGTTGTCATTTGATTAACGGGATCACATCATTAGGAGAATGATGTGATTGACCTGACCCATTCCGTTAGCTTAGGACTTGATCGTTTAGTATGTTGCTATTGCTTTCTTCATGACTTATACATGTTCCTACAACTATGAGATTATGCAACTCCGTTTACGGAGGAACACTTTGTGTGCTACCAAAGCGTCACAACGTAACTGGGTGATTATAAAGGAGCTCTACAGGTGTCTCCAATGGTACATGTTGAGTTGGCGTATTTCGAGATTAGGTTTTGTCACTCCGATTTTCGGAGAGGTATCTCTAGGCCCTCTCGGTAATGCACATCACTATAAGCCTTGCAAGCAATGTAGCTAAAGAGTTAGTTATGGAATGATGCATTACATAACGAGTAAAGAGACTTGCCAGTAACGAGATTGAACTAGGTATTGAGATACCGACGATCGAATCTCGGGCAAGTAACATACCGATGACAAAGAGAACAACGTATGTTGTTATGCGGTTTGACCGATAAAGATCTTCGTAGAATATGTAGGAACCAATATGAACATCCAGGTTCCGCTATTGGTTATTGACCGAGAATAGTTCTAGGTCATGTCCACATAGTTCTCGAACCCGTAGGGTTCGCACGCTTAACGTTTCGTTAACAATATAGTATTATATGAGTTATGTATGTTGGTGACCGAATGTTGTTCGGAATCCCGGATGAGATCATGGACATAACGAGGAACTCCGGAATGGTCCGGAGATAAAGTTTGATATATGGGATAATAGTGTTTGATCTCCAGAAGGGTTCCGGAATTCACCTGAAGGGGTTCCGGATGTTTCCCGAAATGTTTGGGTACGAGAACACGTTATTTGGGCCAAAGGGGAAAGCCCACAAGGTTTTTGGAAAGCGCAAAAGAAAGTTTTATGGAGTCAGGGGCGACGCCAGGTCTCGGCGTCGGGTCCAGACGCGGAACCCTGGCGTCGCCCCGAGTCCGAGAAGGACTCTTGCCTTCGGGTGAAACCGACTTTGTGGAGGCTTTTACTCCACGTTTCGACCCCAAGGCTCAACATATAAATAGAGGGGCAGGGCTAGCACCAAAGACAGATCAAGAAACACCAAGCCGTGTGCCGGCAACCCCGTCCCCTCTAGTTTATCCTCCGTCATAGTTTTCGTAGTGCTTAGGCGAAGCCCTGCGGAGATTGTTCTTCACCAACACCGTCACCACGCCGTCGTGCTGCCGGAACTCATCTACTACTTCGCCCGTCTTGCTGGATCGAGAAGGCGAGGACGTCATCGAGCTGAACGTGTGCAGAACTCGGAGGTGCCGTGCGTTCGATACTTGGATCGGTCGGATCGTGAAGACGTACGACTACATCAACCGCTTTGATAAACGCTTCCGCTTAGGGATCTTCAAGGGTATGAAGATACACTCCCCCTCTCGTTGCTATGCATCACCATGATCTTGCGTGTGCGTAGAATTTTTTTTGAAATTACTACGTTCGCCAACAGTGGCATCCGAGCCAGGTTTTATGCGTAGATGTTATATGCACGAGTAGAACACAAGTGAGTTGTGGGCGATACAAGTCATACTGCTTACCAGCATGTCATACTTTGGTTCGGCGGTATTGTTGGATGAAGCGGCCCGGACTGACATTATGCGTACGCTTACGCGAGACTGGTTCTACCGACGTGCTTTCCACACAGGTGGCTGGCGGGTGTCAGTTTCTCCAACTTTAGTTGAACCGAGTGTGGCTACGCCCGGTCCTTGCGAAGGTTAAAACAACACTAACTTGACGAACTATCGTTGTGGTTTTGATGCGTTGGTAAGAACGGTTCTTGCTCAGCCCGTAGCAGCCACGTAAAATTTGCAACAACAAAGTAGAGGACGTCTAACTTGTTTTTGCAGGGCATGTTGTGATGTGATATGGTCAAGACGTGATGCTATATTTTATTGTATGAGATGATCATGTTTTGTAACTGAGTTATCGGCAACTGGCAGGAACCATATGGTTGTCGCTTTATTATATGAAATGCAAACGCCTGTAATTGCTTTACTTTATCACTAAGGGTAGCGATAGTCGTAGAAGCAATAGATGGCGTAACGACAACGATGCTACGATGGAGATCAAGGTGTCGCGCCGGTAACGATGGTGATCATGACGATGCTTCGGAGATGGAGATCACAAGCACAAGATGATGATGGCCATATCATATCACTTATATTGATTGCATGTGATGTTTATCCTTTATGCATCTTATCTTGCTTTGATTGACGGTAGCATTTTAAGATGATCCCCCACTAAATTATCAAGAAGTGTTCTCCTTGAGTATGCACCGTTGCGAAAGTTCTTCATGCTGAGACACCACGTGATGATCGGGTGTGATAGGCTCTACATTCAAATACAACGGGTGCAAAACAGTTGCACACGCGAATACTCGAGTTAAACTTGACGAGCCTAGCATATCTGAGATATGGCCTCGGAACACGGAGACCGAAGGTCGGCGTGAATCATATAGTAGATATGATCAACATAGTGATGTTCACCATTGAAAACTACTCCATCTCACATGATGATCGGACATGGTTTAGTTGATTTGGATCACGTGATAACTTAGATGACTAGAGAGATGTCTGTCTAAGTGGGAGTTCTTAAGTAATATGATTAATTGAACTTAAATTTATCATGAACTTAGTTCTGATAGTATTTTGCAAATTATGTTGTAGATCAATAGCTCGCGTTGTTGCTTTCATATGTTTATTTTGATATGTTCCTAGAGAAAATTGTGTTGAAAGATGTTAGTAGCAATGATGTGGATTAGATCCGTGATCTGAGGTTTATCCTCATTGCTGCACAGAAGAATTATGTCCTTAATGCACCACTAGGTGACAAACCTATTGTAGGAGCAAATGCAGACGTTATGAACGTTTGGCTAGCTCAATATGATGACTACTTAATAGTTTAGTGCACCATGCTTAAACAGCTTAGAATCGGGACTTCAAAGACGTTTTGAACGTCATGGACCATATGAGATGTTCGAGGAATTGAAGTTAATATTTCAAGCAAATACCCAAGTTGAGAGATATGAAGTCTCCAACAAGTTCTATAGCTAAAAGATGGAGGAGAATCGCTCAACTATTGAGCATGTGCTCAGATTGTCTGGGTGCTACAATCACTTGAATCAAGTGGGAGTTAATCTTCCAGATAAGATAGTGATTGACAGAGTTCTCTAGTCACATCACCAAGTTACTAGAACTTCGTGATGAACTATAGTATGCAAGGGATGACGAAAACGATTCCCGAGCTCTTCGTGATGTTGAAATCGACGAAGGTAGAAATCAAGAAAGAGCATCAAGTGTTGATGATTGACAAGACCACTAGTTTCAAGAAAAGGGCAAAGGGAAAGAAAGGGAACTTCAAGTAGAATGGCAAGCAAGTTGTCACTCCCGCGAAGAAGCGCAAAGCTGGACCAAAGCCTGAAACTGAGTGCTTACACTGCAAAGGAAATGGTCACTGGAAGCGGAAATGCCCTAAATATTTGGTGAATAAGAAGGATGGCAAAGTGAACAAGGGTATATTTGATATTGATGTGTACCTTACTAGTGTTTATAGTAGCCCCTGAGTATTTGATACTTGTTCGGTTGCTAAGATTAGTAACTCGAAACAGGAGTTACAGAATAAACAGAGACTAGTTGAAGGGGAAGTGACGATGAGTGTTGGAAGTAGTTCCAAGATTGATATGATCATCATCACACACTCCCTATATTTTCGAGATTAGTGTTAAACCTAAATAAATGTTATTTGGTGTTTGCGTTGAGCATAAATATGATAAGATCATATTTATTGTGATACGATTATTCATCTAAGATAGAGAATAAATTGTTATTCTGTTTACATGAATAAAACCTTCTATGGTCATACACCCAATGGTGATGGTTTATTGAATCTTGATCATAGTGATACACATATTCATAATGTTGATGCCAAAAGATGCAAAGTTAATAATGATAGTGCAACTTATTTGTGGCACTGCCGTTTGAGTCATATTGGTGTAAAGCGCATGAAGAAACTCCATAAAGATGGATTTTCGGAATCACTTGGCTATGAATCATTTGATGCTTGCGAACCGTGCCTTTTGGGCAAGATGACTAAAACTCCGTTCTCCGAACAATGGAGCGAGCAACTGACTTATTGGAAATAATACATACTGATGTATGCAATCCGATGAATGTTGAGGCTCGCGGTAGGTATCGTTATTTTCTGACCTTCACAATTGATTTGAGCAGATATGGGTATATCTACTTGATGAAACATAAGTCTGAAATAGTTGAAAGGTTCAAAGAATTTCAGAGTGAAGTGGAGAATCATCGTAACAAGAAAATAAAGTTTCTACGATCTGATCGTGGAGATGAATATTTGAGCTACGAGTTTGGCCTTCATTTTAAACAATGTGGAATAGTTTCACAACTCACGCCATATGGAACACCACAGCGTAAGGGTGTGTCCGAACGTCGTAACCGCACTTTATTGGATATGGTGCGATCTATGATGTATCTTACCGATTTACCACTATCGTTTTGGGGTTATGCATTAGAGATAGCTGCATTCATTTTAAATAGGGCACCATCTAAATCCGTTGAGACGACACCGTATGAACTATGGTTTAGCAGTAAACCTAAGCCATCATTTCTTAAAGTTTGGAGTTGCAATGCTTATATGAAAAAGGTTTTCAACCTGATAAGCTCGAACCCAAATCAGAGAAGTGCGTCTTCATAGAATACCCAAAGGAAACTATTGGGTACACCTTCTATCACAGATCCGAAGGCAAGATATTCTTTGCTAAGAAGGGATCCTTTCTAGAGAAGGAGTTTCTCTCAAAAGAAGTGAGTGGGAGGAAAGTAGAGCTTGATAAGGTAATTTGTACCTTCTCCCGAATTGGAAAGTAGTTCATCACAGAAATCAGTTCCAGTGATTCCTACACCAATAGTGAGGAAGCTAATGATGATGATCATGAAACTTCGGATCAAGTTACTACAAAACCTCGTAGATCTTCCAAAGTACAGTCTGCACCAGAATGGTACGGTAATCCTGTTCTGGAAGTCATGTTACTAGACCATGATAACCTAAGAACTATGAGGAAGCGATGATGAGCCCAGATTCCGCGAAATGGCTTGAGGCCATGAAATCTGAGATGGGATCCATATATGAGAACAAAGTGTGGACTTTGGTGGAGTTGCCCGATAATCGGCAAGCCATATTGTATAAATGGATCTCCGAGAGGAAGACAGATGCTGATAGTAGTGTTACTATCTAGAAAGCTCGACTTGTCGCAAAAAAGGTTCTTGACAAGTTCAAGGTGTTGACTAGAATGAGATTTTCTCAACTGTAGCGATGCTTAAGCCTGTCCGAATCATGTTAGCAATTGCCACATTTTATGAAATCTGGCAAATGGATGTCAAAACTGCATTCCTTAATGGTTTTCTTAAAGAAGAGTTGTATATGATGCAACCAGAAGGTTTTGTCAATCCTAAAGGTGCTAACAAAATGTGCAAGCTTTAGCGATCCATCTATGGACTGGTGCAAGCATCTCAGAGTTGGAATATACGCTTTGATAAGTTCATCAAAGCATATAGTTTTATACAGACTTGCGGTGAAGCCTATATTTACAATAAAGTGAGTGGGAGAACTACCGCCTTTCTAATAAATATATGTGAGTAACATATTGTTGATCAGAAATGATGTAGAATTTTTCTAGAAAGCATAACGGAGTATTTGAAAGGAGTTCTTTAAAAGAAAGACCTCAGTAAAGCTACTTACATATTGAGCATCAAAATCTGTTGAGATAGATCAAGACGCTTGATAAGTTTTTCAATAAGTACATACCTTGTCAAGATTTTGAAGTAGTTCAAAATGGAACAGTCAAAGAAAGAGTTCTTGCCTCTGTTGCAAAGGTGTAAAATTGAGTAAGACTCAAATCCCGACCACGGCAGAAAACAGAAAAGAGAATGAAAGTCATTCCCTATGCCTCAGTCATAGGTTCTATAAAGTATGCTATGCTATGTACTAGACCTATTGTATACCTTGTTCTGAATTTGGTAAGGGAATACAATAGTGATCTAGGAGTAGATCACTGGACATTGGTCAAGAATATCCTTAGTAAGGTCTAAGGAAATATTTCTCGATTATGGAGGTGATAAAAGAGCCCGTCGTAAAGGGTTACATCGGTGCAAGCTTTTACACCGATCTAGATAACTCTAAGTCTCAATCTGGATACATATTGAAAGTGGGAGCAATTAGCTAGAGTAGCTCCGTGCAGAGCATTGTAGACATAGAATATTTGCAAAATACATACGGCTCTGAATGTGACAGACCCGTTGACTAAGCTTCTCTCACGAGCAAAACATGATCACACCTTAGTACTCTTTGGGTGTTAATTACATAGCGATGTGAACTAGATTATTGACTCTAATAAACCCTTTGGGTGTTGGTCACATGATGATGTGAACTATGGGTGTTAATCGTATACAGATATGAATATTGGTGTTAAATCACATGGCGATGTGAACTAGATTATTGACTCTAGTGCAAGTGGGAGACTGAAGGAAATATGCCCTAGAGGCAATAATAAAGTTATTATTTATTTCCTCATATCATGATAAATGTTTATTATTCATGCTAGAATTGTATTAACCAGAAACATAATACGTGTGTGAATACATAGACAAACTTAATGTCACTAGTATGCCTCTACTTGACTAGCTCATTAATCAAAGATGGTTATGTTTCCTAACCATAGACATGAGTTGTCATTTGATTAACGGGATCACATCATTAGGAGAATGATGTGATTGACCTGACCCATTCCGTTAGCTTAGCACTTGATCGTTTAGGATGTTTCTATTGCTTTCTTCATGACTTATACATGTTCCTACAACTATCAGATTATGCAACTCCCGTTTATCGGAGGAACACTTTGTGTGCTACCAAACGTCACAACGTCATTAGGTGATTATAAAGGAGCTCTACAGGTGTCTCCAATGGTACATGTTGAGTTGGCGTATTTCGAGATTAGGTTTTGTCACTCCGATTGTCGGAGAGCTATCTCTGGGCCCTCTCGGTAATGCACATCACTATAAGCCTTGCAAGCAATGTAGCTAAAGAGTTAGTTACGGAATGATGCATTACATAACGAGTAAAGAGACTTGCCGATAACGAGATTGAACTAGGTATTGAGATACCGACGATCGAATCTCGGGCAAGTAACATACCGATGACAAAGGGAACAACTTATGTTGTTATGCGGTTTGACCGATAAAGATCTTCGTAGAATATGTAGGAGCCAATATGGGCATCTAGGTCCCGCTATTGGTTATTGACAAGAGAGGTGTCTCGGTCATGTCTACATAGTTCTCGAACCCTAGGGTCCATGTTGGGGAACATAGTAATTTCAAAAAAATTCCTACGCATACGCAAGATCATGGTGATGGCATAGCAACGAGAGGGGAGAGTGTTGTCTACGTACCCTCGTAGACCGTTAAGCGGAAGCGTTATGACAACGCGGTTGATGTAGTCGTACGTCTTCACGAATCGACCGATCCAAGCACTGAACGTACGGCACCTCCGTGTTCAGCACACGTCCAGCTCGATGACGTCCTCCGGGCTCCAATCCAGCGAAGCGTCGGGGATGAGTTCTGTCAGCAGGGCTTCGCCTAAACTCCGCGACGATATGACCGAGGTGGATTATGGTGGAGGGGGGCACCGCACACGGCTAACGAACGATCCATAGATCAACTTGTTTGTCCTGGGGTGCCCCCCGCCCCCGTATATAAAGGAGCAAGGGGAGGAGGGCCGGCCAAGGAGGAGGAGGCGCGCCCAAGGGGGGCAATCCTACTCCAAGTAGGATTCCCCCTTCTTTCCAAGTCCTACTAGGAGAAGGGAAGGAAGGGGAGGAGAAGGAGAAGGAAGGAGAGGGAGGAGAAGAAGGAAAGGGGGGCCGGCCCCCTAGTCCAATTCGGTTTGGGCTAGGGGGGCCGCGCGCCCTACCTCCTCTCTTCCACCACTTGGCCCATGAGGCCCATTGCTTCTTCCTCGTATTCTCGTAACTCCCCGGTACCCCCGAAAATACCCGAATCACTCGGAACCTTTCCGAACTCCGAATATAGTCGTCCAATATATCGATCTTTACGTCTCGACCATTTCAAGACTCCTCATCATGTCCCCGATCTCATCCGGGACTTCGAACTCCTTTGGTACATAAAAACTCATAAACTCATAATATAACTGTCATCGTAACGTTAAGCGTGCGGACCCTACGGGTTCGAGAACTATGTGGACATGACCTAGAACTATTCTCGGTCAATAACCAATAGCGGAACCTGGATGTTCATATTGGTTCCTACATATTCTACGAAGATCTTTATCGGTCAAACCGCATAACAACATACGTTGTTCCCTTTGTCATCGGTATGTTACTTGCCCGAGATTCGATCGTCGGTATCCAATACCTAGTTCAATCTCGTTACTGGCAAGTCTCTTTACTCGTTCCGTAATACATCATCCCGTAACCAACTCATTAGTTACAATGCTAGCAAGGCTTAAGTGATGTGTATCACCGAGAGGGCCCAGAGATACCTCTCCGACAATCGGAGTGACATAACCTAATCTCGAAATACGCCAACCCAACATGTACCTTTGGAGACACCTGTAGTACTCCTTTATAATCACCCAGTTACGTTGTGACGTTTGGTAGCACCCAAAGTGTTCCTCCGGTAAACGGGAGTTGCATATTCTCATAGTTACAGGAACATGTATAAGTCATGAAGAAAGCAATAGCAATATACTAAACGATCAAGTGCTAGGCTAACGGAATGGGTCATGTCAATCACATCATTCTCCTAATGATGTGATCCCGTTAATAAAATGACAACTCTTTTGTCCATGGCTAAGAAACTTAACCATCTTTGATTCACGAGCTAGTCAAGTAGAGGCATACTAGTGACACTATGTTTGTCTATGTATTCACACATGTATTATGTTTCCGGTTAATACAATTCTAGCATGAATAATAAACATTTATCATGATATAAGGAAATAAATAATAACTTTATTATTGCCTCTAGGGCATATTTCCTTCAGTCTTCCACTTGCACTAGAGTCAATAATCTAGTTCACATCGCCATGTGATTTAACACCAATATTCATATCTCAGATATGATTAACACCCATAGTTCACATCGTCATGTGACCAACACCCAAAGGGTTTACTAGAGTCAATAATCTAGTTCACATCGCTATGTGATTAACACCCAAAGAGTACTAAGGTGTGATCATGTTTTGCTCGTGAGAGAAGCTTAGTCAACGGGTCTGTCACATTCAGAGCCGTATGTATTTTGCAAATATTCTATGTCTACAATGCTCTGCACGGAGCTACTCTAGCTAATTGCTCCCACTTTTAATATGTATCCAGATTAAGACTTAGAGTCATCTAGATCAGTGCCAAAACTTGTATTGACGTAACCCTTTACGACGAACCTTTTTGTCACCTCCATAATCGAGAAACATCTCCTTAGTCCTCACTAAGGATATTCTTGACCGCTGTCCAGTGATCTACTCTTAGATCAAAATTGTATTCCTTTGCAAAACTCAGAGCAAGGTATACAATAGGTCTGGTGCACAGCATAGCATACTTTATAGAACCTATGACTGAGGCATAGGGAATGACTTTTCATTATCTTTCTATTTTCTACCATAGTCGGGTTTTGAGTCTTACTCAACTTCACACCTTTGCAACACAGGCAAGAACTTCTTTCTTTGACTGTTCCATTTTGAACTACTTCAAAATCTTGTCAAGGTATGTACTCATTGAAAATCTTATCAAGCGTCTTGATCTATCTCAATAGATCTTGATGCTCAATATGTAAGTGGCTTTGCTGAGGTCTTTCTTTGAAAAAACTCCTTTCAAACACTCCTTTATGCTTTGCAGAATAATTCTACATTATTTCCGATCAACAATATGTCATTCACATATACTTATCGAAATGTTGTAGCGCCCCACTCACTTTTTATAAATACAAAGCTTCACCGCAAGTCTCAGTATAAAACTATATGCTTTGATCAACTTACCAAAGCGTATATTCCTACTCCGAGATGCTTGCACCAGTCCATAGATGGATCGCTGGAGCTTGCACATTTTGTTAGCACCTTTAGGATTGACAAAACCTTCTGGTTGCATCATATACAACTCTTCTTTTAGAAAACCATTAAGGAATGCAGTTTTGACATCCTTTTGCTAGATTTCATAAAATGTGGCAATTTCTAACATGATTCAGACAGACTTAAGCATCGATACGAGTGAGAAAATCTCATCGTATTCAACTCCTTGAACTTGTTGAAAACCTTTTGCAACAAGTCGAGCTTTAGTGGATAGTAACACTACTACCAGTGTCTGTCTTCCTCTTGAAGATCCATTTATTTAACATGGCTTGCTGATCATCGAGCAAGTCAATCAAAGTCCATACTTTGTTCTCATACATGGATCATATCTCAGATTTTATGGCCTCAAGCCATTTCGCGGAATCTGGGCTCATCATCGCTTCCTCATAGTTCGTAGGTTCATCATGGTCTAGTAACATGACTTCCAGAACAGTATTACCGTACTACTCTGGTGTGGACTGTACTTTGGAAGACCTACGAGGTTTTTTAGTAACTTGATCAGAAGTTTCATGATCATCATCATTAGCTTCCTCACTAATTGGTGTAGGAATCACTGGAACTGATTTCCGTGATGAACTACTTTCCAATTCGGGAGAAGTTACAAATTACCTTATCAAGCTCTACTTTCCTCCCACTCACTTCTTTCGAGAGAAACTCCTTCTCTAGAAAGGATCCATTTTTAGCAACGAATATCTTGCCTTCGGATCTGTGATAGAAGGTGTACCCAACAATTTCCTTTGGATATTCTATGAAGACGCACTTCTCCGATTTGGATTCGAGCTTATCAGGATGAAACCTTTTTCACATAAGCATCGCAGCCCCAAACTTTAAAAAACGACAACTTGGGTTTCTTGCTAAACCATAGTTCATATGTTGTCGTCTCAACGGATTTAGATGGTGCCCTTTTAATGTGAATGCAGCTATCTCTAATGCATAACCCCAAAACAATAGTGGTAAATCGGTAAGAAACATCATAGATTGTACAATATCCAATAAAGTACGGTTATGACATTCGGACACACCATTATGCTGTGGTGTTCCAGGTGGCACGAATTTGTGAAATTATTCCACATTGTCTTAATTGAAGACCAAACTCGTAACTCAAATATTCGTCTCCGCGATCAGATCGCAGAAACTTTATTTTCTTGTTACGATGATTTTTCCACTTCACTCTGAAATTCTTTGAACCTTTCAACTATTTCAGACTTATGTTTCATCAAGTAGATATACCCATATCTGCTCAAATCATCTTGTGAAGGTCAGAAAATAACGATACTTGCCACGAGCATCAATACTCATTGGATCGCATACATCGGTATGTATTATTTCCAACAAGTTAGTAGCTCGTTCCATTGTTCCGGAGAACGGAGTTTTAGTCATCTTGCCCAAAAGGCACGGTTCGCAAGCATCAAATGATTCATAACCAAGTGATTCCAAAAATCCATCTTTATGGAGTTTCTTCATGCGGTTTACACCGATATGACCCAAACGGCAGTGCCACAAATAAGTTGCACTATCATTATTAACTTTTCATCTTTTGGCATCAATATTATGAATACGTGTATCATCACGATCGAGATCCAACAAACTATTTTCATTGGGTGTATGACCACTGAAGGTTTTATTCATGTAAACAGAATAACAATTATTCTCTTGTTGGGGAACGTAGTAATTTCAAAAAAATTCCTACGCACACGCAAGATCATGGTGATGTATAGCAACGAGAAGGGGAGTGTATCTTCATACCCTTGAAGATCGCTAAGCGGAAGCGTTTGACAACGCGGTTGATGTAGTCGTACGTCTTCACGATCCGACCGATCCAAGTACCGAACGTACGGCACCTCCGAGTTCTGCACACGTTCAGCTCGATGACGTCCTCTCCTTCTCGATCCAGCAAGACGGGCGAAGTAGTAGATGAGTTCCGGCAGCACGATGGCGTGGTGACGGTGTTGGTGAAGAACAATCTCCGCAGGGCTTCGCCTGAGCACTACGAAAACTATGACAGAGGATAAACTAGAGGGGACGGGGTTGCCGACACACGGCTTGGTGTTTCTTGATGTGTCTTTGGTGCTAGCCCTGCCCCTCTATTTATATGTTGAGCCCTAGGGTCGAAACTTGGAGCAAAAGCCTCCTCAAAGTCGGTTTTGCCCGAAAGGCAAGAGTCCTACACGGACTCCAGGGCTAGACGCCAGGGTTCCCGGCGTCTAGCCCTAGACGACAGGGTTCCTGGCGTCTAGGCTCTGGTCTCCACAAAACTTCCTTTTGTACTTTCCAAAAGCCTCGTGGGCTTTCCCCTTTGGCCCAAATAACGTGTTCTCGTACCCAAACATTTCGGGAAACATCCGGAACCCCTTCCGGTGAATTCCGGAACCCTTCCGGAGATCAAACACTATTATCCCATATATCAAACTTTATCTCCGGACCATTCCGGAGTTCCTCGTCATGTCCATGATCTCATCCGGGACTCCGAACAACATTCGGTTACCAACATGCATAACTCATATAATACTATATCGTCAACGAAAGCGTTAATGTGCGGACCCTACAGGTTCGAGAACTATGTAGACATGACCGAGACACGTTTCCGGTCAATAACCAATAGCGGGACCTGGATGCCCATATTGGCTCCCACATATTCTATGAAGATCTTTATCGGTCAAACCGCATAACAACATACGTTGTTCCCTTTGTCGGTATGTTACTTACCCGAGATTCGATCGTCGGTATCCAATACCTAGTTCAATCTCGTTACCGGCAAGTCTCTTTACTCGTTCCGTAATACATCATCTTGCAACTAACTCATTAGTTGTAATGCTTGCAAGGCTTAAGTGATGTGCATTACCGAGAGGGCCCAGAGATACCTCTCCGATATTCGGAGTGACAAATCCTAATATCGAAATCGCCAACCCAACAAGTACCTTTGGAGACACACCAGAGCACCTTTATAATCACCCGATTCACGTTGTGACGTTTGGTAGCACACAAAGTGTTCCTCCGTAAACGGAGTTGCATAATCTCATAGTCATAGGAACATGTATAAGTCATGAAGAAAGCAATAGCAACATACTAAACGATCGGGTGCTAAGCTAACGGAATGGGTCATGTCAATCAGATCATTCAACTAATGATGTGATCCCGTTAATCAAATAACAACTGTTTGTCCATGGTTAGGAAACATAACCATCTTTGATTAACAAGCTAGTCAAGTAGAGGCATACTAGTGACACTCTGTTTGTCTATGCATTCACACATGTATTATGTTTCCGGTTAATACAATTCTAGCATGAATAATAAACATTTATCATGATATAAGGAAATAAATAATAACTTTATTATTGCCTCTAGGGCATATTTCCTTCAGTCTCCCACTTGCACTAGTTTCAATAATCTAGATCACATCACCATGTGATTAACATCAATAGTTCACATTATCATGTGATTAACACCCATAGTTCACATTGCCATGTGACCAACACCCAAAGGGTTTACTAGATTCAGTAATCTAGTTCACATCGCTATGTGATTAACACCCAAAGAGTACTAAGGTGTGATCATGTTTTGCTTGTGAGAGAATCTTAGTCAACGGGTCTTTCACATTCAGATCCGTTATGTATTTTGCAATTTTCTATGTCTACAATGCTCTGCACGGAGCTACTCTAGCTAATTGCTCCCACTTTCAGTATGTATCTAAATCGAGACTTAGAGTCATCCAGATCGGTGTCAAAACTTGCATCGATGTAACCCTTTACGATGAACCTTTTGTCACTTCCATAATCGAGAAACATATCCTTATTCCATTAAGGATAATTTTGACCGATGTCCAGTGATCTACTCCTAGATCACTATTGTACTCCCTTGCCAAACTCAGTGTAGGGTATACAATAGATCTGGTACACAGCATGGCATACTTTATAGAACCAATGGCCAAGGCATAGGGAATGACTTTCATTCTCTTTCTATCTTCTGCCGTGGTCGGGTTTTGAGTCTTACTCAATTTCACACCTTGTAACACAGGCAAGAACTCTTTCTTTGACTGTTCCATTTTGAACTACTTCAAAATCTAGTCAAGTTATGTACTCATTGAAAAAACTTATCAAGCGTCTTGATCTATCTCTATAGATCTTGATGCTCAATATGTAAGCAGCTTCACCGAGGTCTTTCTTTGAAAAACTCCTTTCAAACACTCCTTTATGCTTTGCAGAATAATTCTACATTATTTCCGATCTACAATATGTCATTCACATATACTTATCAGAAATGCTGTAGTGCTCCCACTCACTTTCTAGTAAATACAGGCTTCACCGCAAGTTTGTATAAAACTATATGCTTTGATCAACTTATCAAAGCGTATATTCCAACTCCGAAATGCTTGCACCAGTCCATAGATGGATCGCTGGAGCATGCACACTTTGTTAGTACCTTTAGGATTGACAATACCTTCTGGTTGCATCATATACAACTCTTCTGTGAGAAAACCATTAAGGAATGCAGTTTTGACATCCATTTGCCAGATTTCATAAATTGTGGCAATTGCTAACATGATTCGGACAGACTTAAGCATCGCTACAGTTGAGAAAATCTCATTGTAGTCAACACCTTGAACTTGTCAAAAACCTTTTTGCGACAAGTTGAGCTTTGTAGATAGTAACACTACTATCAATGTCCGTCTTCCTCTTGAAGATCCATTTATTTTCTATGGTTTGCCGATCATCGGGCAAATCATCAAAGTCCATACTTTGTTCTCATACATGGATCATATCTCAGCTTTCATGGCCTCAAACCATTTTGCGGAATCTGGGCTCATCATCGCTTCCTCATAGTTCATAGGTTTGTCATGGTCAAGTAACACGACCTCCAGAACGGGATTACCGTACCACTCTGGTGCGGATCTCACTTTGTTTTACCTACGAGGTTCGGTAGTAACTTGATCCGAAGTTACATGATCATCATCATTAGCTTCCTCACTAATTGGTATAGTAGTCACAAGAACACATTTCTGTGATGAACTACTTTCCAATAAGGGAACAGGTACAGTTACCTCATCAAGTTCTACTTTCCTCCCACTCACTTCTTTCGAGAGAAACTCCTTCTCTAGAAAGTATCCATTTATTAGCAACGAATGTTTTGCCTTCGGATCTGTGATAGAAGGTGTACCCAACAATTTCCTTTGGGTATTCTATGAAGACGCACTTCTCCGATTTGTGTTTGAGCTTATCAGGATGAAACTTTTTCACATAAGCATCACAGCCCCAAACTTTAAGAAACGGAAACTTTGGTTTCTTGCTAAACCACAGTTCATATAGTGTCGTCTCAACAGATTTAGATGGTGCCCTATTTAACGTGAATGCAGTTGTCTCTAATGCATGATCCCAAAACGATATTGGTAAATCGGTAAGAAACATCATAGATTGTACTATATCCAATAAAGTACGGTTATGACGTTTGGACACACCATTATGATGTGGTGTTCCAGGTGGCATGAATTTGTGAAACTATTCCACATTGTTTTAATTGAAGACCAAACTTGTAACTCAAATATTTGTCTCCGCGATCAGATCGTAGAAACTTTATTTTTCTTGTTACGATGATTTTTCTACTTCACTCTGAAATTCTTTGAACGTTTCAGCTATTTCAGACTTATGTTTCATCAAGTAGATATACCCATATCTGCTCAAATCATCTGTGAAGGTCAGAAAATAACGATACCCGCCGCGAGCCTTAACACTCATCGGATAGCATACATCAGTATGTATTATTTCCAATAAGTCAGTTGCTCGCTCCACTGTTCTGGATAACGGAGTCTTAGTCATCTCCATGAGGCATGGTTCGCAAGCATCAAGTGATTCATAATAAAGTGATTCCAAAATCCCATCAGCATGGAGTTTATTCATGCGCTTTACACCAATATGACCTAAACGGCAGTGCCACAAATAAGTTGCACTATCATTATTAACTTTGCATCTTTTGGTTTCAATATTATGAATATGTGTATCACTACGATCAAGATCCAATGAACCATTTTCATTGGATGTGTAACCATATAAGGTTTTATTCATGTAAACAGAACAACAGTTTATTCTCTTACTTAAATGAATAACCGTATTGCAATAAACACGATCAAATCATATTCATGCTCAACGCAAACACCAAATAACATTTATTTAGGTTCAACACTAATCCCGAAAGTATAGGGAGTGTGCGATGATGATCATATCAATCTTGAAACTACTTTCAACACACATCGTCACTTCACCCTTAACTAGTTTCTGTTTATTCCGCAACTCCTGTTTCGAGTTACTACTCTTAGCAATTGAACCAGTACCAAATACCGAGGGGTTGCTATAAACACTAGTAAAGTACACATCAATAACATGCATATCAAATATACCTTTGTTCACTTTGCCATCCTTCTTATCCGCCAAATACTTGGGGTAGTTCTGCTTTCAGTGACCAGTCCCTTTGCAGTAGAAGCACTTAGTCTCAGGCTTAGGTCCAGACTTGGGCTTCTTCACTTGAGCAGCAACTTGCTTGCCGTTCTTCTTGAAGTTCCCTTCTATCCCTTTCCCTTTTCTTGAAACTAGTGGTCTTGTTAACCATCAACACTTGATGTTCTTTCTTGATTTCTACCTTCATCGATTTCATCATCATGAAAAACTCGGGAATCATTTTCATCATCCCTTGCATACTATAGTTCATCACGAAGTTCTACTAACTTGGTGATGGTGACTAGAGAATTCATCAATCACTATCTTATCCGGAAGATTAACTCCCACTTGATTCAAGCGATTGTAGTACCCTGACAATCTAAGCACATGCTCACTAGTTGAGCGATTCTCCTCCATCTTTTAGCTATAGAACTTGTTGGAGACTTCATATCTCTCAACTCGGGTATTTGCTTGAAATATTAACTTCAATTCCTGGAACATCTCATGTGGTCCATGATGTTCAAAACATCTTTGAAGTCCCGATTCTAAGCCATAAAGCATGGTGCACAAAACTATCAAGTAGTCATCATATTGAGCTAGCCAAACGTTCATAACGTCTGCATCTGCTCCTGCAATAGGCCTGTCACCTAGCGGTGCATTAAGGACATAATTCTTCTATGCAGCAATGAGGATAAACCTCAGATCACGGATCCAATCCGCATCATTGCTACTAACATCTTTCAACACATTTTTCTCTAGGAACATATCAAAATAAACATATGAAAGCAAGAACGCAAGCTATTGATCTACAACATAATTTGCAAAATACTACCAGGACTAAGTTCATTATAAATTTAAGTTCAATTAATCATATTACTTAAGAACTCCCACTTAGATAGACATCCCACTAATCCTCTAAGTGATCACGTGATCCAAATTAAACTAAACCATAACCGATCATCACGTGAAATGGATTAGTTTTCAATGGTGAACATCTCATGTTGATCATATCTACTATATGATTCACGCTCGACCTTTCGGTCTCCGTGTTCCGAGGCCATATCTGCATATGCTAGGCTCGTCAAGTTTAACCCGAGTATTCTACGTGTGCAAAACTGGCTTGCACCCGTTGTAGATGGACGTAGAGCTTATCACACCCGATCATCACGTGGTGTCTGGGCACGACGAACTTTGGCAACGGTGCATACTCAGGGAGAACACTTCTTGATAATTAGTGAGGGATCATCTTAAAATGCTACCGTCAATCAAAGCAAGATAAGATGCATAAAAGATAAACATCACATGCAATCAATAGAAGTGATATGATATGGCCATCATCATCTTGTGCTTGTGATCTCCATCTCCGAAGCACCGTCATGATCACCATCGTCACCGGCGCGACACCTTGCTCTCCATCGTAGCATCGTTGTCGTCTCGCCAATGTTATGCTTCTACGACTATTGCTACCGCTTAGTGATAAAGTAAAGCATTACAGGGCGATTGCATTGCATACAATAAAGCGACAACCATATGGCTCCTGCCAGTTGCCGATAACTCGGTTACAAAACATGATCATCTCATACAATAAAATTTAGCATCATGTCTTGACCATATCACATCACAACATGCCCTGCAAAAACAAGTTAGACATCCTCTACTTTGTTGTTGCAAGTTTTACGTGGCTGCTACGGGCTTAAGCAAGAACCTATCTCACCTACGCATCAAAACCACAACGATAGTTTGTCAAGTTTGTGCTATTTTAACCTTCGCAAGGACCGGGCGTAGCCACACTCGGTTCAACTAAAGTTGGAGAAACTAACACCCGCCAGCCACCTGTGTGCAAAGCACGGCGGTAGAACCAGTCTCGCGTAAACGTACGTGTAATGTCGGTCCGGGCCGCTTCATCCAACAATACCACCGAACCAAAGTATGACATGCTGGTAAGCAGTATGACTTATATCGCCCACAACTCACTTGTGTTCTACTCGTGCATATAACATCAAACCATAAAACCTAGGCTCGGATGCCGCTGTTGAGGAACGTAGTAATTTCGAAAAATTTCCTACGCACACGCAAGATCATGGTGATGTATAGCAACGAGAAGGGGAGTGTATCTTCATACCCTTGAAGATCGCTAAGCGGAAGCGTTTGTCAACGCGGTTGATGTAGTCATACGTCTTCACGATCCGACCGATCCAAGTACCAAACGTACGGCGCCTCCGAGTTCTGCACACGTTCAGCTCGATGACGTCCTCGCCTTCTCGATCCAGCAAGACGGGCGAAGTAGTAGATGAGTTCCGGCAGCACGACGGCGTGGTGACGGTGTTGGTGAAGAACAATCTCCACAGGGCTTCGCCTGAGCACTACGAAAACTATGACAGAGGATAAACTAGAGGGGACGGGGTTGTCGGCACACGGCTTGGTGTTTCTTGATGTGTCTTTGGTGGTAGCCCTGCTCCTCTATTTATATGTTGAGCCCTGGGGTCCAAACTTGGAGGAAAAGCCTCCTCAAAGTCGGTTTTTCCCGAAAGGCAAGAGTCCTACACGGACTCCAGGTGTTGGGGATATTACCACTAGGCGTGAACCGGCCTACCTGGGCCGGGTTAACTTCATTAGTAGTATAAGCAGATGAAGGCCCAAGGCCTGTAGTCGGTTTAGAACCTGTAGCCGTAAACCGGCTTGATATGTAAACTTGTATTGTAAGTTAGGAATAGAGAGAGACCAACCGGGATACGAATATGAACCGGTATGGGACTCCATGGACCGACGGGCGTCACCCGTGTATATAAGGGGACGACCCGGCGGCGGTTCAGAGACAGACAACAACAACTCGAGCCTAGGCGAAGCTTGTTTGCTCCCTAGCCATCGAAACCACATCAATTCCATCACAACTAGACGTAGGCTTTTACCTTCATCGAAGGGGCCGAACTAGTATAAACCCTTGTGTCTTTGTGTCCGCTTTAACCCCTTCAAGTTAACCCGTAGCGATGGCTCCATGACTAAGTCCTTTCACTAGGACATCTGCCGTGACAAATCCACGACAGTTGGTGCCCACCGTGGGGCTATCGCACGACGGTTTGATGATCTTGGAGGGCAAGCTCAAAGGACTCGAAGGCTATGCTGTGGGCCAGATGACCAAGAGTCGTCGCAGTAAGCTCTACATCGACGATTCAGGATGGGGTACCGAAGCCAGCTCGATCGAGTACGGATACCGGGTCCCCTTTGGTGGCATACACGTTTTCATCGGCAAGATCGGTGAGCCTGGGCTTGAGCCGGACATCTACACCGACCTCATCGAGACGGCTCAGCGTGCGAGATCTACCCAGGTTAAACCGGCCGTGAAGCGTGCCTTCGTCGGAGTCATCCACGGAGGAGAGCATGAGGACGAGTCAGAATACGGTAGTGAGACTGTCGTCTATTCTGGTGACGAGTCCTCAACCGGAGAGACCGAATCATTGTACCAGTTGCAAGACGACCAGATTAGGGGTTGTTCCGATGGCGACAGTATTCCGGACCCCCAGTTCAGATCAACCGGGTTGGAATATTTATGGCCGGCACGCAGGCGGCGAATCAGTCTTCGACCGCAGCAGCAATGCTTTCCGGATCAGCAGCGGCAGCGGTAGCGAGGCAGAGAGGCCTTGTCGCCCGCCGGTTCAAGTCTGTCGACTGTTTGACGATTAGCTGCACTTATGGCGAGAGGCCAATCCGGCGGATCAGAGGCCCATGATGCGAGATTGCAAAGGTGAGAGAGCGGATCGTACAGGCCAAAGCCGACTGGCGGCGAAGAAGGACAGGATGGCGCAGAGAGCGGGCGCTTTGGGCGCCCAGCCTATAAGCTCATGCTCAACCGAGCGCATCACAGGAGGTCTTGAAGCGAAAGCACAGATCACGCCTGCCGTTAGAGTTCGACCCTCGAAATCTCTTTCACAATCCGGGAGCTGGAACCAGTAATCCGCCGGGGCACCAGGAGGTAAACCGGGTCGAGGCACCAGGGCCAGGAGCGACGGTCCAACCCCGTCTGATGGAACCTCCTCGACAGAACATTGTGATTCCTCCGCCGGTCCAGACACCTCCGGGTCATTATTCTAATCCTATGGACAATCTTGTCGCAGCTGCTGCGCGATTAGAAGCTATCCCAGTCGAAGGAGACTCTCCACAAGCAATAGAGACACGCCGGGTTAAGGAACTTCTCCAGACCGCTTTGATTCAATAGGAGGCATATTCATATAGCCGCGATTGGATTCATTCCACACCTCGTCCGAGCCGGAGCTATAGTAGGTGCCTGGATGAACCGGCCATATCAAGTAATGCGCGGGGCCGTGAAGCGGCCGGTGGCAATAACCCGGCAGGTGGTGTTCGCGATGCTGAGGATGTAGTGGACCAGGCCCGGGCATGAAGGGAGGCCGAGTTAGCAGCACAGAACAAGGCGGATCAGCTTACACCAGTTCATCCTACCACCTCGGCCGGGCCAGGGGTCGCATCTAGCTTGGGAGTGCCCTGTTTAGCCCCCGCTTTACGCAATGTACGCCTGCCCAAAGACTTCAAGGGTCCGCGCAAGGTGCCGAATTACACCGCTGATTTATCTCCAGAAGCGTGGGTAGAGAGTTATGAGATGGCCATGGAGATGCTGGATGTGGATGAGACCGCGTGTGCAAAGTACTTCACCATGATGCTTGAAGGCACGGCCCGTACTTGGCTAAAAAGCCTGCCGCCTAATTCTATCAGTTCATGGGCCCAGTTGCGGGCCCGGTTTATCCAGAATTTCAAAGATACGTTTAAGCAGCCTAAGTCCATAGTTGACTTGGTGGCTTGTGTTCAGGAGGACGGAGAGTCAACAACCCATTGGGTACGCCGCGTTTTGGAAGTCTTGCACTCGTCTGACATGATCAATGCTGACTCTGCGATCTTAACCCTGGAGGGCAACTGCCGGTTTAAGCCTTTAAAGTTGAAGTTGGGGCGTATGAAGCGGTTCTGTAATGACATGGGAACTCTCATGGCCGCTTTAGTGAAGTATGCCGATTCTGATAGTACCAAGGATCCCGAGACTGACGATGACGAAGCAGGGAAGGGAAAGAAGAATAGCAACTCCAAGGGGCATCAATACAAACCGGCGGACCATGGAAATGGAGGCAAGCGTAAAGCGGATGGCGGCATGGACTTTGTGGCTAACACTAATGCGCAGGACAAGGGTCAGCGGCGCAGAGGTAAAGCGGCGAATCGTAATGGGGCTCCAAATCCTAACCTGGATCGCTTAAACTATTTGTTGAATCAGCCTTGCCCAAAACACGGGACGAAGGAGGCGCCGGCTAACCAACTTTGGAAGGATTGTTACATTATGCACGAATTTAAAAACTCCAATGCCTTCCGGTATGACCGTGGGTCAGGTGGTGGCTCAGGATCCAGTTTCCATGGGCCGGGTCACGATGGAGCTTCCGATTCAGGTTTCAATCAGGGTGGTAATAATAACCAGAATAATCAGAGTGGACAAGGGGGTTACAACCAACAGCAGCAGCAGCAGCAGCAGTCGGGTTATCAGAGCCAGCCAAAACAGTTGAACAATGGGCAGTATCACGTTTTCACAACTAGCTTGGATAAACGCGACCAGAAGCTTCACAAGCGAGCGGTGAACTCTGTTGAACCGGCTGTACCACGTTACTTACGCTGGTCGGAGCAGCCTATCGTGTGGAGTAGGGAGGATCACCCCCCCCCCCCCAGGGTTGACAATCCGGGCCAGTTGGCATTAGTGGTAGACCCTCAGGTGGGAGGTTATAAATTCACCAAGGTGCTCATGGATGGAGGGAGCAGTATTAACATCCTGTACTATGAGACATTCCGCCGCATGGGGCTAACAGACAAAGATCTCAGACCATCTAATACGGTGTTCCATGGTGTGGTGCCTGGCAAGTCAGCATATCCTGTTGGTAAGATAGCCCTGGAGGTGGCTTTTGGGGACGAGCATGATTCCCGATCCGAGACACTAACCTTTGAGGTGGTGAAAATCCGGAGCCCGTATCACGCCTTGTTTGGGCGGCCGTCTTATGTCAAATTCATGGCACGACCTTGTTATATCTATTTGCAGCTCAAGATGCCGGGCCACAAGGGGACAATAACGGTTCATGGGAGCCGCAAGATTGCTTTGGAATGTGAGGAAGGTGATGCGGCCTATGCAGAGTCGGTTTGTGCCACGGAGGAGTTGAAATATTATAGGGACAATGTTGATTCGGCGGACATGACCCCTTTGAAGAAGCCCACTACAGAGCATGATTCAGATATGAAGTTCAAATCGGCGGCTGAGACCAAGCTTGTTGACTTCGTGCCCGGCGATTCGTCCAAGTAGTTCACTGTCAGTGCCGACTTGGACCCTAAATAGGAAAGCGCGCTCATCGAGTTCATCCGTGAGAATCGGGAAATTTTTGCATGGAAGCCTTCTGACATGCCAGGTGTACTGAGGGAACTCGCTGAGCAAACTCTTAATGTTGATCCCAAGTATAAACCGGTAAAGCAGTTTCTCCGCCGGTTTAACGAAGAAAGGCGCAAAGCCATTGGAGAGGAAGTGGCCAGGCTCTTAGCGGCTGGCTTTATCATTGAAGTGTTCCATCCAGAGTGGCTTGCTAATCCGGTGCTCGTTCTTAAGAAAAATGGCACTTGGCATATGTGTGTGGATTACACGGATCTTAACAAGGCTTGTCCAGCGGATCCTTTTGCCCTCCCCCGCATTGACCAGATTATTGATGCCACGGTGGGTTGTGAGCGTTTGAGTTTTTTGGATGCATACTCTGGGTATCATCAGATCAAAATGGCGGTTAAGGACCAGGAGAAGACGGCGTTTATTACTCCCTTTGGAGCCTTCTGCTATGTATCTATGCCTTTTGGGCTCAAGAGCGCCCAAGCCACTTATCAACGGTGTGTACAGAACTGCCTGCATAAACAGATCGGCCGTAATGTGCACGCCTATGTGGACGATATTGTAGACAAGTCAAGGCAGAAGGAGACGCTAGTTGATGATTTGAAGGAAACCTTTGACAACTTGCGGGTTTACAAGATGATGCTTAACCCGACCAAGTGTGTCTTCAGTGTTCCGGCAGGCAAGTTACTGGGTTTTCTTGTGTCCAACAGAGGAATTGAGGCTAATCCGGAGAAGATTACGACTATCACCTCCTTGGCTAAACCGAAGTGTATCAATGATGTTCAGCGTTTGGCGGGTCGAATCGCCGCACTGAGCCGGTTTATCAGCCACCTCGGAGAGAAGGCCATCCCTTTATACCAGATGTTGAGAAAGACAGATCAATTCATCTGGAGTCCGGCTGCTGATGAAGCGCTGGAGGACTTGAAGCGGCAATTAGCCAATCTGCCCATTCTTGCGGCTCTGGTTGACAAGGAGCCGTTATTGTTATACGTAGCGGCCAATGCTCGTGCAGTTAGCGTGGCTATTGTGGTGGAACGCAAGGAGGCAGGCAAGGAGTATCCGGTTCAGCGGCCGGTTTACTATATCAGCGAGGTGCTTATTGAATCCAAGCAAAGATATCCGCATTGACAGAAGTTGGTATATGGAGTTTTTATGGCAAGCCGGAAATTGAAGCAGTATTTTCAAGGGCACCCCATCACAGTGGTCAGTTCAGCTCCCTTGGGCAATATCATACAGAACCGGGAGGCGACTGGCCGGATTGCCAAGTGGGCGATTGAACTTGGGCCGCACAGGTTGAAGTACGTACCTCGGACGGCGGTGAGGTCTCAAGCACTTGTGGATTTCATCAATGATTGGACTGAGTTGCAAGCACCAGAGGAGAAGCCGGATCACACATATTGGACTATCCATTTTGATGGATCCAGGCAATTGGAGGGCTCGGGGGCTGGAGTCGTATTAACTTCCCCACGAGGTGATAAGTTTTGTTATGTTCTCCACTTAATGTTCCCTTGTACTAATAATGCAGCTGAGTATGAAGCCTTGCTCCATGGTCTCCGGATTGCTAAGGAGATGAACCTAAGTCGGTTTAAGTGCTTCGGTGACTCGGACCTCGTGGCTCAACAAGTGTCTGGCACTTGAGATTCTAAAGACCCACTTATGGCTGCATATCGTCGTGAGGTGGATAATATTGCGGGTCACTTCAAGGGTTATCAGGTGGATCACGTGGACCATCGAAAGAATGAAGCGGCGGACGCTTTAAGCCGGATGGGCTCTCAGCGTAAACCGGTCCCACCTAATGCCTTTCTTGACGTGTTGCACAACCCGTCAGTCAAGCTCCTGGGTGAAGCGGATCTGGCTATTCCTGATCCGGAGGCTCAATTGGTGGCAGCCCTGCATGTTATACCGGATTGGACAGTTCCTTATCTTGCGTACATGAACCGGGGAGAGTTGCTAGAGGATGAGACTCTAGCCAGGCAGATAGTTCGGCGATCCAAGTCTATGACTATTGTCAATGGCGAATTGCATCATTGCAGTGTATCAGGGGCTTTTCAACGCTGCGTTTCTCCTGAGGAAGGCTGTGAAATCTTACGTGAAATCCATGAAGGGGATTGTGGTCACCACGCCGGTTCAAAGTCTCTGGTGGCAAAGGCGTTTCGTCACGGGTTCTACTAGTTGACAGCTCATGCTGATGCGGAGGACTTGGTTAAACGGTGTGATGGTTGTCAGAAATTTTCAAGGCGTGCTCATGTACCGGCTAAAGAATTGAGGATGATTCCAATTACTTGGCCGTTTGCAACATGGGGGCTGGATATGGTTGGACCTTTTAAAAGATCCATGGATAAGAAAACCCACCTTTTGGTGGCAGTTGACAAGTTTACCAAGTGGGTTGAAGCGGAGCCTGTCAGCAAGTGTGATGCAGCTACAGCGGTGCAGTTCATTAAAAAGGTGATATTCCGGTTTGGCTTTCCACAGTATCATTCATCGACAACGGTACCAATTTATCCAAGGGTGCTATGAAGGAATTCTGTGAACGTGAGCACATCGGACTTGACGTATCCTCAGTGGCTCACCCCCAGTCTAATGGGCAGGCAGAACGGGCTAATCAAGAGATCTTGCGAGGCACCAAACCCCGGCTTATGGTTCCATTGCAAAGAACACCAGGATGTTGGGTTGAAGAGCTACCATCTGTGCTATGGAGTATCAATACTACGCCCAACCGGTCTACAGGATACACGCCGTTTTTCATGGTCTACGGAGCGGAGGCGGTTCTCCCTAGTGATATCCGGCATGATTCGCCTCGTGTAGCGGCTTATGTTGAAGCGGATAATGAGATAGCACAGCAAGATGCTTTGGACCTATTAGACGAGGAGCGCGATATAGCGGCTGCCCGCTCGGCGATTTATCAACAAGACCTTCGTCGCTACCACAGTCGCCGGGTCAGAACCAGAGTTTTTCAAGAAGGAGATCTGGTGCTTCGGCTCATCCAAGACCAGACGGATATGCACAAGTTATCCCCACCTTGGGAGGGACCTTTCGTGGTCGCAAGAATCGCACAACGGTCGTACTATCGATTGATATTCGAGAGCATAAAGACTCACGCACATCAGAGGAGGAGACCAACAGGCCGTGGAACATAGCTCATCTTCGGCCTTACTACACTTGAGCCATTGGCTCTATCTATGTACATATTATGACAGTGTATATATTATCTTTGAAATAATAAAACCGGAGCCTCAGCTAAAGCGGGGTCTCTGTCCTTTCATATCATGTGTGGTTACATGGAGTGGTTCTGTTTTAAATCGGCCTCCGGTTTACCCCTTGAAATTTGCTTTTCAAAAAAGCTTTGTGATATCACTTGGGGCCTTGGTAGGTGTCCGAACCAATGCGACACCTTTTGATAGGCGAAAGCCACCAGATCACTTGGGGACATGGTCAAGTCTGAACCAGTCACGCCTCTTGATCGGCCTAAGGCCACAAAATCACTTGGGGGCTTAGTCGAACCCGAACCATTGCCACGCCTTTTGATCGGCATATATGCCACGGTTTCATTTGGGGACCTGGCTGACTAGAACCATTGTCACTCCTATTGGGGGCTTGGTCCTGTCCGACCATGGTAACACCATATGATCAGCTCAGTAAAGCATGTTTTTTGCAAACGGTTTTTATCATTGCCTTTGCTTCCATATTTCTTTTATGACTATTCCTTAATTTTTGTTGTGTTTCCTTTAAACCAACAACACTTTTTTACCGGTTCAGCTGACGGATTCGGTTCATTTTTAATCCGGAGAAATATGTCCGGTTTACCTTTCCTGTTAACATCATGGAGTAACAGGGGGGCTCATAATGACCCAGCACGGTTTACATGGGAGTTGTTTTCTCCCCTTTGACGGTAATGGTTTATAAAACCTCCGTTTCAAGCCTGGCTAAGCCAACTTCATGCCCAGCGACGGCAGGTATTTTGTATCGCCTATTTGGTTATATGTCTTAAATACATTGATGATATATATATCAAGGTCATAAACCGGCTGGCGGTATAACCGCCACCGCAGTTCAAGATTTTCTGATTGCAGGAAATATAAATTGAGGATTTCAAGCAAAAGCATCAGTACTTATGCACGAAGGCATATTTAAAGCTGAAGTATTGGCTATTCTATTACAAGGCAACGCGGTGCCCAAATAAGATCATTGTTCGTCTGGCGGATCATAATAAAGTAGCTACTTGAACCGGCTTCCGGTTCAAGCCTGCTCATCGTCCCGCGCCGCTTCAGCTTCGTCATCTCTATCCATTGGCTGGAAATCAACAGTGGTCCAGTCGATTCCCATTAAAGCTTGAAAGATAGCCTCTTCATGGATCAGAGAAGATGGTTCAATATCAAGAGCGTAAGTATGCTTACGATTTGGAGGAATCAGATTCTCCACTTCAAGAGTCGGTGCAGCCACACGTTTGTTTTGATCATTATACTGAGCTTGATAATGGGACAAGTCTGCCTCTTTAGCCAATTGACAGGCCAGAGGGCGCACTGCACGATTTATCGCCCTCAGGTCATCCTCATTGAACTCTGAGCCATCTTCCTTCAAACTGGGATAGCCTTGAGCTGCTTCAACAGGATCGAAATCTGGCACCCATGCTTTTGCCCAGATCAAGGCATTAATTGCTCCGGTTCGAGCAGCAGATTTCTTCAGTTCTTCAATCCGGGCGGGAAGCATTGACAACCTCTTCAGAGTATCTTGGATTAACGTGGGTGCCGGATTGTTATGAGATGCAGTGGTGATGATCCGCTGCGCTCCGATATACAGTTGTTCAATTAAGGTGTAGGCAGCCTTCAGGTTCTTCCAAACATCTGACCCTAAGTGGCCAATGCGTGTACCTGCAACAATACAGGAACGATCACAAACCGGATCTATTATAAGAAAGCCAAAGTTGTCAAAGAAACCCAAAGGAACTTACCAAAGATAGCAGCGGTCATAGCATGCACTTGCCGCTTTACGGTGGTCAGCTCATCTACCACCGGTTTAAGGGCAGCTTCAGCGTTTTCAGCTCTTTTTATTAAAGCGGCCTTCTCAGTGGCCCAATCAGCCCGCTCCTTCTTGAAGCCCTCCTTCAGCTGCTCTGTGATGCTCAAAGCACCGGTTAATTCTTCCCTTGCCTTGTCGGTTTCAGCTTGTTGGGTTTTCAAAGTTGCCTGCAGATCAGTAATTCGGTCCTCTTTGATGCTCACTTCAGCCTACATACAGACAGTGCTTGGCTTTAAACAAATGGTACAAGAATTTGAAGTACCAACCACATAACAAGTTATACGCTTGATACTTGGGGGCTAATGCACCTTCAATTTTCATCTATTATTAAATGGAAAAGTCCCAAGCTCCATACAGGTATTCAACTTGGCACTTGGGGGCTAATGGCTATTTGCTCAGTTATGTTCTGATGTTAGAAACTTTATTGGAGTCCCGGTTTAATTATACTAAGTTGAACCGGCCCTTGGGGGCTACATTGATGGATTTCAAAGTATTAAGGACTATATTCAAGTCGGTTTGAAGAAGGTTACAAACCGCCCTTGGGGCTAGGAGGATAAATCTGATGGCGATAATTAAAGAAAGAAGAAGCACAAGGAAGTTACCTCAAATTTATCTTTCGTCATCTTTACCAGGACAGCTTCACAGTCACGACTAGTATATAGCCGGTTCAAGTAACCAGAATGAAGATCTTGGGCACTCAGAGCAGCATATGTTTCCAGCTCAACATCCCATTTACCTTTGTTCAGGGCAGAAAAATCTTCTTTCACAGTATGCTTGGCTAAAGCGACAGGATTCCCTAGTTCAAAGCGACCTACGTCGGTAATCACAACGTCATCATCTTTGGACTCACCTGTTTGCATTGGCGCGGTCGGTTTATCGGCAGGTTTTGAAGGACTGCGGGATTTTTCAATCCGGACGGAGCTGGCAGGCGGGTCAACAGGGACTGAAGTATTGATAGGCCTTTTCTCAGGAATAGCATCATCTTGCAAGGGAGGATCATTGGGAATATCCTCATGAACGAACGCTTCAAGATCTAGTGCTTTATCCTGCTCAGGGGCGACATCTTCCTCGGCCGCTTTATCCAGGCGGGCTTTCTTGCTCGGTTTAGGTTTAGCCTTGAAAGAGAAACAAAGATTCAAGGAACAGTATAAGTTATAACGTGGTATATCAGAAGCATATGTTCAGTCTAGCTTACCCGAGAACCGTTTTCAGTGGCGGCAGCTGAGTGGCCGATGATTCACCAGAGGAAGAATGAGAAGTAACCTGATAATCGGAGTCGGGCGGATTAAGAGGTTGACGGAAGAAACCCGCTTTAGGATATAAATTAATAAAAGGTCGAGACCTCGAGCGGCGTTTCGAACCGGGCTGTTTTGTAAACCGGCGGAGGTAACTACGGCATTGTGCGGGTTGTGCGGCGACCTTCATGTTGCTGAGTCTTCATAAGAAATTGGGGATCCAAGTAAGCAAGAGGATGAGAAAATTTAACTTTCCGGTTTGCCTGGCGAAATTTTGGCAAAGGCAAAGGATCTGAATCGGAAGAGAGAATAGTTACCTCAGCGACATCAGCATTACTGACTTCAGCGTTGTCCTGACAAGTATCATCATCAATAAGGTGTGTAAAAAGTAAGCCTAGTGAATCGAGTTCTACCTCAAGGTCTGAGTTACCCACATCATCATCAACAGCCCGATCAGATGAAGCAGTGGTTTTCCTCTTTTTAGCAGGCTTCTTCATGACCTTGGTCTTTGGCCGGGTTGACCGTTCTGCTTTCTCCGGTTTGTCTTGTGGAAGCTTCTTGCTCCAAAACGGATTATCACCCTAGTTAAGCCGTAATTGATGTCAGACAGAGCTAGCAATAACAGGTTCAATAAAAAGTACAATCAAAATCTTACAACTGGCGGTTTGTTGGTAGCACAGAAAGGGAGCAGGCCGGTTTGAGTGCAGAGGTGCTCTGGTTCGTTCAGCATTTTCTTCACAGCCTCTGTGACTTCATCATTGGAGAGCTGGATGCTGGTGTGTCGGAGAGGGTCATCAATGCTACCAGATACTTGCACATTAACCCGGAGCGCCGGCTGAGAGGAAGTATGCTCCAGGATATCCAACAGCGTGCGAGATCTACTCCTGTTAAACCGTTGGCCATGAAGGCTCGGAGCTTGGATAATTGCGGAGCGTATTTGCTCCTCTCCTTGGCACTTAACCTTTGTGGGAAGGGGTGTGTGTTGCCGAGCCGCTCCGGACGGAAGCCAGGCAAAGGGTTTTCATCATCAGGGGAAGTATCTTTGCAGTAAAACCATGTTGCATTCCACTCCTTGGGGTGACTGTGTAATCTGGCATGGGGATAAGTGATTTCTTTCCTTTTCTGAATTGCCATACCTCCCAATTCGGTATTGGGACCATCAGTAAATTCGGTGCGGCGGTTTAAGTGGAAGCAGTCTCTGAATAATTCGACTGTGGGTTCCTCTTGAAGGTATACCTCACAGAGCACTTGGAAGTGACATAAGTTGGTATGAGGTGGGGCCAGTGTCTTGGGCGGAGTTGAAAATTGGCTAACACATCCCGGTAAAATTTAGAGCCGGGCGGTTTGAAGCCCCGGGCTAAATGATCCGCAAAGATCACAACCTCTCCCTCTTGAGGTGTGGGAGGACATTCATCACCAGGAACCCTCCAGTGGATAGTCTCTTTGCTGTCTAAAGCGCCGATCGAGACTAAATTATCCAACTGAGTTTCTGTGACACGAGAAGGAACCCAGTTGCACTCATATACTTGTTTGGCCATGGTGAGATCTACAAGAAATGGGTGATTCCGGTTCAAGAACATGTTGGATAAAAGAAGGCGCTGGTATGAACAATGCTAAACCGGAGGCAGTATATTTAAACCGGATTTCTATGAAATGGCATCATATGGCTAAAGAGTTCTGGCGGTTCAACAAGGGGACTAATGGTATATACCGGTTTATTAAGTTTTTTCTATATTAAGTTAAACCGCCTGATCTAAACATTGAAAGCAATCGAGGTTGCGAATGGCTAAGTATGCAGAAACAAGTTTCACAAGGTCTTATTGCAGCAATGGATCTGAAGCAAGTTCAGAAAAAACAGAAAATATTCAAAAGGATAAAGCGGAATGGAAGTGAATCAATGGGCAGATATGTAGATGAGATCTATGGACTTGAGCATGAAACTACAGGCGGATGCTAAAAGGCTACTGCTAATCAGAGCAGGGGTTCATGATTTATCCAGAGTGCAGGTGCAGTATGAACAAACGATGAACGGGGCAAGAACATAAAAACTAGAACAGATCTAGGTTAAGAAGAACAGAAGGCTTACCAGAATCGAAGAAGACGCGGAAGGTTACCGCAGTGCTCTGGTGCGTTCAGGTTGATGTAGCGGCCCAAGGTGGTGCAGAGGTTAACGGCGGTGGCGGAGCTCCGAGGCTGGCGACGCGAGGAAGACGAAGAGAAAGGGACGAAGGGGAGAAAAGGAAATGACCCTTTGGTCCTATTTATAAGGCAAAAGACGTGGGTCAGGCGCGCGAATCCAGGAACCAAAATTTCGGAAGTGGAGCTGATGCCTTGGGTATCGCAGATCTATTAATAAAAGAAGGCGTCATAACTGTTAACTTCGTGATGACATCATGCCGGTTTACAGCAACCAGAGATGATGACGACATGGCGGTTTACCAACTACCAAAAGATGTTGAAGACAAAGATTTATGTGAAGGATTGACATGAACCAGTTCAAATCAATCTGGGGCCTAATGTTGGGGATATTACCACTAGGCGTGAACCGGCCTACCTGGGCCGGGTTAACTTCATTAGTAGTATAAGCAGATGAAGGCCCAAGGCCTGTAGTCGGTTTAGAACTGAGCCGTAAACCGCTTGATATGTAAACTTGTATTGTAAGTTAGGAATAGAGAGAGACCAACCGGGATACGAATATGAACGGTATGGGACTCCATGGACCGACGGGCGTCACCGTGTATATAAGGGGCGACCAGCGGCGGTTCAGAAGACGACAACAACAACTCGAGCCTAGGCGAAGCTTGTTTGCTCCCTAGCCATCGAAACCACATCAATTCCATCACAACTAGATGTAGGCTTTTACCTTCATCGAAGGAGCCAAACTAGTATAAACCCTTGTGTCTTTGTGTCCACTTTAACCCCTTCAAGTTAACCCGTAGCGATGGCTCCACGACTAAGTCCTTTCACAAGGACATCTGCCGTGACAAATCCACGACACCAGGGCTAGACGCCAGGGTTCCCGGCGTCTAGCCCTAGACGCCAGGGTTCCTGGCGTCTAGCCTCTGGTCTCTACAAAACTTCCTTTTGTACTTTCCAAAAGCCTCGTGGGCTTTCCCCTTTGGCCCAAATAACGTGTTCTCGTACCCAAACATTTGGAAACATCCGGAACCCTTCCGTGAATTTCGGAACCCTTCCGGAGATCAAACACTATTATCCCATATATCAAACTTTATCTCCGGACCATTCCGGAGTTCCTCGTCATGTCCATGATCTCATCCGGACTCGAACAACATTTGGTTACCAACATGCATAACTCATATAATACTATATAAATCGGCGAAAAGTTAAGCGTGCGGACCCTACGGGTTCGAGAACTATGTAGACATGACCGAGACACGTTTCGGTCAATAACCAATAAGCGGGACTCGATGCCCATATTGGCTCCTACATATTCTACGAAGATCTTTATCGGTCAAACCGCATAACAACATACGTTGTTCCCTTTGTCATCGGTATGTTACTTACCCGAGATTCGATCGTCGGTATCCAGTACCTAGTTCAATCTCGTTACTGGCAAGTCTCTTTACTCGTTCGGTACTACATCGTCTCGCAACTAACTCATTAGTTGTAATGCTTACAAGGCTTAAGTGATGTGCATTACCGAGAGGGCCCAGAGATACCTCTCCGATATTTGGAGTGACAAATCCTAATCTCGAAATACGCCAACCCAACAAGTACCTTTGGAGACACCTGTAGAGCACCTTTATAATCACCCAGTTACGTTGTGACGTTTGGTAGCACACAAAGTGTTCCTCCGGTAAACGGGAGTTGCATAATCTCATAGTCATAGGAACATGTATAAGTCATGAAGAAAGCAATAGCAACATACTAAACGATCGGGTGCTAAGCTAATGGAATGGGTCATGTCAATCAGATCATTCAACTAATGATGTGATCCCGTTAATCAATAACAACTCTTTGTCCATGGTTAGGAAACATAACCATCTTTGATTAACAAGCTAGTCAAGTAGAGGCATACTAGTGACACTCTGTTTGTCTATGTATTCACACATGTATTATGTTTCTGGTTAGTACAATTCTAGCATGAATAATAAACATTTATCATGATATAAGGAAATAAATAATAAATTTATTATTGCCTCTAGGGCATATTTCCTACATCTCTGATTTTAAATGAATAACTGTATTGCAATAAACATGATCAAATCATATTCATGCTCAACGCAAACGCCAAACAACATTTATTTAAGTTTAACACTAATCCCGAAAGTATAGGGAGTGTGCGATGATGATCATATCAATCTTGGGAACTACTTCCAACACTCATCGTCACTTCCCCTTCAACTAGTCTCTGTTTATTCTGTAACTCCTGTTTCGAGTTACTAATCTTAGCAACCGAACAAGTATCATATACTCAGGGGCTACTATAAGCACTAGTAAGGCACATATCAAGAACCTGTATATCAAATATACCTTTGTTCACTTTGCCATCCTTCTTATCCACCAAATGTTTAGGGCATTTCGCTTCCAGTGACCATTTCCTTTGCAGTGTAAGCACTCAGTTTCAGGCTATGGTCCAGCTTTGGGCTTCTTCGCAGGAGTGACAACTTGCTTGTCTTTCCACTTGAAGTTCCTTTTCTTTCCCTTTGCCCTTTTCTTGAAACTAGTGGTCTTGTCAATCATCAACACTTGATGCTCTTTCTTGATTTCTACCTTCGTCGATTTCAATATCACGAAGAGCTCGGGAATCGTTTTCGTCATCCCTTGCATACTATAGTTCATCACAAAGTTCTAGTAACTTAGTGATGGTGACTAGAGAATTCTGTCAATCACTATCTTATTTGGAAGATTAACTCCCACTTGATTCAAGCGATTGAAGTACCCAGACAATCTGAGCACATGCTCACTAGTTGAGCGATCCTCCTCCATCTTTTAGCTATAGAACTTGTTGGAGACTTCATATCTCTCAACTCGGGTATTTGCTTGAAATATTAACTTCAATTCCTGGAACATCTCATGTGGTCCATGATGTTCAAAACATCTTTGAAGTCCCGATTCTAAGCCATTAAGCATGGTGCACTAAACTATCAAGTAGTCATCATATTGTGCTAGCTAAACGTTCATAACGTCTACATCCTCTTCTGCAATAGGTTTGTCACCTAGCGGTGCATCAAGGACATAATTCTTCTGTGCAGCAATGAGGATAAACCTCAGATCACGGATTCAATCCGCATCATTGCTACTAACATAACCGATCATCACGTGAGATGGAGTAGTTTTCAATGGTGAACATCACTATGTTGATCATATCTACTATATGATTC
The DNA here is from genome assembly GCA_021437245.1 of Aegilops speltoides. Lineage (NCBI taxonomy): Eukaryota > Viridiplantae > Streptophyta > Magnoliopsida > Poales > Poaceae > Aegilops > Aegilops speltoides. The sequence goes on from CM038146.1 coordinate 51,193,389, forward strand.
ACGCTCGATCTTTCGGTCTCCGTGTTCCGGGGCCATATCTACATATGCTAGGCTCGTCAAGTTTAACCTGAGTATTCTGCATGTGCAAAACTGGCTTGCACCCGTTGTAGATGGACGTAGAGCTTATCACACCAGATCATCACGTGGTGTCCAGGCACGATTTAACTTTGGCAACGGTGCATACTGTGGAGAACACTTCTTGATAATTTTTAGTGAGAGATCATCTTAAAATGCTACCGTAAATCAAAGCAAGATAAGATGCATAAAGGATAAACATCACATGCAATCAATATAAGTGATATGATATGGCCATCATCATCTTGTGCTTGTGATCTCCATCTCCGAAGCACCATTGTGATCACCATCTTCACCGGCGCGACACCTTGATCTCCATCGTAGCATCGTTGTCGTTTATGCCATCTATTGCTTCTACGACTATCGCTACCGCTTAGTGATAAAGTAAAGCAATTACAGGGTGTTTGCATTTCATACAATAAAGCGACAACTATATGGCTCCTGCCAGTTGCCGATAACTTCGGTTACAAAACATGATCATCTCACACAATAAAATATAGCATCACGTCTTGGCCATATCACATCACAACATGCCCTGCAAAAACAAGTTAGACGTCCTCTACTTTGTTGTTGCAAGTTTTACGTGGCTGCTACGGGCTTTGCAAGAACCGTTCTTACCTCGCATCAAAACGACAACGATAGTTCGTCAAGTTAGTGATGTTTTAACCTTCGCAAGGACCGGGCGTAGCCACACTCGGTTCAACTAAAGTTGGAGAAACTAACACCCGCCAGCCACATGTGTGCAAAGCACGTCGGTAGGACTAGTCTCGCGTAAGCGTACGTGTAATGTCGGTCCGGGCTGCTTCATCCAACAATACCGCCGAACCAAAGTATGACATGCTGGTAAGCAGTATGACTTGTATCGCCCACAACTCATTTGTGTTCTACTCGTGCATATAACATCAACGCATAAAACCTAGGCTCGGATGCCACTGTTAGGGAACGTAGTAATTTCAAAAAAATTCCTACGCACACGCAAGATCATGGTGATGGCATAGCAACGAGAGGGGAGAATGTTGTCTACGTACCCTCGTAGACCGTTAAGCAGAAGCGTTATGACAACGCGGTTGATGTAGTCGTACGTCTTCATGAATCGACCGATCCAAGCACCGAACGTACGGCACCTCCGTGTTCAGCACACGTCCAGCTCGATGACGTCCTCCGGGCTCCAATCCAGCGAAGCGTCGGGGATGAGTTCTGTCAGCACGACGGCGTGGTGATGATGATGATGTTCTACCGGCGCAGGGCTTCACCTAAACACCGCGACGATATGACCGAGGTGGATTATGGTGGAGGGGGGCACCGCACACGGCTAAGGAATGATCCGTAGATCAACTTGTGTGTCCTGGGGTGCCCCCCTGCCCCCGTATATAAAGGAGCAAGGGGAGGAGGGCCGGCCAAGGAGGAGGAGGCGCGCCCAAGGGGGCAATCCTACTCTAAGTAGGATTCCCCCTTCTTTCCAAGTCCTACTAGGAGAAGGGAAGGAAGGGAAGGAGAAGGAGAAGGAAGGAGAGGGAGGAGAAGAAGGAAAGGGGGGCCGGCCCCCTAGTCCAATTCGGTTTGGGCTAGGGGGCCGCGCGCCCTACCTCCTCTCTTCCACCACTTGGCCCATGAGGCCCATTGCTTCTTCCTCGTATTCCCGTAACTCCACGGTACCCCCGAAAATACCCGAATCACTCGGAACCTTTCCATACTCCGAATATAGTCGTCCAATATATCGATATTTACATCTCGACCATTTTGAGACTCCTCGTCATGTCCCCGATCTCATCCGGGACTCCGAACTCCTTCGGTACATCAAAACTCATAAACTCATAATATAACTGTCATCGTAACGTTAAGCGTGCGGACCCTACGGGTTCGAGAACTATGTGGACATGACCTAGAACTATTCTCGGTCAATAACCAATAGCGGAACCTGGATGTTCATATTGGTTCCTACATATTCTATGAAGATCTTTATCGGTCAAACCGCATAACAACATACGTTGTTCCCTTTGTCATTGGTATGTTACTTGCCCGAGATTCGATCGTTGGTATCCAATACCTAGTTCAATCTCGTTACTGGCAAGTCTCTTTACTCGTTCCGTAATACATCATCCCGTAACCAACCCATTAGTTACAATGCTTGCAAGGCTTAAGTGATGTGTATTGCCGAGAGGGCCCAGAGATACCTCTCCGACAATCGGAGTGACAAAACCTAATCTCGAAATACGCCAACCCAACATGTACCTTCGGAGACACCTGTAGAGCACCTTTATAATCACCCAGTTACGTTGTGACGTTTGGTAGCACACATAGTGTTCCTCCGGTAAACGGGAGTTGCATATTCTCATAGTTGTAGGAACTTTGTATAAGTCATGAAGAAAGCAATAGCAACATACTAAACGATCAAGTGCTAAGCTAACGGAATGGGTCAAGTCAATCACATTATTCTTCTAATGATGTGATCCCGTTAATCAAATGACAACTCATGTCTATGGCTAGGAAACTTAACCATCTTTGATTCACGAGCTAGTCAAGTAGAGGCATACTAGTGACACTATGTTTGTCTATGTATTCACACATGTATTATGTTTCCGGTTAATACAATTCTAGCATGAATAATAAACATTTATCATGAAATAAGGAAATAAATAATAACTTTATTATTGCCTCTAGGGCATATTTCCTTCAGTCCACACGCTTAACGTTTAGTTGACAATATAGTATTATATGAGTTATGTATGTTGGTGACCAAATGTTGTTCAGAATCCCGGATGAGATCATGGACATGACGAGGAACTCCGGAATGGTCCGGAGATAAAGTTTGATATATGGGATAATAGTGTTTGATCTCCGGAAGTGTTCCGGAATTCACCGGAAGGGGTTCCGGATGTTTCCCGAAATGTTTGGGTATGAGAACACGTTATTTGGGCCAAAGGGGAAAGCCCACAAGGTTTTTGGAAAGCGCAAAGAAAGTTTTATGGAGTCTGGGGCCGACGCCAGGTCCTCGGCGTCGGGTCCAAACGCCGGAACCCTGGCGTCGCCCCGAGTCCGAGAAGGACTATTGCCTTTCGGGTGAAACCGACTTTGTGGAGGCTTTTACTCCAAGTTTCGACCCCAAGGCTCAACATATAAATAGAGGGGCAGGGCTAGCACCAAAGACAGATCAAGAAACACCAAGCTGTGTGCCGGCAACCCCGTCCCCTCTAGTTTATCCTCCGTTATAGTTTCCGTAGTGCTTAGGCGAAGCCCTGTGGAGATTGTTCTTCACCAACACCGTCACCACGCCGTCATGCTGCCGGAACTCATCTACTACTTTGCCCGTTAAGGGAGTCCTGGACTAGGGGGTGTCCGGACAGCCGGACTATCATCGTCAGCCGGACTCCAAGACTACGAAGATATCGATTGAAGACTTCGTCCCGTGTCCGGATGGGACTTTCCTTGGCGTGGAAGGCAAGCTTGGCGATACGGATATGTAGATCTCCTACCATTGTAACCGACTCTGTGTAACCCTAGCCCTCTCCGGTGTCTATATAAACCGGAGAGTTTTAGTCCATAGGACGAACAACAATCATACCATAGGCTAGCTTCTAGGGTTTAGCCTCCTTGATCTCGTGGTAGATCCACTCTTGTACTACCCATATCATCAATATCAATCAAGAAGGAGTAGGGTTTTACCTCCATCGAGAGGGCCCGAACCTGGGTAAAAACATCTTGTCCCTTGTCTCCTGTTACCATCCGCCTAGACGCACAGTTCGGGACCCCCTACCTAAGATCCGCTGGTTTTGACACCGACATTGGTGCTTTCATTGAGAGTTCCTTTGTGTCGTCGCCTACAGGCCCGAAGGCTCCTTCGATCATCAACAACAACGCGGTCCGTGATGAGACTTTTCTCCCCGGACAAATCTTTGTATTCGGCGGCTTTGCACTGCGGGCCAATTCGCTTGGCCATCTAGAGCAGATCGAAAGCTATGCCCCTGGCCATCAGGTCAGATTTGGAAGTTTGAACTTCATGGCCGACATCCGCGGAGACTTGATCTTCGACGGATTCGAGCCACAGCCGAGCGCGCCGCACTATCGCGATGGGCATGATTTAGCTCTGCTGTCGGACAGTGCCCTAGAGGCCGCACAAGAGTCCGCTCCGACCCTTAATTCGGAGCCGACTACGCAGATCGAGGATGGGTGGCTAGACACCGCCTCGTGGGCGGCTACCTGTACGGTGATGGAGCCGAATACCGACCCTGTCCCTTGTGAAGCTCGTGACTCCCAGGCGTCGGACTCCTCGCCGGACTCCGAATGAGGGAGTCCTGGACTAGGGGGTGTCCGGACAGCTGGACTATCATCGTCAACCGGTGTCTATATAAACCGGAAGGTTTTAGTCCGTAGGACACACAACCATTACAACAATCATACCATATGCTAGCTTTTAGGGCTTAGCCTCCTTGATCTCGTGGTAGATCCACTCTTGTACTACCCATATCATCAATATCAATCAAGTAGGAGTAGGATTTTACCTCCATCGAGAGGGCCCGAACCTGGGTAAAAACATCGTGTCCCTTGTCTCCTGTTACCATCCTCCTAGACGCACAGTTCGGGACCCCCTACCCGAGATCCGCCGGTTTTGACACCGACATTGGTGCTTTCATTGAGAGTTCCTCTGTGTCGTCACCGATAGGCTTGATGGCTTCGTCAAACAACAACGCCGTCCAGGGTGAGACTTTTCTCCCCGGACAGATCTTCATGTTCGGCGGCTTTGCATCAAGGGCCAATTCGCATTATCCGGAGCAGATCAAAGCTCGCCATCGTTAGATTTGGAAGCCTAAACTTCACGGCTGACATCCGCGGAGATTTGATCTTCGATGGATTCGAGCCACAGCCGAGCATGCCGCATTGTCACGATGGGCATGATCTAGCTCTGCCGCCGGACAGTACCTTGGAGGCCGCACGTGAATCCGCTCCGAACCATAGCTCGGAGCCGACCGTGCAGATCGAGGACCGGTGGCTGGACACCGCCTCGGGAGCTGCAACTACTACGGCGATGGAGCTGAATACTGACCTTGTCCCTTATAAAGCTCGTGACTCCGAGGTGCCGGACTCCTTGCTGGACTCCGAACCTCCTGCGCCCCTACCAATCGAATCCGATTGGGCGCCGATCATGGAGTTCACCGCCGCGGACAACTTTCAGCACTCACCCTTTGGCGACATCCTAAATTCGCTAAAACATCTCTCGTTATCAGGAGAGCCCTGGCCGGACTATGGTCAGGATGGTTGGGATGCGGACGATGAAGAAATTCAAATCCCACCCACCACCCACTTTGTAGCCACTGTCGACGATCTAACCGACATGCTAGACTATGACTCCAAAGACATCGACGGCATGGACGATGATGCCGGAGACGACCAAGAACCAGCGCCTACGGGGCACTAGAAGACCACCTCGTCATACGACATATACATGGTGGACACCCCAAAGGATGGGGACGGCGAAGAAGTAGCGGAGGCAGATTCCTCTAAGAAACAGCCCAAGCGCCGACGTCACCGGCGCCGCTCTATATCCCGCCACAGCAAGAATGGAGACTCCAGCACCGGAGATAATAACACCCCAGAGAGTGCCGAAGACAACCCTCTCCAGCAAGATTCAGCACAGGAGGACGGAGTAGCCAGCCCTCAAGAGAGAGCCGTAGACGAGGAGATAGAGGATGACAATTACATGCCTCCCTCCGGAGACGAGGCAAGCCTCAACGACGACGAATTCGTCATGCCCGAGGATCCCGTCGAACAAGAGCATTTTAAACGCCGGCTAATGGCCACGGCGAACAGCCTAAAATAGAAGCAGCAACAGCTTCGAGCTGATCAAGACCTGCTGGCCGACAGATGAACCGAGGTCCTCGCGGCCGAAGAGTATGAACTCGAACGCCCCTCCAAAAGCTACCCAAAATGCAAGTTGCTCCCCCGACTATAGGAGGAAGCATACAAACCTTCATCACCAGCGCACAATACGGCAGACCGACCACCTCGTGGCCGCGACAGAGAGGCATCTAGGCCCTCCGCCAGAACTGTACCCCGGCACCGCTCGAAAAGCGTGAAGCCACGAGAAAATGCGCCGGACTTGCGGGACATATTGGAGGACAAGGCAAGACAATCCAGATCCATCTACGGATCACGTGGGCGCCCCACGACCCACGACGACTACCGTCGCGCCGGATACAGCAACTCCGGCCGGGCCGAACACAGCAGACAACGCTCTCTTGAGCTACGTCGCGATATTGCTCAATATAGAGGCGCCGCACACCCACTATGCTTCACAAACGAAGTAATGGATCATCAAATCCCTGAAGGGTTTAAACCCGTGAACATTAAATCCTATGATGGCACAACAGACCCCGCGGTTTGGATCGAAGATTATCTCCTTCATATCCATATGGCCCGCGGCGACGATCTCCACACCATCAAGTATCTCCCACTCAAGCTTAAAGGACCAGCTCGGCATTGGCTTAACAGCTTGCCCGCAGAGTCAATTGGGTGTTGGGAGGACTCGAAGCCGCATTCTCGACAACTTCTGGGGCACATATGTGCGACCACCGACGCCGATGACCTAAGCCACATAATTCAGCAGCCGAATTAATCGGTCGTTACTCGACACGGTTCCTAACAAAGAAAAATCAAATCGTCGACTGTCCGGATGCAGAGGCCCTCGCAGCCTTCAAACATAACATCTGCGATGAATGGCTGGCCAGGCACCTAGGACAGGAAAAGCCGAAATCCATGGCAGCCCTCACATCACTCATGACCCGCTTCTGTGCGGGAGAGGACAGCTGGCTAGCTCGCAGTAACAACCTCAGCAAAAATTCTGGCAGTCCGGACAACAAGGACCATAATGGCAGGTCGCGTCGCAATAAAAACAAACGCCTAACGGCAACAACACTGAAGATACGACAGTCAACGCCGGATTCAGAGGCTCTATACCCGGTCAGCGAAAAAATCCATTCAAAAGAACTACTCCGGGTCCGTCCAATTTGGACCGAATACTCGACCACTCTTGCCAGATACATGGCATCCCCGAAAAGCCAGCTAACCACACCAACAGGGATTGTTGGGTATTCAAGCAGGCAGGGGCTGCACAGCGATGACGAGGAGGAGACTCGACCGCCGAACAGTAGAGGACAGAAGGGTTTCCCCCCACAAGTGCGGACGGTAAACATGATATATGCAACCCACATACCCAAGAGGGAGCGGAAGCGTGCACTTAGGGACGTATATGCGATGGAGCCAGTTGCCCCGAAGTTCAATCCATGGTCCTCTTGCCCGATCACTTTCGATCGAAGGACCACCCACCAAGATCCGCCATGGCGGATTCGCCGTATTGGTTTTAGACCCAATCGCCGATGGATTTCACCTCACTAGAGTCCCGATGGACGGCGGCAGAGTTCTGAACCTCGCTTTATCGGGATACAAAGGCACAAGATGGGCATAGACCCCTCAAGGATTAAACCTACAAAGACGACCTTCAAAGGCATCATACCAGGTGTTGAGGCCAATTGTACAGGCTCAGTCACACTGGAAGTGGTCTTCGGATCCACGGATAATTTCCGAAGCGAGGAGTTAATCTTCTACATGATCCCGTTCCGCAGTGGCTATCACGCTCTGCTCGGACAAACCGCATTCGCAAAGTTCAACGTGGTGCCGCATTATGCATACCTTAAGGTCAAGATGCCAGGCCCTCGTGGAGTCACCACGGTCAACGGAAATACTGAACGCTCCCTCCGAACGGAGGAACACACAGCGGCTCTCGCGGCAGAAGTACAAAGCATCCTTTTAAGGCAATTTTCGAGTCCGGCCGTTAAACGACCGGACATGGACAAACGCGCCTGGAGTAACATCAATCAAGACCACCTGGCACGTTCCGAGCACGCATAGCAATGCGGCCCCAACCCCAGCCCTTGCATGATTGCAAAAACAGCCCTTCGCGTACATCATTACGCTTTGGAGATACCATGGGCATAGGGGGAGGGGCACGACCACGACAGGCCCAGAGTGCCGCTTAACCACACCAGGGGCTCCCAAGTGTGTCACTCTTTTTTCTTTCTTTTTATTTTTCCACAGGACTCCATCCACCAGAGGCCCTGTCCGGCAGTAGATCTGCCGAACTCACGATGCAACAGCCAGGGAGGGACAATGGCTACGATTTAACACCTGTGTGGTCTCCATTATGAGCATTACATCCGCTTAATACACCATTCCGCAGCCTACCCCTGGAGGGAGACACTTTTAATAGTCCAACCCTTGCTTACCGCACTATTTGTATCGTTCTGCACCTATGGCAGAATTCCTCGAATAAACAATGCATCACTTTTTGTTTATAATTGCATTTCTTTTTTTACATATATGTTCATTTATGACATCTTGCACGCGTACATTTTGGTATGGCCGAGTACACCATGGGCTTATGTTCCCCGCATTATGGTGTGATAAGTCCGAACACTTTCACAAGTGCGGCACCCCGAACTTATAGCATTATATGCATCGGCTCCGAATCATGTCTTGGGTCAATAGTTGGGTTTGCCCGGCTCCCATGTTTTGGTACCTTACGTTCCATTCCGTCGGCTAAGGTAGCATTGGGAGAACCATCGCGATTGCGCCCGGTTGAGCTGGGCGAGCGCCTCGAGGAGAAAGCTAAACTGATTTGTCATGATAAGGCGAGAGCTGGTCGCTGTTCGAGAGGTCTTTTCGAGTCCCTAAAGACTTATGCCGCTTAGAGCGAGGAACCGGCTGTGTCCGCCCAGCGTGATAGCGCCCTAACTCGGTCTTCCAAATACTAGGGGCTTCGCCGAAATTTAAAATTATAGAATTCTATGGCTAAGTGAGAGTGTTCAAGCATTATAAGTCCGGTTGCCTTGTTCATTGTGTTGAGCGCCTCCCTAGATGGACCCAAAAATGGGAACAAGAGTGCTCAAGTTTATCCCAAACACCCCAGCACTCGTGGCATGGGGGCTGAAGCCGACGACTTGCCATCTCTCAGATTTAATAAACGGCCGCACAAAAGGTAATATTTTAAATCAATAAGCATTGCTTAGCGCATATGAACAAAGTTTTCAACGCACATGATAACACATTGCGAGTTTACTCAATAATTACATCTTTGGGGCACTCATCCGCAATCTTGCGGGCACCCTTCAGGACACTCTTATAGTACATCTCGGGCGTACGATACTCCTTGCCCGCTGGCGGCGCGTCCGTGATAAGCCTCTCCGCATCCAGCCTGCCCTAATGCACCTTTGCACGGGCAAGGCCCGACGGCACCTTCAATGCAAAGCGGAGCGCTTGATGACTTCCACCCGTGGGCACGATCCACCAGCCGCCGACGAGGCGAAGTAGCTCCCGTGCATGGCCTCTCCGAGCCATAGCCGGACTATGAGGCCCTTCATGGCCTGTTCGGCTACCTTGTGGAGCTCGACCAGCTGCTTCAGCTGGTCGCTAGGGGGCACCGGATGTCCGGCCTCAACGTACTGAGACCAGAAGACCTTCTTCGTTGAGCTCCCCTCCTCGGCCCGGTAGAACGCGGCGGCACCGGACACGATGCAAGGTAGATCTGCAAACGCCCCTGGAGAGCTCCGAATTCGGGTAAGTAACAGGTAATTTACATTCACATGCTTGCTTTGCATGAAAAATGCCTTACCCGCCGCTATTTTCTTCACCGCCTCAATCTCCTGGAGGGCCTTATGGGCCTCGGCCTTAGTGGCTTTGGCACTTTCAAGAGCCGAGGCAAGCTCGGACTCTCGAGTCTTGAGTCGCGCCCAAACTCTCATGCTTCTCCATGAGAGCCCGGAGCTCTTGCCGCACCTCCGCCACCCGCGCCTCCCGCTTCTCTTGCTCATTGCGTTTGGCGGCCGATTATGTTCGTCATGACACGGACTCCTTCAGGGCCCCCACCTCGTTCGTGGCCCCTGCAGTGCCCATGTTATCCTTGTCATTTCTATTGCAACCAAAATCCTTTTTTGTAAGGTACAAACTTATTACGGTGTTACTCACCCTCTTTGTCCTCGAGTTGCTTCTTGGCCAGGCCGAGCTCGTTCTCGGCTCGCTCGAGGTCTTGCTTCAAAGCACCGACCTCCGCAGTCAGTGCGGCAGAGGTCAGCAGCGCAGCCTGCAAACCCATATTGACATAATTTCTAGCACTCCTGCGTATATCGTTTTTAGATCCTCAGTCCGGTTTTACTCTCCGAACACCAAACCGAGCATCAGGGGCTACTGTCTATGCGGTATTACATTACATATTTTAAACTTCTTACCTCAAAGCCTGTTAGAAGGCTGCTGCAGGCTTCGGTCAGCCCACTTTTGGCGAGTTGAACCTTCTGAATCACCGCACTCATGATAGTACGGTGCTCTTCCTTGATGGAAGCACCGTTGAGTGCTTCCAACAAGTTGTCCGGCGCCTCCGGTTGGACGGAGGCTGCCGGTGTCACGGTCTTGCCCTTCTTACGAAGGGGCCGCCTGCCGGACTCCGGAACCACTGCGGGTTCCGGTATGGAGTCCGGCGCAAAGTCCGGGAGGCTGCCTTGTGGCACCTCCGAAGCCTCCTCTTGATGGGTCCCCTCCTGGGATCCCACCTCGGCGTCCTCAGCGTCGCGAGGGGTGGAGGCAGTCAGAATGGAATCTACATCCGACGGAGCCAAGGACCCGCTTGATGAAGCGGGAAGATCGTCCTCGGCCGGACTACAGGTAGTGTGCGGCATTAGAAGGACACTATGTGACATAAAAGATAAATTATAAATCATTCAGGAATCAGGATACTTACGATCTTGCCGGAGGCTTGGCCCTTGAGGGCCACCCTTCGTCGCCAACTTTGGCGTTGGCAGAGCTGTCCGGAGGAAGGGGCCTCCCCCTCTTGGACCCTTCGGCCTCCCCCGTTGGGGAAGCCTTCCTCTTCCTCTCTCCCTCCTCTTGGGGAGAGTCTTCTTTCTCCTCCTCGTCTTCGGGGGAGGAGTCCGTCTCGGAGCCATCGGATAATGAGTCTGATATCACCTGGCGCCGGGAACTCCTTCGGGTTCCCGTGGCCTTCTTCTTGGCCTTCTTCTCCGGCACCACGTAAAGGGCCGGAACCAGCAGCCCCGTCAAACGGGTGTCCGCTGGGTCTTTGGGGAGGAGCCGACAGTCTACTGTTCGACGCCCTCCGCCGATCTGTCAAAGGCATTGGGAGTTTTAGATCCCACAATAGAGTCAAACTATGAAAAAAATAATAAATGTCCCATAGAGGATAACAAAGCTTACCTCGCCGGCCGGGCGCTTGGTGCTAAATCCGCGGTCTTCCATCGCGGATGCGGGGGCTTCTCCGCCCTTGAACAGCACCCTCCAGGCAGCTTCGTACGTCGTGTCGGAGAGCCCGCTCAGGGTCCGGTGCTGTGCCGGATCGAACTCCCACAGATTGAAGGCCCGTTGTTGGCAAGGGAGAATCCGGCGGACGAGCATGACCTGGATCACATTGACAAGCCTAAGCTTCTTGTTCACCAAGGTCTGGAGACAGGACTGGAGTCCTGTCAGCTCCTCCGAACTGCCCCATAGCAAGCCCTTCTCTTTCCAGGAGGTGAGCTGCATAGGGATACCAGATCTGAACTCGGGGGCCGCTGCCCATTTAGGGTCACGCGGTTCGGTGATGTAGAACCACCCCGATTGCCACCCCTTGACGGCCTCCACGAAGGCCCCCTCGAGCCAGGTGACGTTGGGCATTTTGCCCACCATGGCGCCTCCGCACTCCGCTTGGACGCCCTTCACTACCTTCGGCTTGACATTGAAGGTCTTTAGCCACAAGCCGAAGTGGGGCCGGATGCAGAGGAAGGCCTTGCACACGACGATAAACACCGAGATGTTGAGGATGAAGTTTGGCGCCAGATCGTGGAAGTCCAGGCCTAGTAGTACATGAGCCCCCGGACGAAGGGATGCAACGGGAAGCCCAGTCCGCGGAGGAAGTGGGGAAGGAATACGACCCTCTCATGGGGCCTGGGGGTGGGGATGAGCTGCCCCTCATCGGGCAGCCGGTGCGCGATGTCGCTGGAAAGGTATCCGGCGCCGCGCAGCTTTTCGATGTGCCCCTCCGTAACGGAGGAGGCCAGCCACTTGCCTCCCGCTCCTGACTTGACTGGAGAAGGTCGAGACGAGATGTGCGGACTTGCGCGCTGGAGCTCGAGTGCGTGGAGATGGATAAGCAAAGGAGGAAGAAGGCGTAGGTAAAAAGGTGGATCCTTATCCCCTTATATGGGCGGACGAAGACTATGCGTCCCCACTGGCCTGGTAAAACTCGCTTATCTCCCAAGTGCCACCATCAATGGTGCGGTTGGGTTACCCACATCCGTATTGATGGGAATTCCGGAATAAGGGGAACACGATCCGCTCGACAAGACGCGCCAAGGAAACCGCTTCGCTAAATGCGCTGAGGTGGTATAATAAAAAACGATTCAAGTGAAGGCTTGGTGGTGGTATGACGTCATGCCACAAAATACGTCAGCGGATTGAACTTGTGTACATATTATTCTCTCTATGGTGGAATGTGGAATTTATTTTGTGGAGCCGGACACTATCCTGGCGTTCACAATCTTCTATGAATTATTCGGAGGAGGAACCTGCCTTGCAATGCCGAACAATATGCGCGCCGGACTCATCGTCATTGAAGCCTGGTTCAGGGGCTACTGAGGGAGTCCTGGACTAGGGGGTGTCTGGACAGCCAGACTATCATCGTCAGCCGGACTCCAAGACTATGAAGATATTGATTGAAGACTTCGTCCCGTGTCCGGATGGGACTTTCCTTGGCGTGGAAGGCAAGCTTGGCGATACGGATATGTAGATCTCCTACCATTGTAACCGACTCTGTGTAACCCTAGCCCTTTCCGGTGTCTATATAAACCGGAGGGTTTTAGTCCGTAGGACACACAACCATTACAACAATCATACCATAGGCTAGCTTTTAGGGCTTAGCCTCCTTGATCTCGTGGTAGATCCACTCTTGTACTACCCATATCATCAATATCAATCAAGCAGGAGTAGGGTTTTACCTCCATCGAGAGGGCCCGAACCTGGGTAAAAACATCGTGTCCCTTGTCTCCTGTTACCATCCGCCTAGACGCACAGTTCGGGACCCCCTACCCGAGATCCGCCGGTTTTGACACCGACACCCGTCTTGCTGGATCGAGAAGGCGAGGACGTCATCTAGCTGAACGTGTGCAGAACTCGGAGGTGTCGCGCGTTCGGTACTTGGATCGGTTGGATCATGAAGACATACGACTACATCAACCGCGTTGATAAACGCTTCCGCTTAGCGATCTTCAAGGGTATGAAGATACACTCCCCCTCTCGTCGCTATGCATCACCATGATCTTGCATGTGCGTAGGAATTTTTTTTGAAATTACTACGTTCCCCAACACGTATAGGTCAGGCCTATGACCCTACCCTAGGTTTGTACCCTCATCAGTAGCCCCCGAATGGATTAAGGTGTGAGTGCCAAATGGACTGAAATTAAGCTTGACCTGAGCCTAAGGATCTCGCGAGCACTTTTCGTACGTCTGAGTGCCCGCGTCGATGTTTGGTGTCGACTCAGACGCCTTGATCCATTCAGTGGACAGTCGAGTGAACTGTTGATCTTATATGCCGAGTGTTGCGTTGGAGCATGGGATCCTGGACGCGATTGCCTGCAGTGTATCCCGGATTCTGCCGGATACGAAATTTCGGGGAAGCGCGCCAGACGGGGAATGCCGAAGCGGGCGGAATGGATAAATAGTGGTTCCTCGATTCCTGTGCCACCTTTTCGCCACGTACGCTGTGCGCGACTGTTGCGGGATTTGACGGGATCGCCTGGTCCCACGCGTCAGTCACTCGGAAACAACCTCTTATAAGGTGGCTGGAGGCGCCGCATCTTATGCACCTCTTCTCTTCCTTCTTCTTTCTCCATCTCTCCGCCACACCTTACTCTCCCGCCCGACGCCACTGCCCTATCGCCATGGTGAAGGACAAGGCGGCGGCGCTAGAGCGTGCGAAGAAGACGAAGGGAGTGGCGAAGGGCAGGCAGCAGCAGCGCGGGTCGTCATCGTATGTGAGGCTGGCGCCGGGCTGGATCCAGGGCGATTGGATCCGGTCTTCGATCCAGCAGGTGGATCTGGACGAGTTGGCGGAGTCGGGGTTAATCGCCAAGGGAGCGGCAAGGCTGCCGGAGGGGGAGATGAGTCCTCAGCCCCAGTCGGGTGAGTGTGTTCTGCTCGCCACCCATGTCGACCACGGCTTTTCGCTTCCCCCGCACCCTTTCTTCTAGGGGTTTCTGAACTTTTTTGGTGCTCAGCTCCACCACTTCTCCCCAAACACCATCACGTATTTAGCTGCTTTCGTGTCGATGTGCTAGAACTTCTTGGGTTGTCGACCACACTGGGGCCTTTTCAAGCACATCTTCACTATTCGTTCTCAATCAGTGAAGAAGGCGAAGTCGAGTGATTCAAAAACCCATGTCATCCAGATGTGTGGGGGTTTAGGTATCCAAAAGAGGAAAGGGAGTGCCTTTCCTGCTATGACTCTTCCTGATTCTGTTAGAGGTTGGCAATTGACTTGGTTCTATTGCCAGGATGTCGCGGCCCCAGGTCAGTCGACCGGCCTTCCCCACTTCTCGTTTGACCGAGTCCAGACTCCTGCCTCGCTCAAAGTTACGACTGGTGAGACCATGGAGACGAGGATGCTGGTAGATAGGGTGGTCCAGCTTATCAATGACGGTGTCACGGGTCTGGATCTGCTGGAGGTGTTCCTCAGTCGACGTATCCAGCCCCTCCAGGCCCGTGATCATCCGACGTGGCTGTATTCCGGACCGGACGACACCGCACGGGTTCATCCAGAGGAAGTACCATCTGCAACAGTAGCTTTGTGGCTAAGAATCACTACAGGCAATCAGGACAATCCCAGAGGATCTAGGCGAGTCGTCCCCTTCAGCAGCGACAACCCGCCCGACAAGGTATGCCTTTCGCTCTGACTGTTTCCCATTCATGTTCCGACTATACTTGAGATTGACCGACTCATGTTTGACCAACTTTGTTCTGCAGGTGTTCACTGAGATGCATTCGATGCCCAATGGCGAGCAGGCTTTGGAGCAGACCCAGGAAGGGGAGGACAGCGCGGAAGATAGTGATGAGTGGGATTCTCAGGAAGATGACGAGGAGGAGGAGGAGAGCGAGGAATCGGACAAGGAGGAGGAGGTCGACTCGCCACCGCGCTCTGAACGCCGATCCGAACAGCAGCATGACCCGGCCGGTGGGCGCGGGAAAGGTGTGGTTCCGAGTGCCAATACCCAGAAGCGCACTCGGACGTCGACCCCGGAGCCGACAGAGAAGGTGACCAAGCAGCCTAGAGTTGCTCCCTCCAAGGCTCGGAAGACACTGCCGCGCATCAAGATGGATGTCCCCGTTGCCTCAGGGTGGGTATCTTGATCTGACCAACCCATCCTTGCGTCTTTGCAGCCCTACCTCTGCTGCCACCGACATGGACGTCGACAAGGCACCAGGAGATGAAGAGGCCACCTCTCGAGCTGGTAAGTTCATTCGACCAAGTTATGTTTAGTCGAGTGAATGACCAATTGACTGAAAACTTGACATTTCTCTTCTTATGTAGCTCCACAAGATATCGTTGTGCTTCCTAATGACGACGAAGAAGAAGTGCCTCTACAGGAGAGGAAGAATAAGAGTGGAAGCTCAAGCAGGAGGAAGCTTGAAGTCCAGGTCCATCAATCGACACCGGCGCCTGAAGCGATGGTCCGGACCAACGTCACATTCGCTAACCTGTTGACGACTGATCGTCCGTCGGCGTCGACTGCGCAGACACCTGCTGCACCGGTACAACTCCACTCATCTGACCCGGCAGCTACTTTAGCCCCTCTGGAGCCATCTCTCTTTACTACATATCAAACTCCAGACGACTTGCCGAGTGCTGCTAGGGAAGCTCTTCGCCAGGCGAACCTTGTCATGGAACAGGTGAAAGTGATGCATGAAGCCAGTCTGATAGCTTACAACGGCAGCACTGCTCTTCAGACCAACATTCAGGTCAGCAAAGCTCCGACTGAAATTTCTGGATGTCACTTTTATATCTGATCACCCACTGGGTGTTCTTTTGTTTAGAACTCAGGAAATCTTCAATTCTGCACTTTTCGAATTGGTGGGGGCACGTTGAGTGCACCCACTGAGGTCTAATGATGTGTCTCTCTTTCTTTTTTTTGAACTCATGCTGAGTATTGATCTGATCTAGTGGGGGCACGCTAAGTGCACCCACTGGGTGTAGTCCCCGAGACTACTGTTGAAAACTTGATTCGGCAGTAGTCTTAGAATAATTCTTTGCTTTCACTCGGCTCTGCGATCTATTGACTGATATGTTCTGTCTTTCTGGTTGCAGAGGTCTTGTGATCTTGGAGCTCGGCTCACCGAGTTGAAGAAGAAACATATCAGCGTTGAACTTGACCTCGAACTTGCAAAGAAGAATCTGAAGAAAGCTCAAGAAGAAACAACCATCATGGGAGGTAATCACTCGATCGTTTTGTCTACTTTGTAGCTTTACACTTGGCACTGGCTTTTCTTTCAGTCTCTTTGAACCGAGTGAATTCGCATAAGCAGATGTGCATAGTGAAAATCGCCAACTCCAGTCTCGTCTGAAGAGTGTTGTTTCTTTAGAGAGGATGAAGGAAGCTCTAGAGCAGAAGGATCTGGACCTTGCAGCTGCTCAAAAGGAAGCGCGCGAGAAGACGAAGCTTGCGGATGAGAAGCTGGCTTCAGTCGGCAAGTTGGAGGATGAGAATGCAACGTTGAAGACGGCTGTCTCGGACGCTAACCGTGAAGTTGAGCAACTGCGGAAGGACAAGGAGAACTTGACCGCTGAAGTCGAAGGCCTCAGGACCAAGACTGGCAAGCTAGAGTCTCATTTAGAGCAACTCGCGGCAAAGCTTGTCCTGAAGCTTGAGGGTACGTCTATCCCGTTAAATAACTGTCGTCGACTGAGATTTGTAATACTCTTGACTCATTGTTTGTTGTGATGAAAAAGAACTCTGTCAGGACTTCGAGGCCGAAACTGGACGGGTCGAGATAGGTCTCGACCCTATCAACTGCCCCAGAAGGATGAAGCTGCGATGAACTTGCTCCGACTGGAATTGCGCTTGAATGACGCAGTTGACTATCTGGCTCGGCTGAAGGCGGTGATGACCCGAGTGGATGCTGAGCTCTGGCCTCGGGAGGAACTGTCGCAAGACCTCGAGTCCTTGATGGCTCGGCTAAACCAGATTCCAAGTCCAGTGCAAGAGTGGAAGAAATCTTCTGCCCACTGTGGTGCTGATGTCGCTTTGTCTCTAGTCCGAGTGCACTGCAAGGAAGCTAAAGAGGAAAAGTTGGCAGCTCTCAAAGTGGAAAATACAAAGAAGCACTCCTTCCAGGATTTCATGGACACTTTCCTCGAGGCAGCCACTCGCATCACCGACAACATCGACCTTGACAGCTTCTGCGATCCGGCCAGTCCTTCTCCCGCCGAGTAATCAAAAGAAAAACATTATGCTTATCACTTTTATTTGCCTCGGAATGCCGAGTGAATTTGTAACCGTTAAAACTCCTTCGAGCCTGATGCTTGAGCACTTTATTCTGCGGTTAAGAAACTTTGGATTTTTCACCTCACACACTGCGTCTGTCTTCAAATGAAATTCGCCTTTCTATCGAATATTGTCCGTTTGCTTAGTGCAGCTTCTGTAGGAGGATGGACAGTCGCCTGATTGAGCAACCTTTGAGTAGAATTGATCAGCTCATCAGCAAGGTACTCAGCTTCTGGAGAAGGATAGCCAGTCGACCGGTTAGGTGATCCTTGAGTAGCATTGATCAGCTCATCAGCAAGGTACTCAGCAATGGTCTTGACGTTCCAGTCGACCGGTTGGGTGATCCTTGAGTAGCATTGATCAGCTCATCAGCGAGGTACTCAGCTTTTGGAGAAGGACGGCCAGTCGCCTGATCGAGCAACCTTTGAGTAGCATTGATCAGCTCATCTGCAAGGCACTCAGCAATGGCCTTGACGTTCCAGTCGACCGGTTGGGTGATGCTTGAGTAGCATTGATCAGCTCATTAGCAAGGTACTCAGCTTCTAGAGAAGGACGACCAGTCGCCTGATCGAGCAACCTTTGAGTAGCATTGATCAGCTCATCAGCAAGGCACTCAGCAATGGTCTTGACGTTCCAGTCGACCGGTTGGGTAAGGTTTTTGAAACTTAGGCAAGTACGAGACTACGACTAAGCCCCCCAAGTGAAAGGATTGCTCTTCACTCGGTGAGATATTTCAAACTTAGGCCAGTACGAGACTGCAGCTAAGCCCCCCGAGTGGGAGGATCGCTCCTCACTCGGTAAGATTTTTATCACTTAGGCGAGCATTGGGCTGCAGCTAAGCCTCCGAGTGGGAGGACCGCTCTCTACTTGGTAGGATTTTTCATTACTTACGCGAGCACTGGGCTGCAGCTAAGCCTCCCGGGTGAGAGGATTGCTCTTCACTCGGTAGGATTTTTTTCGAACTTAGGCGAGTACGAGACTACAGCTAAGCCCCCGAGTGGGAGAATCGCTCTCCACTTGGTGGGATTTTTCAAACTTAGGCGAGCACTGGGCTGTAGCTAAGCCTCCGAGTGAGAGGATTGCTCTTCACTCGGTAGGATTTTTAAAACTTAGGCGAGTACGAGACTGCAGCTAAGCCTCCGAGTGGGAGGATCGCTCTCCACTCAGTAGGATTTTTCAAACTTAGGCGAGCACTGGGCTGCAGCTAAGCCTCCGAGTGAGAGGATTGCTCTTCACTCGGTAGGATTTTTTTCGAACTTAGGCGAGTACGAGACTGCAGCTAAGCCCCCGAGTGGGAGGATCGCTCTCCACTTGATGGGATTTTTCAAACTTAGGCGAGCACCGGGCTGTAGCTAAGCCTCCGAGTGAGAGGATCGCTCTTCACTCGGTAGGATTTTTAAAACTTAGGCGAGTACGAGACTGCAGCTAAGCCCCCGAGTGGGAGGGTCGCTCTCCACTCAGTAGGATTTTTCAAACTTAGGCGAGCATTGGGCTGCAGCTAAGCCTCCGAGTGAGAGGATTGCTCTTCACTCGGTAGGATTTTTAAAAGTTAGGCGAGTACGAGACTGCAGCTAAGCCCCCGAGTGGGAGGATCGCTCTCCACTCAGTAGGATTTTTATCACTTAGGCGAGCACTGGGCTGCAGCTAAGCCCCGAGTGAGAGGCAGACTCATCACTCGGTAGGATTTTTATCACTTAGGCGAGCACTGGGCTGCAGCTAAGCCCCCGAGTGAGAGGCAGACTCATCACTCGGTAGGATTCTTATCACTTAGGCGAACACTAGGCCGCAGCTAAGCCCCCGAGTGAGAGGCAGACTCACCACTCGGTAGGGTTTTTATCACTTAGGCGAGCACTGGGCTGCAGCTAAGCCCCCGAGTGAGAGCCAGACTCACCACTTGGTAGGATTTTTATCACTTAGGAGAGCACTGGGCTGCAGCTAAGCCCCCGAGTGAGAGGCAGACTCACCACTCGGTAGGATTTTTATCACTTAGGCGACCACTGGGCTGCAGCTAAGCCCCCGAGTGAGAGGCAGACTCACCACTCGGTAGGATTTTTATCACTTAGGCGAGCACTGGGCTGCAGCTAAGCTCCCGAGTGAGAGGCAGACTCATCACTCGGTAGGATTTTTATCACTTAGGTTCAGGCGAAATAGATTCGCGGCTAAAGTAGCATACACTGAAAGAAATAAAAAACAACCACTCGGAAGGATTAAATTACGTCTTTTGATAATTAAGCTAACATGTATCCCTTATTACATCCGATCGGTTTAACTATTTAAGAATAGAAACGGCAGAGCAGATACGCATTCCAGGCGCGCGGCTCATCTCTATTGTGTTCGACGTTGAAGAGACGGTATGCTCCATTGTGGAGCACCTTGGTGATGACGAAAGGGCCTTCCCAAGCGGGGGCGAGCTTGTGTGGCCTTTGTTGATCCACTCAGAGGACCAAGTCCCCTTCCTGGAATGCACGACACCTTACGTTCTTGGCGTGGAATCGACGTAAGTCTTGCTGATAAACGGTCGACCAGATCAAAGCCATCTCTCTCTCTTCCTCCAAGAGGTCGACTGTGTCTTGTCGAGCTTGCTCTGCTTCTTCTTCTGAGAAGAGTTCAACCTAGGGAGCGTTGTGGAGCAAATCGCTCGGCAAAACGGCTTCGGCCCCGTAGACCAGAAAGAATGGAGTCCGTCCAGTCGACCGATTGGGGGTTGTCCTCAGTCCCCAAAGCACCGATGGGAGCTCGTCGACCCAAGCCCCTGCCGCGTGCTTGAGGTCATGCATTAGCTGAGGCTTCAACCCTTTGAGAATCAATCCATTCGCTCGCTCAGCTTGTCCATTCGACTAGGGGTGGGCGACTGAAGCGTAATCTACCCTCGTGCTCTGGGAGGCGCAAAAAGGTTTGAACTCTTCAGAATCAAAGTTCGAGCCGTTGTCCATGATGATGCTGTGTGGGACGCCATATCTGAATATAAGTTCTCTGATAAAACTCACGGCTGTGCTCGCTTCGAGGCTCTTAATGGGCTTGGCTTCGATCCATTTGGTGAACTTGTCGACTGCTACCAGCACATGAGTAAATCCACTCCTGCCTGTCCTCAGAGGTCCTACCATGTCCAATCCCCAAACGGCGAATGGCCAGACGAGTGGAATAGTCTTCAGAGCTGACGCAGGTTTGTGAGACATGTTGGAATAAAACTGACAACCTTCACACTTGTCCACTATTTCCTTTGCCATCTCGTTAGCGTGCGGCCAGTAAAACCCGGCTCAGTATGCTTTGGCTACGATGGTCCGAGAGGACGCATGGTGACCGCACGTCCCTGAGTGAATATTGTTAAGGATCATTCGGCCTTCTTCTGGCGTGATGCACTTCTGGCAGGCTCCAGTTACACTCTCTCTGAACAATTTCCTCTTATCATAGTAAAGGCTTTAGACCGTCAGGTGATCTGTCGAGCTTCTTCTTCATCCTCTGGGAGTTCCTTCCTAAGGATATATGCGATGTATGGTACTGTCCAGTCGGGAGTGATGACCAAAACCTCCATGATTAAGTCGACCACGGTCGGGACTTCGACTTCAGTCGGATCTGTGGCACTCTTGGGCTGCGGTGACTCTTCGGTGAAAGGATCTTCTTGAACCGAAGGTGAATTGATATGTTCCAGAAACACGTTTCGGGGAATAGGCTCTCTCTTTGAGCCTATCTTGTCCAACTCATCTGCAGCTTGATTTTTCAGTCGGGGTATATGGTGGAGCTCCAAACCTTCAAACCTCTTCTCCAGCTTTCTCACTGCATTGCAATAACCGGTCATGGCTGGGCTTCTGACATCCCATTCCTTCATGACTTGGTTAACCACCAAATCGGAATCGCCATAAACCATAAGGCAACGGACGACGAGTGAAATGGTCATACGCAACCCATATAGAAGTGCTTCATATTCGGCTTCGTTATTGGAGGAATCAAAATGAATCTGGAGAACGTAACTAAGCCTATCTCCGTGGGGGGATACCAAAACTACTCCAGCACCTGAACCATTCAGCATCTTGGAACCATCAAAAAACATAGTCCAATGTTCCGAGTGAACTTGAGTCGGCAATTGCTGTTCAATCCACTCGGCCAAAAAATCTGCAATTGCTTGGGACTTGATGGCCTTCTTTGCCTCGAACGTGATATCTAAAGGGAGGAGTTCAATCGCCCATTTGCCCACTCGACCAGTTGCATCTCTGTTGTTCAGAATTTCGGATAGTGGCGCATCGCTGACGACTGTAATGGAGTGGTCAGAGAAGTAATGCGCAATCTTCTTCATGGTCATGTATATTCCATAGACAAGCTTCTGATAATGCGGGTATCATTGCTTGGATGGAGCCAAAACTTCAGAGAGATAATAGACTGGGCGTTGAACCTTGTAGGCTTTTCCTTCTTCTTCCCGCTCGACCGTGAGTACTGTACTGACAAATTGTCCAGTGGCTGCAATGTAGAGCAGTAAAGGCTCTTTGCTGATTGGCGCAGTGAGCACCGGCTGGGTGGAAAGCAGGGTTTTGAGCTCTGCAAACGCTGCTTCAGCTTCATCAGTCCACTCGAACTTATCAGTCTTCTTCATTAATCGATAAAGAGGCAAGGCCTTTTCACCGAGACGAGAAATGAATCGACTCAGAGCGGCCAAACAACCAGTCAGCTTCTGAACGTCATGCACTCGCACGGGGCGTTTCATTCGGAGGATGTTATCAACTTTCTCTGGATTGGCGTCGTTCCCTCGTTCGGAAACGAGAAAACCGAGTAACTTTCCTCCTGGAACTCCGAACGTGCATTTTGACAGATTAAGCTTGATATCGTATCTTCTGAGGTTGGCAAAGGTTTCTGCAAGGTCAGTCAATAGGTCGGAACCTTTGCGAGACTTGACCACAATGTCATCCATGTACGCTTCCACATTCTGACTGATTTGAGTGAGCAGGCACTTCTGAATCATTCTCATGAATGTGGCTCCAGCATTTTTCAAACCAAAAGGCATGGTGACATAGCAAAAACACCCGAATGGGGTGATGAAGGCTGTTTTTATTTCATCGGGACCATACAGTCGGATCTGATGGTATCCGGAATATGCATCTAAGAAAGACAAGCGTTCACACCCTGCAGTCAAGTCAACAATCTGATCGATGCGAGGGAGAGGAAAGTGATCTTTCGGGCAGGACCGATTGATATGCTTGAAATCAATGCATATACAAAGTGAATTATCCTTCTAAGGAACCATGACTACGTTGGCTAGCCACTCGGAGTGGTAGATTTCACGGATGAACTCTGCTGCCAACAGTTGAGCCACTTCTTCCCCGATTGTTTCCTATTCTGCACGGCCGACCACCGAAGATGTTCTTTGACGGGTTTTATTTTGGGGTCAACATGCAAACGGTGCTCGGCCAGTCCTCTGGGTACACCTGGCATGTCAGAAGGTTTCCACGCAATGATGTCCCAGTTCTCACGGAGGAACTGGACGAGCGCTTCTTCCTATTTGCTGTCGAGTGTCATTGATATATGGGTCGGTGCGGCACTAGGGTCCGTCGAGTGAATATGAATTGGCTTCGTCTCACCAGTCGATTGGAATGCAGTATCTATGGCAGGTTTCTTGGCTCTGAGCAGATCACTCGGATCCGCGTTCTTCTGATATTCTTGGAGCTCAACTGCTGCCATCTGCTCATCGGCGATCTTGGAGCCTTTCTGGAAACACTCCTCAGCTTTCTGTCGACTGCCTGTAACTGTGATCACGCCTTTGGGGCCAGGCATCTTTAGTTTGAGGTACACGTAACACGGTCGAGCCATGAAACACGCGTATGCTGGCCTCCCCAGGATGGCGTGATAAGCACTCTAGAAATCCATGACTTCAAACGTCAACTTTTCCTTCCGGTAATGCTTGGAATCACCGAAAACCACATCGAGAGTGATCTGGCCGAGTGATTCAGCCTTCTTTCCGGGAATAACGCCGTGCAAGCTCATGTTGCTCTCGCTAAGCTTGGACATCGGGATGCCCATCCCTTTCAAAGTTTCAGCATACAGGATATTCAGGCCACTGCCTCCATCCATCAGCACCTTAGTCAGTCGAGTGCCACCAACCACTGGGTCGACCACCAGTGCTTGCCTCCCGGGGGTGGCTACGCGAGCTGGGTGGTCCGACTGGTCGAATGTGATGGTTTTTTGAGACCATTTCAAGTACGTGGTCGTTGTCGCCGGAGCAACCATGTTCACCTCTCCGTTGATGACCTTCAACCGACTCTTGCTTTCAACATCAGCAAAAATCATGAGGGTGGAATAGACTTTGGGATAACCATCGTCTTCCTCTTCATCTTCACCTTGGTCCGACTCCTTCTCCCTTTCAGTGGGTTGTTTCTCTCTGAACTGCTGGATTAGGAGTCGACACTGCCGGGTGGTATGTTTCGGGTAAATCAGATTACCTTCCTCATCTTTCTTCGTGTGGATGTGGCACGGCAAATCCATCACGTCATTCCCTTCCTTGTCCTTCACCTTCTTAGGGGCCCAGGGCCCTTTAGGTTTTCCCTTAAACTTTCCTTGATTTATCGCCAATCTCTCCAGCGCAGCGCGGCTCAGCTTTTGCGCTTCGCTTATTTGGAGTTACCTCCACCGGTATCTTGCCCGACTGGTTTGCTCTTCCCGCTACGGAGTCGATCCTCTTCTTCTCCGTTAGCGTACCGGGTGGCTATTTCCATCATTCGAGCCAGAGTCATATCTCCAGTCCAACCGAATTTCAAGACCAACTCTCTGTATTTGACGCCTTCCTTGAAGGCGCACATGGCTTGATGCTCTGAAACATTCTCGACGGTGTGATGCAGGGTGGACCATCTCTGGATGAACTCTCTCAAAGTCTCATTAAACGCGCGACTTGGTCTTGCAATTCGAGCAATCCTCCGGGTTGCTTGCACGTGCCTTCGAAAGTCCTCACGAACACTCGGGATAGCTCTTCCCAACTGTGAATGCTGCCCGGAGCCAACTGTGTCAGCCATGCTCGGGCTAACCCTTCCAACATGAGGGGAAGATGCTTCATTGATATCTCGTCGTTACCGCCCCCGATCTGCACAGCCACTCGGTAATCTTCAAGCCAAGTTTCAGGCTTGGATTCACCAGTGAACTTACTGATCCCGTATGCCAGCCTGAAGTTGGGAGGTATCACTGCTGCCCTGATGGCTCTGCTAAAACACTTGGGACCAGAAACATGCACTCGACTGCCACTTGGACGGTCTCTGCCATGGTCTTCTCTGTGTTTCGGTTGACCAGGCCTTGAACGAGGATAGACCTCGCGTTGAAGCCCGGTTCCCTTGGGTCGATCAATTCTGCGCCACCATCGCTGTGGCGCCTATCATCATTCCGCCGAGGCACGTATGACGCACTCCTCGGAGGAGGCGTGGGTCCTCGACGACGATTGTCACGGTCGAGTGGATGATCATACTGCCCACGGCCTTCACGCTCCGGAGGCGATCTTGGGCTGTGAGCCGACTGAACCGTGTCCGTTGTGACGGATCTGCTATGAATCCTATTCCATGACTGAGCTACTGTTGTATTCTGCTCTCCTGCTGCTCTGAGCAGGGCCCGGATCTGCATCAGCCCTCTGTCAGCTTCCGACTGGGAAGGTTGGATGGACTCTGTTATCCGGGCCGCAGCTGTGAGATTCTGAATCGGCGTGCGGTATACCTTAGGTGGAGGCGGGAAAAGTTGTCGTCGACTGGATTCATGGATCCGCTCCTGGGCGCGCTCGTCAAGAGCGCGCTGAAGGTTATCCAGTCGAGTGCGCTCAGCCAATTTGGTTAAGCGCACTTCCTCCAAGGCTCGAGCCTCGGGGGTTTCTCCGGTGATGGGCGTGTGAAGTGTTGGAAATATGCCCTAGAGGCAATAATAAAAGTATTATTATATTTCAATGTTCATGATAATTGTCTTTTGTTCATGCTATAACTGTGTTATCCGGAAATCATAATACACGTGTGAACACTTAGACCCCAATATGTCCCTAGTGAGCCTCTAGTTGACTAGCCCGTTGTGATCAATAGATGGTCATGGTTTCGACTATGGACATTGGATGTCGTTGATAACGGGATCACATCATTAGGAGAATGATGTGATGGACAAGACAATCACAAGCTTAGCATAAAAGATCGTATAGTTCGTTTGCTAGAAGCTTTGCCAATGTCAAGTATCTATTCCTTCGACCATGAGATCGTGTAACTCCGGTTGCCGTAGGAGTGCCTTGGGTGTATCAAGCGTCACTGGCGAATCGGGTGACTATAAAGGTGCATTACAGGTGTCTCCGAAAGTATCATTGGGTTGACATGGATCGAGATGGGATTTGTCACTCCGTATGACGGAGAGGTATCTCTGGGCCCACTCGGTAATGCATCATCATAATGAGCTCAATGTGACCAAGGTGTTGTACGGGATCATGCATTCTGATGCGAGTAAAGTGACTTGCGATGTAACGAGACTGAACGAGGTATTGGGATACCGACGATCGAGTCTCGGGCAAGTAACGCATCGATTGACAAAGGGAATTGCATACGGGGTTTGATAGAATCCTCGACATCGTGGTTCAACCGATGAAATCATCGAGGAGCATGTAGGAGCCAACATGGGTATCCAGATCCCGCTGTTGGTTATTGCCCGAGAGTCGTCTCGGTCATGTCTGCGTGTCTCGAACCCGTAGGGTCTACACATAAGGTTCGGTGGCGCTAGGGTTAGTAGGAAGACTAGTATGTGAATACCGAATGTTGTTGAGTCCGGATGAGATCCCGGACGTCACGAGGAGTTCGGAAGGGTCCGGAGGTAAAGAATAATATATAGGAAGTGGTGTTTCGCCATCGGGAAAGTTTGGGGTTCTGGCAAAATCTGGGACCACCGGAAGGGTCCGAGGTCCACCGGTGGGGCCACCCATCCGGAGGGCCCCATGGGCCATAGGGGAAGGAACCAGCCCACAGGGGCTGGTGCGCCCCCAGGCCCAACCCCGCGCCTAGGGTTGAAACCCTAGGGGTGGGCGCCCACGGCTTGGGGGCACTCCACCCCCTTGGCCGCCGCCCCCCCCTTGAGATTGGATCTCTAGGGGGCCGGCCACCCCCCTGGGGGCCTATATAAAGGGGGGGGGGGGCTGCTGTACACATCTCCCAAGGCGCAGCCCTCCCCTTCCCAACACATCTCCTCCTCCGTAGAGCTCGTGAAGCCCTGCCGAATCTTGCATCACCACCATCACCACGCCGTCGTGCTGCCGGTGGTGCCGTCTTCCTCAACCTCTCCTTCCCCTTGCTGGATCAAGAAGGAGGAGGCGTCGCTCGTCTCCGCACGTGTGTTGAACGCGGAGGTGCTGTCCGTTCAGCACTTGGCATCGGTGATCTGAATCACGTTCGAGTACGACTCCATCATCACCAAGCAAGCTTCCGCACGCGATCTACAAGTGGTATGTAGATGCAAACTCTCTCCCGTTACTCGTTGCTTAGATGAACTCATAGATGGATCTTGGTGAAACCGTAGGAAAAATTTTAATTTTCTCGCAGCGTTCCCCAACAGTGGCATCATGAGCTAGGTCTATCGTAGTTCTCTATTGCACGAGTAGAACACAAATTTGTTGTGGGCGTTGATCTTGTCATCTTACTTGCCCTACTAGTCTTTTCTTGCTCAGCGGTATTGTGGGATGAAGCGGCCGGACCAACCTTACGTGCGCTTACGTGAGACCGGTTCCACCGGTGACATGCACTAGTTGCATAAGGTGGCTGGCGGTGTCTGTCTCTCCCACTTTAGTTGCAGCGGATTCGATGAACAGGGCCCTTATGAAGGGTAAATAGAAGTTGACAAAATCACGTTGTGGTGATTCGTAGGTAAGAAAACGTTCTTGCTAGAACCCAATCGCAGCCACGTAAAGATGCAACAACAACTAGAGGGCGTCTAACTTGTTTTTGCAGCGATTGATCATGTGATGTGATATGGCGAAGTTGTGATGAATGTTGAATTGTGATGTATGAGATCATGTTCTTGTAATAGGATTCACGACTTGCATGTCGATGAGTATGACAACGGCAGGAGCCATAGGAGTTGTCTTTATTTTTGTATGACCTGCGTGTCATTGAAGAACGCCATGTAAACTACTTTACTTCATTACTAAACGCGTTAGTCATAGAAGTAGAAGTAGTCGTTAGCGTGACAACTTCATGAAGACACGATGATGGAGATCATGATGATGGAGATCATGGTGTCAAGCCGGTGACAAGGTGATCATGGAGCCCGAAGATGGAGATCAATGGAGCTTGATGATATTGGCCATATCATGTCACAACTATATATAATTGCATGTGATGTTTATTATGTTTTACATCTTGTTTACTTAGGACGACGGTAGTAAATAAGATGATCCCTTATAAAATTTCAAGAAGTGTTCTCCCTAAGCGTGCACCGTTGCTACGGTTAAATCGTTTCTAAGCACCACGTGATGATCGGGTGTGATGGATCCTTACGTTCACATACAACGGGTGTAAGACAGATTTACACAGCGAAAACACTTAGGGTTAACTTGCGAGCCTAGCATGTGCGGACATGGCCTCGGAACACGGAGACCGAAAGGTCGAGCACGAGTCGTATGAAAGATCGATCAACATGAAGATGTTCACCGATGATGACTAGTCCGTCTCACGTGATGATCGGACACGGGCTAGTCGACTCGGATCGTGTAACACTTAGATGACTGGAGGATGTCTAATCTAAGTGGGAGTTCGTAATTTTGATTAAGAACTTTATTATCATGAACTTAGTCTAAAACCTTTGCAAATATGTCTTGTAGATCAATGGCCAGCGCTAATGTCAACATGAACTTCAGCGTTCCTAGAAAACCAAGCTGAAAGATGATGGCAGCAACTATACGAATTTGGGTCCGGAACACGAGATCATCCTCATAGCTGCCAAGAAGCAATATGTCCTAGAAGCACCGTTAGGTGACCCCTGTTCTCCGGCCTTTGCAAAGGCGATTTGAGCGTCTGGCGGACTCGTTCGATGATTACTCCCTCGTTCGGTGCGGCATGCTCTACAGCTTAGAACCGGGCTCCAAAAGCGTTTTGAGCATCACGGAGCATATGAGATGTTGAAGAGCTGAAACTAGTTTTCCAAGCTCATGCCCGGTCGAGAGATATGATGTCTCGACAAGTTCTCAGTTGTAAGATGGAGGAAAACAGTTACATCGGTGAGCACATCACGAAGATGTGCAGGTTGCACAACCGTATGACCCGGTGAACATAAACCTCCCGGATGAGGCGGTCATTGACAGAATCCTCGATCGCTCCCACCAAGCTACAAGAGCTTTGTGATGAACTACAACATGCGGGGATGGTAAAGACCATTCTGAAGTGTTCTCGATCTTTGAGGTCGCAGAGGCTGAAATCAAAAGGAACATCAAGTGTTGATGGTCAATAAGACCACTAAGTTCAAGAAAGGCAAGGGTAAGAAGAACTTCAAGAAGGGCGGCAAGGATGTTGCCGCGCCCGTAAGTCTGTTGCGGGAAGAAGTCAAAGAATGGACCCAAGCACGAGGTGAGTGCTTTTATTGCAAGGGAAGGGTCCTTTGAAGCGGAACTGCCCCAAATACTTAGCGGATAAGAAGGCCGGCAACACCAAAGGTATATTTGATATACATGTAATTGATGTGTACCTTACGATTACTCGTAGTAACTCACGGTATTTGATACGGTGCCGTTGCTCATATTTGTAACTCACAGCAGGAGCTGCGGAATAAACGGAGGCTGGCGAAGGGCGAGGTGACGATCTTGGCGTCGGGAATGGTTCAGTCGATGTGATCGCCGTCGGCACGCTGCCTCTACATTTACCTACGGGATTAGTTTTAAACCTCAATAATTGTTATTTAGTGCCAAGTTTGAGCATGAACATTGTATCTGGATCTCGTTTGATACGAGATGGCTACTCATTTAAGTCCGAGAATAATGGTTGTTCGATTTATATGAGAGATATGTTTTATGGTCATGCTCCGATGGTCAATGGTTTATTCTTAATGAATCTCGGCGTAATATTACACATGTTCATAGTGTGGATGCCAAAAGATGTAAAGTTGATAACGATAGTCCCACATACTTGTGGCATGCCGCCTTGGTCACATTGGTGTCAAGCGCATGAAGAAACTCCATCTGATGGACTTTTAGAGTCTCTTGATTATGAATCGTTTGACACATGCGAACCATGCCTCTTAGGCAAAATGACCAAGACTCCGTTCTCGGAACAATGGGCGAGCAACCAACTTGTTGGAAATCATACATACCGATGTATGCGGTCCAATGGCGTTGAGGCTCATGGAGGATATCGTTATGTTCTCACTCTCCGATGACTTGAGTAGATATGGGTATGTCTACTTAATGAAACACAAGTCTGAGACCTTTGAAAAGTTCAAGGAATTTCAGAGTGAGGTGGAGAATCAAGCGTGACCGAAAGATAAAGTTCCTCGATCGGATCGTGGAGGAGAATATTTAAGTCACGAATTTGGCACACACTTAAGAAAATGTGGAATCGTTTCACAACTCACGCCGCTGGAACACCTCAAATAAACGGTGTGTCGAGCGTCGTGTCGCACTCTATTGGATATGGTGCGGTCTATGATGTCTCTTACCGATTTACCCTTTGTCATTTTGGGGATCGCTCTAGAGACAGCTACATTCACTTTAAATAGGGCTCCGTCTAAATCCGTTGAGGCGACACCGTATGAATTATGGTTTGGGAAGAAACCTAAGCTGTCGTTTCGAAAGTTTGGGGATGCGATGCTTATGTCAAGAAACTTCAACCTGAAAAGCTCGAACCCAAGTCGGAAAAATGCGTATTCATAGGATACCCTAAGGAAGCTGTCGGGTATACCTTCTACTTAAGATCCGAAGGCAAAGTCTTTGTTGCCAGAACGGATGCTTTCTAGAGAAAGAGTTTCTCTCGAAAGAAGTAAGTGGGAGGAAAGTAGAACTTCGATGAAGTACTACCTCTCGAGCGGGAAAGTGGTGCAGCGCAGAAACCGTTCTGTAATGCCCACACCCCCTTGAGAGGAAATCATTGATGATGATCAAGATACTTCGGATCAAGTTACTCTTGAACCCGAAGGTCCACAAGGACACGTTCCGCACTGAGTGGTGCGGCAACCTGTCATGGAAATCATGTTGCTAGACAACAATGAACCTTGAACTATGAAGAAGCGATGGCGGACCCGGATTCCAACAAATGGCTTGAGGCCATGAAATCCGAGATAGAATCCATGTATGAAAACAAAGTATGGACTTTGACAGACTTGCCCGATGATCGGCGGCGATAGAAAATAAATGGATTTTTAAGAAGAAGGCGGACGCGGATGGAAATGTCACCATTTATAAAGCTCGACTTGTCGCTAAGGGTTATCGACAAGTTCAAGGGATTGACTCTGACGAGACATTCTCTCCGTGGCGAAGCTTAAGTCCGTCCGAATCATGTTAGCAATTGCCGCATACTATGATTATGAGATATGGCGATGGGCGTCAAAGCGGCATTCCTTAACGGACATCTTAAGGAAGAGCTGTATATGATGCAGCGGAAGGTTTTGTCGATCCTCGAGCGCTAACAAAGTATGCAAGCTCCAGCGATCCATTTATGGACTGGTGCAAGCATCTCGGAGTTGGAACATTCGCTTTAATGAGATGATCAAAGCGTTTGGGTTTACGCAGACTTATGGAGAAGCCTGCGTTTACAAGAAAGTGAGTGGGAGCTCTGTAGCATTTCTCCTATTATATGTAGATGACATACTCTTGATGGGAAATGATACAAAACTACTGGACAGCATTAAGGCCTACTTGAACAAGTGTTTTTCAATGAAGGACCTTGGAGAAGCTGCTTATATATTAGGCATCAAGATCTATAGGGATAGATCGAGACGCCTCATAGGTCTTTCACAAAGCACATACCTTGATAAAATTTTGAAGAGGTTCAAAATGGATCAGTCCAAGAAGGGTTCTTGCCTATGTTACAAGGTGTGAAACCGAGCTCAGCTCGATCACCGACCACTGCAAAAGATAAAGAAGAGATGAGTGTCATCCCTATGCTTCAGCCATAGGATCTATTATGTATGCCATCTTGTGTACAGACCGATGTAAACCTTGCCGTAAGTTTGGTTGCAAGATACCAAAGTAATCCCGGCAAGGAACAACTGGACAGCGGTCAAGAATATCTGAAGTACCGAAAAGGACAAAGGACATGTTTCTCGTTTATGGAGGAGCGAAGAGCTCGTCGTAAAGGCTACGTCGGCGCTTAGCCGACTCGGATCTGGATGACTCTAAGTCACAAACCGGATCGTGTATATGTTGAATGGTGGAAGCGATGGCTGGTGCGGCTGCAAGCGAGCGTCGTGGCGGGATCTCGTGTGAAGCGGAGTACATGGCAGCCTCGGAGGCAGCGCATGAAGCAATTTGGGTGAAGGAGTTCATCACCGACCTAGGAGTCATACCCAATGCGTCGGGCCGATCAAACTCTTCTCGTGACAACACTTTGGAGCTATTGCCCTTGCAAAGGAGCCAGGTTTCACAAGAAGACCGAGCACATCAAGCGTCGTTTCAACTCCATCCGTGAAAATGTTCAAGATGGAGACATAGAGATTTGCAAAGTGCACACGGATCTGAATGTCGCAGATCCGTTGACTAAACCTCTCTCGCGTGCAAAACATGATCAACACGAGAACTCTATGGGTGTTCGATTCATCACAATGTAACTAGATTAGTGACTCTAGTGCAAGTGGGAGACTGTTGGAAATATGCCCTAGAGGCAATAATAAAAGTATTATTATATTTCAATGTTCATGATAATTGTCTTTTGTTCATGCTATAAGCTGTGTTATCAGGAAATCATAATACACGTGTGAACACTTAGACCCCAATATGTCCCTAGTGAGCCTCTAGTTGACTAGCCCGTTGTGATCAATAGATGGTCATGGTTTCGACTATGGACATTGGATGTCGTTGATAACGGGATCACATCATTAGGAGAATGATGTGATGGACAAGACAATCACAAGCTTAGCATAAAAGATCGTATAGTTCGTTTGCTAGAAGCTTTGCCAATGTCAAGTATCTATTCCTTCGACCATGAGATCGTGTAACTCCGGTTGCCGTAGGAGTGCCTTGGGTGTATCAAGCGTCTGGCGAAGCGGGTGACTATAAAGGTGCATTACAGGTGTCTCCGAAAGTATCTGTTGGGTTGACATGGATCGAGGCTGGGATTTGTCACTCCGTATGGCGGAGAGGTATCTCTGGGCCCACTCGGTAATGCATCATCATAATGAGCTCAATGTGACCAAGGTGTTGTACGGGATCATGCATTCTGATGCGAGTAAAGTGACTTGCGTAACGAGACTGAGCGAGGTATTGGGATACCGACGATCGAGTCTCGGGCAAATAACGTACCGATTGACAAAGGGAATTGCATCTGGGGTTTGATAGAATCCTCGACATCGTGGTTCAACCGATGAAATCATCGAGGAGCATGTGGGAGCCAACATGGGTATCCAGATCCGCTGTTGGTTATTGCCCGAGAGTCGTCTCGGTCATGTCTGCGTGTCTCCGAACCCGTAGGGTCTACACATAAGGTTCGGTGGCGCTAGGGTTAGTAGGAAGACTAGTATGTGAATACGAATGTTGTTGAGTCCGGATGAGATCCGGACGTCACGAGGAGTTCGGAAGGGTCGGAGGTAAAGAATAATATATAGGAAGTGGTGTTTGACCATCGGGAAAGTTTGGGGTTACGGCAAAATCTGGGACCACGGAAGGGTCCGGGTCCACCGGTGGGGCCACCCATCCGGAGGGCCCCATGGGCCATAGGGAAGGAACCAGCCCACAGGGGCTGGTGCGCCCCTAGGCCCACCCCGCGCCTAGGGTTGAAACCCTAGGGGTGGGGCGCCCACCGGCAGGGGCACTCCACCCCCTTGCCGCCGCCCCCTTGAGATTGGATCTCTAGGGGCGGCCACCACAGGGGCCTATATAAAGGGGGGGGGGCTGCTGTACACATCTCCCAAGGCGCAGCCCTCCCTCCCAACACATCTCCTCCTCCGTAGAGCTCGTGAAGCCACAGCCGAGATCTTGCATCACCACCATCACCACGCCGTCGTCTTGCCGGTGGTGCTGTCTTCCTCAACCTCTCCTTCCCCTTGCTGGATCAAGAAGGAGGAGGCGTCGCTCGTCCCGTCACGTGTGTTGAGCGGAGGTGCTGTCCGTTCAGCACTTGGCATCGGTGATCTGAATCACGTTCGAGTCGACTCCATCATCACCAAGCAAGCTTCATACGCGATCTACAAGTGGTATGTAGATGCAAACTCTCTCCGTTACTCGTTGCTTAGATGAACTCATAGATGGATCTTGGTGAAACCGTAGGAAAAATTTTAATTTTCTGCAGCGTTCCCCAACAAAGTGGCATCATGAGCTAGGTCTATCGTAGTTCTCTATTGCACGAGTAGAACACAAATTTGTTGTGGGCGTTGATCTTGTCATCTTACTTGCCCTACTAGTCTTTTCTTGCTCAAGCGGTATTGTGGGATGAAGCGGCCGGACCAACCTTACGTGCGCTTACGTGAGACCGGTTCCACCGGTGACATGCACTAGTTGCATAAGGTGGCTGGCGGGTGTCTGTCTCTCCACTTTAGTTGCAGCGGATTCGATGAACAGGGCCCTTATGAAGGGTAAATAGAAGTTGACAAAATCACGTTGTGGTGATTCGTAGGTAAGAAAAGCGTTCTTGCTAGAACCCAATCGCAGCCACGTAAAGATGCAACAACAACTAGAGGGCGTCTAACTTGTTTTTGCAGCGATTGATCATGTGATGTGATATGGCGAAGTTGTGATGAATGTTGAATTGTGATGTATGAGATCATGTTCTTGTAATAGGATTCACGACTTGCATGTCGATGAGTATGACAACGGCAGGAGCCATAGGAGTTGTCTTTATTTTTGTATGACCTGCGTGTCATTGAAGAGCGCCATGTAAACTACTTTACTTCATTACTAAGCGCGTTAGTCATAGAAGTAGAAGTAGTCGTTAGCGACAACTTCATGAAGACACGATGATGGAGATCATGATGATGGAGATCATGGTGTCAAGCGGTGACAAGGTGATCATGGAGCCCGAAGATGGAGATCAATGGAGCTTGATGATATTGGCCATATCATGTCACAACTATATATAATTGCATGTGATGTTTATTATGTTTTTACATCTTGTTTACTTAGGACGACGGTAGTAAATAAGATGATCCCTTATAAAATTTCAAGAAGTGTTCTCCCTAAGCGTGCACCGTTGCTACGGTTAAATCGTTTCTAAGCACCACGTGATGATCGGGTGTGATGGATCCTTACGTTCACATACAGCGGGTGTAAGACAGATTTACACGAAAACACTTAGGGTTAACAGCGAGCCTAGCATGTGCAGACATGGCCTCGGAACACGGAGACCGAAAGGTCGAACACGAGTCGTATGAAAGATCGATCAACATGAAGATGTTCACCGATGATGACTAGTCCGTCTCACGTGATGATCGGACACGGGCTAGTCGACTCGGATCGTGTAACACTTAGATGACTAGAGGATGTCTAATCTAAGTGGGAGTTCGTAATTTTGATTAAGAACTTTATTATCATGAACTTAGTCTAAAACCTTTGCAAATATGTCTTGTAGATCAATGGCCAGCGCTAATGTCAACATGAACTTCGCGTTCCTAGAAAACCAAGCTGAAAGATGATGGCAGCAACTATCTCGGATTGGGTCCGGAACACGAGATCATCCTCATAGCTGCCAAGAAGCAATATGTCCTAGAAGCACCGTTAGGTGACCCACTGTTCTCCCAAAGCCTTTGCAAGGCGATTTGAGCGTCTGGCGGACTCGTTCGATGATTACTCCCTCGTTCGGTGCGGCATGCTCTACAGACTTAGAACCGGGGCTCCAAAAGCGTTTTGAGCATCACGGAGCATATGAGATGTTGAAGAGCTGAAACTAG
This sequence comes from Aegilops speltoides, assembly GCA_021437245.1. Classification (NCBI taxonomy): domain Eukaryota; kingdom Viridiplantae; phylum Streptophyta; class Magnoliopsida; order Poales; family Poaceae; genus Aegilops; species Aegilops speltoides. The sequence continues at coordinate 51,229,031 of CM038146.1, forward strand.
TTTTCCAAGCTCATGCCGGGTCGAGAGATATGATGTCTCGACAAGTTCTGATTGTAAGATGGAGAAAACAGTTACGTCGGTGAGCACATCACGAAGATATGCGGGTTGCACAACCGTATGACCCGGTGAACATAAACCTCCCGGATGAGGCGGTCATTGACAGAATCCTCGATCGCTCCCACCAAGCTACAAGAGCTTCGTGATGAACTACAACATGCGGGGATGGTAAAGACCATTCTGAAGTGTTCTCGATCTGAGGTCGCAGAGGCTGAAATCAAAAGGAACATCAAGTGTTGATGGTCAATAAGACCACTAAGTTCAAGAAAGGCAAGGGTAAGAAGAACTTCAAGAAGGGCGGCAAGGATGTTTGCGCCCGTAAGTCTGTTGCGGGAAGAAGTCAAAGAATGGACCCAAGCACGAGGTGAGTGCTTTTATTGCAAGGGAAGGGTCCTTTGAAGCGGAACTGCCCCAAATACTTAGCGGATAAGAAGGCCGGCAACACCAAAGGTATATTTGATATACATGTAATTGATGTGTACCTTACCGATTACTCGTAGTAACTCACAGGTATTTGATACGGTGCCGTTGCTCATATTTGTAACTCACAGCAGGAGCTGCGGAATAAGCGGAGGCTGGCGAAGGGCGAGGTGACGATCTTGGCGTCGGGAATGGTTCGAGTCGATGTGATCGCCGTCGACACGCTGCCTCTACATTTACCTACGGGATTAGTTTTAAACCTCAATAATTGTTATTTAGTGCCAAGTTTGAGCATGAACATTGTATCTGGATCTCGTTTGATCTGAGATGGCTACTCATTTAAGTCCGAGAATAATGGTTGTTCGATTTATATGAGAGATATGTTTTATGGTCATGCTCCGATGGTCAATGGTTTATTCTTAATGAATCTCGGCGTAATATTACACATGTTCATAGTGTGGATGCCAAAAGATGTAAAGTTGATAACGATAGTCCCACATACTTGTGGCATTGCCGCCTTGGTCACATTGGTGTCAAGCGCATGAAGAAACTCCATCTGATGGACTTTTAGAGTCTCTTGATTATGAATCGTTTGACACATGCGAACCATGCCTCTTAGGCAAAATGACCAAGACTCCGTTCTCGGAACAATGGGCGAGCAACCAACTTGTTGGAAATCATACATACCGATGTATGCGGTCCAATGGCGTTGAGGCTCGCGGAGGATATCGTTATGTTCTCACTCACCGGCGACTTGAGTAGATATGGGTATGTCTACTTAATGAAACACAAGTCTGAGACCTTTGAAAAGTTCAAGGAATTTCAGAGTGAGGTGGAGAATCAGCGTGACCGAAAGATAAAGTTCCTCTGATCGGATCGTGGAGGAGAATATTTAAGTCACGAATTTGGCACACACTTAAGAAAATGTGGAATCGTTTCACAACTCACGCCGCTGGAACACCTCGGTAAACGGTGTGTCCGAGCGTCGTGTCGCACTCTATTGGATATGGTGCGGTCTATGATGTCTCTTACCGATTTACCACTTTGTCATTTTGGGGATCGCTCTAGAGACAGCTACATTCACTTTAAATAGGGCTCCGTCTAAATCCGTTGAGGCGACACCGTATGAATTATGGTTTGGGAAGAAACCTAAGCTGTCGTTTCGAAAGTTTGGGGATGCGATGCTTATGTCAAGAAACTTCAACTGAAAAGCTCGAACCCAAGTCGGAAAATGCGTATTCATAGGATACCCTAAGGAAGCTGTCGGGTATACCTTCTACTTAAGATCCGAAGGCAAAGTCTTTGTTGCTAAGAGCGGATGCTTTCTAGAGAAAGAGTTTCTCTCGAAAGAAGTAAGTGGGAGGAAAGTAGAACTTCGATGAAGTACTACCTCTCGAGCGGGAAAGTGGTGCCGCGCAGAAACCGTTCTGTAATGCCCACACCCATGAAGAGGAAATCATTGATGATGATCAAGATACTTGGATCAAGTTACTCTTGAACCCGAAGGTCCACAAGGACACGTTCCGCACTGAGTGGTGCGGCAACCTGTCATGGAAATCATGTTGCTAGACAACAATGAACCTTGAACTATGAAGAAGCGATGGCGGACCCGGATTCCAACAAATGGCTTGAGGCCATGAAATCCGAGATAGAATCCATGTATGAAAACAAAGTATGGACTTTGACAGACTTGCCGATGATCGGCGGCGATAGAAAATAAATGGATTTTTAAGAAGAAGGCGGACGCGGATGGAAATGTCACCATTTATAAAGCTCGACTTGTCGCTAAGGGTTATCGACAAGTTCAAGGGATTGACTCTGACGAGACATTCTCTCCGTGGCGAAGCTTAAGTCCGTCCGAATCATGTTAGCAATTGCGCATACTATGATTATGAGATATGGCGAGATGGGCGTCAAAGCGGCATTCCTTAACGGACATCTTAAGGAAGAGCTGTATATGATGCAGCCGGAAGGTTTTGTCGATCCTCAGAACGCTAACAAAGTATGCAAGCTCCAGCGATCCATTTATGGACTGGTGCAAGCATCTCGGAGTTGGAACATTCGCTTTAATGAGATGATCAAAGCGTTTGGGTTTACGCAGACTTATGGAGAAGCCTGCGTTTACAAGAAAGTGAGTGGGAGCTCTGTAGCATTTCTCCTATTATATGTAGATGACATACTCTTGATGGGAAATGATACAAAACTTCTGGACAGCATTAAGGCCTACTTGAACAAGTGTTTTTCAATGAAGGACCTTGGAGAAGCTGCTTATATATTAGGCATCAAGATCTATAGGGATAGATCGAGACGCCTCATAGGTCTTTCACAAAGCACATACCTTGATAAAATTTTGAAGAGGTTCAAAATGGATCAGTCCAAGAAGGGGTTCTTGCCTATGTTACAAGGTGTGGCTGAGCTCAGCTCGATCACCGACCACGACAAAAGATAAAGAAGAGATGAGTGTCATCCCTATGCTTCAGCCATAGGATCTATTATGTATGCCATCTTGTGTACGGACCGATGTAAACCTTGCCGTAAGTTTGGTTGCAAGATACCAAAGTAATCCCGGCAAGGAACTTTGGACAGCGGTCAAGAATATCTGAAGTACGAAAAGGACAAAGGACATGTTTCTCGTTTATGGAGGAGCGAAGAGCTCGTCGTAAAGGCTACGTCGGCGCTAGCCGACTCGGATCTGGATGACTCTAAGTCACAAACCGGATCGTGTATATGTTGAATGGTGGAGCGATGGCTGGTGCAGTTTGCAAGCGAAGCGTCGTGGCGGGATCTACGTGTGAAGCGGAGTACATGGCAGCCTCGGAGGCAGCGCATGAAGCAATTTGGGTGAAGGAGTTCATCACCGACCTAGGAGTCATACCCAATGCGTCGGGGCGATCAAACTCTTCGTGACAACTTTGGAGCTATTGCCCTTGCAAAGGAGCCAGGTTTCACAAGAAGACCGAGCACATCAAGCGTCGTTTCAACTCCATCCGTGAAAATGTTCAAGATGGAGACATAGAGATTTGCAAAGTGCACACGGATCTGAATGTCGCAGATCCGTTGACTAAACCTCTCTCGCGTGCAAAACATGATCAACACGAGAACTCTATGGGTGTTCGATTCATCACAATGTAACTAGATTAGTGACTCTAGTGCAAGTGGGAGACTGTTGGAAATATGCCCTAGAGGCAATAATAAAAGTATTATTATATTTCAATGTTCATGATAATTGTCTTTTGTTCATGCTATAAGCGTGTTATCCGGAAATCATAATACGTGTGAACACTTAGACCCCAATATGTCCCTAGTGAGCCTCTAGTTGACTAGCCCGTTGTGATCAATAGATGGTCATGGTTTCACGACTATGGACATTGGATGTCGTTGATAACGGGATCACATCATTAGGAGAATGATGTGATGGACAAGACAATCACAAGCTTAGCATAAAAGATCGTATAGTTCGTTTGCTAGAAGCTTTGCCAATGTCAAGTATCTATTCCTTCGACCATGAGATCGTGTAACTCCGGTTGCCGTAGGAGTGCCTTGGGTGTATCAAGCGTCTGGCGAAGCGGGTGACTATAAAGGTGCATTACGGTGTCTCCGAAAGTATCATTGGGTTGACATGGATCGAGGCGGGATTTGTCACTCCGTATGACGGAGAGGTATCTCTGGGCCCACTCGGTAATGCATCATCATAATGAGCTCAATGTGACCAAGGTGTTGTACGGGATCATGCATTCTGATGCGAGTAAAGTGACTTGCCGTAACGAGACTGAGCGAGGTATTGGGATACCGACGATCGAGTCTCGGGCAAATAACGTACCGATTGACAAAGGAATTGCATCTGAGGGTTTGATAGAATCCTCGACATCGTGGTTCAACCGATGAAATCATCGAGGAGCATGTGGGAGCCAACATGGGTATCCAGATCCGCTGTTGGTTATTGCCGAGAGTCGTCTCGGTCATGTCTGCGTGTCTCCGAACCCGTAGGGTCTACACATAAGGTTCGGTGGCGCTAGGGTTAGTAGGAAGACTAGTATGTGAATACGAATGTTGTTGAGTCCGGATGAGATCCCGGACGTCACGAGGAGTTCGGAAGGGTCCGGAGGTAAAGAATAATATATAGGAAGTGGTGTTTGACCATCGGGAAAGTTTGGGGTTACGGCAAAATCTGGGACCACCGGAAGGTCCCGAGGTCCACCGGTGGGGCCACCCATCCGGAGGGCCCCATGGGCCATAGGGGAAGGAACCAGCCCACAGGGGCTGGTGCGCCCCTAGGCCCCCCCTGCGCCTAGGGTTGAAACCCTAGGGGTGAAGCGCCCGGCTGGGGGGCACTCCACCCCTTGCCGCCGCCCCTTGAGATTGGATCTCTAGGGGCCGCCACCGGGGCCTATATAAAGGGGGAGGGGGCTGCTGGACACATCTCCCAGGCGCAGCCCTCCCTCCCAACACATCTCCTCCTCCGTAGAGCTCGGCGAAGCCACAGCCGAATCTTGCATCACCACCATCACCACGCCGTCGTCTTGCCGGTGGTGCCGTCTTCCTCAACCTCTCCTTCCCCTTGCTGGATCAAGAAGGAGGAGGCGTCGCTCGTCCCGCACGTGTGTTGAGCAGCGGAGGTGCTGTCCGTTCAGCACTTGGCATCGGTGATCTGAATCACGTTCGAGTACGACTCCATCATCACCAAGCAAGCTTCGCACGCGATCTACAAGTGGTATGTAGATGCAAACTCTCTCCGTTACTCGTTGCTTAGATGAACTCATAGATGGATCTTGGTGAAACCTGAGGAAAATTTTAATTTTCTGCAGCGTTCCCCAACAGTGGCATCATGAGCTAGGTCTATCGTAGTTCTCTATTGCACGAGTAGAACACAAATTTGTTGTGGGCGTTGATCTTGTCATCTTACTTGCCCCTACTAGTCTTTTCTTGCTCAACGGTATTGTGGGATGAAGCGGCCCGGACCAACCTTACACGTACGCTTACGTGAGACCGGTTCCACCGGTCGACATGCACTAGTTGCATAAGGTGGTGGCGGGTGTCTGTCTCTCCCACTTTAGTTGCAGCGGATTCGATGAACAGGGCCCTTATGAAGGGTAAATAGAAGTTGACAAAATCACGTTGTGGTGATTCGTAGGTAAGAAAGCGTTCTTGCTAGAACCCAATCGCAGCCACGTAAAGATGCAACAACAACTAGAGGGCGTCTAACTTGTTTTTGCAGCGATTGATCATGTGATGTGATATGGCCGAAGTTGTGATGAATGTTGAATTGTGATGTATGAGATCATGTTCTTGTAATAGGATTCACGACTTGCATGTCGATGAGTATGACAACCGGCAGGAGCCATAGGAGTTGTCTTTATTTTTGTATGACCTGCGTGTCATTGAAGAGCGCCATGTAAACTACTTTACTTCATTACTAAGCGCGTTAGTCATAGAAGTAGAAGTAGTCGTTGGTGACAACTTCATGAAGACACGATGATGGAGATCATGATGATGGAGATCATGGTGTCAAGCCGGTGACAAGGTGATCATGGAGCCCCGAAGATGGAGATCAATGGAGCTTGATGATATTGGCCATATCATGTCACAACTATATATAATTGCATGTGATGTTTATTATGTTTTTACATCTTGTTTACTTAGGACGACGGTAGTAAATAAGATGATCCCTTATAAAAATTTCAAGAAGTGTTCTCCCTAAGCGTGCACCGTTGCTACGGTTCGTCGTTTCTAAGCACCACGTGATGATCGGGTGTGATGGATCCTTACGTTCACATACAACGGGTGTAAGACAGATTTACACGGCGAAAACACTTAGGGTTAACTTGCGAGCCTAGCATGTGCGAGACATGGCCTCGGAACACGGAGACCGAAAGGTCGAGCACGAGTCGTATGAAAGATCGATCAACATGAAGATGTTCACCGATGATGACTAGTCCGTCTCACGTGATGATCGGACACGGGCTAGTCGACTCGGATCGTGTAACACTTAGATGGTGGAGGGATGTCTAATCTAAGTGGGAGTTCGTAATTTTGATTAAGAACTTTATTATCATGAACTTAGTCTAAAACCTTTGCAAATATGTCTTGTAGATCAATGGCCAGCGCTAATGTCAACATGAACTTCAACGCGTTCCTAGAGAAAACCAAGCTGAAAGATGATGGCAGCAACTATACGGATTGGGTCCGAACACGAGATCATCCTCATAGCTGCCAAGAAACAGTATGTCCTAGAAGCACCGTTAGGTGACCCACTGTTCTCCCAAAGCCTTTGCAAGGCGATTTGAGCGTCTGGCGGACTCGTTCTGATGATTACTCCCTCGTTCAGTGCGGCATGCTCTACAGCTTAGAACCGGGGCTCCAAAAGCGTTTTGAGCATCACGGAGCATATGAGATGTCCGACTGGGAAGGTTGGATGGACTCTGTTATCCGGGCCGCAGCTGTGAGATTCTGAATCGGCGTGCGGTATACCTTAGGTGGAGGCGGGAAAAGTTGTCGTCGACTGGATTCATGGATCCGCTCCTGGGCGCGCTCGTCAAGAGCGCGCTGAAGGTTATCCAGTCGAGTGCGCTCAGCCAATTTGGTTAAGCGCACTTCCTCCAAGGCTCGAGCCTCGGGGGTTTCTCCGGTGATGGGCGTGTGAAGTGCGTCCATATTGCAACGACAAAGATCCTCTCTCAGTTGCGAGGAGAGAGGTTCAGGACGATACTCCTCGTGGACCCGTGATGGATTGCCACCAGCCTCTTCGCCGTCCTCACGGCGAAAACCAGGTGGGCTACGCAGACCATCGACCATCAAGACTTCAGCCGCAGGATCGCTGCTATCGTACTCGGACGCCGTCTTCACGGAGCCAGTCGACAGATCGAACAGGCCGTGGAGAGTTTCGTCGGGCTCGATTGCCGCAACTTGATGGGTGGCCGAACGTCGAGCCACTGCATGCCTCACCCACCGCTGAAGCCGTGACCGACCGGATCGCTTGTGGCGACGGATAGCGGGAAGGGGGGATGCCACTGGAGCCGACCGATACTGGGTCGACGGCTGTCGAAGAAGAACACCATGAACGCACGCGCGAAAGTGCGTCTCCCCTCGGATGGGGAGCGCGTCGACATCGAGCAGAGTTTCTGAGTCGGCGACGAAAACGAGCGCGCCAAGACGGATCTCGTGGCCCTCAACCATCTCGCCGCTGGAAACCATGATGATGATCAGAAAACGAACTTGCAACTTCACCAGTAAGTCGCTAAGACACCTGCCCCACGGTGGGCGCCAACTATCGTGGTTCTAAACCTGACAGTAGAAAGGGGGGTAGGTATGGAGAGGCAAGATCTTAGCTATGGCGAAGATGTACACGCGATGTTTACGATTTCAGGCCCTTCTCGGAGGAAGTAATAGCCCTATGTCTCGGTGCCCGGAGGCGGTCGATTGGATTATGTGTGTTGAATTACAGAGTGTGCGAACCCTTGTCTCAGAGGAGGGGGGCGGCTTATATAGAGTGCATCAGGACCCCAGCTCCCCTCCATTACAAAGGGCTTAATGTACATAAAGTAAGGGAGTTACTGGTAACGGCAGCCTTGAATGCTCTTAATTCTCATGAAGACTAAGGAATGAATGCCCGGCCGTTGTGCGCTCTTCCAATTCCTGGTCTTCAATATGGTCGAGTCATTCCCCGCACGGTCGAGTGAAAGTGGGGAATGATGGTCGAGTGATTACATCGCCGAGTGGATTCTGGGTCTTCTTATCTTCTGGGGTAGTGATCTTGGGTAGGACGTATAGGTCAGGCCTATGACCCTACCCTAGGTTTGTACCCTCATCAACCACTTTATGTTGGATGATGATTATGATGATGACATGATTTGATGGGACTAGTTGTATGTATATGCTATGATTACTTTTGTATGTGTATGATATGCTAAAGATTATTGTATAAAGCCTATTCAAATACAAAACAAATATGCGGGAAAAAACTAATAAAACTAGTAGTAGCGAGGGGGAAAAAGTTAGCAGTAGCGCCACCTTACCAGTAGCGCTTTCCTTTAAAAAGCGCTGCAGATAATATCAGCAATGCTCTTCTCTGAAGCGCGCTACAGCTATCCATGTACAGCAGTAGCGTGGGACGACGCGCGCTACTGCTATACGTTAGCTGTAGCATCTTATCAGTAGCGCATCTTCCCGCGCTACTGATAGGCCTAAACCCGCGCTGCTGCTAGGCTTTTCCCTAGTAGTGTATAAAGAATGAGCAATGGAACGAGCTACCGCAAATGCACGTACCCCGTCGTTTTCGCATTTGTAGAACACCCATCCGGGGTGCTTCGGCATGCCCGAAGTGAGCCACAGCACTTGGCGCGGGCAGTCGTCGCACTCTATGAGCGGCATCGGCAGGCCACAAAGACGCTGCGCGAGCGTCGAGCCCGGTGGACGGCCAGATGAGTCCATGCCCACAAACCTTCGGCGGCGGCGGGCGGACGAACCCGCGCCTGCATGCGGCGATGCGCCCTTGCCTGGGCTGCACAAGAGGCTCCCCGACCACTCCATCGCCTGGGGCAGCAACCGGTGGCCGGGAAAAAGCCAAATCCGGCGGCCCGCGATGAAGTGCCGCAGATCTGCAAATCCGGTGGCCCGCCGACGCAGGAGGAATGGAGGGGAGGCCACGTGCGCGTGGCGGCCTTCCGGCGTGCTCCTGCCGGTTGCTGTCACCGGAATCTTGGGCGGCTTCCGGCGGCGACGCAAGGGGGAGAGGAGGGGTGGTTGGTGGGAGAAAGCACGAGATGAAATGCCCTCCCCCACCAACCGCTTCCGCTTATATGCAGGGCACCGCAGCCGCGAGGGGGAAACCCACATTTTCCCGGGTTGCCGTCGGGATTTTGCCGCGCCCCCTAAAAATTTTTGCGGGCCGGGGCGGGATGCGGGGTCTGATCGGGCTGCTTTTTTAGGCCCGACCCTCATTTTGGCGGTTATTTTACGGGTGGGGGCGGGACGTGGGGTCTGCTAGAGTTGCTCTTATACGCCATTGTGCACAAAAGTCCGAGATAAAAAAATGGCCACTAGAGATTTCTTTGTGAAGGAGCAAGCTACACAATAATCTAGAAGGTGTTTGATTTTAGAGTTAGCTTTCTATTTAATATCTCATCTAAGCTCTTGAGAGTTGCTACTATTGGAACTATGAACCCATACCTCTTTCTCACCAGCAAACATAATTTTAGATGCATTTTTACTCTCTTTGAAATTTAGTTTTTTTTTATTTCAACCGAAGGTAGAATAACAACATATATTTTAAAACTTATCTACTTCTAAGACAAACAAACAAATAGTCTAAGATATTAGAATCTAGGTATTATAAGATGCCAAAATGAACCATATCACAACAACTATAATTCATCGGAGGGCAAAAAAATTAATAAACGAAAACAATCTAATGTGTTAAAATATAAATAACAGAAGTAGCTTTTGTTATACGGTATTACTTAAATTTCAAACATATTTGATATAGCACGAATCGAAATAAATAATAAAAATATATCTTAATCCTTATAGAGAATATTATTAACTGATTATTTAAGCGTAATAGAAAATTTTAGCTGTTAAATTGGTAAAATGATGGAGGGAGCGGAAGCCATGGAACCCTAGTGAGACCGATCCCGTTCAAGGGATCAAGCGAGGAGACAGGGAAGCGAGTCCGGCCCAAGCGTTTTCTCGGGCGACAGGTTGGCCTATAGGATGGCAATTTGGTTGTAATTTCGAGCTGAAACAGGCGTAGGCTCCTAAACTCAAAATGTTTTGTTTTGTGGGATCGCCTGAATCGGCCCAAAATAATGATTTTTACTTGCGGGTGATTGTGGTTTGATTCTCGTGATTCAACATAATCAAATCGAGTTCCTTGGCGCTTCTGATTCTCCATAATCGGATGAAAAGAACTGCTCTTGAATCTCTCATCATATTTGTTCATTTCGGTAATATGTAAACAATGTGTTTGTTTTTTGTTTTAATTATGCAGCTACAATGTATACGAATTAGTATATATAATTTTAAATGAATTTTTTCAAACATATAGCTTGAATAAATATATACATCAAGGCTCCATGAACAATTAATGTACTAAAAATGAAGGTATTGGAAATGACACAAAGCTAAAATCACGATGGTGAAAAATGTATGAAGTTTTTCGATGCATTTGGTGTGATAAGATTATACGGGGCTTTTGTACTTAATGATTCAATTTTTTACCTTTTACCTAAATTTTGATCAATGTCCGAATAAACCATAAGATAATTATTAATAAATCACACAAACCAAAAAACATTACAAACGAAAATATGGTATCTTAGCTTGCCTTTTGCTTGGCCATGCCGACTTTGCTTCTAGGGTAGCGATGTGAGAGTACACAAATCACAGACGACTGTTTGAAAAACTTCTTCGTGTCTTCACCACTAGTTTGCATCATTCCTCATCATTTCTCCCTAATAAAATAGCAAATAAAAAACACAACATAAGAATAGACCTACATGTTTTCTTCTTCATTCACATGTTTAGTGATGTATCTGAGCCTCAAATTCTAGATATTGAGCTCTTCCACTAAGGCGAGGGGCATGCACTCCTTCTGTATTTTGTCATGCTATACCCAAACTTCAATTCATAATTTAATTCACACGGGCATTTATCAATAAATTGTCAATATTCTCTTCCGTGCTATTTAGACTTAGTTGCTGAATTGTGATGTCTCGTGCTTTGTTTTATGAGATAATATCATGTGAAAGCCAAGTATTAATGAAAACTTTGTGGAAACCACGTTGAAAGTTTTAAAAATTCTAAAAAATACATTATGTTAAGAGAGTGATGTTATATTGACGTACTCCATGAAATTCCAAGTGCAATAACAAGGGCCAGTACTCTGCGCCGGCACACCGGCCCAAATTTGGGCCGGTCCGCCCGCAGCTGTCCGATATGCCTGCTAACAACCGTTCGATTAAAAGGCTAATCTTCATCCTCGTTAACCACTCGCCCGCAGAGAAAAAAGGAAAAGTCAACCGACACCGCTGCGCGCTTGACCTCGAAACACCACCCGACGTTCTTGACCGTCGCTCCCTCGGCGTCGGTCGCCTTCGCTTCCTAAATCGCTGGTCGCCGTCGTCGCTGTCGGTTGGGGTCGTCGGCTTCGCGCATGTAGCAGCCTGCTTCCTATGGTTGCAGCTCCTCATGGCGACGGCCGCAGCTCCGATGCGGCAGCTGCCGTCCAATGGCAGCCGGCCATCCTCGTCGCCGGTTACAGAATCAAAATGGCACAACCGCGTAGCATACAACCAAAAAAAGGGTGGTAGCAAAAATCAGTGCCGATTCCAGCAAAACAAACATAGTGTGGAAGCAAAAAAGAAAATGGGACCGCGGCTCCGGCAAAAAACTCGCACGGGAGATGGAACCAAAAAAAATACGAGCCGCCGGTTCCAGCAAAAACATCATATGGTGGAAGCAAAATCACACACTGGTTGTAGCAAAAATCAAGACGGTGGTAGCAAAGAATGGGTTGTTTCCAGCAAAATTCGAAGACGGTAGTAGCAAAAAATGGGGTTTGGTTGTAGCAAAATACAAACTGGTTGCAGCACTACCGTCGGGCCGTGGTCACCACCATCAGGCCGTGGTCACCACCGCCGTGGTATGGCCCCACTGGTTGTAGCAAATCCCGTCGCCGGTGGTAGCTTTCCCGGTGCCGGCTGCAGCAAAATCGCAGCACCGACGTCGCCGCCACAAATCACCGTCGCCTCCCTTGTAACAAATCCGGCCATCGGTTGTAGCATGGCCGGTTACTGGTTGTAGCACGCCGTGCAGCCGCGAAGCTGCGAGTACGCCCTGACCGTGGCCGGAGATGGACGAGAAGGGAAGTGGTGGACAACCATCGTCAGTCTGCGTCCGTCATCGCTGACTTGGTTCCCCGCAGCAGTTCCTGGGGTGCGCGTGGGCAGCAGCAATTTCATGGGGCGGTGGCCATGACCCGCGTGAGCCAGGAGATGCGAGATGGTGAGATAGAGATGTGGGGGATTGGTGGCTGGGGTGCTCCAAGTGAGGATAAGGAAGAAGAATGAGCGGTTGGTGGGCCTTACTGGTTACGTGGCTTGTACTAGAGACATGCGCGTAGTGCGCGAGCCAGCGCGACCGGCCGAAAGCTTCGGCCGGTCTGCCGGCACTAAACGTTTCCCAATAACAAAACGATTTACGAGCTATGATAAAAACAAATTCAGCGACGAATAGGGGGTTTCTTGTCCAGCACTATTCAATGCTGATTTGCCTTTCTTTTTTCACACCTCATTTACACAATAAATTGCTACAAATCCCATTTTCCTTGATTTGTGTGTAAACATAGTGTCAGAGCTCAAAGGATCAGTAGGAAGGCTACATGGTGAGATGATCGGGGAACTTGTTGGTGGAGCCTAGGACCCTGCCGCCGACGTCGGGGAAGAACTCGTGCCCCGTCAGCGGCCACACACCGCCGTAGCCGTCCACCTCCACCGGATACTTCATCAGGTGCCCCTGCATCTCCTCTACCTCCTCCCCCTCGTCCGTGTACCTCTCCCAGTTCTCCCGCGCCACCTGGTTCACCAGCCTCACGCACTCCGGCGACTCCGGCGCCTCCAGCACATCCCACAGCCAGCCCAGGTGCTCCTCCCACAGCGACATCCTGTACCGGTGCACCTGCCCGCGCGGCCGCCGGCCGGTGTGGTGCGGCTGGTGCGCGCCGACGGCGATCTCGGTGTCGCGGGAACCGGAGAGGGACCGCTGGTTTACGTTGGCGGAGCCGAGGAGCACGTACTCGTCGTCCACGACCATCCCCTTGGAGTGCACGTACACCATGAACCGCCCGTGCCTCCGCGCCAGCGCCGCCGGGCTCGTCCCCGTCTCCAGATGCGGGGGCGTCGCCGGTGCCTGTTCGCGGTTGCCGAGGCAGTAGAAGTTGAGATAGTCCTGCGGGTGCGCTCTGACGCCGGCCCCGGCCTCCGCGATCGCCTTCGCGACGACCTCGTACATCGCCTGCATCGTCTGCGCCTGCCAGAAGAGAGACTCCTGAGCCGGCGCCGACCCGGGCGGCCCCTCCGCCGCCGGCCACATCGGCAGCACCACGTACGCCGCGAAGTCCTCCCCGGCCCTGATCTTGCTCGCCGCCTTCAGCGCGATCTCCATCGGCACCAGGTTGCCGGCGCCCGGGTGCCGGAACGACGTCGGCCACGCGTACGACGACCCCACGAAGCGCTCGGTCTCGAGGTACACGAACCGGTCGGCGGCGCGGATCGCCGCCACGTACGCAGCGTGGATGCTCTGCTCCACGGCCAGGCTCTTGTCGCAGAGCAGGTTCCGCGCCTCCATCTCCTCCGTCTCCCAGGAGCGCGGGAACCCCTTCACCGACCCCGCGTCCACCGACCGGAACACCTGCGCGTGCCAGCACCGCGGGTCATCCTCCGGCAGGACGCGCAGGGCGTCGTCTTCGCCGTCGGCGACGACCGGGCTGAGGATCCAGGGGATGCGCTGGAGCTTGAGCAGAGCATCGTCCTTCCCGTGCTTGGACGCCTTCAAGTGCTTGGCCGTCGCCCTCCGCCACCGCTGCTCGAAGTTCTTGAGGACGTCGTACGCGGCGGCGCCGTCGAGGCGGCAGTGCATGTCGTGCCACGGCAGACGGGGCCCGTTCTCCGCGGCGGCGTCGCCGAGCGTGGGGTTGTGGATGTCCCCCCGGAAGACGGTATCGAGGTCACCGAAGAGCCGGTGGGCGGGCGTGTCGTAGCGTCCGGCAGCGAGGTCAAGGCCGCCTAGGAAGGCCGTGATCCGGCGGGTGGCCTCGGACGCCGGCGTGTCGACGAGGATGCACTTCTGGTTGTGCGCGTACGGTGTGCCCACCACCTGCACGCTGGACAGGCATCGCACTGATCAGCTCATGCATCTAGTTCCAAATTGAGAAAATTTATATAACACCCTTCTTAATGTCGTTTTCTTATTTAACACTGATTTCCAGGAGGAGGATTTGTGGCACGCAAGTGCGGGTCCCTGGTGCTAGCCTTTTGTTTCGGCTTCCAATTTTCAAAGTTATAAATCTTGGAAACAAAATATTCGTGTTCCTCATGACCAATGCTTTGAAATAAGATCATTTTGAATATATTTTGATGACTTTTATAAAAATGTCAAGCTTTGATTGTTGAAACTTAGTACGAGCGAAAAAAATCAATTATTTTGTATCTATGACCGGCAGGAAAATTTGCTTAAAATTATATCTCTGAAACTTGTTTATACTTTGCATTTTTAAGATGAAAAAAAGTAAGTTCCATCGTTCAAACTTAAATCTTTCTGAAGGATTTTCTTTTTTACTATGCCCTCGTGCGGGATTCAACTACTTCACGAATCGCGAGGCAAGTCGAGCGCACGACGGGGCTTGACAGTGAGTGTCCCTGCGAATTTCTGCCGATTTCCTCCCTCCTTATAAAACACTAACTTGAAATTTCAGTGCCTTCTATAACACCACCATCACTTCGTTAGCTGGAAATTCGACCGGTTTCACTGGCAAACCACATGTAGATTGTGTGGATGAGCTATGTAATCTCAGTTCCGTGCAGTTGTACGGTCGTGTTTTATTTTCATTTACTTATTTTACTGTCTGGTACTCGGTAACTTGAACTTAATTCATGTTTAATAAAATAATCGTGTGCATCCTTGGATGCAGAAACATGTTTATCTTCCTGGACGTTTTCTCAAACTCAAAAACTACATGAAAGGGACACCACTTGAGGAAAACCTGCACATCGAGAGCTTTCCCATTTAAGGAAAACCTGGACGTTAATTGACAAGTTAAACGCATATATATTCCTTCTAGTTAAGGGACATGAGTCTTTTCATGCAATTTCAATTATTTGTACTGCTAGTCTGCTAAGTGTCATATTCTAGCATATTGTTCTTATACTCCATCGTGCACAAAAGTTCAAGAGAAAAAAATTGCTACTAGAGATTTCTTGGTGAAGGAGCAAGATAGATAGTAATCTAGGTGGTGTCTACTGAATAGTCTAGGTGGTGCACGGTTATTGGTAGATAGGTGTTTTATTTTATAATTTGCTTTCTATTTAATATCATCTAAGCGAGTTGCTACTAATGGAACTATGAACCCATACCTTTTTCTCACCATCGAAAATAATTTTAGACACACTTTTACTCTCTTTTGAAGTTTATTTATTTCAACGGAAGGTAGAATAACAACATATATTTTAAAATTTATTTACTTCTAAGACAAACAAATAAATTGTGTAAGATATTCAAATCTTGATATTATAAGATGCCAAAATGAACCATAGCACAACCACTATAATTTATCAAAGGGCAAAAATAATAGTATGTGAAAAAACAATATAAATGTGTTAAAATGTAAACAAGGAAGTAAATTTTGCTGTAACATATTACTTAAATTCAATGGAAACATATTTGATATAAAAAGAACCAAAATTAGATCATTAATGAAATTTTTATCTTAATACTAATCAGGAATTTTATTTAATTAATTTTGTTAAGCGTAATAAAAAATATCTCGTTTATATTATATGCACAACAGTCCATCGTAAATACTACATACACCATTCTAAAATAAGAAGTATATTTCTTCATACTACAAGACACAGATACTCCATCCTCCATAAAAAAGCATATATACTCCATGTTCTAAGAAATACATACTCCATACTTTTGGTGGTTCCCAATACTAAATTCAAAATTAATATACTACATACTGTTTTTTTACTCGACAGTTCATACAATATACTACATACTAAAAAAACTATATCCACTTCAAAAAGATATACTACATACTCTCTGCGAAAAATAATTATATGTACACATGCACATACTCTATGTGTGAATTTGTAAATATACTCCAAAATATAATAGTATCGTAGTATGTAGTACGTACCATAATTCTGAAACGAACTATAAAATACATACAAAATACTACTTTTTGGTACAAATATTTTGTACATTCGCATAAAAGAATATTGATACTCCAGCTTGGTGTTAATAATCCATACTCAAATAATCAAATGCTTATACTCCACACTCCAATTTTACTTAGTAGTGCATACTCCATACTACAAAAGTTACATGTCAATACTCCATACTACATGTATATATGAGTATACTCTATGCGGTTCTAAAAAAGACAATATATTTCATACTATAATAGGAGAATCAAAAAAGAGTAATACGTTCCTATACGACCTATTTCCAACAAAAACTACTTGTTAAAAAAAGATATAAATACGTACTTTGGATAAGAAAATTACCATCTACGGTGCTTATCAAGAATAATCAGCATCAGTTTAAAAGAGAAGAATAATCAGCCTCACGTTCACAGGCTTATGCGATGAAAATATTGTTGTGCGCACCTAAGATTGAGGAGATAGTTGCAACAGCCTGTCACCCGTTTGCTGGATTATTTAATTATAAAAACTGAATTAATTTCCGCCTACTAAATTGCATTGGCACCCGTTAACAATAGCCACTACCCGGTTGATTTGATGCCACGTTTGAGGGCGGGGGAAGAGGGACATGTGGAGGCCAAAGAAGACTGCTTGTAGATAAAATATATATATATATATATATATATATATATATATATATATATATATATATATATATATATATATATATATATATATATATATATATATATATATATAGTTTCTCTTCTTATAAACGAATTGATTCAAATATACAACTTGAATAAATATACGTCAAGGGGCCATGAGCAATTAACATACTATTTTTTGTTTAAATACCATTTATTTGGAGAATTACATATACGTGAATGAGTAAGACGACAACATTAGTTTTTTTTTGCCGTAAACGAGGTTGTGATTCATTTTTTAAAATCACAAAAAAGTGAGAATAAAAGCATGTTATTCCTATGGTGGCCAAAGATTTGCATAACCAAATTTTGGGAAAAAAAGCTCATTGAGATTAGGCCTCGTTGAATGGCACACCTTATTTCTCTCCTTTTTCTCTATCGCACAGAGAGAAGATAGGCACATAGAAAACTTAAAGATAGTGGAAATGACATAAAGCGACCATGAAGATGATGAAAAATGTAAGTTTCTTCGAGGCATTTGGTGTGATAATATTAGACGGGATTTGACAACTTAAAGATTCAGTTATGTACATCTTACTTGATTTTGGTCCATGTCCCAAGAAACCATCAAGTAGTTAATAATAAATAAATAAAACCTAAAAAAACATAAGATAAAATCTTGTATCTTAGCTTGCCTTTTGCTTGGCCATGTCGACTTTGCTTCTAGGGTAGCGATGCGAGAGTACACAAATCACAGATGATTGTTTGAAGAACTTCTTCGTGTCTTCGCCACTAGTTTGCATCATGCCTCCCTAATAAAAAGAGCATATAAAGAACAACATTAGAATACACCTATATGTTTTATTCTTCATTCACACGCTTAGTGGTCAATATGAGCTTGGAATTCTAGTTGTTAAGCTCTCATATTGCAACTTTAGAATTCATATTGATACTAGGAATTTTAAAATCGAGGGGAATGCACCCCGTGTTTATTTTTTTCATCTTATATCCAAACTTTAATTCATAATTTTATTTGATCGGTTGTTTATCAATAAATTGTCTGTGTTCTCTTTTGTGCTATTTAGATTCCTTTGCTGAATCGTGATGTCTTGTGCTTTGTTTTGTAAGAGATGTCGTGTAAAAATCAAGTTTCAATGAAAACTTTGCGGAAATCATGTTTGAAAGTTTTAAAATTTTCTAAAAAGTATATGTTTAGGAGGGTGATGTTATATTGACATGTGAAATTTAAAGTTCACACACAAAACCATGTGTTAGCTAAGATAAAAACAAATTCATTAATGAATAGTGATGTTTCATGTTCACACTGTTCAATACTGATTTTTTACCTCGTAAAACAATTTGTATTTGTGTAGATTTTCTCGAAACGAATATCACATGCCAATTTGTATTTGTATGTTTTTCAATTTGGAATTTCACATGCTAAACGAATATCAACAATTAACATATTGTATTTGTTTAGATTTTCTCGAAACTTCAAAACATAGTTTTGCACATGCTTTCCACCTGTTAGCACCGAAGTTGATTTTCACGTGATATTCTCTTGTTTTATAACCTTATGTTGAAAAGTTGCACAAATATAAACAAAAAAATGGAAAAAAACACAAAACCAGGCAAAATCTAGTAACACAAACAGAATTAACATAAATCATGGTAATGACAACTCAACCTTGCCTTAAATGCTCGCTCAAGCATACAAAGACCAAGGTAGTAGTACGTGACTTCCTCTCGTTTCCTCCCTTAACCCTAGGCGACTAGACTAAGCTCTTCCCTTCAGGCTTCACGGCGAGCTCATGGATTCGCCTCCCCTCTGTCTGTGACTCCGACGGCCAATAGCGGGGAGGGAGGTCCTAGGGCCTCCGCTCCGATTAGTAGTTTAAGCTAAGGTATTTTAGTCCTCGCAGGTGCGCGCTTCTTCTAAGAGTTTGTTTTCCGGGCACTGATCCCCCTTGAGTTCGTCTGGCTGGGCGTACGTGAGAAGCACTAGCGTAGATTCATGCCGTCTTCTTAGGGCGGTGAGGTTAGGATTTCTCATCTTATTGCCAGATTGATGTCAGGTGTTTCAGATCTATGCAAGGGTTCTACGGCGACGACTACGTCTTCAGGGTGATGGTCCTTAGGGGCACATGCACACAGACTTCCTGACTATCATTGACAAGGCCAAGCGGCGACAACGGCTCGTTCTGACCAAAGTAGTAGTCGGTTGGTGGTCACGAAATCTCAATGTATTTTTTATTATTTAAGATGCGTTGTACTTCTGTTGAACTTTAACAAAAGATAAGATCCTTCTCACAAAAACAGACCGAGCTAGTAGTGCACTGATTTTCTGGTTCACAAACCTTTTTGTGTGTGGCAACTTCTGGTTCCAATCCAAATGCGAGATACTCCATTGGTTTTATCCAATCATGTAATTGGACCTAAAATAGTTATACTTGTAGGAATCCTATCAAGGTTTGAGAAAAATCGACAAAAGTTTGAATTATGCTTGATTTTTTTTTTTGCAAGGTGAATTATGCTTGAATTTGGCCCCAATTCATCTCTCACTAAGATAACACGACGGAACTGCAAATATGTTTGGCAAGTACTGAAATCGCTGAAATTTGCTAAATTTTGACGAAATTCCATTGGAATCGACAATTACGCACAAACAGAGTAGCAGTCTGATCTTACCGTGTTTAGGAAGAAGCTGGGGTGCAGGGGGGTGTCGTGGTGGTCGGAGACGAGGAGGCAGACGCGGACGCCCTCCTGCGACTTGTACTTGAGCAGATCCCCCAGCGCCATCTTCTCCACCTCCTCGCCGGCCAGCGCCCTCACCTCCGCCGCCTTCTCCGCCATCTCCGGCGACATCTCCTCCCGCAGCAGCCGCACCCTCGCGCCCACCGCCCACCCCGCCACGTACACCAGCTTCTGCGCCCCCAGCACCGCCATGCACACGTCCTCCCAGCACCGCCCGCGCTCGTACGAGCACGGCGCCCCCACCGGCACGTGCGCGTCCTGGTACAGCTTCAGCTCGCACCCTCGCCGCGCCGGGAAGTACGCCGGCACGCCGCCGAAGTGGCGCCGCCGGGAGGGCGACGACGATGCGGGGGTGAAGGTGAGGGAGACGCGGATGGCGGAGTTGGGTTTCGGCGGGCCGCGGCCGTCGGGGCGGAGCAGCGGGAGCCAGGCGTCCACGATGGGCTTGCCATCGAGGAGTGAGGCGGCCGGGAGGTAGGCGGCGCCGATGAGGTCGGAGCCGAAGGGGTCGGAGTCCCTGACCTGGAGGACGAGGCGGGAGGCCTCGTGCGCGAGGGGGATGCGTATGCGCGCCGACCAGTCCGGGGCCTCGGAGTTGCGGACGACGTAGGTGCGCGCGAGCGTGGTGTCCGGGCCGTCCGGCCCCGACACCGCGACGACGGCGTAGGGGTCGGAGGTCGGGACGATGCTGTGTTGGCCGCGAGGCTTGTGGTGGTGGTGGCGGCGGCGGCGGCGGAGGGGGCTGTCGGCGTCGGTGTCGGCGTCGATGTTGCGGCTGGGGAGGCGGCGGGGCCGGATGCAGAGCCGGCGGAGGATGGTGGAGAGGATGTCCATGTTGGGGAGGCCGCGCGCCTCGTGGATGGTCAGGTCGAGGTCGCCGTGGAGGAGCTCTAGCGGCTCGCCGTCGTCGGCCATGGACGACATGGCAGGCCGGTCCGTCGGCGTACGTTTGCGCGCGTTCGGTTTTTTGGCCGTGCCGTTTATGCTCCCGCTACCTTTATGAGCCAAATATCAGGCGTTAGCGACACTGAATGGTGGGGCCAAAGGAGGAACAGCGTGGACCAGAGAGGTCAGGTGGGCCCCGGCACGCATGTGTGGAGACCGGGATGCGATTCTTGGCTTCGCTCGAGGTTAATGCTTGTGCTGCTCCTCTACTCAACGTCCCCCTCCTTTTCCTTTTCCGTGAAGCCAACCAAATTAGTGTGATGCATATGCCATGAGCCCATGATACAAATATGTAGTAGCATGTAACATACTTCTTCACGAAAAGAACATTTAAATCAACCTTTGGACCTTTAACATTGGAGTAATGTTTCTTTTGTCTTGGGTTTTGCTACAAATTTTATCAACCCACCTTGGTCGTTGTTAAGGCAGCCACAAGCAATGAGCGGTGCAAAAGGTAACCAGACCAGGAGGCACGAGAGAGGTTACCGGAGACGGAGACGAAGAAGGGTAGCAACAATGAACCAATGACAACTGATTCACTCAGTGGAAAGCAGGGGGGTTGGATTTTAGTATCGAAGTGATGATTTTTTTTTATGTGACAAAGAAAGCATATTAATACCAATAAGATATCAGTTATACCAGGCTCTTTGTAACAACAAGATACCAATAGCTATTCAAAACATCAAGAATTGGCACAACAAAATTATTAGAAATATATAATGAAAGAGAAACGATGATACACGCCAAGCAGACACATCAACCGAACCATGACAATAGTAGGAACTGCCAGAGCAACATCTCCAATAAGGGAATGATGTGCCAACTCCGTTTTTGCCAAATCCAACCGGCAAAGGTTGGATAATGGGTTGTCACTGAATCAAGATCACCATTTATCTTCTCGCAGATGGTACAATCAAGCTACCCCACAAAAAGAGAGTACAATAGAGCTAGCGTTAGTGTATCGTCTAACTTGCCGGAGATTGGGTTATGCTACTGATCATGCTTAGTGCAATGCAAGGTTGGTCAGCAGGCACCTGCAATATTAGACATGCACCGATATCAACTTCAGCACAAAAGCATCATATAAGAGACCAAGGAGGGAGCATATATGTTTTTTTTGCGAGTGAGGAGGGAGCATATATGTTCACGTGCTTACAAAGTGTCCAGCTCGAAGGATCCAGTAGAAATGCAGGTTCTTGTAGGATCTGACGAAGGCCTGGGTGACCTTGGAGGACCCACAGTACAGAGGCTGCCTTGGCAGGCTCGTGAAGTTCTTCAGTCCGTCCCATCTGAAAGTGCAAAAGCGTGATTAGAGGGCTCACACATAGTTGAACCGTGAGGAGAAACGTGACAGAGGAATTGAGGGCCTCACTTCAGCTTTTGCACCCATGCTTCTGCGCCGATCGTTGAGCAGATCACATCGAGCTTCACAAGAATAAATTCATTGGACTTCTAGTACTATATAAATAGAGACTTACATAAATCAAGCCCATTCATGAAATGCTATTCATTTGGAAATATCTGGGTGTAAAATGTGGACCGTGGGAGAATGGTTGTCTCTAAACCGAAAAATGAAAGTTCATGTCAATTTTTTATTCAGAAAAAAGTTCATCTCAAATTCAAGACCCGTTGCTTACTCAAAATGCTTCCATTTGCTAATCTATTACATTCATCAAATCGACAGTACATCGACCATTTGTAGCAATCAACCATATGCTTCACACAAAAAGATGAAATCCGATTGTTTTTAGTGTCTTGGTTACAAGTTGTCTAGTTTCCATTTGTAAATTGCATGGTGACGCCATTTCTATTTCTAAATTGAAAGTAATATTTCAAGGAAATTTCACGATCATTTGATTTGTAGTCTGACTAAATGTTCGTTCATTACTCCTAGTCCCATGAATAAACTTCATGGACAATCAACAAGTATATATATACTAACATTACGCCTATAATATTTCACAAGCAAAAAAAGAACGATTTGGATTTTGTGGCTACTATTTGCCGGAGACAATAAGCAAAAATGAAGAGCAACAATCACCTGGCCGTTGTACACCGTCACATTCACGCCGTAAGACAACAACTCATCAACCTGTGGAAATTGCAAAGAGTTAATCAATTAGTGAAACATTGTCCCTTTCGTCGGTCTGGAGCCAGGCTCACTTACCTCGTCGATCCTAGGCTTCATGATGTCGTTGACCAACGCGTTGTAGACCAGCTCAGATATCCCTTGCCACGTGAGGTTACTGGGGATGATCTTGAGCTTTTCCTTGATGACGCCGTTCATGATGCCGCTGATGGTGTTGGGACCAGATGCTGCCTGCTCGCGGCTGAGGTACGTCGAGTACTTCATTCTCTGGGCATTGCTCGCCGCCGCCACCGATGACGAAGAGGCCGCTGACACCGGGTCCATGCCGGCGTCAAGCAAGAAGTTATAGGTGTCCTACAAAGGGGAAAACCAAAACCCCCTAAGGTTTTCAAAGAAGTTGAAAGCTACGCTAAGCTAGTTGAAAGCTAGTTCACACTTACAACGCTGGCGCTCTTGGACTCGATAAACAGAAGCAAGTCCGTCCACGACTTCCACGCGGCGGCGAACTGCCCCGCAGCGATCTGCTCCTTCACGGTGGCCGCCTTCCTGGTGAGAGTTTCCTTTTTTATGCCGTGATAAGCAAGAAGGCAGGAAGGGAGGCATGCACGGTAGCAGGAAGGGAGGCATGCACGGTAGCAAGAAGGCAGGAAGGGAGGCATGCACGTTTTACTTACCCTTTGGCGGCGTCGCCGGCGTTGTCGTCCAGCCTCGACACGTCCAGAAGCAGCGGCGCGTAGGAGAGCTGCATGCACCATCCAAATTAAAGAGCGCTCTGGTTAATTTTAAGTTTTCAACCACGCATCATTTATGTTGCGCGGCGAATTCAAAGAGACCATGTTTTGCTCACCGCGAAATCCTCCGGGGAGATGAAGCTGTCGCCGAGCGCGACGCCGGCGAGCGTGAGGTTGAGGTCGCCGGCGCGGATGGCCCGGACGGCGGAGACGGCGAGCGTGACGGCGTACTTGCCGCCGTAGGACTCGGCGACGAGGAACAGCGGGCTCCCCTCCCGCAGGGCGGGCACCTCCGTGGCCAGCGCCTTGAGGAGCGCGGTGGCGTCCGCGGCCGCCTCCCAGTCGCTCGTCACCAGCGCGCTGCCGTTCTCCGCGTAGCTGTACCCGACGCCCACGGGGTTGTCCTGCCATTGCCATGCCATGCATCGAGCTAGCCATCAACACAGGGAACACGTTACGAGTCGACCGGTCAGGTCAGGAAGAGTAAATATGGAGGTGGAGGAGTTTGGAGCTGTGGCTGACCACGAAGATGAGGTCGGCCTTGTGCAGCCAGGTGAAGTTGCGGGGGTTGAGGTCCACGTCCAGCGGCCCGACCTCCAGGAAGTTGCCGATCCCGACGCCGGACGCTCCCTGCTCGACGGACAGACATCGATGGAAAGTTGGAAACGACGGTGAGCTTTCGCCGGTGGGCAGCCATGGCTCCGGCATAGGTACGCAAGTAAGAAGAGAAGAGAAGATGATGGCGTACTGGGCCGCCCTGCAGCCAGAGGACGGTCGGCCATGGTTTTGACGGCGTGGACACCCTCTGCGGGCTCTTGTAGTACCACCAGAACAGGTGAGCCTCTGCAACACAGGCCAAAAACCAAAAGGAGCTTCAGACTCTCCCGCCAACGAACGATGACCAGACCAGCGTGTATAGGAAGGCAAGAGAGCACGTGGATTACTTGGCCGGACTTCGACGTATCCCCAGAGCTCGCTGCCGTCGGGGGCGCCGGCGGTCACCACGGACGCGGCGTCGCCGGCGCTGAGCAGAGAGAGGCAGCAGAGGATCAGCAGGAGAGAGGACAGAGCTACGGGCCGGCAGTACCTGTCCATCTTCCAAGTGGCGCGTTATGCACGCACTTGCACGGACAGTGGTGGTGAGATGCGGCTGGTAACAAGCGTTACGCGCCTAAAATAGGTGCCGCGCGCCATTGACATGGAGGCTTACCTACGCATAAACAAATGCTTCATCGGGAGTTCTAATGCGGCGGCTAGCCAGCAGCATCAGTCGTAAACGCCGTCCCGGTCGACCACAATTACGCCGGCAATTTCATCCCGCGCTCTACTCTAGGGCGGGCTTGGTCAGAGCTGGCTACCACGACAGTGATCCATGCATCTCTCGCCGGCCGCACGCCCCGGTTGCACATAGCCAACGGCATTCTTCATCAGTCCAAAGACTGTGGATTAACTACCGTGCACGGGAGGTCCGTCCAGCCATTGATTGCCATGCCGTGATTCGTGCTAGACAGTGCGACCCATCCATATTTTTTTTTACATATGATTCAAAGATCGTATCGATTTTATCTTTTGAACACGGAGTCAGATTTATCACCTGGTCGCGCATTTGCATCTCTCGTAATGAAGCCTTCCAAACAAAACCAATCTTGAATATATTTTGACAAAATTTCAAATTCAGGTTCTAAAACATGATGAGACTGGTAAAAAAGAAATCCGTGATTTTTTAGAAATTTAGGAAAAATGTCAAAAAAATCTTCAAAACTTTTTTCGAACAAACTTGACCTACTGGCGTACTCATATAAAGCTTTCGACAAAGAACTCCCGTGAAAAATCTGAGCAAATAAAATAAATTTTCCAAGGCAACAATACAGTGCTGATTTTGCTTTCTCGCCAACAATACAAATAAAGGTTTTTCTTCACAAACAAAATTTTACACGTGTGTATACTTGGCCATGGGCAGCCCAGCCCGGTCACCCCGACCCGACCTTGTCCATGGGCCAGCCTAGGCCCGGGCCCATCATATGTGCTGTTTAAAGAAGAGGCCCGGTGGGCTTTTATGGGCCGGGCTTGGGCTTGTTTTTTAGGCCAGACGCCCGGGCCAGGCCGAGCCTGGGTTTTTTGCTCTAGGCTTGGTCAAGCCCGGCCCGTCCCGGCCCGAGGGGATGGCCATGTATACACGCTCCCAGAATCTTGCCCCTACCCAGCTTCTCCCAGAATCTTTGAGCCCCATTTGTTTTACAATCCCATCTAGTTAGGGTCTAATTAGACAGGATTGTAAAACAAATGGGGCTCAACGATTCTGAGAGAAGCTGGGTAGGGGTCGGATTCTGGGAGAATCCCCAGATTCTGGCAAAAGAACTAGGCCTTAAGCAAGTTTGTTGTAAAAAAATCATGATTTTTCTACTATTTTTGCAATAATGTTTCACAAAGTTTTATCATGCAACATATTTCAATTTTTTAAACTGTCCAAATGTATTCAGGTGTGGTCTTGACAGAAACATATTATAAATTAGACTTTTGATACAATGGATAAATAAGATTCGAACTTCAAAATCAAATGAAGAAGGAATGAGTGAGCGGAGTATTATACGTTTAATGTAAGAAGAAGTAAAGGAGGAGAGAGATTGACTCAGGAGACCTCCCGTGCATGGTAAAATCTCTTTTTTACCCTTGCAGAGTACTCAATCCGATCCTAAATATGGTTAGTTCAACCTTAGTTTAAAGCTATGACACTTATCATGGATCGGAGGGAGCACCCGATCTCTTTTTTGTATTATCTCCCCGGTCAACGTGCCGTTGAAACGCACAATTCATCATCAGATCTTAATTTTCCTGCACAATCAATCTTCTGTGTTCTTAACGCTCATTCGACAACAACACTAGAACAAGAAAAACAGTTGATACATGACAAGAGAAATAAAGAGGAGGAAGCGAAATGGGCCAAAACAGCTAAGTGAGAAAATTATTATCAGTGTACACTACAGTGGCTCGGGCATCGATCAACAATTTCGGAATCAATCATCTATACTTGCGCATCAACACAGGTGATGGTGCTGCTACCTTCAGTGGCTTCTCTTCAGCGCCGAAAGGAAGCCAGACTTCGTTTTTTGCCGGCCCTCGCCGTCGGCTCCCACCTATCATGTTACTTCCCAGTGAGATATGAACATAGCCACATAATACACCCTCAATTCCTAAATACGTATAAGACATTTTGGCAGGTACTAATACTTAGCAGGAAAGTACGAGGTGAATTCCGACAGAAAAACTGCCTTTTGGTGCAGTTAACTGGAAAATCTCTACAAATTCGCTGAAACATGCGATGGATTCCGATGGAAAAACGACGGGAGGCGAGGCTGACCTCTTTGGAGAGTCTCTGAAGGATCTCCAAGATCTGGGAGAAGTCAGGCCTCTCGGCTGAATCTCTATGCCAACACTTCTGAAGCAGCTCTGCTAGCTTGGGATTGGTATCCTTCGGAATCGTCGGCCTGATGCCCTGCACAAAATGCGCGGCGGGAGGAGGGTTAGCATCGCCAGAAAATGCCACTTATCTCATCATAGCAGTGGGTTCCATCAACTTTTCGACAAGAAAAATAGGGGGTTCCAACAAGTATCTGCACGGCTTACCTTCTGAACAACACCTATTGCTGCTTGCAGTGGAGTTAGATAATCATAAGGGATCTGGACAAATAGAGCAGTTATCAATTTTAACTCTAGAAGTAGACATATACAGATGTAGTACTACTTAAAAAGAAAGTGAAAAAAATGTTAGTCAACAACAACAACAATTGCAGTTACCTTGCCGGTTAGAAGCTCCCATAGAACAATACCAAAGCTAAAAACATCTGCCTTGTGATCATACGGCTTATGCTCTATGACCTGAAGTTACATAGTACACACATGTTAGAATATACAAAAAAGTTTATGTTTTCTTATGACATGTATAAACATGACACACACCTCAGGGGCCATCCAACGGTATGTTCCAGTCTCCGCAGTCATCACTCCGGAAGTATCTTTCACACGTGCGACGCCGAAATCCGCAACCTTTACCACCTGAAAAGGAGGCTCTTTTTAATTATAGAGTTTTAGCTATAAGTGAAAATATCAGTAGGAACAGTGACAAGATTTATAACATGATATATAAAATGTATAATGCAAGTGAAAGTATCAGTAGGAAAACTATCTGATAAAATGCATAGCATGATTTATAACACACCAACCTTGTTTTCATCCATGAGAAGATTTGCAGTCTTGAGATCTCGGTGAATAATGTTGTTCTGATGCAGGTAGCTCATTCCTTTAGAGATGTCTGTTGCCACTCTTAGTATTTCTGGGAGCTTGAAGGAACTGCCCTTTTTATGGAGGTAATCGTATACACTCCCTCCTGACATGAAGTCTAAAATATACCAAAAAGGGGGAAAGGTGTCAAAAACAATTAGCATTATCTGCATGATAACTACTATAAACATTAACCCCATTGTAATCTACCTGTTATAATATATAAGTTGGGCTGTCTTGTACAGGCACCGATAAACTGCACAACGTTCCTGTGACGAACCTTTCTGCGAGCATGGATTAAGCAGTAAGTCTATAACTCTATATGGGCATAGGTATGATTGCCAGTAACTCAGTCAGTTATTTGAATACGGGCGAAACAAACGGCAGATCGAGCCTGTATATGGAGAATAAAATTTTAAGCTAACCTCATAATGTACACTTCCTGCGCAAAATCTCGGTACATATCTGCACTGATGCGCTCAGGTCTCACTACTTTAATGGCCACATCCTGGATGCAGTATGATCCACGGTATCTAAGAAACCAAAGAATAAGATGGCATTCTGCAGGTTTTTCAAGTTTCAACTGTTTTCACTTCGCAAACAGGAACTTACAGGTCACCGTTTGATCCAGATGCAATCTTGTTCCCAAACTTGAGCAGCTTCAGGTCTATTTCCCAAACATCTGCTCCATCCGATGGTATTTGAACACTGGTAGATGTGGGCCTACTCTCTCCACCTTGCAGGCCTTCCAATGAAGGTGATGATGCGCTTGATACTGTACAAGCTTGTGCCTGTACACAACCCAATTTAGTACTCTCTCCGTACCAAAATATTAGACGTTTTTGCAGTTCAAATTATATTCTTGTAGAGAGGTAGTATTACATAACATATGCTTGTTATCTGAGAAAACCACAATGATTGTCTGCACAAACTTCTGTTTTGCATCATCAAACGAGAACTCTATTATTCAGGTAAAGTTAGCAAATTTACTGAAACCAAACAGGAGAGTGCTTATTATTCAGTTAGAGGTACTAAACTTCACACAAGAAGGCTGGACAGAAGCCTATACCTCAACACTGCGAAATTTCTCCATTATCTTTTCTTGCAGCTGTTTAGTACCCTATGAGTGGCAGTAAAAGAGAATATATCAACACAAAAATTACTGAAATAGTATTAAGGAAAAGGGCGCGCTCTAATGTGCTGGAATCAGTCAGCTATTGCATACCACAAGACGCCAACCAGTGACAACGAATACATCGAGTGAGTAGCCATCGATTGTTGAGAATGCGTGTGCTTCTTGGATGTCAAGACCGAGCTCACCAAGCAAACATGTCAGCTGTAAATGCACAAGTGTCAGTATCAGAATCCAACCAACTGCTGAGTAGAGGACCTGGTGGTCTGAAAGCAGTGTAGAGTAAAGTTCAAGTGATTTCAGTACAATGACATGAATTTTGATGCGTGTTAGAGAAAAAGTAATTTTCAGCAAAAGCCTGTAGATTTCTGATGTCAATGTATCTTGATAGTTTGTTTCTTATATTTTATTTTATTCAAATTCTTCTTCTATTCATTTATTTTTGCTTGTCATTTCTTACTGACTACTCTGAATATACTGAATTTCTTTTTCATTTACTGTAAACTTGCCAGCTTCTGCATATACTGAATTTCATTTGCTGTGCTAAGAGCAGGTTGACCGACTCTGTAAATAAAATTGCAATCCCGTGGCAGCAGAGGCCCTATTTAGATGGGGATTATGCCTTGTCCTGGTACGTTTGTTTACCTGACTAAGTAGCTTTGGCTTATCAGTTGATGCAAATGCTATCTCATGCATTGGCCTGCAATGTTCAGAACATAGAGAACTAATCAACTACACAGAAAAATATAAAGGTAGTGATCTAAAACAAATATCTTAAACAGTACTCCCTCTGTAAAGAAATATAAGAGTGTTTAGATCACTATTTTAGTGATTTAAACGTTCTTATATTTCTTTACAGAGGGAGTATAAATTTAGGAGCAGATTTGAAACTCAACACTACTCTGTAAACTAATATAAGGCCGTTTAGATTAGATCACTACTTTAGTGATCTAAACGGCCTTATATTAGATTACAAGGGTAATTATTTAGATTGTTGGGATGTTTTTCTACTTCTACAACTGCAAAGCGGCACCAAATACCACTTCCAGTGATTTGGAAGATAAAAATTTCGTAAGCAGATTATTATGGCTAACCTCTTTAAATGGAACAGCAACATTGTGAAATACTACAATCATATTACTACACCTTCATATTACTGTAAGAAATGTCATAATCAAAAAAGAAATTTTGACCTGGAAACAAGGTGAACACTATTATCGTCGTCGTTATTTGTGCTACCGACATCCGATTCGTTTGTGTCCAGTGCTAGCGCCTCTAGATTGGATGACGAACCGAACGCAGGAGGAGGATGAACCCTGAAGAATATTTGTGCAAACCACGCCACGATTAGCATACATGAGCAAATAAACAGGCGTCTGGCAGATATTCAGAGAGTATACGTACATTTGGCTAGGCAAGTGATTGGAAGCAACCATCTCCATCTCATGATCACAGGAATCATCCATGTCACCATCAATAATCCTGGATACCTGAAGATCATGCAGGAAACAGAGCATCTGCCTGTTAGGAAAATCATGGACAGAGACATGCAGAACACAATGTACAGTATGGAAACTGAATTTGTCAGAAGATTCAGGACATAACCCACACAAATACAGTGTTTAACTTTGCAAGATTCTGCTCTGTGGGGAAGCGTTACCTGGACGACGCGCACCGACAGGGCGGGCCGGCGCTCGGGGTCGCGGGCCTCCTCGAGGAGCCGCTGGTGCGTGACCACGTCCTCCGCCCTCTCGGCGTTCACATCCAACGCGTACCTGCACAGACAGACGTCGCACGCACGACGGACGGCATCAGGAGGACAGCGTGCGGAGACCGGCACTGCCGATCGGGAGGCGGGGGGTGGAGGAGAAGGCTCACTCACCGCGCGGGGAGGCGGTGGAAGTGCGCCCAGAGCGCGTCCTGGAAGGCCGGCGAGATCTCGGCGCCGCCGGGGGCAGCGCGGAGGCGGGCGAGCACCTCGTTGTACACCTCGAGGCGCCGGCCCTGCTTGTCCGTGCGCCGCCCGCCCGCGCCGACCTCCGGCTGCTGCGGGCGCGGCGCGGACGAGTCGGCGGCCGGCGGCGGCGAGGGCTCCTCCACGGCCATCGGCTGCCGATCCAAGTCCAACCAACCAGGAGTCGACGGGCAGGGACGGGGGCGGCGCTCACGAGATATATAGGACAGCCGTGCTCCTACCGCCGCTGCGCTGCTTGCATGGGAGGCGGTGGCGGCCCCGCACGTGAAGAGGCGGCGAGAAGAAAAAGGCGGGCGCTTTATTATAGCGGTCGATCGACACACGGGCGGCCAACTGGAGCCGACGGGCGGATCAGAGATCAGAGAAGAAGACAGCGGGGATGACGGCGTCGCGAATTCGGCAATGCTTCTGCCTCTTTTGGGGTTGGAATCGGGCTGGGATTGGATCGATTTGATTTGCGTCCGGAGGAGGAAAGAGGTTGTGAGGTCCGATTCGTGTTGGGGAAGAAAAGTGGAGTAGATCCTGGGCTTGATGTGCGCCCGCGCGCCCCTGATTTATGTCTGTCTTTACACGGATTGATTTAATTAGGGATTAATTACATGGGGCCAGATTTGGAGGCCCGTGACCGGGTTGATAAAATAATGAGGAGGCCAAGTCAGATGTGATGCGGCGAGTGGAGGATGCGCACTGACAGCCCGTCGTTTCCTTCGTCCCGGACAGATCCAGGAGCATAAAACTAGGTACTGCCCGCTCTTCTGTCTATAGATCTCACAAATCTTTGTTAACTAGAGACTAACGCCAACTCCACCGCGCGATTCCATCTTGTCCGGGTACATCAGTTTGGGGCAAAACAAACAAACCATACGGCCCAGCGCGTAGGCGCAAAAGGACTTTTGTCCGTTTTCTGTCCGCTTTGGACCCATCCTTGGCCAAGTTTGCGCCGCTTTTGGGGTGAAACGGACAGCGTGTGGACAGACGGGACGCACGCGCGTGTCCTCCCTTAGCCCCCTTGTCGGTGGCACAAAGCAAAACCCCCCGCGCCCAATTTGGCGCCATTTCCTCACAAACCCTCCCACGTCCCGCCCCCACCCTCCCACGTCCATGGCCGACGCCCCGCCGAATTTCGGCGGCCTGGCCGTCGACCCGCCCGAAAAGGTGGAGAAGAAGGTGGCCAAGGGTCTAAAGAAGTCGCGGTCGGAGTGCACGCCGGAGGAGCTCGCCAAGATGGACGCGGAATCGGCGAAGAGGAGGAACCGGAGGGCGGCCGTCAAGGGCAGGACCGCCGCGGCCAAGTTCGCCGCCGAGCGCGATGCGGTGGAGGCCGCGCGGCGCAAGGCCGAGGTCGACAAGAAGGAGGCCATCGTCAACAAAGCGCACACCCTCCTAATGCATGACCTTTGCCGTCCGGCAGGTTTCTCTGGTGCGGCCGTCGGCTCGGCGAGCATAGGCTTGTCGGTCGCCAGGCCTCAGCACTGCTCGTCGCCGACGTCGCGGACCACGCCTATGTCGCCCGGCTTTCCCCAGCCAAGGCACGATGGCCAGACCCGTTTTTCGGGGTCACCGGACGTTGGCGTGATCGCGTTGTCCACCCCGCGCCCCTCGGCCGTCATCGACCTCAACGTCACGCTGGGGTCCAGCAGCGGCGGCCGGCCGGCCGTCGAGATGCAAAGAAAGCAGGCCCAGCATAACTTCGGCCTTGTATATGCTTGCATGTTCAATTGTTGTTGATCATGTGTGTAGGCATTTCAATCTTTGGAAGCATTCAAGGCTGGACACAATGACAAGCCATTCACTCTTACGCATTGTTGGACGCTCATCAACAATTGCCCAAAGTTCAAAGATCAATACCGTGAACTTCTAAGGAAGAGAGGCAAGAAGGCGGTCGCGTTTGCCGGAGGTGGAGATGGTGAGGCGTTGAAGAGGCCGAGGGGCAAGACCAACTCCAAGGTGGACGACATACGTGATGTGTCATCCATGTCCTTGCATGAGACTTTGCACGGCATGATGTCTTAAAAGGATGTGAGGGACGAGAAAAAGCGACAAAGCAAGAACGAGCAAATGAAGCAATACCTAGAGCTTCAAAGGAAGAAGCTTGAGATGGAGGAGGCGGCCAAGAAGCGGAAGATCGATATGGAGGAGGCGTCCCGGCAAAGGTAGCTCAACATCGAGGCCGCCAATGTCACAGCCAGGCAGAGGTAGCTCGACATCGAGACCACCAACGCCGCAACCAAAGCAAAGGAGGTGTCCCTAGCGATCATGAGCGTGGACTTGAGCAAGATGAGCGAGAAGACGAGGAGCTGGTTCGAGGCCAGACAGAAGGAGATGTTCGACGCCGACAACCTAAACTAGGCCATCTGTTCGGCCCTGGCCGTTCTTTTGGAGGCTGGCATGTGTGCTGGTCGCTGGGCCGCTGGTTGTGTGCCGGCGAGAAACCTATTAATTTTAAGGGCTGGCTGTGTTGCCGGCCGCTGGCTTTGTTGCCGGTGACAAAACTATTCATTTTGAAGGCTGGCTCTGTTGCCGGCCGCTGGCTGTGTTGCATGAGGACGTGTAGTGGCCGCTGGCTGTGTTGCCAGCGAGGACGTGTAATGGCCACTGGCTGTGTTGCCGGCATGAATTGGGGTTGCTGGCCACTTGGGCGTGCTTTTAAATATTGGCCTTTGAAAAATGATGCAGACAGGATGGGGCCAAAGGATGCGTCCGCGCGTTGGGCGCACGGTCGCCGCATCCCAGGACAGGCCTGGACACAACCCCATTGCCCTACCCAAACTGACAGAATCCAGGCAAAACAGACGTTCGTTTGGGGGTCGTGCGCTGGAGTTGGCCTAAGAGCAACTCCAACGGGGCAACCCAAACGGACGACACTTTTGTCCGTTTTTTGTCCGTTTGGGTTGGCCGCCCGCGCGGTGTCCGCCCTGTTTTAGATTTGGGTCGCCCAACGCGCCGACCCATATGTGCCGGCGTGGCCGGCTGGCCGCCCTATTTCAACAAATAACTCATTTTTGCATTGTTTCATACACAACTTTTGCATTCAAACATATAGTCGCGGCGCGCACAGACCAACTAGTTGCCTTGCCGACGTCCGACGAGCGTGCCAGTGAGGATCTGGCCGGGGCGGCGAGGCGGCTTCTTGGTCGCGGTCGCGGCTATGTCGGGGGGAGCGGGGGTGGGAAGCTGTCGGTTCCCCGGCGGCAAGACGGCGGTGGCGAAGCGGCGTGGGAGGTGCGGCGATTAAAGCGGATGTTCTTGGCGCCGACGGTGCTGTGAGTCACCGAAAAAAATGGGCAGCGGCATCGGCGACGAAGGAGGCGGGCGAGGGTTTCCTGTCGGATGGGGAGAGGCCAATGTGCCACCGACTGGCGGGCCCGGGGGAGGAGAAGGCGAGCGCGCGCACGTCCATCTCGTGTCCACGTCGACGCAAATCGTGCTAAAAATGGACCGGGAATGGGTCGCACGCGGACGAAAAGCGGACGCGCGACCGTTTGGGTCGGCGCGTTGGGCCGACTTTAGTGTCCGCACCAACACAAACGGACGCCCGCGGACGAAATGAGTCGACCCGTTGGAGTTGCTCTAAGAGAGATGACACCCCGCGTGTTGCAGTGAGAATTGGATGCTGTTATTTTTATGAGATTTTGCAATTTAAAACTTTAGTATTAGTATTTGGATTAGCAATATTGAGAATTTGTATTTATTATTTGATTATTATATATTGTTCGCCAGTACTAGGCGCCGGCGCGCCATCCCGAACCCTCAGCCAGTTTGGAACTGACCCGCACACTATGACATATGCTGGACTTGGCCGTCCCCTTTCTCACTCCCACGAACTCCCTGTATCTCCTCCCGACCTCACCAACTCCCTGTTGGGGAACGTAGTAATTTCAAAAAAATTCCTACGCACACGCAAGATCATGGTGATGCATAGCAATGAGAGGAGAGAGTGTGTCCATGTACCCTCGTAGACCGAAAGCGGAAGCGTTATGACAACGCGGTTGATGTAGTCATACGTCTTCATGATCCGACCGATCTTAGCACCGAACGTACGACACCTCCGCGATCAGCACACGTTCAGCTCAGGGTCGTCCTCCGTACTCTTGATCCAGTTGAGGCCGAGGGAGAGTTTCGTCAGCACGACGGCGTGTTGACGGTGATGATGAAGGTACCGGCGCAGGGCTTTGCCTAAGCACTACGACGATATGATCGAGGTGTGTAACTGTGGAGGGGGGCACCGCACACGGCTAAACAATGTCAACTTGTGTGTCCTAGGGTGCCCCTGCCCCCGTATATAAAGGAGCAAGGGGGGAGGCCGGCCGGCCCTTGGGGCATGCCAAGGAGGGGAGGACTAGGACTCCTCCTTTCCTAGTCCAACTAGGAGGGGGAAGGGGCAAGGAAGGAGAGAGAGAGGGAAAGAGGGGCCGCGCCCCCTCCCCTAGTCCAATTCGGACTCCCCTTGGGGGACGGGGGGTGCACCTCCTGGCTGCTGCCCTCTCTCTCCCCTAAGGCCCAATACTTCCCCAGGGGTTTCCGGTAACCCCTCCGGCACTCCGATTTTCTTCGGAATCACCCGGAACACTTTTGGTGTCCGAATATAGCCGTCCAATATATCAATCTTTATGTCTCGACCATTTCAACACTCCTCGTCATGTACATGATCACATCTGGGACTCCAAACTATCTTCGATACATCAAAACACATAAACTCATAATACTGATCGTCAACAAACTTTAAGCGTGCGGACCCTACGGGTTCGAGAACTATGTAGACATGACCGAGACACGTCTCCAGTCAATAACCAATAGCGGAATCTGGATGCTCATATTGGTTCCTACATATTCTATGAAGATCTTTATCGGTCAAACCACATGACAACATACGTTGTTCCCTTTGTCATCGGTATGTTACTTGCCCGAGATTTGATCGTCGGTATCTCAATACCTAGTTCAATCTCATTACCGGCAAGTCTCTTTACTCGTTCTGTAATACTTCATCTCGCAACTAACTCATTAGTCACAATGCTTGCAAGGCTTATAGTGATGAGTATTACCAAGAGGGCCCAGAGATACCTCTCCGAAACACGGAGTGACAAATCCTAATCTCCATCTATGCCAACCCAACAAACACCTTCGGAGACACCTGTAGAGCCCCTTTATAATCACCCTTTTACGTTGTGATGTTTAGTAGCACACAAAGTGTTCCTCCGGTACTTGGGAGTTGCATAATCTCATAGTCTAAGGAACTTGTATAAGTCATGAAGAAAGCAGTAGCAACGAAACTAACACGATCATAATGCTAAGGTAATGGATGGGTCATGTCCATCACATCATTCTCCTAATGATGTGATACTGTTCATCAAATGACAACACATGTCTAGGTTAGGAAACTTGACCATCTTTGATTAACGAGCTAGTAAAGTAGAGGCATACTAGGGACTATAGGTTTTGTCTATGTATTCACACATGTACTAAGTTTCCGGTTAATACAATTCTAGCATGAATAATAAACATTTATCATGAATTAAGGAAATAAATAATAACTTTATTATTGCCTCTAGGGCATATTTCCTTCAATCTCCCACTTGCACTAGAGTCCATAATCTAGATTACATAGTAATGATTCTAACACCCATGGAGCTTTGGTGCTGATCATGTTTTGCTCGTGAGAGAGGCTTAGTCAATGGGCCTGCAACATTCAGATCCGTGTGTATCTTGCAAATCTCTATGTCCCCTTCCGACACTTGATGATGGATGGAATTTAAGCGTCTCTTGATGTGCTTGGTTCTCTTGTGAAATCTGGATTCCTTTGCCAAGGCAATTGCACCAGTATTGTCACAAAAGATTTTCATTGGACCCGATGCACTAGGTATGACACCTAGATCGGATATGAACTCCTTCATCCAAACTCCTTCATTCCCTGCTTCTGAAGCAGCAATGTACTCCGCTTCACACGTAGATCCCGCCACGACGCTCTGCTTGGAACTACACCAACTGACAGCTCCTCCATTCAGTAAAAATACGTATCCGGTTTGTGACTTAGAGTCATCCGGATCAGTGTCAAAGCTTGCATCGACATAACCATTTACGACGAGCTCTTTTTCACCTCCATAAACGAGAAACATATTCTTAGTCCTTTTCAGGTATTTTAGGATGTTCTTGACCGCTGTCCAGTGCTCCACTCCGGAATTACTTTGGTACCTTCCTGCTATGCTTATAGCAAGACATACATCAAGTCTGGTACATTGCATTGCATACATGATAGAACCTATGGCTGAAGCATAGAGAATGCCTTTCATTTTCTCTATATCTTGTGCGGTGGTCGGGCTTTGAGTCTAACTCAACTTCACACCTGTAACACAGGCAAGAACCCTTTCTTTGACTCATCCATTTTGAACTTCTTCAAAACTTTATCAAGGTATGTGCTTTGTGAAAGTCCAATTAAGCGTCTTGATCTATCTCTATAGATCTTGATGCCCAATATGTAAGCAACTTCTCCAAGGTCTTTCATAGAAAAACTGTTATTCAGGTATCCCTTTATGCTATCCAGAAATTCTATATCATTTCCAATCAACAATATGTCATCTACATATAAGATCAGAAATGCTACAGAGCTCCCACTCACTTTCTTGTAAATACATGCTTCTCCAAAAGTCTGTATAAAACCATATGCTTTGATCACACTATCAAAGCGTTTATTCCAACTCCGAGAGGCTTGCACCAGTCCATAAATGGATCGCTAGATCTTGCACACTTTGCTAGCACCCTTTGGATCAACAAAACCTTCCGGTTGCATCATATACAACTCTTCTTCCAGAAATCCATTCAGGAATGCAGTTTTGACATCAGTTTGCCAAATTTCATAATCATAAAATGCAGCAATTGCTAACATGATTCGGACAGACTTAAGCATCGTTACGGGTGAGAATGTCTCATCGTAGTCAACTCCTTGAACTTGTCAAAAACCTTTCGCAACAAGTCGAGCTTTGTAAACAGTAACATTACCGTCTGTGTCGGTGTTCTTCTTAAAGATCCATTTATTTTCTATGGCTTGTCGATCATCAGGCAAGTCCACCAAAGTTCACACTTTGTTCTCATACATGGATCCCATCTCAAATTTCATGGCCTCAAGCCATTTCGCGGAATCTGGTCTCATCATTGCTTCCTCATAGTTCGTAGGTTCATCATGGTCTAGTAACATGACTTCTAGAATAGGATTACCGTACCACTCTGGTGCGGACCTTACTCTAGAAGACCTACGAGGTTCGGTAGTAACTTGATCTGAAGCTTCATGATCATCATCATTAGCTTCCTCACTAATTGGTGTAGGAATCACAGGAACTGATTTCTGCGATGAACTACTTTCCAATAAGGGAGCAGGTACAGTTACCTCATCAAGTTCTACTTTCCTCCCACTTACTTCTTTCGAGAGAAATTCCTTCTCTAGAAAGGATCCATTCTTAGCAACAAAGATTTTGCCTTCGGATCTGTGATAGAAGGTGTACCCAACAGTCTCCTTTGGGTATCCTATGAAGACGCACTTCTCCGATTTGGGTTCAAGCTTATCAGGTTGAAGCTTTTTCACATAAGCATCGCAGCCCCAAACTTTAAGAAACGACAACTTTGGTTTCTTGCCAAACCACATTTCATAAGGTGTCGTCTCAACGGAATTAGATGGTTCCCTATTTAAAGTGAATGCAGCCGTCTCTAAAGCATAACTCCAAAACAATAGCGGTAAATCAGTAAGAAACATCATAGATCGTGCCATATCTAATAAAGTACAGTTACGATGTTCGGACCCACCATTTCGCTGTGGTGTTCCAGGTGGCGTTAATTGTGAAACTATCCCATGTTGTTTCAAATGAAGACCAAACTCGTAACTCAAATATTCTCCTCCATTATCAGATCGTAGAAACTTTATTTTCTTGTTACGATGATTTCCACTTCACTCTGTAATTCTTTGAACTTTTCAAATGTTTCAGACTTATGTTTCATTAAGTAGATATAACCATATCTGCTCAAATCATCTGTGAAGGTAAGAAAATAGCGATACCCGCCACGAGCATCAATACTCATTGGACCGCATACATCGGTATGTATTATTTCCAACAAGTCAGTAGCTCGTTCCATTGTTCTGGAGAACGGAGTTTTAGTCATCTTGCCCATGAGGCATGGTTCGTAAGCACCAAGTGATTCATAATCAAGTGATTCCAAAAGTCCACATCATGGAGTTTCTTCATGCGCTTTACACCGATATGACCAAAATGGCAGTGCCACAAATAAGTTGCACTATCATTATTAAACTTCAATCTTTTGGCTTCAACACTATGAATATGTGTATCACTACTATCGAGATTCAACAAAAATAGACCACTCAGCAGGGGTGCATGACCATAAAAGATATTACTCATATAAATAGAACAACAATTATTCTTTGATTTAAATGAATAACCGTCTCGCATCAAATAAGATCCAGATATAATGTTCATGCTCAACACTGGCACCAAATAACAATTATTCAGGTCTAAAACTAATCCCGATGGTAGATGTAGAGGTAGCGTGCCGACCGTGATCACATCGACTTTGGAACCATTTCCCATGCGCATTGTCACCTCGTCCTTAGCCAATCTTCGCTTAATCCGTAGCCCCTATTTCGAGTTGCAAATATGAGCAACAGAATCAGTATCAAATACCCAGGTGCTACTGCGAGCATTAGTTAAGTACACATCAATAACATGTATATCAAATATACCTTTCACTTTGCCATCCTTCTTATCCGCCAAATACTTGGGGCAGTTCCGCTTCCAGTGACCAGTCCCTTTGCAGTAGTAGCACTCAGTTTCAGGCTTAGGTCTAGACTTGGGTTTCTTTTCTTGAATAGCAACCTTTTTGCCGTTCTTCTCGAAGTTCCCTTTCTTCCCTTTGCCCTTTTTCTTGAAGCTAGTGGTCTTATTGACCATCAACACTTGATGCTCCTTTTGAGTTCTACCTC
Organism: Aegilops speltoides; assembly: GCA_021437245.1. Lineage (NCBI taxonomy): Eukaryota > Viridiplantae > Streptophyta > Magnoliopsida > Poales > Poaceae > Aegilops > Aegilops speltoides. The sequence continues at coordinate 51,268,959 of CM038146.1, forward strand.
CGCGGCCTTTAGCATCGCGAAGAGCTCGGGAATAGTCTTGTCCATCCCTTGCATATTATAGTTCATCACGAAGCGTTTATACCTTGGTGGCAGTGATTGAAGAACTCTGTCAATGACACAATCAACTGGAAGATCAACTCCCAGCTGAGTCAAGTGATTATGATACCCAGACATTTTGAGTATGTGTTCACTGACAGAACTATTCTCCTCCATTTTGCAGCTGTAGAACTTGTTGGAGACTTCATATCTCTCAACTTGGGCATTTGCTTGAAATATTAACTTCAACTCTTGGAACATCTCATATGCTCGATGACGTTCAAAACGTCTTTGAAGTCCCTGAAGGAAATATACCCTAGAGGCAATAATAAAGTTATTATTTATTTCCTTATATCATGATAAATGTTTATTATTCATGCTAGAATTGTATTAACCGGAAACATGATACATGTGTGAATACATAGACAAACATAACGTCACTAATATGCCTCTACTTGACTAGCTCATTAATCAAAGATGGTTATGTTTCCTAACAAAAGACATGTGTTGTCATTTGATTAACGGGATCACATCATTAGGAGAATGATGTGATTGACATGACCCATTCCGTTAGCCTAGCACTTGATCGTTTAGTATATTGCTATTGCTTTCTTCATGACTTATACATGTTCTCGTAACTATGAGATTATGCAACTCCGTTTACGGAGGAACACTTTGGTGCTACCAAGCGTCACAACATGAATCGGGTGATTATAAAGGAGTACTACAGGTGTCTCTAAAGGTACATGTTGGGTTGGCGTATTTGAGATTAGGTTTTGTCACTCCGATTGTCGGAGAGGTATCTCTGGGCCCTCTCGGTAATGCACATCACTATAAGCCTTGCAAGCAATGTAGCTAATGAGTTAGTTACGGAATGATGCATTACGTAACGAGTAAAGAGACTTGCCGATGCGAGATTGAACTAGGTATTGGATACCGACGATCGAATCTCGGGTAAGTAACATACCAATGACAAAGGGAACAACGTATGTTGTTATGCGGTTTGACCGATAAAGATCTTTGTAGAATATGTAGGAGTCAATATGAGCATCCAGGTAAAGATCAGGGACATGACGAGGAGTCTCGAAATGGTCGAGACGTAAAGATCGATATATTGGACGACTATATTCGGAGTTCGGAAAGGTTCCGAGTGATTCGGTATTTTTGAGTCTGGGAGAGTTACGGAATTCGTATTGGGCCTCAATGGGCCATACGGGAAAGGAGAGAAAGGGCTAAAGGGTGGCGCACCTCCCTTGGACTAGTCCGAATTGGACTAGGGAGGGGGCCCCCTTCCTTCCTTCTCCTTCTCTCTCCCCTTTCCTTCTCTCCTACTCCTACTACATGGAAGGGTTCCTAGTTCTACTAGGAAAGGGGAATCCTACTCCCGGTGGGAGTAGGACTCCCCTAGGGCGCGCCATAGAGAGGGCCGGCCCTCCCCCTCCTCCACTCCTTTATATACGAGGCGGGGGCACCTCATAGACACACAAGTTGATTCACGTGATCGTTCCTTAGCCGTGTGCGGTGCCCCCTCCACCATATTCCACCTTGGTCATATCGTCGCAGAGTTTAGGCGAAGCCTGCGCCGATAGAACATCATCATCGCCACCACGCCGTCAGGTTGTGGAACTCATCCCCGCACTTTGCTGGATCGAGTCCGGGATCGTCATCGAGCTGAGCGTGTCTGAACTCGGAGGTGCCGACGTTCGGTACTTGGATCGGTCGGATCGTGAAGACGTACGACTACATCAACCGCGTTGTCATAACGCTTCCTCTTACGGTCTACGAGGGTACATGGACAATACTCTCCCCTCTCGTTGCTATGCATCACCATGATCTTGCGTGTATGTAGGAAATTTTTGAAATTACTACGTTCCCCAACAGTGGCATCCGAGCCTAGGTTTTATGCGTTGATGTTATATGCACGAGTAGAACACAAGTGAGTTGTGGGCGATACAAGTCATACTGCTTACTAGCATGTCATACTTTGGTTCAGCGGTATTGTTGGATGAAGCGGCCCGGACCGACATTACGCGTACGCTTACGCGAGACTGGTTCTATCGACGTGCTTTGCACACAGGTGGCTGGCGGGTGTCAGTTTCTCCAACTTTAGTTGAACCGAGTGTGGCTACGCCCGGTCCTTGAGAAGGTTAAAACAGCACTAACTTGACGAACTATCGTTGTGGTTTTGATGCGTAGGTAAGAACGGTTCTTGCTCAGCCCGTAGCAGCCACGTAAAATTTGCAACAACAAAGTAGAGGACATCTAACTTATTTTTGCAGGGCATGTTGTGATGTGATATAGTCAAGACGTGATGCTATATTTTATTGTATGAGATGATCATGTTTTGTAACCGAAGTTATCGGCAACTGGCAGGAGCCATATGGTTGTCGATTTATTGTATGAAATGCAAACGCCCTGTAATTGCTTTACTTTATCACTAAGTGGTAGCGATAGTCGTAGAAGCAATAGATGGCGTAACAACAATGATGCTACGATGGAGATCAAGGTGTCGCGCCGGTGACGATGGTGATCATGATGGTGCTTTGAAGATGGAGATCACAAGCACAAGATGATGATGGCCATATCATATCACTTATATTGATTGCATGTGATGTTTATCCTTTATGCATCTTATCTTGCTTTGATTGACGGTAGCATGCATTTTAAGATGATCTCTCACTAATTATCAAGAAGTGTTCTCCTTGAGTATGCACCGTTGCGAAAGTTCTTCGTGCTGAGACACCACGTGATGATCGGGTCACTACAAGAAATATGTCAACTTGTGACCTTGACTATTGGTCACTGAAAGGTCACAAATTTCCATTTACGACCTTTTTGTGACCAAAAACAGAAGGTCAAAAGCTGGCGGTCATAAACTGACTATAGCGACCTTTTCTGTGAGAATGTCATAGACGTTTACGACCAAAATAAGCCTATTGTGGCGTTTTGGTCACTAGCAACCTCCCCAGGCCACGTAGACATCCAGCGTGGCAATCTAACGTGGCACAAGATTCAGCCCGGTCCAATTCGGCGTTTTACATGGGCCGAGCCCATTAATTCAGCCTTTTAGGATTTTTTCCTTGTTAATTCTGGTCCGCTTCATGGGCCAAGCCCAACGTTTTAGCCTTTTTTTATTGTTGGCCCATGGCCTTTTATTATTTATTGCTTTTCTATTTTCAGCCATTATATATTCAAGCTGGTCCCACTAGTCAGATGGGTCCCACTTGTCATGATCATCTCTCAAATTGGTCCCACATATCAGAAATGTACAAATTTGACAGGTTACTTTCATAAGTGGACCCATTGGTCAAGTTTCCATTTCACAAGTTTTCAGATCACACATACATAATCAAAAAGAACACATAAATTTCATCAAATATACCACTAAATAAATTTATTACAATCTTTACAACACAGATATTCTACAATATGCTACTCTTTACTGAGTTGGACTTCACGCCTCCACACTTGGCTTCACACTACACGGCTTCACACTTCACACTTGAGCTTCTGTAAAAGAGGAACCACCACAATTTTAAGTCTACAATACAACAATTAATACTAATCAAGGATAAAAACAAAAATAAGTAATAGACTCAAATGTGTAGGCAGCATGGAACTAGTGATACGACAACATGCAGAAAACACTACAATGTAAATACTGTTGTAAGTTCATATCAGCGCAAAATCAGCACTACACAAAGCAACACATAACAATTGGTTCCAAGCAAGCTGACAGACTCACAGTTTTATCAACCCTCTAGGAAATTCCATAAACACACAAAGCTGAGTTATCCATACAGCCAACTTGCAATAAACCATCGGACTAATTAACACCACACAGAATAAACAAAAAGAAGAAACTCAAATATCCATGGAGAAATAGACAGCAACTCTGCATTATCACAATAGCAGTTCAGATCTCACTCAAATAGAAGGGCTTCACACAAACCCAGCACGAGAATACAGAAACTTCTAGAAATGGGCGTGGAGACGAAGAGAGCACTTACTTGGCTGGTATTTCCCCTTAGGGAGGATGGTGTGGTCCGCAGGGTGGCGGGGGGCGGGTAGAGGCTTGATCCGCCATGCCTCGTTGGTCTCAACCTATGGAAGAAAACAGTGCAATCATAACTCAAGCCAAACCAGCAAGGGTACGAGCGAATGGATCAAGCAGCAAGTAGAACACATGAAAATAAGGAAGACAAACATAACTCAAGCCAAACCAGCAAGGGTACAAGCGAATGGATCAAGCAGCAAGTAGAACACATGAAAATAAGAAAGACAATCATATATATTATAAATAAGCAAAGGAAAACAATACATGATGTCTCGGAATTTTAAAGCTGAATATAAGCATAATACCAATGAATAGTAAAACCACATAGCTTTTACAGCTTCAAATGCTACACAATTATAAATAAGCAAAGGAAAACAATACATGATGTCTCAGAATTTTAAAGCTGATAAGCATAATACTTATGACTAGTAAAACCACATACCTTTTACAGCTTCAAATGCTACACGATCTCCTTAACCCCAAACCACATAGCTTTTATCGAATCACACCCAGAATACAGTAGTTACAGCTACAGCCAAACTAGAGCAGTTACAAAATCATCACATATGTAGTTGGCAGGAGGAAGAAACGACAGATCGAGGAAATTGTCTCACCAGCAGCAACAGCAGGGCGAAGTTGAGGAGGGTCGGTGGCAGGAGCAGCTCAGGGAAGTGGTCGAGGAAGACAGTCGGCAGCAGCAGGTCCGTCACACCCATGACCTGCCTACCGTCGAGCGCCCCACGAAGACGCCAGGGGAGGTGGCGGAGCAGCTCAATAAAAGGAATAAAGTATGATTAACTGATAGCAACAAGTAAACAACAAATAGGTAATTTTACAGCAAGGAAAACAGTAATTCCAAGAGTTGTACTTTAAAATGATTATCTATACTGGTTACTTATTTATTCAGCAAGGAACCACAACATATTTCTGTAGAAAAAGAACATGTATCAAAAATAATCACCAAACAAATACGGGAGCATGGTTCAAGACCTCGCACCAAGACCACTTGTATACCTGAGTATGGTGCAAAAAGCTACCTCGTGTGATTTCAATCTCAATGCAAAATAAGAGACACAGTGCAAGATGATACTAACTGAATGAGGCAAGCAGTTAACAAGTACGCAATCCTTCCTACTCTATCACAAACTGTACATCAACCGAGCAGGAACATAACAAAAAATACTAGCAAGCATCAAATTCGCAAAAACGAAAGAAGAATCAATCAACATGCAACAAGGTGCAGTCCTGCGCACTGCACGAGGAACGATCAGTACTAGATGTTTCTAATTCCAATCGAAATAAATGTCGCAATAACCAAGCCAACATCTACGACATTGTTGATGTTCACGTGGATTAGGTTATTGCAGGCAAAATAATTTGGATAACAGTAACTTGTTCAGATGGAAAATACATGGGGCAAATAGATATCAATAATTCTCTCGTCACTCTCACTCGCCAGATATTCATGCATGGGGGAATGGATAGCAGCAACTCAGACGGTACACTCATAGTATCAGCCAAATGATCAATGGCCCATTTTCCGGTATTTTTTGGAATAGGTCATTCCTGGTTTCTAGTTTATACGTATGTAGGTGCCATCTCCACTGAAGATGGTTCGAACTACTACTCCAGTACATACTAATAAAACTTGACACAGGCTAGTTCAAACTACATACTAATAAAACTAGATCAAGTTGGTGACAGACATCAGATGCTTCTAAATAAGCAAGGGGCATCACTTCCTACTCCTAAAATGAAGAGAACACACATGTGGCGCTATGATTGATGCAGCAAAAATAAAGCATCGGTGCAGTCAATTTCATCCTACTGATTGTGCCGCTTGTGAGGCACCAATTTCAATTTGTAGGCACGCTGGTGTTCTGCAGTTTGCCAAACCAGAGGAGGAGGCCGAATAGAGCACCTTTGTTGTCTCCGGCATTGACATTCACGCGAAGCTTCTCGACCAGGTAGACGCACACCGGCATCCTCCCGTGGCCGGCAGCGGCATGCAACGCCCCGGGTCATCCGTCCTTGGTGGCCTCCACCGCCTCCTTGATGCGGCCCTTCCCGCCGTCCAGCGCGCTCGCGATGCCCGACAGGAAAAACAAGCGTGCCCAAATCAGGATCGAGCACAAACAAACACCGAAGCGAAAAACCAGCAAGGGGAAAGGAAGGCCGTCCACCTGTTGGCCGCCCTCTGGACGCCAGCGCTGCCGCCCTCCGTGCCGGAGCCAGCGGCCCCGGCGACAGCGGCAGCCTCCTCCTCCTGGACGTGGCTGTCGTCCGCGTCGAGCGACGGGTGCGGGCGCTTCTGCGCAGGCATTCCGGCCGCCTGGCTGCCCTCCCCGCTCCTTGGCGCGGCGCTCGTCGCGGGGGAGAGGACGGTCGAGCGCGTGCGGGCGGGCGGAGGAGTGAGAGGGAGGAGGCAGGAGGTGGGTGGAGGCGGCTCGAGTCGAGGGGGAGCCGGATCGAGACGGATCTGGGGAGCGCATGAGGGAGGCCATGGACGGCGGGGAGCTCCGCCGGAGGGAGGTGGCGGCCGCGATCTGGAAGGGAGGAGGTGGAGGCTGCGATCTGGAAGGGATGAGCGTGGCCGTGGGAGAGAAGGGGAGGGGACGGGTTGTCGGCGATCGGGGTTGGGGGAGAGGATGGAGGACGGCGGCGGCTGGGTGGTTGGGGATCCAGAGTTTGAGACGGAGTGGCGGCTGTGGGGCGAGAGGGGGAGAGTGGATCGGGGGAGAGGAGTGGATCGGGGAAGTTAGGGTTTGGGTGAGAGGGTGAGGGGGTGAGGGCTGCCGTTGGATCCAGAAGCATCCAACGGTGGTTGAGGCATGATCCGCGTGATATGCCTATGGACAAATCAGAGCGCACCAAACAAGTTGCCGATTTTTTGACCATATAAATTGGTCATGATTGATTACATACAAATTTTCATTTCATTTTTCAATGCTCAAAATGAGTTTTTTTGTGAAAGACCTATCAAATATTTGTTCAAATGATGCCATATTTTGCACAAGTTTACATCTTAGATTGGCAAACAACATTGACAAAGGGAGTTTTTATTTCTTTTGCATGAAAAAACAATTTTCCATTTTTTGAGTGCTCAAAATAAGTTTTTTTGTGAAGAACCGACCAAATATTTTTTGTAAAATTTTACCAAATCAATTTTCTCAAATACTAGGCCATATTTAATGCACAATTGACCAAATGGTTAGGTGTCAAAAGTTTTGATCCACCTCTGGTGAAAAAGACAAATTCCCGCCGATTCAGCTGGAAGCGGGTCAAATTTGAACTACAGCTGCCTCATAGTTTGCTATTTATTTTTTCCAAAAATCATTTCTAGGTACGTAAGGACCTATTTAATCGTAGAAACACAAAAAAAATTCCAAGATTCAACCACTAGCTAGGAACGGTCATTCCCGCCGTTTTGACCGCATTTTGAAACAGGCATAAAAAATTCAAAAAAAATCAAAAAATTGGTAAACCTTCGCATTGTGTCATCATATGTGGCCAAGTTCCCAGGAAAAATAATAAACTTGTAATACGGTAATTATTTTAAAAAAGTGTTCTCAGAAATGAGCTATCAAGTGTGAAGATTCATGGATTTCAAGCCAAATGATCAATCTTATGGCCACATCCATGGCATAGTTTGTTCAAATGATCTCATATTGTGCACAAGAGTGCATATTGGAATGGCAAACAATGTTGTCTAAGGAAGTTTTCATTTCCGTTGAACGAAAAAACCATTTTCCATTTTTCGAGTGCCCGAAAGGAGGTTTTTTTTGTGAAGGAACTACCAAATAATTGTTTCAAAATTGGACCAAATAATTTTTATAAAATACTAGACCATATTTAATGCACAATTGACAAAATGGTTGGGTGCAAAAAGTTTTGATCCACCTCTAGTGAAAAAGACAAATTTCCACCGATTTAGGTGGAAGCGGGTCAAATTTGAACTGCAGCTGCCTCATAGTTTGCTATTTATTTTTTCCAAAAATCATTTATAGTTACATAAGGACCTATTTAATCAGAGAAACACCAAAAAAATTCCAAGATTCAACCACTAGCTAGGAACGGTCATTCCCGCCGTTTTGACCGCATTTTGAAACGGGCATAAAAAATTCAAAAAAAATCAAAAAATTGGGAAACCTTCGCATTGTGTCATCATATATGGCCAAGTTCCCAGTAAAAATAATAAACTTTTAATACGGTAATTATTTTAAAAAAGTGTTCTCAGAAATGAGGTATCAAGTGTGAAGATTCATGGATTTCAAGCCAAATGATCAATCTTATGGCCACATCCATGGCATAGTTTGTTCAAATGATCTCATATTGTGCACAAGAGTGCATATTGGAATGGCAAACAATGTTGTCTAAGGAAGTTTTCATTTTCGTTGGACGAAAAAACCATTTTCCATTTTTCGAGTGCCCGAAAGGAGGTTTTTTTGTGAAGGAACTACCAAATAATTGTTGCAAAATTGGACCAAATAATTTTTATAAAATACTAGGCCATATTTAATGCACAATTGACAAAATGGTTGGGTGCAAAAAGTTTTGATCCACCTCTCGTGAAAAAGATAAATTTCCGCCGATTCAGCTGGAAGCGGGTCAAATTGGAAGTGGGTCAAATTTGAACTGCAGCTGCCTCATAGTTTGCTATTTATTTTTTCCAAAAATCATTTACAGTTACATAAGGACCTATTTAATCAGAGAAACACCAAAAAAATTCCAAGATTCAACCACTAGCTAGGAACGGTCATTCCCGCCGTTTTGACCGCATTTTGAAACGGGCATAAAAAATTAAAAAAAAATCAAAAAATTGGGAAACCTTTGCATTGTGTCATCATATGTGGCCAAGTTCCCAGGAAAAATAACAAACTTGTAATACGGAAATTATTAAAAGAAAGTGTTCTCAGAAACAAGCTATCATGTGTGGAGATCAATGGCTTTCAAGCCAAATGATCAATCTTATGGCCACATCCATGGCATAGTTTGTTCAAATGATCTCATATTGTGCACAAGAGTGCTTATTGGAATGGCAAACAATGTTGTCTAAGGAAGCTTTCATTTTCGTTGGACGAAAAAACCATTTTTCATTTTTCGAGTGCCCGAAAGGAGGTTTTTTTGTGAAGGAACTACCAAATAATTGTTGCAAAATTGGACCAAATCATTTTTATAAAATACTAGGCCATATTTAATGCACAATTGACAAAATGGTTGGGTGTAAAATTTTTTGATCCACCTCTCGTGAAAAAGACAAATTTCCGCCGATATAGTTAGAAGCGGGTCAAATTTGAACTACAGCTGCCTCATAGTTTCCTATTTATTTTTTCCAAAAATCATTTATAGTTACATAAGGACCTATTTAATCATAAATACATGGTTTGGTGGCGATACGTCGAGGTTTGGGCGGCGGCCGAGGGCCCCAACTCTAGAGCGCGTAAACTCGCATGCCCGCCGCGTGGTCACCGCGCGACTGTGACGTTGCCATGTGTTCTGCGCAGCCTAGGCATGTCTAGTGGGTTGGGCACTCCCCAGGTTGGTGCTAGGAAGAAAATTACAACATAAGATTCTCACGAGGAGACCGATCGATGCTCAAACATGAATTAGCAGCCAAGTGTTTGATTAGCGGTGCGGGAAATGTACATGGATAATGGGCGTGAGTTTTGGCTGAGGATGACCAGTTACTAAGAAGACCGTGTTCACAAATTTTCAGCTCAAAAGGAGGAGCCTAGGTGGTACTTGCTTTGCAAACTACCACAATGGACATAACTACGAATGTTGAAGCTCGGCTCAAAATAATGAATATATTGAGCTAGTATTTGGTGGAGGATGGTTATTTGGGCATAGGAAAGCACTGTAGAAAATGGATACTATTTGGACATGCCAAAGTGGTACTTTCTTCACAAACTGTTGTTCTGAACAGAATAGGAAAATGAATATTTCTGAATTATTTTTGAACTAGGAAAGGAAGGTTTTTACATATTTGACGAAGATATGACCCAAAGAATTTATAAGATTTTTTTTGGGAATTTTAGGAATGACAGAAATATAGGTTGCTTCACAACCTAGGGCAAAAACTGCCACATGGACATGACACATAGGCAAAACTGATGAGATGGCGCCTAGTCATCGCAACCCACCACAATTTACAAGGCTATGACCATCTATATTGGTCGTTAACAACTAGAAATAAGGCAGCGGACTAGCGCTGTTTGCTTTATGACCATTTCGTGTAAGGAAATTATGACCTTTCTCACCAAAATGGTCGCAATTGTTTAGGGTTTGGAGCCCCCTAGACAGCTTTTGACCAATTGGTCTAAAATGGTCATAAATTTATGACCATTTCTTCTAGGGTCACTGACAGAAGGTCATAAGTTGACATATTTCTTGTAGTGGGTGTGATAGGCTCTATGTTCAAATACAACGGGTGCAAAACAGTTGCACATGCGGAATACTCAGGTTAAACTTGACGAGCCTAGCATATACAGATATGGCCTCGGAACACGGAGACCGAAAGGTCGAGCGTGAATCATATAGTAGATATGATCAACATAGTGATGTTCACCATTGAAAACTACTCCATCTCACGTGATGATCGGACAAGGTTTAGTTGATTTGGATCACGTGATCACTTAGATGACTAGAGAGATGTCTGTCTAAGTGGGAGTTCTTAAGTAATATGATTAATTGAACTTAAATTTATCATGAACTTAGTACCTAATAGTATTTTGCAAATTATGTTGTAGATCAATAGCTCGCGTTGTTTCTTTCATATGTTTATTTTGATATGTTCCTAGAGAAAATTGTGTTGAAAAATGTTAGTAGCAATGATGCGGATTCGATCCGTGATCTGAGGTTTATCCTCATTGCTGCACAGAAGAATTATGTCCTTGATGCACCGCTAGGTGACAAACCTATTGCGGGAGCAGATGCAGACGTTATGAACGTTTGGCCAGCTCAATATGATGACTACTTGATAGTTTAGTGTACCATGCTTAACGGCTTAGAATCGGGACTTCAAAGATGTTTTGAACGTCATGGACCATATGAGATGTTCCAGGAACTGAAGTTAATATTTCAAGCAAATACCCGAGTTGAGAGATATGAAGTCTCCAACAAGTTCTATAGCTAAAAGATGGAGGAGAATCACTCAACTAGTGAGCATGTGCTCAGATTGTCTGGGTACTTCAATCGCTTGAATCAAGTGGGAGTTAATCTTCCGGATAAGATAGTGATTGATAGAATTCTCTAGCCACCATCACTAAGTTACTAGAACTTCGTGATGAACTATAGTATGCAAGGGATGACGAAAACGATTCCCGAGCTCCTCGTGATGTTGAAATCGACGAAGGTAGAAATCAAGAAAGAGCATCAAGTGTTGATGATTGACAAGACCACTAGTTTCAAGAAAAGGGCAAAGGGAAAGAAAGGGAAACTTCAAGTAGAATGGCAAACAAGTTGTCACTCCCATGAAGTGTTGGGGAACGTAGTAATTTCAAAAAATTTCCTACGCACACGCAAGATCATGGTGATGGCATAGCAACGAGAGGGGAGAGTGTTCGTCCACGTACCCTCGTAGACCGTAAGCGGAAGCGTTATCACAACGCGGTTGATGTAGTCGTACGTCTTCATGATCCGACCGATCCAAGCACCGAACGTACGGAGCCTCCGAGTTCAGCACACGTTCAGCTCAATGATGATCTTCGGTCTCCGATCCAGCCGAGCTCCGGAGATGAGTTCCGTCAGCACGACGGCGTGGTCACGATGATGATGTTCTACCGGCGCAGGGCTTCGCCTAAACTCTGCGACGATATGACTGAGGTGGAATATGGTGGAAGTGGGCACCGCACACGGCTACGGAACGATCCGTAGATCAACTTGTGTGTCTATGGGGTGCCCCCCGCCCCCGTATATAAAGGAGGAAGGGAGGAGGGGGCCGGCCTAAGGGGAGGCGCGCCCTAGGAGGGGGAAACCTACTCCAAGTAGGTTTCCCCCTCCTTTTCCTAATCCAAGAAGGAGGGGAAGGAAGGAGTAGGAGAGGGGGAAGGCAAGGGGGGGCGCCGCCCCCCTTCCTTGTCCTATTCGGACTCAAGGGGAGGGGGCGCGCCACTTGCCCTGGCCGGCCCCTCTCTTTCTCCAATAGGGCCCATCAAGGCCCATTACTTCCCGGGGGGGTTCCGGTAACCCTCCGGTACTCCGGTTTTCTCCGAAAACTCCCGAGAACCTTTCGGTGTCCGAATATAGTCATCCAATATATCAATCTTTATGTCTCGACCATTTGAGACTCCTCGTCATGTCCGTGATCACATCCGGACTCGAACAAACTTCGTACATCAAAACTTATAAACTCATAATAAAACCGTCATCGAAGCGTTAAGCGTGCGGACCCTACGGGTTTGAGAACTATGTAGACATGACCTAAAACCATTCTCGGTCAATAACCAATAGCGGGACCTGGATGCCCATATTGGTTCCTACATATTCTACGAAGATCTTTATCGGTCAAACCGCATAACAACATACGTTGTTCCCTTTGTCATCGGTATGTTACTTACCCGAGATTTGATCGTCGATATCCAATACCTAGTTCAATCTCGTTACCGGCAAGTCTCTTTACTCATTCCGTAATACATCATCTCATAACTTACTCATTAGTTACATGCTTGCAAGGCTTAGGTGATGAGTATTACCGAGAGGGCCCAGAGATACCTCTCCGACAATCGGAGTGACAAATCCTAATCTCGAATTATGCCAACCCAACATGTACCTTCGAAACACCTGAGAGCACCTTTATAATCACCCGATTACGTTGTGACGTTTGGTAGCACAAGTGTTCTTCCGATAAACGGAGTTGCACAATCTCATAGTTGCAGGAACTTTGTATAAGTCATGAAGAAAGCAATAGCAGTATACTAAGCGATCAAGTGCTAGGCTAACGAGCGGGTCATGTCAATCACATCATTCTTCTAATGATGTGATCCCACTAATCAAATGACAACACATGTCTATGGTTAGGAAACATAACCATCTTTGATTAATGAGCTAGTCAAGTAGAGGCATACTAGTGACTATAGTTTTGTCTATGTATTCACACATGTATCATGTTTCCGGTTAATACAATTCTAGCATGAATAATAAACATTTATCATGATATGAGGAAATGAATAATAACTTTATTATTGCCTCTAGGGCATATTTCCTTGATCTCCCACTTGCACTAGAGTCAATAATCTAGATTACATAGTAATGATTCTAACACCCATGGAGTCTTGGTGCTGATCATGTTTTGCTCGTGAGAGAGGCTTAGTCAGCGGTGCGCAACATTCAGATCCGTATGTATCTTGCAAATCTCTATGTCTCCCACTTGGACTTGGTCCCGAATGGAATTGAAGCGTCTCTTGATGTGCTTGGTCCTCTTGTGAAATCTGGATTCCTTTGCCAAAGCAATTGCACCAGTATTGTCACAGAAGATCTTCATTGGTCCCGATGCACTAGGTATGACACCTAGATTGGAAATGAACTCCTTCATCCAGACTCCTTCATTTGCTGCTTCAGAAGCAGCTATGTACTCCGCTTCACATGTAGATCCCACCACGACGCTTTGTTTAGAACTGCACCAACTTACAGCTCCACCGTTTAATATAAACACGTATCCGGTTTGCGATTTAGAATCGTCGGATCGGTGTCAAAGCTTGCATGGGCGTAACCATTTACGACTAGCTCTTTGTCACCTCCATATCTGAGAAACATATCCTTAGTCCTTTTCGGTATTTGGGATGTTCTTGACCGCTGTCGATGATCCACTCTGGATTACTTTGGTACCTTCCTGCCAAGCTTATTGCTAAGCATCGTCGGTCTCATACACAACATTGCATACATGATAGAGCCTATGGCTGAAGCATAGGAACATTTTTCATTTCTCTCTATCTTCTGCTGTGGTCGGGCATTGAGTTTGACTCAACTTCACACCTTGTAGCACGAGCAAGAATCTTTTCTTTGCTCGATCCATTTTGAACTTTTTCAAAATTTTGTCAAGGTATGTGCTTTGTGAAAGTCCTATTAAGCGTCTTGATCTATCTCTATAGATTTTGATGCCCAATATATAAGCAGCTTCACTGAGGTCTTCCATTGAAAAACTTTTATTCAAGTATCCCTTTATGCTATCCAGAAATTCTATATCATTTCCAATTAATAATATGTCATCAACATATAAAACTAGAAATGCTACAGAGCTCCCACTCACTTTCTTGTAAATATAGGCTTCTCCAAAAGTGCATATAAAACCATATGCTTTGATCACACTATCAAAGCGTTTATTCCAACTCGAGATGCTTGCACCTGTCCCTAAATGGAATCTTTGGAGCTTGCACACTTTGTCAACACCTTTTGGATCAACAAAACCTTCCGCTGCATCATATACAACTCTTCTTCTAGAAATCCATTCAAGAATGCAGTCTTGACATCCATTTGCCAAATTTCATAATCATGAAATGCAACAATAGCCAACATGATTCGGACAGACTTAAGCATCGCTACGGGTGAGAAAGTCTTATCGTAGTCAACCCCTTGAACTTGTCGAAAACCTTTCGCAACAAGTCGAGCTTTATAGACAGTAACATTACCATCAGCGTCAGTCATCTTCTCAAAGATCCATTTATTCTCAATGGCTTGCCGATCATCGGGCAAGTCAACCAAAGTCCATACTTTGTTTTCATACATGGCTCCCATCTCAGATTTCATGGCCTCTAGCCATTTTGCGGAATCTGGGCTCATCATCGCTTCCTCATAGTTCGTAGGTTCATCATGGTCAAGTAACATGACTTCCGAACAGGATTACCGTACCACTCAGTGCGGATCTTACTCGTAGACCCACGAGGCTCAGCAGAAACTTGATTTGAAGTTTCATGATCAATATCATTAGCTTCCTCACTAATTGGTGTAGTTGTCACGGGAACCGGTTCTCGTGATGAACTACCTTCAATAAGGGAGTAGATCTGATTATCTCATCAAGTTCTACTTTCCTCCCACTCACTTCTTTCGAGAGAAACTCCTTCTCTAGAAAGGATCCATTCTTAGCAACGAATGTCTTGCCTTCGGATCTGTGATAGAAGGTGTACCCATGATCTCTTTTGGGTATCCTATGAAGACACATTTCTCGATTTGGGTTCGAGCTTATCGGTTGAAGTTTCTTCACATAAGCATCGCAGCCCCAAACTTTAAGAAACGACAACTTTGGTTTCTTGCCAAACCACAGTTCATAAGGCGTCGTCTCAACGGATTTTGATGGTGCCCTATTTAACGTGAATGCAGCCGTCTCTAAAGCATAACCCCAAAACGATAGCGGTAAATCGGTAAGAGACATCATAGATCGCACCATATGAAGTAAAGTACGATTACGACGTTCGGACACACCATTTCGTTGTGGTGTTCCAGGTGGCGTGAGTTGCGAAACTATTCCGCATTGTTTCATATCTAAACCAAACTCGTAACTCAAATATTCTCCTCCGCGATCAGATCGTAGAAACTTTATTTTCTTGTTACGATGATTTTCTACTTCACTCTGAAATTCTTTGAACTTTTCAAATGTTTCAGACTTGTGCTTCATTAAGTAGATATACCCATATCTTCTCAAATCATCTATGAAGGTGAGAAAATAACGATATCCGCCACGAGCCTCAACATTCATCGGACCACACACATCTGTATGTATGATTTCCAACAAATCTGTTGCTCTCTCCATAGTTCCGGAGAACGGTGTTTTAGTCATCTTGCCCATGAGGCACGGTTCGCAAGTACCAAGTGATTCATAATCAAGTGATTCCAGAAGTCCATCAGTATGGAGTTTCTTCATGCGTTTTACATCGATATGACCTAGCAGCAAGTGCCACAAATAAGTTGCACTATCATTATCAACTCTGCATCTTTTGGCTTCAACATTATGAATATGTGTATCACTACTATCGAGATTCAATAAAAATAGACCACTCTTCAAGGGTGCATGACCATAAAAGATATTAATCATATAAATAGAACAACCATTATTCTTTGATTTAAATGAATAACCGTCTCGCATCGAACAAGATCCAGATATAATGTTCATGCTCAACGCTGGCACCAAATAACAATTATTCAGGTCTAAAACTAACCCCGAAGGTAGATGTAGAGGTAGCGTGCCGACCGCGTTCACATCGACTTTGGAACCGTTTCCCACGCACATTGTCACCTCATCCTTGGCCAGTGCTCGCTTATTCCGTAGTCCCTGTTTCGAGTTGCAAATATTAGCAAGAACCAAGTATCAAATACCAGTGCTACTACGAGCTCTAGTTAGGTACACATCAATAACATGTATATCACATATACCTTTGTTCACTTTGCCATCCTTCTTATCCGCCAAATACTTGGGGCAGTTCCGCTTCGGTGACGGTCGCTTGCGGTAGAAGCACTCGGGCCAGGGCTTAGGTCCGACTTGGGTTTCTTCTCTTGAGCAGCAACTTGCTTGCCGTTCTTCTTGAAGTTCCCTTCTTCTTCCCTTTGCCCTTTTCTTGAAACTAGTGGTCTTGTTGACCATCAACACTTGATGCTCCTTCTTGATTTCTACCTCCATGGCTTTCAAAGATCGCGAAGAGCTCGAATAGTCTTGTTCATCCCTTGCATATTATAGTTCATCATGAAGCTCTTGTAGCTTGGTGGTAGTGATTGGAGAATTCATCAATGACACTATCATCGTGAAGATTAACTCCAGTTGAATCAAGTGATTATTATACCCGGACATTACGAGTATATGTTCACCGATGAGAACTATTCTCCTCCATCTTGCAGCTATAGAACTTATTGGATAGTTCATATCTCTCAATCCGGGCATTTGCTTGAAATATTAACTTCAACTCTGGAAAATCTCATATGCTCCATGACGTTCAAAACGTCGTTGAAGACCAGTTCTAAGCCGTAAAACATGGCACATCGAACTATAGAGTAGTCATCAGGTTTGCTCGCCAGACGTTCTTAACGTCGTCGGCCACATCAAGAAGAGTTCGGCACCTAGCGGTGCTTCCAGACATAACTCTTACAGTGCAGCAATGAGGATAAACCTCGAGTTACAGACCCGGTCCGTGTAATTGCTACCATCATCTTTCAACTTTGCTTTCTCAAGGAACGCATTAAAATTCAACGGAACAAAAGCACGAGCCATCTATCTACAAACAAACATAGACAAGCAAGATACTATCAGGTACTAAGTTCATGATAAATTTAAGTTCAATTAATCATATTACTTAAGAAATCCCACTTAGACAGACATCTCTCTAGTCATCTAAGTGATCACGTGATCCAAATCAACTAAACCATAACCGATCATCACGTGAGATGGAGTAGTTTTCAATGGTGAACATCATTATGTTGATCATATCTACTATATGATTCACGCTCGACCTTTCGGTCTCCGTGTTCGAGGCCATATCTGCATATGCTAGGCTCGTCAAGTTTAACTGAGCATTCTGCGTGTGCAAAACTGGCTTGCACCCGTTGTAGATGGACGAGAGCTTATCACACCCGATCATCACGTGGTGTCTCGGCACGACGAACTTTGGCAACGTGCATACTCGTGGAGAACACTACTTGATAATTTTAGTGAGAGATCATCTTAAAATGCTACCGTCAATCAAAGCAAGATAAGATGCATAAAGGATAAACATCACATGCAATCAATATAAGTGATATGATATGGCCATCATCATCTTGTGCTTGTGATCTCCATCTCCAAGCACCGTCGTGATCACCATCGCCTTTGGCGCGACACCTTGATCTCCATCGTAGTATCGTTGTCGTTCACACCATCTATTGCTTCTCGACTATCGCTACCGCTTAGTGATAAAGTAAAGCAATTACAGATGCGTTGCATTTCATACAATAAAGTGACAACCATATGGCTCCTGCCCGATTGCCGATAACCGGTTACAAAACATGATCATCTCATACAATAAAATATAGCATCATGTCTTGACCATATCACATCACAACATGCCCTGCAAAAACAAGTTAGACGTCCTCTACTTTGTTGTTGCAAATTTTACGTGGCTGCTACGGGCTTAGCAAGAACCGTTCTCACCTACGCATCAAAACCACAACGATAGTTTGTCAAATAGACTCCGTTTTAACCTTCGCAAGGACCGGCGTAGCCACACTCGGTTCAACTAAAGTGAGAGAGCAGACACCCGCCAGCCACCTTTAAGCACGAATGCTCGTAGCGGTGAAACCAGTCTCGCGAAGCGTCACGCGTAATGTCGGTCCGGCCGCTTCATCTCACAATACCGCTGAACCAAAGTATGACATCTGGTAGGCAATATGACTTATATCGCCCACAACTCACTTGTGTTCTACTCGTGCATATAACATCAACACATAAAACCTAGGCTCGGATGCCTTTGTTGGGGAGCGAGTAATTTCAAAAAATTCCACGCACACGCAAGATCATGGTGATGGCATAGCAACGAGAGGAGAGAGTGTTCGTCCACGTACCCTCGTAGACCGTAAGCGGAAGCGTTATCACAACGCGGTTGATGTAGTCGTACGTCTTCCCGATCCGACCGATCCAAGCACCGAACGTACGGAGCCTCCGAGTTCAGCACACGTTCAGCTCAATGACGATCTTCGGTCTCCGATCCAGCCGAGCTCCGGAGATGAGTTCCGTCAGCACGACGGCGTGGTGACGATGATGATGTTATACCGGTGCAGGGCTTCGCCTAAACTCTGCGACGATATGACCGAGGTGGAATATGGTGGAAGGGGGCACCGCACACGGCTAAGGAACGATCCGTAGATCAACTTGTGTGTCTATGGGGTGCCCCCGCCCCCGTATATAAAGGAGGGAGGGAGGAGGGGGCCGGCCTAAGGGGAGGCGCGCCCTAGGAGGGGGAAACCTACTCCAAGTAGGTTCCCCCCTCCTTTTCCTAATCCAAGGAGGGGGAAGGAAGGAGTAGGAGAGGGGGAAGGCAAGGGGGGGCGCCGCCCCCCCTTCCTTGTCCTATTCGGACTCAAGGGGAGGGGGCGCGCCACTTGCCCTACCCGGCCCCTCTCTTTCTCCAATAGGGCCCATCAAGGCCCATTACTTCCCGGGGGAGGGTTCGGTAACCCTCCAGTACTCGGTTTTCCCGAAAACTCCGGAACCTTTCGGTGTCCGAATATAGTCGTCCAATATATCAATCTTTATGTCTCGACCATTTCGAGACTCCTCGTCATGTCCGTGATCACATCCGGGACTCCGAACAAACTTCGGTACATCAAACTTATAAACTCATAATAAAACTGTCATCGAAACGTTAAGCATGCGGACCCTACGGGTTCGAGAACTATGTAGACATGACCTAAAACCATTCTCGGTCAATAACCAATAGCGGGACCTGGATGCCCATATTGGTTCCTACATATTCTACGAAGTTCTTTATCGGTCAAACCACATAACAACATACGTTGTTCGCTTTGTCATCGGTATGTTACTTACCCGAGATTTGATCGTCGGTATCCAATACCTAGTTCAATCTCGTTACCGGCAAGTCTCTTTACTCGTTCTATAATACATCATCTCATAACTAACTCATTAGTTACATGCTTGCAAGGCTTAGGTGATGAGTATTACCGAGAGGGCCCAGAGATACCTCTCCGACAATCGGAGTGACAAATCCTAATCTCGAATTATGCCAACCCAACATGTACCTTCGGAAACACCTGTAGAGCACCTTTATAATCACCTAGTTACGTTGTGACGTTTGTTAGCACACAAAGTGTTCTTCCGGTAAACGGGAGTTGCGCAATCTCATAGTTGCAGGAACTTTGTATAAGTCATGAAGAAAGCAATAGAAGTATACTAAACGATCAAGTGCTAGGCTAACAGAACGGGTCATGTCAATCACATCATTCTTCTAATGATGTGATCCCACTAATCAAATGACAACACATGTCTATGGTTAGGAAACATAACCATCTTTGATTAATGAGCTAGTCAAGTAGAGGCATACTAGTGACTATAGTTTTGTCTATGTATTCACACATGTATCATGTTTCCGGTTAATACAACTCTAGCATGAATAATAAACATTTATCATGATATGAGGAAATAAATAATAACTTTATTATTGCCTCTAGGGCATATTTCCTTCATGAAGAAGACCAAAGCTGGACCAAAGCCTGAAACTGAGTGTTTACACTGCAAAGGAAATGGTCACTGGAAGCGGAAATGCCCTGAATATTTGGTGGATAAGAAGGATGGCAAAGTGAACAAGGGTATATTTGATATACAGGCTATTGATGTGTGCCTTACTAGTGTGTATAGTAGCCCCTGAGTATTTGATACTTGTTCGGTTGCTAAGATTAGTAACTCGAAACAGGAGTTACATAATAAGCAGAGACTAGTTGAGGGGAAGTGACGATGAGTGTTGGAAGTAGTTCCAAGATTGATATGATCATCATCGCGCACTCCCTATACTTTTGGGATTAGTGTTAAACCTAAATAAATGTTATTTGGCGTTTGCGTTGAGCATGAATATGATTTGATCATGTTTATTGCAATACGGTTATTCATTTAAAATCAGAGAATAATTGTTGTTCTATTTACATGAATAAAACCTTCAATGGTCATACACCCAATGAAAATAGTTTGTTGGATCTCGATCGTAGTGATACACATATTCATAATATTGATGCCAAAAGATGCAAAGTTAATAATGATAGTGCAATTTATTTGTGGCACTGCCGTTTGGGTCATATCGGTGTAAAGCGCATGAAGAAACTCCATAAAGATGGATTTTCGGAATCACTTGGTTATGAATCATTTGATGCTTGCGAACCGTGCCTTTTGGGCAAGATGACTAAAACTCCGTTCTCCGGAACAATGGAACAAGCTAGTGACTTATTGGAAATAATACATACCGATGTATGCAATCCAATGAGTGTTGATGCTCGTGGCAAAGTATCGTTATTTTCTGACCTTCACAAGATGATTTGAGCAGATATGGGTATATCTACTTGATGAAACATAAGTCTGAAATAGTTGAAAGGTTCAAATAATTTCAGAGTGAAGTGGAAAAATCATCGTAACAAGAAAATAAAATTTCTGCGATCTGATCACGGAGACGAATATTTGAGTTACTAGTTTGGTCTTCAATTAAAATAATGTGGAATAGTTTCACAACTAACGCCACCTAGAACACCACAACGTTATGGTGTGTCTGAACGTCGTAACCGCACTTTATTGAATATGGTGTGATCTATGATGTCTCTTATTGATTTACCACTATTGTTTTGGGGTTATGCATTAGAGACAGCTGCATTCAAGTTAAAAGGGCACCATCTAAATCCGTTGAGATGACACCATATGAAGTGTGGTTTAGTAAGAAACCCAAGTTGCCGTTTCTTAAAGTTTGGGGCTGTGACGCCCCCCGATTCAATCGTACACTAATCATGCACGCAAACGTGTACGATCAAGATCAGGGACTCACGGGAAGATATCACAACACAACTCTAAAAACATAAATAAGTCATACAAGCATCATAATACAAGCCAGGGGCCTCGAGGGCTCGAATACAAGTGCTCGATCATAGACGAGTCAGCGGAAGCAACAATATCTGAGTACGGACATAAGTTAAACAAGTTTGCCTTAAGAAGGCTAGCACAAACCGGGATACAGATCGAAGAGGCGCAGCCTCTGCCAGGATCCTCCTAAACTACTCCTGGTCGTCGTCAAGACTCGCATGTAGTAGTAGGCACCTCCGGTGTAGTAGTCGCCGTCGACGGTGCCGTCGCTCTGGACTCCAACATCTGGTTGCGACAACCGTAAAGAAAGGAAAGGGGGAAAAAGGGGAGAAAGCAACCGTGAGTACTCATCCAAAGTACTGCAAGCAAGGAACTACACTACATATGCATAGGTATATGTGTAAGGAGGCCATATCGATTGGACCTGAACAATGAGAATGCGAGAATAAGAGGGGATAGCTAGTCCTATCGAAGACTACGCTTCTGGCAGCCTCCGTCTTGCAGCATGTAGAAGAGAGTAGACTGAAGTCCTCCAAGTAGCATCGCCAAGTAGCATCTCCAAGTAGCATCTCCAAGTAGCATCGCATAGTATAATCCTACCCGGCGATCCTCTCCTCATCGCCCTGTTAGAGAGCGATCACCGGGTTGTATCTGGCACTTGGAAGGGTGTGTTTTATTAAGTAACCGTTTCTAGTTGTCATAAGGTCAAGGTACAACTCCGGGTCATCCTTTTACCGAGTGACACGGCTATTCGAATAGATTAACTTCCCTGCAGGGGTGCACCACATAACCCAACACGCTTGATCCCATTTGGCCGGACACACTTTCCTGGGTCATGCCCGGCCTCGGAAGATCAACACGTCGCAGCCCCACCTAGGCACAACAGAGAGGTCAACACGTCGGTCTAAATCCTATGCGCGCAGGGTGCGGGCCCATCGCCTCGAAAGCACACACGCACGCGTTGCGACTGTGACGGTGAGCGACCTAGCAACCTCTATTACAAAGGAAGTTGCGTTAACGCAGTCCAACCCGGCTAGCGCCGCTCGCTGTTGACGCCAAGAAGGCTTCGCCGATACCACGACGCGGGATACCCATAACTACTCCCGCGTAGATGGTTAGTGCGATAGACCAAATGGCCGCATACGATCAAATACCAAGATCTCGTTAAGCGTGTTAAGTATCCGTGAACGCCGAACAGGGCCAGGCCCACCTGTCTCCTAGGTGGTCTCAACCTGCCCTGTCGCTCCGCCACAAAATAACAGTCGGGGGCCGTCGGGAACCCAGGCCCACCTCTACCGGGATGGAGCCACTGTCCTTCGGCCCCCTCATCGTAATCACTTGCGGGTACTCAATGAGTGACCCGACTTTAGTCACCATCTGTATAGTATGTATGTATGTATAGTATATACCGTGATCACCTCCCAAGTGATCACGGCCCGATAGTATAGCAAGGCGATCGACAAGAATGTAGGGCCAATGATGATAAACTAGCATCCTATACTAAGCATTTAGGATCATGGGTAAGGTATCAATGATTGTAGCAACAATGACAAAGGCTATGCAATGAATAGGAGTAAGCAAACAAGAACATGCTACACTACTCTAATGCAAGCAGATATAGAGAAGAATAGGCGATATCTGGTGATCAAGGGGGGAGGCTTGCCTGGTTGCTCTGGCAAAAGAGAGGGGTCGTCAACTCCGTAGTCGTACTGGGCAGCAGCAGCGTCGGTCTCGTAGTCTACCGGAGAGAAGAGGGGGGGAAGAAACAATGAATACCATGCAAACAGATGCATATCGATGCATGACAAGACAACTAACGATGCTAGGTGTGCCCAATCGCGGTAGTAGGTGATACCGACGAAGGGGGAAAACATCCGGGAAAGTATTCCCGGTGTTCCGCGTTTTCGGACCGGTGAACCGGAGGGGGAAAGTTGCGTGTTCGGTATGCTAGGGGTGTGTGGTGGACGAACGGGCTGCGTAACCGGATTCGTCTCGTCGTTCTGAACAACTTTCATGTACAAAGTTTTTCCATCCGAGCTACGGTTTATTTTCTATTAATTTTGAAAGATTTAAATCATTTTAAGATTTATTTAATTATTTATTTTAACATTATCCAGAATAGTAAAAGGTGACGTCAGCATGACATCATGCCGACGTCAAGAATAACTCGCAGATTGACCGGGTCAACTACGTGTGGGTCCCGCATGTCATCTACCTTTTAGTTTAAGTAGGGTTTAGCTAATTAATTATCGCTAATTAAATTAACTAATTGATTAGACTAATTTAAACATGATTAATTAACTTAATTATTTTACTAAAGAATTAATTAACCAATTAATTATTTTATTAATTACATTTTCATTTCATTTTAGTTTTAGTGTTAGGGGTGTGGGGCCCCACGCCAATGGCCTGGGGTATCAGCCCCACCGGCAGAAGGGCTCAGAGGCCGACCGGGCGGGCGTGTGGTATCAAGGCGTGGGCCTCAGCCACGCCCGACTGTGCAAGGTCGAGCAGTCACGACGGGCGCCGGCGTCGGGCGACGCACCGGGGCATGGTGAGGCTGGCCAGAACGGCACCGGCGAGGCCGGCCGCAGGCCGGATCTGCTGACAGAGGACGGCGGGTCGCGCGAGGGGGCGGTGGAGGTGGCTGCAGGGCATGGTGGCAGGGGAGCCGTTGGACAGTGCGGCAGCGGCCACGGGGTGTAGCAGTAGGGGAGGTTCGGGACCGGCGCAGCCGGCGTGCATGACGGCGATGGGAGTAGCCGAGTGGGAGAACGCGACGATGCGGCGGCGCGGCGCTGGCACGCTGGCACGCCGCAGCCCACGTTAACCGTGGGCGGGCGCGGCCGAAGCGGGTCTCGTGTGGCCACGATAAGGCGTGGAGCGCGAGCGTACGACGGTGACCGCGGGGTAGGAGGGAGGGCGCTCACGTGCGCTTGCAGGGGAGAGGAGGGGCCTTCGGGGAGGAGGACGAAGAAGCGGGCGACGAGGTCGGAGATACGGGCGGCGGGCGATCCGGGCGGCATCGGGGGCGGTTGCCGGTGGGGACGACGAGCGTCGATGGGGCGACGAGGCCCGGGGAGGCTGGCGGGGATGAGGTGAGGTGACGAGGCGGTGCAGGTGGGGGGTCGACGAGTGCCTGGCAACGGCGAAGCGCCGGGGAAGGCAGAGGGCGTCGAGCGCTGAGGTGGTTGCCCGATCCAGAAGGGGATCGGGAGGGGAGGAGCGAGGAGTGGGGAATCGGGGAGGAGAAGTGGGAGGGTTAGGGTTTGATCCTGTGGACCGGGTTAAGTGGTGGGTGTGTGGGCGGTTGGGCGGTGTCTCTGGGCGAGCCAGAGTGGGGGGTGATTGCTTTTCTTTTCTTTTTTTGGTTAGATTGGTTTTTCCTTTTCTTTTATTTATTTCCTTTTCTGCTTTTAGTTCAATTTAAAATATTTATGCATTTTATAAAAATGTGTTTACTACACCATATTTACCTATGTAATATTTAGTACAAACCAAACATTTTTATTTTAATCTTTGAAAACTTTTATTATTTACCAAACTTTGAATTTGAATTTTGGACCGATTTTGATCTAACGATAGATTAGCAGCAGTAACTGTGATGACGTGGCACCATTAGCGTGGGATCACTGTAGCTTAATTATCCGGGCGTCACAATTCTCCTCCACTACAAGAAATCTCGTCCCGAGATTTAAGAGGTAGAGAAGGGGGAGGTCTAGTTACGAAATTCTAATGGATCTTCTCGGCCTTGGTTGCTCTTCTCGAAGAGGTCGATCCATTACATTGATGTCTGCATTTCTCTACTTCAGGTCATCATGGTGAAGTCGGCGTCCTTTCTTCAGGAACTCCATCGTACTTACGAAAGAATAAGGGGGTTATTCCAGGGGAATAGACATCTGTAAGGCTGACTATCTAGTCGATAACATCGGGGAAGGTGGCGGAAAGTAACTCTCGAATTCAAACTTAGAAAATATCGAGAGCAAAGTAAGGCGGTATCATGGAAAGTTTCAAGCGGGCAGGAATGTTCGATGCCTGTTATAGGGCATGAAAGGGGTTCAAAGCAACGGGAATAAGTATTGTGTCTGATATCAGACTTGAAGGTGGCTCGTGAATTACATACGAGGCCACGGACGAGGAATAACTTTGACAATAAGGTGTACAGGAGAGTCAGGTTTCGATCCTATGGAACTGTGGGTTATGGGCCCACCATGTGGGTTGAAAGTAGGAAGGGTGGTGACATCTTGCACAACCACGACAGGGAGGGATGTCAGTGAATAGCTTGTCAGCTATGTCGGCCACAATGTCGGTACCAAGGACGGGGAACGAAGAGAGCAATTTTCCTGCTTGTTGAACGAGGCGAACCAATTGGCAAAGTTATCGCCCATCGGTGGTTACCGGAATGTCATCAACAATAGTAACAGGATCTTACTGACAGAGTTGTACACCGATGTGTTTGCACAAGCAGGGAATTATTACTGCTTATATCATATAGACCATAGAAAGGGTTTAAACAAACCAATGGAAGGGGAAAGTGTCTATCAGATTTAATCAGAACAATGGAAAGAATAGTGTGTTTAAACACATAATTCAGGGGTATATCCTTCCCAAGGACAAGTAGAGCATGATATCCATAACAGGATATAACGTAGAAAACCATTTAGGTTAGGGGAGAGGAACTTTATGACATCACCGAAACAACGGTGTTTGAAAAATTGATAAAGGAAATTTAGCATGTTGTTTCAAATGTTCTTATCGATGATCAGAGTACCACAGACATGCTTCGAGATAGCATTGCCATGGTCTTTAAGCAAAGGTCAGACTTGGATAGACAAAGGATTCATCAGGAACAACTTATAGAATAAGTCGTACAATTTTCTCATGGAAGAATGGTTAACCTTGTTAAAAAGGGAACCATAACAGCAGGTCCTCCGGCCAGGTGTGCTAGGCTCATCACCTTATCGGTTCATATAAGGACCAATGTTATGACTCTTGGAAAATATCCGAACCATCATATCTGACCGAGTTTCAGATCTGGTTGGGGTCATGATACCTCAGACTCGGGATGCCTGAGAAGGAAAGGTGCAACACAAATTGACGAGATAGCATTGTAAGATTCTTGGGAAATCAACTATGGAAGCGAACTTCCGAAACAAGGGTTCATCACTAAACCAAGGAGAGGGTGAGGAAATGTCAGATGGACTCAGCGACGATTCATCGAGATTCCCAAAAGATGGATTTCCATAATTACGTTGAACAAGGAGATAACATATGTCAGATCATACGATATAATGATGTGTGCTCGAGGAAAAACATCCACAATTAAACATTGGTTGAAAGGTGCACCCGAATATGGACTAGGTTTCACGACCAACCTTAGAATGGTGATTCAATAATCAATAGTCTAAGAATGAACGGTCGACCATTAACTTCAAAGCAAGAGGGTTGCTAGAAGGGCAGAATCCAATCAACACCGTTCACTTGTTGGAAGCAACACGGGGACCAAGAAAGAATGTTGATGATGAGAAGTGTCACTATACCAAGAATTCTTAAGAGGTGGAGTAATCCTCATGACATTCTTGATAGAAAAGATGGTAATACTCCAAGGTAAAGAAGAAATGCTGGATAGCAAGGAACTCAATGTATAACACAGAACATGAACAAGTTTGTGTTGGAGGGAAGGCAATAATGTGGTCGATGACAACACAAATCATCGAGTGCAAGGATGGTATTTCTCATTGTGAATTCAATTGATATCCTGGAAGAGCTCAAAATGTTGATGATGATCACAACACAATTGTCGAGAGATTTCACAGAGGTGTAATCGATCGGAGATGACATCAAGTCAAAGGGCTGATGAAGCGAAAGGTTATTGGAACCACGAGTATGACACAAACTGAAAATCAAGCTTGCTTTTCAAGGTGAAATGATATGACGAGGAAAATCGACGTAAGCTTAGCTCATCGTCGAAAGTGGTGCTCCGGGAATAAGGACCAGGTAGCACAGTTAAAAAGTTGCACGATAAGGATATAGCCGATCAGGCTAGGAATGACTTGAAGGATTATTAAACTCATAAGCAACGAAAATTACTTAGAGTATTGAATTTGGAGTGCGGAATCGATTCACTTATCGGTGTTCTCGAGTGACTAACAACTCAAAACCCGGGGGGAAATTGGAATCGACGAGAATAATAGTTGACAAAGAACTCATAAGAAGTTATGTAGTTCCGTGATATTCTCGAGATACCAGAGGGTATACTCAAAGGTAGAGCAGAATAGAGGTTGGATAGGTGTAATGATCTGCAGAAGACAAGTACTTCAACTTGTCCGAGAAAAGGAATCAAAGAATATCAATATGGCCGGAACCAAGATTGCAGAAGACTAGATCCCAGATATAAGATGAACTTATACCAAGGGAATAATTAATTAATTTAAGAGTAGCTTGCATGATAGGATCTACATCGTGTCCATGGGCGTGAACACAAAGTTCAAGGTCGACTCCCACTTCTTCAATACATAACCTTTCATTCACTGCTCTAGATAAAAATGATTTCAGTGTCAAAACCTACCTGGTGGATTACCAGAGGAGTATGACCCGTGAAAACTTTCGAGTTCACACAGATTAAGGAAGGCATAGGTTCAACCCATCGGGGCTTCTTAGAACATATACCATGAACTTCAGGAGTAAATAACACAAGCTCAAAAGTAGAGCATGGTTGACAAAAGTAGAGGATACATTTTACCAAAGGTATTATGTATCGAGTAAGGAACTCATAAGAATTTTGGTTGTGAAGGACACTGTCGGATAATAACCCGGTAATGGGTATGGCGGTCCACAACGGGGCTGATGTGAGTATCGATACTCAATCAGAGGAAGAAGGAATGC
Source organism: Aegilops speltoides (assembly GCA_021437245.1). Classification (NCBI taxonomy): domain Eukaryota; kingdom Viridiplantae; phylum Streptophyta; class Magnoliopsida; order Poales; family Poaceae; genus Aegilops; species Aegilops speltoides. Next base: position 51,297,464 of record CM038146.1, read on the forward strand.
CAAGGCATCAGATTGTAGAAACAACTAACTAATTCAAAGCTCAAAAGCAAAAGAAATATGATTTCCAAATCAAGGCATCAGAGGCAAACACTCTGATTAAGGATGGATAAGTCGAGTAGGCTTAGGGGTACAATTTGCGACAAATAGTTTGGTCGAGAACCAGCTCATGTTCAAAAATGATGTCTGAGCCGGAAAGATAATTTAGAAGGGTTGATAGATGATTCTGTGCATTCGCACACATGTTGAATCAATAGGATCACAATGACGGTGTCAAAAGATACTAGTGTATATTGCCAGATATATGGGAAGCATCCATAATGCTAGTAGACAAGTATTTGCAGAGCAATAAAGCTGCTAAGGATTTTCGGAGGATTGAATAGTATTTCAAAGACTTTTGTGAAACACCTGAACAACTGGGATGAGCGGATACTCGATAAGTGCGAGAATTAACCGTAGGGGTATTCAGGTGACAAAGCACAGCAAGGCAGTAAGCTCAAAGGATTATCGAAACAACGATTTAGTATTTCGGGGTATCTTGTAATAACAAGACTAATCGATAAATGTAAGAATAACAACCGCAAGTAGTTATCCATAAGGGTTGACGGTGGAAGGGAATTGCAAACGCGATGAAGACAAGTTCTTGGGTTAACGCGGTGAGTATCTTCGTGGTCTTCATGTGCGCAGAGCGATCCTTAGTAATAAGGGCTCTCCGGTGAAAGTGATAACGAGATCCTAATGTTAGATTTAGCAAAATTCATTTAACCCGAATAGAAGAGAGATCAGAGTCCCAGAGTAAAGGTCAAGGAGTAAAAGATCCTAATACCACCCAATGGCAACGTGGGCCCATGGGCCACACAGCCATGTTAGCAAAATAGTTTTCATCGACTAGACTCAACTTCGGCCAAGGAGTTGGAAAGGGGATTCTACAGTCGGCTCGATACCAACTTGACGCCTCGATTCAATCGTACACTAATCATGCACGCAAACGGTACGATCAAGATCGAGGACTCACGGAAGATATCACAACACAACTCTAAAAACATAAATAAGTCATACAAGCATCATAACACAAGCCGGGGCCTCGAGGGCTCGAATACAAGTGCTCGATCATAGACGAAGTCACGGAAGCAACAATATCTCGAGTACGACATAAGTTAAACAAGTTTGCCTTAAGAAGGCTAGCACAAACTGGGATACAGATCGAAGAGGCGCAGGCCTCCCGCCTGGGATCCTCCTAAACTACTCCTCGGTCGTCGCCGCAGCCTGCACGTAGTAGTAGGCACCTCCAGTAGTAATCACCGCCGACGGTGGCGTCGCTCTGGATTCCAGCATCTGGTTGCGACAACCGTAAAGAAAGTAAAGGGGAAAAAGGGGAGAAAGCAACCGTGAGTACTCATCCAAAGTACTGCAAGCAAGGAACTACACTACATATGCATAGGTATATGTGTAAGGAGGCCATATCAGTGGGTGAACAATGAGAATGCCGAATAAGAGGGGATAGCTAGTCCTATCGAAGACTACGCTCGCAGCCTCCGCCTTGCAAAGATGTAGAAGAGAGTAGACCAAGTCCTCCAAGTAGCATCGCCAAGTAGCATCTCCAAGTAGCATCTCCAAGTAGCATCTCCAAGTAGCATCGCATAGCATAATCCTACCCGCGATCCTCTCATCGTCGCCTGTTAGAGAGCGATCACCGGGTTGTATCCGCACTTGGAAGGGTGTGTTTTATTAAGTATCCGGTTATAGTTGTCATAAGGTCAAGGTACAACTCCGGTCGCCCTTTACCGAGGGACACGGCTATTCAATAGATTAACTTCACTGCAGGGTGCACCACATAACCCAACACGCTTGATCCCATTTGGCCGACACACTTTCTCCGGTCATGCCCGCCTCGAAGATCAACACGCCGCAGCCCCACCTAGGCACAACAGAGAGGTCAACACGCCGGTCTAAATCCTATGCGCGCAGGGTCCGGGCCCATCGCCCTAAGCACACCTCGCATGTTACGTCTGTGACGGTGAGCAGACCTAGCAACCTCCATTACAAAGGAAGTTGCGTTAACGCAGTCCAACCCGGCGCGCCGCCGCCCGTCGGCCGACGCCAAGAAGGCTTCGTGATACCACGACGCGGGATACCCATAACTACTCCCGCGTAGATGGTTAGTGCGATAGACCAAATGGCCGCATACAGATCAAATACCAAGATCTCGTTAAGCGTGTTAAGTATCCGCGAACGCCGAGCAGGCCAGCCCACTGCCTCCTAGGTGGTCTCAACCTGCCCTGTCGCTCCGCCACAAAATAACGATCGGGGCCGTGGGAACCCAGGCCCACCTCTACCGGGATGGAGCCACCTGTCCTTTCAGCCCCCTCATCGGAATCACTTGCGGGTACTCAATGAGTTGACCCGACTTTAGTCACCATCTGTATAGTATGTATGTATGTATAGTATATACCGTGATCACCTCCCAAGTGATCACGGCCCGATAGTATAGCAAGGCGATCGACAAGAATGTAGGGCCAATGATGATAAACTAGCATCCTATACTAAGCATTTAGGATGCGGGTAAGGTATCAATGATTGTAGCAACAATGACGGGCTATGCAATGAATAGGAGTAAGCAAACAAGAATATGCTACACTACTCTAATGCAAGCAGTATAGAGAAGAATAGGCGATATCTGGTGATCAAGGGGGGCTTGCCTGGTTGCTCTGGCAAGAGAGAGGGGTCGTCAACTCCGTAGTCGAACTGGGAAGCAGCAACGTCGGTCTCGTAGTCTATCGGAGAGAAGAGGGGGAAGAAACAATGAATACCATGCAAACAGATGCATATCGATGCATGACAAGACAAGTAACGATGCTAGGTGTGCCCAATCGCGGTAGTAGGTGATACCGACGAAGGGGGAAAACATCCGGGAAAGTATTCCCGGTGTTCCGCGTTTTCGGACCGGTGAACCGGAGGGGAAAGTTGCGTGTTCGGTATGCTAGGGGTGTGTGGTGGTTGAACGGGCTGTGTAACCGGATTCGTCTCGTCGTTCTGAACAACTTTCATGTACAAAGTTTTTCCATCCGAGCTACGGTTTATTTTCTATTAATTTTAAAAGATTTAAATCATTTTAAGATTTATTTAATTATTTATTTTAACATTATCCAGAATAGTAAAAGGTGACGTCAGCATGACATCATGCTGACGTCAGCAGTCAACTCTGCAGTTGACTGGGTCAACTACGTGTGGGTCCCGCATGTCATCTACCTTTTAGTTTAAGTAGGGTTTAGCTAATTAATTACTGCTTAATTAAATTAACTAATTGATTAGACTAATTTAAACATGATTAATTAACTTAATTATTTTACTAAAGAATTAATTAACCAATTAATTATTTTATTAATTACATTTTCATTTCATTTTAGTTTTAGTTTTAGGGTGTGGGGCCCCACGCCAATGGCCTGAGGCATCAGCCCACCCGGCAGAAGGGCTCAGAGGCCGACCGGGCGGGCGGTGGTATCGAGGCATGCGCCAGCGGTGCCCGACTGTGCAGGATCGAGCAGCACGACGGCCAGGCGTCGGCGTCGAGGCGGCGACGGGCATGTGAGGCTGGCCAGGAACGGCACCGGCGAGGCCGGCCGCGTGCTGGACTGCGACAGAGGACGGCGGGGTCGCGCGAGGGGGCGGTGGAGGTGGCTGCAGGGCAGGGCGGCAGGGGAGCCGTTGGACAGTGCGGCAGCGGCCACAGGGTGTAGCAGTAGGGGAGGTTCGGGACCGGTGCAGCCGGCGTGCATGACGGCGATGGGAGTAGCCGAGGTGGGGAGAAACGACGATGCGGCCGGCGCGGCAGTTGGCACGCGGGCACGCGCAGTCCACGTTAACTGTGGGCGGGGTGCGGGGCAGAGCGGGTCCTGGTGTGGCCACGACAAGGCGTGGAGCGCGAGCGTACGACGGTGACCGCGGGGTAGGAGGGAGGGCGCTCACGTGCGCTTGCAGGGGAGAGGAGGGGCCTTCGGGGAGGAGGACGAAGAAGCGGGCGACGAGGTCGGAGACGCGGGCGGCGGGCGATCCGGGCGGCGTCGGGGGCGGTTGCCGGCGGGGACGACGAGCGTCGATGGGGCGACGAGGCCCGGGGAGGCTGGCGGGGATGAGGTGAGGCGACGAGGCGGTGCAGGTGGGGGGGGTCGACGAGTGCCTGGCAACGGCGAAGCGCCGGGGAAGGCAGAGGGCGTCGAGCGCTGAGGTGGTTGCCCGATCCAGAAGGGGATCGGGAAGTGGGGGAGGGAGCGAGGGAGTGGGGTATCGGGGAGGGAGAAGTGGGAGGGGTTAGGGTTTCGGTCTGGTGGACCGGGGTTAAGTGGTGGGTGTGTGGGCCGGTTGGGCCGGTGTCCTGCTGGGCCGGAGCCCAGTGGGGGGTGATTGCTTTTCTTTTCTTTTTTTTGGTTAGATTGATTTTTCCTTTTTCTTTTATTTATTTCCCTTTTCTGTTTTAATTCAATTTAAAATATTTATGCATTTTATAAAAATGTGTTTACTACACCATATTTACCTATGTAATATTTAGTACAAACCAAACATTTTTATTTTAATGTTTGAAAACTTTTATTATTTACCAAACTTTGAATTTGAATTTTGGACCGATTTTGATCTAACGATAGATTAGCAGCAGTAACTGTGATGACGTGGCACCATTAGCGTGGGATCACTGTAGCTTAATTATTCGGGCGTCACAGGGGCTACGATGCTTGTGTGAAAAAGTTTCATCCTGATAAGCTCAAACCCAAATTGGAGAAGTGCATCTTCATGGAATACCCAAAGGAAACTGTTGGGTACACCTTCTATCACAGATCCGAAGGCAAGATATTCGTTGCTAAAAATGGATCCTTTCTAGAGAAGGAGTTTCTCTCGAAAGAAGTGAGTGGGAGGAAAGTAGAACTTGATGAGGTAACTGTACCTTATCCTGAATTGGAAAATAGTTCATCACTGAAATCAGTTCCAGTGATTCCTACACCAATTAGTGAGGAAGCTAATGATGATGATCATGAAACTTCTGATCAAGTTACTACCGAACCTCGTAGGTCTTCCAGAGTACGGTCCGCACCAGAGTGGTACGGTAATCCGGTTCTGAAAGTCATGTTACTAGACCATGATAAACCTACGAACTATGAGGAAGCGATGATGAGCCCAGATTCCGCAAAATGGTTTGAGGCCATGAAATTTGAGATGGGATCCATGTATGAGAACAAAGTATGGACTTTGGTGGACTTGCCCGATGATCGGCAAGCCATAGAAAATAAATGGATCTTCAAGAGGAAGACGGACACTGATAGTAGTGTTACTATCCACTAAGCTCGACTTGTTGCAAAAGGTTTTCAACAAGTTCAAGGGGTTGAATACGATGAGATTTTCTCACTCGTAGCGATGCTTAAGTCTGTCCGAATCATGTTAGCAATTGCCACATTTTATGAAATCTGGCAAATGGATGTCAAAAACTGCATTCCTTAATGGATTTATTAAAGAAGAGTTGTATACGATGCAATCAGAAGGTTTTGTCAATCCTAAAGATGCTAACAAAGTCTGCAAGCTCCAGCAATCCATCAATGTACTGGTGCAAGCATCTTGGAGTTGGAATATACGCTTTGATGAGTGGATCCAAGCATATGGTTTTATACAGACTTTTGGAAAGGCCTGTATTTACAAGAAAGTGAGTGGGAGCACTACAACCTTTCTGATAAGTATATGTAAATGACATATTATTAATTGGAAATGATGTAGAATTTCTGGAAAGCATAAAGGAATGTTTGAAAGGAGTTTTTCAAAGAAAGACCTCGATGAAACTACTTACACATTGAGCATCAAGATCTATATAGATAGATCAAGACGCTTGATAAGTTTTTTCAATGAGTACATACCTTGATAAAATTTTGAAGTAGTTCAAAATGGAACAGTCAAAGAAGGAGTTCTTGCATGTGTCGCAAGGTGTGAAAGTGAGTAAGACTCAAATCCCGACCACGGCAGAAAATAGAAAAGAGAATGAAAAGTCATTCCCTATGCCTCAGTCATAGGTTCTATAAAGTATGCTATGCTGTGTACCAGACCTATTGTATACCTTGCTCTGAGTTTGGCAAAGGAATACAATTTTGATCTAATAGTAGATCATTGGACATCGGTCAAGAATATCCTTAGTGAGGACTAAGGAAATATTTCTCGATAATGGAAGTGATAAAAGAGCTCGTCGTAAAAGGTTACAACTATGCAAGCTTTTACACCAATCCAGATGACTCTAAGTCTCAATCTGGATACATATTGAAAGTGGGAGCAATTAGCTAGAGTAGCTCCGTGCGAGCATCGTAGACATAGAATATTTGCAAAATACATACGGCTCAATGTGACAAACCCGCTGACTAAGCTTCTCTCACGAGCAAAACATGATCACACCTCAAGACTTTTGGGTGTTAATCACATAGCTATGTGAACTAGATTATTGACTCTAGTAAACCCTTTGGGTGTTAGTCACATGACGATGTGAACTATGGGTGTTAATCATATCTGAATTTAATATTAGTGTTAAATCACATGGCGATGTGAACTAGATTATTGACTCTAGTGTAAGTGGGAGACTGAAGGAAATATGCCCTAGAGGCAATAATAAAGTTATTATTTATTTCCTTATATCATGATAAATGTTTATTATTCATGCTAGAAATGTATTAACCGGAAACATGATACATGTGTGAATACATAGACAAACATAACGTCACTAGTATGCCTCTACTTGACTAGCTCATTAATCAAAGATGGTTATGTTTCCTAACCATAGACATGTGTTGTCATTTGATTAACGGGATCACATCATTAGGAGAATGATGTGATTGACATGACCCATTCATTAGCCTAGCACTTGATCGCTTAGTATATTGCTATTGCTTTCTTCATGACTTATACATGTTCCTGTAACTATGAGATCATGCAACTCCCGTTTACCGGAGGAACACTTTGGGTGCTACCAAACATCACAACGTAACTGGGTGCTTATAAAGGAGTACTACAGGTGTCTCCAAAGGTACATGTTGGGTTGGCGTATTTCGAGATTAGGTTTTGTCACTCCGATTGTCGGAGAGGTATCTCTGGGCCCTCTCGGTAATGCACATCACTATAAGCCTTGCAAGCAATGTAGCTAATGAGTTAGTTACAGAATGAAGTATTACGTAACGAGTAAAGAGACTTGCCGGTAACGAGATTGAACTAGGTATTGGATACCGACGATCGAATCTCGGGCAAGTAACATACCGATGACAAAGGGAACAACGTATGTTGTTATGCGGATTGACCGATAAAGATCTTCGTAGAATATGTAGGAGTCAATATGAGCATCCATGTTCCGCTATTGGTTATTGACCAAGAATAGTTCTAGGTCATGTCTACATAGTTCTCGAACCCGTAGGGTCCGCACGCTTAAGGTTTCGATGATAGTTTTATTATGAGTTTATGAGTTTTGATGTACCGAAGGAGTTTGGAGTCCCGGATGAGATCAGGGACATGACGAGGAGTCTCGAAATGGTCGAGACGTAAAGATCGATATATTGGACGATTATATTCGGAGTTCGGAAAGGTTCCGAGTGATTCGGGTATTTTTCGGAGTACCGGAGAGTTACGGGAATTCGTATTGGGCCTCAATGGGCCATCTACTACTACTATTAAACAATCGAGTTGTGGCAGAAACATTACATCTCAGCCATACATCCGTCATCTCTCAATGGACCGGATTGCTTCAATGTTGTATCACATCATTTACCAAAATCAATTACCAATAACATTTACCAAAATCAATTACCAATAATTACCATAATCTACGCCATTATAATTACGCAAAACTTACTAACCTGGGCCTATTTTAATCATAATCCATTAGCAATAATTACCATGATCTAATAATTACGCAATAATTACCGCAATCTCGCTCCAATTGGAGACCTCCACCTTTGGCCGTCCGGTCCTCGCTCAAACCTCTCGATCCGAATTTCTGAGGCAGCCCTATTCGCGCCGCCGTCGATCTCCTTGCTCCAACCCCTAGCTGTGTTGTACACGTACCTATCTCTACTACTATTAAACATGCAAACATTTTCTTTTTTAAAGATACCCCGTTAAGTGTACACCGATTAATTATCACCGTTTGATCATCTAAATTAATGAAATCCAACGGATCAGATTAATCTGATGAGATATCAAAGGGTGCAATTAGCAATTACTGAAGGCGGACCGCTCCACCGGCGGACCAAAATTTTATACGTCTGCTTCGGCAACTTCCGCTCAAGCATCCCACCAAATCTTCGATAATTATTACTCCTATACCATATATAATTGTTATCTAATTATTATTATCCTTTTTTGTTGCCGGAGCATCTAATTATTAGTATCAGCTAAAAGAGAAAGCCACCCAACCTAACTGATCTCTTCCCACCCCGCGTCGGATGCTATCGGCGTCGAAACATGCCCCTTGATCCCTTCCTGTGCCCTCCCTATCTACGTCGTCGTCCCTTCCTGTTATTCCTCGCCTGAAAACATATCTTCTCTAATCCCTCACACTATCCGCCATTGCCTCTGCAAAGGACACGCTACACACACCACCTCTGTCGCCGCCGTCTGGGATATCGGAGTTGCCGCGGCCTCCGATTCGACGCGCTATCAGATCAGGGTGGAGACGGTCCGTGCCGGTCTGACCAGCCTGGCAGTCCTGTTTTCCGTGACTAGACCGGCGGCACTCCAGACCGGGCCGGACCGAGCGGACCAGCAAGTGGCGACGATGATCAGCGGCAGGAGGCCATGACGAGCGTGCACGACGGCATGAGACCACGGCGACTGTCGCGGCGGTGCATGGTGGCAGGAGGCCATGGATGGCGCCTGCAGGAGACCTCTACGACGTGGACACCGGCAACGGCGAGGACGACCAAGGAGCCATCATGCCGGCCAGCCATGGCAACCCTGGTGCACTCCTGCACTCCCTGACGTTGTCCATGGGCTCTGGGTCCCTATCCACCTGCGTCAGCATGCAGCAGGCGCCCGCACACACCCATTCCTACGGCGCCGCCGGCGGCGAGTACATAGGACAAAAACAGGAGGATGCACACAACTTCGGTGCATTGACTGTATAACCTCTTCTCTTCGTGGATGTCTCCTGCGCGCATGCACATGCATTGACTGTATAGATGGAGCGTGCAGGAGGTTTGGTTTTTCTTCAGTTTTCTATAGGGATATGCAACATGAGAGCTGACGACCTTTTCACGTGCATGGAATCATTTTCTGTGGACGAAGCGAGCGCGGTGGCGATGACATGTTCAATTTCATCGTCTGAGAAAGCGCGGCGGCTTAGTTGGCGCCTGAGCCAGTTCTCTGCAGAGCAGAAGAACCGTCGTTGGGATCTGCCATACCTTGCTCGGAATACCATCGAGAGTATCGCTCCTCTCCAAACAATGCCGAACGTTTTCACGGTTCTTTCTTCTACTTTCTTACAAGCATTCCTGTTTTTACAACTTGGGTTTGTATGGACGTGTGTTACTTAATACTCCCTCCGTCCAGAAATACCAGTCAGAGAAATGGATAAAAGTGGATGTACTTAGAACTAAAATACGTCTAGATACATCGATTCTTCCGACAAGTATTTCCGAACAGAGGGAGTACTCAATAATCCTAGGCCTTTTCGCAAAAAATAAATAAATTGAAGGAAGTCATTTTTTTCACCTTCTCAACTACATCGAGACTGAAGATGCCTACGCTTTATAACAATTGATTAAACATATAAAAACTGAGGTAATTAGGTGCCAGTGCTCTATGCATACGATGATTCATTTAAATGATAGGTCGATTTGTAATATCTTTATTAGTATTAGAATATCTTTTCTATGGGAATTCTTATTTTTGTCAGTGACCAAGGTGGGCAAAAGTGGACCTGTATTATTTTCATTACCATTTTTTTAAAACAGAAGGTGAAACAATTAAGAATCGTCGTCGACCGGAGTGGAGACCTGAGTCTCACCACCGCCTGCCTACCTCCGCCAAACCATCACTTCCAGACACACCAATGTTGCCTCACCCACAAGACGTGGATCCAACCTGCGCGAGAAGAAGCTGAAGCCGCCAATGGGCATCCTGACGGGCACCACTGGGGCTAGGCCTTTCTGGGACTGCGCCCCCACAGACAACATAGGTGCTTCCACGACCCTCCCACATGGAGCTGCGCGACCACCACCGCCACCCATCATCGTCTAGGGGTGGCACTGTTGCTGAGAGGGACGCCTCCCAATGAGCAGCACGCGGCACACAACATCAGATAGCCACGCTCCACCGATCATCTGAGACCTGTGCCAAGATAACACCCTGCGGAAAAGGATGCCCTGCCTTCACCTTCCTTGGGGCACAGGTGGGCTTTGTCGGCGCCCCCTCCAACAGCGGTGAAGCGAGGGAGTAGGGGGTGGTCTTGCGGTGCAGGTAGGGTTTTCCCATGTCACCCGAGTAGAGTAACAAGAATATAATATTAGTTGAGACGTGCGTTGCATGTGCACGCTTACTAGTACGGGAAAGGAGAGAAAGGGCCAAAAGGGTGGCCGCACCCCTCCCCTTGGACTAGTCCGAATTGGACTAGGGAGGGGGGGCGCCCCCTTCCTTCCTTCTCCTTCTCTCTCCCCTTTCCTTCTCTCCTACTCCTACTACGTGGAAGGGTTCCTAGTTCTACTTGGAAAAGGGGAATCCTACTCCCGGTGGGAGTAGGACTCCCCTAGGGCGCGCCATAGAGAGGGCCGGCCCTCCCCCTCCTCCACTCCTTTATATACGGGGGCAGGGGGCACCTCATAGACACACAAGTTGATCTACGTGATCGTTCCTTAGCCGTGTGCGGTGCCCCCCTCCACCATATTCCACCTCGGTCATATCATCGCAGAGTTTAGGCGAAGCCCTGCGCCGGTAGAACATCATCATCGCCACCACGCCGTCGGTTGTGGAACTCATCCCGACACTTTGCTGGATTGGAGTCCGGGGATCGTCATCGAGCTGAACGTGTGCTGAACTCGGAGGTGCCGTACATTCGGTACTTGGATTGGTCGGATCGTGAAGACGTACGACTACATCAACCGCGTTGTCATAACGCTTCCGCTTACGGTCTACGAGGGTACGTGGACAATACTCTCCCCTCTCGTTGCTATGCATCACCATGATCTTGCGTGTACGTAGGAAATTTTTGAAATTACTACGTTCCCCGACAGTCCTGATTCTAAGCCGTAAAGCATGGCACACTGAACTATAAAGTAGTCATCAGCTTTGCTCTGCCATACGTTCTTAGCATTATCAATAGCATCTGCAGTAGGCCTGGCACCCAACGGTGCTTCCAGGACGTAATTCTTCTATGCAGCAATGAGGATAATCCTCAAGTTACGGACCCAGTCCGTGTAGTTCCTGCCATCATCTTTCAACTTAGCTTTCTCTAGGAACGCATTAAAATTCAAAGGAACGGTAGCACGGGCCATTGATCTACAACAACATAGACATGCAAATACTATCAGGTACTAAGTTCATGATAAATTAAAGTTCAATTAATCATATTACTTAAGAACTCCCACTTAGATAGACATCCCTCTAATCATTTAAGTGATCACGTGATCCAAGTCAACAAAACCATGTCCGATCATCACGTGAGATGGAGTAGTTTTCAATGGTGAACATCACTATGTTGATCATATCTACTATATGATTCATGCTCGACCTTTCGGTCTCAGTGTTCCGAGGCCATATCTGCATATGCTAGGCTCGTCAAGTTTAATCCGAGTATTCTGCGTGTGCAAAACTGGCTTGCACCCGTTGTATGTGAACGTAGAGCTTATCACACCCGATCATCACATGGTGTCTCGGCACAACGAACTGTAGCAACGGTGCATACTCAGGGAGAACACTTGTACCTTGAAACTTAGTAAGGGATCATCTTATAGTGCTACCGACGTTCTAAGCAAAATAAGATGCATAAAGTATAAACATCACATGCAATCAAAATATGTGACATGATATGGCCATCATCATCTTGTGCTCATGATCTCCATCACCGAAGCATCGTCATGATCTCCAACGTCACCGGCGCGACACCTTGATCTCCATCGTAGCATCATTGTCGTTTCGCCACCTATTGTTACTACGACTATCGCTACCGCTTAGTGATAAAGTAAAACAATTACATGGCGATTGCATTGCATACAATAAAGCGACAACCATATGGCTCCTGCCAGTTGCCGATAACTTTGTTACAAAACATGATCATCTCATAGAACAATTTATATCACATCATGCTTGACCATATCACATCACAGCAAGCCCTGCAAAAACAAGTTAGACGTCCTCTGCTTTGTTGTTGCAAGTTTTACGTGGCTGCTATGGGCTTCTAGCAAGAACCGTTCTTACCTACGCATCAAAACCACAACGATTTTTCATCAAGTGTGCTGTTTTAATCTTCAAGCGGGCGTAGCCACACTCGATTCAACTAAAGTTGGAGAAACAAACACTCACCAGCCACCTATGTGCAAAGCATGTCGGTAGAACCAGTCTCGCGTAAGCGTACGCGTAATATCGGTCTGACCCGCTTCATCCAACAATACTGCCGAATCAAAGTATGACATGATGGTAAGCAGTATGACTATTATCGCCCACAAATCTTTGTGTTCTACTCGTGCATATAACATCTACGCATAAACCTGGCTCGGATGCCATTGTTGGGGAACATAGTAATTTCAAAAAAATTCCTACGCACATGCAAGATCATGGTGATGCATAGCAACGAGAGGGGAGAGTGTGTCCGAGTACCCTCGTAGACTGAAAGCGGAAGCGTTATGACAACACGATTGATGTAGTCGTACTTCTTCACGATCCGACCGATCTTAGCACCGAGCATATGGCACCTCCGCGATCAGCACACATTCAGCTCGGGGACGTCCCTCGTACTCTTGATCTAGTTGAGGCCGAGGGATAGTTTCGTCAGCACGATGGCCTGGTGACGGTGATGATGAAGTTACCGGCGCAGGGCTTCTCCTAAGCACTACGACGATATGATCGAGGTGTGTAACTGTGGAGGGGGGCACCGCACACGGCTAAACAATGTCAACTTGTGTGTCCTAGGGTGCCCCCTGCCCCCGTATATAAAGGAGCAAGGGGGAGGCCGGCCAGCCCTTGGGGCGCGCCAAGGAGGGGAGGAGTCATCCTCCTAGTAGGAGTAGGACTCCTCCTTTCCTAGTCCAACTAGGAGGGGGAAGGGGGAAGGAAGGAGAGGGAGAGGGAGAGGGAAAGATGGGCCACGCCCCCCCTCCCCTAGTCCAATTCGGACTCCCCTTGGGGGGGCACCTCCTGGGCTGCTGACCTCTCTCTCTCCCCTAAGGGCCACTAAGGCCCAATACTTCCGGTAACCCCTCCGGCACTCTAGTTTTCTCCGAAATCACCCTGAACACTTCCGGTGTCCGAATATAGCCGTCCAATATATCAATCTTTATTTCTTGACCATTTTGAGACTCCTCGTCATGTCCGTGATCACATACGGGACTCTAAACTGTCTTCGGTACATCAAAACACATAAACTCGTAATACCGACCGTTGATATAACCCACAAGTATAGGGGATCAATTGTAGCCTCTTTCGATAAGTAAGAGTGTCGAACCCAACAAGGAGATAAAGGTAGAACAAATATTCCCTCAAGTTCTATCGACCACCAATACAACTCTACGCATGCTTAACGTTCGCTTTACCTAGAACAAGTATGAAAGTAGAAGTACTTTATAGGTATTATTGGATAGGTTTGCAACAATATAAAGAGCATGTCAATATAAACTAGGGGTTGTTTAGATAAAGAAGCAATAAAGCAAATATAGCGAGTGTGAAAAAGTGGTGGTAGGAGTTGTGAAAGTGTCCCTAAGCAATTGACTACCTTACTAGACCGATAGCAAGTTTTATGTGGGAGAGGCATAAGCTAACATACTTTCTCTTCTTGGATCATATGCACTTATGATTGAAACTCTAGCAAGCATCCACAACTACTAAAGATCATTAAGGTAAAACACAACCATAGCATTAAAGCATCAAGTCCCCTTTATCCCATACGCCACAACCCCCTTACTCGGGTTTATGCTTCTGTCACTCAAGCAACCCACTATAAGCAAATCATGAACATATTGCAACACCCTACAGCAGGAATCCCTCACGCTTGCACGACACGGAGGGCACAATAGGACAACAACATAACCACAAGAAGATTAAACCAATCATAGCAATTCACCAATCACCGATAGGACAACGAAAATCTACTCAGACATCATAGGATGGCAACACATCATTGGATAATAATAGAAGCATAAAGCACCATGTTCAAGTAGAGGGTACAGCGGGTTGTGGGAGAGTGGGCTGCTGAATATAGATGGGGGAAGGTGATGGAGATGTTGGTGAAGATGATGGAGGTGTTGGTGTAGATCGTGGTGATGATGATGGCCCCCGGCAGCGTTTCGGCGCCATCGGAAGCAAGGAGGAGAGAGCCCCCCTTCTTCTTCTTCCTTGACCTCCTCCCTAGATGGGAGAAGGGTTTTCCCTCTGGTCCTTGGCTCCCATGGCGTGGGAGGGGCGAGAGCCCCTCCGAGATTGGATCTGTCTCTCTGTCTCTCTCTGTTTCTGCGTTCTCGGATTCAGCCCTTTCACCGTTTCTTATATATCTGAAGATCCGTAACTCCGATTGGGTTGAAACCTTCGCCCAGATTTTTCTCCAAAAATTAGCTTTCTTGCGGCAAAAGAAGAGCGTCAACCGCCTCATGGGGTGCCCACGAAGGTCAGGGGCGTGCCCCCTGCCTCATGGCCCCTTCGGGCACCGTCTCGCGTTGATTTTTCTTACCAAAAATCATAAATATTCCAAAAATAATCTCCATCCGTTTTTATCCTGTTTGGACTCCGTTTGATATTGGGTTTCTGCGAAACATAAAACATGCAACAAACAGGAACTGGCACTGGGCACTAGATCAATATGTTAGTCCCAAAAATAATATAAAAAGTTGCCAAAAGTATATGAAAGCTGTAGAATATTGGCATGGAACAATCAAAAATTATAGATACGACGGAGATGTGTCAGCATCCCCAAGCTTAATTCCTGCTCGTCCTCGAGTAGGTAAATGATAAAAAAGATAATTTTTGATGTGGAATGCTACCTAGCATATACTTGATCATGTAATCTAATCATGCCATGAATATTCAGACACGAGTGATTCAAAGCAATAGTCTATCATTTGACATAAAAACTATAATACTTCGAGCGTACTAATAAAGCAATCATGTCTTTTCAAAACAACATGGCCAAAGAAAGTTATCCCTATAAAATCATATAGTCTGGCTATGCTCCATCTTCATCACACAAAATATTCAAATCATGCACAACCCCGATGACAAGCCAAGAAATTGTTTCATACTTTTGACATTCTCAAACCTTTTCAACTTTCACGCAATACATGAGCGTGAGCCATGGATATAGCACTATAGGTGGAATAGAGTGTGATGGTGGAGGTTTATGTGGAGAAGACAAAAAGGGAGAAAGTCTCACATCGACGCGGCTAATCAACGGGCTATGGAGATGCCCATCAATTGATGTCAATGCGAGGAGTAGGGATTGCCATGCAACAGATGCACTAGAGCTATAAGTGTATGAAAGCTCAAACTGAAACTAAGTGGGTGTGCATCCAACTTGCTTGCTCATGAAGACCTAGGGCATTTGAGGAAGCCCATGATTGGAATATACAAGCCAAGTTCTATAATGAAAATTCCCACTAGTATATGAAAGTGACAATATAGGAGACTCTCTACATGAAGAACATGGTGCTACTCTGAAGCACAAGTGTGGTAAAAGGATAGTAACATTGCCCCTTTTCTTTTTTTTTCTTTTTTTTGGGCGGGCTTCTTTGGCCCCCTTTTTTTATTTAGACTTCTTTGGCCTCTCTCTTTTTATGGGGCAATGCTCTATAATGATGATCATCACACTTCTATTTACTTATAACTCAATATTACAACTTGATACTCCCTCCGTCCGAAAATACTTGTCTTCAAAATGGACAAAAAGGGATGCATCTAGAACTAAAATACATCTAGATACATCCCCTTTTATTTATTTTGATGACAAGTATTTCTGGACGGAGGGAGTACTAGAACAGAGATATGCCTCTATATGAATGCCCCCGGCGGTGTACCGGGATGTGCAATGATCTAGCATAGCAAAGATATCAAAAAACGGACAAGCCATGAAAACATCATGCTAGCTATCTTACGGTCATGCAAGGCAATATGACAATGAATGCTCAAGTCATGTATATGATGATGATGGAAGTTGCATGGCAATATATCTCGGAATGGCTATGGAAATGCCATGATAGGTAGGTATGGTGGCTGTTTTGAGGAAGATATAAGGAGGTTTATGTGTGATAGAGCGTATCGTATCACGTGGTTTGGATGCACCAGTGAAGTTTGCACCGACTCTCGAGGTGAGAAAGGGCAATGCACGGTACTGAAGAGGCTAGCAATGATGGAAGGGTGAGAGTGCATATAATCCATGGACTCAACATTAGTCATAAAGAACTCACATACTTATTGCAAAAATCTATTAGTCATTGAAACAAAGTACTACGCGCATGCTCCTAGGGGGATAGATTGATAGGAAAAGACCATCGCTCGTCCCCAACCGCCACTCATAAGGAAGACAATCAATAAATACCTCATGCTCCAACTTCATTACACAACGGTTCACCGTACATGCATGCTACGGGAATCACAAACTTCAACACAAGTATTTCTACAATCCACAACTACCCACTAGCATGACTCCAATATCACCACCTTTATATCGCAAAACTATTGCAAGGAATCAAACATATCATATTCAGCGATCTACAAGTTTATGTAGGATTTTATGACTAACCATGTGAATGACCAATTCCTGTCATCTCTCTAAATTGATATAAGTGAAGCAAGAGAGTCTAATTCTTTCTACAAAATATATGCCCACGCTGTAACAAATATAAGTGAAGCAAAAGAGCATTCTACAAATGGCGGTTTTCTATGTGAAGAGAAACAGGCAATCCAAACTTCAAATGATATATATAAGTGAAGCACATGAAGCATTCTATAAAGCCATACTCAAAAGATATAAGTGAAGTGCAATAAGCATTCTATAAATCAACCAAGGACTATCTCATACCAGCATGGTGCATAAAAGAAAACTGAAAACTAAATGCAAAAGACGCTCCAAGACTTGCACATATCGCATGAACGAAACAAATCCAAAAACATACCGATACTTGTTGAAGAAAGAGGCGATGCCCTCCGGGGCATCCCCAAGCTTAGACGCTTGAGTAGCCTTGAATATTTACTTGGGGTGCCTTGGGCATCCCCAAGCTTGAGCTCTTGCCTCTCCTCCTTTTCCTCATATCGAGACCTCCTCGATCAAACACTTCATCCACACAAAACTTCAACAGAAAACTCGGTAAGATCCGTCAGTATAATAAAGCAAATCACTACTCTAAGTACTGTTGAAAACCAATTAATATTTTGCTTTTGCATTGTGTCTACTGTAATATAACTTTTTCATGGCTTAATCCACTGATAGGAATTGATAGTTTCATCAAAATAAGCAAACCATGCATCAACAACAGAATCTGTCAAAAACAGAATAGTCTGTAGCAATCTGAACATTCACCATACTTCTGGTACCCCAAAAATTCTACCACAATTAGGAAAAATAAATAATTTGTATGGAAAGACAGTGCAAAAAGAATCAGAACCGTTTGACATTCCAGTAAAAAATGTAAAATCGCGCACTACAACCAAAGTTTCTGTCCTGCACCGCACAAACCAACAAGCATTGTAAACATCCTAAAGGCAAACCTTAGCACATTATTTTTATAATACGATGGAATTTTAAAAGGGGATAATTATTTTTGATGAAAAGTTTCTTTAGTTAAGAGTCACAAAGTTTCCGTGAGCATGAACAAAGTTCAAGGAGCTCCCCCACTTCAACAATGCTTTTCTTTCTCACTTTCACTTTCCTTTTTGAAAAGTTTTGGGTTCCCCTCTTTATTTTTTGTTTGTTTTTAGACTATATGAAAGCACATAACAGAAATAAATGACTCTCTAAAACTAGCAGGTTGTCTCCCTAGCAGCGCTTTTCTTTAAAGCCATTAAGCTAGGCATATAGTGCTCAAGTAATGGATCCACCCGGACCCCAAGGTATATCAAAGCCAATTTTAATTAACAATAATTTGTAATTTAGTAGTGAGCACAAAGTAACATATATCATGCAACAAAGAAGTCTAACTCTCTTCCTATGCATCGGCATGTCATAAAAGAACAATTCATGCACACCAAGTAAAGGCCAATGCATAGTATAAGCAGTTTCTTGCAATTCTATCGTATTGTAAACATAGAGAGGTGGAGATATAGTTCCTCTCTCATAATAATTGCAACTAGGAGCAGCAAGCACATGCATATTATATCTATCAAAATCATCATGTGTAGTCGTAAAAGGCAACCCATTAATATAATCCTTAATAAGCACAAACTTCTCTGATATAGTGTAGTCGATAGAATTCAAAAAGATAATAGGACTATCATGCATGGGTGCAATAGCAACAATTTCATGTTTAACATAAGGAACTATAGCAAGTTCATCTCCATAAGCATCATTCATATTGGCATCTTGGCCACAAGCATAGCAAGCATCATCAAAAAGGGATATTTCAAACGAATTAAAGGGATCATAACAACCATCCTTCGGTAAGCAACGAAGGGGAATTAAACAATGTATGAGTTGAAGAGTTACTCTCATTAGAAGGTGGGCACGGATAGCTAATCCGCTCTTCCTCCTTTTGTTCTTCGCTCTCCTCATCATTTTTTTCATCCAATGAGCTCACAGTTTCATCAATTTCTTCTTCCATAGACTCCTGCAAAATATTAGTCTCTTCTTAGACAGCGGAGACTTCCTCAATAAATGCATCAATATCAGCATTATATTCATAATTTTTATAACAATATCTAAGTATAGAAAAATTTTCAGGTCTGTAAACAACATCATCAATATTTTCACACGTTTTAAACAAAGATTCAATTTCGTAAGCACCCATAAAAGAAACAAGGCAAATGGATCAGTGCAAAATTGATCATGATCCTCTTATATCTCTAAAACGTATGTCATTTCTACTCATCCAAATTGTCCATGAAACAACAGGAGTCCCAATAGAGATTGTTCCCCCAGACCCAAGACTTCAAATTCTTTGGGAAACTTCTCAGGCAAGGTCCAAAACATTGTTCCAAATCAGCGGACACAGTTTTGAGATTAAAAACACATTACATCAAGCTCCAAATCAATCTATCCATAGAGCACGGGATATTAAATGGTCCACGACTTCATCATCACCGCAAAAGTGCCAATCCGTACTGCCAATCCAGCCTCTTCAGTATGTTGTCTTTGGTCAATACACTATTTTTTGACACCAAGTAAAGAGTAACTTTATTTTCAGGATGTTTTCACTTTCCACATGAATTTATGTGGAAAGTTTGTCCGCCTGGCTCAGCTATCCGATTCCACTAACTAATACTGGATTAGCATAAACCATTTTGTCTTTTTTGGGGGGCAACAACCATTTTCCCCCGGTATTGTTAAAAATCTGATGCTTTAACCATAACAAATCGAACACTTTATATGGCAAATTAGTTTTTTTTTTAGAATGATGCAAATTTATTTAATAGCGAAATCCTTCTTCTTTTACGAGGAACAAATCATTTTCTTATAAGAGTGTATGAAACATAATTAATTCGTCATTATCTCTATGGCTAGCTACTGAATTGAAAAAACATAGTTATGCAATTTAGCAAGAGTCCCGCAGAATCGGCTAGCTTCATCCCTGTCCAGGTACACGCAACCTAGACACACCTCCCATCACTCAAACACAAAATTTTGAATCCAGCTTATGCCGTCCATGGCGTTCGTTTTTTTTTTTTGAGATGGTCCATGGCGTTCGTTAGCATGATATGCTAAAGTAATCCAAAGGATCAGATATCCTAAACAATCCAAGTACTGCCAGTTATTGACCGCTAAAATAAGAGCTTGCTGTCCCGCGGCTGCCATTTTTGCTCCTCTTACTTGCCATTTTAGTAGCTTTTCGAGTAAGTGTAGTTTGACTTTGAAGACAAGACATGCGGAAGCGGAAGCGGAACCGGCGGAGCGAGACGTGACGGCGCGCATGCGAGCGAGCGTGCGTGCGTGACCCGGTAGTCGGGAGAACGTATCCAGTGCAACGAGCCAACTCGTGCACCAGATGCGCCGGCTGCACATGAGCCGTTGGATCGGAATGGGAGGGACCGGATCCATCTAAGACGTGGGTGCTGGTACATTTTGCAAAGGGACCTTGAAGTGTAGCCAAATCGAGCGAAACAACTCCAAACTCCACTTTAGTCTTCCCCTTTCGCCATGAGATTTCTTTCTCCATCTCCTGTACCACTGAACGGCTCTCCCTCGATCTCCCTCTCCTCTTTCTCGAGAGCTTCCTCTCCCTCTCCGACCGCCGGCGTTGAAACACCAGCGCCCAGGATCCAAATCGTGTGGTCGAGCGGTGGCTTGGTGTGATTGCGCCTATGTAGCAACGCGGGACTGTAGCTCTGTGGATGGACGGTACTTCTGCATAGGATCCGTTTCCGCCATTACAGCTCAAGGAGCCGAGGTATGTGCACTGTATTTAGTTCTTATATTACTCATGGGCAGCCATATTGGTTCTTCTGGTTCCTCAGTTTCCCCAATTCGTTTGAACCCATTTCGAAACTGAGCAGTATGGGCGCCTAATTTATGTGCGAGATGCAGCCATAATGCACTAATTACAATTGTTAGGGTGGAAAAGAGATGTGCTATGTCTTCTCTGATCCTTTCATCTGTATAGACCTACTAAAGTTGTTAATGAATGACTGAACATGTACGTGAAAAATGACTACCTGTGAGCCCGCGTACATGGCAAGAGTTTGTTCATTACTACTTTTTTCTGTGATGTTAATTACTACCTTTTCCTGTGATGGGTACACGCATTATTTTTTATGTGAAAAATTATTACCTGGGAGCTCACATTTGCAGGTGTTTTGTTGAAGCGTGCATATGTTTGGTTTATCCAGTTCTGTATAATTATTCTATGCAACTCTGAATGAGCATTACTGTTAGCTTCAGGAACTTGATTGTATGACCCGGAAAGGGAATTGCTAAGCCTAGTTTCACATAGATTTCAAGATTTAGTTCGCCTTTATATGTTACTTCCTTTTGTAGACAACTGCTATATATTGTGCTCATGTGACTATTTGGCCAATTAGCGCAACCTTATTACTATGTGTACTGAGCACAATTCCTTTTTCCCTGTGTGTTATTGCTCTGTACTGCAGCAGCATCATCATCTGAAACTTTGAAGTTAAGTGAGAACATGTTCAGCATCATCATCTGAAACTTTGAAGATAAGTGAGAACATGTTCAACTGTAACAGATATTTTTAGCATCATCATCAAAAATTCTTGCTCTGTACTTTAGCAAGTGAGACTCTTCTAATAGACACTCAAACAAGATCTGATTCTGAGCAAATTTGTCTTAGGTTTTCAGCATTATGAAGACAATTGTGATCCAACCATATCAGTTTTGATCTTACCTGCATCGCTCAAGTTCTGAGTTTTTTTCCTGAATTTTTCGTTGGACAACACGCTAGCCCTTATATGATTGAATCTTGTTTCTTACTTCCAGGCAGTTATATTGTTCATACTTGGAGTTTCAGAGCCGTTACATATTCAGTGAAGTGCAACGGGAAGCAGAGGGGACGGCACCATGCAATCCATGATTACTGTTAAGCCGTGAGTTGATGTAACTGGGGTTGGTTCGTGTGGTTCGGGTATTTTGGATATTGCTTTCTCGTTTAGATTAGTGTTAAGCCTTGAGATGATGTTACCTGACAATCAGACTTGATGGATACAGTTAAGCTATGTCAATGTACGGTTGTAACTAGGAACCTCACATATGAGTGAATCCATTAAATCTGTTTCTATTAGAAGAAAAATCACTGTTTGCGGATGTAGTTCGTTCAGTTTTTTTGTTATATATATACTCGTTCCATCAGTTTAAAGGTGGGTAATGCATGTGTAGACGAAGTGTGTCAAAATTTAATCTTACTACTAATGGCTTTGTCACAGTAACCAAGTCCACTGAAGAAAATATCTTCTTAAAACTTGAGAAAATGGCTTTTCAACTTGGTCAAATAAAAAATAATAATTTGATCACGTCTCCTCAAACTACACAAACTACAGCAGGTTATTTTCTGGCTCAGACCGGTACATCTGTACAGGATAGGGCAGTACTGTTCGTAGTAGTCAATAGTACTACAAGGGTCCCTTTGCAAAATGTACCACCAGCCCACGTTGTAGATGGATCCTGTCCCTCTCATTCCAATCTGACGGGTCATGTACAGCTGGTGCATCCGTAGCACGAGTTCGCTCGTTGCACTGGATACATTCTCCGGTAGTCGGTGCCGATCGATCCGCCGCGTCAGGTACTACGCATCGACGAGATTAGCTCCACGGGATATGCTTTTCATCCATGCATTATTCGCTTAATTAATCCATCCAAGAAGGTGTGTCGGGAGGAGAAGAGGGTTTCAGCTAGATTAGCACAGCCAGCAGCACAGGTCAAACACCGCACCACTACTTACCACTAGTTTATCATTGACCTGGAAAGCAACCCGGCCGCTGATTTTTTTTAGGGTACCGCTGACTATTTATAGGGTTTATCCCAAGGATTCGGCCGTTCAAGGAAGCATATCCTTTTGTTTAAAAAGAAGAAGCATATCCTTTGCCAAAAGGAAAAAAAAAACTGAAACCAAGGCCTATGTTAAAAGTTAGATAAAGCTAAGCCTAAGGAGTTGATACGTCTTAAACATACCTACTTTTCTTAAAATTTTGCTTAGTTTTGGACTCAAAACTTTCTCTAACGAATATTAATTAACCAGGACTGACATAGTTTTCAGCAAAAATTACATAATGTTATTTTTGTGTGCAGAAAACATGTTGGAGAAAAGAAAAATAGGTAACAGAGTTTTGCAACAAAAGAGAAACATGGGGCCGGACCTAGAATTGGGCGAGGGGATGGCCCATAGTGCCTGTGCGCCCACCTTCCAAGGGCGCCTACAGCCTGTGGGGGCCCTTTGGCTAGCCTCCGGTGCCCCTGACTTTATATTGCTCCGAAACACTTTCATGATTTATCAGTAATTTTTCTGCGACAGAGAGACGCCACCACCATACTTCTCCATCCCGGAAGCCTACTGGAGGTTATGGTTTGCCTCCGGAGAGGGGGATTATTCACCACCAACACCATCAAATCCTTCCACAACACCGTCATCATGCTCTCTCCGACCATGTATGATAATCCGATGTAGGCACGTGTGATGGATGGGTTGTATGAGATTTATCGTGTAATAGACTTCAGATTAATGGGGGAATGATCCCTAGTGTAATGATTATTTGAGCATTGATGTTATTATGACTTTCCCAATGATTATTACTAGGACCCGAGTAATACGATTTTAGATCTGAACCATTATGTTTTTTTATGTCTATTTGTTCATGATTGCACATGTTATACTTTTGATCCGGAGAACCCGAGAGTGATAGACCGAGGTATCAAAGAGAATTGCTATAATTTGAGGATAACATGTATTCATAGAGTGATAATGGATTATTCCGGTTGACCCGCAAGGTCACCTTAATAACCCTAGTTTCCTTATGGACCCCGAAGCAAGGGGGGTGGACTCTAGATGAGAGGCGGGATCTTTTTATGCATGTTTCTCAATTTGTAGAATACATCTCTACAATGGTTCCAGAACATGAGCTAGGTTGTGATCCCAATCAACTGTCTATTTGCATTTTGAAATCCTCCATGCTTCAACCCAATATCAATCCCTATGCCTACGTTTAATACTACTGTTGATCTCTTTTAAGTTACATGTACTTGACAACTACTAGATATTTTTGCTGATGTGATACTGCTTTGCCACAAACATCACTCGATTCACCATATTGTTATTGTTACTAATTATTCTAGCAAGCAAGCATCTGTTTTAGGGGTGCTTGAATTGACAACTCAACTGCTAAAACTTATAAATAAGCTTCGGCTCTCTTTGTGTCAAATCAATAAATTTGGGTTGTGATATCTACCTCGAAGATTGTTGTGATCCCATATATGTGGTGTTATCACAGCTTACTAAGGAGCATGGCAACACTATTTGTGAGACTTGGACCTCCTTCACTCCATGATGGTACAGTTTAAGGGGTGAACCTACTCGCTGCCAGACGCGAGTCACAATCGCAACACCACTCCCCAGGAGTGCATCCTATGGTTCTGTATGTGTGGTGCTCGGGCAAGCCTAGGGGTGTACGTTAGACAACAATGTGCATGTTCAGTTTGATGGCGCTTTTATTTCTAGAGTTGAAAGGGGGGAATATGGAATGAGTGAGAGACGCGCATCATGTGCGGAAGACGAAATCCAACGAGGATGGAGCAGCTGACGCAAGGCTACGAATCTTGGAACAGGCTCTCGCCCCGCTTTATAGATAAAGCACAAACCAAAATACACAGCCAAACGATACAACTAGTGAGGAAGCCCTCTTACACAGTAGATCCTGGGATAGCTGGACAACCTAAACACACGCAACTATGTTGCCGAAAGATTACATAGGTAGGCCTAAATACAAAAACCAGGACACACCCTAGGACACCTAAGTTCCATAACAACGCCCTCAGGAGGGGAAACGGTGCTACGCGTCACCGTTGCCCAGTCTGAGATGCACAAAGGCCTTCACCTGGAACCTGGCACGGAGAGAAGAACCTCAACAACGTCCTGAAGAGGAGAGCAACACCCGTGGGCTTCAAAAATGATTTACATAATTATCAGAAACACAGAGGGGGTTCCATTTTCAGAATCCCTTCCACCCGCGTCGCTCCCGAGGGCGACCAGGGGCAAACCGCAGCACACCACCACTCTCTCCTTCCGGCCTTTCTCCCCCACCGCCGACAGGCAAAGCCCGACAGGTGCGGGGCGGATGCTCGGGCGCTAGGGTGAGGCGGGACTTAACGGCGAGCGTGCCGGACAACAACAATTTGGTGCTTGTATGTGGTGCACCGGCTATGGTGTCTTCTCCTTGGACTGTGTGTGCGGGCTTGTCTCTAGCCAGATCTGGTCGGATCTAGCGGGTGGGGGGAGGCATGGGAGGGAGGGAGGTGGCGATCAGCGAGGGTGGTGTAGGGAGTTGGGCTACAGTGGCGTGTTCTGATTCGGTTGGCGCCATGGTGGGAGCTCATGATGGTTGCACGGGTTGCCAACACGCTCGTGGCGGCGGCGGGGTGCGGGTGGTGGTGGCGACCTTCCTTCTCCTAGGTCCGTGGCGACAGAAAGGGTCCGGACCTAGGTCTCGCGCTCCGGCGGGCTAGATATGGGCCTGGGGCGGGTCAGAGTTGTCGCTCCAGGTAGGTGAGGCATTGTGCTCGGTCCAAGTGGTGCTCGCAAGCGGTGAGTTCCTCTTCTCGCGGGCGCGGCAGGTGATGGTGGTGGTTGAGACATCACCACGCCGGTGGACGGATGGAAGTCCATGGATGTGGTGTCGTGCGAGTTCGCTAGGCCAAGTCATGTCTACGAGTAGGGTGAGGTGCCTCCGCTCTTCCTACCGTGGTTGACGGGCTGTAAAGTGGGCGGTTGGTGGCTTCTCTCACCATGGATGCGGGGGTGGCAACCCTGGCTGGCGGCCTGCATGGTTAGGTATCTAATAGGCACCATGGCGGTAGTGTGGCTATGCCTCTTGGCGGAGGGGGCAGTGAGGGGTGCAGCGGTGGGTGGTTCAGGCTCGCTATTTGTCATGGACAGTGGCGATGCCCAAAACTAGATTTGGAGGCTCGTGCTCGTCGTGGTTGTCCTGTAGGAGGCCTCTTGATGACACAGGTGAGTTGTCGAGCGAAAACTCCTCGCTTTGATGCTCACAGTGGCAATGCCTGCGGGTGCCAGCTCCCCTCTTGAGGATGTCGTTGTGGTTCTCCTCTTCGTGCCAGGGCTCCAGGTGAAGACCCTTATCCGTCTCGGACTCGGCGGCGGCGATGCTTTGTGTCGTTCCCCCTCCTCAGTGTGTTGTCGTGGCGCTTAGGTGTCGTAGGGTATGTTGTGGCGTTGTATTCAGGCCTACCTGTATTATTTCTAGGCAACGTAGTCGCGTGCGTTTATGTTGTCAGGTTATCCTGGAATTTGCTTTGTAAGAGGGCTTTCTCACTACCTTGTATCATTCAGCCGTGTTCTTTGGTTTGTTTTTTATTTATAAAGCGGTGCGATGGAAACAGTGTAGAAGTTCCACGGTCGAGCTTGTCATCTATCTGATCTGATCTACTCTGCACAGAGGAAGCGACGGTACCTTGTATAATCTGCACTACTATTCAATCCTGTTTGCAAGCGCCAGTGAGAGCAGCTACCCTTCAATCCTGCTTCCTGATTGACATTGTACAATCGGATGCAAATCCGCCTTTTAGTTAAAAATAAATTGCCAAGGGGGCGGTTCTCAAAAAAGAAAAAAGGGGGATGATGACAACACGGGCGTGGTTGTCACTTTTTTTTCTATCGCCAGGAGCTGTCCAGTCTCAATCTAATAGCAACGATTAATCTCAGAGAGGATGGTTTAAGAAGTTCCATCGGCTAATGTTTTGATGGTTGCCGCAGGGCCTACAAGATTAATGGTTGGATGTTTCTGATTTTTGTGGTAATTTCTATAATATTTCTCTATTTTTGTTTTGAATTGTGTGCTTTTAATATATATAATAGAATAGATAGATTAGGAGCTGGTGTTTGTATGCATAGCTTCAAAACGCATTTTGTTGTTTCTATTGGTAAGTTGATTAACGTTTTTTGGTTACTGGAATTCAGAATATTGTGATTGTGATAGGCAAATCATGTGAATGCATGTCATTGAGGTAAAAAAAATTGCAGATCTACTTGGAGATAGTATTTATTTACATGAAAAGTACTACTTTAGTGTATCTAATTTCTGTGAGCAATTAGGTAAAATCATAGTTTTTTCACCTTGGATGTTGACATCATTAGAACTCAATACCTGATTCTGTTTCTCTTCTATAGATGAAGAACTTAACTTATTGTTGTTCTTCTGACCAGCTACCTCATAGCAGCTACCAGTCCGCAATGTTTGTTGAGCATCGCCCTAGCCTTTGTGTATATCTATGCACTTCTCGTCAAACGTTCCTTGATAAATCTCCGAGCTGTACGCATATTTTTCATTGGAGACTGGGTGAGTCATATTTTCTCAGGCACCTGAACCGAACAACCGCCTGTCATTCATTTTAGACTTGTACGTTAATATGTTTTAAATTCATGAACAGCAAATGACTTTCTTAATGAGACGCGCATTTTTCTTTTCCCCGAAACTCATCCATTTTTCACCTTGATGTTTTCTGTAGATCACAGGGACCGTAACCTTGAGTGCAGCATGTGCATCGGCAGGCATCACTATTCTCATTGATAATGATGTGAAGTACTGCGAAGCCCTTCCTTGTTTAAGGTTGAGGACTGGTTGGTCTATAATCTTTTCGCCTCGATGCATTGTCTTTCTTCGGGATTAGTGCAATGAATGCAACATTCGACATGCTACAACTCCTTTGATTGAGTGATGACATCTGATTTATTGCATTCACGAGATTTAGTGGTGGTGCAGATAGCCCAAAAGTGATCAGGTCAATCATCTGAATGGGCTGGCCCAGGGGTGCTTGGTTTTCGAAGGATGGGCATGTATCAAAGCCCCATGTCCGTCTTGGATGGTCGCAGCAGTCCAATGCCTATCGTCGGCAATGTCGACATTGAGACCTCTAGCTGGACGAGGGGCCAGAGGTGAGTGTATGCGCGTATGTATGAGCGCTTGCGTCTGTACCGTTATAACAAAAAAAACCTGGACGAGGGTCCCTTGCTCCTTTGCCTGTTTGACCAGGTCATCCCACGCTTATTTGGGCATATGGATTTATGTGTTTCAAATATACTAACTTTGCATTGGCATATATGTAGATGTAGCTAGTGAAATAGAAAAGGAGTAAATTTGAACCTTTTTCCCAACGGGAATAACGGGACCTGAAGATAGTACATCTTGGTTTTATATTTCCACATCTTGCAATACTCGTTTGTATGCCTATCTGAACTTTGAAATGACGGTTTGGCTTAGTCTCACGTAACTTTGTCACCATGGGCATGGAGGAACACTAGATGCAAATGTTGGTGTCCAAGATGATTGAGGACTTCGGCGCACATATCTAAATGTTAGTAAGCTTTGTTTTTACCAGGTATCTTTGTGTTGGTACAAGTATCTTCCATCAGTTGTATTGTATTTGCTTTAATCGATAATAAAGTCATATATTGTTGAATGCTAGCTTTATGAATTATTATCTTTTGAACAAAGTCACAAATTAGTACAAGTGATGCCAATCAAGCAAAGAGCTTATATCCCGGATATCCATCTCGGTTCACACCCCCCCCCTGTGGTTAGCCAGATACATTCAACGTAGACACTACTACTACATCAACAATCATGGCCCTATATAATGTGGTGACATGTTGCCAGAGACACACACATACATATAGAAGCTAGCATCAAAATTTTGATTTCAACTGCCATTCATAGCATGATATGCTAAACTAACCCAGTGGAATAATGCTAAACAACCGCAGGAGGCTAGTGTCACTAGCTAAAAAACAAGAGCTTCCTTCCCGTTGCCGTTTTTGGCTCCTCCCACGGCCTGCCACTACCGCAATAACCCTCTATGCTGACGGCGACAGGCCGTTGGCATAGGCCTTATACCGTCGATATAGCTCTGTCGGCATCGATAACGTCAGCGTGGTCTTGTCAGACCGTCGGCATAGAAAATCCGTCAGCATAGGTGTCGATGGCAAGTGATGCAGATCGATGACGTGGACGCAAGCTATGCCGACGGCCGCCGTTCCTGTCGTCGGTATAGAACTGACGGCGTCAACACCCGTCACACGCCGGGTCACCGGGCCCACCTCTACGCCGATGGCCCAGGTATGCCAATGGCTGCTGTAGGCATACACCGACCTATGCCGGCAGCTTATCTGCGCCGACGACCCTGTCATCATACCTGGAGATAGCCCGAGAGCTTAGATACACCGACGGCCTGGCCTAGGCTGTCGGCATACCTCAGTATAGGCCGACAGGGGCCGTCCGCATTATTTTGGCCGTCAGGGTAGGGCCCTGTTCCGGTAGTGTACTTGCCGTTTAAGCTTAACTTGAGTGGAGCTAGTGTACCGGTTTGACTTGGAGGACATCATCGGAACTAGCGGCCCGCATGCGTACGTGCGTGACCCGGCAGTCGGTGCCGATCCGCCGCGTCACATACGCATCGACGAGATTAGCTCCATGGGATATGCTTTTCATCCATGCATTATTTAGTGCTTATTACAAGTCCATCCATGAAGATGTGTCGAGACGAGAAGATGGGTTCCGGCACCGCGCAAACACTGCACCACTAGTTTATATTGACTTACCGGAACGATAGTTGGCCCGCTGGTCAAGAATAAGGGTTTATGCCAAGGATTTAAAGCATATCCTTTGTTAGAAAAAACTGAAAGCATATCGTAGGTACAAGCTTACAAGGAGTAAGAGCATCTCTAGAAGATCCCGCAAAAGAGGCCATTTGGTAAAATAACCGTCGAGCGGACGAGGTTGTTTTCTGCCCTGAGCAGATCCCGCAAAATCGGCCATCCGCTAAATTTATGTGCGGGATCCTGTAAAGTGCGGGTCATATCCGCCATATCTACGGGTTCCGTCCCTCTTTTTGTTGGTTCTCCCACATCTCTCCCGTGTCTTGGCGCCAAGAAACTTTCAGCTCGCGCGCCCTTCCCCACCGCCGCATCTCCCTGCTGTCTCTTGCTGCCCCCGGCCGCCCCGCGCCGTACAGTAGCTCCGCCGCCCCGCGCCGCACATGTTCCACCAATTTTGGAGGCCAAGGGTGCCCATTTTCTCCGCGGGGGAGCGGCCGCTGCCGGCGCCATGGATCCACCCCGGAGCTTGCCGCACGGCCTTGTAGCGAGCGGATCCCCCTAATTCCGGCGCCGATGAGCCTCGAAATCGCCGAAGCGATAGCCGCGCTCCGGGTTTGGGCCATGGTGAAGAAGGGGTTTGGCCGCTTTGATTCGACTGGCGGAGGAGAAGAAAGGGGTGACTCACTTGATTTCGGCCCGTGGAATTGCATCGGGGGGAGGTAAGTTTAATGCCCGGCGATTAGTTGATTCAATTTCGACTGACAAGATTTTGAAAAAAAATCACCAACGTGTGCATTTGTTTAGATGGACTGGAGTTCGTCGTCATAGTGTGGTTGCATCTCGTGGACAAATTTGAAAGGGGGCCGAAGAGAAAGCGTCACGGATACACAGTTGGCCGGCTATGCATTCCTCGCAATTGAGATCTCGCCGACAAGATGCTCATGAAGGAGTACTTTGCCGAGGTATGGCTCACATTTTCTGTAGGTGATATCGGATGTGTAGGCCTCTTTTCGTGCGCATTGTTGAAGCTTGCGAGAAAATTTGTTGTTTTACAGTCGCCGGAGGAATGCTGCAGGTTTGCTAGGGTTTAGTGCATATCAAAAAATATCGGGGCGATGAGAGTGATTGCATATGGCATTCTCGCTGACTATATCGATGAATATCTTCGCATTGTAGAAGAACCATCAAATGTGTGCGAGTGTTTGCGGAGACAATGCTCCGGGTTTTTGGCCGGAGTATCTTCGAGCTCTAGAGGAGGAGAAAAAGAAGTTTATGTGGATGAACGAAGAAAGGGGATGACCATGCATGCTTGGGAGTATTGATTGCATGCATTGAAGGTGAAAGAACTACCTGGTGGCTTGGGCAGGGCAATATACCGTCCACAAACTTAAACCTACCATTGTGATTGAAGCCATGGCTTCACGTGATTTATGGATTTGGCATTGCTTCTTTGGTTTGTCAGGTTCTCTCAATGATGTCAATGTCTTGCAGTGGTCTCATCTTTTTCCTCCACTAGCTAATGGAAAAGCCCCGCCTTGCAACTATACCTTCAATGGCCATGACTATACTATGGGATACTATCTTGCTGATGGTATTTATTCTCCATGGTCAACATATGTGAAGACCATTAGTGACCCCAAAACCAAGAAGCACAATTTTTTGCCGAAGCACAAGAAGCATGTCAAAAGGATATTGAGAGGGCATTTGGTGTGTTGCAAGCTCGGTTTGCCATTGTCCGAGGTCCAACTCGCTTCTAGGATAAAAAAATCCCTTAGAAACATCAATGACTGCATGTGTAATTTTTCACAACATGTTCATCAAGGACGAGAGGGATTTGAACTTAGAGTTTTATTATGACAATGTTGGTGGCCGTGTGAAGTCTGTCAGGGATGCATATGAGATCACTGCATTTGTTGACACCTACCAGAAGATTGAGAACACTGCTTCACGCTACCAGCTCCGTGATGATGTTGTTGAGCACCATTGGCAACTTTGTGGGAGATAGACTCCCATTTTATTTTATTTTTAAAAATCATATGTATTTGTGTCTGATTTGAACAATTTGTTGTCATATTAACTATTTGAACTTGAACATTTGTTGTAACGAAGACGATTGTTTCATTGAGAATTGCCTTTGGGACCATTTATATCCATATGTTTAATATAGTTATTCTATTCAGCTTTTATAGTTAAAAAACAAGAATTTTCAAAGCTCCAGTCTTTTTGCGGTACTGCGAGGCCTCTGGCGCCGAAAATATTGTGTAGACTCGTCTCGGAAATGTTTTACGAGACGAGTTTACCGGATTTATTCTGCCGGATACCTCGCGGTACTCTAATTTTCTTTTATAGATGACCCGTAAACGCATTATGTGGGGCAGGGCTATACCCATAGTTTTTAAATTAGCGCGCTAAGTATCTTAGCGGCGGACCTCTTCCAAATGCTATAGCGGAGCTATAGCGCGCTATTTAAAATGTTTGTTCATTTATTTGGACCAAACTCTCTTAGCGCAAGACCTTTTGTAAACGCTATAGCGTGCTATAGCGGAGCTATAGCGGGCTATTTAAAACAATGGCTATACCGGATATGCTTCTCTAAGTTAGATCTCTCTACTTTTATTGTAGCTGTTATTTTTTGCTTCCTCCGTCCCACAATAGCTTGCAAAAACGTCGTACATATCGAGGGAGTATTTATTCAGGCAGTCTTCATCGTGCATATCTGACACGCGAAGAAGTAGAACGCATATGCTAAATGATCCTGAGCACTAAAGCTAATCAAGCTTTGCTTTTGCTTGTCGTCGCTCTTGGCAAAACAATCGCCGTGGTGATCGATGGATTGCTTGCCGACAACGTGCACGTGCGCGCGTGTGTGTTGGTTATCCAGGGCAGGCCAGTCGACGTCGACGGACCCATGCATGGCTTGACATTTGGCGCGCTCTCTGCCGTCGCGTGTGCATGGATGCTTCGTCCGGTTGTCTTCGGCACGTGCCACATATGAGAGGCTAGCTACTGGAGTAGTACTGCGCGGGTGCGTCTTCTAGGGGAGGTCGCTCCTCCTTCAACGTTGGAACGTGGCGCATACGCAGAGCTAGCTCACTGCCTCCTCGCCTGCGCCTGGGAACGTGGCGCATACGCAGAGCTAGCTCTGCCGGTTGACGGAACGTCAACCGGTGACGTACATGTGTAGGCTACAAGAAGATTGCCTTTTTTTGGAAGCAGATTACTGCACTTTTTACTTGAGAGAACGCTGCACGATCACATACTTTTCAGGGCTCGCTGTAGGATAACTTTTTTTCTTAGAATCCGCTACAGGATCATATGCTACTACTCACGGAGCGCGGCTATGTGCGGAGCCTCCTAATCAACGCTTCAGGCGCCAGTTCATAGATTGATCCTGGCTAATCAATGCTTGAAAAAAAAGGTGATCAATTTTGTAAAAAATTCAATTTTTAGAAAAAAATCAAAATTTAATTTCATAGATTTCTAAAAAATATTTGCAATTTTTATAAAAATCACGCATTTAGCAAAAAGAAAAAGGTAAATGAGAGGAAATGGAAAGGAAAAGAAAAAAGAAGGAAAAAACGAACAAAACCGTTTCAAAGAAGTAAATAAATAAACTATCAAAAAACAGTGGAAGAAAAAGAAAATGGAAAAACGAAAGAAGAAAAGAAAGAAAAAGTTCTATGTAAACACCGCAGCTGAGGTGGTCGGGTGGTTAGCGCGGCACGTATATAGTAGCGAGATCAGGATTTCCGGGATGCATGTTTAGTGGCAGGAGACGTCCCCGTGAACTACGAGGCGTATACGGTGACTTCATAAAAGCTTAATGAAGAGGACATGACTACCTTGGGTACGACCAAAAATATTGCATACATGCATATTTGACAGGTGATTTCTAGTGCAAACTATTCAATAATCTATTTATGTTATCCAGAACAAAAATACTTCACACACTTTTGTGTTCTGTCTAATTGCAGGTGTATGGGACATTTGTACAATCCACATATGAAGATAAGGGAAAAGGAGAAGTTTAGGTTCTATTCAAAAAGTCCTCTCACGTCATTTTTGGGTCAAGAGAAGATAGAGTCCAAGTATTTCACGTTCTGGATTCAGATTCGGACTGCACAGATATACCTGACTCAAAACGCCAACAACTTTTTCATACGGACTCCAAATTGGGTGATTATTTTTTTGTTGGAAAGTAGATTTCGTGCTCTTTCCAGCCCAATTGGATTCATCTTAAAATTCGTCCGGAGCGTTGAGATATCAACGAAACAATCAGACGCTGCAGCAGAATCCGAGTCAAACAACAAGTCCAAAGGTGTTGCATCACCTCCACTTGGGCCCATGAGCCTTGTACGACCTAGGGTTGGTTTTAGGCTGCCTTGGGACGTCCTCCCACCTCCTTGGCCGCCACCCCTTGCTCCAATATAACTAGATCCATTAGTAGTTTTTTCCTTGGGATTTGTTTAGTTAAAAGTTAGCCATTGCAACTTCGTGTGCTTCATTTGTGTCCAACGACCAGACCAAGACCACTTTTCGGATCCCCACCATTATCAATACTTCATACATATTCGCAATATTCAGATTGTTTTTATCATATTCTTGCTTGTTCATCGATTGCTTGCAGGAATAGACCTTCGTGGTCAGATTGATCGTGCTCCGGCATGGTCAATAACCTCTCAGAGTTGGTTTAGCGATTGCTAAGGCGCAATGTTGTTGCACGTTTGTAGTCGGATCGTCAAAGTCATCTCCAGCTAATCGATAGTTATCATCTCATCGAAAGATCTGGACACCCCGCCTCTATCAAGTGGTATCATATTTCCATGTTGCTCGGCGAGATTTTGCAGTTTTTCGTAGTTTAGATCGAGTCTGTTCTTCATACCTATAGTCCACAAAAAAGCCAACAGAAAAAATTAGGGTTAGTTCATCCTATCCAAACCAGTCTAAGCCTTTGCATAGTCTTTTCAGTATTTTGCTTTGTTGAATTTGCGGTTGCATCATCGCGTCAAGTTGTTGGTCTTAGCGTCTAGTCTTTTAGAGTTTTGAGTTCTGGTCATAAGTTGTCACGCCGCCACCGCACCACCATCATCGCCCCTGCCACCTACCACCACCGCTCCGAATCCGTATCCATATACCACCACCAATCCGTATCCATATACCACCACCGATCCATATCCATATACTACCACCGCTACCACCACCGCTGCCATATACCACCACCATATATCCACCACCAATCCGAGTTCCTTGCATATTAGGTTTGTTTTCGAGATCCATCTAATTTCCGATTCGTGTTTCCTTGCCTGAGTAGGTTTTAAAAAAGAGTCAGAGACCCCGGCAGTTTTAGGCCAAAATTTGGTGACGAAAATATTTTTCCCTATCCTGTTTTAGGTCCCAGGGAGTGTTTTGAGACACTCGCCATCATAGTGATTTTTTGTCGCACTTTTTCGTCGTCGCTGCCCTGATTTCCGAAAAAAAATTGTCAAATTTTTTTTTCGCGCCCATCCTGTCAGTTTGACTTGGGAAGAGTTTTGAGACACTCGCCATTATAGTGATTTTTCGCAAAAAAAAGGAGCGCAAAAAAATAGAGCGCAAAAAAAAGATTGAAAAAAAACTAAAAAAAAGTCAGAGGAAAAAAAAGTAAAAGAAAAAGAAAAAAAGTGTGAGGAAAAAAAGAGAGAAGAAAAAAAAATCGGATCTATCTAGACTCAATCGTAGTTGAATTCGGATTGGAATCTGTCTTGTGCACTGTTTAGTAAAATAGGCATAACTTTCTCATACAAAGTCCGTTTTGGCTCCGCGAGTAGTCAAATGAAAGCTAGCGACGAGCCGCATCTAAATAGTTGCAGAACCTAGTTCAATATTTGGCACATCAAAATCAGCTTCTAAATAGGTCTTTTTGCCCTCCGAAGGTCACGCATACAGTTTGTTCCAGTTTTTCAGGCCAGTTTTAGAATTCTTTGACTCCTGATACCAATTCGGAATTGAGTGATTTTTTTTTGCATTGGAAAGCTTGAGTTAGTAGCATTCTTTGAAAAAAGTAATTCGAAAATTGGCTCAAACTTTTCAAGAAGAAAGTTGGAGAGAGAGTTCTTGTATATCGTGCTTGGCAGTTGTTTTTCATCATTATCTTTACTGCCGTTGTGAACTTCACTTATATCTTGCTGTCCAGAGCTACTTAGTATCCTTCATTGATGCTAGTTGTGCTACACCATGACTTCATTAGTGTTCTAGGCTCGCGTCTCTAGTCCGGTCTAGCCTAGCACCAACACAGTACCGTCGTTGAGTGTTTATTCAATATTGCATCTTTGAATTGATTATTGCTAATCTTTTGCTACCATATATAGCCAACCCAGCTCCACATATTTATACACCGTGTATACGTACGTTCCCCTGGCAATCGCTTTACACAATCTTCAGAGTAACTTGACACCGCTGGTTGCCTGTCACCACCTGCCGCATGGTAAGAACTTGTAAGATATTGATATTTGCTTTACTGTGAGCACTTTACAACCACATCCTAGTAGTTCATAGGAACATTATTCCCGAATTTTGTTTCTTATTTCAACTAATCATGACATGTTCCGAAGATAGAAGTTCTTGGACGACGGACACATCTTCACCATCACGAGAGTTGGGAGAACACACACAAGCACATGGTCAGGTTATCTCTTTACCGTCATTTGAGGGTAGATTTAATCCTGCTATTTATCTCGCTTGGGAGCTTGAAGTAGAACAAGTTTTTAGTCACCATGACTTTTCTGAACTTGAGCGAGTACGAGCTGCCACTAGAGCATTTACTGGTTTTGCTTCTGTTTGGTGGAGTGTGCATTGTAAGAGAAAACATTGATAACCAACCCACAACTTGGAAAGAGTTGAAAGATGTAATGAGACCACAATTTTTCCCTCCTTACTATCGTCGTGAATTGCTTTGCAAATTTGAATAATTTAAACAAGGCAACAACACTGTTCATGCTTATTACCAAGAGTTCAAATCTTATATGCATCATTGTGACATAGAAGAATCTGAGGATTATACAATGAATATATTTTTTGGTAGTTTGAACCATGGTATTCAGGCAAGATTTCAGTATATTCCTCGTTGCATTACCGGTATGTATGTTCGTGCTTGTACCTTTGAGAGACAGTTACAGGAGGATGCATTGGGTGACTACAACAACTACCATTACAATTCATGCTCACTACCATCGGTTGATTCCTCCACCGTTGCACCTACTAG
Organism: Aegilops speltoides; assembly: GCA_021437245.1. Lineage (NCBI taxonomy): Eukaryota > Viridiplantae > Streptophyta > Magnoliopsida > Poales > Poaceae > Aegilops > Aegilops speltoides. Next base: position 51,334,328 of record CM038146.1, read on the forward strand.
AGCAGCCACACCTCAGATTGTGAGTGTGACATCATCTCAAGTGTATGGTATATTGTCATTGTCCATACCTACATCAGCTACGTCTTTGCGACAGGGTAACAATAAAGGTATTGATGATATAACTTCACATGAGAATGATGCATGCCTAATTAACTTAAATGCAACATGTGTTGAGTTACCTGTTGATTTGAGCACAACACCTATTTGAGAGAATAATGTTACTATCATGAATGCATCATGTGATCAAACAACTGAAATACCAACAATTTTGGGTGCGCCCATTGAATTAACTGTTGATGTCAAAGAACCATGTGAATCAGGAAATAAATCAGATTTGGATCATATACATTTTAAAACAATTGTGCCAATGTTTAATCATTTTGATATGACCTCTAATCTTGGTGATCATTTTGTGTCAAATGACTTATTGTATGTTTGCTTATTTAAGCATGTTGTAGCATGTAAATTTGATGCCAGTAAGGTTTATTCATCAATGTTGGGATGGTTTAATGATGAATATTGTCAATCTTTTAAAATGAATAAGAGCTTCACTTATATGTGCAAACTAAGTTGCAATATTTTCGTGGCTTCTTCTTCTTATGATAATATTTTGGTTTTATATTTTATGAACTATGAAAGTTACTCATGCATACATGTGTCATATGTGCAAAAACAAAGGGAAGTAAAAAATGGATGACATATTCATATACAATATGTACACATTGTCTCTTTTGTTAGCCAAATTTCAGATTAAGCAACGCCAAGGACGGCTTTGTTTTCAAGAAGGAAAGGATGATGAGGACATGACTACCTTGGATACGACCAAAAATATTGCAAACATGCATATTTGTCAGATGATTTCTAGTGCAAACTATTCAATAATCTATTTATAACAGAACAAAAATACTTCACACACTTTTGTGTTTTGTCTAATTGCACGTGTATGAGACATTTGTACAATCAAAATATAAAAATAAGGGAAAAGGAGAAGTTTAGGTTCTATTCAAAAAGTCCTCTCACGTCACTTTTGGGACAAGAGAAGATAGAGTCCAAGTCTCTCACGTCCTGGATTTAGATTCGGACTGCACAAACATACCTGACTCAAAACGCCAACAACTTTTTCATACGGACTCCGAATTGGGTGATTCTTTTTTTGATGGAAAGTAGATTTCGTGCTCTTTCCAGATCAATTGGATTCACCTTAAAATTCGTCCGGAGCATTGAGATATCAACGAAACAATCAGACGCTGCAGCAGAATCCGAGTCAAACAACAAGTCCAAAGGTGTTGCATCACCTCCACTTGGGCCCATGAGCCTTGTACGACCTAGGGTTAGTTTTAGGCTGCCTTAGGACGTCCTGCCACCTCCTTGGCCGCCACCCCTTGCTCCTATATAAGTTGATCCATTAGTAGCTTTTTTCTTGGGATTTGTTTAGTTAAAAATTAGCCATTGCAACTTCGTGTGCTTCGTTTGTGTCCAACGACCAGACCAAGACCACTTTTCGGATCCCCACCATTATCAATACTTCATACATATTCGCAATATTCAGATTGTTTTTATCATATTTTGCTTGTTCTTCGATTGCTTGCAGGAATGGACCTTCGTGGTCAGGTTGATCGTGCTCCGGCGTGGTCAATAACCTCTCGGAGTTGGTTTAGCGATTGCTAAGGCGCAATGTTGTTGCACGTTTGTAGTCGGATCGTCAAAGTCGTCTCCACCAAATCGATAGTTATCATCTCATCGAAAGATCGGGACACCCCGCCTCTATCACATAAGATAATATGCTGGATTAGTCTCTCGCAGGTGCTCATAGGGGTAGATTGTGCGTGTGCGCTCTTATAAGGAATGAGTGTATGCGCGTATATATATGAGGGTTTGCATTTGTACTACATTGAAAAATAAGGAAAAATATGAAGATGGGCCGAGCCCAACTACAGCACATGTGTAGCTGCTTCAGGCGCCGGTTTATAAAAACACTATAAACCGGCGCCTGAAGCACCATATGGGATTCCCGGGAGATCCTATTGGACGCTCATTGCATCCAACAGCGCATTGATGCACAGGGGGCGACTGGGACGGTCAAAGCTAGCGAAAATTAGTTCACTTTAAAAATGTTAAGCTTTGTAAGAACTGAACCCAAGATTGAGCTAGCGTACATTGTTGAATATCACGCTGCGTGAAATAATTCAGATCCAAACCAGTGTCGATCCAATTTTTTTGGAAATTTCGAGCGCAAAACATTCTTTTTTTTTAAAACAACACAAATGCCTATGAAATGCAAACACATTCCAAATTTGTTAAAGTTTTTACAAAACTCAAATAATTTGAAAAAGATGCGAATGGTTATGGAAATAATGCACAATTTTTTGAGTCACGTTTTGCTAAAACTCTCAAAAAAACAAATGCGAACATTTTTTGAAATTCCACCAAAAATTGGAACGAGAAGATTTTTTGAAAGCTTGGAATAAAATTGGAAACCATGATTATTTTTTCCAAAACTGGAACATTTTTTCAAATTCCAAAGCTAACTTCGGAAGTGAACATTTTTTGAAAATTGGAACATTTTTTGAAACTCCGCCTCCAAATTTAGGAATAAGAACATTTTCGAAAATTTCAAAACATTACGAAAATAGGAACATTTTTTAAAACCCTTGAACAATACTTTAAAATATGATATATTTTTTAATATGTGAACCATTTTAAAAAAGAGAGCATTTTTTGAATCCACCAAACAAATTTGGAAACATGAAATTTGCTAACAATTTTGAAAAGGACCATTTTAAAAAAAATATCCAGCTTTCCTGAAAAGATGTAAAAATTTAGACATTTTCAAAAATTAACTATATTAGAAAACAAAGAAGCAAAAATGAAAAACGAAAAAGCGATAAAACCAGGACAAAAAACCTGTTTGGGAACCTTCTAACACCGCAAGAAAAAAACAGAAGGAAAGAAAAATCCAAACGCTAGATAATTGACCTACCCACTACATCGCTTGCTCGCGTATCCCCCTATGTGAAGCGTCGACATTATGACACAGTGCGCATCCTATAGGATTTTCCGGATTTTCCCGCCGCGTGCTGCAAGGGTAGCTCCTATTTGGCGCGGTGCGCGTCAAAGATTTTTTTTCAAGATTTTGGGGCGCGAGGTGTCCCGATTGTTCTTCAATATTTCAAATAAAAATTCTGGCTTTCAAAGAAGACTCATGGATTCAAATAAATGTTCCTCGAATTCAAAACAGTTCTTCAAACATAAAATGTTCGCAATTTGAAAATAATGAACTTTTTTTGAATTTCAATGAACATTTTTACGGGCATTTTTCAATATTGGCGAAAAAATTTAGTTATTACACGAACAAATTATGATTTCGATGAACATTTTTTGAACAATATGAAGAAAATTTGTATTATAGAATATATTTTTCAGAAATAAAAGTGCAAATTTTGAAAATTGATGAGTATGTTTTGAAATGTATGAACAAATTTCGAATTTGATGCATTTTATTTCAATTCAATTAACATTTATTAAATTTTGATGAACATTTTTAAATCCCATGAATAAAAATTGAAATGGATGAACACTTTTTGGATGTGATGAACAAAAAACATATTCGCAAATTGAAAATGAAATTCGCCTAAAAAGGTGAAAATGTAAAGCAGAAAAAAATAGAAAACACAAAAGAAAGAGAAAAACAAACAGAATGAAAAATGTTCACAAATCGAAAATGAAATTCGCCTAATCAAGTCGCTCCCGGGTGACCGCTTGTTGCGTCAAACTGTCGACACAACACACAACGTCCGCCACTGCATACGAGACAACCCTATTTCTCGCTTTAAGCGAGCCAGGGGTACCTCTCGCGTGGAGGGATCCCCAGATGGGCCGGTCCAGCCGCGCGGGAGGCCAGCCGCCTAGAGTGTGTTTTTTTTTCTATTTTATGTTCTCATTTTTTTCTTTATTTTTGAAATTTTCTTTTATATCTATAATACCTAAATAGTTCATCCCCACTAAACTAATTCTCTTGACATGCATCCTATCCACATCAGCAGCCACATTACCTCGTCATCCTTGCTGATTTCATTTCTTTTTTTTTTCACAAAAGGATTTCACTGCGGTGCAGCGTTTCCTGTCTTCACGGCAGTATTTTTTCATGACGATTCTCCATGCGAACGCCACTTCATTTTCCTTTCTCTCTTCGCCTTCTTTAGTGGTCATTATATCTCTTCTCCTTCCTCGGGCAGGGTAACAGACGCACTCACGCACACCTCCTCCACGAAACCCCTCGATTCATCTCCCTTGGGCTTCATTACCATAAATCCTTCGCCCCTCTTTGCATTCACGGACGCACCTCAGGCCACCACTTCATCCAGCCATGTCACTACTCATGATCCCATATCAGCCTCCTCCTCAATCTATCCATGATGATGATATTGCAGAGTGGATGATTATCATGAGCCTAGGGCAACAATGCGTTCGTCTCTACCTCCAGCGGCAGAGGCGACTTCCACTGTTCCACAACCTCCCTCCTCCACTGTGGTGCCCTTTCTGCCTCCCTCAAAGTCATCGTCAACGTACGTCTCCGTGAGCCATCGAGGACAAAACCGGCACCAGCAGCAGCAATACCTCCAGGTCCATCTCGCCGGCGAGCAGCCGGGCGTTCTCACCTACCCACTCACCGGCATCGCGACCCAAGCCCTTCTCACCGTCAAGCTCCACCGCAAGTTGCTCCCACTAGGATTAACTACTACCACTAACTGTTGCCTACCGCTGCTAGCAGGTTGCCGGCAGGGGATCAACTCCTACGATTCAACAGCCGATGAGTCGTCAGCCGGCTTTAAGAGAAGCAGCGCATGTGGCCGCCCTCCGACAGCCTCACCACCACCATTCACAATGACGGCCATGATCACATGAAGCTGGACCAGGAGCTGGTTGGGTGGAGGAGTTCCTTGCCATGCTCGACTTGATAGTTGATCTAACCATTCTAGAAACCATTGGGGTAAGAAGAGTCCATAAATTTCCTTGAGTTTCGTTGCCATCAAGCCTTCACCATAGCTAACACTCCACCACCACTGGTGACTACCCTATGATGCCTCTCTGGATATATTTTTTCCACTCGGCCTTAATTCGTTGTACAATACTGAATCAATACCTACCCTAAACTCCTTTTTTGTTCCCAGAACTGTGTTGTATGTGTTGAGTATCGTGATTATTAGGAAAGATGAGATAGACTAGGATTTGTTCTGGCTTGTCTTGTACTCCAAGTAGATCATTGTACTCCTATATATATGCCCACAAGGCTCAAGCAATACAACAACTATTCCACCAAATCCCTCTCTCCCTTCTAACATGGTATGCATCCCTACTTTGTTCATGCTGGTGACAGTGGTAAGCAATTTTTGGATTCAGTAAAATATTTTTTCCCCACAAGAGATGTATAGATAAGTCGATATATACTTGCACGCAGTTAAATTTGTTTCACTAAAGGGAGCATTACTATTAATGATTGTCTATCTCATCTCCATCGAAGTTGCTTTTCATTTCTTTTTGTCTCATATATTCTTGCAGGTAGGCTCTTTGAATATTAAGGTGATCCTTCAACTAAGTGTGTGTGTGTACATTAATTTTCAGTGCTCTTTGAGTATATACTCGCAATGCTAATATAATTCTTTTTGTCTCATATATATACTTGCAGGTAGGTTCTTTGACTATTAAGCTGATTGTTTTATCTCTTCGGTGCACCCAACAAATATTTTCATATAGTGGAAAGAATCCATGGCTACATACTTAGGAAACTGTTCAACTATGCAACTTTTCGTTACTTCTTTCCATTGAATATATTGTATTTTCACCGGCGTTGTATGTGTGTACATTTAATTTTTGGTGTCAAACTTTCAAATTACTTTAACTTTTTTTGTAGCATATATCTGTAAGAAATTATCAGAGCCATTATGTGGTAAACGTATTTTGCGATTTCCCAATCTGCTACATGTAAGATTTGAGTTATAACCATTTAATTGCTAAAAGTTTAAATTCATCATGGAATGTGATTCTTTAACTTCATTCGAGCAATGCCTTGCCTGGTATCATGCCTTTTTCTTTGTTATATACAAGCCTCCAAAAGATTAAGCAAATATCCCTCAGCAACGCGCGGGGTATCATCTAGTTTTCAAAATATTCCACACACACAGGTAGGTAAATTATGTGGGACACCTAGGTGGCTTGGCACCTTGTTCGGGTCCAACCCGTTAATGCATTAAATAGGAAACAACGTGCATTAGTGTCGATTTGTTTTCTGTTACATTTGCATGCTTGAAGCATTTATAATTTATTTCCAAATTTATTTGCCTGCTCTATTTGGAGGCAACTCCACGCATGCAAAATCCAAATTCATCATACACACACGTACATATCATTAGACCGCGATACTAGTTTTCTACACAATTGTATATGATATTAGACTATGACAGTAGTTGTGGGGTATTAAACCTAAAAAAATGTATACGTACTGATGATATGCCTAACAAAAATACACACACACATGAAGTATTATACCTAATAAAGACACACACATACCAAGGGTATTATATGTAATGAAAATATACATATACCTAGGGTATTATATCTAATGAATATACACAAACCCGTGGTGTTATACCTAATGAAAAAATGCACATACAATAGGTTTTATACCTACTGAAAATTTAGATATATTGTTTCTATCTATTAAAAATATACATATATTGTTTATCTATATAAATTTTACACATGCCAGATGTGTTATATTTATTGAAAATATTAACATACCCGAGCTATTATACCAAATGAAAATATACACATACCCGAGTATTATACCTAGTTAAATATATACCTAAAGTAAAATATAGACTAAATACTATCTTGTAGGTACCCAGTCAATGCGTATATACCTAATTAAAATATACATATCTCAGGGTATTGTATCTAATTGAAATATACACATATTCAAGATACCTACTTCAATAAAAATACGCACGCATACAACTACAAATAATTTTTCTCCATTACAAATGAGTATCACGTACCTCCCGTCTATGAAACATGGTAAGAAATAAGAGACAGTTAATCATGATACATTAATTATTGATTTCTCTCTCCTATTATGTCTCAACATGGAACGTTGCCATGCATGATGTGCATGGCCATCATTATGTCATATTATTTTGATTAGCGGTTAACAAACATACCTGTTCCGACAGTGCGCATCTAAATGCAATCTAGTGGTGGAAAGGCAAGGGACTGTGCACCTAAGTGCCCCAAACGGTCGTCCTAGGTATACATTTGGCATAAGGAAAAAAATGTAAGTCATAAGACCAAAAACATTGCATTTTATGTACATTTTTCACTATGGATTTACGTTTGCAATTTTACGTAATATAAATAATTTTTTAAGATGACTATATATTTTCGTACGTTCCCTTTTTACGTCTAAACTAAGACGAAATTTACAGAACGCAAATTTGCGGTGCATTGATGTTAAAATGAAGAGGGGGGCGGGGTTGCAGAACAACTATTCCGCACACAGGGTGACGAATAGTCAATCTATACTATTTAAAACACATTTGGAAAAAAAATTGAACAAGTATCTGAAAAATGTGGAATGAGTATTAAAAAAATGTTTAACAAGAATATGAAAAATGTTGAACAGGTATTTCAAAGTGTTGAATAAGTACTTTAAATGTTGAATAAGTGTTTTAAAAAGATTGAATAATTATTAAAAAATGTTGAACGAGTGTATAATTTTTTTCAATTGTTTCGACATTTAAAAATATGATCTTTCTTGAAAATTTGTCCGCCAAATTCATAAAGAGTTTGCGAATTTCCCAATATGTTCTCCATTTCAAATTTTTCATAATTTGTTCACAAATATATTTTATAAGGAATATCAAAAAATGTTCAGTATCCAAAATTTTGTTCCCAATATGAAAAGCATCCCTGTTTATAAAATTTCCTCACAATTTCCAAAATGATTCCGTATTTTCAAAATTTGTACAGACATTCAAAAAATATTAAGAGAGTTTGCAAAATGTTTACACAATATCTTTTTACAGATATTCAAAAAATAAGCAGAAATTCACAAAAAATAAAACAATTTGCGGAAATTGTTTTTTCTTTCTGTTTTCCAATTTTTGTTCGTGTATTGGACAGTGTTTAAAAGTCCAAATTTTGTTCATCTTTCTCAAAAACGTTGAAAATTCAAAATATGTTATTTTTAAATTTTTATTCATGATTTTTCTAAAAGTGCTTCTTTTGACATTGAGAATAATATATTAAATACATGAACATATTTTCAAAAATTCCTGTAGAATTTTATGAAAATGTGTTATTGTGAAAAAAATTAAAACCGCTAACATTTGTGTCAAAAAGAAAGTATACTGAAAAATAAAAAGAAATGGAAAACAACAAAGTAAAAATAGAAAAAAACTAATAATGAAAAGAAAAGAAAAGAAAAAAGGAAACATGGGAAAATACCGGTTCTACAGTAAACCTGTCGCCGTTGATCACTCTTTTTCATAACTAGACAGTGTATGTCGTCAGTCCGTCTGGCTCAGGACCGGAGCTTACTAGGAGAGCTCCTCCTTGGCGCCTTCAGCGCCCGCTGGCGATTCCAGCACCCGCTATGTCGCGAGCATGAGCCTGGCCCAGCAGCGCACGCTCGCTTGCTCGATCGCTGGCTGCCGCCGTTCGCTCCATCGCTGACTCCCGCTTGATCAATTTTTTTCTTCATTCTAAAAACTGCTGCACTATAGACTGCGTATCTTAGAACAAACCCGGCTTGCTACAATACGTACTCTTGTTCTTAGAAAAAAGTTTATCAAATCTAAAAGATGTTCATCAAACTTCAAAATAAGTTCATTCAATTTGAAAAGAAGTTCATCGATTTTGAAACAAATTCATTGAATTTGAAAATAAGTCCATCAATTTGAAAAACGTTCATCGATTTTGAAAAAAGTTCATAGAATTTGAAAAGGTTTCATCAAATTTGAAAAAAGGTTCATCGAATTTAAAAAATGCATTCATCAAATTTGAAAAAAGGGTTCATTGAATTTGAAAAGGTGTCTTTATATTTTAAAAAAATTTTATCAATTTTTAAAAAACTTCACCAAATTTGAAAAAACGTTCATTGAATTTGTCAAAAAGTTCATCGAATCCGAGAAAAAAAGTTCATTGATTTGCAGAGAAAAAAACCATGAAGAAAACAAGTTTCACGAATTTGGAAAAGAAAGAAAGGGGAAAGGAAAAAGGAAAAGAAGAAGAAGAAGATAAGGCAGAAAACATGTATTTAACCAAACCGAGTTAAGTTGTCGAGTGGATTTCTCGCCATAGTCCAAACTTGACGGTCGCGGGTGTCGTGGTACTAAGTCTTACAGTAAGAGTAGGGGGTACATATGAGGAGGCAAGGCCCTAACTACGGCGAGGTTGTATACACGAGTTTATGAGTTCAGACCCCTCTCGGAGGAGGTAAAAGCCCTACGTCTCGGAGCCCTGAGGCAGTCGACTGGAATATGGGTGTGTGTGTTACAAGGGGTGCGAACCCTTATCCCAGAGGAGGGGGAGTGACTTATGTAGAGTGCGCCAGGACCCTAGCCATCCCCCGTTACAGTGTTCAATGTACCACTACTAGGGAAAAGCCTAGCAGCAGCGCGGGTTTTAGGACTATCAGCAGCGCGGGTACCCGCGCTACCAATAAGGCGCTACAGCTAATAGTTAGTAATAGCGTGGGTTAAACCCGCTACTACTAACAAAGTTAGTAATAGCGTGCCACCCACGCCTTCTGCTATTTAGTACCAGCGCCATTGCTAACAAAATAGTAGCAGCATGTCCATACTACCAACGCTACTAGTATACTAAATACTAGTAGCGCAGATTTTCCCACGCCACTACTAACTAATTTATAATTAAAAAATAATATCCACCAATTCCATTTTATGCATACAGTTCCCAGTAAACACAACAATAGTGAGCACTGCTGGGCTCCTATTTCATGGTTAACCGGAAACCGAAGGAAATAAATCAGCCAAAAAACCTCATTATGCATTGCAACTCACAAATGACCACTTCACGAACATGCAAGTATCTATGTCATTAACAATTGCAAACATAAGTTTCTTTTACTACAGTTGTTGTATGTACTATCACACAGTTCCTCATTTTGTTCTCACTCAACAATAAGAAAAATGAAAAGAAAAGATAGAGATAATCTGCGCAATTGCACTTGTGTCATGGATTCATCTGCCGCTTCAACATCTCATTATCCTGCAGCACTCTGTCGCTATCTTCTACCTATGAATAAAAACAGACCTTACTTGTCAGAGAAGAAAATGTGAAACCTTATTACAACATGTATGCTAAGTCGCTAACCCATAGAAATAGCTAGAACAAATGTGAAAACTTTCCATGTTGCCGAGTACCAGCTGTATATGAGCACCCTCAAAACATCAATTAGCAAGTACTTGACACATACAAACAGCCATGCAGAACCTACAGGCCAATTTTCCTATAGTCTGTATAACTACGGCACCAACTTAAGATCCCCAATAGGGCAAAGACCAGCAAAACCTACTGTGCCAACAGGCGTTGAATATCTTGTGGCCAAAACAACCATGCATAAACTTGGAAGATATAATACAATGGCTCAATGCCTCAATGCCTAAATTTCTCTCTTTTAGGAGATTTTATAGTAAAGAATACAAGCTGCCTCACGAATGAATGAGTCGGCAGGAATATTTAGTATCGAGAGCTGTCTAGAGCACCTATGTTAATGCCGCCCATATAGTTGATTTAACTCTTACTAGTTCATACTAAATTTACATAATTTGGGACAGTTTAACCGACAAAAATGTGAAGAAAATAGCATCTTCAGTTCAGCAGAAGGCTCTTACTAGTTCATACTACTAATTTTACATAAACTGAATGTCATGTTTGTTTGTTCATGTGATTAGCAGTTACAAAATGCATACGAATCACATACCACTGGTGTAGGTGAACATATGAACTAATTTAAGTACACGGTAGAGTCACATACCACTGATTTTGTTCTTGGATAACCGGCAAGACTCAATCTATAAAATTCAGAGCCATGTTAAGAACTGCAGGAGCAGGTGCGTGCTACTCAAAGGTAATAACCACGAATGTCATGTAGTGCTGGAAAAACACCTTAAATTGTCATTCTTCCGTCCCATTGAAATGGTATATGTTTCATGAACTCAAATGTGTGGTCCTTGAACTATTCTCGCTGAATCTGCTATTCCGCTGCTGCTTACCCAAAATATGCTCGCAACTCGACAGCATCTAGAGTAGCTCCCAGGCCTCAACCTGCCAAAAGCAACGACGACCACAATTGAACCACGCATGCATCGATTCAATAGTTCTACCCTTTTACATTACAATAAACATTGATTTTGGTTCATCACAAGACAAGATAGTGTGTGTTCATAAACGTTGATTTTGAACCTTTGTTTCTTGAATCTGGGTTACCTGCTGCCAAAGCTTCACTGAAGAATGCCATCAAACTGGAATTACAGAGCGAAATTTACAAAGGACAGTTTAATTCAGATCACTAAAATTAACTCCCATCTACAGGTCTGAAGTTTATGTAGATGAATTTCAGAAAAGCATCTTCAATAATTGCTTTAGTGTCCATGATATTTTTTTGTAAAAATACTGAAACTCTATGCCCGTATAAAGAGGAGTGGCTACTACTTTCCTGCTATAGTCAAAACATAGTTCCATGACCATATCCAGGACTGGTTTTGTCATATCAAACTAATGTGCTCTCTCATTCTCTTTTTGATTAGTAGTATCATATCCATCTATCCATTGGAAGCATATATTGACAAAGGGATCATTGTTCCCTTGATAATCTGATCTATGCATCGTGCTTGCTTCTTTTTCTTTAAAAAGCCGAGAGGCGAGGCAGCAGCCCTGTATTCTTTTACTGACCTATTGCTTATTTTCAGATGTATGGTGTCGTGGACAATGATGCACGTCCTTGTGTGATACTTCCTGTAATTGAAACTGACTTTTACGTCTGAATTAAAATCTTAAGGTTGTGTAATGCAAAAAACATAAACTGCATATCAAATTAGTGTGTTTTTCATTACAATGCAGTTGTATTCTAACTGTTTAATCACTTTGGCAAAACATTTGTACCAATTAGCAGGACACAAATCTAGGGCATTCATCTCTGTAGCTCATACATCATAGACGAACTGGAGGTGCGACCATGCGAAATTGAGGAAACAAAATAAGAGATTCAGAAGAAAAAAAAGCACTACCTCTGACCTGAAGGGAAGAGCGGTTGAGCAGCGGCCTGAACCCCCGGGGGAGAAGATGAGGATGAAGTCAGGCGGTGGGGGCACAGCCATGGGGGTCTCCTCTGCCTCCTCCCCCATGGCCCCAAGCCACAACGCCTCGTGGACGGTGTAGCCCGCCTCGCATCAACCGCCGCCCCCGCCTCGCCTCCGCTGCCGCCCGCGCCGCTCCTCACCTCTGCCGCCTGGCCCCTCGCCTCCGCCGCTGTCCTTGCAGTACCGCAGCCAGCCTCGTCCCCTCCTCGCCGGTAGCAGCAGCGGCGCGGGCGTCTTCTTGGCAGGGCCCTCCGCTTCTCCTTGCGTCGTGGCGCGCTCTCGGCGTCCTCCTCCGGCGCGTGCGCGCGGGTGCCCATCACGGCCGCAGCCACGAGCTGCCGCCCCAGGTACACATCGCCCCGCGTCGGTGCCGCGGGGCCGACCCCGTCCGCCGGAGGAGACGGCGAGGAGGGCGGGGCGCTGGGGGAGGTGGCGCGCGCGGGTGGAGAGGGAGAGGGAGGCGGTGGCGGTGGCGGACGGGTGGTGCTTGGTGGGACGGCGGGCGGCGGCGCCGGGGATTTGGGAAAAGGGAGAGGAAGAGCGGGCGGAGTGGTCAGGCGAGGCGGAGGGGAATTTGAGGCGGAGGGGAACTTGGCTGGTAACGGTGCCTCCGTGAGCTACGTGTCTATAGTAGTAGCGCTGGGTTTATACACCGCGCTACTACTGTCAATTTAGTAGTAGCGTGGGTTCATACCCTGCGCTACCACTACTTTCTTGTCCCGATGAGCACAGTGGAGACCACTTAGTAGTAGCGTGGGTTTATACCCCGCGCTACTACTATCAACTTAGTAGTAGCGTGGTTTTATAACCCGCGCTACTGCTACTTAGCAGCAGCGCCTGATTTTATAGCGCGCTGCTGGTAAGATTCTGTGTATAGGCTTTTCCCTAGTAGTGTACATTAAGACAGGGGTTACTGGTAACACCAGCTATAAAGTGCTATTAATGATCTTTAAGACTACGGAGTGAACACCTGATCGTTGCCACCCTGAGTGATTCTAGGTCTTCTGTACTCCGAGTGGTTTCCTGTATGGTCGAATGACTTCATCTTGGTCGAGTGAATTTGGGGGTATCTGAGTGAGGTGACTGGCTGAGTGGATTGCACTCCATGGCTACTTCAGTCGGTATTTCTTGCTATACTTTGAATGTCCTTGATTCTAGGGTAGTGACCTTGGGTAGGGCGTATAAGACAGGCCTATGACCCTACCCTAGGTCCATGGCATCATCATTAGCCCCCGAATGGATTGAGGTCCGAGTGAAAAGAGAGTTGAAGTTGATCATGTCCTGACTCTTATGCTTCATAGGCATTCTTACTGAGTTCGAGATTCAAGCTAAGACTTCAACTTCATTTCAGTCGCCTTGATCGATTCAGATGTCGTCGAGTGAACTTATACTGGCAGTCTTCGAGTGTTGATATGGTGCAAAATCTTCGGCATGATTGGTTACTGCGGTTCACGGATATCACGGGATTCGAAACTTTGGGGAAGCGCGAGAGGCGGAGCGCGCCGCAGTAAACGGGACGGATAGACAGGGGTGCCTCAATTCTCGCGCCACCTTTTTCGCCATGTATCGGGTGCACGACTGTTGCGGGAATTGACAGGATTGCTCGGGCCCACGCGTCTGCCACTCTGAAGCAGGCTCATAAAAGGCGTCGAGGCTGATGCATTTGCACAGTGCGACCCATTCTCCTTCCTCTTCCTCTGCTTCTCCACTACGTCCTCCTCCAGTCTCGACGCTGCCGCCCCGCCCGTGCGCAATCCGTCGCAATGGTCAAGGACAAGACGGCGGCCCTATAGTGTGCGAAGAAGGCGACGACGATGTTGAAGGGCAAGAAGACGAGTCAGGGGTCGTCGTCGAGGTCAGGTTGCCGCCCAGCTGGATCTAGGGGGACTGGATTCGGTCCACGCTCCGGAAAGAAGATCTGGAGGATCTGGCCGCCACGGGCTTGATCACCGACGGGTCTTGGAGGATGCCGGGGGACGAGATCGTGCCTCAGCTGCGGGAGGGTGAGTGCGTCCTCCTTGCAACCCACGTCGACATGGTTTCTCTCTGCCTCCGCATCCTTTTTTCCGGGGTTTTCTGAACATTTTCGGCGACCAACTTCACCATTTCTCTCCCAACACTATCACGTACCTTGCTGCATACATTTCTTTGTGCGAAACTTCTTGGGTTGTAGACCGCACTGGGGTCTATTCAAGCACATCTTCACTTGCCGTTCTCAATTTGTGAAGAAGGAAAATCCGACTGACGAGAGGACACACGTGATTCAAATGTGCAGGTGTTTAGGGATTCAGATGAGGGTTAGGAGCACTTTTCCCCCTATGACACTTCTCGAGTCGGTCAGGGGATGGCAGTCGACCTGGTTCTACTGCCAAGATATTCCGACCCCCGGTCAGTCAACCTAGTTCTACTGCCAAGATATTCTGACCCACAATCAGTCGACCGGTCTTCCTCCCTTCACTGTAGATCGAGTACAGCAACCTTCTTCATTGATCGTGTCAGCCGCAGAGAAAGTAAAGGTGACCATGTGATGTCTACTACACAACCTTCTTCTTGTAGACGTTGTTGGGCCTGCAAGTGCACAGGTTTGTAGGACAGTAGCAAATTTCCCTCAAGTGGATGACCTAAGGTTTATCAATCTGTGGGAGGCGTAGGATGAAGATGGTCTCTCTCAAACAACCCTGCAACCAAATAACAAAGAGTCTCTTGTGTCCCCAACACACCCAATACAATGGTAAACTGTATAGGTGCACTAGTTCGGCGAAGAGATGGTGATACAAGTGCAATAAGGATGGTTGATAAAGGTTTTTGTAATCTGAAAATATAAAAACAGCAAGGTAACTAATGATAAAAGTGAGTGTAAACGGTATTGCAATGGTAGGAAACAAGGCCTAGGGTTCATACTTTCACTAGTGCAAGTTCTCTCAACAATAATAACATAGATAGATCATATAACAATCCCTCAACATGCAACAAAGAGTCACTCCAAAGCCACTAATAGCGGAGAACAAACGATATGGTAGGGTACGAAACCACCTCAAAGTTATTCTTTCGGATCAATCTATTCAAGAGTTCGTACTAGAATAACACCTTAAGACACAAATCAACCAAAACCCTAATGTCACCTAGATACTCAATTGTCACCTCAAGTATCCGTGGGCATGATTATACGATATGCATCACACAATCTCAGATTCATCTATCCAACCAACACAAAGTACTTCAAAGAGTGCCCCAAAGTTTCTACCGGAGAGTCAAGACAAAAACGTGTGCCAACCATTATGCATAGGTTCATGGGCGGAACCCGCAAGTTGATCACCAAAAGATACATCAAGTGAATCACGTGAATATCCCATTGTCACCACAGATAAGCACGGCAAGACATACATCAAGTGTTCTCAAATCATTAAAGACTCAATCCGATAAGATGACTTCAAGAGGAAAACTCAATTAATCACAAGAGAGTAGAGGGGGAGAAACATCATAAGATCCAACTATAATAACAAAGCTCGCGATACATCAAGATCGTGCCATAGAGAGAACACGAGAGAGAGAGATCAAACACATAGCTACTGGTACATACCCTCAGCCCCGAGGGTGAACTACTCCCTCCTCGTCATGAAGAGCGCCGGGATAATGAAGATGGCCACCGGTGATGGGTTCCCCCTCCAGCAGGGTGCCGGAACGGGCTCCCGAGAGGTTTTTGGTGGCTACAGAGGCTTGCGGCGGCGGAACTCCTGATCTATCTTCGTCTTCGATGTTTTTAGGGTACGTGGACTTATATAGGCGAAATAAGTCGGTTGGGGGAGCCTCGAGGGGCCCAGGAGATAGGGGGCACGCCCAGGGGGGTGGGCGTGCCCTCCTATCTCCTGGCTTCCTCGAGCCTTCCCTGGCTTGAACTCCAAGTCTCCCGGATCATATCCTTTCCAAAAATCACGCTCCCGAAGGTTTCATTCCGTCTGGACTCCGTTTGATATTCCTTTTCTTTGAAATACTAAAACAGGCAAGAAAACAACAATATGGGCTGGGCCTCCGGTTAGTAGGTTAGTCCCAAAAGTAATATAAAAGTGTATAATAAAGCCCGTAATCATTCAAAACAGATAATAAAATAGCATGAATGCTTCATAAGTTATAGATACGTTGGAGACGTATAAACATGCTAGTCGAGCGGGATGTCCAGTTGGTCCGCGAGGGCATGACTGGCATGGATTTATTGGAAGTGTTTCTCAGTCGATGCATCCAGCCACTCCAAGCTCGTGATCATTCAATGTGGATGTATTCGGGCTCCAATGACACCGCTCGAGTCCACCCAGAGGAGGTCACTGATGAGATGGTGGCCCAGTGGCTGAAGGGCATTACTGGAAACAAAGACAACCCCAGGGGGTTGATACGCCTCCAATGTATCTATAATTTTTTATTGTTCACTACAAGAAATATGTCAACTTATGACCACCACTATTGGTCACTGAAAGGTCACAAATTTCCATTTATGACCTTTTTGTGACCAAAAACAAAAGGTCAAAAGCTGGCCGTCGTAAACTGACTATAACGACCTTTCTTTTGGAATGGTCAAAGATGTTTACGACCAAAATATTCCTACTGTGGCGTTTTGGTCACTAGCAACCTCCCCCAGGCCACGTAGGCATCCAGCGTGGCAAGCTGATGTGGCACAAGATTCAGCCCGGTCCAATTCGGTTTTCTACATGGGCTGAGCCCATTAATTCAGCTTTTTATATATGTTTTTTCCTGTCAATTTACACTAGCTACATGGGCCAAGCCCAGCAATTCAGCCTTTTTTGTTTCTAAGACACATAACTTTACGGTCCATTTCTTTTTGGGCCTCATCCTTTTAAAAGTTGACTTCTTTTTTGGGCCTCAGCCTTTTTGCATGCTATTCACGGTTTGGGCCTTGGCCTCTACCAATAAGTAGGTCCAACTCATCAACTTTCTATTTCTCACATTTTCACAGTAGACAAATGACAAATATTTCAAATGAAACAGAACTATATACTTGAAATGATAGCCAAAATTAGCCTATTACAATCTTTACATTGTGTTCATACAACCAGACCAGTACAGAATACAATGTAGCTAGCTATGATGTACAACCAGAACACAAGGCATATTGATAGATAACCACCACGCTTCATCGTCGTCCTCTTCCAAATTCCAAGAAATAAATCACCTAGCATTAGAAGGATCACGCATCAGAAGCATATAAAACATCAAACAAAGAAATAAATGGCAAGCAGTATAAAAATCAAGGTAGCACTAGTATATTTTAACTTGTCTTGCGACCATCAATATAATTTGCTTATAAGAAAACATATGGTCTGATGCTTATGAGCTACTAGATTACTAAACACAAATTGCACACTATGCACTCACTTTGATACTTGCTTAACAGTTTCAATGTAAACCAACTGTTAAACCTGAAAAGATGCAAAGCTGAAATCTAACTGATAACTGTAGCAAGAGTGCTCCCAGCACAATATCACAATTTTGCATTTCTAACCAGCACAAGGTTCAGCAAGCCAATGCATTTTGGTGTGGATATTCTAGACTTTGATGCTGCTAGGTTCATTAGTCAAAGGAATACATCAGGAACAAAGTGCAAGCAATAGCAACGGAAATGTATGCTTACCTCATGGAGGAGTGGAGGTTGGCAAAGGCAAGGGCTTCGTCGGGGCAGCCGGAGGCGGCGCTTGATGGACGAAAAGTTTCAACACACTCAGCTCCGTGTCGAATTGGACCGGCCAATCCAGCTCTTAAACCGGCTTGTAGATCGACGAACACTTGGCCAATCTACACAATAATAGAGACAGAACAATCAACTTGTTGCACACTAGAGGCAGAGGGGATTTCTTTAGAAAAGAAACAGAACTGGACATAGCGCCACATCCCACATTAATAAATTGTTTGCAGCAGCTGTAACATAGAACCAATACAAATGTTGTATGAACATGAACAGCAGGATAAGTGACTACTGGTGAGAAAACTGAGGTTTGCAAATTCTACTAGTCTCCCGACATGGGTACTGGTTCATCAAACAGCATGAATCACAAATTGCTTGAAATAAACATGCTAGAACAAGTAGTTGTTGGTCCAGTGAATCCTGGAGAGCTTATTTCTAATGGCCATGTAAGCTGTCGCCAATGTCAATTATTTTCATACAATCATTTTCATTAAACCATACAAGCAAACTCCATTACACAATATGCGGTACATAGGAACATGTATATATCTAGTCAATAAAATATGCATGCAAAATTGTACTGATGTAGACATGCTTTCAGTCATATGCATAGGTGTTTCATAGTTGAACAGAATTGACTACCAAAGGAATCAGAATTGAACAGAATTGCCGTGCAAAATTAGTCATATGCATAGGTGTTTCACATAATGAGGGGAGTTCTTGATTAGTTAAGAAGAGCTCAATTTTCAGGAAAGTTAATACATATTTCATGCTTGTCTACCAAAGAAATCATATCAACTTAACAATTAGTCATGCATAAGTGTTTCACATCAAAAACATACAAAAGTGCAGACTTGAGATTGACAAATAGGATGCATGCTCTAAACATATAGAAGTTTTACAGAGAAGCAACAATGGCATCACAGACCAAAACAAAGCCATATATGTTCATCAATTGATATGGGCAGCTAGCCAAGTTTCCCAATGGGAAGATCTCACAAGAGCAGACAAAGAAATGGATATTTTAAACTAGACTAGATTGCAGGGGGGAAAGGAGGCGGATGTGTGGCTACCAAGATAACACTCCTAATTTTTCTCATGAAAGGATCATGATAGACACAGGAAGCTACCAACAGGAAGAGGAAAATGGAAAATGCAGGCTACATGACCGAGGTTCTACCGACAAGAACCAACCAAATTAACCCAGCAAGTTATTCAGATGAGGCAAGCAGCCCAGATGCAGAAGGGTGGATTGTTCAGTTCACTTCAGTTCAAGCTATCCAGAAGAGAATGTTAGGACAGCTGACTGGGTTCACTTCTTGTGCACCCTGCAGTCTGGGGAGTTTGGCTGCAAGGGGGACATCGGCTGCCTGTTGTTGAAATCAATGGCTAGGTCGACCAGGCTCGTGTCCTTCAGGCTCAATGACTTGCGCTTCTGCTGCAGCACCAAGAATGACATTGTTAATGTAGTCAAGGTAGACAGACAATAGGGTAATTCAGGTTTCGACTAATAGTTGTACTGCCTGTGGTGTGTGTGTACTAAATTAAATAAAATCAGTAAACACTTGAGCTTTTATGGTTGGGTTGGTTGGTGCTTTTACCTTGGTGGAATTGTTGGCAGAGTGCTTCCTTTCGGACTAATGTTTCTGCTCCTTCTCCAGTAAGCACAGCAGCCTCTTGTTGGCTTCGTCAAGAGCTCTGTTCTCCTCGAATAACAACTTAACCTTGAAACAAACACATACAACTTGTTTAAAACAAAATCCGGAGTGTATCATGTTTGGAATGAAATGGCATTAGCAAATCAAGTAGAACAGGAACCAACCAGGGCAACTTCATCAGATATACAGAAACTGAAGTTACATGTCAATCCAATAGAAAAAACTTCCTAGATAGTCATGCGTGTACTACAACAATCATGTCACTTCATGTGAGCAAACGCAAAACCAACTGACTTTGGTAATAACAACCAGGCAACGATGGAACAGAATTAATCTGCCACTAGAACTGCAAAAGCGTCTTACATTTATTTATTTTTTGATCTGGAAAACACCTTACTTTAGTGTACGAAGGGAGTACATGCAAAGGCTAGACATCTAAAAACTTAAACTGGAGATACACCAAAAGGGCATTAACCTCCAAACACTGCAAGCATAGTGTCAGCTAAGAAGTCATCAGACAACCCAATCCACTCTAAACACCAAAACCTTGAGTGAGACCTGACAAACTATAAACACTAGTAGCAGTTTCACGACATCTAATGTGTTTGACCTCGAGGTCAAAATCCAGGCGGGCAGCCTGGACTCCATGTATCCAGGCGGGCAGCCTGAATGCACAACAATTGGCGAGCCCTGAATCAATCTGAACAATTTGCTCCGTTTGACCCGATCTAGCAATCCCCAAAAACAGGCCTGCAACTAGAGCAGCAGCAGACAGAGACCAGAGATGCGCGTACTGAGAAACCCCAGCACAGCACAACACAGCACATTAATTCCCCAGGATCTCCGTTATTTCCCCCGGTGACGAAACTAAAACTCCAGAGAGATTCGAAATTCCCTTCAACCCGGCCGCTTTGATTAAAGAACACAGAGCCGCGGCGCTCCGGCGCGACGGACCACTAGAGCAGATGGGGGGAGAGAGGGGAGGGGCGGGGGCTGGTGGCGCTTAAGTCTGGCGGCGTCGTCGACCACGCAGAGGGCGGTGATGCCGTCGGTGCACTTGGCGTGGAAGACGCAGCGGTCCTGGGTGTAGGAGACGTGGCAGTCGGCGCCGCCGCCAGGGAGGCGCTCGAGGACCTGGCGGGCGACGGCTCCCACGTTGGTCGCCGCCCTGGGACCGGCTGCTCCTCGCCGCGCCGGCGATGATACTCCAAACGGATTCTACGCGTGTAGTGGTGGGCGCCGATCTGGCGATGGCTGTTGATGGAAACAAGGTCGCCGCCGGGGTTGGGGGATCTGGCGGTGGCACTGTGGTGCAGATGCGCGCGGAGAGAAGGCAGAGAGATAGCGAGAGGGAGAGGCGGCGCTCAAGGGAAAGTGGTGATCGCGATGGGGAGGCTAGGGTTTGGACGAGGGTGAGAGGGAGATGCGTCGATCCAGCAGGGGGATGAGAGGGACGAGCGGTGAGAGGGTGAGGGGACGAGGGCTGCCGTCGGATCTAAGAGAATCCGACGGTGTTCGACGCATGATCCGCGTGAGATGCTCATAAACCAATCAGAATGCAGTAAACACTTTAGACACGTTATGATCATCTTAATTGGTCGCAATCAATTAAAAATAAGTGTTTTTTCACAAGAAAATTATTTTCTTTTTTTAGCATAAAAAATGAATATTTTTTTAAGAACTTGTCAACTCTTTTTAAAAAATTGGACCGCGTCAATTTTCAAAAAAATTAAACCATAAGTTTTCATTTTCTTTTAAAAAATATTTTTATTTTTCGGGTGCCCAAAATGAGTTTTTCAAAAATCATTGCACCTTGTAGTTTGCTCGTTATTTTTTTTTCCAAAAACCATTTCTAGGTACATAAATATCTATTTAATCAGAGAAACACAAAAAAAATTCAAGATTCAACCACTAGCTAGGAACGGCCAAGCCCACCTCTTGTAATACGATAATTGTTTTAAAAAAATGTTCTGAGAAATGAGCTATTAAGCGTGAAAATTCATGGCTTTCAAGCCAAATGATCAATGTTATGGCCACATTCATGGCATAGTTTGTTCAAATGGTCTCATATTGTGCACAAGGGTGCATCTTGGAATTCCAAACAATGTTGCCTAAGGAAGTTTTCATTTTCTTTGCACGGAAAATTCATTTTTCATTTTCCAAGTGCCCAAAAGGAGGGTTTTTTGTGAAGGAACTACCAAATAATTGTTGCAAAATTGGACCTAATCAATTTTATAAAATACTAGGCCATATATAATGCACAATTGACAAAATGGTTGGGTGAAAAAAGTTTCGATCCACCTCTGGTGAAAAAGACAAATTACCGTCGATTCAGTTGGAAACGGGTCAAATTTGAATTGTAGCTACCTCATAGTTTGCTCTTTATTTTTTCCAAAAATTATTTCTAGGTACATAAGTATCTATTTAATCATAGAAACACCAAAAAAATTCGAAGATTCAACCACTAGCTAGGAACGGTCAAGCCCGCCGTTTTGACCGCATTTTGAAACGGGCATAAAAAATTCAAAAAAAATCAAAAAATTGGAAAACATTCGCATTGTGTCATTATATGTGACCAAGTTTCCAGCAAAAATAATAAACTTGTAATACGGTAATTATTTTAAAAAAGTGTTCTCAGAAATGAGCTATCAAGCGTGAAGATTCATGGCTTTCAAGCCAAATGATCAATCTTATGGCCACATTCATGGCATAGTTTGTTCAAATGGTCTCATATTGTGCACAAGGGTGCATCTTGGAATTCCAAACAATGTTGCCTAAGGAAGTTTTCATTTTCTTTGCACGGAAAATTCATTTTTCATTTTCCGAGTGCCCAAAAGGAGGGTTTTTTGTGAAGGAACTACCAAATAATTGTTGCAAAATTGTACCTAATCAATTTTATAAAATACTAGGCCATATATAATGCACAATTGACAAAATTGTTGGGTGAAAAAAGTTTCGATCCACCTCTGGTGAAAAAGACAAATTGCCGTCGATTCAGATGGAAACGGGTCAAATTTGAACTGTAGCTGACTCATAGTTTGCTCTTTATTTTTTCCAAAAATAATTTCTAGGTACATAAGTATCTATTTAATCATAGAAACACCAAAAAAATTCCAAGATTCAACAACTAGCTAGGAACGGTCAAGCCCGCCGTTTTGACCGCATTTTGAAACGGGCATAAAAAATTCACAAAATATTAAAAAATTGGAAAACCTTCGACTTGTGTCATTATATGTGACCATGTTTCCAGGAAAAATAATAAACTTGTAATACGGTAATTATTTTAAAAAAAGTGTTCTCAGAAATGAGCTATCAGGCGTGAAGATTCATGGCTTTCAAGCCAAATGATCAATCTTATGGCCACATTCATGGCATAGTTTGTTCAAATGGTCTCATATTGTGCACAAGGGTGCATCTTGGAATTCCAAACAATGTAGCCTAAGGAAGTTTTCATTTTCTTTGCACGGAAAATTCATTTTTCATTTTCCGAGTGCCCAAAAGGAGGGTTTTTTGTGAAGGAACTACCAAATAATTGTTGCAAAATTGGACCTAATCAATTTTATAAAATACTAGGCCATATATAATGCACAATTGACAAAATGGTTGGGTGAAAAAAGTTTCGATCCACCTCTGGTGAAAAAGACAAATTGCCATCGATTCAGTTGGAAACGGGTCAAATTTGAACTGTAGCTACCTCATAGTTTGCTCTTTATTTTTTCCAAAAATCATTTCTAGGTAAATAAGTATCTATTTAATAAGAAATACATGGTTTGATGGTGAGACATCGAGGTTTGGACGGTGGCCGAGGGCCCCAACTCTAGAGCTGCCAGAAGTTCAAGATGTTCTTGGCGTGGTCATCACGCGGACCATGGCGTTGCCATGTGTTCTGGGCGGCCTAGGCATGTCTAGTGGGTTGGGCACTCCCCATCTAGGTGCTAGGAAGAAAATCACAACATAAGATTCTCACGAGGAGACCGATCGATGCTCACACATGAATAAGCAGCCAAGTGTTTGATTTGTGGTACGGGAAATGCACATGGCTAATGGGCGTGAGTTTTGGCTGAGGATGATCAGTTACTAAGAAGACCGTCTTCACAAATTTTCACCTCAAAAGGAGGAGCCTAGGTGGTACTTGCTTTACAAAGTACCACACTGGACATAAATACGAATGTTGAAGCTGGGCTCAAAATAATGAATGGATTGAGCTGGCATTTGGTGGAGGATGGTTATTTGGGCATAGGAAAGCACTGTAGAAAATGGATACCATTTGGACATGCCAAAGCGGTACTTCCTTCACAAAGTGCTGCTTTGAACAGAATAGGAAAATGAATATTTTTGAATTATTTTTGAACTAGGCGAGGAATGTTTTTGACATATTTGATGAAGATATGATCCAAAACATTTATGAGAATTTTTTGGGAATTTTGGGAATAATAGAAATATAGGTTTCTTCACAACCTAGGGCAAAAACTGCCACATGGACATGACACATAGGCAAAACCGATGAGATGGCGCCTAGTCATCACAATCCACCACAATCTACAAGGCTATGACCATCTATATTGGTCATTAACAACTAGAAATAAGGCAGCGGACTAGCACTGTTTGCTTTGTGACCATTTCGTGTAAGGAAATTACGACCTTTCTGACCAAAATGGTCGCAATGGTTTAGGGTTTGGAGCCCCCTGAACAGCTTTTGACCAATTGGTCTAAAATGGTCATAAATTTATGACCAATTCTTCGAGGGTCACTGACAGAAGGTCATAAGTTGACATATTTCTTGTAGTGTTCCATGCTATTATATTATCTGTTATGGATGTTTAATGGGCTTTAATATGCTCTTTTATATTATTTTTGGGACTAACCTATTAACCGGAGGCCCAAAGTGCGATTTACATTTTTTTGCCTATTTTAGAGTTTTGCAGAAAAGGAATACCAAACGGAGTCCAAATGGAATGAAACCTTCGCGATGATCTTTCTTGGACCAAAAGCAAACCAGAAGACTTGGAGAAGAAGTCTGGAACGCCACGAGGCAGGAGGGCGCACCCAGGGGGGTAGGTGCGCCCCCACCCTTGTGGGCCCCTCGTAGCTCCACCGACATACTTCTTTCACCTATATATACTCTTATACCCTAGAAACATCAGGGGGAGCCACGAAATCACTTTTCCACCGCCGCAACCTTCTGTACCCGTGAGATCCCATCTTGGGGCCTTTTCCGACGATCTGCCGGAGGGGGAATCGATCACGGAGGGCTTCTACATCAACACCATAGCCTCTCCCATGAAGCGTGAGTAGTTTACCACAGACCTTCGGGTCCATAGGTATTAGCTAGATGGCTTCTTCTCTCTCTTTGATTCTCAATACAAAGTTCTCCTCGATGTTCTTGGAGATCTATTTGATGTAATACTCTTTTGCAGTGTGTTTGCCAAGATCCGATGAATTGTGGATTTATGAACAAGATTATCTATGAATATTATTTGGTTCTTCTCTAAATTCTTATATGCTTGATGAGGGAGTCCTGGACTAGGGGGTGTCCGGACAGCCGGACTATCAATATCCGCCGGACTCCAAGACTACGATGATAGAAGATTGAAGACTCCGGCTCGTGTCCGGAAGGTACTTTCCTTGGCGTGGAAGGCAAGCTTGGCAATACGGATATGTAGATCTCCTACCATTGTAACCGACTCTGTGTAACCCTAGCCTCTCCGGTGTCTATATAAACCGGAGGGCCTTAGTCCGTAGGACAAAGATACATCTCAACAATCATACCATAGGCTAGCTTCTAGGGTTTAGCCTCCTTGATCTCGTGGTAGATCTACTCTTGTACTACCCATATCATCAATATTAATCAAGCAGGACGTAGGGTTTTACCTCCATCGAGAGGGCCCGAACCTGGGTAAAAACATAGTGTCCCTCGTCTGTTGTTACCATCCGCCTAGACGCACAGTTCGGGACCCCGTACCCGAGATTCGCCGGTTTTGACACCGACATTGGTGCTTTCATTGAGAGTTCCTCTGTGTCGTCGCCGATAGAGCGGATGCATCCACCCGTCTTCAAAGACGGTGTTTTCGCCAGAGGGGCCTTGGCCGCCGGCCAAACTATCCGGCTTGGTGGTTTTCTCATGACTGCCTGTCCGGCCGCCGCTTCGGCAATGACTTCTCAAGTCATTTGAAGCAATCTTCGCATCAGCCCTAAACCTGCCGAACAGTTAGATCCAATCAAGCTCTCATCTGTTAACGAGCTCTTGGATCGCATCACCGCCCTGGGAGTCGCTACGGACTACAACCGGATTGGGCTTAAAACCGATCTGAGAGAGATCAACTCTCCCCAGGCCACCCACCACGTCTCTGTGGTAGAGGAACAACACGGCAACTCTCTGCCAATGCTGAAGACAATTCATGTCCGGATTTCCGAACCCTCCATGCCGGATCCCCGCGGAGGGACGGACTTCGATCGAGCATGAACTTAAAATCATGCATCGCCGGACTCATTGGATTGCGCCCGACAAACCAAGCTTCAATTCAGAAACTCCTTGGCCTTTGAGCCTCAAGATGGGCAGGATCCGGATTTTTTCCACCCACCCGCCCGGACATATGCGATCTATCTCTAATACGGCAAGAGCCTCATTGGAACAAGACATCACTCATCGGGCCGATTCCTCCTGGTTATGGACAGGATAAAGGACTGCCGAGAGGAAAACGCAATATCAATCTTCTGCAATAACTGCACGGACAAGGGAATACTAAACGCCATTGATCGTTGCAAAATTACGCGCTTCACCGATCCGCATCCATTATGCGAAATCTTGGCGATGGAGAGTTTCCGGAAAACCGAAAATCAATTTTGGGATAATCCGGCCCCAAACCCAGTCTGCAGTAAAAGGGCGCCGTACAATCAGGCCCCAGATGCAAAAACGAAAAAACAAAAACCCAATAAGGGAAACAGAACCGTACTGGAGGGATGGCTCAACGGACCCTGTAAACTTCAGAGTACAGAGGGAGCCGTCCCAACACATAGCCTTCGAGCATGTTGGATATTACGGCAGGTGGCCAAAAGTGGCGAAGAGCTTCTAGCTCCGGGAAACCACTCCAACAATACCAGCACGGTATCAACAGTCTTCGAGACTTTCGTATCAAATAATATGCGAAAACGAACAGTCCGCGAACTCACCGAAGTCTACCAAGTAGCAATAGCAAATCCATGGAGCGACACAGCTATTACCTTCAACGCCAGCGACGAGCCCAAATTGAACAACAGAGCCCGGCCCTTTGGTACTTAGTCCCATAGTGGACGGCTTCGGTGACAAAGGTCCTCATGGATGGCGGCAGCGGACTAAACCTCATTTATGAGGAAACTGCGAAAAAATGGAAACCGATTGGAGCCGATGAGCGTAAGTAGCACAACTTTTAGAGGAATAATCCCTAGCCGGGAAGCGCGCTGCACCGGAAAAATCACACTCGATGTGGTGTTCGGCTCTCCGGACAATTACAGATCCGAAGAAGTCACGTTCCAGGTGGCCCCGTTCGGCAGTGGGTATCACGCCATATTAGGACGAGAGGCATTCACAATTTTTCAAGCAATACCTCATTACGGGTACATGAAGCTCAAAATGCCTGGGCCCGGCGGAATAATCACTCTCACTAGTGATCCGGACATAGCACTCCGCGCCGAAAATAAGACAGCCGCACTAGCCCTCGAGGCATTATCCGAAGCCCTAGCGGCAGAGGAACTCACCGCGCTGCGCTCTACGGTGAACAGGGATGATGTGATACTCGACAAAAGATCCAACACTACTAGGGAAAAGGCTATACACAGAATCTTAGCAGCAGCGAGGGCTAAAAACCCTCGCTACTGCTACTTACTAGCAGCGCAGGTTTTTAAACCTCGCTACTACTAAGTTGATAGCAGCAGCGCGGGTTTGTAACCCTCGCTACTACTAAGCGATGCATGCCGTGCCCCGGGATATGCCATAGTAGTAGCGACGGTTTTAACCTCGCTCGCTGCTAAGTTCATAGATGGCGCGGGTTTTAACCTCGCTACTACTAACCAGCGCCATCGCTATCAACTTAGTAGTAGCGAGGGTTAAAACCCGCCATCGCTAATCGCCCATCATCATAGTAGTAGCTGGGTCTCGCCCTATTTGGCAAAGTCTACCGCCCCCGTGGACCGCCTTTTCAGTTCAAAAAAAATAAAAGAAAATGATAAAATGTCAAAAAATAAAAGAAAATAAGTTTCCCATGTGATATGTGGTCTAGTTGTTGGGAAAATTTACAAATATGAATTTCGACTTTATTTGCAAAATCTCTCTAGAAATTTGTAAAATGGCCATAACTTTTGCATACGAACTCGGATGAAAAAGTTTTTTATATGAAAAAGCATCTACTTGAAAAGTTACATCCGAATTTAACGGGGGAACCCCGTTAAACGTTTTCAAAATCCTCAAAAGTCTAACAGAAAAAAAGTTACGGGGCTTTTAAGATCTGGAGGCAAAAAAATGAAAAAAAAATTATTTTTTTTAATTTTTGTTAAATCTGGTCAAACTATGGTCAAACTAATTATTCAAGAATATTAGTGTTAATAAATAATTATTTTAGTTTTTTTGAATTTTGGTCAAATCTGGTCAAACTATGGCCAAACTGTGGTCAAATCTGGTCAAACTGTGGTCAAACTAATTATTCAAGAAATATTAGTGTTACTAATTTTTTAGAACAATAGTTTCAAACTCAAACAGTGAAATGTGTGACTCCATGCTCAAGCTAAATTCCTGAGGTTAATAGGATTGACATCTCACTATTGTCAGAAAAACAACAAGTGCAGACTTGGAAACGAGGGAGAATAGAACCCGGAAGTTAAGCGTGCTCAGGCTAGAGTAGTGAGAGGATGGGTGACCGTCCGGGAAGTTAGATGATTTGGAATGATGAGGGGTGATTAGAGATTAAATTGAGCAGCGATTAGGGGTGATTAGAGATTTGAGTTAAAATAATTCAGAAATTTGAAAATTTCGAAAAAAAATCAAATTTTTTTTCGAAAGGAATCAATTTTTTTTTCCGAGATTACAGATTATTAGTAGCGCGGGTACCCGCGCTGCTGATAGGCCTAAAACCCGCGCTGCTGCTAGGCTTTTCCCTAGTAGTGCAAGTCCACCTCCTTCAAACCAGCAGATGAGATAATAAAATTCCAGGTCCATCCAACGGACCCAACAAAGACGGCCTCCATCGGGGCACAGTTGAACCCCGAAGTTGACGCCGTACTGCGTGAATTCCTTTGGGAAAATTGGGATATCTTCGCCTGGCATCCTTCGGACATGCCCGGAATCCCTCGCAGGTTGGCAGAACACAGCCTAAACATCCTAAAAGGATTTAAGCTACCAAACAGGCTCTTCGATGATTTTCCGAGCCCAAAAGACAGCAATGGGAGAAGAGCTAGCCAAGCTATTGGAAGCCGGATTCATTAGAGATATCAAACATCCGGATGGCTAGCAAATTTGGTGATGGTACCAAAGAAGGATAAATCTGGCGCCTCTGCGGTCGATTTTAAAGACCTCAATAAAGCCTGCCCAAAGGATCCTTCCTCTCCCCGCGATCGATCAAATTATCGATGCCACAGCAGGCACGATTCGTTGTGCTTCCGGACGATACTCCGCTATCATCAAATCAAGATGGTGGAAGCAGATCAAGCCGCAACGGCATTTATCACTCCATACGGCCATTCTGCTTCAACACGATGCCTTTCGGACTCAAAAACGCCGGCGCAACATATCAGCGCATGATTCAAACATGTCCGCCACCCGGATCGGTAAAACAATCGAGGCATACGTAGACGACGTAGTCGTCAAAACAAAACACGTCGAAACTTTAGTAGACGATTTGAGGCTCACATTCGACAACCTCAGAGCATATGACATCAAGCTGAATCCGGAAAAATGCGTTTTGGGCGCACCACCGGAAAGCTGCGGGCTTCATCGATCCGTAGAGGAATTGAAGCAAATCCGGCCAAAATCCGGGCTCTGTCACAGTTGGATATTCCAAAAGACCTCAAGCAAATACAAAAATTAACAGGATGCGTGGCAGCTTTAAGCCGCTTTATCTCCCGTTTAGGAGAAAAGGCGTTGCCCCTCTATCGCCTCCTAAGGCGCACCGAACACTTCGAGTGGACGGATGCCGCCACTGCCGGACTCGAAGAAATAAAGGCCATACTGGCAACAAATCCGGTCCTGGCTGCGCCCACTCTGGGCGAACCAATGTTGTTATACATCGCAGCAACGCATCAAGTTGTAAGCGCAGTCCTCGTCGTCGAACGAGCGACAGAAGGGCATAAATTCCCTCTTCAAAAACCAGTGTATTATGTATCCACTGTGTTAACCTCCTGCAAATCCGTTACCGCACTATCGAAGATAGCATATGCGGTGTTCATGGCGTCTCGAAGCTTCGCACTACTTTCAAGAGTGCTCGATAACGATGGCCTCAAGTACCACTCAATGACATTATAAACAACCGCGACGCAACGGGCAGGATAGCAAATGGGCCATCGAGCTCTTACCATTCGACATCACTTACAAACCTCGACGAGCTATAAAGTCACAAGTTTTGGCTGACCGTCGCCGAATGGATGAAGCCGAACTCCCTAAAGAGTACGGCGATACTCCAATTGGACTATGCACCGACGGTTCCAAAATGTTGGCGGATCTGGGTCTGGCGTCGATCGACGTCCCCACCGGAGATACTGATCAAGATGTACTTCAAATAATGTACACGGACTCCAACAATGCAGCCGAATCGAGGCCCTACTACATGGTCTCCGGATGGCAGTCTCCATGGGCATTCAACGCCTAGAGGTGCGCGGGGACTCAAACCTTGCAATATCCCAAATAAACGGAGACTTCAACGCCAAGGATCCGAAAATGGCAGCATATCGTAACGCTGTCCTAAAAATGTCAGCTCGGTTTGAAGGACTCGAATTCCATCACATAGCCCGAGATAATAACCAAGCGGCCGACGTCCTGGCACGCATCGGTGCGAAACGTGATGCTGTCCCTCCAAATATCTTCCTGGAACGGCTTTTCAAGCCATCCATACTATGGGAAGAGGAGCCCGGCAGCGACAAACCGGAGAAAACCGCACCAATCGGTGATTCGGCAGATGACATAACACCCTCCGCCCACGACATAATGGCAGTAATCGCCGCGTGGACAGAACCTTTCCTAGCCTACTTACTTAGGCAGGAACTTCCCGAAGACCAAAATGAGGCCCGCTGCATAGTCCGGCGATCAAAGGCCTACAAGGTCCATGAGGGAGAACTTTATAAGAAAAGTACTACCGGAGTCCTTCAAAGGTGTATCTCCGAAGAAGTGGGGCGAAACCTCCTGGCTGAAATTCATGCCGGACTAGGCGGACACCACGCAGCAGCCCGGGCCCTGGTAGGAAAGGCATTCCGTACAGGATTTTATTGGCCGACGGCTCGGACAGACGCACAGGACTTGGTCCAGCGATGCGTTGGTTGTCAGCTCTTTGCTAATCAGAGCCATATGCCACCCACCGCCCTCAAAACCATACCCATTACCTGGCCGTTCGTGGTCTGGGGGCTTGACATGGTTGGACCCCTTAAAGGGGAACCCATAAGAAAAAGTACCTATTGGTCATGGTGGATAAGTTCACCAAATGGATAGAGGCCAAACCGGTCAAAACGGCAGAGTCCGGATCAGTGATAGACTTTATATCAGAGGTGGTACACCGTTATGGAGTCCCCCACAGCATCATCACTGACAACGGCACAAACTTCACGGCCGATGAGGTTAAGTCATGGTGCAAAAATATGGGCATCAAGCTCGACTATGCGTCAGTGTATCACCCTCAAACCAACGGTCAAGTGGAAAGAGCAAATGGTCTAATAATGAGCGGCATTAAACCCAGACTAGTGAGGTCACTCACTAAATCCAACACCCAATGAGTCGAGGAGCTCGACTCCGTACTCTGGGGGCTGCGGACAACGCCTAACCGTACTACCGGATTCACACCATTTTTTATGGTATACAGCGTAGAGGCAGTCTTGCCCTGCGACATTATTCATGACTCACCTCGAGTGCGCATGTATGAGGAAAGAGAGGCCGAGCTGGATCGGCAGGACAGCTTGGACACATTGGAGGAAGAACGTGACATCGCGAAGGCTCGTTCCGCATTCTATCAACAGCAGGCCCGAAGATATCAAAGCAGAGAAGTACAGGCCAATACTTACAACGTTGGCGAACTAGTTCTACGCCTGCCGGACAAGAAAAAGGACAAGCTCAAGCCCAGATGGGAAGGCCCCTTCATTATTGATCAAGTATTGACCGGCGGAGCATACCGTCTACGAAATGCGTCGGACAACCGACTCGAGCCGAACCCATGGAACGCAGCCCGACTCCGACGATTCTATGCCTAGCGCCGGACTAAGAGTTCGTCCCCTTCCCCCGTCCAACCTTTTATACTTCGGCTGTCTTTTGTTTCTCTTTTTATCCTTTTAACTTAAAAGCCCTTCGGGGCCTATTTTAGCATTCTTTGCATACGCATGATGTGCCATCCGCACTCGTTATTCCTGGGGGCTTCTTTTACAGAAGCTCAACTATACGGGTTTCATACCCAACACATGTGTCAAGCTTCCACATGTACCTTTTACTCGCCATTATATGCATCGATATGACTTAAGTTTTGGCCAAGCTGGGTTGCCTGGCTCCTGTGCTTACCCCTATGTTCCCGATTGTTCGGCTAGGAGGTAAAGGAGCACCTCTGCGATTATTATTGCGGGTCACCGGATCGTACCTCGACCGGGTGAAGCCGAAAGCTAAGCGTTCTTAAGGGAATATTCGGTCGGTGATTTAAAAGATGACTTTTGCTTATTTATCTATCTGCCCCGGATGTTTTATCGCTCTCTTTGCAGTCCGGACATGCACTTTAGGGCATGCCTCCCAAATAAAGGAACCCTTAACGGAACTATTCTCCCTGGAAGATGTTTCTTACTAACCATGTAATATAACATAACTAGTTGGGCACTTGTCTGATAAAGCACTAATGACCCCTACGCCTGGTCTCCATGCATACCACGGTTGTTTCTTAACCAAAAAGGTATTCGGACACACTCCGGACTCTAGGGTCCCGAGGTCGGCTTAAAAGGTCGGCAAAGACAAACGATCTACAATCCGGCTAGAAGGCATTTCACATGTCATTTTAAAGGATAACATACATTGTCAAATTTATTGATTGTATTCCTCCTCAATCCCGTCTAACAGGCTGTCTAGTTTACAGTCCCGTTGGGAAAACTTAGCAGCCAACTCTACTTGGCTGTACACTAAACTCACAGGGATCTCCTTCCCATCGGGCCCCACCGGTCCAACTTCGGCCATGTGGTTGGGGTCCGCCTTCTTGTACCGCGTCTTCACCATGGCCCAAGCCTCCCTGGCACCTTGACGGCAAGCCGATATCTTCCACAACCGGAAGCGCTGCCGCACTCCCTGCAGCTTCTCCGCAAGCTCCCCGAGGCCCTCGGGTAGGGTGAGGGCTGGCCATAAAGCCTGAACGACGCCGCTCATTGCCTGCCGAACTCGTTCGAGTAGCTGCAACAGTTCGGGAAGTTGATCACCCATTGATATGGGCATCTCCTCTGCAGGACGACCCGTGAGTATACCTACAAGACATACCATGTCAAAATACTTCCTCGCTGAACTCTTCTTTTCAACATAGTTCGCTCAAGCACTTACTATATATGCCGCGACGAAGCCGCTGGTTCTCCTTAACGGAGCTGGACAGCTCGGCCTGTGCGCCTTTTAACTCTTCTCCGAGCTTGGCGTTGGCATCTTGGAGCTTGTTCCTTTCCTGCTGAACCCTATTCAGCACACTCTCGCCAGCCTTTAGCTGGCGCAGCAATGCTTGCCTGTCCGGATCTTGTCCGGCGGTACCTGCAACGTCATTATTAGACTCGCGCGCACGCCGCACAACGCTTATATTAATTTATACAAATGTGTTACCAGGAGGGGTCTTTCCGTCTCCTCCTGCGGCAGCAAGTGCGGCCTCAAGTTGGGCCTTGCAATCTTGCAGCTCCCGAGACAGCTGGGCATTCTTCTCGTTAAGTGCCTGAAATTTCAAATGATCCTTAAATCAGTTAGCATAACTAATTTAAGTCTCGGGGGCTACTGGTATATACAACCATTAAAATTCCCTTACCCGTATGTCTTTAACATACTGCTCCGTGGCTCTGGTAAAATCATTTTGAGCAGCACGGAGATGCGCGTCCCCTGCGTTAAAGGCATCCAATGCCTCAGGGGAAAAGAACGCTTCTTGAAATACTGTCCGGCGGCACCTATGGTTCATAGCGCTCTCCACCTCAGACTTGGTGGTGGACAGTCTGTCGGTATCCTCCGTTGGAGCAGGATCCGGTTCGCGTCTTACACTTGCCTCCCCCTCCAGTCCGGGCGCTGGAGACTGGCTGGTGTTGGTCGGATCGGCAATTCCTGCGCTCGCAGTCCGGCGAGCGCTTTTTCTCCTATAAAGATCATGAGCACTTAGACGTTTCCTCGGAACGTTGCTCGAAAAGTTCAAACACGAGCTATACCTCTGCGGCGACGTTTCCGTCCGCACGGCGCTCCTTTTCCTCCTGCTAGTTCGGACTGACCTCTGTAGGTCGGCCGCCGCAGGCTCGGCTTCCTGCCGTAATGGCGCTTCTTGCAAAATACCATCGTTCGCGAAGGTCAGAAATAGGCAAGGATAAGATAACGATGTCCGGACTTCGGTCGTGGTCACCTGGGAAGCCGAACTTAGCCCGGGGTAGTCCGCCGTAATGGCGACCAAAGCATTATCTATGCTGAGATGGTGATACACCCCGTCGATCAGCTCCACCTCGATGTCCGGATCCTCTTCGGAGGCCGGACCCAGGGATCCTTCTGGGTCCTCGGGTTGTGGAGCAGGACTCACCATGTCCTCCACAGTCCGGCGTAGACCCTGCGCCAAAGACATAATGTAAGAAGCTCAAACTTCGAAAGCACGGGTAGGGCACTTCGAGGTGTTCGCTTACCCATCCCCTAGGGTTAATCATGGAAAACCCATCCAAAGGGTTCGGGCGAAGGAAGTCCTCCTTGTCCCCCTTGTACAGGCCGGACAGGATCTTCACCAGATCCTCGGTCGAATCCGGCCCTTTACGGCCGTGCTGGGTAGCATCGTCCTCCCCGTTGAAATGCCACATGGGTGGCCCTCAGACAGATGGTTGCACCCCCGCTTGATGCACGTCGCCATGACTCCGATCATGGTCAAGCCGGAATGAGCCATTAATCTTATCCGGCCCATCAAGTAATGGACGCTCTTGTCTTCCTCCAAACGGGGGCTCCGCGGGCGCCAGCTGAGGCGTTTCTTCAAGGGGGCAACACTAAACTCCGGGAGGCCGATACGGACTGGATCCGACAGCGGGACGTCTCCAATATAAAACCACTCCGAGGGCCAGTCTTCGGACGCCTTCTTGGGAGTGCCGGATAGGTATCCGGTCCCGGCGAAGCGCCATATTTCGGCGCCGCCCACTTGATATATGGACCGCTGGTGAGAATGGGGTACGAGGCAAAACAACCTCTTCCACAATGCGAAATGGGGCTCGATGCCCAGAAATAGCTCGCAGAGAGCTACGTAGCCCGCGATGTGCAGTACAGAGGCGGGCGTAAGGTGGTGAAGCTGGAGTCCGTAGAACTTCAGAAGCCCGCGGAGGAACGGATGTATTGGAAATCCGAGCCCCCTCATCAGATAGGGGACAAAGCACACTCGCTCCTCCTTATTGGGGCTTGGGGTGTCCTCCGCCTGCCTCCCACCTTGATAAGTGACCAGTCCGGCTCAGACTGGGACCATGA
The DNA here is from genome assembly GCA_021437245.1 of Aegilops speltoides. Taxonomy (NCBI): domain Eukaryota; kingdom Viridiplantae; phylum Streptophyta; class Magnoliopsida; order Poales; family Poaceae; genus Aegilops; species Aegilops speltoides. The sequence goes on from CM038146.1 coordinate 51,369,914, forward strand.
AGGCCGGAGGAAGAAACCCCTCCGTTTGGAGCTTCACTAGCTCATTGTGCGAAATAGAGCACCTCCTCCAATTCCCTGGCGATGGGCTAGGAGCGCGTGAGGAAGAGCCGCGTTGACGATCCATGGAGGAATGGATTTCTAGGTCAGAGGCGCTTCGATGGAGTATACGCGGGAGGAAGACGGTGCAGTTTGGATCTGGATCCTTGCCTCTTTTATAGGCGGACGACCCACACAATTAGGGGGTGAAATGTAAAAGGCACCCTGGCTTTTCGCATTCGTGCGACGCGTGGAAGAGGGCCATAATTTGGCGTAGAAGCCGAGGAGCATAGTATTCAAGATGAAGCCGGACATTATTCGGCAGGTACATGGGATTTGAAGGGAGAACCCGCCTTGCAACGCCGAAGACTACAAGCACGCTGGACTTATCGTCATTGAAGCCTGGTTCGGGGGCTACTGAGGGAGTCCTGGACTAGGGGGTGTCCGGACAGCCGGACTATCAATATCCGCCGGACTCCCAGACTACGAAGATAGAAGATTGAAGACTCCGGCTCGTATCCGGAAGGTACTTTCCTTGGCGTGGAAGGCAAGCTTGGCAATACGGATATGTAGATCTCCTACCATTGTAACCGACTCTGTGTAACCCTAGCCTCTCCGGTGTCTATATAAACCGGAGGGCCTTAGTCCGTAGGACAAAGATACATCTCAACAATCATACCATAGGCTAGCTTCTAGGGTTTAGCCTCCTTGATCTCGTGGTAGATCTACTCTTGTACTACCCATATCATCAATATTAATCAAGCAGGACGTAGGGTTTTACCTCCATCGAGAGGGCCCGAACCTGGGTAAAAACATTGTGTCCCTCGTCTCTTGTTACCATCCGCCTAGACGCACAGTTCGGGACCCCCTACCCGAGATTTGCCGGTTTTGACACCGACACTTGATTTGATATCTTAGCAAGTCTCTTCGAATTATCGGTTTAGTTTGGCCTACTAGATTGATCTTTCTTGCAATTGATGTTCATGCTCACGGAAACTTTGTGAATCTTAATTACAGAAAATTTTCATCAAAAATAATTATCCCCTTGTACAATTCCATTGTATTATAAAAATAATGTGCCAAGGTTTGCCTTTAGGATGTTTAGATTGCTTGTTGGTTTGTGCAGTGCAGGACAAAAACTTTGGCTGTAATGCGCGGTTTTACATTTTTTACTGGAACGTCAAACGGTTCTGAAAGTTTCTGCAATGTCTTTCTATACAAGTTGTTTACTTTTACTAATTTTGGAAGAATTTTTGGGGTACCATAAGTATGGTGAATGTTCAGATTACTACATACTGCCCTGTTTAAGACAGATTCTGTTTTTGATGCATAGTTTGCTTGTTTCGATGAAACTATCAATTTCTATCAGTGGATTAAGCCATGGAAAAGTTATATTACAGTAGCTACAATGCAAAACCAAAATATGAATTGGTTTGCAACAGTACTTAGAGTAGCTATTTGCTTTATTATACTAACAGATCTTACCGAGTTTTCTATTGAAGTTTTGTGTGGATGAAGTGTTCGAAGATCGAGGAGGTCTCGATATGAGGAAAAGGAGGAGAGGCAAGAGTTCAAGCTTGGGGATGCCCAAGGCACCCCAAGTGAATATTCAAGGAGACTCAAGCGTCTAAGCTTGGGGATGCCCCGGAAGGCATCCCATCTTTCTTCAACAAGTATCGGTATGTTTTCGGATTCATTTCGTTCATGCGATATTTGCAAATCTTGGAGTGTCTTTTGCATTTAGTTTTCCCTTTTATTTTATGCACCATGCTGGTATGAGATACTCCTTGGTTGATTTATAGAATGCTCATTGCACTTCACTTATATCTTTTGAGTATGGCTTTATAGAATGCTTCATGTGCTTCACTTATACCATTTGAAGTTAGGATTGCCTGTTTCTCTTCACATAGAAAACCGCCATTTGTAGAATGCTCTTTTGCTTCACTTATATTTTTTAGAGCATGGGCATATCTTTTGTAGAAAGAATTAAACTCTCTTGCTTCACTTATATCTATTTAGAGAGATGACATGAATTGGTCATTCACATGGTTAGTCATAAAATCCTACATAAAACTTATAGATCACTGAATATGATATGTTTGATTCCTTGCAATAGTTTTGCGATATAGAGATGATAATATGTGGGAGGTTCTAGTGAATGGTTGTGTTTAGTAAGAATATTGGTGTTAAGGTTTGTGATTCCCGAAGCATGCATGTATGGTCTCCTAACTATGTAACCAAATTGGCGCGCATTGTATTTTGATTGTTTATCTTAGCGTGAAGGTTGGGGGCGCGCGATGGTTAACTCCTACCAGCCTCCCCCCTAGGAGCATGCGTAGTAGTACTTTGCTTTGAGGACCAATAAACTTTTGCAATAAGCATATGAGGTCTTTATGACTAATGTGATTCCAGGGATTACATGCACTCTTACCTTTCCGCAATTTGCTAGCCTCTACGGTATCATGCATTGCCCTTTCTCACCTCGAGAGTTGGTGAAAACTTCTCCGGTGCATGCAAACCCCGTTGAGGGAGTCCTGGATTAGGGGGGCCTCGGACAGCCGGACTATATACTTTGGCCGAACTATTGGACTATGAAGATACAAGATTGAAGACTTCGTCCCGTGTCTGGGTGGGACTCTCCTTTGCGTGGAAGGCAAGCTTGGCTATTCGGATATGTAGATCTCCTTCTCTGTAACCGACTCTGTGTAACCCTGGCCCCCTTTGGTATCTATATAAACTGGAGGGTTTAGTCCGTAGGACAACAACAATCATAATCATAGGCTAGCTTCTAGGGTTTAGCCTATATGATCTCATGGTAGATCTACACTTGTAATACTCATATCATCAAGACCAATCAAGCAGGAAGTAGGGTATTACCTCCATCGAGAGGGCCCGAACCTGGGTAAACATTGTGTCCCCCGCCTCCTGTTACCATTAGCCTTAGACGCATAGTTCGGGAGCCCCTACCCGAGATCCGCCGGTTTTGACACCGACATTGGTGCTTTCATTGAGAGTTCCACTGTGTCGTCACGATAAGGCTTGATGGCTCCTTCAATCATCTTCAACGATGCGGTCCAGGGTGAGGTTTTCCTCCTCGGACAGATCTTCGTATTCGGCGGCTTCGTACTGCGGGTCAACTCGCTTGGCCATCTGGAGCAGGTCGATAGCTACGCCCCTGGCCATCAGGTCAGGTTTGGAAGCTTGAACTATACTGCCGACATCCGCGGAGACTTGATATTCGACGGATTCGAGCCCATGTCATGTGCCCCGAATGGTCACGACAAGCATGCCTTAGATCTGCCATCACACGTTGTTCGGGAGATCGCACCTCGGCTGCCCCGGCCCTCAATCCGGAGCAGATCTTACCATCCGAGGACGGAGGGATAGACCCCGCCACGGAGGCCGCACACTCATCGACGCTAGAGCCGAACACAGACTTCACCTCCTATGAGGCCTGTGTCATCGGACCCTCGGACTCGTCTCCAGCCACAGCCTCCGAACCGCGTGCATCCGTGCCTATAGAATCTGATTGGGCACCAATCATGGAGTTTACCTCCGCGGATATCTTTCAGCACTCGCCCCTGGGCGACGTGCTAAGTTCATTGAGGTCTCTCTCTCTTTCAGGGAACTCTTGGCTGAACTATGTCCGGCTTGATTGGGAAGCGGACGACGAAGAAATTCATTCCCCACACACCACCCACTTAATAGCCACTGTCGACGACTGCTATGTCTTGATCTTGCGTTGGTTTTCCTTGAAGAGGAAAGGGTGATGCAGCAATAGTAGCGTAATTATTTCCCTCAGTTTTTGAGAACCAAGGTATCAATCTAGTAGGAGGCTCCTCAAAAGTCCCACGCACCTACACAACCAAACAAAGAACTCACAACCAACACAATAAAGGGGTTGTCAATCCCTTCACGGCCACTTGCGAAAGTGAGATCTAATAGATATAGTATGATAAGATAAATATATTTTTGGTATTTTATAATATAGATGCAAAAAGTAAAGATGCAAATAAAAGTAGATTGAAAGCATATATGATAAGAGATAGACCCGGGGGCCATATGTTTCACTAGTGGCTTCTCTCAAGATAGCATAAGTATTACGGTGGGTGAACAAATTACTGTCAAGCAATTGATAGAAAAGCGAATAGTTATGAGATTATCTAGGCATGATCATGTATATAGGCATCACATCCGCAACAAGTAGACCGACTCCTGCCTGCATCTACTACTATTACTCCACACATCGACCGACTCCTGCCTGCATCTAGAGTATTAAGTTCATAAGAACAGAGTAACGCCTTAAGCAAGATGACATGATGTAGAGGGATAAACTCATGCAATATGATATAAACCCCATCTTTTTATCCTCGATGGAAACAATACAACACGTGCCTTGCAACCCTTTCTGTCACTGGGTAAGGACACCGCAAGATTGAACCCAAAGCTAAGCACTTCTCCCATGGCCAGAAAGATCATTCTAGTAGGCCAAACCAAGCTGATAATTCGAAGAGACTTGCAAAGATAACTCGATCATATAAAAGAATTCAGAGGAGATTCATATATTTCTCATAGATAAACTTGATCATAAACCCACAATTCATCGGATCTCGACAAACACACCGCAAAAAGAGTTTACATCGAATAGATCTCCACAAGAGAGGGGGAGAACATTGTATTGAGATCCAAAAAGAGAGAAGAAGCCGTCTAGCTAATAACTATGGACGCGAAGGTCTGTGGTAAACTACTCACAACTCATCGGAGGGGCAAGGATGTTGATGTAGAAACCCTCCGTGGTCGATTCCCCCTCCGGCAGAGCGCCGACGAAGGCTCCAAGATGGGATCTCGTGGATACAGAAGGTTATGGTTGTGGAAATTGTGTTTCGTTGGCTTCCTGGATGTTTTCGGGGTACATAGGCTTATATAGGAGGAAGAAGTACGTCGGTGGCCGCCCGAGGGGCCCACGAGATAGGGGGGCATGCCCTATAGGGGGGGGGGCGTGCCCTCCTATCTCGTGGAGGCCTCGGATGCTTCTTGACTTGCACTCCAAGTTCTCTGGATCATGTTCGTTCCGAAAATCACGCTCCCGAAGGTTTCATTCCGTTTGGACTCCGTTTGATATTCCTTTCTTCGAAATACTGAAATAGGCAAAAAAACAGCAATACGGGCTGGGCCTCCGGTTAGTAGGTTAGTCCCAAGAATGATATAAATGTGTAAAATAAAGCCCATAAACATCCAAAAGGGGTAATATAATAACATGGAACAATGAAAAATTATAGATACGTTGGATACGTATCAAGCATCCCCAAGCTTAATTCCTGCTCGTCCTCGAGTAGGTAAATGATAAAAAAGAAATTTTTGATGTGGAATGGTACCTAGCATAATTCTCAATGTAATTTTCTTTATTGTGGCATGAATGTTCAGATCCAAATGATACAAAATAAAAGTTCATATTAACATGAAAATGGTGATACTTCAAGCATACTAATCAAAGTAATCATGTCTTCTCAAAATACCATGACCAAAGAAAGTTATCCCTACAAAATCATATAGTCTGGCTGTTGCTCTATCTTCATCACACAAAGTATTTAATCATGCACAACCCCGATGACAAGCCAAGAAATTGTTTCATACTTTAATAATCTCAAACTCTTTCAACTTTCACGCAATACATGAGCGTGAGCCATGGACATAACACTATATGTGGAATAGAATGGTGGTTGTGGAGAAGACAAAAAGGAGAAGATAGTCTCACATCAGCTAGGCGTATCAATGGGCTATGGAGATGCCCATTAATAGATATCAATGTGAGTGAGTAGGGATTGCCATGCAACAGATGCACTAGAGCTATAAATATACGAAAGCTCAACAAAAGAAACTAAGTGGGTGTGCATCCAACTCGCTTGCTCACGAAGACCTAGGGCATTTTGAGGAGGCCCATCATTGGAATATACAAGCCAAGTTCTATAATGAAAAATTCCCACTAGTATATGAAAGTGACAACATATGAGACTCTCTATCATGAAGATCATGGTGCTATTTTGAAGCACAAGTATGGAAAGAGAGATAGTAGCATTGTCCCTTCTCTCATTTTATTTTTTTCTTTTTTTTCTTTTCTTTTTCTTCTTTTTTTTTTCTTTGGCCTTTCTTTTCTTTTGGCCTTTCTCCCTTTTTTCTTTCTTTCTTTTTTTCGTTTTGTAAAGTCCGAAGTGTCATCCAGACTTGTGGGGGAATCATAGTCTTCATCACCCTTTCCTCACTAGGACAATGCTCTAATAATGAAGATCATCACACTTTTATGGATTTACAACTCAAGAATTACAACTCAAAGCTAGAACAAGATATGACTCTATATGAATGCCTCCGGTGGTGTACCGGGATATGCAATTAATCAAGATCGACATGTATGAAAATTATGAAGGTGGCCTTGCCACTAATACAATGTCAACTACATGATCATGCAAAAAGCAATATGAAAAAGTAATGCGTGTCATATGAACGGAACGATGGAAAGTTGCATGGCAATATATCTTGGAATGGCTATGGAAATGCCATAATAGGTAGGTATGGTGGCTGTTTTGAGGAAGGTAGATGGTGGGTGTAAGATACTGGCGAAAGTTGCGCGGTACAAGAGAGGCTAGCAATGGTGGAAGGGTGAGGTGCGTATAATCCATGGACTCAACATTAGTCAAAAGAACTCATGTACTTGTTGCAAAAATCTATAAGTCATCAAAAACCAAAGCACTACGCGCATTCTCCTAGGGGGATAGATTGGTATGAAAAGACTATCGCTTGTCCCCGACGCCACTCATAAGGAAGACAGTCAATAAATAAACTTGTGCTCCAACTTCATCACAAAGCGGTTCACCATACGTGCATGCTACGGGAATCACAACCCTCAACACAAGTACTTTTCATAATCACCTCAACTAGCATGACTCTAATATCACTACCTCCATATCTCAAAACAATTATCAAGCATCATATTGATCATAGCATCCAATTCTTTTCTATGATAGTTTTTATTATACCCAACTTGGATGCTCATCATTCTAGGACCAACTTTGTAACCATAGCAAATACCATGCTGTTCTAAAAGACTCTCAAAAATATATAAGTGAAGCATGAGACACTAGCAATTTCTTCAAAATTAAGACACCACCATGCTCTAAAAAATATAAGTGAAGCACTAGAGCAAAAACTATCAAGCTCAAAAGATATAAGTGAAGCACATAGAGTATTCTAGCAAATCCTAATCAAGCAGGCTTCTCCCAAAAGGTGTGTACAGCAAGGATTATTGTGGTAAACTAAAAAGCAAAGACTAACATAATACACGCCGCTCCAAGCAAAACACATATCATGTGGCGAATAAAAATATAGCTCCAAGTAAAGTTACCAATGAACGAAGACGAAAGAGGGGATGCCTTTCCGGGGCATCCCTAAGCTTAGGCTTTTGGATATCCTTTAATATCTTGGTGTGCCATGGGCATCCCCAAGCTTAGGCTCTTGCCACTCCTTATTCCATAGTCCATAAAAGCTTTACCCAAAACTTGAAAACTTCACAACACAAAACTCAACAGGAAATCTTATAAGCTCCCTTAGTGAAAGAAAACAAAACCACCACATAAGGTACTGTAATGAACTCATTCTTTATTTATTTTGGTATTAAACCTACTTTATTCCAACTTCTCTATGGTTTATAAACTATTTTACTAGCCATAGATGCATCAAAATAAGCAAACAACACACGAAAAACAGAATCTGTCAAAAACAGAACAGTCTGTAGAAATCTGTAACTAATGCAAACTTATGTAACTCTAAAAATCGTACCAAAATAGGAAGTCCTGGAAAAGTTGTCTATTGATCAGAAGAAAAAATAATCAACGCAAAATCACGTTTCTGCGATTTAACAAAACTAAATTCGTGCGTGCAAAGTTTCTGTTTTTCAGCAGAATCACATCAACTATCATCGTAGGTTATCCTATAGGTTCTACTTGGCACAAACACTAATTAAAAGATAAAAACACATCTAAACAGGAGGTAGATGCAAGATTTATTACTAAACAGGAACAAAAACAGAAAAACACAAAGAAAATTGGGTTGCCTCCCAACTAGCGCTATCGTTTAACGCCCCTAGCTAGGCATAAAAGCGAAGATAGATCTAAGTAGTGCCATCTGTGGCACTAAATTAATAAGTAGCTCGCATGATAGATTCATAAGGTAATTTTACTTTCTTTCTTGGGAAGTGCTCCTTTCCTTTCTTTAATGGAAATTGGAATCTAATATTCCCTTCCTTCATATCAATAATCGCACCAATCATTCTAAGGAAAGGTCTACCAAGAATAATAGGGCAAGAAAGATTGCAATCTATATCAAGAACGATAAAATATACGGGCACCAAATTTCTATTTGCAATGATGAGAACATCATTGATCCTTCCCATTGGCTTTTTAATGGTGGAATCCGCAAGGTGCAAATTTAAAGAGCAATCATCAAGATCATGGAAACCTAGAATATCACATAAAGTTTTCGGAATCGTGGAAATATTAGCACCCAAATCACACAAAGCAAAACACTCATGATCTTTAATTCTAATCTTTATAGTAGGTTCCTATTCATCATTAAGTTTTCTAGGTATATAAACTTCCAAATTAAGTTTTTCATCATAAGATTGCATCAAGACATCAATGATATGTTTGGTAAAAGCTTTATTTTGACTATAAGCATGAGGAGAATTAACAACGGATTGCAACAAGGAAATACAACCTTCTAAAGAATAATTATCATAATTAAATTCCTTGAAATCCGAGATAGTGGGTTCAATGCTATTTAAAGTCATGACCTCTCCAATCCTACTTTTACCAATTTTAGCATCAAGATCTAAAGACTCCGAATTCTTGGGACGCCTTCAAGGCAAAGTTGACTCATCATCAGTCCCATAATTATCAAGATTCATATTGCAAAACAAAGATCTAATAGGAGACACATCAATAACTTTAAGATCTTCATCATTATTTTCATGGAAACTAGAAGAACACGCTTTTATAAATCAATATTTCTTTGCACGCAATCTAGCGGTTCTTTCCTTGCACTCATCAATGGAAATTCTCATTGCTTTTAGAGACTCATTGATATCATGCTTAGGAGAAGAATATCTAAGTTTAAGAGAATCAACATCAAGCGAAAGTCTATCAACGTTCCTAGCCAAATCATCAACTTTGAGCATTTTCTTCAAGCAAAGCATTAAAATTCTTTTGAGAAATCATAAATTCTTTCACACTAGATATTCTAAAAATCAGAGGGCATCTTATTAAAATTACCATAAGAATTATTGTAGGAATTTCCATAATTATTAGAGGAATTACTAGGGAACGGTCTAGAATTAAAGTTTCCTCTATAAGCATTGTTTCCGAAACTATTCCTACCAACAAAATTCACATCCATAGATTCATTATTATTATCAATCAAAGTAGAAAAAGGCATATCATTGGGATCAAGAGGAGTATTTTTAGTAGCAAACAATTTCATACGTTCATCCATCTTTCCACTCAAAACATTGATTTTTTCTATAGCATGCACTTTTTTACTAGAAGATCTTTCGGTGTGGCATTGAGAATAATTAGCCATAATATTATCAAGGAGTTTTGTAGCATCTCCTAACGTGATTTCCATAAACGTGCCTCCCGCGGCCGAATCTAAGAGATTTCTAGAAGCAAAGTTCAAACCGGCATAAATTTTTTGTATGATCATCCATAAATTCAAACCATGAGTAGGGCAATTGCGAATCATCAATTTCATTATTTCCCAAGATTGGGCAACATGCTCATGATCAAGTTGTTTAAAATTCATAATATCGTTCCTAAGAGTGATAATCTTAGCGGGAGGAAAATACTTAGAGATAAAAGTTATCTTTGCACTTGTTCCAAGAATCAATACTATTTTTAGGCAAAGACAAAAACCAAACTTTAGCACGATCTCTAAGTGAAAATGGAAATAACTTCAATTTGACAATATCGTTATCCGTATCTTTCTTATTTTGCATATCACACAAATCGACAAAGTTGTTTAGATGAGTAGCGGCATCTTCACTAGGAAGGCCGGCGAATTGATCTTTCATAACAAGATTCAGCAAAGCAGTATTGATTTCACAAGACTCAACATCATTAAGAGGAGCAATTGGAGTACTAAGGAAATCATTATTATTGGTATTCGAGAAATCACACAATTTGGTATTATCTTGTGCCATGGCAACAAGTAATCCAACACACAAGCAAACATAAAAAGGCAAGTGAAGGAGAGAGGAGGAGATTGGGAAAGAGAGGGCGAATAAAACGACAAGGGTGAAGTGGGGGAGAGGAAAACGAGAGGAAATGGCAAATAATGTAAATGCGAGGGATATGGGTTTGTGATGGGTACTTGGTATGTCTTGACTTGAGCGAAGACCTCCCCGCCAACGGCGCCAGAAATCCTTCTTGCTACGTCTTGAGCTTGCGTTGGTTTTCCTTGAAGAGGAAAGGGTGATGCAGCAATAGTAGCGCAAGTATTTCCCTCAGTTTTTGAGAACCAAGGTATCAATCCAGTAGGAGGCTCCTCAAAAGTCCCACGCACCTACACAAACAAACAATGAAATCGCAACCAACACAATGAAGGGGTTGTCAATCCCTTCACGGCCACTTGCGAAAGTGAGATCTAATAGATATAGTATGATAAGATAAATATATTTTTGGTATTTTATAATATAGATGCAAAAAGTAAAGATGCAAATAAAACTTGATTGAAAGCAAATATGATAAGAGATAGACCCGGGGGCCATAGGTTTCACTAGTGGCTTCTCTCAAGATAGCATAAGTATTACGGTGGCTGAACAGATTACTGTCGAGCAATTGATAGAAAAGCAAATAGTTATGAGATTATCTAGGCATGATCATGTATATAGGCATCACGTCCGCAACAAGTAGACCGACTCCTGCCTGCATCTACTACTATTACTCCACACATCGACCGACTCCTGCCTGCATCTAGAGTATTAAGTTCATAAGAACAGAGTAACGCCTTAAGCAAGATGACATGATGTAGAGGGATAAACTCATGCAATGTGATATAAACCCCATCTTTTTATCCTCGATGGCAACGATACATTACGTGCCTTGCAACCCTTTCTGTCACTGGGTAAGGACACCGCAAGATTGAACCCAAAGCTAAGCACTTCTCCCGTGGCAAGAAAGATCAATCTAGTAGGCCAAACCAAACTGATAATTCGAAGAGACTTGCAACGATAACTCAATCATATAAAAGAATTCAGAGGAGATTCAAATATTTCTCATAGATAAACTTGATCACAAACCCACAATTCATCAGATCTCGACAAACACACTGCAAAAAGAGTTTACATCGAATATATCTCCACAAGAGAGGGGGAGAACATTGTATTGAGATCCAAAAAGAGAGAAGAAGCCATCTAGCTAATAACTATGGACCCGAAGGTCTGTGGTAAACTAATCACAACTCACTGGAGGGGCAAGGATGTTGATGTAGAAGCCCTCCGTGGTCGATTCCCCCTCCGGCAAAGCGCTGGCGAGGGCTCCAAGATGGGATCTCGTGGATACAGAAGGTTACGGTGGTGGAAATTGTGTTTCGTTGGCTCCCTGGATGTTTTCGGGGTACGTAGGCTTATATAGGAGGAAGAAGTACGTCGGTGGCCGCCCGAGGGGCCCACGAGACAGGGGGGCGCGCCCTATAGGGGGGGGGGAACCCTCCTATCTCGTGGAGGCCTCGACTGCTTCTTGACTTGCACTCCAAGTCCTCTAGATCATGTTCGTTCCAAAAATCACGCTCCCGAAGGATTCATTCCGTTTGGACTCCGTTTGATATTCCTTTTCTTTGAAATACTGAAATAGGAAAAAAACAGCAATACGGGCTGGGCCTCCGGTTAGTAGGTTAGTCCCAAAAATGATATAAATGTGTAAAATAAAGCCCACAAACATCCAAAAGGGGTAATATAATAGCATGGAACAATCAAAAATTATAGATACATTGTAGACGTATCAATGACTTACCCGACATGCTTGACTTCGACTCCGAAGACATCGGCGGTATGGACGACGATGCAGGAGAAGAACAGGAACCACCGCCCACAGGGCGCTGGACAGCCACTTCATCATACGGTATATATATGGTGGACGCACCCAAAGAAGGCGATGGCGATGGGGCAACGGATGATAATCCCCTTGAGAAGCAATCTAAGCACCGGCGTCATAGGCGCCGCTCTAAGCCCCGCCAGAGCAAAAATAGCGATACCGGCACAAGAAATCTGGATGGTGCCGAAGACGAAAACAACCCCGCCCAGCCAGGCTTTGAGCAGGCCAAACGGGAGGACAGGCAAGCCAGCCCTAAGGAACATGCAACGGATGGAGAATCAGAGGATAATAATTAGACGCCTCTCTCCGAAGACGAAGTGAGGCGATGAAGAATTTATCGTGCCTGAGGACCCCGTCGAGTAGGAGCGCTTCAAGTGCCGGCTTATAGCCACTGCAAAAAGCCTGAAGAAAAAGCAACAGCAGCTTCAAGCTGATCAAGATCTGCTAACTGATTGATGGACTGAAGTCCTAGCAGCCGAGGAATACAGACTCGAGCGCCCTGCCAAAAGTTACCCAAAGCGCAGGTTGCTACCTCAACTCGAAGAGGAGGCATTAAAGTCTACACTACCAGTGCACGATGCGGCTAACCGGCCACCTCGTGGCCGAGACAAATCGGCGTATCAGCCCGAAGTCCAGCCCGCACCCCGTCGCCAATCAAACAAAAACACTAAGGCCCTGGGCTACACACAGGACCCGCGAGACAAATTGAAAAACAAAGCAGGACAGTCAAGATCGATCTACGGATCATGGGGGAGGACTCCAACGCGTGATGATGACGGTCAGGCCGGATATACTAAAAACAAATCCGGTCGGACCGAATACAATGTAGCCTGGCACAGAGGCGCCGCACACCCCCTATGCTTCACTGATGAAGTAATGGATGATGAACTCCCAGAAGGGTTTACACCCGTGAACATCGAATCATATGATTGTACTATAGACCCCGCGATATGGATAGAAGATTTGTTCCTCCACATTCACATGGCCCGCGGGGATGATCTACACGCCATCAAGTACCTCCCACTAAAACTCATGGGACCGGCTCTGCATTGGCTGAATAGTTTGCTGGCAAACTCCATCGGAAGTTAGGAGAACCTGGCAGACGCATTCCTGGATAACTTCCAGGGCACTTATGTGCGACCACCGGATGCTGATGATCTAAGTCACATAACCCAACAGCCCGGAGAGTCAGCCAGGAAATTCTGGACTCGGTTCCTAACTAAAAAGAACCAAATTGTCGACTGTCCGGATGCCGAAGCCCTAGCGGCCTTTAAGCATAACATCCGTGACGAGTGGCTCACCCAACACCTCGGCCAAGAAAAGCCAAAGTCCATGGTAGCCCTCACGACAATTATGACCCGCTTTTGTGCGGGAGAGGATAGCTGGTTGGCTCGTAGCAACAACACAACAAGCAATCCTGGCACATCAGAGGCCAGGGATAACAACGGCAAGCCACGACGCAACAAACACAAGCGTCGCAAAAATGGCGATAACGTCAAAGACACGACAGTCAATGCCGGATGCAGTGGCTCTAAGTCCGGTCAGCAGAAAAAGCCATTCAAAAATAACAATTCGGGCCCGTCCAGTCTGGACCGCATACTCGACTGTCCATGCCAAATTCATGGCACCCCAGGTACACCAGCCAATCATAATAACAGAGAATGCTGGGTCTTCAAACAAGCCGGTAGGTCAGGTGCCGAAAACAAGGAGAAGGGGTTTTAAAGCGACGATGACGATGAGGAGCCCCGATCACCGATAGAGGAGTGCAAAATAAATTTCCCCCACAAATCAAAATGGTGAACATGATAAACGCCACCCACATTCCCAAGCTAGAACCAGTCGCCCCACAATATAAACTATGGCCGATCACCTTCGATCGTACAGATCGTCCGGTTAATACCAATCAGGGCAATTCAGCCGCACTAGTCCTCGACCCAATAATTGACGGGTTCCACCTCACACGAGTCCTTATGGACGGAGGCATCAGTCTAAACCTGTTGTATCAGGACACAGTGCGCAAGATGGGTATTGATCTTTCGATAATCAAGCCCACTCAAACCACCTTTAAAGGTATTATACCAGGTGTGGAGGCCCGTTGTACAGGCTCCATCGCTCTCGAGGTAGTCTTCGGATCACCGGACAATTACCATACCGAAGAGTTAATCTTCGACATCGTCCCCTTTCGCAGTGATTATCAGGCACTGCTCGAACGAACCGTGTTGCTCGATTCAATGCGGTGCCACATTATAGGGGTGAAAATGGAGTGGAAAGTTTCCGCTTTTCCGGACCAAAAATGGAAACAGAGAGGAAATATGAAAACAAAAATGGAAATTTGAAAAACAAAAATGGAAATGTAATTTTTTATGTGGAAACGAAAACAAAAATAGAGCGGTGTTTTCCGGTGGAACAGACGTGGAAATGGAACTTTCCGTTTTCGTAAATTTGGAATTTTCGTTTCTACTATAGGTAGCCCAACTACCAAAGAACACACAATGACACAATGGGTAGAATGAGCAGAATTGATCATTTGAGGACCAACTTTTACTACCACACACATACTCAACTAGACCCTATATGGGATTGTCATGTACTACTACAATACTATCCTATGTTGCTAACATAACAATATTATTTTGTAGACATGTTAACAATTCCATAAATTTATTTGTTTTTTGTTTATATTTCTCTATGATTCAAGGAGGTTTTAAGTTCTGGTCAAGAAACCGCTTTGTTTCCGTGTCCGCTCTGTATTCGCTCCGTGCCTGTTTCCGGTAGTATTTATTTTCGTATTCATTTCCGGGGTTTCTGTATTCGTTTCCGCTTCTGCAAAAAAATATGAAGACAAATATGGTAGCTCCCAGTTCCATCCGTTTCCGCGCCGTTTTCATCCCTACCACATTATGCCTACTGTAAGCTCAAGATGCCCGGTCCGCGCGACGTCATCACGGTTAGTGGCAAGGCCGAACTCCCCCGTGGCACTGAAGAGTATACCGTCGCTTTAACAACAGAAGCAATGAGTGGCACCTTTCAATCGAACATCTAGTCGATGGCCTAGCTCCTGGACACCCCCAAAGGAGTTCGAACTACTTCGCGACAGAATAGCCCGGCTCGTTCGGAGCTCAACTAAACTCTCTGGCAAAAGCTAGGACAGGCCACATACTGCGGCTCAACCGCTCAGTGGCACACAAACATTTATTGCATTTTCTTTTCAGGTTCACCTTTGCGTAGGCCAGGACTGGAGACATGGAAACAGCTCGAACATGCAAGGGAATCCTTAGATATTCCCCTCGATGACCATCTGACTACACTCCAGATCCGCACACAGCTTCTTCCCACCTGGCCTCAGCAGGTTCCACAGTCATATTTATTTTTATCACATTACATGTACTCATACGCATCGACGTGTTATTCAATTACAACCTGTGGCTTTATATGACGCTTATCTGCTGTTGTTTCTTACTGACACTCTTCATCAAATGGCATCCGTACATCGCGATATGCCTTAATATGCCAGGGGCTTCATTGTACCCATAATACGGCAATAAAGTCCGAACACCTTCATGGTAGTTCGGCACCCCAAACTTATAGCATTATATGCATCAACTCCGAATCATGTCTTGGGTCAATAGTTGGGTTTGCCCGGCTCCCATGTTTTGATGCCTTACGTTCTGCTATATCGGCTCAGGCGGCACAGGGAGAACTACTACGATTGTGTCCCGATTCTTCCGGACGAGCACCTCAGTAGAGAAAGCCGAAAACTGACTGTCATGATACGGCGAGAGCTGGTCAGCTGTTCGAGATGTTGTAAAATCTTTAAGGATTTCTTCCGCATAATGCCATAACCAATGCAGCGTGCGATGGATCAGCTTTTCTTTCAATCAGGTGCTTATAGAGCCCCTCGTGCGGTCTTACTAACACCAGGGGCTGCGCCTACCTTCCTTTTGTCAAGCTCCTATGGCTAAGTGAGAGTGATAAAGCCCTATAGTCCGATTGCCTAGTTAGTTGTGCTGAACACCTCCTTCAAGGACCCAAAACTGGGATAAAGAGTGCTTAGGTTTATCCCAAACACCCCCGTACTTCCTACGTGGGGGCAGAAGCCGACGACTGGCCATCTCTCAGGATTAATATATAACACAGCCGCGCAGGAGGATAAACTTTCAAATAAAAGGCAATAAATAATAGAAATGACCTTGTTCAAAATTACAAAGGACTACATGACTGTATTCATGGAAATATAATGTCCTTGGTGCATTGCTCCGCCGCAAGGCGGGATCCTTTCAGGGCACTATCATAATATAACTCAGGATTGCGGTGCTTCTTCCCCTCCGGTAGTCCTTTGGTCATCAGCTTTTCAGCATCCATCTTCCCCCAGTGCACCTTTGCGCGGGCGAAGGCCATTCGTGCACCCTCTATACATACCGACCGCTTGATGACGTCAAGTCGAGGGCAGGCACTCACAAGCCGCTTCACGAGCCCGAAGTAGCTTCTTGGAATCGGCTCGGCGAGCCATAGCCAGATAATCAAATCCTTCATGGCTAGCTCGGCCGCCTTATGCAGTTCGATCAGCTGCTTCAGTTGATCAGCAAAAGGCACCGGATAATTCGGTGCCAGATACTGCAACCAGAAGAGCTTATCCGTAGTGTTCCTTTCTTCGGCTCGGTAGAATTGGGTGGCATCAGATATGCTACGTGGCAGCTCCACAAATACCCCTGGAGAAATCAGAATTCAAATTATCAACTTGATTTTCTCCTTTCAACTACCCGCTTTGTATAGAAAAAGCCTTACCAGCCGCAATCTTCCTCGCCTCCTGGATTTCCTTCAGGGCACCTTGGGCTTCCCCCCGGGCATCACTTGCGGCTTGGCGAGCTTGGGAGAGTTCGGATTCTTTCCCTGATAAACTCTGCTCCAAGGTCTCACATTTCTTCACGGCCTTTTGAAGCTCTCGCTCAGCTTCAATAACCCGGGCCTCGTGCTTTTCGCGAAGAGCCTGCTCTGGGGATGCCTTTTTCTTGGCATCGCCCACAGCCTTCTTAAGACCTTAACAGACTATGACCGGATCTGGCTCAAGCCCGACCAGAGGGAAATTAATCACCCGCCGATCACCCACTTTGTAGTAGTCGTTGAGGAACCGGCCAAAGACACTTCCCTCCCCATATTGAAAACCAAGTATGTTCGGGTCTCCGAATCCCCTGATCCGGATACTCCCCCTTCGGACGCGACCTTACGCCCTTCGGACTCTGGTTCAAGCGTAGGATTGCCAGAGCCCTTGTGCCTAACCAGACCCAAGCTGGTCACCTCGGAAACCGTTCTAGCTCCGAACACATATGTGGGACAGGATCCAAAATTCTGTCACCCCTCAGACATGCCCGGCATCCCACAAAGACTGTCCGAACACAGTCTCAATGTAGTCAAGGGATTCAAACCCGTGGAGCAGACACTACGGCGATTTTCTAAACCTAAGGGACAAGCCATGGGAGAAGATCTAGCTAAGTTGTTAGAGGCTGGGTTTATTAGGAAAATTAAACATCTGGATTGGTTAGCCAACTTGGTTATGGTACCAAAGAAGGACAAATCCTGGCGCCTGTGTGTCGATTTCAAGGACCTCAACAAGGCTTGCCCTAAAGACCCCTTCCCAATGCCTCGCATCGTCCAAATTATTAACGCAACAGCAGGGCATGACTCTCTATGCTTCCTTGACACCTACTCTGGATACCATCAGATCAAGATGAAGGAATCGGACCAGGCTGCAACCATGTTCATTACTCCTTACGGTCCCTTCTGCTTCAACAGTATGCCCTTCGGACTCAAAAACGCTGGGGCTACCTACCAGCGTATGATTCAAACTTGCCTGGAAAAATAAATCAGCAAAACGGTCGAAGCATATGTGGACGACGTGGTCATCAAGACAAAACACGTCGAGACACTGGTGGACTATCTCCGCCTACCTCCGAACATATGACATACGGCTTAATCCGAAAAAATGTGTCTTCGGAGTTCCATTGGAAAATTGCACAGATTTATTGTTTCCCATAGAGGAACTGAAACAAACCCAGATAAGATCCTAGCGTTGTCTCAATTGGCCACACCAATAGACCTAAAGCAAGTCCAGAAACTAGCTAGGTGCATCGCGGCCTTAATCCGCTTTATCTCCAAATTGGGAGAGAAAGCGCTACCACTCTACAAGTTAATAAGGCGCACAGTCAACTTCAAATGGACGGACGCAGCCACAGCCGGACTGGAAGAGATTAAAACCCTTCTTGCAAGCAACCCAATCCTAGCTGCACCAGGTGTTGGAGAGCCCATGTTATTATATATTACGACAACTAACCAAGTGGTTAGTGCTATGCTTGTCGTCGAACGAGGGGAAGAGGGACATAAATTCCCCACCCAGAAACTAGTCTATTATATATCGGAGGTCCTCACACCTTGCAAATCCCGATACCCCCACTACCAGAAGATAGCCTACACAGTCTTCATGGCATCCTGTAAACGATGACACTACTTTCAAAAGGTTTAATCATAGTGGCATCTGAAGTACCACTCAATGACATTGTCAATAACAAGGATGCCACTGGCCGCATAGCCAAATGGGCCATCGAGCTTTTATCGTTCGAAATCATATACAAACCACGTCGGGCTATTAAGTCCCAGGTATTGGCTGACTTTAACGCTGAATGGGCGGAAGCCAAACTCCCTAAAGAGTATAGCTCATAATCCAATTGGATTATGTACTTCAACGGCTCTAAAATGCTAGCCGGACTGAGGGCTGGCGTCATCCTAAAATCCCCTACTGGGGACACAGTCGGCTATGTACTACAAATTATGTATACGGACTCCAACAATGCAGTCGAATACGAGGTGCTGCTACATGTTCTTCGCATGGCTGTCTCCATGGGTATACAACACCTGGAGGTGAACTGTGATTCCAACCTCGCAATTTCCTAGGTCAACGGAGAGTTCGACGCAAAGGACCAAAAAATGGCAGCATATCAAAACGCCATACTAAAAATATCAGCCCGGTCCGAAGGACTGGAATTTCATCATGTCGCTCGAGAAAGTAATCAGGCAACCGACATCCTCGCTCGTATGGGCGCTAAGCGCGACCCTGTGCCGCCTAACACCTTTGTGGAAAGGCTCTTTAAGCCGCCCGTAGTGTGGCAGGGTGAGAGCGGAGAAGATAATCCGGACCTGATCACACCCCCAGCTACCGAACACAATGCAGACATCATTGGGGGTCCGGATATCGAGATAACACCCTCTGCTCATGAGGCGGTTATCGCTCCCTGGACTGAACCATTCCTGGCCTACCTTCATAGGCAGGAGCTTCCCAACGATCAAAATGAAGCTCGATGCATAGTTCGGCGCTCTAAAGCTTTTAACGTACATGAGGGTGAACTGTATAAAAGAGGTACTACCGGAGTCCTTCAAAGGTGTATCTCCGAAGAAGAGGAAAGGAAGCTCTTGGCATAAATACATGCTGGCCTTGACGGCCATCATGCCGCAGCTCGAGCCCTCGTAAGCAAGACGTTTCGGACAGGGTTTTTCTGGCCCACGGCTTGAGCAGATGCTCAAGCCCTTGTCCAACATTGCGTGGGCTGTCAGCTTTTCGCCAATCAAAGCCACATGCCTCCCACCGCATTAAGAATAACCCCCATTACTTGGCCATTTGCGGTCTAGGGGCTTGACATGATTGGACCCCTTAAAGGGGGAAGCCACAAAAAGAAATATTTGCTGGTAATGGTTGATAAATTCACTAAATGGATAGAGGCCAAACCAGTAAAAACAGCTGAGACCGGACCAGTGATCGACTTTATATCCGGCGTAGTCCATCGTTATGGTCTCCCGCACAGTATCATCACTGATAACTGCTCTAAATTCATAGCCGATGAGGTGAAAACTTGGTGCGCTAAGTTGGGCATTAAACTCGACTACACATCCGTATACCACCCTCAAACAAATGGCCAAGTCGAAAGGGCCAATGGTCTGATCATGAGTAGTATTAAGCCCAGGCTAGTGCGCTCTTTACGGGAATCAGACAAGCACTGGGTTGAGGAACTCGATTCCGTACTTTAGGGACTCCGGACCACGCCCAATCGAATGACCGGACACACACCTTTCTTTATGGTGTACGGCGCAGAGGCCGTATTGCCCTGTGATATTATTCATGACTCACCTAGAGTGCGCATGTACAAACAGAGAGAATCCAAACTAGATTGGCAGGATGACCTAGACGGACTTGAAGAGGACCGCGATGTTGCTAAAGCCCATTCCGCATTCTATCAACAACAGGCCAGGTGTTACCAAAGCAGAGAAGTGCGGGCTAAGATATACAATGTCGGAGAACTTGTTCTACGCCTCTCGGAGAAGAAAAAGGATAAGCCGAAAACCAAATGGGAGGGCCCCTTCGTCATAGATGAAATACTTACGGGAGGAACCTATTGCCTTTGCAATGCAGATGATAATCGACTTGAGACGAACCCATGGAACGCTGCCCGACTCCGAATATTTTACGCATAGTTCGACCTCCTTAGGTTTCATTTTAATCTAGGTTTTTTCCTTTTTTTTCTCTCCCTTTTTCAATTTTTTCCCTTTTCTTCTCAAATGTATATTCGGATCGACCGCATTGTTAGGGGTACACATCTTTAAATGTATACACCCCACCATACATTGGGGCTTCTTTTAAAGAAGCATTTTATTGAAAAGCTTATAAGATTCTTTCGTCCATAACGGTTGTTGATTCTGTCATTTTATGCACCTCTATGACTTAAGTTTTTGCCAAGCTGGGTTGCCTTGCTCCTGTGTTTATACCCTATGTTTCCGATTGTTCGGCTAGGGTGTAAAGGGAGTACCTCTGCGATTGCTACAACTGGGTTATCCGGACCTGTACCTCAGACGGGTGAAGCCGAAAGCTAGCATTCTTAAGGGAATAACTGGTCGGCACATATACAACAGACTATTTCTGGAAAATTTATGAAACTAGCTGCCTGTACTTTGGATACGAGCCTAGGCATGCCTCATTTGGCATGCCAAACCAAGGAAAGGAAACCCTAATGGAACTATATTTCTTGGAAGATGTTTCGCACGTTAAATAGTAATATAACATAAGTCCCCGAATAATTTTTTTCTGTTCGAGCAATATGACCAAATTGCCTGGTTTCCAAAGATACTGAACGTTTCTTAGTTAAACATGGTATATGGAAACACTCCAACTTCTTGGTTCGGAGGTGGAAGCCGAAGGTCTGCGATGACTAATTTTTTTAAGTTCGACAGGAGATAAGTTCGGTCATAAATTACATTGTTACATAGAATCGAACGCCTACTCTCTTTCTACGCCATCTAGTAGACTACCTAGTTTAAAATCTTGTTGCGAATATTTCGCCGCTGTCATTACTTGGTTGTATACCAAGCTTACAGGAATTTCCTTCCCATCAGGTCCTTGAGGCCCAACTTGGGCCATATGGTTTGGATAAAGTCCGGTGTAGTGTGTCTTCACCATGGCCCATGCCTATCGTGCACCTTCACGGCATGCGGACGTCTTGCACAGCTCGAAGCGACGCCGAGCACCCTTGAACAGATCTGCCAACCCTCCATACTTTCTGGAGGGGCATCGGAGGGCCATAAGGCTTTGGCCATATTCTTCATGGCCTTTTGGGCACGCTCATGCAGCTTTGACAGTTCCTTTAGAATGTCGCTTTGCAGCTCGGACACTTCCTCCTCGTGGCGGCCAGTCAACATGCCTGTATCAATCAAACTTTAAATATCCGCATTATATGATTATATCAATAAATTCGGATGGTTCACAAGTCATACCGAATGTGCCGCCCTTCAGCTTCTGGTTTTCCTGTTGTGCCTCCAAGAGTTGAGCCTTTAAGCTCTTTATCTCTTCGGCCTGCTTCTTCACTTCTTCTTCTAGTTTTTTTTGTTTGCGAAAATACATTGGGGCACTCTTCATTTCTTCAAGCTCGGAGACAGCGGCATTTAGCTGTGTTTGGCTTGTCTCGAGCTCCTGGGACAATGCACTGTTCTTCTCCCACTGTTCTTCTCCTTGAGAACCCGCGGTCATAAGCGATCCTCAAATTGGTTTGTTCCACCTTCTTTAAGTCTCGGGGGCTACTGCTATCTATCTACTAAGTTTATATAAATTTATACCTGTATATCTTTTGAGAACAGGCGAGCGACTCTTGTAGTCTGTCCCGGGCAGCTCGGATGTATCCTCCCACGGTGCTAAGGGCAGTAAACTCCGGCTCTGTTAAAGCAGGGGTGCACAGGGCTTCTTTCAAGTGCCGATGATTCATCGCACTTTCCACTTCGGAGTTGGTGACAAACACCGCATCCGGTTCTTGACGGGGCAGATGGGTCTGTGCTGCGCCAACTTGTGCCCCGGTCCTAGTTGACGTATCCGGTGCCGGATTGGCTACGGCCCGGCTAGCCGGGATCTAGTTTACGGTCCGTCCTGAGATAATAGAAGGAGGATGATGGCAGTTCGGCTTCGCGCCTAAATATGAAATAAGGCACGTACCTTTTTGGTGATGGAGCAGGCTCAGTGGCGCTCCCGGCTTCCCTTTGCTTCATAGACCACCCCTTGAGGGTGTCGTTCTTCTTCTTGTTGCCCGTCCTTAGGTACGGTTTGCTGAGCGCCGATCCTCCGAAGTGCGGTCCAGTGCGGAGAATAATTTATGTGCGGAAATGACACTCCTTTTTTGATTTCTGGACACTTACATTGATGAAGGGGTAGAGATCAGGGTAATCGGCCATGATTGGTACCTCCGAGCCGTTAAGGCTCGCCTGGTAATAGACTCTGTCTTCAAATTCTACAAGTATATTCGGATCTTCATGGAATCTGGGGTCTTCGTGACGTGCGTGGTCTTCTGGTTGGGGAGGAGGGCAATGGATGTTCTTGACTACCTTCCTCGACGACTGTTTTTGAAACAACTAGAGTATTCAGTGAATGCGCCCCAATTATAGAAAAGGTCCTGGATGATTAAACTTACCTAGTCAACGGGGTTGTACATGGAGAAACCGTCCCGGCATTGTAGACGGGCGAAGTCTTCCTCCTCTCCTTTATAAAGATCCATAAGCATGGCAGCCAATGCGCCTTGGTTATCCGGACCCTTTCGCGTATAGCGGGACGCGTCGTCCTCCCCATTCTAGTTCCATAAAGGACCCTGAGGGAGTCCTGGACTAGGGGGTGTCCGGATAGCCGAACTATCACCATTGGCCGGACTCCTAGACTATGAAGATACAAGATTGAAGACTCCGTCCCGTGTCCATATTGGACTTTCCTTGGCGTGGAAGGCAAGCTCGGCGATACGCATATGTAGATCTCCTACCATTGTAACCGACTCTGTGTAACCCTAGCCCTCTCTGGTGTCTATATAAACCGAAGGGTTTTAGTCCGTAGGACGAACACCAATCATACCATAGGCTAGCTTCTAGGTTTTAGCCTCTTTGATCTCGTGGTAGATCTACTCTTGTACTACCCATATCATCAATATTAATCAAGTAGGAGTAGGGTTTTATCTCCACCAAGAGTGCCCGAACCTGGGTAAAAACATCGTGTCCCTTGTCTCCTATTACCATCCGCCTAGACGCACAGTTCGGGACCCCCTACCCGAGATCCGCCGGTTTTGACACCGACATTGGTGCTTTCATTGAGAGTTCCTCTGTGTCGTCACCTTTAGGCCCGATGGCTCCTTCGATCATCAACAACGACGCGGTCCAGGGTGAGACTTTTCTCCCCGGACAGATCTTCGTATTCGGCGGCTTTGCACTACGGGCCAATTCACTTGGCCATCTAGAGCAGATTGAAAGCTACGCCCCTGGCCATCAGGTCAGATTTGGAAGTTTGAACTATACGGCTGACGTCCGTGGAGACTTGATCTTCGACGGGTTCGAGCCACAGCCAAGCGCGCCGCACTGTCACGATGGGCATGATCTAGCTCTGCTGCCGGATAGTGTACTGGAGGCCGCACATGTGTCCGCTCCGACCCTTAGCTCGGAGTCGACTGCGCCGATCGAGGACGGGTGGCTGGACACCGCCTTGGGGGCTGCTACCTCTATGGCGATAGAGCCGAATACCAACCCTGTCCCTTGTGAAGCTCGTGACTCCAAGGTGCTGGACTCCTCTCCGGACTGCGAACCTTCCGCACCCCTGCCAATCGAATCCGATTGGGCGCCGATCATGGAGTTCACAGCTGCGGACATCTTTCAGCACTCGCCCTTTGGCGACATCCTGAATTTGCTAAAGTGTCTCTCTTTATCAGGAGAGCCCTGGCCGAATTATGGTCAGGACGGTTGGGATGCAGACAACGAAGAAATTTGAAGCCCACCCACCACCCACTTCGTAGCCACTGTCGATGACTTAACCGACATGCTAGACTTCGACTCCAAAGACATCGACAGTATGGACGACGATGCAGGAGACGACCAAGAACCAGCGCCTACAGGACACTGGAAGGCCACCTTGTCATACGACATTTACATGGTGGACATCCCAGAGGATGGGAATGGCGATGGAACAATGGAGGACGACCCCTCCAAGAAACTGCCTAAGCGCCGGCGTCAGCGACGCCGCTCTAAATCCCGCCACAGCAAAAATGGAGATTCCGGCACTGGAGACAATAACACCCCGGAGAGTGCCGAAGACAACCCGCTCCAGCAGGATTCAGCGTAGGAGGATGGAGAAGCCATCCCTCATGAGAGAGCGGCAGACAGAGAGGTAGAGGACGATAATTATATGCCTCCCTCCGAAGACGAGGCAAGCCTCAACGACGACGAATTTGTCGTGGCCGAGGATCCCGTCGAACAAGAGCGTTTCAAGCGCAGGCTTATGACCACGGCAAGCAGCCTCAAGAAAAAGCAGCAACAGCTTAGAGCTGACCAAGACTTGCTAGCCAACATATGGACTGAAGTCCTTGCGACCGAAGAGTATGAACTTGAACGCCCCCCCAAGAGCTACCCAAAACGTAGACTGTTACCCCGATTAGAGGAGGAAGCACCTAAACCTACTTCACCAGCGCATAATACGACCGGCCGGCCACCTCGTGGCCGCGACAGAGAGGCCTCTCAGCCCTACACTCAAGCCGTACCCCGGCGCCGCCCAAAAAATACAATGGCGTGGGAAAATGCGCCAGACCTGCGGGATATACTCGAGGACAAGGCAAGGCAAACAAGATCGATCTACGGATCGCGTGGGTGCCCCACGATATGTGATGATAACCGTCACGCCGAATACAGCAATTCCGGCCGGGCTGAACATAGTAGACAAAGCTCATTTGAGCTGCGTCGTGATATAGCCCAATACAGAGGCGCCGCACACCCACTATGCTTCACATACGAAGTGATGGATCATCAAATCCCTGAGGGTTTCAAACCCGTAAACATTGAATCATACGACGGCACAACAGATCCGACGGTCTCGATCGAGGACTATCTTCTCCATATCCACATGGCCCGCGGTGATGATCTACACGCCATCAAATACCTCCCACTCAAACTTAAAGGACCAGCGCGGCATTGGCTTAACAGCTTGCCAGCAGAGTCAATCAGTTGTTGGGAAGACACGAAGCCGCATTCTCGATTAACTTCCGTGGCACTTACGCGACCACCAGACGCTGATGACCTAAGCCACATAATTCAGCAGCCAGAAGAATCGGCCAAACAATTCTGGACACGGTTCCTAACCAAGAAAAATCAAATCGTCGACTGTCCGAATGGAGAGGCCCTTGCAGCCTTCAAACACAACATCCACGACGAGTGGCTTGCTCGGCACCTAGGACAGGAAAACCCAAAATCCATGGCAGCTCTCACAACACTCATGACCCGCTTCTGCGCGGGAGAGATAGCTGGCTAGCTCGTACTAACAACATGACCAAGAGCCCTGGTAATTCGGATACCAAGGACACCAACGGCAGGTCGCGTCACAACAAGCACAAGCACCACATTAATGGTGACAATACTGACGATACGGCAGTCAATGTCGGATTCAGAGGCTCTAATCCCGGTCAGCGGAAAAAGCCATCCAAAAGAAATACTCCGGGCCCGTCCAATTTGGACCGAATACTCGATCGCTCGTGCCAGATACACGGCACCCCCGAAAAGCCAGCCAATCACACCAACAGGGATTGTTGGGTGTTCAAGCAGGCAGGCAAGTTAATTGCCGAAAATAATGACAAGGGGCTGCATAGCAATGACGAGGAGGAGACCCAGCCGCCGAACATTAGAGGACAGAAGGGTTTCCCCCCACAAGTGCGGACGGTGAACATGATATACGCAACCCACATACCCAAAAGGGAGCGGAAGCGTGCACTCAGGGACGTATATGCGATGGAGCCAGTCGCCCCAAAGTTCAATCCGTGGTCCTCCTTCCCGATCACTTTTGATCGAAGGGACCACCCCACTAGCATCCGCCATGGCGGATTCGCCGCATTGGTTCTAGACCCAATCGTCGACGGATTTCACCTCACTAGAGTCCTGATGGACGGCGGCAGCAGCCTGAACCTGCTTTATCAGGATACAAAGGCGCAAGATGGGCATAGACCCTCAAGGATTAAACCCACAAAGACGACCTTCAAAGGCGTCATACCAGGTGTAGAGGCCAACCTATGACAGGCTCGCCACACTTGAAGTGGTCTTCGGATCCCCGGATAACTTCCAAAGTGAGGAGTTAATCTTCGACATAGTCCCGTTCCGCAGCGGCTATCATGCACTGCTCGGACGAACCACATTCGCAAAGTTCAATGCGGTACCACACTACGCATACCTCAAGCTCAAGATGCCAGGCCCTCGAGGAGTCTTTACGGTCAACGGAAACACCGAACGCTCTCTCCGAACGGAGGAGCATACAGCGACTCTCGCGGCGGAAGTACAAAGCAGCCTCTTAAGGCAATTTTCGAGTCCAGCTGATAAGCAGCCGGACACCGTCAAGTGCGCCCGGAGTAACCTACAACAAGACCGCCTGGCACGTTCTGAGCACGCGTAGCAATGCGGCCCCAACCCCAGCCCTTGCGAAATCGCGAGACCAGTACCACGCATACATAACTACGATCTGGAGATACCATGGGCATAGGGGTAGGGGCACGACCATGGCATGCCCGAAGAGCGGCTCAACCGCACCAGGGGCTCCCAATTGTGTCATTCTTTTTTTCTTATTCGCAGGACTCCGTGTTCCAGAAGCCCTGTCCGGCAGTAGAATTGCCGAACTCACGATGCAACAGCCAGGGAAGCAGAAAGGCTACGTCGAGTGTCCAGGTGGTATCTATTACGAGCAGTATACCTGTTTTACATACCATCCCGCAGCCTACCCCTGGAGGGGGACATGTTAAATAGTCCCACCCCTTGCTTATCGCACTATTTGCATCGTTCTGCTTTCATTGCAATATTTTTTGAATAAACAATGCATAGCTTTTTGCCTATTATTGCATTCCTTTTTTTATCTATATATGTTCACTTATGACATGTTGCATCCGTATGCTTTAGTACGGCCAAATACACTAGGGGCTTAAGTTCCCCAAAATATGGTGTGATAAGTCCGAACACTTTCACAAGTGCGGCACCCCGAACTTATAGCATTATATGCATTGGCTCCGAATCATGTCTTGGGTCAATAGTTGGGTTTGCCTGCCCCATGTTTTGGTACCTTACGCCCGTTATATCGCTAAGGTAGGCTGGGAGAACCATCTGCGATTGTGCCCCAGCTTGAGCTGGGTTGAGCACCTCGCTGGAGAAAGCTAAACTGACCGTCATGATAGGGAGAGAGCCGGTCGCTGTTCGAGAGGTTTTTTTCGAGTCCCTAAAGACTTATGCCGCTTAGAGCGAGGAACCGGCTTTGTCCGGCCCAGGCGTGGATAGCGCCCCGAATTCGGTCTTCCGAACACTAGGGGCTTCGCCGAAATTAAAAATTATAGAATTCTATGGCTAAGTGAGAGTGTTCAAGCATTATAAGTCCGGTTGCCTCATTCGTTGTGTTGAGCGCCTCCCTCGAAGGACCCAAAAATGGGAACAAGAGCGCTCAAGTTTATCCCGAACACCCCAGCACTCGTGGCATGGGGGCTGAAGCAACGACTTGCCATCTCTCAAAATTTGATAAACGGCCGCACAGAAGGTAATATTTTAAATTAACAAGCGTTGCTTAGCGCGTATGAACAAAGTTTTCAGCGCACATGATAACAAATGCGAGTCTACTCAGAAATTACATCTTTGGAGCACTCACCCGCTATAAGGCGGGCACCCTTCAGGATGTTCTCACAATACATCTCGGGCTTGCGATACTCCCTGCCCGGCGGTGGAGCATCCGTCACAAGCTTCTCAGCGTCCATCTTGCCCCAGTGCACTTTAGCACGGGCAAGGGCCCTACGAGCACCTTCGATGCAGACGGAGCACTTGACGACTTCAATCCATGGACAGGCGTCCACTAGCCGCCGCACCAGCCCGAAGTAGCTCCCAGGCATGGCCTTCTTCGGCCACAGCCGAGCTATGAGGCCCTTCATGGCCTATTCGGCCACCTTATGGAGCTCGACCAGCTGCTTCATCTGGTCGCTCAAGGGCACCGGGTGCCCGGCCTCAGCATACTGAGACCAGAATACCTTCTCCGTTGAGCTCCCTTCCTCAGCCCGGTAGAATGCGGCAGTGTCGGACACACTGTGGGGCAGATCTGCGAATGCTCCTGGAGA
Source organism: Aegilops speltoides (assembly GCA_021437245.1). Lineage (NCBI taxonomy): Eukaryota > Viridiplantae > Streptophyta > Magnoliopsida > Poales > Poaceae > Aegilops > Aegilops speltoides. Next base: position 51,398,757 of record CM038146.1, read on the forward strand.
GCTCCGGATTCGGGTAAGTAACAAGTAATTCACTTTCACGTGCTTGCTTTGCATGAAGAATGCCTTACCCGTCGCTATCTTCTTTATTGCCTCAATTTCCTGGAGGGCTTTTTGGGCTTCGGCCTTAGCGGCTTTGGCACTCTCAAGAGCCAAGACAAGCTCGGACTCTCTAGTCTTAGAGTTACGCTCCAACCTCTCGTGTTTTTCCACGAGAGCCCTGAGCTCTTGCCGCACCTCTGCCACCCGCGCCTCCTTCTTCTCTCGCTCGGTGCGTTCCGTGGCCGCATTGCTTTCGGCCTTGGACACCGCCTCCTTCAGGGTCGCCACCTCGTCCGTGGCCCCTGCAATACTCACGTTATTCCTGTCATTTTTTGCAACCAAATCCTTTCTATAAGGTATTACTTTAATAAGGTATTACTTACCTTCCTTGTCCTCGAGCTGCTTCTTGGCATGGCCGAGCTCGTTCTCGGACCGCTCGAGGCTCTCCTTCAATGCATTGACCTCCGTGATCGGTCGGCAGAGGTCAGCAGCGCAGCCTGCATTCCCATATTGACATGCTTATGTTAGACTCCTGCGTATATCTTTTTAGATCCTCAGTTCGGCTTTTCTTTCCGAACACCAAACTGAGCATCAGGGGCTACTGTCTATGCGGTACTATTTTTACATATCTTAATTACATACCTCAAAGCCTGATAAAAGGCTGGTACAGGCTTCAGTCAGCCCGCTTTTGGCGGACCGAACTTTCTGGATCACCACACTCATAACAGTGCGGTGCTCCTCGTCGATGGAGGCGCCATTAAGCGCCTCCAGCAAATTATCCGGCGCCTCCGGTTGGACGGAGGTCACCAGTGTCGCAGTCTCGCCCTTCTTACAAAGGGGCCGCCCGCCGGACTCCGGAACCACTAAAGGTTCCGGTGCAGAGTCCGGCCCCGGGCCGAACTCAGAACCCTTTGGGGGTTGATCCTCCTCATGCCCAAAGTCTGAGAGGTTGCCCTGCGGCACCTCCGGAACCTCCTCCTCCTGGCTGGGCCCCTTTTGGGACCCCACCTTGGCGTCATCCGCAGCACGAGGAGAGGAGACGGCCAGACGCGAAGTGCTATCCACGTCCGATGGCGTCAGGGAGCCGCTTGTTGAAGTATCGAGCCCGTCCTTGGGCGGCCTGCAGGGTTATATTCGGCGTTAAGAAATTCTACGCAACAAATGAAGCACCATGAGTTATTCTGGTATCCAGACACTTACGAAGTCGCCAGGGGCTTAGTCCTTGGTGGCCACTCCTCTTCATCGGCGTCGGTGTTGGTGGAGTAGTCAGGGGGGAGGGTCCTTCCCTTCTTGGACCCTTCAGCCTCCCCTGTTGGGGAGGCCTTCCTTTTCTTCTCTCCCCCCGCTGGGGGAGAGGCCTCTTTTTTCTCCTCCTCGTCTTCGCGGGAGAAGTTTGCCTCGGAGTCATCGGACGATGAGTCCGATAACACCTGACGCCGGGAACTCTTTCGGGTTCCCGTGGCCTTCTTCTTGGCCTTCCTCTCTGGTACCACATAAGGCGCCGGAACCAGCAGCCCTGTCAATCGGGCGTCCGCTGGGTCTTCTGGTAAGGGAGCCGGACAGTTAACCTGCCCGAACTTTTTCTGCCAGGCCTGTCAAAGGTAAGGGAGTTTAGATCCCGCATAGAATCAAACTATGAAAAACAAGTGTCTCGTAAAGGGTAAAATAGCTTACCTCGCCGGCTTGATGCTGCGAGCTAAATCCGCAATCTTTGGTAGCGGATGCGGGAGCCTCGGCGCCCTTGAACAGCACCCTCCAGGCATCTTCGTACGTAATGTCAAAGAGCCTGCTCAAGGTCTGGTGCTGTGCCGGATCGAACTCCCACAAGTTGAAAGCCCGTTGTTGGCACGGGAGGATCCGGCGGATGAGCATGACCTGTATTGCGTTGACAAGCTTGATCTTCTTGTTCACAAGGTTTTGGACGCAGGTTTGGAGTCCGGTCAGCTCTTCCAAACAACCCCATGTTAGGCCCTTCTCTTTCCAGGAGGCGAGCCGTGTGGGGATGCCAGATCTGAATTCGGGGGCCGCTGCCCATTAAGGGTCACGTGGCTCGGTGATGTAGAACCACCCCGATTGCCACCCTTGGATGGTTTCCACGAAGGCGCCCTCGAGCCATGTGACATTGGGCATCTTGCCCACCATGGCGCCTCTGCACTCCGCCTGCTGGCCACCCACCACCTTCGGCTTGACATTGAAGGTCTTCAGCCATAAGCCGAAGTGGGGTTTGATACGGAGGAAGGCCTCGCACACAACGATAAACGTTGAGATGTTGAGTATGAAATTCGGGGCCAGATCATGGAAATCCAGGCCGTAGTAGCACATGAGCCCCCAGACAGACGGGTGGAGTGGGAAGCCCAGTCCGCGGAGGAAATGAGGAAGGAACACCACCCTCTCATGGGGCCTGGGCGTGGGGACGAGCTGCCCCTCGTCTGGAAGCCGGTGCGCAATATCGTTGTGCAGGTATCCGGCTTTCCTCAACTTTTTGATGTGCCCCTCCATGGCGGAGGAGGCCATCCACTTGCCTCCCGCTCCGGACATGGCTGGAGAAGGTTGAGGCGAGATGTGCAGACTTGGGCACTGGAGCTCGAGTGCGCGGAAATGGATAAGCAAAGGAGGAAGAAGGCGTAGGTAAAAAGGTGGATCCCTATCCCCTTATATATGGACAGACGAAACTATGCGTCCCCACCAGCCTGGTAAAACTCGCTTATCTCCCAAGCGCCGTAATCAATGGCGCGGTTGGGTTACCCATGCCCGTATTGATGAGAATCCCGAAATAAGGGGACACGATCTCTGCCTTGACAAGACGTGCGAAGGAAACCGCTTCGCTAAACGCGCTGAGGTGGAATAGTAAAAATAATTCGAATAAAGGCTTGGTCGTGGTGTGATGTCACGCCACGGAATACGTCAGCAGATTGAACTTGTGTAAATATTATTCTCTCTACGGTGGTATGTGGAACTTATTTTGCAGAGCCGGACACTATCCTTGTGTTCAAAATCTTCCATGAAGTATTCCGAAGAGGACCCCGCCTTGCAATGCTGAAGACAATATGCACGCCGAACTCGTCGTCATTGAAGCCTGGTTCAGGGGCTACTGAGGGAGTCCTGGACTAGGGGGTGTCCAGATAGCCGAACTATCACCATTGGCTGGACTCCTAGACTATGAAGGTACAAGATTGAAGACTCCGTCCCGTGTCCGGATGGGACTTTCCTTGGCGTGGAAGGCAAGCTCGGCGATACGGATATGTAGATCTCCTACCATTGTAACCGACTCTGTGTAACCCTAGCCCTCTCCGGTGTCTATATAAACCGGAGGGTTTTAGTCCATAGGAGGAACAACAATCATACCATAGGCTAGCTTCTAGGGTTTAGCCTCTTTGATCTCGTGGTAGATCTACTCTTGTACTACCCATATCATCAATATTAATCAAGCAGGAGTAGGGTTTTACCTCCACTAAGAGGGCCCGAACCTGGGTAAAAACATCATGTCCCTTGTCTCCTGTCACCATCCGCTTAGACGCACAGTTCAGGACCCCCTACCCGAGATCCGCCGGTTTTGACACCGACAGACCCGCTCTGTACTGAAGATGCTGGATACACCGCTTTATCACAATAGCCATGACTTCAACGATGGAGAGTGCGGAATGGGACAACAATCTGACCTTGCTGACCAATCTCATTACTTCCGCAGTATCCTCTTGACTAGGGGGCTTGGGGCGCCAGCTGAATAGCTTCTTTAAAGGAGCACTGGAGAATTCGGGAAGCCCGCACCGAACAGGGTCCGGAAGAGGAACATCCTCAACGTAGAACCATTCCGAAGACCATTCGTTGGACCCCCTCTTCGAAGTCCCGACTGGGTAACCGGATCCGGCTATGCGCCATACTTTGGCGCCGCCCACTTAAAATATGGATCCCCTGCCCTGGTGGCGGGGGACGAGGCAGAAGAACTTCTTCCATAGTTCAAAATGAGCCTCGCAACCCAAAAATAATTCGCAAAGGGCGACAAAACTTGAATTGTGCAAAATAGAATCTGGTGTGAGGTTGTGCAGTTGGATCTTGTAATATTCCAGTAGACCCCGGAGGAAGGGTTGGATTGGGAATCCCACGCCCCTCAGAAGGAATGAGATGAAGCAGACCCTCTCTCCTTGGCAAGGATTGGGGAAATTTCCTGCCAATGCATCATCACCCATAGAAGTTAACCCTGCCCGTATGGGGACAAGATCCACGGGGGAAAGATATCCTTGCGTCTAGAGCCGATTGAGCTAAAGATGAGATATGGAGCAACTCTACCAATCCCCCTCTTGAGGGCCATGAGGACGCAAGGAGGAGACAGGGACACTAGCCATGGTTTGAATTTTTCCCCATGGTTTTCTTCTGTTGCCCTTGGGGCAATCTGAGATGGCGTTTTGAAGATCTAACCTCGTTATACGGGCGTTGCATGTGCCTGTTAAAAATATTAAAATACAAGGGTAACGGACCATTCGCATTCAGTCAGATGCGGGGAGATCGAGGCGACGACAGGAAGGGATAATAAAGACTGGATGCGGAAAACAATGCCGGACTATCATCAATCTGGAGTATGATGGAGAACCCACCTTGCAAAGCCAAATACTTACATCCGCACACGACATCGTCATTGAAGGCAAGTTTGGGGGCTACTGAGGGAGTCCTGGATTAGGGGGTCCTCAGGTGTCCGGCCTAGGAATATGGGCCGAGTTGGATGGGCCATGCAAGATCAAGATGAATATTATTATCCGTGTCCGAATGTGACTTCTCAATGCGTATACGGCAAGATTAGAGTCCGGAAGCTTCATTCCCTGGTGAACCGACCTTGTACGAATCCTAGGCCCCTCCGGTGTGTATATAAACTGGAGGGGTAGTCCATAGAGGCTATCTTCTTTACCATCATTGGAATTCTCATAGGCTAGACATCTAGGGTTTAGCCATTAGGATCTCGAGGTAGATCAACTCTTGTAATCTTCATACTCGTCGAATATAATAAAGTAGGAGTAGGGTTTTACCTCCCTTGAGAGGGCCCGAACATGGGTAAACATTGTGTCCCCTGGTCTCCTGTTACCATTGATCCTTAGACACACAGCTTGGCCCCCCTTACCTAAGCTCTGCCGGTTTTGATACCGACAGTGGGGCTGGAAGTTTTTCTTCTGCACCAGATTGGCTCTAGATCCTCCCTCAATACCTCGACTATGTGTGTCTTGCTCTCGCCTTTTCTTCCCCAGCAAGAGTACCAATGTGATCCGGAATGGAAAGCTCCTGCCTCTTATGCTTTAGTAAGGTAGCAAAGTTCCTCCACAAGGGAGGAAGCTTAGTGATGATGCCTCCAGAAACAAACTTGTCCGGTAACATACAATTGAAATGCTCATGTTCTCTAGCAAATGACTGTATCTCGTGATCTTGCTCAATCACGGAGCGCTCATCGGTCATGCTGTAGTCATGGTATTGCTCCATGATGTACAACTTAGTGTCAGCATCCGATACCCCAAACTTGGCCTCGAGTGCGTCCCACATATCTTTTCCATTGTCAATTGACACATAAGCATCAACTATGTTCTCACCAAGAACACTCAAGAGTGTAGCCTTAAACAGGGTATCCATTTTCTAAAAAGCTTGTTCCTGCTGAGCATCATAATCTCATTCAGGTTTGCCAAGAGTGGCGTCATAGCAACTCATGGTTTGAAACCATAAGACTGCTCTCACACGCCATCTCTTATATATAGTGGATACCCTCAAACATAGGAGGTCTCATAGGAGGTATGACTATCTTGATTTTGTCATAAAATCGTCATGGATGTACATGCATGAAAGAAATGTGACCTACCGTGACAAATGCATATCATCACGGAAGTGTATTTTTTGTAGTGAATAGTGTCGAAGTTGATTGAAAATGGCATGCCACCAAAAAAATTGTAGCTAGCCATTTCTCTACTAGTGTTGAGCTATCAAGTACCTTCTCATACTTTCCTGATGCATCCAAAAGTTTTCATTATGATCACCCTATTAGGAGTGTCGTTTGACAAACCCCAAAGTACACTGTCCGACGTGAAGGTACTTGATATTCTCATGGTCTGGGGAATTATGCAAACCTTAACTTCTCTATGATGACACTTATAACTTAGTGATGACGTGATATAAAAGTATAACAATCAATTGGGTCTATTCAATACAAGTGTTCTGCTAAAAGTGTGTCATCAAAGTTATTGGCATCCTTTGTTACACTAACTCATGGCCATGATCAGGAAAATCAAATCATTGTGCAGCACACGAGCTAGTCTTAGAGGCAAGACTAGGAATCTATTTTACCGTTTATTATTTCACACATCCACATGGGTTTTCCTCTCAGCCTTGGGTATACAGACTCATAACCATTGCAATTGTAGCACCGAACATAAACATAATTATGAACATTTATTATGCCTTTAGGGAATATTTTCTTCATGCAGGTGCTCGGAACCATGACATGGAAGCACACAACCGCGGTGACTCCAAGCTGAATCTGCAACGATGCGACATGTAGCACGGTGGTGGGTGAACACTTGGGGCGGCGATGACAGATGGCCATACGAGCTCCTTGGGTTGCAAGAGCTATGGGCGGCACAAGCCACAAGTGTCTGTCTGCTGTGGCGCTCAGCTGAGGGCGCGAGGATGATGGGATGATATGCCCCACTACAGGTGTGGCTCCTGAATCGATGACCGGTGGGGGAACTTGATGGACAGTGTTGGCTGGATCAACGCATGTTGTGTCAGAGGCTGACTGGTGGTGGCAAGGCATCATAGGAAGGGAGGCAGCTAGCCTTCTAGCCTTGATGTCGCCCAGATCTAGAGGTGTCGAATTGGGTGTGACAGGTATTTGCAGAGGCTTTCACTGCCCTTTTCCCAAATTGAGCTAGCTCGGAGTCCCTTCGAAGGAAGAAGGAGGGCCCTTCTACCACATGCTTGGTCACGGTCGGTGACATCCGGATGCTATGACAGCGGTGAAGGGGTTATGTCAGATTCCAGGGCGACCGCCCCGATGGTGACAACATCGATTCTCGTGGGCATAGCTTGTGGCTCGGGTGCTGGCTGGTGTGGCCACGATGATGCGAGAAGTCTCATGACCGAGGTGCGGCGCTCGATGGCGGTGATGCGGTAGGTGTCTTTGCGACTGGCTGTACTATATTTCATAGGCGATGAGTACTCATCGGGGTGAAATCTTGGTCTAGCTTTGTGTAGTCCGATGACAGCGGCGTCTTTGGTCATCGTGCCCTTCTCGAAGGTGTCATCATGGTTATTTGTTATCCTCCATGATACTTCAAGAAAATCCTTGATCCCTATATCAGGTGGTGTCGGCGATTCTTTGTCCTTCCCTTACTGAAGGCGCCGCCTTGGACTACTTGGTTCGTCGTGTGTGGCTTCATCTCTTCGAGGTGACTTGTTCATGGTTGAGGGTTGTGCTGACTTCAAGCGGCGCTCTCTATCCTACCAGCCATTTGCTTGGAGTTGTGTTATTGTTCTTTAACATCTTTGTATCATGCCTTGTGTGCACGTGTTATAGTGTCATGTCGTATTGTATCTGCTGGATTGTACAATGGTCGTTGCTTTTTTTGACATCAAAGTACTCTTTATTGCAAGGTGTCACATCCCTAGTTCTGGTATGCACTAGGCTAGCCCTTCCATGTGAGCATCATGTTTAAATTCAAATGAAACTTGAATTGAGGAATTTTCAAAAGCCTCAGAAAACCTCTAAAAATAACCAACATCTAAATCTCATCAAATGAGTCCAAGAAAATGTTCCTGTTATTCTGTGAAAATATTGGCGTGAGGTAAAATTCAAACCAATATTTTCAGAGTCACAGAAATAATTTATTTTGGGTCTTTGATTTAAATCAATAATATATTTGGGTTGGAATTATTTCTACTATATAAGAAATAATGTTCAAATATTTTGTAAGTTTGCATGTGACCTTGGACTAGCTCTCTGAGCTCACATAAAAATTTATAGAAAGTTTTAAAATGGTTTAGTTTCCAAACTAAACCAAAACAAAATAACAGAAATAGAAAAACTAAAATAAGAGAGAAAGAGAGAGAGAGGAAGCCCACCTGGGCCACTTACCTGGCCCAGCTCCTCCAGCAGCCCAGCCCATCTCTCTCCCTTGTCTTCTTCCAGCTCACGCCAGAAGGAGTGGAGCGCGCGTGGCCGACGCCCGCCGGCACGTGCCCGGCCACCTCCATCCTGCCTGCTCGCTCTAGACGGCTCTAGATGATGCCACGCTACCCCCCGACCCTTCTCTCACTCTCCTCGCTCCTCCCCCCTCCTCAGTTTCTCGCACGCAGCCACCGAGCGGAGCTCGGCGCCGCCGTCCACTGCCACCATGGCCAAAGCCACCCCCTCGCTCCCTCTCCGCATCCCTGAGCTCCGCCAAGACGCCGTGGAACTACACATCCGACACACGCGACCAGAGGAGGCCGCAGTCGACCGGAGCATCGTCGCCTTCATCTCCGGTGCCCGGAGATCGCCGCCGTCAATTCATCGTCGCAGAAGCCTCCCCGAGCCCGCCGAGCTTCTATTCCGACCCCTTGTGAGCCCCTGAACCTATTCCCCCTCTCCTTTGCTCTGCACGACCGCCTGAAGTCGCTATGTCCGCCGAGCCCGAGCTCTCGCCGCCGCCATGGCGCCGTCGTAACTAGAGCTCAGCCACGACGCGTCCGAGCACACCCACGTGCTCGGCGCATCCCCAGGTGCCGTAGCAACTCATAGCTCGTTCCGCCGTTCGCCACAACACCGTTCCCGAGCACACCCGAACTCCGGCGATCGCTGACCTTCACGCCGCCGTCGCTACACGCCACCCCAGCACCTACCGCTGCGACCACTTGATGCGCGCGCCAAGGTATGCGTTCAACACAATGCATCGCGGCCAAAATGATGCCTCGTGGCTCATTTCCGAGCCCTTCCGCCACTTTGTAAATGTCGCGGCGCCGAGCCGCCGGCGAATTTGACCCCCCCGCTGACCGTTGACCCAGGTGGACCCAGTTTGGCCTCTAGGTCACTGACGTGTGGGCCCCAGGCCACTAACTAAACTAGGTTAGTATTAGTATAACGCTAACTAAACTTAGTTAGTTTAATTGACACTGGCAGACGGGACCCACAGGCCAGGGTTGACCTGGACCGTCTCAGTTGACCGGCTGACGTCACAGTGACGTAGTGCTGACGCAGATAATTATTTTCTGGATTTATTCTTATTCAGGAAATTTCAGAAAATAATGCTAACTTCAAAAATTCATAGAAATTCAACCGTAACTCCAAATGAAATAAATTATATATGAAAAATGATCAATAAAATCCAATCTAACCATCTGTACCATTTTCATGCATGTTAGAACAACTTATAGCTGCTGTTTAGCACAAATCATATAATGGCATTTAAACTTCACATATGGAGTTTGGATTTGAACTTAGGGTTCAAACCAACTTCATTTAACTTTGTTGCTAGTTGCATTAGCTCAAAACACCAGCATGTTGCCATGTCATGATCATGCATCATAATGTCGCATTGCATTGATTGTGTTTCCTCTCTCTTGCCGGTAATTGTTCCCTCTCAGTAAACGTGGTTCCGACGATGAGATCGATGACACCGATGAAGAGCTATATTATCTTCAGAAGTGACAAGCAAGCAAAACCCCCTTGTTCATTCCGATACAATCCCACTCTCTCGCTCCTGCTCTCTTTTACTACATTAGGACAACAACGATACAACTGTTACTTGCTGCGGTAGTTGAACCCCTTTATCCTCTGCATGACCTGTCATTGCCACAGTAAATAGATGAAACCCACTAGCATGAGTAGGAGTTGTTTGAGCCCTGATGTGCCTACTCATTCATGCTTGTTTGTCATGCCTGCTATTGCTTAGAGTTGAGTCAGGTCTGATTCATCGGGAATGAATCGGAGGTGTGTAAACATGTCCTACTGTTGAGAGCTAAGTGTGTGAACACGATTTGGTAAAGGTAGCGGTGAGAGGCCATGTAGGAGTACATGGTGGGTTGTCTCATTGCAGCCGCCCTCGTGAACCGAGTTCGTGTTTGTGATCCATGAACAGCTACTACCACACATTGGGTTCCGGTAACTTGGCCCCTCTCGACTTATTAATCAACCTGATCTCTGTCCAGGAGTTGCAACTAGTTTCTGGTGTTTGTAGGTAGTGTTAGTAGTCTACCAAGTGGCACTCGGTACAGGTGGGCTTGGGACAGACTAGGCACAGTGGCACGGTGTACCAAGTGGCACCCGGATGGTGGGCTTGGGAACCCTGCTCACATCGTTTGGGGCCGTGAGCGACACCCCGGCCGGATCTCCTTGCGGATGGAACCCGAATAGTCGATAAACCTGGATGAGAGACTTGTGTGGTTAGTCAGGTCGTGGCCGACTCCCTCGCCCGGCTTTTGCTTGAAGGTTGCCGAGGTACATGACGTGTACAGGGCGATAAGTCGCGAGAGCGTGTGTGAAGAAGTACACCCCTGCAGGATTATCATTATCTATTCGAATAGCCGGATTCCTCGGATATGGAAACTTGGACCCCTTGCATAGTTCATAGACAAGTGAAAGTGGATACTCTAAAATGCGCAAGATAAGCGTGAGTGCTATGGATGGCGTTCTCGTAGGGAGACGGGAGCGGATCCATAGTGGTGTATTGATATGGTGAATATGTGGACTCGTGTGCGCCACCTCAAAAGAGTTACTTGCAGTCGTAGTTCAGGGTAGCCACCGAGTCAAAGCTGGCTTGCTGCAGTTAAACCCCACCATCCCCTTTGTTGATAATGATGCATATGTAGATAGTTACGATGTAAGTCTTCTTTGGGTACATTTGTACTCACGTTTGCCTATTTTATGTTTTTGCAGAGAGACTTCAGTCTCGTTAGTAATTCCGCTTGGACTTCGACGTTTAGCTTGTTACCTCAGCTACGATCTTGTGCCCTCGGCAGGATCTAGTAGATAGTTAGGCTTCTCAGCCTTTTTCATTTATAGTTATGCGTACCTGCACATGTTGAGCTTCCGCTTGTGCTTTGACTTGTATGCTCTGAGTGTTGGGTCATGAGACCCATGTTTGTAATATCTCGCTCCTCGGAGCCTATTGAATAAAATACTTGAGTTGTAGAGTCATGTTGTGATGCCATGTTGTATTTGCACATATCGAGCATATTGTGTGTATGTTATTGAAATGCTTGGTATGTGTGGGATCTGACTATCTATTTGTTTATCCTCAGTAGCCTCTCTTACCGGGAAATGTCTCCAAGTGCTTCCACTGAGCCATGGTAGCTGCTACTGCTCCGGAACACTTAGGCTGGCCGGCATGTGTCCTTCTTCGTTCCTATGTCTGTCCCTCCGGGGAAATGTCACGCGATGAATACCGGAGTCCTGTTAGCCCGCTACAGCCCGGTTCACCGGAGTCCTGCTAGCCCAGTGCTACAGCCTGGATTCACTTGCTGATGACCGACATGTTCGATGCTGGGTCATGGATGCCTGTCCCTGTAAGTTTGTGCCACTTTGGGTTTACGACTAGCCATGTCAGCCCGGGCTCCTTATCATATGGATGCTAGCGACACTATCATATATGTGTGCCAAAAGGCGCAAACGGTCCCGGGCAAAGGTAAGGCGACACCCGTGGGAATACCGTGCGTGAGGACGAAAAGTGATATGAGGTGTTACATGCTAGATCGATGTGGCATTGAGTCGAGGTCTGACAGTTTTGGTATCGAGCTTGATTTGCTCAGAGGATTCTGAAGCCAAACTGGTCGAAGTTCAGTCTAGAAATTCTTTAGTTATATAGGGGAATTTATAGTGGTTGGGAACGCAAGGCTCTTTGTAGGATCGAAGAAGGTGAGAGTGTCTAGAGGGGGGGTGATTAGACTACTCGACAAGATAAAAATTCCGTCTTTTATCAAGGACAGATTTTGGCAGATTTTGCATAACACACAAGTCAAGTAGCACACTACACATGCAATTCTAGAGTATGGGCAGCGGAAAGTAAATTGCACAAGTAGTAAAGAGAAGTGGAGAAGATCAAACGCAATTTGGAGATGCGGTGATTTTTCTCGTGGTTCCGATAGGTGGTGCTATCGTACTTCCACGTTGATGGAGACTTCAACCCACGGAGGGTAACGGCTGCGAGAGTCCACGGAGGGCTCCACCCACGAAGGGTCCACGAAGAAGCAACCTTGTCTATTCCATCATGGCCTACGCCCACGGAGGGCTAGCCTTACTTGGGGTAGATCTTCACGAAGTAGGCGATCTCCTTGCCCTTACAAACTTCTTGGTTCAACTCCACATCTCGAAGGAGGCTCCCAAGCGACACCTAACCAATCTAGGAGGCACCACCCTCCAAAAGGTAATAGATGGTGTTGATGATGATGAACTCCTTGCTCTTGTGCTTCAAATGATAATCTCCCCAACACTCAACTCTCCTCACTGATTTGGCTGTGGTGGAAGAAAGGATTGAGTGGAAAGCAACTTGGAAGGCTAGAGATCAAGCTTCATATGGTGGGAGTAGAGCAACTTGATCTCAACACAAGGGTAGGTAGTTCTCTTCTCAGAAATGTAAGGTAGGAGTGGTAGTTCTTTCTGATGGCTCTCTCCACGAATGAAGAGGGGTGGAGGGTATTTATAGCCTCCACACAAAATCCAACCGCTACACACATTTGAGCAATCTCGGTGGGACCAAAGTTGACAACTCGGTGAGACCGAAAGTTCAAATCATGTGAGCGTTGGGATTTTCGTGGGACCGAAAATACAATCTCGGTTAGTCCGATTCGTGTAAAGACAAGAGCTTGCCAATCTCGGTGGGACCGACTTCATCATCTCGGTGACACCGATTTGATGATGAAGGTTCTGAAGCTTGGCAACTCAAGTTTGGTGAGACCGAGTTCGAATCGGAAAATCCGAGTTTTCTAGGGTTTGGCTTTATGGCTGAGGTGGTTCATCTCGGTGTGACTGAGTTTGGAATATCGGTGGGACCGAGATTACTTATGAGTGTATATGGCAGTGAAAGTTGCTGATAGTTTAGGAGATGTATCACTAAGCACTTGAGCAACCAGATCATCATCATAACCTCATCCCCGTTCAATAGTATTGGCTTTCCTATGGACTCAATGTGATCTTGGATCACTAAACCAAAAATGGAGTCTTGAGCTTTTGCCAATGCTTTCCTTAGCATTTTGAGGGGTCCACCTCTTTAGTCCTTTTGCCATGCCAATGTGATTGAATTTCCTGAAACATACTTGATAAAAGCATTAGTCCAACCACAAAGTATGTTGTCATTAATTACCAAAACCACCCAGGGAGCAAATGTGCTTTCAATCTCCCCCTTTTTGGTAATTGATGGCAACACACAAAACAAGACATCAAAGCTTATTGCAAGAAAGACAGAATTATCACGAAAGCTTTGACAAACATGTAGTACACAGGCTCCCCCTACAAGTGTGCAAGATTTTCATAAAATGGTTTTGGACTACCACAAGCACACAAGAGAGAAAAGCAAGATGTGCTACATGCAGCTTGGCTATATGCATCAGAGCAGATGAAAAGAAGTGAGTGATAATGCATATGTGCATGGTGATTTCTTGCAAACAAGTATTCACAAGCAAGTCACCATCATGCACATTCTGCAAAGTGCATATACTTACCTTGAGGTTCCTTGGCATTGTACATGAAGAGATAAACTTGGGAAAACAAGGTTAGATAACACAAGAGTATTTCTTCAACCAGCTGCAAGAACATCAAGAGTACCAAGCCAGGGATGACATGTATAAAGAGTGTCTCATATTGAGCACAGGCTTGAATCAGCAAACATGTCTCCGAAACTAAAAAGATTTTCAATGAACTCTGAGAGATTTCGCTGTCCATAAGATATCAATTGTGAAGGTTCCTCTCCCTTTGAGTTTTCTCAGATCAAGGGGTTTGATGGAAAGAGCAAAATCAAAAGAATGATGCCAAATGTAATATCCAATGTGGAACACGGCAATGTGGAACACGGCAAAGCTTTGATGTGATTCTCTCCCCCTTAAGGTAAGATTGCTCTTCTTCTCCCTCCAAATCTTCTCTTCTCCCCCTAAGTCTTCTCCCCCTTTGACATCAAGTGCCGAAAAGGACAGCAAACCAGGAAGGTTAGGGAAGATGGAAAGAAAGAAGTGGGATCCTTAAGAATCACAACAGGACAAAAGTAACATGCATCGAGAATCATTGAGTGGAGCTGCAGAAGATTATATCCTGAAAGAAATAAATCGGTGACACCGAATTAAGATGGATCGGTGGGTCCGAAAGTCAGGGACTTAGGGCAGATCCTTTTCGGTTAGACCAAAATATTGGAATCGGTGACGCCGAGTTTAATTCCAAGGAATTATAGAAATAATTCAGCTCACTTTGCAAGGAATGTTTCAAAGGATTTGCAATGAATTTGTAAATGATTTTCGAGGAATTGATCAGAACCAAAAGGATATTCACAAAGACAGAAGAATAGAAATGAAAAAAGATTCCTAGATGAAGTTTTTTTTAAAGAAAACTTAATGAGAGAACATAAGAGAAAATAGAAAGACTCCAAAAACATATGTACTTCATCTAGATAAGGGTCGGCGACAAGGTCACCTATGTTTGAGTATATTGACTTAGGAGTCAAATGAGAACATTTGATCATAGGTCATACTCATCGTTTAGGCTCAAAATGGGGTTGCCATTTTTCGATTAAGCATTTGATGTGATCACATCTTATGAAGCTGCTTGTACTCATGACTTTGAGCAAAGCTCCTTAAAGATGTGAAGAACATACCTTGGGCTTGTTGTTGCTTTGCTCATGTAGGTGAACTTGATGTAGGTGCTCATTGAATGTGAAGTTGGAGCGTCATTTCCACTTGTGTAGTTCATCTTCCTACATGGGTTAGGCATGCAAGGAAATACTCAAGGATATCCAAGATGACAAGAGTTAAATACTAGATGTATAAGATGTCAAAAAGGATATGTGGAATTGTGTTCCTTGAACTCAACATCCCAAAGGGCTAGATACTTGGTCAATGACAAGATTACTCATGATTTGAGTGTGTGGTAATCTTGTGGAATGTAGATCATCCAAGTACCTGCAAGGAGTTAGATGCAATACAAGGGGGCAAATGTGTCCAAGACATATGATCATCATCATAAGATAAATATCAAGGATTAGTCAAGTAGGCTCATGCCTTGCATGCATCAATGGAGTTTTCACTCCAGGTTTGAAGCATCAATGATGTTCAACTCACTCCTTAAGCGACAAAACACCTTCTCATCAAGAGGTTTTGTAAAGATATCAGCGAGTTGTTTGTCAGTACGAACATGCTTAAGATTGATGTCACCCTTGGCAATGTGATCACGAATGAAATGGTGACGAACTTCAATATGTTTCGTTCGAGAGTGTTGCACGGGATTGTGTCCAATCTTAATCGCACTCTCATTGTCACAAAGCAAGGGAACATGTTTCACATGTATCCCATAATCCTTAAGCATTTGTGTCATCCATAGCAATTGAGCACAACATGAACCAGCAGCAATATATTCTGCTTCAGCAGTGGATAATGATACCGAATTTTGTTTCTTGGAGGACCAAGATACAAGGGATCGACCAAGGAATTGACACGTACCCGAAGTTGACTTTCTATCAACCCTGTCACCGGCATAGTCCGAGTCGGAATAGCCAACAAGGTCGAAAGAGGCCCTCTTAGGATACCAAATGCCAAAGTTTGGTGTGTGTATCAAATATCCCACAATCCTTTTAACAACTTTAAGATGACATTCTTTAGGGGCTGCTTGATATCGAGCACACATGCATACACTCAACATTATGTCAGGACGAGAAGCACAGAGATATAGTAGAGAACCAATCATAGATCGGTAAACCTTTTGATCAACGGGTTCTCCATCTTTTGTCAAGTCATTATGTCCACTTGTAGGCATGGGGTTCTCATACCTTGCTTTCTTGCATGTTGAACTTCTTGAAGAAATCCTTGGTGTACTTTGTTTGTGAGACAAAGGTACCCTCCTTAGATTGCTTGATTTGCAACCCAAGGAAGAATTTAAGTTCACTCATCATGGACATCTCGTACTTCTCCGACATGAGCTTTCCAAACTTCTCGCTAAAATGAGGGTTAGTTGAACCAAAGATAATATCATCAACATATATTTGGCACACAAATAGTTCACCATCAACCCTTTTCGTGAACAGCGTTGAATCTATCTTTCCAATCTCAAAGCCTTTTTCAAGAAGAAAGCTAGTCAAGCATTTGTACCAAGCTCTAGTGGCTTGTTTAAGACCATAAAGAGCTTTGTGCAACTTGTAAACATGATTAGGCTTTTTGGGATTCACAAATCCGGGAGGTTGTTTCACAAATACTTCCTCCTCAATTTCACCATTTAGGAAGGCACTTTTAATATCCATTTGATAGAGAGTAATATCATGGTGGTTGGCATAAGCAAGAAGAATGCGAATGGACTCAAGTCTAGCAACGGGGGCATAGGTCTCACCATAGTCCATACCTTCGACTTGTGTGTAACCTTGAGCTACGAGACGAGCCTTGTTGCGAATGACTTGTCCATCTTCATCTTGCTTGTTCCGAAACACCCATTTGGTTCCAATGACGTTTTGATCATCCTTGGGCTTCTCTACCAAAGTCCATACCTTGTTCCTCTCGAAGTTGTGTAGCTCTTCGTGCATAGCGTTCACCCAATCCGGGTCTTCAAGTGCTTCTTCTACCTTCATAGGTTCAATACTAGAGATGAATGAGTAATGCTCACAAAAGTTAGCTAAGCGAGTTTTAGAGCGAGTAATTCTCCCGGAGTTGATGTCATTGATCATTTGTTCCACGGGATGATTTTTCTTGACTTTGAGGTTGTGGCTGAGCTTCCTCATCATCTTCATCTTCCTCTTCTTCTTCATTGTTGTTGGTGTTGTCTTGAGGCGGTGGAGAAGGAGGTTGTGGTGGATCTTCTTGTTGCACTTCCTCATCTTGGTGAGTTCCACTTGTGGAGGCCTCCATGTTGCCTTGAGGTTCATCTTGCCGTGAGGTAGGGGGTTCCACATATGTAGATGAGGTACTCTCCTTCACTTCCATGGGACGGATCTTTCCAATAGATAAATCTTGGATTGCTTCCGATGGGTCCTTGTCTCCTACATCAATAGGCATTTGCTCTACTTGCGAGCCATTAGATTCATCAAACTTCACGTCTACCGTCTCTTCAACCTTTCGGGTGAAATTATTGTAGACACGGTAGGTGTGGGAGTTTGATCCATAACCAAGAAAAAAGCCTTCATGAGTTTTAGGAGCAAATTTAGACCGACGATGCTTATCAAGGATATAGCATTTCGAACCAAAGACACGAAAGTATCCCACTTGGGGTTTGTTACCGGTGAGGAGCTCGTATGATGTCTTGCCGAGGAGCTTATGAAGATAAAGCCTGTTGATAGCATGACAAGCTGTCTCGACGGCTTCCCCCCAAAAGTGCTTCGGTATCTTGTATTCATCAAGCATCGTTCTCGCCATCTCTATGAGCGTTCGGTTCTTCCTCTCAACAACTCCATTTTGTTGAGGAGTGTACGTAGCCGAGAACTCATGTAGAATCCCTTCCTCATCGAGAAAAGAGTCTACATTGGCGTTCTTGAACTCCGTTCCATTGTCACTCTGAACTTTCTTGATCTTCACCTCAAATTGATTTTGGGCCTTTCTGGCAAAGGTTTTGAAGATTCTCTGAACCTGTGATTTGTCATCAAGGAAAAATACCCACGTAAATCTGGAATAATCATCAACTATAACTAGACCAAAGGAGTTACCACCAAGGCTTTTGTAAGCATTGGGACCGAAGAGATCCATATGAAGAAGCTCAAGCGGTCTCCTTGTGGTCATGATGTTCTTCACGGGATGACTTCCACCTACTTGTTTTCCTGCGACAAGCACTACAAAGTCTATCTTTGTCAAAGAGAACATCTTTAACGCCAAGAATATGATCACCTTTGATTAGCTTGTCTAGATTACGCATACCAACATGTCCAAGCCTTCTATGCCATAACCAACCTTTAGCGGATTTAGCAATGAAGCAAGTTCTAGGTTGGGCTTTCTTAGTGAAATCAACAATATATAGATCACCTCTACGGATACCGGTAAATGCCATGTTATGATTGTCACGACGAAAGACTTGCCAATCTACTTCGGTGAATAGCACATTGAATCCAAAGTCAGCTAATCTAGACACAGAAAGTAAATTGTATCCAAGTGATTCTACAAGCATGACATTTTGAATAGAGCTATCATGAGATATGGCCACCTTACCAAGGCCAAGTACCTTACCCTTGAAGTTGTCTCCAAAAGTCACATACTTGCGTGGACCATCGTTCTTTGCAAGCTCTCGAAACTTGTCTTCGTCTCCGGTCATGTGATCGGTGCATCCACTATCAAGAATCCACTCTTTTCCGCCGGATATGTAGTCTCTCAGATTTGCCATAAGATTGAGACTCTTCATGATCTTGTCTAGCTCGGTGTCCGAATCGGAGTAATCATCATCATGCTCACGCTCATCATCATATTGACCCATAGATTGTTCATCATCAACACCTAGGTCAATTTGACAACTACTTGCATTAGTTTTGTCAATGTGACAGTAATCATCGGAATGCAATACAAGAGCATTTCTAATTAGAACATTGACAAGACCGGGATCACCCTTCTTTTTCATAAGATCACGAAGCTCAAAGAAGCATTTATCAAAGTTGGGATCATTAGCGCATCATATCAAATTCAATAGTCTTGTATAGAATTTCATCAAGACCTCTCAAAGAGTAGTCCGGATAAAGTTCTTCCAAGAACTTCCACATAGCATAGGCGCACTCAAAGTTTGTAACGAGCTTAAGCAAGTTATCGGGTAACCCTCTAATGATAAGATTTACAGTCCTAAGGTTACGAAGCAAATCAAGCTCTTCATCCATGGTAGGGTGCAAGGGGTCAAATGGAGGCACATATGGGGTCTCAACATATTTGCATAAATTGTATGTCTTAAAGATAATAAGCATTTCAATCCTCCACGAGTTATAGGACACTCCATTAAGAATAGGCACTCTATGGCTAACACTCCCAAGCGTGAACCGTCCATCTTCCTCCAATGGTGTGTAAACAAAAGCAATGGAGACCAAAGCTCTGATACCAATTGTAGGATCGAAGAAGGTGAGAGTGTCTAGAGGGGGGGGGTGATTAGACTACTCGACAAGATAAAAATTCCGTCTTTTATCAAGGACAGATTTTGGCAGATTTTGCATAACACACAAGTCAAGTAGCACACTACACATGCAATTCTAGAGTATGGGCAGCGGAAAGTAAATTGCACAAGTAGTGAAGAGAAGTGGAGAAGATCAAACGCAATTTGGAGACGCGGTGATTTTTCTCGTGGTTCCGATAGGTGGTGCTATCGTACTTCCATGTTGATGGAGACTTCAACCCACGGAGGGTAACGGCTGCGAGAGTCCACGGAGGGCTCCACCCACGAAGGGTCCACGAAGAAGCAACCTTGTCTATTCCATCATGGCCTACGCCCACGGAGGGCTAGCCTTACTCGGGGTAGATCTTCACAAAGTAGGCGATCTCCTTGCCCTTACAAACTTCTTGGTTCAACTCCACATCTCGACGGAGGCTCCCAAGCGACACCTAACCAATCTAGGAGGCACCACCCTCCAAAAGGTAATAGATGGTGTTGATGATGATGAACTCCTTGCTCTTGTGCTTCAAATGATAATCTCCCCAACACTCAACTCTCCTCATTGATTTGGCTGTGGTGGAAGAGAGGATTGAGTGGAAAGCAACTTGGGAAGGCTAGAGATCAAGCTTCATATGGTGGGAGTGGAGCAACTTGATCTCAGCACAAGGGTAGGTAGTTCTCTTCTCAGAAATGTAAGGTAGGAGTGGTAGTTCTTTCGATGGCTCTCTCCACGAATGAAGAGGGGTGGAGGGTATTTATAGCCTCCACACAAAATCCAACCGTTACACACATTTGAGCAATCTCGGTGGGACCGAAGTTGACAACTCGGTGAGACCAAAAGTTCAAATCATGTGAGCGTTGGGATTTTCGTGGGACCGAAAATACAATCTCGGTTAGTCCGATTCGTGCAAAGACAAGAGCTTGCCAATCTCGGTGGGACCGACTTCATCATCTCGGTGACACCGATTTGATGATGAAGGTTATAGAAGCTGCAACTCAAGTTTCGTGAGACCGAGTTCGAATCGGAAAATCCGAGTTTTCTAGGGTTTGGCTTTATGGCTGAGGTGGTTCATCTCGGTGTGGTGAGTTTGGAATATCGGTGGGACCGAGATTACTTATGAGTGTATATGGCAGTGAAAGTTGCTGATAGTTTAGGAGATGTATCACTATGCACTTGAGCAACCAGATCATCATCATAACCTCATCCCCTTTTAATAGTATTGGCTTTTCTATGGACTCAATGTGATCTTGGATCACTAAACCAAAAATGGAGTCTTGAGCTTTTGCCAATGCTTGCCTTAGCATTTTGAGGGGTCCACCTCTTCAGTCCTTTTGCCATGCCAATGTGATTGAATTTCCTGAAACATACTTGATAAAAGCATTAGTCCAACCACAAAGTATGTTGTCATTAATTACCAAAACCACCCAGGGAGCAAATGTGCTTTCACTCTTTTTACTCCTTATACCTTATGCCCTTCTGATCTGAGTCATCTTATCTTTTCCTACGGGGTTAAGGAACTAGGCTCTCTCCTTCTTCTATCAGGGTCACGTGTTACTAATCCGTAGACAAATAGGATTGATGGTTTCAAGCTTCATTTCAGTTCCTACTACTTCCGTATGTTAACTGTTGGTCTCGAACCCTTGATATTGTGCTTCTGAGTGGTTATGCCACCATTGCTGTAGCATGTCTAAATTTTTTTTGAGCATTACAGCCGTTATGCTATCCGAGTCATCCCAGGTTTCTAAATAGTCTGAAGCATTTGCAAATCCCTCCTTTCCGTTCCCAATAATCCTTTGGCCCAGATTAACCACACTAATTGCTGAGTTGAGGTACTTTATTGCCTCGACATATATGTTGGAGTTAATATTATGACCCTAGGTGTCTTAGGGGATCATCTAGTAATCTAGCCATGATTTGTGTCCCTGTGTGATGATTCTGGCCATTATTGCTGAAAGCATCATGTGATGCCAGTTAGTAGTAGGTATTCCATTCCTGGGTTTCTGAACCCGAGATTTCCCTACTTAATTCATGTTGCTAGTGTTGCTCGTACCTTTAGGATATTAGTAACCTTTGCGATAGTCTTCGAGGTCTGTGGTAAATCATTCTTCCAATACCATGAACCATTCTGGCAGAAGTTCTTTGAACCAAAAGATCGCAACCAGAATGCTCTTGATGAGTCCTCCATTCATAGTTGTGAATCTGCCAGTCCTTCCTCTTCAGCATGGGTTATCCGGAAGAAATATGATGAATTTGTTCGGCATACTAATCCATGCATCCACAACTCGGAAAAACATATGTTCCTTTGAGTTGTCCCCCTTTAGTTGTTTGTTGGCCCTCGTCTATCAATTGATAGTCAAGAGTATTCGTGCATTTGTTTATCGATGCCTATTACTCTTGTGGTCTGTCAAGCCATTCTATTCCAGAGTGACTAGGAGAAACAAACTCCAGCACCCTTTTCCATTTCCAGGATTGGTTCAAAGCAGTTGTGTTCCGTAGATCAAGATGCAATCCAGCTTCTGGTCTGTTCTACCTTGAAGTATTACTATCTTTATATCAGGAATATCATGGGAATTGCACACCATCCTATGAACTCTTGATACAGTGATACTTCTCACTCTCATTATTCATTTATCGGCTTCCGTGTTGTTGCAACCTGAATGCCGACATGTGAACTATGATGTGTGAAATCGATACTCCTAGCAACCTTGTTGCTTGGTAGTTGAAGGACAATAGTTTAGTTCTTAGCGTGTTGGTTATTGAATCCTCATTCTAAGACCGATTGTGCTACCTAGTCCATTTTCCTGGTGCACTCTTCGATCAATGAGTTAGGATTTTGCCAATCCTTGCTTATTTGAGTACACCGTCTTGCTCTGACAGGCAAGGTTGTTCTCGAGCTTAGTAACATATCGATGGTTTGTGATTTTCCGGATATCTTCTCGGAAGTATACCAGGTCGTCACTTGACCGCTATGTTGAGTTCGTGGTCAAGATGGTTTCTCTATGAACCACCCTTTCTCCAAGAATCTGTGTTGGAGACCCTAAGCTAGTTAGTTAAGCTAAACAATAACTTGGAGAGTTAGAAGATAAAAGCTTGTCCGACTTAGTTCATTCCAAAGGGATATCTTTGTGTGTGTGTGTATTGAAGAAAGATGATATCATCATCGATTGGTCCTCGTGATCAGTTATTGGATATATTGTCTTGTCCAAACTTTGATTTGAGTATGGGCTATCCTCAAATCAAATCAGAACCAACGATGTTCCTAATGTTGTCTTACTCGTGGTTGATTCCTCGAGCATACACCATTACATCCTTTGGTCTGACCGATGCTATCACTGTGTTCACTTAATTGTGGAATTCCATCTATATGGAAGTCTGGATGGTTTGTTGTTGAGCCCATTGACAACATTTTCATATTGTCCATGATCCATGTTGAACATCTAAGTTAGCGTTGGAAACTTTCGAAAGCATTTCTTCATGCTAGCTCACGAAGCATATGTTGGATAAAAGAAGTGACTTCCTCTAATTCATGTGCATTAGATGCAAGTTGCCGCCATGAATTCGAGAAAGTTTGTTTTGCTTCCTCTGGAGTCATCCCAAGTCAGTGATGCATATGTGCGAAATATACCGTGGTTTGGAGACTTGCAACCTTCATTCTATATTTATCCCTAGCACACCAAGCCACTAACTGATTTGTTCAAGGAGAAGAAGTTCCCTCATAAGAGCTAATCCGGACTTATGTAAGGACTTCGATATCCTCGATAATGGTTCCCCACCTGAACTCGGTAGTATTTTATTATAAGACTACTACGTGGTCCTGCTTGTCTAGGACAACGTGTTCACATGTTTGTAGCAGAACCAGCTCATGTTTTGGAGCTTGCTATCATAGTTCTTTTCCCGAGAATCTCGCAACGTCATCTCGTCGATTTGTGTTGCAAACTTTCTTTTCTAGACTTGATGAGTCTGGAATATCCTGACGCCAACCAGATCTGAATCTCAGGCAGATATGATGGTTGGAACGTTTCCCAAGAACTATAATAAAGGTCGCACCGTAACCGGTAACGTGGACGTCGTGGCCAACACACCCAGCCGGAAGGCCTATTATTGTAGTATCTTGGTTGAAGAAGTTGGTCACCTCCCCATAAGGATCTCGTAAAACTTATTCCAGTAGTTGTTCCTTATGGATTTTTTTGTGCTCCCGAAGTCCGACCTTTTACTTGATGTTCTAGATATCAAACCATAATACTATGAATGGGTTACGCTAGCACATCAAGGAGAACATTAGAAGCGGAGTGCTAAATGTCTCTCGGTCGATCATCCAGATTTTGTTCCCTTGGCCCCGCTAAGGTGAAATCTGAGAAGGTTATCTTCCTTTCCATCTGCATCGTCCATCGCTGTTCATCATGGTAGTACGTTGTGGCCAGGATCCTTGACACGGATGTTGGTAAAACCTTGATGAATATGGAAATGCTCAAGTTCTTGAGAGCACACTCAGTCACTAGGTTACATCCTCGGTACCAATTGGAATGTGCCTTCCATTTGCCGAATTGCCCTATAACCGTAGTTTCCTTTCCAAACTGAGTATGCCATTTCTTTGAATTCTTTCAAATGATCGATTGTGATTTGCCTTAAGCTGGTATAAAGAGCTCTAATGATCTCTATTTCAAAGGTAATTCCTTTTGCCACTTAAGGGATGATTCCACGAGTCACCTCCTCCAAAATGTCTCGTTATGGTATCATGGCAATTCAACTCCTCGCTACGTTGACAACCATTCACCACCCTCTTAAGTGTGGAATTGTTGTCTACCTAGTGAACCTTCGTCATCCGTTCCACTCCATTCCTCTAGATGTATGCTTCGTGCCTCAGCTCGAGAGATGTTGCTATGACTCACTTTGTGAGTTGCTCCTAAGTTGATTGATCTTCAAGAAGATCGATTCTTCTGGAGTTGTTCCTTTTCCTCTCGTTGTCATGTTAGATGGAGATCTCAGAGCAAGACGTCGAGACAAGATGGTGATCGAGTCAACGTTCTTTGAAGTGCCACCTGGATCGTGAAGATTATGTTAGTTTGCGATCCCCCTTTCATCTTACCCTACGCTTGAATCTCGGGACGAGATTCTTGTTTAGTAGGGGTGAGCTGTCACATCCCTAGTTCTGGTATGCACCAGGCTAGCCCTTCCATGTGAGCATCATGTTTAAATTCAAATGAAACTTGAATTGAGGAATTTTCAAAAGCCTCAGAAAACCTCTAAAAATAACCAACATCTAAATCTCATCAAATGAGTCCAAGAAAATATTCCTGTTATTCTGTGAAAATATTGGCGTGAGGTAAAATTCAAACCAATATTTTCAGAGTCAAAGAAATAATTTATTTTGGGTCTTTTATTTAAATCAATCATATATTTGGGTTGGAATTATTTCTACTATATAAGAAATAATGTTCAAATATTTTGTAAGTTTGCATGTGACCTTGGACTAGCTCTCTGAGCTCACATAAAAATTTACAGAATGTTTTAAAATGTATTAGTCTAAACCAAAACAAAATAACAGAAATAGAAAAACTAAAATAAGAGAGAGAGAGAGAGAGAGAAGCCCACCTGGGCCACTTACCTGGCCCAGCTCCTCCAGCAGCCCAGCCCATCTCTCTCCCTTGTCTTCTTCCAGCTCACGCCAGAAGGACTGGAGCGCGCGTGGCCGGCGCCCGCCGGCACGTGCCCGGCCACCTCCAGCCTGCCTGCTCGCTCTGGACGGCTCTAGAGGATGCCACGCTACCCCCCGACCCATCTCTCACTCTCCTCGCTCCTCCCCCCTCCTCTGTTTCTCGCACGCAGCCACCGAGCGGAGCTCGTCGCCGCCGTCCACTGCCACCACGGCCACAGCCACCCCCTCGCTCCCTCTCCGCATCCTTGAGCTCCGCCCCGACGTCGTGGAGCTACACACCCGACACACGCGACCAGAGGAGGCCGCAGTCGACCGGAGCGTCGTCGCCTTCATCTCCGGTGCCGGGAGATCGCCGCCGTCAATTCGTCGTCGCAGAAGCCTCCCCGAGCCCGCCGAGCTTCTCTTCCGACCCCTTGTGAGCCCCTGAACCTATTCCCCTCTCCTTTGCTCTGCACGACCGCTATAGTCGTCATGTCCGTCGAGCCCGAGAGCTCTCTGCCGCCAGCCATGGCGGCGTCGTAGCTAGAGATCAGCCACGACACGTCCGAGCACACCCACGTGCTCGGCGCATCCCCAGGTGCCGTAGCAACTAACAGCTCGTCCTGCCGTTCGCCACAACGCCGTTCCCGAGCACACCCGAACTCCGGCGATCGCTGACCTTCACGCCACCGTCGCTACACGCCACCCCAGCACCTACCGCTCCCACCACTTGATGCGTGCCGCTGCGTGCGTTCGAACGCAACAGACCGCGGCCAAAATGATGCCCTGTGGCTCATTTCCGAGCCCTTCCGCCACGCCTGTCGTCGCCGGCGTCGAGCCGCCGGCGAGTTTGACCCCCCCCCGCTGACCGTTGACCCGGGTGGACCCAGTTTGACCTCTAGGTCACTGACGTGTGGGCCCCAGGCCACTAACTAAACTAGGTTAGTATAAGTTTAATGCTAACTAAACTTAGTTAGTTTAGTTGACACTGACAGACGGGACCCACAGCCGAGGTTGACTGGACCATCTCGATTGACGGTGACGCCACGGTGGCGTAGTCTTGACCCAGATAATTATTTTCTGGATTTATTCTTACTCAGGAAATTTCAGAAAATAATGCTAACTTCAAAAATTCAGAGAAATTCAACCGTAACTCCAAATGAAATAATTATATATGAAAAATGATCAGAAAAATCCAATCTATCCATCTGTACCATTTTCATGCATGTTGGAACAACTTATAGCTGCTGTTTAGCATAAATCATATAATGGCATTTAAACTTCACATATGGAGTTTGGATTTGAACTTAGGGTTCAAACCAACTTCATTTAACTTTGTTGCTAGTTGCATTAGCTCAAAACACCAGCATGTTGCCATGTCATGATCATGCATCATAATGTCGCATTGCATTGATTGTGTTTCCTCTCTCTTGCCGGTAATTGTTCCCTCTTAGTAAACGTGGTTCCGACAATGAGATCGATGACACCGATGAAGAGCTATATTATCTTCAGAAGTGACAGGCAAGCAAAACCCACTTGTTCATTCCGATACAATCCCACTCTCTCGCTCCTGCTCTCGTTTACTGAATTAGGACAACAACGATACAACTGTTACTTGCTGCGGTAGTTGAACCCCTTTATCCTCTGCATGACCTGTCATTGCCACAGTAAATAGATGAAACCCACTAGCATGAATAGGAGTTGTTTGAGCCCTGATGTGCCTACTCATTCATGCTTGTTTGTCATGCCTGCTATTGCTTAGAGTTGAGTCAGGTCTGATTCATCGGGAATGAATCGGAGGTGTGTAAACATGTCATACTGTTGAGAGCTAAGTGTGTGAACATGATTTGGTAAAGGTAGCGGTGAGAGGCCATGTAGGAGTACATGGTGGGTTATCTCATTGCAGCCGTCCTCAGGAACTGAGTTCTGTGTTTGTGATCCATGAACATCTACTACCACACATTGGGTTCCGTAACTCGGCCCTCTCGACTTATTAATCAACCTGATCTCTGTCCGGGAGTTGCAACTAGTTTCGGTGTTTGTAGGTAGTGTTAGTAGTCTACCAAGTGGCACTTTCGATGCAGGTGGGCTTGGGACAGACTAGGCACTGATGCACGGTGTACCAAGTGGCACCGGATGGTGGGCTTGGGAACCCTGCTCACATCGTTTGGGGCCGTGGCGACACCCGCCGGATCTCCTTGCGGATGGAACCCGAATAGGCGATAAACCTGGATGAGAGACTTGTGTGGTTAGTCGGTCGTGGCCGACTCCTCGCCCGGCTTCCGCTTGAAGGTTGCCGAGGTACATGACGTGTCTGAGGCGATAAGTGGCGAGAGCGTGTGAAGAAGTACACCCTGCGGGGTTATCATTATCTATTGAATAGCCGGATTCCTCGGATATGGAAACTTGGAGCCCTTGCATAGTTCATAGACAAGTGAAAGTGGATACTCTAAAATGCGCAAGATAAGTGTGAGTGCTATGGATGGCGTTCTCGTAGGGAGACGGGAGCGGATCCATAGTGGTGTATTGATATGGTGAATATGTGGACTCGTGCGCCACCTCAAAAGAGTTATTTGCAATGTAGTTCAGGATAGCCACCGAGTCAAAGCTGGCTTGCTGCAGTTAAACCCCACCATCCCCTTTGTTGATAATGATGCATATGTAGATAGTTCTGATGTAAGTCTTGCTGGGTACATTTGTACTCACGTTTGCCTATTTTATGTTTTTGCAGAGAGACTTCAGTCTCGTTAGTAATTCCGCTTGGACTTCGACGCTTAGCTTGTTACCTCAGCTACGATCTTGTGCCCTCGGCTGAATCTAGTAGATAGTTAGGCTTCTCAGCCTTTTTCATTTATAGTTGTCTGTACCCAGACATGTTGAGCTTCCGCTTGTGCTTTGACTTGTATGCTCTGAGTGTTGGGTCATGAGACCCATGTTTGTAATATCTCGCTCCTCGGAGCCTATTGAATAAAATACTTGAGTTGTAGAGTCATGTTGTGATGCCATGTTGTATTTGCACATATCGAGCATATTGTGTGTATGTTAATGAAATACTTGGTATGTGTGGGATCTGACTATCTAGTTGTTTATCCTCAGTAGCCTCTCTTACCGGGAAATGTCTCCTAGTGCTTCCACTAAGCCATGGTAGCTTGCTACTGCTCCGGAACACTTAGGCTGGCCGGCATGTGTCCTTCTTCGTTCCTGTGTCTGTCCCTTCGGGGAAATGTCACGCGATGAATACCGGAGTCTGTTAGCCGCTACAGCCCGGTTCACCGAGTCTGCTAGCCAGTGCTACAGCCTGGATTCACTTGCGATGACCGACACGTTCGATCTTGGGTCATGGATGCTGTCCTCGTAAGTTTGTGCCACTTTGGGTTTATGACTAGTCATGTCAGCCCGGGCTCCTTATCATATGGATGCTAGCGACACTATCATATACGTGTGCCAAAAGGCGCAAACGGTCCCGGGCAAAGGTAAGGCGACACCCGTGGGAATACCGTGCGTGAGGCCGCAAAGTGATATGAGGTGTTACATGCTAGATCGATGTGGCATTGAGTCGGAGTCCTGACAGTTTTGGTATCAGAGCTTCACTGCCTGTAGGATTACAAAGCCAAACTGGTCGAAGTTGAGTCTAGAAATTCTTTAGTTATATAGGGGAATTGATAGTGGTTGGGAATGTAAGGCTCTTTTTACTCCTTATACCTTATGCCCTTCTGATCTGAGTCATCTTATCTTTTCCTACGGGGTTAAGGAACTAGGCTCTCTCCTTCTTATATCAGGGTCACGTGTTACTAATCCGTAGACTTATAGGATTGATGGTTTCAAGCTTCATTTCAGTTCCTACTACTTCCGTATGTTAAATATTGGTCTCGAACCCTTGATATTGTGCTTTTGAGTGGTTATGCCACCATTTCTGTAGCATGTCTAAATTTTTTTTTGAGCATTACAGCCGTTATGCTGTCCGAGTCATCCCAGGTTTCTAAATAGTCTGAAGCATTTGCAAATCCCTCCTTTCCGTTCCCAATAATCCTTTGGGCCAGATTAACCACACTAATTGCTGAGTTGAGGTACTTTATTGCCTCGACATATATGTTGGAGTTAATATTATGACCCTAGGTGTCTTAGGGGATCATCTAGTAATCTAGCCATGACCTGTGTGATGATTCTAGCCATTATTCCTGAAAGCATCTTGTGATGCCATTTAGTAGTAGGTATTCCATTCCTGGGTTTCTGAACCCGAGATTTCCCTACTTAATTCATGTTGTTAGTGTTGCTCGTACCTTTAGGATATTAGTAACCTTTGCGATAGTCTTCGAGGTCTGTGGTAAATTATTCTTCCAATACCATGAACCATTCTGGCAGAAGTTCTTTGAACCAAAAGATCGCAACCAGAATGCTCTTGATGAGTCCTCCATTCATAGGTTTGAATCTGCCAGTCCTTCCTCTTCAGCATGGGTTATCCGGAAGAAATATGATGAATTTGTTCGGCATACTAATCCATGCATCCACAACTCAGAAAAACATATGTTCCTTTGAGTTGTCCCCCTTTAGTTGTTTGTTGGCCCTCGTCTATCAATTGATAGTCAAGAGTATGCGTGCATTTGTTTATCGATGCATATTACTCTTGTGGTCTGTCAAGCCATTCTATTCCAGAGTGACTAGGAGAAACAAACTCCAGCACCCTTTTCCATTTCCAGGATTGGTTCAAAGCAGTTGTGTTCCGTAGATCAAGATGCAATCCAGCTTCTGGTCTGTTCTACCTTGAAGTATTACTATCTTTATATCAGGAATATCATGGGAATTGCACACCATCCTATGAACTCTTGATACAGTGATACTTCTCACTCTCATTATTCATTTCTCGGCTTCCGTGTTGTTGCAACCTGAATGCCGACATGTGAACTATGATGTGTGAAATCGATACTCCCAGCAACCTTGTTGCTTGGTAGTTGAAGGACAATAGTTTAGTTCTTAGCGTGTTGGTTATTGAATCCTCATTCTAAGACCGATTGTGCTACCTAGTCCATTTTCCTGGTGCACTCTTCGATCAATGAGTTAGGATTTTGCCAATCCTTGCTTATTTGAGTACACCGTCTTGCTCTGAAAGGCAAGGTTGTTCTCGAGCTTAGTAACATATTGATGGTTTGTGATTTTCCGGATATCTTCTCGGAAGTATACCAGGTCGTCACTTGAGCGCTATGTTGAGTTCGTGGTCAAGATGGTTTCTCTATGAACCACCCTTTCTCCAAGAATCTGTGTTGGAGACCCTAAGCTAGTTGGTTAAGCTAAACAACAACTTGGAGAGTTAGAAGATAAAAGCTTGTCCGACTTAGTTCATTCCAAAGGGATATCTTTGTGTGTGTGTGTATTGAAGAAAGATGATATCATCATCGATTGGTCCTCGTGATCAGTTATTGGATATATTGTCTTGTCCAAACTTTGATTTGAGTATGGGCTATCTTCAAATCAAATCAGAACCAACGATGTTCCTAATGTTGTCTTACTCGTGGTTGATTCCTCGAGCATACACCATTACATCCTTTGGTCTGACCGATGCTATCACTGTGTTCACTTAATTGTGGAATTCCATCTATATGGAAGCCTGGATGGTTTGTTGTTGAGCCCATTGACAACATTTTCATCTTGTCCATGATCCATGTTGAACATCTAAGTTAGCGTTGGAAACTTTCGAAAGCATTTCTTCATGCTAGCTCACGAAGCATATGTTGGATGAAAGAAGTGACTTCCTCTAATTCATGTGCATTAGATGCAAGTTGCCGCCGTGAATTCGAGAAAGTTTGTTTTGCTTCCTCTGGAGTCATCCCAAGTCAGTGATGCATATGTGCGAAATATACCGTGGTTTGGAGACTTGCAACCTTCATTCTATATTTATCCCTAGCACACCAAGCCACTAACTGATTTGTTCAAGGAGAAGAAGTTCCCTCATAAGAGCTAATCCAGACTTATGTAATGACTTCGATATCCTCGATGATGGTTCCCCACCTAAACTCGGTAGTATTTTATTATAAGACTACTACGTGGTCATGCTTGTCTAGGACAACGTGTTCACATGTTTGTAGCAGAACCAGCTCACGTTTTGGAGCTTGCTATCGTAGTTCTTTTCCCAAGAATCTCGCAACGTCATCTCGTCGATTTGTGTTGAAAACTTTCTTTTCTAGACTTGATGAGTCTGGAATATCCTGACGCCAACCAGATCTGAATCTCAGGCAGATATGATGGTTGGAACGTTTCCCAAGAACTATAATAAAGGTCGCACCGTAACCGGTAACGTGGATGTCGTGGCCAACACACCCAGCCGGAAGGCCTATTATTGTAGTATCTTGGTTGAAGAAGTTGGTCACCTCCCCATAAGGATCTCGTAAAACTTATTCCAGTAGTTGTTCCTTATGGATTTTTTTGTGCTCCCGAAGTCCAACCTTTTACTTGATGTTCTAGATATCAAACCATATCTATGAATGGGTTACGCTAGCACATCAAGGAGAACATTAGAAGCAGAGTGCTAACTGTCTCTCGGTCGATCATCCAGATTTTGTTCCCTTGGCCCCGCTAAGGTGAAATCTAAGAAGGTTATCTTCCTTTCCATCTGCATCGTCCATCGCTGTTCATCATGGTAGTATGTTGTGGCCAGGATCCTTGACACGGATGTTGGTAAAACCTTGATGAATATGGAAATGCTCAAGTTCTTGAGAGCACACTCAGTCACTAGGTTACATCCTCGGTACCAATTGGAATGTGCCTTCCATTTGCCGAATTGCCCTATAACCGTAGTTTCCTTTCCAAACTGAGTATGCCATTTCTTTGAATTCTTTCAAATGATCGATTGTGATTTGCCTTAAGCTGGTATAAAGAGCTCTAATGATCTCTATTTGAACGGTAATTCCTTTTGCCACTTAAGGGATGATTCCACGAGTCACCTCCTCCAAAATGTCTCGTTATGGTATCATGGCAATTCAACTCCTCGCTACGTTGACAACCATTCACCACCCTCTTAAGTGTGGAATTGTTGTCTACCTAGTGAACCTTCGTCATCCGTTCCACTCCATTGTTCTAGATGTATGCTTCGTGCCTCAGCTCGAGAGATGTTGCTATGACTCACTTTGTGAGTTGCTCCTAAGTTGATTGATCTTCAAGAAGATTGATTCTTCTGGAGTTGTTCCTTTTCCTCTCGTTGTCATGTTAGATGGAGATCTCAGAGCAAGACGTCGAGACAAGATGGTGATCGAGTCAACGTTCTTTGAAGTGCCACCTGGATCGTGAAGATTATGTTAGTTTGCGATCCCCCTTCATTTACCCTACGCTTGAATCTCGGGACGAGATTCTTGTTTAGTAGGGGTGAGCTGTCACATCCCTAGTTCTGGTATGCACCAGGCTAGCCCTTCCATGTGAGCATCATGTTTAAATCCAAATGAAACTTGAATTGAGGAATTTTCAAAAGCCTCAAAAAACCTCTAAAAATAACCAACATCTAAATCTCATCAAATGAGTCCAAGAAAATGTTCCTGTTATTCTGTGAAAATATTGGCGTGAGGTCAAATTCAAACCAATATTTTCAGAGTCACAGAAATAATTTATTTTGGGTCTTTTATTTAAATCAATAATATATTTGGGTTGGAATTATTTCTACTATATAAGAAATAATGTTCAAATATTTTGTAAGTTTGCATGTGACCTTGGACTAGCTCTCTGAGCTCACATAAAAATTTACAGAATGTTTTAAAATGTATTAGTCTAAACCAAAACAAAATAATGAAATAGAAAAACTAAAATAAGAGAGAGAGAGAGAGAAGCCCACAGGCCACTTACAGCCCAGCTCCTCCAGCAGCCCAGCCCATCTCTCTCCTTGTCTTCTTCCAGCTCACGCCAGAAGGATCGGGCGCGCGTGGCGGCGCCGCGCACGTGCCCGGCCACCTCCAGCCTGCCTGCTCGCTCTAGACGGCTCTAGACAATGCCACGCTACCCCCCGACCCTTCTCTCACTCTCCTCGCTCCTCCCCCCTCCTCTGTTTCTCGCACGCAGCCACCGAGCGGAGCTCGTCGCCGCCGTCCACTGCCACCACGGCCACAGCCACCCCCTCGCTCCCTCTCCGCATCCTTGAGCTCCGCCCCGACGCCGTGGAGCTACACACCCGACACACGCGACCAGAGGAGGCCGCAGTCGACCGGAGCGTCGTCGCCTTCATCTCCGGTGCCGGGAGATCGCCGCCGTTAATTCGTCGTCGCAGAAGCCTCCCCGAGTCCGCCGAGCTTCTCTTCCGACCCCTTGTGAGCCCCTGAACCTATTCCCCATCTCCTTCGCTCTGCACGACCGCTGTAGTCGTCATGTCCGTCGAGCCCGAGAGCTCTCTGCCGCCAGCCATGGCGCCGTCGTAGCTAGAGCTCAGCCACGACGCGTCCGAGCACACCCACGTGCTCGGCGCATCCCCAGGTGCCGTAGCAACTCACAGCTCGTCCTGCCGTTTGCCACAACACCGTTCCCGAGCACACCCGAACTCCGGCGATCGCTGACCTTCACGCCGCCGTCGCTACACGCCACCCCAGCACCTACCGCTGCCACCACTTGATGCGTGCCGCTGCGTGCGTTCGAACGCAACAGACCGCGGCCAAAATGATGCCCTGTGGCTCATTTCCGAGCCCTTCCGCCACGCTTGCCGTCGCCCGGCGCCGAGCCGGGCGAAGTTTGACCTTCACGACCGTTGACCGGGTGGACCCAGTTTGACCTCTGGGTCACTGACGTGTGGGCCCCAGGCCACTAACTAAACTAGGTTAGTATAAGTTTAATGCTAACTAAACTTAGTTAGTTTAGTTGACACTGATAGACGGGACCCACAGGCCAGGGTTGACCTGGACCATCTCAGTTGACCGGCTGACGTCACAGTGACGTAGTGCTGACGCAGATAATTATTTTCTGGATTTATTCTTACTCAGGAAATTTCAGAAAATAATGCTAACTTCAAAAATTCATAGAAATTCAACCGTAACTCCAAATGAAATAAATTATATATGAAAAATGATCAAAAAATCCAATCTATCCATATGTACCATTTTCATGCATGTTGGAACAACTTATAGCTGCTGTTTAGCACAAATCATATAATGGCATTTAAACTTCACATATGGAGTTTGGATTTGAACTTAGGGTTCAAACCAACTTCATTTAACTTTGTTGCTAGTTGCATTAGCTCAAAACACCAGCATGTTGCCATGTCATGATCATGCATCATAATGTCGCATTGCATTGATTGTGTTTCCTCTCTCTTGCCGGTAATTGTTCCCTCTTAGTAAACGTGGTTCCGACAATGAGATCGATGACACCGATGAAGAGCTATATTATCTTCAGAAGTGACAGGCAAGCAAAACCCCCTTGTTCATTCTGATACAATCCCACTCTCTCGCTCCTGCTCTCTTTTACTGAATTAGGACAACAACGATACAACTGTTACTTGCTGCGGTAGTTGAACCCCTTTATCCTCTGCATGACTGTCATTGCCACGATAAATAGATGAAACCCACTAGCATGAATAGGAGTTGTTTGAGCCTAATTTGAACATCATCTGATCAAAGGCATTCATTCATCAATTACAAACGATACTTTCAGTTAGATCTTCAAGATCTATCACAAATCATGATGCAATTAGCAATCAATACTTAAGTCAATATAGACACTCAAGAGTAAGTCGTAGTTCACAATTCTAGATGCTCAAAGTAAGCATTACAAGTTAGGATAGAGTACAATGCAATCATTGTCATTCCTAGTAAATTTAGCAAATCAATGGACAGTATCAGTGTCTCCATAGATAGTCAATGAGGTTTAATGAATAGCATCATATTCAAATCAAAGTTAAGCATTTCCTCAATTAAGAATGCAGTAGACTAAGATAGAACCCAACGTATCAGCAAAGTACAAGGATCTCATGTAGAAGGTATTAACAAGAGAATGGAGTCAAAGATGCATTAAATGAATTTAAGAAATGCAGATGCAAGGCTCAGAGTTAGCGTAAGATTCAGTATCACAGTCATGCAGAGACTAGGATTCATCATGATCCATGCTAATGTCAATCAGATCATGGCAGATCAACAGAGCTAAAGCATAATGTCATGGAGCTCACGAGATGTCAGAGACTGGTCTTGCTATCATTCTGATGAAGCAATGCCTAGGAGCCCAGAGGTACTTGATGGAGACACGTCCAAGAGACTCTATCATCAATTGAGTAGGACACTCGACTTATACCAGGATGGCCTATAGGAGCAGTCACCATTTGAATCACTAGATTCTGTAAGAGAATCTCTCGTGACCATCCAACATAGATGTCCCAGGAAGTAAGGTTAGGAGAACAAGGACTAGGTAGCTCATAGGCAACATCATCAGAGGCATGGACATCCAGAATCAAGCTATGTGCTGCTAGTCGGAGGAGTCTTAAATGCTTGATCCTGACCGTTCATGATTGGATCGAGGACTGACGAGACTGATATCAAGCTTGACAATGAAGCATCTAGCGAGTCTCATCCAAGGTAATGCATGGGAGAATGGATGTGACCTTACTCAGTATTGCTACATTGAATCTGGCCATCACTGGAGATTATCTACGTTGGCTATTCGAGAGTATATTGTGTAGAGATTCTGTCAGAAATCAGACTTCTGAACGATGCTATTGGAGTACGACACAGAAGTTCACTTAGACAGGATGTACAATATCTGTAAGTATTCAGTTATAGTAGTAGATGTGAATCTATTGGCATGCTGAATCTACACTTTGATGAGATCATCATATTCAACTGCAGTCTCATTGACGATAGATTGACTGGACCAGTTTATGGACTTATGGACAAATATGACTAGTACATCTCATATATGGATCTGACATTTGCAGATCATTTTATGCAGTTCCATAGTCACTCAGTACCTATTGTCAAGTGATGGTTATAGCACGATGATAAGTCTTCATATAGTGACCAATTCCTCAACAATGAAGTTTTCTACTTAGATCTTGATCACAGTGGATTCTTTTACATGTGTTAGCACAGTTATAGTGTATCTGCATCCATGTATGCGAATGTTTCAATACTGCTTAACTCGAGTCAACATCATCCTACATCCTAGGTACTTACTTATGCTAGTGTACCCTTATGTTTGACTATAGGAGTATTACTATTTGCATGGCTTGATGTTAGCTGATGTCTCGATATCATTCATTGATCTGTCGTTGACTAGTTCCTTCACTTTGCTAACTTAGTCCTGTAAGTTTATTATGTAGCTTCAATGTCAGTCATGTCTACTCGATAACCATGCTAATCTACCATTCCATATTTCTATGGCTTAATGCATGTTTGGATGTCTAATCTTACATGCTCTTGTCAGCATGTTATTCGAATATTCCATTTAGCTTTATGTACCATATAGTGTTCCGACCGTTAGTATTCTGAGTGATTATCATCACTATCATTCAGTGATTTGCAATCTAAATTTTAGCATCTTAGCTATCTTATCCATCATTCCTGATCGTTATCACTTTCAAACATTGAATCTCCTATCGTGGATCCGTCTAGCCGATTACTATTATGCGAGTATGTACTGTATCTGTTCATATTATTCGAGTCCACTATCTATGAACGTGGTCTAACTTGATATCATTCTGCGAATAGCATGATCCACAACTGACCATTTTCCGAATCTATTGTTTGAGTCATTCAGAGTCGTATCTAGCCATCATTCCTCAATCATGGTTATGAGATATATCTTTGTCCAAACTACTCTTGCGTTGACACTCGGACAAAAATCACTTGCATCCTGATTGTCTCTATTGTTCATCTGCCTAGATCATTTGTGCGAGATTTTTTATCGAATACTATTGTGTGATCTATCCAGTGATTCTAAATTCAGTCTTATCGACGAATATGGAATTGCCTTTGATCTATATATCCATTCATCGTTTACTAAGCATTGTTGTTCGATAGATATGAGTTGTCTCCTTGTGTTTACTAGTCCTATTAACTTGATTCTAATCATTTTCGCTTTGATTAGTTGCCATGATCTTTGCATATGGAAGCCTGGATGGTTTGTTGTTGAGCCCATTGACAACATTTTCATCTTGTCCATGATCCATGTTGAACATCTAAGTTAGCGTAGGAAACTTTCGAAAGCATTTCTTCATGCTAGCTCACGAAGCATATGTTGGATGAAAGAAGTGACTTCCTCTAATTCATGTGCATTAGATGCAAGTTGCCGCCGTGAATTCGAGAAAGTTTGTTTTGCTTCCTCTGGAGTCATCCCAAGTCAGTCATGCATATGTGCGAAATATACCGTGGTTTGGAGACTTGCAACCTTCATTCTATATTTATCCCAAGCACACCAAGCCACTAACTGATTTGTTCAAGGAGAATAAGTTTCTTCATAAGAGCTAATCCGAACTTATGTAAGGACTTCGATATCCTCGATGATGGTTCCCCACCTGAACTCGGTAGTATTTTATTATAAGACTACTACATGGTCATGCTTGTCTAGGACAACGTGTTCACATGTTTGTAGCAGAACCAGCTCATGTTTTGGAGCTTGCTATCGTAGTTCTTTTCCCTAGAATCTCGCAACGTCATCTCGTCGATTTGTGTTGCAAACTTTCTTTTCTAGACTTGATGAGTCTGGAATATCCTGACGCCAACCAGATCTGAATCTCAGGAAGATATGATGGTTGGAATGTTTCCCAAGAACTATAATAATGGTCGCACCGTAACCGGTAACGTGGATGTCGTGGCCAACACACCTAGCCGGAAGGCCTATTATTGTAGTATCTTGCTTGAAGAAGTTGGTCACCTCCCCATAAGGATCTTGTCGTGGATTTGTCACGGCAGATGTCCTAGCGTAAGGACTTAGTCGTGGAGCCATCGCAACGGGTTTACTTGCAGGGGTTAAAGCGGACACAAGGACGCAAGGGTTTATACTAGTTCGGCCCCTTCGATGAAGGTAAAAGCCTACGTCTAGTTGTGATGGAATTGATGTAGTCTCGATGGCTAGGGAGCAGACAGCTTCGCCTAGGCTCGAGTTGTCGTTGTCTGTCCTTGAACCGTTGCCGGGTCGTCCCCTTATATACACGGGTGACGCCCGTCGGATCATAGAGTCCCAACCGGTTCATACTCGTATCCCGGTTGGTATCTCTCTACTCCTAACTTGCAATGCAAGTTATACATCAGGCCGGTTTACGACTACAAGATCTAAACCGACTATAGGCCTTGGGCCCTTCTCTGATTACACCACTAACGGAGCTAACCCGGCCCAAGCTGGCCGGTTTACATCTAGTGGTAATATCCCCAACATTAGGCCCCAGATTGATTTGAACTGGTTCATGTCAATCCTTCACAAAGCCTGTATCTTGGTCATCTTCTTTTGTTTGGTAAACCGCCACGTCGTCGTTGCTTCTGATCACTGTAAACCGGCATGACGTCGTTGCTTCTGGTCACTGTAAACCGGCATGACGTCATCTCGGAATTTGATCCTTTATAACATCTTCTTTAATAGCAGTCCCTGGATCCACGCGCTTGTTCTAGCTTTCCTGCCTTATAAATAGGACCGAAGGGTCATTCTTTTCCTCCCTTCGCTTCCTCTTCTTCGTCTTCCTCGCGCCGCTGCCCTTGGAGCTCCACCATCGTCATCGACTTCTGCTTCATCCTAAGCCGCTGCATCGACCTGAACGTACCAGAACGCTGCGGCCCCTTTCCGCATCTTCTCCATTCCTGGTAAGCTTCTTCCCCTTCTTAAATCTGTTTCTGTACTTAGATCTGTTTTTAGGGTTCGAGCTTCATACCATGTTCTTCGTGCATTTTTATCCTTTTAGCTTTGAACCATGCTGTGAACCTTGTTCTGTACCAATGATGACTCCTGCGTATCCGCTGTACTTTCTCATTTTAATCCCATGGATCTTCTGCATATATATGCCTTATGGTCCACTTCTGTTTCTTCTCTACTTCCGCGAAATATTTCCTGTTTTTTGAAAACCAGCGTTTGATCCGTAGAAATCATGAGATCTTGTGAAACTTGTTTCTGTAACCTGTCCATGACTTCAATTATCTCCAAGGCCTAGATTAGGCGGTTTAACTCACCATAATAAAAACTGCTAAACCGGCATGGGTACACCATTAGTCCCCTTGTTGAACCGCCAGAACGCATCTGACATCATATCACAATGAACTGATTTATAGAAACTGCTTCCGGTTTATCATAACTTAGATCAACCGCTTTGTAACAAGCACGCTCTTAAACTGGATCCTTTTCTTTGTAGATCTTATCATGGCCAAACAGGTGTATGAATGCAACTGGGTTCGTTCCCGCATCTCCGAGACACAGTTAAATGAACTGGTATCAATTGGCGCTTTAGATGACAAAAATACAGTTCATTGGAGGGTTCCTGGAGAGGAATGTCCTCCCACACCTCAGGAAGGGGAAGTTGTGGTTTTCGCGGATCACCTGGCTCGGGGCTTCAAACCGCCCGGTTCAAAGTTTTACCGGGACGTGTTGGCCAATTTTCAGCTCCGTCCCCAAGACATTGGCCCCAACTCTGTTACCAACCTATGCCACTTTCAAGTGCTATCTGAAGCATATCTGCAAGAGGAACCTTCTGTTGAATTGTTTAGAGATCTCTTCCATCTAAACCGTCGTACTGAATTCACCGACGGCCCCAATACAGAATTGGGCGGTATGGCTATCCAGAAGAGGAAGGAGATCACCTATCCCCACGTCAAACTCCATACTCACCCCAAAGAGTGGAATGCGACTTGGTTTTACTGCAAGGATACTTCTCCTGAAGGTGAAAATCCTTTACCTGGCTTTCGTCCAGAGCGGCTAAGCAATACTCATCCCTTTCCTCAAAGATTAAGTGCCAAAGAGAGAAGCAAATACGCCCCACAACTATCCAAGCTCCGAGCCTTTATGGCCAACGGTTTGACTGGCATTGATCTTGCACGCTGCTGGTTATCTTGGGGCATACTGCCTTTGAGCCGACGTTCCGGTTTGATGTGTCAGTATACCGGCAGCGTCGACGACCCACTCCGACACACAAAACTTGAACTTTCCGACGATGAAGTTACGGACTCAGTAAGAAGAATGCTGAATGAACCGGAGCATCTCTGTGCCCAAACCGGCTTGGCTCCTTACTGCACCACCAACACCCCACCTGCGGTAAGTCTCTGACTACGTCATCATTTAAACCCGTTATTACTTTATGTATCCAACGTTTAATTACTTCTGATCCAGGGTGATAATCCGTTCTGGAGCAAGAAACTTTCCCAGGACAAAGCGGATAAAGCTGGGCGGCCAAATCGGCCAAAAACAAAAGTTGTCAAGAAATCAGCCCACAAGAGAAAGACCACTGCTTCATCTGACCCGGCCATTGACGATGATGTGGGTAATCCGGAACTTGACTCTCTTGGCTTGCTTTTTACACGTCTTATTGATGATGATGCTTGTCAGGATGACGCTGAAGCCAGCAATGCAGGATTTGCTGAGGTAACCATTCTTTCTTCCCTCTTGCTTACTTGGATCCCTCTTGCTTACTTGGATCCCAAACTTCTTATGAAGACACAGCAACATGAAGCTCGCCGCACAACCCGGCACAGCGGTCAGGTAGTTACCTCTGCCGGTTTACCAAACAGCCCGGTTCGAAAGCGCCGCACCGAGGTTTCCGACCCTTTTATTGCTTTAAATTCCAAAGCGGGTTTCTTCCGTCAACCTCTTAATCCGTCCAACTCCGATTATCAGGTTACTTCCCATTCATCCTCTGGCGAATCCTCAGCCACTCAGCTACCGCCATTGAAAATAGCCGCCGGGTAAGTCAATACAGCTATATGCTTTTTGATATCTTCTGTAATGGATATGCTTTTTTCCTGACTTTTGTCTCTTTAGAACCAAACCGAAACCCAGCAAGAAGGCCCGCTTGGACAAAACAGTTGAAGAGGCTGCCGCTTCGGATCATGAGCGAGCGCCGGATCTCAAAACGTTGCCTCGAAGATATTCCCAATGACCCTCCGGTTCAAGACGAGGTTATTCCTGAAGAGAGGCCTGTGAATACTTCAATCTCTGCTGATCCACCTGCCAGCACTGTCCGGTTTGAGAAGC
Source organism: Aegilops speltoides (assembly GCA_021437245.1). Classification (NCBI taxonomy): domain Eukaryota; kingdom Viridiplantae; phylum Streptophyta; class Magnoliopsida; order Poales; family Poaceae; genus Aegilops; species Aegilops speltoides. Next base: position 51,439,788 of record CM038146.1, read on the forward strand.
CTCGCAGTCCGACTGAAACAGCCGTGCCCACACAATCCGTCGAGTGGAAAGATGATGACGTTGTGATTACTGGTATGGGCCGCTCTGAGCCGGGGAATCCTGCAACTTTAACCCGGCATACTGTGAAAGAGGACTCTTCCACTTTTAATAAAGGAAAATGGGATGTGGAGCTGGAAACATATGCCGCTTTGAGCGCCCAAGACCTTCATTCTGGATATTTGAACCGGCTTTACAGTAGCCGTGACTATGAAGCTGGCTTGGTGAAATTAATGAGGGACAAGCTTGAGGTAACACTCCTTATTACCAGTATAGTAGTCCTTGTAGCCCCCAAGGGCCGGTTTGTAATCTTGATCAAACCGGGACTTAATTATTTTCTTGATCCATTTTGGAATCTTCCCGCATAACCACCAGGGCCGGTTTAACTCTGCATATTTAAACCGGTACTTGAATAAAAACTGCCTGACAAAACATTGGTAGAATCAAATAGTCATTAGCCCCCAAGTGCCAAGTTGAATACTCGTATTGAGCTTGGGACTTTGCCATGTATTAGCAGTAGAAAAAAAGGTACATTAGCCCCCAAGTGTCAAGCATATAACTGTGTTGTGTGGTTGAGAGTTTGACTTGAATTGCTGGCTGAACGTACTATCAATGCGCAGGCGGAGGTGAAAATCAAGGATGACCGGATTGCCGATTTACAAGCGGCTTTGAAAACCCAGCAGGCCGAAACAGAGAAGGCCAAGAAAGAATTAACCAGCGCCTTGACCGCTGCTGAACAGGTGAAGGAAGGCATGAAGAAAGAGCAGGCAGTCTGGGCCACTGAAAAGGCCAATTTGATCAAACGGGCAGAAAATGCTGAAGCTGCCCTTAAACCGGTGGTGGATGATCTGACAGCCGTAAAGCGGCAAGTACATTCTATGACTGCAGCAATCTTTGGTAAGCTCCTTGTGAATAATTGTGATATGCTGCACCGGCTGCATCATTAGTCTGGTTTAGAACTAATCATTTACCGTTTGTAGGCACACGCGTTGGGCATTTGGGAAATGATGTGCGGAAGAAACTGAAGGCTGTCTACACTTTAGTTGAGCAGTTATATACCGGAGCCCAGTGCATCATTACCACAATGTCACATAACAATCCAGCGCCTTCCCTGATTCAAGATACCCTGAACCGGCTATCAATGCTCCCTTCCCGGGTTGAAGAGGTGAAGAAGTCTGCTGCACGAACCGGAGCCATCAATGCCTTGATCCGAGCCAAGGCATGGTACCAGACTTTGATCCCGTGGAAGCAGCTCAAGGCTATCCCAGTGTGAAAGAAGATGGCTCTGACTTCAGCGAAGAGGACTTACGGGCGATAAACCGTGCCGTACGCTCGCTGGCTTGTCAATTGGTCGAAGAAGCTGACTTGGACCATTACCAAGCACAATATAATGATCAAAACAAGCGAGTGTCTGCCCCAACCTTTGAACCGGAAAACCTGATCCCTCCAATCCGTAAGCATACTTACGCACCCGATATTGAACCGTCTTCTTTGATCCACGAAGAGGCTGTTTTCCAAGCGCTAATGGGAATCGACTAGACCACTGTGGATTTCCAGCCAATGGGTAGGGATGAAGAGGCTGAAGCGGCAGAAGATGAAGAGCAGACTTGAACCGGTAGCCTGGTTAAACATCTGCTGCGGGCAGTTTGCCCAGAAAACAATGATCTCATTTGGGCACTGTGTTGCCTTGTAATAACTTGAGTTAAAACTTTTGTGCTTGATTATGCCTTCGTGCATAAGTTGTAAAACCTTTGCATGATTTCTTTATCCTGCAACCAGAAAAAGTCGAACCTTGGCGGTGGTGATACCACCAGCCGGTTTATGGTTTTCAAATAGATATATAAGAATTCCAATAAATATGTGATACAAATACCTGCCGTATCTGGACATGAAGCTGGCGTAGCCAAACTTGAAGCGGAGGCCTTTTTTCAAAAACCATGACCGTCTGGGGAGATAATAACTCCCATATAACCGTGCCCATATAACCGTGCTGAATCAGCACAAACCCCTTTGTTATTCCGTGATGATGAACAGGAAGAAGATAAACCGGGCAGAGAAAACTCCGGCGTAAACCGTGTCCTGTCAGTTTGTAACTGACCGTTGAACCGGATAAAAATATTTGTCGGGTTAAAAAACGCAACAACAAAAAATCAGATATCAATTAAGTGAAAATATGGCAACAAAGGCAATAACTCTTTGCAAAAGAAAAGCTTCATGGAGCTGGTCAGATGGCATTACCATGGTCAGACGCAACCAAGCCCCCCGAAGGCGTAGCGATGGTGCTAGTCGGCCAGGTCCCCAAAAGACTCTTGGCGAGTACGCCGGCCAAGTGGCATGACGTTGGTTCGGGTTCGACCAAGCCCCCAAATGACTCTGGCCCTATTGGCCGACCAAGAGGCGTGACCGGTTCAGACGTGACCGTGTCCCCAAATGATCTGGTGGCTTTCGCCTATCAAGAGGTGTTGCATTGGTTAGACCCCGCTTTAGCTGAGGCTCCGGTTTTTATTATATCGAAGATAATATATACATTGTCATGATATGTACATAAACTGAGTCGATGACTCAAGTGTAGTAAGGCCGAAGATGAGCTATATTCCACGGCCTGTTGGTCTCCTCCTCTGACGTACGTGAGTCTTGACGCTCTCGAATATCAATCAGATAGTATGATCCGTTGTGTAGATTTTTGCTGACCACAAAGGGTCCTTCTCAAGGTGGGGATAACTTGTGCATATCTGTCTGGTCTTGGATGAGACGAAGCACCAAATCTCCTTCTTGAAAGGTTCTGGTTCTAACCCGGCGACTGTGGTAACGACGAAGATCTTGCTGGTAAATCGCCGAACGAGCGGCTGCCATATCACGCTCCTCATCCAATAGATCCAAAGCGTCCTGTCGCGCCATCTCGTTGTCCGCTTCAACATAGGCGCTACACGGGAGAATCGTGCGGATATCCTTCGGGAGAAGCGCCTCCGCTCCGTAGACCATGAAGAAAGGTGTATATCCAGTGGATCGGTTTGGCGTAGTATTGATACTCCATAGCACCGATGGGAGCTCTTCAACCCAGCACCCCGGTGTTCTCCGTAATGGAACCAGAAGCCGGGGTTTGATGCCTCGTAAGATTTCTTGATTAGTGCGTTCTGCCTGCCCGTTGGACTGGGGATGCGCCACTGACGAAACGTCAAGCCGGATGTGCTCACGTTCACAGAATTCTTTCATAGCCCCCTTGGATCGATTAGTGCCATTGTCGATAATGATCTTGTGTGGAAAGCCAAACCGAAAATCACCTTTTTGATGAACGCACCACTTGTTGCTGCGTCACACTTGTCGGCTGTGCTCGCTTCGACCCACTTGGTAAATTTGTCCACTGCCACCAACAGGTGGGTCTTCTTATCCTTGGATCGCTTAAAGGGTCCAACCATATCCAGCCCCCAAGTTGCAAACGGCCATGTTATTGGGATCATCCTCAACTCTTGTGCCGGTACATGAGCACGCCTGGAGAATTTCTGACATCCATCACACCGTTTGACGAAGTCCTCCGCATCAGCATGGGCAGTTAACCAGTAAAATCCGTGACGGAACACCTTCGCCACCAGGGACTTTGAACCGGCGTGATGTCCGCAATCCCCTTCATGGATTTCTCTTAAAATTTCACAGCCTTCCTCAGGGGAAACACAGCGTTGAAACTCCCCTGATACGCTGCAATGGTGCAACTCACCATTAAGAATCGTCATAGATTTAGAGCGCCGGATTATCTGTCTGGCCAGAACCTCATCTTCTGGCAACTCCCCTCGAGTCATATACGCAAGGAAAGGAAGCGTCCAATCCGGAATAGCATGTAATGCTACCACCAACTGAGCCTCCGGATCAGGAATAGCCAAATCCGCTTCACCAGGGAGCTGGACTGATGGGTTGTGTAAGACGTCCAAAAAGACATTAGGCGGGACCGGTTTACGCTGAGAACCCAACCGGCTTAAAGCGTCGGCCGCTTCGTTCTTCCGGCGATCCACATGATCCACTTGATAACCCTTGAAGCAACCTGCGATATTATCCACTTCTCGACGATATGCGGCCATGAGTGGGTCCTTAGAATCCCAAGTGCCAGATACTTGCTGAGCCACCAGGTCCGAGTCACCAAAGCACTTAACCCAGCTTAAGTTCATCTCCTTAGCCATCCGGAGACCATGGAGCAAGGCTTCGTACTCAGCTGCATTATTAGTACAAGGGAACATTAAACGGAGAACGTAACAAAACTTATCACCTCGTGGGGAAGTTAAACGACTCCAGCCCGAGCCTTCAACTGCTGGATCCGTCGAAATGAATAGTCCAGTACGTGTGATCCGGCTTCTCCTCTGGCGCTTGTAACTCCGTCCAGTCATTAATGAAATCAACAAGTGCTTGTGACTTCACTGCTGTGCGTGGTATATACTTTAGTCCATGCGGCCCAAGCTCGATGGCCCATTTTGCAATCCGGCCAGTCGCCTCCCGGTTTTGTATGATATCACCCAAAGGAGCTGAACTAACCACTGTGATAGGGTGCCCTTGGAAATATTGCTTCAGCTTCCGACTGGCCATAAAAACACCATAGACGAGCTTCTGCCAATGCGGATACCTTTTTTTGGACTCAATGAACACCTCACTGATATAATAAACCGGCCGTTGAACCGGATACTCCTTGCCTGCCTCCTTGCGCTCTACCACAATGGCCACGCTTACTGCTCGAGCATTGGCTGCCACATATAACAACAGCGGTTCCTTGTCAACCGGAGCCGCAAGAACAGGCGGGTTGGCCAATTGCCGCTTTAGATCCTCAAATGCTTCGTCAGCAGCTGGACTCCAGACGAAATTATCCGTCTTCCTCAGCATCTGGTATAAGGGAATGGCCTTCTCTCGGCGGTGATAAACCGGCTCAACGCGGTGATCCTGCCGCCACGACGCTGAACATCATTGATACACGCCGGTTTAGCCAAGGAAGTGATAGCTTTAATTTTCTCGGATTAGCCTCAATTCCTCTGTTAGACACGAAACCCCAATAACTTGCTGCGGAACACCAAAAACACACTTGGCGGATTAAGCATCATCTTATAAATCATAAGTTGTCGAAGGTTTCCTTCAAATCTTCCACTAGTGTCTCCTTTTGTCTTGATTTCACCACAATATCATCTACATAAGCATGCACATTGCGGCCGATCTGTGTATGCAAGCAATTCTGTACACACCGCTGATAAGTAGCCTGGGCACTTTTGAGCCCAAAAGGCATAGATACATAGCAGAAGGCTCCAAAGGGAGTTATAAACGCTGTCTACTCCTGGTCCTTAACCGCCATCTTAATCTGATGATATCCAGAGTACGCATCCAAAAAACTTAAACGCTCACATCCTGCCGTGGCATCGATAATCTGATCAATGCGGGGGAGGGCAAAAGGATCTACCGGACAAGCTTTGTTGAGATCTGTGTAGTCCACACACATACGCCAGGTGCCATTTTTCTTAAGGACCAGCACCGGATTAGCAAGCCACTCTGGATGAAACACCTCAATGATAAAACCAGCCGCCAACAGCCTGGCTACTTCCTCTCCAATGGCCTTGCGCCTTTCTTCGTTAAACCGGCGAAGGAACTGTTTCACCAGTTTATACTTGGGATCCACATTAAGTGTGTGCTCAGCCAGTTCCCTTGGGACACCTGGCATGTCAGATGGCTTCCATGCAAAGATATCCCGGTTCTCACGGATGAACTCGATGAGCGCGCTTTCCTATTTGGGATCCAAGTTGGCACTGACAGTGAACTGCTTGGACGAATCGCCTGGCACGAAGTCAACAAGCTTGGTCTCAGCTGCCAATTTAAACTGCAGATCCGATTCATGCTCCGTAGTTGGCTTCTTCAAAGGGGTCATATCTGCCGGATCAACATTGTCTTTATAGAACTTCAACTCTTCCGTGGCACAGACCGCCTCTGCATAAGCTGCGTCACCTTCCTCGCATTCCAAAGCAACGCGGCGGCTTCCATGCACCGTTATCGTTCCTTTGTAACCTGGCATTTTGAGCTGCAAGTAAATATAACAAGGCCGTGCCATGAATTTAGCATAAGCCGGCCGTCCAAACAAGGCATGATACGGACTCCGGATTTTCACCACTTCAAAAGTTAGCTTTTCAGACCGGGAATCGTGCTTGTCACCAAAAGCCACATCCAGAGCTATCTTACCAACAAGATAAGCAGATTTGCCTGGTACTACGCCATGGAACACTGTATTGGACGGTCTGAGATCCTTGTCTGTGAGACCCATGCGATGGAAAGTTTCATAGTATAATATATTATCTCGCTTCCTCCGTCCATAAGCACCTTAGTGAACTTATAGCCCCCACGAGGGTCTACCACCAATGCCGGTGACCGGATTATCAACACAGGGGGATGGTCCTCTCTGCTCCACACGATAGGCTGCTCGGACCTGCGTAAATACCGTGGTAAGGCCGGTTCAACAGAGTTTACTGCCCGTTTGTGAAGCTTCCGATCCCGCTTGTCCAAACTGGTTGTGAAAATATGATACTGCCCACTATTCAACTGCTTTGGTTGGCTCTGATAGCCTGACTGTTGCTGCTGCTGGCCACCCTGATTATTCTGATTATTGTGATTGCCTTGATTAGGCCCTGAACCAGAAGCTCCGTCCTGACCCGGCCCATGGAAACCGGATCCTGAACCGCCACCTGACCCCTGGTCATACCGGAAAGCATTGGAGTTTTTGAACTCCTGCATAATATAGCAGTCTTTCCAGAGATGGTTTGATGGGGACTCCTTCGTCCCGTGCTTGGGACAAGGCTGATTCAACAAGTAATTCAAACGGCTTGTATTAGGGTTTGGACCTCTATTCGCCTTGCCTCTGCGCCGCGGGCCTCTGTCCTGCGCATTAGTGTTGGCTACGAAATCCGGGTTGGCATCGGCCTTGCGCTTGCCCCCGTTTCCATGACCCGCCGGTTTGTACTGCTGCCCCTTGGAGTTGCCGTTCTTCTTTCCCTTCCCTGCTTCGTCATCATCAGCTTCAGGATCCTTGGTACTGTCCGAATCGGCATACTTTACCAAAGCGGCCATGAGGGTTCCCATATCATTGCAGAACCGCTTCATGCGTCCTAATTTTAACTTCAAAGGCTCAAACCGGCAGTTGCCTTCTAATGTTAAGATCGCCGAGTCAGCATTGATCCGGTCAGAAGAGTGCAGAATCTCAGATACATGGCGTACCCAACGGGTTGTTGACTCCCCTTCTTCCTGGATGCAAGCCGCCAGGTCTACGATGGATTTGGGCTGCTTACACGTATCCTTGAAGTTCTGGATAAACCGGGCTCATAACTGGGCCCATGAACTGATAGAATTGGGCGGTAAGCTCTTCAACCAAGTACGGGCTGTGCCTTCCAGCATCATGGTGAAGTACTTTGCACATGCGGTCTCATCCACATCTAGCATCTCCATGGCCATCTCATAACTTTCAACCCACGCTTCAGGGGACAGATCCGCGGTGTAATTTGGCACCTTGCGTGGGCCCTTAAAATCCTTAGGCAGACGCACATTGCGTAAAGCGGGGATTAAACAGGGCACCCCCAAAGCGGATGCGACTCCTGGCCCGACGAAGGTGGTAGGGCGAACCGGTGTGTGTTGATCCGCATCATCCTGTGCTGCTAACTCGGCCTCCCTGTGTGCCCGGGCCCGATCCACCACCTCCTGAGCATCACGAATGCCGCCTATCTGGTGATTGCCTCGGGCCGCTTCACGGTCCCACGCGTTGCTTGATAGGGCCGGTTCATCCATACGCCTGCTGTAGCTCCGGCTTGGACGGGGCATAGAGTGAATCCGATCACGGCTGTATGAATCGCTTCTCTTTGGATCGGTGCGGAGAAGCTCCTTAACCCGGCGTGTCTCAACGCGCCAGGGAATCTCCTTGATGGGATCGCCTCCAATCGTGCGGCGGCTGCAACAAGGTTGTCCATAGGGTTAGAATAATGGCCTGGGGGTGTCTGTACCGGCGGAGGAACCACCGTGTTCTGCTGCGGAGGCTCCATCAGGCGCGGCTGGACCGCCGCTCCTGCTCCTGGTGCCTCAATCCGGTTTACCTCCTGTCTTTGGGGCGGGTTCTTGGGTCCGGCTCCGAGTGCGAAAGAGATTTCTAGGATCAAATCCTGACGCCAGGCGCGATCTATACTTCCGCTTCAACACCTCCTGCGACGCACTCTGGTCCAGCATGAGTTTGTAAGCTTGTGCATCTAAAGCGGCCCGCTCTGCGGCCATACGCTCCTTCTCTGCCGCTAGATCCGCTTTGGTTTGCGTGATCTGCTCTTTTACCTTTGCAATTTCTGCATTATGAGCCTCCTGATCTGCTGGATTGTCCTCCGTCATAAGCGCTGCTAGTGCATCGAACAGATCTGACAGAACTTGAACTGGCGGGCGCACCGGGCCTCCTGCCCCTGCTGCCGCTGCTGAACCGGAAAGCATTGCCGCCGCGGTTGACGAGTGGTTCGCTGCCTGCGTACCGGCCATGAATATTCCAACCCGGTTTAACTAGCTTGGGGGGTCCGGAATACTGTCACCGTCGGAACAGCCCCTGATCATATCATCCTGCAACTGGTACAATGACTCGGTCTCTCCTGTTGAAGATTCATCGCCAGAATAAACGACGGTCTCACTACCGTGTTCTGAACCAGCGTCGTACTCCCCTCCATGGGTGACTCCAATGAAGACATGCTTCACGGCCGGCTTAACCTGGGCAGTTCGCGCACGCTGAGCCGTCTCGATGAGGTCGGTGCAGATGTCCGGCTCAGGCCCAGGCTCCCCAATCTTGCCAATGAAAACGTGTATGCCGCCGAAGGGGACCCGGTATCCATACTCGATTGAATCGGCTTCGGGACCCCATCCAGCGTCGTCGATGTAGATCCGGCCGCGGCGACTCTTGGTCATCCGGCCCACGACGTAGCCTTCGAGTCCTTTGAGCTTGCCCTCCAAGATCGTCAAACCATCGTGCGATAGCCCACGGTGGCGCCAAGCGTCGATGGATTTGTCACGGCGGATGTCCTAGCGTAAGGACTTAGTCGTGGAGCCATCGCAATGGGTTTACTTGCAGGGGTTAAAGCGGACACAAGGGCGCAAGGGTTTATACTAGTTCGCCCCGATGAAGGTAAAAGCCACGTCTAGTTGTGATGGAATTGATGTAGTCTCGATGGCTAGGGAGCGGACAACCGCCTAGGCTCGAGTTGTCGTTATCGTCCTTGAACCGTTGCGGGTCGTCCCCTTATATACACGGGTGACGCCCGTCGGTTCATAGAGTCCCAACCGGTTCATACTCGTATCCCGGTTGGTATCTCTCTACTCCTAACTTACAATGCAAGTTATACATCAGGCCGGTTTACGGCTACAAGATCTAAACCGACTATAGGCCTTGGGCCCTTCTCTGATTACACCACTAACGGAGCTAACCCGGCCCAAGCTGGCCGGTTTACATCTAGTGGTAATATCCCCAACAGATCTCGTAAAACTTATTCCAGTAGTTGTTCCTTATGGATTTTTTTGTGCTCCCGATGTCCGACCTTTTACTTGATGTTCTAGATATCAAACCATATCTATGAATGGGTTACGCTAGCACATCAAGGAAAACATTAGAAGCGGAGTGCTAAATGTCTCTCGGTCGATCATCCAGATTTTGTTCCCTTGGCCCCGCTAAGGTGAAATCTGAGAAGGTTATCTTCCTTTCCATCTGCATCGTCCATCGCTGTTCATCATGGTAGTACGTTGTGGCCAGGATCCTTGACACGGATGTTGGTAAAACCTTGATGAATATGGAAATGCTCAAGTTCTTGAGAGCACACTCACTCACTAGGTTACATCCTCGGTACCAATTGGAATGTGCCTTCCATTTGCCGAATTGCCCTATAACCGTAGTTTCCTTTCCAAACTGAGTATGCCATTTCTTTGAATTCTTTCAAATGATCGATTGTGATTTGCCTTAAGCTGGTATAAAGAGCTCTAATGATCTCTATTTCAAAGGTAATTCCTTTTGCCACTTAAGGGATGATTCCACGAGTCACCTCCTCCAAAATGTCTCGTTATGGTATCATGGCAATTCAACTCCTCGCTACGTTGACAACCATTCACCACCCTCTTAAGTGTGGAATTGTTGTCTACCTAGTGAACCTTCGTCATCCGTTCCACTCCATTCCTCTAGATGTATGCTTCGTGCCTCAGATCGAGAGATGTTGCTATGACTCACTTTGTGAGTTGCTCCTAAGTTGATTGATCTTCTAGAAGATCGATTCTTCTGGAGTTGTCCCTTTTCCTCTTGTTGTCATGTTAGATGGAGATCTCAGAGCAAGACGTTGAGACAAGATGGTGATCGAGTCAACGTTCTTTGAAGTGCCACCTAGATCGTGAAGATTATGTTAGTTTGCGATCCCCCTTCATCTTACCCTACGCTTGAATCTCGGGACGAGATTCTTGTTTAGTAGGGGTGAGCTGTCACATCCCTAGTTCTGGTATGCACCAGGCTATCCCTTCCATGTGAGCATCATGTTTAAATTCAAATGAAACTTGAATTGAGGAATTTTCAAAAGCCTCAGAAAACCTCTAAAAATAACCAACATCTAAATCTCATCAAATGTGTCCAAGAAAATGTTCCTGTTATTCTGTGAAAATATTGGCGTGAGGTAAAATTCAAACCAATATTTTCAGAGTCACAGAAATAATTTATTTTGGGTCTTTTATTTAAATCAATAATATATTTGGGTTGGAATTATTTCTACTATATAAGAAATAATGTTCAAATATTTTGTAAGTTTGCATGTGACCTTGGACTAGCTCTCTGAGCTCACATAAAATTTACAGAATGTTTTAAAATGTATTAGTCGAAACCAAAACAAAATAACAGAAATAGAAAAACTAAAATAAGAGAGAGAGAGAGAGGAAGCCCACCTGGGCCACTTACCTGGCCCAGCTCCTCCAGCAGCCCAGCCCATCTCTCTCCCTTGTCTTCTTCCAGCTCACGCCAGAAGGACTGGAGCGCGCGTGGTCGACGCCCGCCGGCACGTGCCCGGCCACCTCTAGCCTGCCTGCTCGCTCTGGACGGCTCTAGACAATGCCACGCTACCCCCCGACCCTTCTCTCACTCTCCTCGCTCCTCCCCACTCCTCTGTTTCTCGCACGCAGCCACCGAGCGGAGCTCGTCGCCGCCGTCCACTGCCACCACGGCCACAACCACCCCCTCGCTCCCTCTCCGCATCCTTGAGCTCCGCCCCGACGCCGTGGAGCTACACACCTGACACACGCGACCAGAGGAGGCCGCAGTCGACCGGAGCGTCGTCGCCTTCATCTCCGGTGCCGGGAGATCGCCGCCGTCAATTCGTCGTCGCAGAAGCCTCCCCGAGCCCGCCGAGCTTCTCTTCCGACCCCTTGTGAGCCCTTGAACCTATTCCCCCTCTCGTTTGCTCTGCACGACCGCTGTAGTCGTCATGTCCGTCGAGCCCGAGAGCTCTCTGCCGCCGGCCATGGCGCCGTCGTAGCTAGAGCTCAGCCACGACGCGTCCGAGCACACCCACGTGCTCGGCGCATCCCCAGGTGCCGTAGCAGCTCACAGCTCGTCCTGCCGTTCGCCACAACGCCGTTCCCGAGCACACCCGAACTCCGGCGATCGCTGACCTTCACGCCGCCGTCACTACACCCCCCAGCACCTACCGCTGCCACCACTTGATGCGTGCCGCTGCGTGCGTTCGAACGCAACAGACCGCGGCCAAAATGATGCCCTGTGGCTCATTTCCGAGCCCTTCCGCCACGCCTGTCGTCGCCGGCGTCGAGTCGCCGGCGAGTTTGACCCCCCCCTCCGCTGACCGTTGACTCGGGTGGACCCAGTTTGACCTCTGGGTTACTGACGTGTGGTCCCCAGGCCACTAACTAAACTAGGTTAGTATAAGTTTAATGCTAACTAAACTTAGTTAGTTTAGTTGACACTGATAGACGGGACCCATAGACCAGGGTTGACCTGGACCATCTCAGTTGACCGGCTGACGTCACAGTGACGTAGTGCTGACGCAGATAATTATTTTCTGGATTTATTCTTATTCAGGAAATTTCAGAAAATAATGCTAACTTCAAAAATTCATAGAAATTCAACCGTAACTCCAAATGAAATAAATTATATATCAAAAATGATCAGAAAAATCCAATCTATCCATCTGTACAATTTTCATGCATGTTGGAACAACTTATAGCTGCTGTTTAGCACAAATCATATAATGGCATTTAAACTTCACATATGGAGTTTGGATTTGAACTTAGGGTTCAAACCAACTTCATTTAACTTTGTTGCTAGTTGCATTAGCTCAAAACACCAGCATGTTGCCATGTAATGATCATGCATCATAATGTCGCATTGCATTGATTGTGTTTCCTCTCTCTTGCGGTAATTGTTCCTCTCGATGGCGTGGTTCCGACAATGAGATCGATGACACCGATGAAGAGCTATATTATCTTCAGAAGTAACAGGCAAGCAAAACCCCCTTGTTCATTCCGATACAATCCCACTCTCTCGCTCCTGCTCTCTTTTACTGAATTAGGACAACAACGATACAACTGTTACTTGCTGCGGTAGTTGAACCCCTTTATCCTCTGCATGACCTCTCATTGCCACAGTAAATAGATGAAACCCACTAGCATGAGTAGGAGTTGTTTGAGCCCTGATGTGCCTACTCATTCATGCTTGTTTGTCATGCCTGCTATTGCTTAGAGTTGAGTCAGGTCTGATTCATCGGGAATGAATCGGAGGTGTGTAAACATGTCCTACTGTTGAGAGCTAAGTGTGTGAACATGATTTGGTAAAGGTAGCGGTCAGAGGCCATGTAGGAGTACATGGTGGGTTGTCTCATTGCAGCCGTCCTCGAGAACTGAGTTACGTGTTTGTGATCCATGAACAGCTACTACCACACATTGGGTTCCGTAACTCGGCCCTCTCGACTTATTAATCAACCTGATCTCTGTCCAGGAGTTGCAACTAGTTTACGGTGTTTGTAGGTAGTGTTAGTAGTCTACCAAGTGGCACTTTCGATGCAGGTGGGCTTGGGACAGACTAGGCACAAGATGTACGGTGTACCAAGTGGCACCGGATGGTGGGCTTGGGAACCCTGCTCACATCGTTTGGGGCCATGAGCAACACCCCGGCAGGATCTCCTTGCGGATGGAACCCGAATAGGCGATAAACCTGGATGAGAGACTTGTGTGGTTAGTCGGTCGTGGCCGACTCCCTCGCCCGCTTCGCTTGAAGGTTGCCGAGGTACATGGCGATGTCTGAGGCGATAAGTGGCGAGGCGTGTGTGAAGAAGTACACCCCTGCAGGGTTATCATTATCTATTCAAATAGCCGGATTCCTCGGATATGGAAACTTGGACCCCTTGCATAGTTCATAGACAAGTGAAAGTGGATACTCTAAAATGCGCAAGATAAGCGTGAGTGCTATGGATGGCGTTCTCGTAGGGAGACGGGAGCGGATCCATAGTCGTAGTTCAGGATAGCCACCGAGTCAAAGCTAGCTTGCTGCAGTTAAACCCCACCATCCCCTTTGTTGATAATGATGCATATGTAGATAGTTCTGATGTAAGTCTTGCTGGGTACATTTGTACTCACGTTTGCCTATTTTATGTTTTTGCAGAGAGACTTCAGTCTCGTTAGTAATTCCGCTTGGACTTCGACGTTTAGCTTGTTACCTCAGCTACGATCTTGTGCCCTCGGCTGGATCTAGTAGATAGTTAGGCTTCTCAGCCTTTTTCATTTATAGTTGTCTGTACCTAGACATGTTGAGCTTCCGCTTGTGCTTTGACTTGTATGCTCTAAGTGTTGGGTCATGAGACCCATGTTTGTAATATCTCGCTCCTCGGAGCCTATTGAATAAAATACTTGAGTTGTAGAGTCATGTTGTGATGCCATGTTGTATTTGCACATATCGAGCATATTGTGTGTATGTTAATGAAATGCTTGGTATGTGCCGGATCTGACTATCTAGTTGTTTATCCTCAGTAGCCTCTCTTACCGGGAAATGCCTCCTAGTGCTTCCACTGAGCCATGGTAGCTTGCTACTGCTCCGGAACACTTAGGCTGGCCGGCATTTGTCCTTCTTCGTTCTGTATCGTTCCTTCGGGAAATGTCACGCGATGAATACCGGAGTCCTGTTAGCCCGCTATAGCCCGGTTCACCGGAGTCCTGCTAGCCCAGTGCTACAGCTTGGATTCACTTGCTGATGACCGACACGTTCGATGCTGGGTCATGGATGCCTTTCCCTGTAAGTTTGTGCCACTTTGGGTTTACGACTAGCCATGTCAGCCCGGGCTCCTTATCATATGGATGCTAGCGACACTATCATATATGTGTGCCAAAAGGCGCAAACGGTCCCGGGCAAAGGTAAGGCGACACATGTGGGAATACTGTGCGTGAGGCCGCAAAGTGATATGAGGTGTTACATGCTAGATCGATGTGGCATTGAGTCGGGGTCCTGACACAAGGTCATCACCGTAATATCTTTTACAAGAGTATCAACAATCTCTACGGGTGGATCTTCCATCCACCCTGCACCCATCTTACTTCTCGCTAGTTTGGCTAAATCATGGGCATCACAATTAGTCTCTCTAGGAGCATGCTCAAAAATAATATGCGAGAAATCACATGCATGGTGATATATACAATCACAAACTGCCACTGATAGACCATAATAATGACCACAATTATTCATTGTCTCTATCACCTCTATGCAATTACACCCGAGTGTAGTTGGCAAATTGAGACCAAACCATAAGGTTGTGCTTCGGCCCTAAGTGCATCTCCACACCAATCAATTTCCCATTTCATGCCGTGACGAATCTACCATTCGAGTCTATGATGACGGTGCCATATGAGTTCTTGAGTAAGTCTGGGTCAAAATCCCAATCCATGTTTAGCTTCACATAGTTGCTCCTTGGTCTTTCCCATCCATGCTGCTTGATCGTTGGCTTTGCATCACTCGCCATAGTATAGTTAGCAACCAATGCTCTGATTGCCATTGCTATGAACATTGGTTCTTGGACCATTTCAATACGCACTAACTTTCTCCTCCCCCACCATAAATATCAAGAACCAATAGCAACTGATTCTATTGAATTTTCTAGACCAAGGACCACACATTCTTTAGCTACTTGCAACAATAAGTATTCTAGCACAACTTCTCCCACATGATCAATAGCAAAGTCCAAACCTAGTAATCACCATACCTATTTAGCTCTTGCACAAGTGAATAACAAGTGCTTGGTATCATTGATGACCCACAAGTATAGGGGATCTATCGTAGTCCTCTCAATAAGTAAGAGTGTCGAACCCAATGAGGAGCAGAAGGAAATGACAAGCAGTTTTCAGGAAGGTATTCTCTGCAAGCACTGAAATTATCGGTAACAGATAGTTGTGTGATAAGATAATTCGTAATGGGTACCAAGAAACAAAAGTAATCAAGGTGCAGCAAGGTGGGCCAATCCTTGTTGTTGCAAAGGACAAGCCTGGACAAACTCTTATATAAATCAAAGCGCTCCCGAGGACACATGGGAATTATTGTCACTCTAGTTTTCATCATGCTCATATGATTCACGTTCGTTACTTTGATAACTTGATATGTGGGTGGACCGGTGCTTGGGTGCTGCCCTTCCTTGGACAAGCCTCCCACTTATGATTAACCCCTCTCGCAAGCATCTGCAACTACGAAAGAGGAATTAAGGTAAACCTAACCATAACATGGAACATATGGATCCAAATCATCCCCTTACGAAGCAACGCATAAACTAGGGTTTAAGCTTCTGTCACTCTAGCAACCCATCATCTACTTATACTTCCCAATGCCTCCTACTAGGCCCAAATCATGGTGAAATGTCATGTAGTCAACGTTCACATAACACCACTAGAGGAGAGACAACATAATCTCATCAAAATATTGACCGAACACCAAATTCACATGATTACTTATAACAAGACTTCTCCCATGTCCTCAGGAACAAACGTAACTACTCACAAAGCATATTCATGTTCATAATTAGAGGAGTATTAATTATCATTAAGGATCTGAATGGTATACTTGAGGAAAATCATCGTTAACATTGGATGGCGCACCCACCTCTCCCCCTGGCGTCCTAGGTTCTTCGGCGATCTCCCTCTCCAACCACTAAATCTTGGTCTTTCTCCACGCATCATCTCCGGCGTCATCTGATCTCTCTTCTTATACCCATCTCCCATGGGTCATCAAGGGGGATCAACTTTGGATCTGGATTTTTCTAGAGGTGTGGCTTTTGCGGAGGACATTTTCAGATCGTGTGGACGATGCATTCATCCAGTGGATGACACGAGCCATTTTATTATGGTCGTGTCTTTTAGCAGGCATAATTTTCGTCTTAATGATGATTCAGTGGCGGCGGCTTTGGAATCTGCAATTGGTGGATCTGCAATTGATCTGTCGGTACAGCTCATTAAAGACAAGGTATTTTCATTTATTGTCTCATGCAAACGAGTTGGCCTTCTTATTCTTCAATTGAGATCTTTTGCGTGCCCACAATTCAAATGTTTCTTCCATTTTTCGGGGAATGGTGGCCCTAATTGGAAACGTGAGTTTCTTATTTGGAAGAAGGAATGTGATGCTGAGTGGATCTTAATCAGTCCCTCTAAGAGGCGTGCTTCTCTTGGTTTGATCGCTATGCACAAACCACCATCAAAGTCCGCTCTGTGTTCAGGATCTGGATCTAAAAAGAAAATTTCGTTTGCAACGTTTCAGCAATACAATGTTTGCAAGGGTGCAGTTATCTGCTTCGCTTTGGTGCGGTTGATCTTTGTTGCTCATCTTTGGGTATTCTGTTCTTCCTCGTGAACGGCTTATTTTGCCTCCGCCGCCAGCGACTGAACTCCGATGGACGGTGGCTGAGCCACCCATCACTTTTGGAACAGTTAACGTTCGTGAGATTTCTTCGGCAACGTCTCCTGTGACCGCGCCAACCACCATCGACGTCAATCTGCATGTGCATGGGGACGAGCTGGTTGGATCAGATTCGAACCCAGCCCATGATGCTTCTTCGGCCCATTCATCACATCCGGTGCTTCCCATGGCCCAGGTTGTCTCCCCGGCCCTAACAAACCAGAATCTTTCTGTTATATCTCCGTCTGGTTTTGGCAACAAGGCAAATATTGATTTGCAACCATCTGAATTATCTAGAATCTCTTCTGATTTAAATGAATTTATTGATGACATGGTTTTTAATGTGTGGAAATGTTAGAACTGCTTATCCATGGTTCATTTAACCAAAGAGTGTACCAGCAGGGTACATTGCCGTAGATGTTTTCGGTTGGGGCAGAGGGCAAAGGGCTGTTCGGATTCTACTCCTTCACCAACTTACAAGTGGGTCCCACGGATCAAATCTGGCGATTCTAGCCGATTAGTGGGTTTTTCTACGCTGGACGCCTCGATTTCCTCCATAGCTAGTCCCGCTGGGTCTCTGCCCAGTCCCGTCGAGCCTGCCACCCCATTTATTCCACCTCTGCCTGTAGAGTCACCGCCCACAACGCCTCAACCTCCCCCTTTGCCTCCTGCATCGCCTCCTCCGCCTTGCTCATCGCCCGCTGCATCGCCGGCTGCATCGCCGCCCATCTCTACTGCTCGGCGTTTCTCTCCTTCGGCGCCGGAAATGGCAACCTTTGCGCTGGACCCTATGGACTTTGTTCCGCATGGCTTCGACATCATCGACGGTGGCGAGCTGCGTCTGCCCCGTACCTTCTTCGCGCCTGCGGTGGCTCCTGATCGGCAGCATGAAGACTATGCCATCGCCATCGTCGAGCCAGCTCCTCTGCCTGAAGAAATCGCCATCTTTCGGAACATGGTCAGTAACTTTGTTGTTAATGATCTGGGAAGAGTAGTTTTGGATGCCCAACCTTGGATACAAGGAGTTGGGCTTTTTCGTTTCCGTAGTGCTCTGGCTCGTCAAGCTCTTGTGGATCATCCGCCTTTCAATCCGGGCAATGATAGATTCGTTAGATTCATCCCGCATGATGAGGGAATAAATTACAGAGCTACACAGGGTTTTCACCGTGGATGGGTTATGCTGCTCGGTGTTCCTTTGGATTATAGGCGCTCACAGTACCTTGCGGACGTGATTAGCACCTTCGGTAGATTTCACCATTGGCATCAAGATGATCCCATGCTTGTCCGCTCGCTGGCTTATGTTTCTTTTCCAGCGCCAACTTTGGTTCCTCGCTCTGTCACTTACAGAGAATATGCAGACTTTGGTGGTGCTAGGATCTCTTGGTCTGCACCTGTGTACATCTTGTCAGCGGATTTTGTAGATGTTCTTCCAGCAGATGAGGACCCCATGCCCTTCAATGGCAATCCACACCCCCTACCTGGCAATCTGCACTTTGAGAACCATAATTGGGTTATGCCAGAATTCCCTGAACTGGGATGGAATGATGTGCCACAACCAGTCAACGAGCAGCAAAACAATGCAGTGCATCAGGTTCAGGAAGATGTGCAACATGATGATGTTCAGGAAATACAGTCACAAGAATACATTGTTCTGCAACATTCAGATGTCTCAGTAAACAATATTGACAATGAGGCTGAAGTTGCTGTCTTCCAGCCCCCAATGGGTCCACAGCAACCTCCTCTTTTGATTGGGCAAGTTCTCACCATCTATGGACCAGTTTTGCCGCCTGTGATGCAGTGGCAACGTTCTTTTGAGAAGATGTTGCCTTTCATATGGTCTTCAAGCATCCCACAGTTTGTTTTCAAGTCTCACATTGGTGCGTTGCTCAGTAAGCACTCCTCTGAAGTTCTCTGCAGTGATTCTCCTCTTAAACTCCTGCCTGCACCGGAGTCTTCGATTAGCATTGCTTCGGACGTGCCTAATGCTCCTGTTAAACGCCCAGTTGCTAGAGATCTCTGCTTGATGATCTGGATGCTCCAGTTTCTGAAGCATTTGAATTTTCTGCTCTGCCTGAGGTAACTCTGAAGAGGGCAAGGAAGTCTCATGCCACAAAAATCATGGTTGATAATGAGGTTCAGCGTAGTGCGCGTCTGAGCGCTCTCCGCAACGGCTACCGCAAAGCAACTAATGGTATTTCTCCCAAGAAGCCTCATATTTCGAAGATGCGCAAGACCAGCAGCTCCCAGTCTGAGAACAAACCTTCTGTGCCACCACCAACTGCTATTGCTGATCTTCAACGCATTGGTGCCCGTCTTCGAATCGCACCTGAGAAGATCTCCACGGATATGCTTGTTGCTAGTCCGGCCAAGTCATGCAGCAGCCAAGGTTCTGATGATTAATTACAACCTGCAGGGATCTGGTCGATGGCATACCGCAATCGCCATTTATCTTTATTTTCTTGTTCTGAACTATGTGTTGATCGTCTGCTGTGTGGACCAGTGTGGGTCATTGCGTGGCCTATTTACTATGCTTTTACTTTTGGTTTGTAATGAATCAGACAAGTTTTAAGGAGTGGAAGGTGTTATGTTGGAATGTTTGTGGTCTCAATTCTGAAGCTCGTTAGCTTGCTGTTAGGCAGAAGATAGATGAAAGTGGTTGTTCTGTTATCTGTCTCCAGGAAACTAAATGCATGCAAATGGATCAGCGATTCATTAGGAAGTTTTGCCCGAGGCACTTTGATAATTTTGTTTTCGTACCTTCTAAAGGTGCGTCTGCTGGGATGGTGGTTGTTTGGAATTTATCCTTTTTCATAGGTTCTTTAATTTAGTCCAAACCCTATGGGATAATTGTGGAGTTTAAATCCAAACACACCTTAGAAACATGGACTCTAGTCTCTGTTTATGGCCCGTGTCAGGGACCTGCCCGTGATGAATTGGTTCAGTGGCTATATAATCTTGATATTCAGTTTGGTCAGAACTGGCTGCTTTTGGGTGACTTCAACTTCATGAGATCTTTGGAGAACCGCAACCTTCCAGGAGGTGATTCTAACGATATCTTCTTGTTTAATGAGATAATTGGTCATTTAGGTCTTATTGAGTTACCGATCAAGGGCCGTCAACATACATGGTCGAATATGCAAACCTCACCACTTCTTGAACAGATAGATTGGTTTTTCACTTCGGTCACTTGGACATCTGAACACCCCAACACAATGGTTTTTCCTCTTGCACGCACTGCCTCTGACCATGTTCCGTGCGTTGTCTCGATTGCCACTTGTATCCCCAAGGCAAAGGTTTTTCGATTTGAAAATTATTGGGTGGATTTGCCCGGGTTTGCGGACTGTGTTGCTGAGTTTTGGAATAGGCCAGTGGTCAAGTCGTCGATTGCATTAACAATTTCGGCTAACTTTAAGTCCCTCCGCTACGCACTCAAGAAATGGCATTTGAATCTGTCTACTGTCAAAGCTTTAATTGCTGATTGTAATAAAGTGATTATTTTTCTAGATAATCTTGAGGAAATTAGGCCTTTGAGTTGGCCGGAGTTCAACTTTCATAGAATTGTTAAATTGCATCTTGAGGATATCTTACATTGGCAATTTATCTATTGGAAGCAGCGTTGCACGATACGAAACATCAAAGTTGGTGAAGAGAATTCAAATTTTTTTCATGCCATGGCTACGGAAAGATTCCATAGGAATACTATCTCCTCGATCAAGTCAGTGCAGGGGGATGTGGTCACGGACCATCAACAGTTGGCGGGAATGTTCTGGGCTGATTTCAATCAGCGGATGGGCCAATCAAAAGGCATTCAGATGGGATTTGATCTAGACACATTAATTACCCGCATTGATGGTCTAGAGGAGTTGTATTTACCATTCAATGATGCTGAGGTGGATGCGGTAATTAAGACTATGCCTACTGACCGTGCTCCGGGACCAGACGGTTTACTGGGCTTTTCTTAAAGAAACGTTGGCCTATTTTGAAGGATGACTTTATGAAACTTGTGCAAGAATTCTATGAAGGGAAATGTAATTTGGAGTGTCTAAACACGTCTCTTATCACCCTCGTTCCGAAGAAACTAAGCCCTGAATATGTTGGTGATTTTAGGCCAATATCGTTGACCAATACTTGTTTAAAGTTCTTAACCAAGCTCTTGGCAAATCGTCTTCAAGGTGTGATCCTCAAATGTATACACCGAAACCAATATGGTTTTCTTCGGTGTCGATCCATACAAGACTGTTTGGCGTGGTGTTTTGAATACATCCACCAATGCAAAGCTTCCAAGAGGCCTATCATTCTCCTGAAACTTGACTTCACAAAGGCGTTTGACACCATTGAGCATGAGTTGATACTTAGGATTTTGAAATGTAAGGGTTTTGATAACCATTGGACTAGTTGGATTGACAGCATTCTGTCGACAGGATCCTCTTCAGTCCTTCTGAATGGAGTGCCTGGTAATCATTTTGTCTGTCGTTCAGGTGTTCGTCAAGGTGATCCGCTATCTCCATTGCTCTTTGTGATCGCGGTGGATTTACTTCAATCGGTTGTAAACGAGATGTGCTCCAGGAATATTCTCACCTTGCCAATCCCAACTACCTCGATGGACTATCCGATCGTACAATATGCTGATGATACACTCATCGTTCTTCCAGCTGTTGATAGTCAGCTCATTGCTTTCAAACAAATGCTTGATGTCTTTGACAAATCAACCGGCCTCAGGGTGAACTTCAGTAAGTCCTCTTTGATACCAATCAATATGACTGATGATGAAGGCACACGTGTTGCTGCATTGCTTGGATGTGATGTTGGTTCTATGCCATTCACTTACCTCGGCCTACCAATGGGTATTTCCCGGCCAACAATTTATGATCTGTTGCCTTTGGTGGATCGTACTGAAAGACGATTATCTGCGTCTTCTTGTCTCTTGAATCAAGGCAGCCGGCTCCAACTTTTACAGTATGTACTAAGTTCTATGCCAATATATTTCTTGTGGACCCTTTCGTTACTGCAGGGTATATTGAAGCAGATCGAGCGGATTATGCGGCAATGCTTGTGGAGAGGGAACTCGGATACGCCTCGGCAGTCTTTGGCGGCTTGGGATTTGGTATGTCGTCCTAAAACTTGTGGTGGTTTGGGAGTTTTGGACTTGGGCATTCAAAACGATGCCTTGCTCATCAAGCATCTTTTCAAGTTCTTTAATAAGATGGACGTACCATGTGTATGTCTTATCTGGGACACTTATTACGCTTCTGCGCCCCCCCAAGTCACGCAAAGCTGCGGTTCTTTCTGGTGGAGAGATGTACTCAAGCTCTATGATAAGTTTTGTAACTTGGCAGTTCCACAAGTACGATCAGGGGATACAGTGATTTTCTGGCTTGACCGTTGGCAATTTAGCAACACCACGGTTAACATGAAGCTTCAATTTCCAAGGCTCCACTCCTTTGTGATTGATGACACTCTAACAGTCAAGGATATTTTGGAGTTACCAGAACCATCTGACAACCTTCATCTACCATTGTCTGCTGAAGCCTTTGAGGAGTTCAATCAACTTCAGGTATTCCTTAATATGGTTCATATTTAAGAAGGGGTTAAAGATGTCTGGAAATGGCCTTCCAAGACTAGTGACTATCAGTCCAAGATATACTACTTGTCATGCTTTTCGGACACTGTGGTTGATCCCGTCTTTAAGTGGATTTGGAAATGTTCTTGTACTCTGAAGTTTAAGGTTTTTTGGGTGGCTCCTTCTGATGGATCGTCTAAACACTAGAGACATGATGCAGCGACGGCACTGGATTATACAGGATGACACTTGTGTTCTATGCCATTTGGCATCACATGAGGACATAACACATCTCTTCTTCGCCTGCAATTTTAGCCAACGTATCTGGAATTACCTGGGTATTTCATGGAATCCACAACCAAACCAGACCACTTTTGACATGGCTTCTGATCCTAGGATATATTTTGGACATCCTTTTTTCTCTGAGGTAGTATTCACTGCCACTTGGAATATTTGGACACAAAGAAATGCGAAGATCTTTAGGAATGAAACACCTTGTTTCAGGGCATGGAGGAGGAATTTTTTGCAGGACATCTCTCTTTTAGCTCATAGAATCAAATGTAAATATAGGAATAGTTTAACCTCTTGGATAGCTTCCTTACCCTAATCACTTCTTTTGTAAGTATTACTCTCTCCTCCTCTCTCTTAACTTTGTAACTTTGTACTCCTTTGCTTTGAGTTTTAATAAAAGACTGTGAGGCTGTTGCCTTGCAGTACATAGTCAAAAAAAATAAAAATAAATTAAGGATCTGAATATATGATCTTCCACCGGATAAACCAACTAGCATCAACTACAAGGAGTAATCAACACTACTAGCAACCCACAGATACCAATCTGAGATTTTGAGACAAATATCGGATATAAGAAATGAACTATAGGGTCTGAGAGGAGATGGTGCTGGTGAAGATGTTGATGGAGATTGACCCCTTCTTGATGAGAGGATCGATGGTGATGACGATGGCGATGATCTCCCCCTCCCGTCGGGATTATTCCCCGACAGAATAGCTCCGCCGGAGCCCTATATTGATTCTGCCCAGGTTCCGCCTCGAGACGGCGGTGCTTCGTCCCGAAAGCTTCTCTCCTATTTCTTTCAGGGCAAAATACACCATATAGCAGAAGATGTGCGCGGGGGGCCTGCCAGGGGCCCCACAAGGTAGGGGGGCGTGCTTGTGGCTGGCTGGTGGCCCCCTCTGGTGCTTTCTTCGCCCAATATTTTTTATTTATTCCAAAACTGATCTCCATGAAGTTTCAGGACTTTTGGAGTTATGCAGAATAGGTATATAATATTTGCTCCTTTTCCAGTCCAGTATTCCAACTACCATCATTCTCCCTCTTCATGTAAACCTTATAAAATAAGAGAGACAAGGCATAAGTATTGTGATATAATGTGTAATAACAGCCCCTAATGCAATAAATATTAATATAAAAGCATGATGCAAAATGGACATATCAAGTCACCCAAGCTTACACGTCGCTTGTCCTCAAGCGAAAGCCGATATCAAAAAATATGTCCACATGTTTACAGATTGAGGTGTCGATAAAATAAAATACGGACATGAGGACATCATGATCATCTTTATAAGAGCAACATATATTGTCATATGATTTCTTGTGCTAATTAACAATTCATTCATAAGGTAAAGTATGAATCGGAAACTTCATTGAAAACTAACAAACTATGATCTCAGTCATTGATGCAATTGCAATTTATCATAACATCGGAAAGAGTCAATATAAGAGCTTTTCAGCAAGTCCACACACTCAACTATCATTTAGTATTTCACAATTGCTAACACTCACACGATACTTATGGGTACAAAGTTTCAATCGGACACAGAGAAAGATAGGGGCTTATAGTTTCACCTCCCAACCTTTTACTTCAAGGGTAATGTCAACAATAATACTATATGAAAACCTACATCTGAGTGGATATATATATCCGGATCTCTCCAATACATAGTGCTTGACAAAGGATAAAGTGTAAAAAGGAAAGGTGAAGATCACCAACACTCTTGTATGAGGGTATAAGGTAAAAATAAAAGATAGGCCCTTCGCAGGGGGAAGCAAAGGTTGTCATGCGCTTTTATGGTTGGATGCACAAAATCTTAATGCAAAAGAGTGTCACTTTATATTGCCGCTTGTGATAAGGACCTTTATTATGCAGTCCGTCACTTTTATTTCTTCCACATCACAAGTTCATATAAAGCTTATTTTCTGCACACTAATAGATCATACATATTTAGAGAGCAATTTTTATTGCTTGCACCGATGACAACTTACTTGAAGGATCTTACTCAATCCATTGTAGGTATGGTGGACTCTCATGGAAAAACTGGGTTTAGGGATGTTTGGAAGCACAAGTAGTATCTCTACTTGGTGCAAAGAATTTGGCTAGCATGAGAGGTAAATGCAAGCTCAACATGTTGGATGATCCATGACAATATAACTTCTATTCGGATATAGGAAAACATAACCCATTATGTTATCTTCCTTGTCCAACATCAACCTTTTAGCATGTCATATTTTAATGAGTGCCCAAAATCACAAAAGATGCCCAAGATAGTGTATTTATATGTAAAACCTCTCTGTCTTTATTACTTCCTATTAATTGCAGCAATGACCAAAACTATGTTTGTCAACTCTCATCAACTTTTATTCATCATACTCTTTATATGTGAAGCATTACTCTCCATAAGATCAACATATGATCTTTTTATTTCTTTTTATTCTTTCTTTAATTCCCTCAAGATCATAGCAAGATAGCAAAGCCCTCAACTAAAAACTACTCTTTATTATATATAACCCACAGACTGGATTACATAGATATAGATCAAAACAAAACTCAAAGCTAGATCATACTAAAACTTTATTCTACCATATCAAGATATAACCAAAAGGATCGAACTAAGAAAAATAGTAAAGATAGAGGTCTGATGGTGATACGATACCGGGTCACCTCCCCCAAACTTGCAGTTGCCAAGGGGGTTGCCCATACCCATGTATTTATGTCTCTTTCTTCGGAGGTGGAGATGATGGAGTTGTTGATGATTTTGTTAGCTTCATTAGTGCACCCTTCAGAACTTGCAGTTGTTGGAGCACATGTTGGAGCATATTTGCATTCTTCTGGATTTCCTCCATAAGATGCTTATTTTCAGGCCCCCAAGAGCTCTTCCCTGCATTGCTTTCAGTTGGACGGGATATGTCCCAATTATAGAGTATATGTGTACGAGGAGTGTTCTCCACTCCATAATTATGAACTAAATTATGAAAGTTGCTCTGATGTAACCTGTGTAAGGGCCTCCTAGGGGGGAGCCCTTCTCGAACCTCTTGGTCTTCATGGTTGCTTGTAGTCCCCATTGCTTGATGGGAATTTGGAATAGTGGAGATGCTATCCCGAGTGCCTCTCTCCGAAGCCGGAGGGTGGTCCTCAAGCGAATCTCCTTCATCCTCCTCCATCGTGACTCCCTCGGCATCCCTCCTTCTTAGTTCCATCTGCATCAACCAAGCATCACCGTTCGCGTTGTTGGAGGAGGAGGATGACATGATGTTTGGCCTTGAAAATTCTGGCAGAAAATAGCTCAAATTGAGAACATTAGATTTTGCCGTGGTATGGTGGTCAAAACCTTTGGGAGATTATATAATGAATTTTTACCGACCAAAATAAGTATCGTGCAAGAAAACCAGAGTCCGGAGGGCACACGAAGTGGCCACAAGGTACGGGGTGTGCCCAGGGGGGTAGGGTGCGCCCTCCACCCTTGTGGTCGCCTCGTGTCTCTTTCGGACTACTTTTAATTTTCCTAAATTTTGAAATATTCCAAAATGGAGAAAAATTGCTATTAGAACAGTTTTGGAGTCGGTTTATTTACCGTACCACATACCTATTCCTTTTCGGAGTCTGAAACGTTCTGGAAAGGGTCCCTTATGTACTCCTCCGGTGTTACAGTGTCAATTATATTGGTCTCAACATTTACGGGATTACCTGAGATATAATGTTTGATTCTTTGACCATTTACCACCTTTGGATTAGTGCCTTCGGCGTTGTTGATTTTGATGGCACCAGAACGATAGACCTCCTCGATAATGTAAGGACCTTCCCATTTAGAGAGAACTTTTCCTGCAAAAGATCTTAAACGAGAGTAGTATAGCAAAACATGATCACCTACATTAAACTCACACTTTTGTATCCTTTTGTCATGCCATATTTTAACCTTTTCTTTAAACAACTTGGCATTCTCATAGCCTTGGGTTCTCCATTCATCAAGCGAGCTAATGTCAAATAACCTCTTCTCACTGGCAAGTTTGAAATCATAGTTGAGCTCTTTAATAGCCCAATATGCCTTATGTGTTCAAGAGGTAAGTGACAAGCCTTTCCATAAACCATTTTATGCGGAGACATACCCATAGGATTTTTATAAGCAGTTCTATAAGCGCATAATGCATCATCAAGTTTATTGGACCAATTCTTTCAAGATCTATTAAAAGTCTTTTGCAAAATCAATTTAATCTCTCTATTACTCAATTCTACTTGACCGCTAGACTGAGGATGATATGGAGATGCAATTCTATGGTTAACATCGTACTTAGCAAGCGTTTTACGAAAAGCACCATGAATAAAATGTGAACCACCATCAGTCATTAAATATCTAGGGACTCCAAACCTCGGAAACATAACTTCTTTAAGCATCTTAATAGAAGTGTTATGATCAGCACTACTAGTTGGAATAACTTCTACCCACTTAGTAACATAACCAACAGCAACTAAAATATATGTATACCCATTGGAGGAAGGAAAAGGTCCCATATAATCAAAGCCTCAAACATCCAGTGGTTCAATAATGAGTGAATAATTCATAGGCATTTCTTGACATCTACTAATATTTCCAATTCTCTAGCATTCATCACAAGACAAGACAAACTTACGAGCATCCTTGAATAGAGTAGGCCAATAAAAACCAGATTGCAATACCTTATGTGCAGTTCTATCTCCAGCGTGGTGTCCGTCGTAAGCCTCGGAGTGACACTTGCTTAGGATCTGTTCCTGTTCATACTCAAGTACACAAAGTCTAATAACACCATCTACTCAATCTTTATGAAGGTGTGGGTCATCCCAAAAGTAATCTCTTAAATCATAGAAAAACTTTTTCTTTTCCTGGTATGTGAAACTAGGTGGTATAAATTTAGTAACAATGTAATTAGCATAATCGGCATACCATGAAGCTTTATGAGAAGCATTTATCATATATATTATCTTATATATTTACTAATTGAAGGCACCTTTCATGATCTCTCATTAATCCATATCATCAAAATTAATTAAACCGTTGGATTGTAAAATTTACGACCAGGATTAAAAAACAACTTGCGTAACGCGGATGATGTTGTCCTATAAAAAATGCACCTGACATGTACAACTTATGTTAAACAAACAAAGAAAAGACTCACATAAAAAAAACGAAAGCCACAAGTAAAGAAAAGGAAAGGCCGCCCGTTCCCACAAATTAAGCAGAAAAACAGCCTCACGTAAGAAAAAAAAGGGAAGTCCCTACCGGATCCCACAAACTAAGAAGCAAAATTTCCCATAAAAAACCCTAACGATAAGATGCCAAAACAAATCCCAACGATAAAAGGGAAAAAAATCAACGATCGGGCAGATTGCCCGTGAAAAAAAAAGAAGCAAACTTGCGCAACAAAAAATAAACCTTCAAGCGTCTGCACAAATAAAAACACTGCATACAAAAGGGATAAAACCAAAATGTACAAAAAAAAAAGGAGTCACGTAAAGGAAAAAGGAGAGTCCTTAGCATCCACGTTACTTCTCAGAAAAAAAGGGTTCTCACCACGTACATATAATTGAAGATTAAGCCCACGCATTCCAAAAGAAAATAGTCCTTAGCATCCACGTTACTTCCCCCAAAAAAAACAGCTACAAAAAGAGTTTTCACCAGATACCTGAAATAAAATCTTACAAAGAAACATACGACTTGACCTTTGGTATACAACATGACAAAAAGAGACACAACCTCAAAAAATGACTTCTCATTACGTATGTGAAATAAAACCTTGCAAAACAACATACATACATGCAATAAAAGATTGAACACACACGAGCAAATAAAAACAATGAAAGCTTCACGTCAATAAAAAAAAACAAGGAAATTCTCCACCCGCTGCACAAATTGAGAAGGAATGCCTTTGTTAAAAACTCCAAAGATAAAATGTAAAAAAATCCAACGATAGAAATGGAAAAAATCCACGATCTAGCTGATTGACCGTGAAATAAAAACAAGACCCAATGGCTCCATCAATCAAATATTCTCCCGATAAAAATCTGTGTGGACTCATCTGTACGGCCGATACCTCCTCCTCTGCTTCGACCCCGTTGTCCTACCAGTGGCCGCCGATCACGATTATTTGTCACTTAGTGTGCTTTCCCACCTGCATGGCCGTCGGTGAACCTCAAAGTGTCACAAGGGTGGCCTAATTTATTTTTCTATATGCTAGAACAAAAATACCTCTCATGTTTTGTCCACAGTATATTTTTTAAAGGGAGGTTGAAGCTGAAGTTTGTCAACCACGGGTGTGGAGCTGGTCAAGACTGGTGGCTAGCTAGATGACAAAGGCTCCGCTCGTCAAGGAAAGATTTGCATCGAGCCAAGACTCATGACTAATTGATATAATCTAGGAGATGATGAACAAAGAAAATTATATTAGAAATAAGATGGATGTTATTTTCATTAATTTATTTTGAGGAGTAGAATTATATTTTAGGAATCAGACAATCAAACTATAGTTATGATTTCTTGAGCTGGCCACATAGGCCACATAAATTATTAAATTACTTTTCATTGATGGAGTTTTGTTTGTGAAGATAGCATAGGGGCAACCGATCAATGTCCCCGGTAATGAGTACTGAATCACATCATGTTTGGTAGTACTACTGTATGGCTGTCCTACATAAAAGCAAATGTAAGTAGACAACATTATAAATATTAATTTTTTCCATTATATTGCAAAGTAAAGGATATCCGTGTGGTCAAAGAAAATTCAGATCAATATTGCACCTCTATATGTTTTTTTCAAATTTAAATCCTGTTTAAATTTATACTGCTTCTCTTACTACTCCTAATAAATGATCAGAACAAGGAAGCTTGCAGTTCTGTAGGGGAAGGCCGATCCTTGACGAGCAGTTCTAGCGTGATACAGATAAATAACATTGGATGAAGCGGCTCAACGAGCTCCTCATGTACGCTGCCGGGCGCTGGCTGCATCCGATGACACCGGGAGCAAGGTAGTGGTGTCGTGTAAGTTCAGTCTAGATGCTAAGGACTATTATGCACAACTTAGTACTATTCTGTTGAAAGATAAACTACTTTGCCTGACATGCATATTTGCGATTATATAGACTTAACACGTTTCTCGCCAAAAAAGGGTTTTCCCCGCTTTGTACAAAGCAACCAACAGAAACAAGCAATTGATAGGTGCTGGCCGACTTAACATGTTTCTACGCAGGTGCAGATTACTAACGCTAATTATTTGCACATATAGTACGGTTGCGCATGTCTTTATTTTGTCCTGATAAGTTATAAAAAATATACCTATTAAAGTATGTTTAATACACATAAATTTCTAAAGTAAAAAATAATGTGGATGTGTACTGCACGACAAAGATCTCTTATAAACAAATGATTATGTATGTGATATACAAATGTGTAGTTGGGATAGAAAGTACAATAAACTTTCGAGCACATTAATCTTAAAAGAAATCCTCTTATGATTTTTTTTTGCATAAATATGATCGTGACAATTAATCTATGACACAATTCCAATTCAATCATGAAAGATTTTCTTTAAGAATTTATTGGTTAATACAAGGATATAAAATACAAATAATCTATGGTGCTTAATGTAATCAAGAAATGCAGAAATCATTTTTTATGTATTATTTGCTACAGTGTTACATACTACTTCTCCAAATAATTCTTTTTAGTCTGCATATAAAATTCGCCTGAAGTAAAACTTCATAAAGTTTGAGCATATTTATATGAAAAAATATTAACATGTACTCCCTCCGTCCGAAAATACTTGTCATCAAAATGGACAAAAAGGGATGTATCTAGAACTAAAATACATCTAGATACATCCCCTTTTATTCATTTTGATGACAAGTATTTCCGGACGGAGGGAGTACAATACTAAAGTCATAGAATATAGAAATTAAGATTCATGCCACATTTAATGATATTGATTTCACATTGAGAACATTGATATTTTTTCTGTAAGTTGGTCAAACTTTACGTTGTTTTACTTCAAATAAATCTTATATGCAGAGTAAAATATCCGGAGGGAGTATTTAATATTAGAAGTGCTAGCCCGTCCTGATGCACCGGTTGATGACTAGTGACAGCTAATTGTTCATCAGGAAAGCTATCATCAATAGGAAGTGGGTCATCAAGAACATTTTCTAACCTAGACAAGTTGTCGGCAATGGGGTTCTAAGCTCCCTTTCTATCAATAATATGCAAATCAAATTCTTGTAACAAGAGAACCCACCTAATAAGTCTAGGTTTAGCATCTTTCTTTTGCATAAGATATTTAATAGCAGCATGATCATTGTGAATAATTACTTTGGAATCAACAATATAAGATATGAACTTATCACAAGCAAATACAACTACTAAAAATTGTTGTTCAGTAGTAGCGTAATTTCTCTGGGCACTGTCTACAGTTTTACTAACATAATGGATAACATTTAATTTCTTATCAACTCTTTGTTCTAGAACAACACCAACAATATAATCACTAGCATCACACATAATTCCAAAGGGTAAATTCCAATCACGTGGCCGAACAATAGGTGCAGAAATCAAGGCATTCTTAAGTATTTCAAATGCTTGTACACAATCATCAAAAACAAAAGGAACATCTTTTTGCAAGAGATTAGTGAGAGGCCTAGAAATTTTAGAGAAGTCTTTAATAAACCTCCTATAGAAACCAGCATGATCAAGGAAACTTCTTATACCTTTTATATCTTTAGGACACAACATGTTTTCAATAGCATCTACTATAGCCTTATCAACTTCAATATCTCTTTCAGAAATTTTATGCCCCAAGACAATACCTTCATTAACCATAGTGGCACTTCTTCCAATTCAAGACAAGATTAGTTTCTTCACATCTCTGCAAAACACGATCAAGGTTGCTTAAGCAATCATCAAAAGAAGTTCCGTAAACAGAGAATCATCCATGAAAACCTCAACAATCTTTTCAGGAAAGTCTGAGAATATAGCAGTCATACATCTTTAAAAGGTAGCAGGTGCATTGCATAAACCAAAAGGCATACGTGTATAAGCAAAAGTGTCGAAAGGGCAAGTAAAAGTGGTTTTTTCCTGATCATCTTTTGACACAGGTATTTGAGAAAAACTAGAATAACCATCTTGGAAGCAAAAATGTGTATGTTTGGATAGTATTTCTAGCATTTGATCTATAAAAAGTAGAGGGTAATGATATTTTCTAGTAGCTTTATTCAATTTGCGGAAATCAATTAGCATTCTATAACCTGTAATAACTCTTTGTGGGTTCAATTCATTCTTATCATTAGGAACAACAGTAATACCTCCCTTCTTAGGGACACATTGAACGGGACTTACCCACTTACTATCAGCAATAGGATAAATTATACTTGCCTCCAGAAGATTTAGTATTTCATTTCTTACCACTTCTTTCATTTTAGGATTTAATAGTCGTTGGTGATCAACAACTGGTTTAACATCTTTTTCTAATTTTATTTTGTGCTGAAATAGAGTGGGACTAATGCCCTTAAGATCATCAAGAGTATATCCAATAGCGGCACGGTGCTTCTTCAGAGTTTTCAATAATTTCTTTTCTTCATGCTCTAAAAGGTTAGCACTAATAATAACAGGATATATCTTCTTTCCATCTTGATAAGAATAATTAAGAGTATCAGGTAATTGTTTAAGCTCAAACACAGGATCACCTTTGGGTGGACGAGGATCTCGAAGAATTTCAACAGGCAAACTGTGTTTCAAAATAGGCCCCTGATTAAGGAATACTTCATCTATTTCCCTTCTTTCATTCATAAACATATCATTTTCATGGTCTAGCAAATAATATTCTAAAGGATCATTAGGAGGCACGACAATAGAAGCAAGACCAATAATTTCATCCTTGCTAGGCAATTCTTTATCATGAGGTTGTCGACGAAATTTAGAAAACTTAAAATCATGAGACATATCCCCTAAACCAACAGTAAAAATATCCTTCTCGCAGTCTATCTTAGCATTAACAGTATTCAAGAATGGGTCTACCAAATATAATGGGGCTAAAGTCATCTTGCAGGGAAGCAAGAACAAGAAAATCAGTAGGGTATTTTTGAGGGAGTCCTGGATTAGGGGGCCTCGGACAGCCGGACTATATACTTTGGCCGGACTGTTGGACTATGAAGATACAAGATTAAAGACTTCGTCCCGTGTCCGGGTGGGACTCTCCTTTGCGTGGAAGGCAAGCTTGGGAATTCGGATATGAAGATCTCCTTCTCTGTAACCGACTCTGTGTAACCCTAGCCTCCTCCGGTGTCTATATAAACCGGAGGGTTTAGTCCGTAGGACAACAACAATCATAATCATAGGCTAGCTTCTACGATGTAGCCTCTACGATCTCGTGGTAGATCAACTCTTGTAATACTCATATCATCAAGATCAATCAAGCAGGAAGTAGCGTATTACCTCCATCGAGAGGGCCCGAACCTGGGTAAACATTGTGTCCCCCGCCTCCTGTTACCATTAGCCTTAGACGCACAGTTCGGGACCCCCTACCCGAGATTCGCCGGTTTTGGCACCGACATTGGTGCTTTCATTGTGAGTTCCACTGTGTCGTCACGATAAGGCTTGATGGCTCCTTCAATCATCCACAACGATGCGATCCAGGGTGAGGTTTCCCTCCCCGGACAGATCTTCGTATTCGGCGCCTTCGTACTGCGGGCCAACTCACTTGGCCACCTGGAGGAGATCGATAGCTATGCCCCTGGCCATCAGGTCAGGTTTCGAAGCTTGAACTACACTGCCTACATCCGCGGAGACTTGATCTTTGACGAATTCGAGCAAATGTCAGGTGCGTCGAACAGTCACGACGAGCATGACTTAGATCTGCCATCGGACGGTGTTCGGGAGATTACACCTGCGTCTGCCCCGGCCCTTAATCCGAAGCAGATCGTGCCATCCGAGGACGGGTGGATGGACCCGGCCACGGAGGCCGCATACTCATCGGCGATAGAGCCGAACACAGACTTCGCCTCCGATGAGGCCTGTGTCATCGGATCCTCGGCCTCGTCTCCGGCCATAGGCTCCGAATCGCGTGCATCCGTGCCTATCGAATCTGATTGGGCACCGATCATGGAGTTTACCTCCGCGGATATCTTTCAGCACTCGCCCTTGGGCGACGTGCTAAATTCATTAAAGTCTCTCTCCATGTCAGGAGACTCCTGGCCGAACTATGTCCAGCTTGAATGGGAAGCGGGCGACAAAGAAATTCGTTCCCCACCCACCACCCACTTAATAGCCACTGTCAATGACTTAACCGACATGCTTGACTTTGACTTCGAAGACATCGACGGTATGGACGATGATACAGGAGAAGAACAGGAACCACCACCCACAGGGCATTGGAAAGCCACCTCATCATATATATGGTGGACATGTCGGTTTTCCAATGCCCTGCCATAGCAAAAATAGCAATACCGGCACAAGAGACGATAGCAATCCGGATGGTGCTGAAGACGAAAACGATCCCGCCCAGCCAAGCCTCAAGCAAGCCGGACGGGAGGATGGGCAAGCTAGCCTTGAGAAACAGGCAATGGATGGAGACTCGGAGGATAACAATTACATGCCCCTCTCAGAAGACGAGGTGAGCCTCGGCGACGAAGAATTTATCGTGCCTGAGGATCCCGTCGAGCAGGAGCGCTTCAAGCGTCGGGTTATAGCCACTGCAAAAAGCCTGAAGAAGAAACAACAGTAGCTTCAAGCTGATCAATATCTGCTAACTGATACATGGACTGAGGTCCTGGCAGCCGAGGAATACGGACGCGAGCGCCCCACCAAAAGTTACCCAAAGCGCAGGTTGTTACCTCAACTCGAGGAGGAGGCATTAAAGCCTACAATACCAGCACAGGATGCGGCTGACCGGCCACCTCGTGGACGAGAGCGTAACAGCCCGAAGTCCAGCTCACACCCCGTCGCCAAACAAGCAAAAACACAAAGGCTCGGGGCTACACGCATGACCTGCAAGACATATTGGGAAACAAAGCAGGACAATCAAGATCAATCTACGGATCACGGGGGCGCGCCCCAATGCGTGATGATGACCGTCACGCCAGATATACTAACAAATCCATCCGGGCCGAATACAGCATACCAGACTCATTTGAACTGCGTCATGATGTAGCCCGACATAGAGGCTCCGCACACCCCCTATGCTTCACTGATGAAGTAATGGATCATGAATTCCCAGAAGGGTTTAAACCCGTGAACATTGAATCATACGATGGTACAACAGACCCTGCAGTATGGGTTGAAGATTTCCTTCTCCACATTCACATGGCCCGTGGCGATGATCTACATGCCATCCAGTACCTCCCACTGATAATCAAAGAACCAGCTCGGCATTGGCTAAATAGCTTGCCGGCAAACTCCATTGGCAGTTGGGAGAACCTGGAAGACGCATTCCTTGACAATTTCCAGGGCACTTATGTGTGACCACTGGATGCTGACGATTTAAGTCATATAACCCAACAGCCCGGAGAGTCAGCCAGGAAATTCTGGACTCGGTTCCTAACTAAAAAGAACCAAATTGTCGACTGTCCGGATGCCGAAGCCCTAGCAGCCTTTAAGCATAATATCTGTGACGAGTGGCTTGCCCGACATCGCGGCCAAGAAAAGCCAAGTCCATGGAAGCCCTCATAACATTCATGACCCGCTTTTGTGCGAGCGAGGATAGCTGGTTGGCTCGTATCAACAACACAACAAGCAATCCTGGCACATCAGAGGCCAGAGATAGCAACGGCAAGCCCCGACGCAACAAACACAAGCGTCGCAAAAATGGTGATAACGCCGAAGGCACGGCAGTCAATGCCGGATTCAGTGGCTCTAAGTCCGGTCAGCAAAAAAAGCCATTCCAAAAGAACAATTCAGGCCCATCCAATCTGGACCGCATACTCGATCGTACATGCCAAATTCATGGCACCCCAGGAACACCAGCCAATCATACCAACAGAGAATGCTGGGTCTTCAAACAAGCAGGCAGGTCAGGTGCCGAAAACAAGGAGAAAGAGTCTCAAAGCGATGACGACAATGAGGAGCCCAGATCACCAAACACAAGAGGGCAAAAGAAATTTCCCTGCAAATAAAAACACTGAATATGATAAATGTCATCCACATTCCCAAACTGGAACGGACGTGCACTCTTAAGGATGTCGACTTAACGGAGCCAGTTGCCCCACTATATAAACTATGGCCGATCACTTTCGATCGTACGGATCATCCGGCCAATACCAATCAGGGCAATTCAGCCGCACTCATCCTTGACCCAATAATTGACGGATTCCACCTCACACGAGTCCTTATGGACGGAGGCAACAGTCTAAACCTGCTGTATCAGGACACAGTGCGCAAGATGGGTATTGATCATTCGATGATCAAGCCCACTAAAACCACCTTTAAAGGTGTTATACCAGACATGGAGGCCCGTTGTACAGGCTCCATCACCTGAAGGTAGTCTTCGGATCATCGGACAATCACCGTACCAAAGAGTTAACCTTCGACATCATCCCTTTTCACAGTAATTATCTTGCACTGCTCAGACGAATCGCGTTTGCTCAATTCAACGCGGTGCCACACTATGCCTACCGTAAGCTCAAGATGTCAGTCCGCGTTGTGTCATAACAGTTAATGGCAAGGCCGAACTCCACCTCTGAGCCGAAGAGCGTACCACCGCCTTGACAGTAGAAGCAACAAAAGGCATCTTTCAATCGAACGTTGAGTCAACGGCCAAGCTCCCGGACACCGTCAAGGAAGTCCGAACTACTCCGCGGCATGATAGCCCGGCTTGTCCGGAGATCAATTAAAACACTTCGGCAGTAAACAGAGGCACATCTAGGATAGGCCACACAATGCGGCTTAACCGCTCCATGGCACATAAATATCTTTTTTGCACTTTCTTTGTAGGTCCACTTTTGCGTAGGCCAGGACTGGTGGCATGGAAACAGCTTGAACGCGCAAGGGAATCCTTAGAGATGACCCTTGACGACCATCCGGTTACACTCCGGATCCGCACACAGCCTCCTCCCGCCTGGTCTCAGCAGGTTCCGAAGTCAGATTTATTTTTATCACATTACATGTACTCATATGGATCGACGTGTTATTCAATTACAACATGTGGCTTTATATGACGCTTATCTGCTGTTGTTTCTTACTGACACTCTTCATCAAATGGCATTCGTACATCGCGATATGCCTTAATATGCCAGGGGCTTCATTGTTCCCATAATAACGTCAATAAAGTCCGAACACCTTCATGGACGTTTGGCACCCCAAACTTATAGCATTATATGCATCAGCTCCGAATCATGTCTTGGGTCAATAATTGGGTTTGCCCGGCTCCCATGTTTTGCTGCCTTACGTTCCGCTATATCGGCTAAGGCGGCATAGGGAGAACTACTGCGATTGTGTCCTGGTTCTTCCGGATGAGCGCCTCAGTAGAGAAAGCCGAAAACTGACTGTCATGATACGACGAGAGCTTGTCAGCTCTTCGAGAGGTTGTAAAATCTTTAACGATTTCTTCCGCATAATGCCATAAATAATGTAGCATGCGATGGATCGGCTTTTCTTCCGATCAGGTTCTTATAGAGCCCCTCGTGCGGTCTTCTGAACACCAGGGGCTGTGCCTACCTTCCCTTTGTTAAACTCCTATGGCTAAGTGAGAGTGATAAAGCCCTATAGTCCGATTGCCTGGTTCGTTGTGCTGAACACCTCCTTCAGGGACCCAAAACTGGGATAAAGAGTGCTCAGGTTTATCCCGAACACCCCCGTACTTCCTACGTGGGGGCAGAAGCCGACGACTGGCCAACTCTCAGGATTAATATATAAAACGGCCACGCAGGAGGAAAAACTTTCAAATAACAGGCAATAAATATAAAAATGACCTTGTTCAACATTACAAATAAGGACAACATGACTGTATTCATGGAAATATAATGTCCATGGTGCATTGCTCCGCCGCAAGGCGGGATCCTTTTAAGACAGTATCATAATATAATTCGGGCTTGCGGAGCTCCTTCCCCTCCGGCGGTCCCTCGGTCATCAGCTTTTCCCCATCCATCTTCCCCCAGTGCACCTTCGCGCGGGTGAAGGCCATTCACGCATCCTCCATAAAGACCGACCGCTTGATGACTTCGAGTCGAGGGCAGGCACTCACAAGCCGCTTGACGAGCCCGAAGTAGCTGCTTGGAATCGGCTCGGTGGGCCATAGACGGATAATTAAATCTAGCTAGTTCGGTCGCTTTATCCAGTTCGATCAGCTGTTTCAGTTGATCGGCAAAAGGCACCGGATAATTCGGTGCCAGATACTGCGACCAGAAGAGCTTATCCGCAATGTTCCTTTGTTTGGCTCGGTAGAATTGGGTGGCATCAGATATGCTGCATGGAAGCTCTGCAAATACCCCAGGAGAAATCTGAACTCAAAATTAGAAACATGATTTTCTCATCAAACACTTAGTTTACATGGAAAAAGCCTTACCCGCCGTGATCTTCCTTGCCTCTTGGATCTCCTGCAGGGCGCCTTGGGTTCCCCCCCGGGCATCGCGTGCGGCCTGATAAGCCTTGGTGAGTTCGGATTCTTTCTCCCCCCGCTCCAAGGCCTCGCATTTCTTCACGGCTTCTTGAAGTCTTGCTCAGCTTCAATAACCCTGGCCTCGTGCTTCTCACGAAGGGCCTACTTTGCGGTTTCCTTTTTCTCGGCCTCGGCCACAACCTTCTTAAGAGCCTCGACTTCGATCATCGCCCCTAGAGCAAATTATGAAACATAGTTTTATCATACTAAAAATCCGTTCGCACTGAACGCGAGCAAGGTTTGTGCATACTTTGTTTATCCTTCAACTGCCTTTTCAACTGGCCAAGTTCTTCTTTGGCCCGCTCCAGACATTGATTCAGTCCGGAGACTTCCGCAGTATGAGAGGCAGCAGTCGCTACAGACGCCTGCTTATAAAAGAAGAGATATATGCCATCAACTGAGTCTCCTGCGAACATAAATTTGATCCTCTGTCTGGTTCTTTCTTTCACCGAATAGTGTATCAGGGGCTACTATCTGTACTATAACACTCTTCGAAACCTCATAAAACATACCTCAAAACTGCTTAGAAGGCCGGTGCAGGCTTCATTCAGTCCACTCTCAGCGGACTGAATCTTCTCAATCACCGTACCCATAAGGGCACGGTGTTCTTCAACGATGGAGGCGCTCTTCAGCGCCGCCAGTAAACTATCCGGCACCTCTGGTTGGACAGAGGTTTCCAACGGAACAGACGCACCCGCTCCAGTCGAGGGAGGCTGCCTGCCTCATTCTGGAGCCGTACCGGTCTACGGAATTGTGTCCGGCCGACGGCCAAATTCGAGATAGCCCCCGCCGTCGACGTCCATGGGAGCCTTTTATCCCGTCTGTCCGGCCCCAGAAGTTTGACCTTCTGGTACCACCTTGACGATCTTTTCCCCCCTTCTTGGCTTGGGTCCCTGTATGATGATACCTCGGTGTCGTTCACGTGTTTTGGGGAAGGGGCCTTCGGGGGCATCTCGCTGTCCATAGCATCTGAACCCAAAATAAATCCTCTGATGAGGATCGTTCGGCGCGGGACCTCGCCGGACTGCAAAAAAGTATGGCTCAATGATTGAAACGTCATGCCATAGTGAGTCTGGATGCGTAAATGTGTTTGGATTTTATATACTCACGAGTTCACCAGGGGATGGGCCCTAGGATCCCACTCCGGGCTGCTGTCGGCAGCGGCGGTGGACTCCTCTGGAAGAGGAGTTTTTCCCCTCTTAGGCGACTTGGCCTCCAAGGATGTGGAGGCCGTCCTTTTCTTTCTCCCCCCGCTAGGGATTCGTCTTCCTCCTCCTCCTCGTCCTCTTCGTAGGAAGAACGGACATTGGAGTCTTCAGATATTGTGTCCGAGGCGCCGCGGCGACGGAGGCCGCCCCTGGTCTTTTTGGCCTCCTTCTCGGCCTTCTTCTTCTGCGCCTTGTAAGGTGCCGGGACCAGCATCTTCGTCAGAAGTGAGCCGACCTGTTCTTCTGGCAGTGGGGCCGGACAGTAGATCCGCCCCGCCTTCTTCGTCCAGCCCTAGGAGAGTTGTGGAAAACACATTAAGCATTTCCCTTGGGTTATGCGAATGAAACATATAATGACTTACCGAACATGCAGGGCGAGACAGTTGGTACCCGCGGTCCTTGGCTGAGTCCGGCCACGATTTGCCGGACTTGAAAAGCACCTTCTAGATGTCTTTGTGCAAGGAGCCAAAGGGCTCTTGCAGGGTCTGGTGCTTGTCCGGGGCGAATTCCTATAAATTGCAAGCCCGGTGTTGACAAGGAAGAATCCGGCGGACTAACATCACCTGGACTACATTGACAAGTTTGATATTCTTGTCTTCCATATCCTTGATGCGCATCTCGAGCACCGACAGTTTGTCAGATGAAGACCAGTTCAGGCCCTTCTTGGGCCAGGATGTAAGCTGTAGGGGGCTCCGGATTGGAATTCGGGAGCAGCGGCCCATTCCGTGCCGTGCGGCTCAGTGATGTAAAACCACTACTACTGGCACTCTTTGACGGAATCATTGAAAGTACCTGTTGGCCATATGACGTTGGGCATCTTGCTCACCATGGCGCCTCCGCGCTCGGCATGCTCGCCGCTCACTACCTTGGGCTTCACATTAAATATCTTCAGCCATAAGCCGGAGTGTGGCGAGATGCGGAGAAAGGCCTCGCACACGACGATGAATGTCAAGATGTTGAGGAAGGAATTGGGGGATAGATCATGGAAATCGATCCTGTAATAGTACATGATGCAAGAACGAATGGCTGGAGGGGAAACCCCAGATCGCAGAAAAAATGAGGGAGGAATACAACCCTCTCGTGGGGTTCCGGAATAGGGACGATCTCTCCCGCCGTCGGAAGACGGTGGCTGATTTTCTTGGCCAGATACCCGGCCTCCCGATGCTTTTTGATATCCTTCTCCCGAACGGTAGAGTCCATCCACTTGCCTCCTGCTCCGGATCCGGACATTTTCGGAAGACATTTGTGGGCGGAGAAGACAAACGCTTGGGCGATGGAGCTCGAGCGAGGGGGAATGGATGAGCAGAGGAAGAAGAAGGCGTGGGTGAAAATGGGGAGTCCTTATCTCCTTATAAAGGCAGCATGGATCCTGCGTCTCCCCACTTGCCCGATAAACTCGCTAATTCCCCAAGCGCCGCGTTGATGGCGCGATTGGGTTACCCACACCCGTACTGATGAGAATCCCGAGATAAGGGGACACGATCTCTGCTTTGACAAGACGTGCCAATAAAACCGCCTCGCGATATGTGCGGTGGCAGGTTGAGAAAAACGGTTCACATAATGGCTGGGCCGTGGCGTGATGTCACGCTGTGAAAGGTTGTCAGCAGATTAGATTTGTGGAATATTGTACTCTCCACGGTGGTATGTGGAATTTGTTTTACAGAGCAGGACACGATCCTTGTGTTCAAAATCTTCTATGGAGTATTCGAAGAAGGAACCCGCCTCGCAATGTCGAAGACAATCTGCGTGCCGGTCTCAGCGTCATTGAAGCCTGGTTCAGGGGATACTGAGGGAGTCCTGGATTAGGGGGTCCTCGGATAACCGGACTATATACTTTGGCCGGACTGTTGGACTATGAAGATACAAGATTGAAGACTTCTTCCTGTGTCCGGGTGGGACTCTCCTTTGCATGGAAGGCAAGCTTGGCAATTTGGATATGAAGATCTCCTTCTCTGTAACCGACTCTGTGTAACAGTAGCTGTCGGTATCAAAACCGGCGGATCTCGGGTAGGGGGTCCCGATCTGTGTGTCTTAGGCTGTTGGTAACAGGAGGGAAGGGACACAATGTTTACCCAGGTTCTGGCCCTCTCGATGGAGGTAAAACCCTACTTCTTGCTTGATTGATATTGATGATATGAGTAGTACAAGAGTTGATCTACCACGAGATCGTAGAGGCTAAACCCTAGAAGCTATCCTATGATGATTATGATTGTCCTCGTCCCTCTAAGGACCAACCTCTCTGGTTTATATAGACACCGGAGAGGGCTAGGGTTTACATGGAGTCGGCTACTAGGAAGGAAATATAATATCCGGATCGCCAAGCTTGTCCTCCACGCAAAGGAGAGTCCCATCCGAACACGGGACGGAGTCTTGAGTCTTGTATCTTCACGCTCCGATAGTCCAGACAAAGTATACAGTCCGGTTCTCCAGATACCCCCTAATCCAGGACTCCCTCAGTAGCCCCTGAACCAGGCTTCAATGACGATGAGTCCGGTGCGCAGTTTTGTCTCCGGCATTGCAAGGCGGGTTCCATCTCCGAATACTCCAAAGTAATCATCGAACACTTGAACCGTGTCCGAATCTGCCAGATGATCGTCACCTACTACCGTAGGGGGCATAGCATAAATCCAATCTGCTAGCAATCTTTGTGCATCGTGCCCTTGTATCGTGGCCTAGCCCAGCACAAACCGGTTTATCTTAGCCCACCTCAATGCACGTTGCGAGGCGGTTTTATTGGCACACCCTGCCAAAGCAGAGATCATGTTCCCCTTATTACGTGATCTTCCATCAATACGAGTGTGCGGCACCCTACGACGACTGTTGGTATGACTCCGTGTTTTTAGATAAGTCTCAACCGGTCACGCTAAGGACTCTTGATATTCACCCCCTTTATAAAGGGGCCGAGGCCTATTCCTCTTTTCCACCACCCTTGCGCCCTTCCGCATCTCGAGTTCTAACACCCGAGACTCAAACTCAAACCCCCCAGATCCTTCAATATGTCCGGATCCGACCTTCGAGGCCGGTGGGTGGTTTCTCGATCAAAGAGGAGGATGTTGCAAGGCTTAGGGAGGTCGGATACCTGACCGCCGACATCCAGCACAGGCTTCCTGCTCCAGGGCAGATCATCCCTACTCCCGAGCCTAATGAGAGCGTCGTATTTGTTCCTCACTTCCTCCGCGGCTTGGGCCTCACCCTTGATCCCTTTGTGAGGGGGCTCATGTTCTATTACGGGTTAGATTTTCATGATCTAGCCCCGGACGCTATCCTCCATATCTCTTCGTTCATCATTGTGTGCGAGGCTTTTCTCCACGTCACTCCACACTTCGGCTTATGGCTCAAGACCTTCAATGTGAAGCAGAAGATGATCGAGGGGCAACATGCGGAGTGCGGAGGTGCCATAATAAGTAGGAATGCCAATGCCCCATGGCCAGAGGGTTCTTTCCCAGAGGTATCTGATTTATGGCAACGGAGGTGGTTTTACGTCACGGCTCCCAGAGACACAAAGTGGGCGGCTGCCCCCGATTTCCGCTTGGCCCCCCCGTCACAACTGGCGTCATGGACGAACGTGGGACGGGATTGGGGGTCTGCTAGTGATGTACCAACACTACAGAGCCGTATTGGGGAGGTTCTTGAAAGGGACATTAAACTTGTCAGCATAGTTCAGGTAATGCTAATCCGACGGATGTTGCCGTGCAAACGCTGGCCTCTCCGGATGTGGGAGTTCAATCCAGAGGGTCCGCGGACTATTAAGCACTTCTTTGGCCTGAAGCTCGAAGGGATGTGTAAATTATTCTTCGGACCACAAGTAGAGTGTCCGGACACCACCGAGGATGCGGGCCTAAGCTGCAATCGACTAGATACCCAAGTAAGTAATCCCGAAACCGGACACTTTGTTCATATTCTGAAAATCCTCCGTGGACAGGAATGGCTCAGCAAAGCGGAGAGAATCAGGTGTCCGGCGCCACTTTCTGAAGGCTCGCCTAGTCCTACTATAGCCAAGATGCTTGACCGGGTGCTTAGCAAAATGCCCTTAGGGAAAGACGAAGGGAAGAACAGTGAAGACGAACTTCACACACTGCGCATCCGAACCGGGGGAATTGCCACCTTCCCTAAGGAGGATAGCCAGGGAGGGGAGTCTAGAGCTTCCTCCCCGCGGGGGAAGAAGAGGGCCGCCTCCGAGGAATTGGAGACAGAGGTGCCCAAGCAGGGGAAGAAAACGTCACTAGGGGGCCCTGCCCCGAAGGGCGCCCTTACCGCGTCATGCGGACCAACAGGCCAGCCCTCCAACGAGCTGTAAGTTAACCGTAAATTTGAAGTTACTACTTTTCTCCGAGTGCAATAACCAGGATTCATTCATTGCAGTCCGGCTAGCAGCTCTTCTCGACAAAGT
Organism: Aegilops speltoides; assembly: GCA_021437245.1. Taxonomy (NCBI): domain Eukaryota; kingdom Viridiplantae; phylum Streptophyta; class Magnoliopsida; order Poales; family Poaceae; genus Aegilops; species Aegilops speltoides. Next base: position 51,483,804 of record CM038146.1, read on the forward strand.
TCGTCTTCGGGGGACCTCCCTCCGGAGATGATGGAGAGTGAGACCCCACCAACCTCTCCGCCTCACGAGGCGGGCGACCTTGAGGTGTCATCACAGAGGAGTCCGGATCTGCCGAAGCCAGGAGCTACTCCTTCGACCTCCTTGAGCCCGAAGCGGTCAGCTCCTGCGGGGGGCGATGAGAAGGGTCCGACGCAGGTCGATGTCCGGCCGGACATACTGACTGGCCTTCTGGAATGAGCTACACTCTCGGAGGAGCACCACTCATTAATGAGCACAGTGCTCAAGAAGATTTCATCAGCCACAAGCGGTTTGAATGAAGCATTTACGAGCCTGCTCAGAGGCTTTGAGGTATGTAATGAAAAATACATAATTTCGGCACGCGCTAGGTGTGCTCCATATGGATAGTAGCCCCTGAGACTCTGGTTGCCCGCCCTAGGCGGCAAACGGAGGATCATTCAGTGTAAGTAATGAATGCGCTGTATATATGCGCAAGTGTCTAAGGATCCGGCAGCCGACCAGTCCGTTGAAGTTGCCGAACTAAGGAGGCAGATTGGATCTATTGATGCCGATATCACGCTGGTGAATGAGCGGCTGAACAAGTCACAAGGTATGTGCTTTGCTTTATAGGAAAATTTGGGAGGGGCATGATATTAATGCGGTATGCTTGGACTGCAGATGGTGCTGCTGCCGTGGAAGCCCTGAGGGCGGAACTTGCCCGGTCCAAGGAACAAGCTCGGGCTAGCAATGTGGCTGCCCTGAGGGTGGCCGAAGAGTTAAGAGCCGAATAGGCTGCTCATCACCGAAGTGAGGACAAGATAGCCGAAATGGCTGTGGAGTTGAAGAATGCCGCCGACCGATATGAGCTCCTTAAAAAGGAGAATCAGGTTAATTCGGCTGACCTAAACAAGGCACTTAATGCAGCCAAGGAGATGCGGACCGAGATCAGGGACGTGCGGGAGGAGCTTCGGCAGGCCGGGAAAATCGTGGCTAGGAGCCCCTACTTATTGCAGATGAAGTTTTTGGATCCTAAGTATGCTCCCTTGGATCGACGCTGGAGTCCAACGGACGCATATGCGGACTTGGCAAAGATTACAACTGATGCGGCCAAGTTTTTCGAGGATCAAGGTGATAAAGAAGTGGAGCAGCTGTTCTGGTCTCAATTTAATGCTCCCGCGCGCCCATTGCCGTTGAGTGAGAAAATTGCTGCTGTGGCTGAGCTTCATAGTCTGTCCGGGCTTGCCATGCGGTCTGTAATAGACCATCTTTGGCCGAAGGGTCCTAAGCCGAATAGTTATTTTGGTTTGGTGCAGCAATTCCTCGGTGCCGTATCTCAGATCGACGCCATGAGAAGGTCGGCGTGCATAGAGGGTGCACGAATGGCTCTTGCCCGCGTTAAAGCATATTGGACAGATATGGAGGCCACCATCGTTGCGACCCAGAATCCGGCGGAAGGCCAGGATCCGGCCGAGCACTACTTGGAGCAGGTAACAGAAGGTTCTCGTTTGATAGAGGCTCTGTGCTCGAAGAATGTTATGTTCGAGAGACAAATCGTGTCATTGTAAAAACAATGTTATTTTGATTATGAGGCTATATTTATACTTTGTGCCCAAAAGTATTATTGTGCCTCCTGTGCGGCCCTTTTTATGTATGTGTATAATCTGAAAGTTAGCAGTCGTTGGCTTCAGCCCCCACGCATAGAATGCGGGGGTGTTTGAGAAAAATATGCGTAATCACACTTGATCCAACGTCTTGGTTCGTTAAGGAGGTGATCGCACGTCGAACTAGGCAACCGGACTATATAGCTGTAACACTTCCACTTAGCCATAGGAGTTTGACGGTGGGGCTACTATATAGCCCCTGGTACTTTCGCGTGCATCCGGATACGGGCGCGTGTGTACATGGCCGAAAAATGGTCCTTCGTTAATGCGGCGGAATCCTAAAGATTCCGATAAGTCTTCGAGTGGTTGAACAGTCTGTCTCTGTATCATGACAGTTAGTTTTCGGCTTTCTCTACTGAGGTGCTCGTCCGGAATAACCAGGGCACAATCGCAGTATTTCTCCTTTGGCCGCCTTAGCCGATAGGAACGGAACGTAAGGCGGCAAACCCAGGAGCCGGGCAAACCCAACATTTGACCAAAGACATGATTCGGAGCTGATGCATATAAGGCCAAACCCGTGACGCCGAACACTGCCGAAGGTATTCGGACTTTATAACATAAAACGGGCTGAATTGTGCCCTTTCTTTATGAACCCTATAGTTCCAGGTACGTGCATTAATCTGTCGTGGCGAAATTCCAATAACAACAGTAACCTCTGTGGGATAGTACCCATGGGATGTGAAAACAACAAGAGACAATAAAAAGGTTTACACAGGGGCTTAATCTAAAGAGAAACCTGTGAGCGGGGCCTTGCTGCACGTCTGCACCTTTGTCTCCGTTGTGCCGTTTCCTGGAAGGGTATCGCACGAATTGTGTCTATAAAAAAGAATAACTCGTGTAGAAGAGTATAAGGTAAGTGTGCGGTGGATAGTAAAAAGTGTAAGACATTGGCCTGCTAATAAGGTTAAGCCAAGAGTGGGGCTCTATTAAATATCTAGAGCCCCTGGTATCCTTTATGGGATTACGTACATGGCGCCCTGGACAAGTTTTATCCGGGCTGCCGGACTCTTCTAACCGTGTCCGTGGTCTTAACGACCATTCATGCTTTCTGGTATTGGAGGCCGCATAGAATCCGGCCGATGAAGCCGTCGCGTATTCCTCCACGCGTGAAGAGCGCTCTGTGTTTCCGTTAACAGAGATGACGCCAGGTGGACCGGGCATCTTGAGTGTGAGGTAGGCGTAATGCGGTACTGCGTTGAAGCTGGCAAAGGCCGTTCTCCCAAGTAATGCATGATAGCCGCTCTGGAAGGGTGCGATGGTGAAGAGTAGTTCTTCGCTTCTGGAGTTGCCTGGGGAGCCGAATGTTATCTATAGTACGATGGAGCCCCTGCCATGGGCTTCAACGCCTGGTATCACCCCTTCAAAGGTGGTGTTGCTTTTGTTGATTCTGGATTAGTCTATCCCCATCCTGCGGACAGTGTCCTGGTATATTAAATTGAGACTACTGTCTTCGTCCATGAGGACGCGAGTAAGATGGTATCCATCAATTATTGGGTCGAGCACCAAGGCATCTGATCCTCCGTGCCGAATGCTAGTCAGGCAGTCCATGTGATCGAAGGCGATCGGACAAGCCGACCAGTGGTTAGGTGTGGGTACGACGAGCTCTATAGCGTATGCGTTTCTGAGCATGCATTCGTGCCTCCTCGTGGATGTGTGAGTCCCGTGGATCATGTTTACTATTTTTACCTCTGGTGGGAATTTTTTCTGTCCCCCAGTGTTCGGCTGATGAGGCTCATCCTCATATTCACTTGGTGTTTCCCTTTCCTTGTGTTCGACGTTTAATTTGCCGGCCTGCTTGAAGACCCAGCATTCTCTGTGAGTGTGGTTCGCAGGTTTGTCGGGGGTGCCATGAATTTGGCACAGTCTGTCCAGAACCCTATTCAGACCAGATGGTCCTTCTTTACTGCCTTTAAATGGCTTCTTTTGTTGACCGGGTCGAGAGCCCCTGAATTCGGCGTTGACCGTTGTGTTGTCCGGGCTCTCTTCCTTGTTTTGACGTTTGTTTTTATTACACCGTGGCTTCCCGTTGCCATCCCTTATTTCGGATGTGCTTGGGTCGCTGGTGCCTTTATGGGCCAACCAGCTATCGTCACCCGCGCAATAGCGGGTCATAAGGCTTGTTAAGGCTGCCATTGTCCTTGGCTTTTCTTGGCCGAGGTGTCCGGCGAGCCACTCGTCTCAGATGGTGTGTTTGAAGGCCGCTAAGGCTTCGGCATCCGGACAATCGACAATTCGACTTTTCTTAGTGAGGAATATGTTCCAAAGCTTGAGGGCGGACTCTCCAGGCTGTTGGATTATGTGACTTAAATCGTCCGCATCCGGAGGCCGGACATAAGTCCCTTGAAAATTAGCCCTGAAAGCGTCCTCGAGTTCCTCCCAACTTCCAATTCAATTTTCGGGAAGGCCTTTCAACCAGTGTCGGGCTGGTCCCTTCAGCTTGAGGGAAGGTATTTGATGGCGTGGAGGTCGTCCCCATGAGCCATGTGTATATGCAGGATGAAGTCTTCGATCCAGACCCCTGGGTCTGTTGTTCCGTCGTATGCCTATATATTCACAGGCTTAAAACCTGGTGGAAATTCATGGTCCAGTACTTCTTCGGTGAAGCACGGGGGGTAAGCAGCTCTTCTGTATCTGGACCTGCTGTGGCATGCCGTCGGCCATTGTTGTGTCCGATGTTTATTCTGAACTGGTATCTGATCGGTATGATCACATAGTCCCGCGCCGGGGTGTGTCCTTTGGATCCGTAGATGGACCTGGCCACACCGGCTTTCTTTTCCAGGAGCTTGCGTAAATCATGTTCGGCGTCGGTAGCTGCTCTGTTGCGGTTATGAAGTGGTTTGTCCGGCCTCCTGGCCGTGTTATTCTTTGGTGGAATGGCCTCCTCGTCGAATTCTGGCAGCAGCTTGCGTTTTGGATAGCTCTTTGTATGGCAATCAATGCCATACTTTTCTTCAGTGTCTAGCACTTTATTCCATCTGCGATTGAGCATTTCTTGTGCGGCCCTTAGCCGTTTCTTTTGCTTCTTTAGACTTCTCGCAGTGGCCATAAGCCTTATGTGGAGGTTATCTCGTTCTAAGCGTGTTTCCTGGAAGATGAATGCATTGTCATCCGGACTGTGTTCTTGTCCCGGGGCGATTTGATTAATTCGTCCCTCGGGATTGTTGTGTTCGGGCGTCTGCTCCGGGCTGTGTTCGGCATGACCTGGATCATCCTGCTCCCTTGCTGGGTCCATATGGTCGTTGTTGCCTTCGGAGTTGACTGGGGTGTCGATCTTTCTGGCGCTCTTGTCGCTATTTTTACTAGTGCTGGACTTGGAGCGGAGTCTGCGCCGTTGTTTTGGCTTTTGCCCGGGGGTTTTATCTTTCGGATTGTCGCCGTCATCCTCCTTGGGTGTATCCACCATATATATATCATATGACGAGGAGGTAGTCCAGCAACCCAGTGATTCTGAATCTTCTCCTGCATCGTCGTCCATACCGTCGATGTCTTCAGAGTCGAAGTCAAGCACGTCTGGTACATCGTCGACTGTGGCAACTAAGTGGGTGGTGGGTGGGCAACGAATTCCTTCGTTGCCTGCTTCCCACTTGAGACAGACATAGTTCGGCCAAGAGTCTCCTGAAAGAGAGAGAGAGATTTTAACGAGTTCAGCATGCCGCCAAAGGGCGAGTGCTGGAAGATATCTGCGGCAGTGAACACCATTACGGGAGCCCATCTAGCTTCGGCGGGCTGAGGAGCGCGCGGACTGGAATCTACAGCCGGATATGAGTCCGGTTGTCCGGTGTCACAGGCTTCTTTAGGGGTGAGGCCTGTGTTCGGCTCTAACACCGATGAGTGTGTGGCCTGCGGGACGGTGTCCATCCACCCGTCCTTAGGCGACGCGGTCTGCTCCGGATTTTTGTCCGGGGCTACCACAGGGGTGACATCCCGACTATTGTCTGACAGCAGGTCTAAGCCATGCTCATTGTTACTGTTCGGCGCTCCTAGCATAGGCCCGAATCCGTTGAAGATCAAGTCCCCGCGGATATCAGCCGTGTAGTTCAGGTTTCCGAACCTGACCTGGTGGCCAGGGCGTAGCTGTCGATCTGCTCCAGTTGGCCAAGCGAATTGGCCCGCAGTGCGAAGCCGCCGAACACGAAGATCTTCCCGGGGAGAAAAGTCTCACCCAGGACCGTGTTGTTGATGATTGAAGGAGCCATCAAGCCTTGCAGTGACGACACAGAGGAACTCTCAATGAAAGCACCAATGTCGGTGTCAAAACCGACGGATCTCGGGTAGGGGGTCCCGATCTATGTGTCTTAGGCTGTTCGTAACAGGAGGCAAGGGACACAATGTTTACCCAGGTTCGTGCCCTCTCGATGGAGGTAAAACCCTACTTCCTTCTTGATTGATATTGATGGTATGAGTAGTACAAGAGTTGATCTACCATGAGATCGTAGAGGCTAAACCCTAGAAGCTAGCCTATGATGATTATGATTGTCCTCGTCCCTCTAAGGACCAACCTCTCCGGTTTATATAGACACTTGAGAGGGCTAGGGTTTACATGGAGTCCGTTACAAGGAAGGAAATATAATATCCGGATCGCCAAGCTTGTCCTCCACGCAAAGGAGAGTCCCATCCGGACACAGGATGGAGTCTTGAGTCTTGTATCTTCACGCTCCAATAGTCCAGACAAAGTATACAGTCCGGCTGTCCGGATACCCCCTAATCCAGGACTCCCTCACTAGCCCCCTTCGGTGTCTATATAAACCGGAGGTTTTAGTCCATAGGACAACAACAATCATAATCATACGCTAGCTTCTAGGGTTTAGCCTCTACGATCTCATGGTAGATCAACCCTTGTAATACTCATATCATCAAGATCAATCAATCAGGAAGTATGGTATTACCTCCATCGAGAGGGCCCGAACCTGGGTAAACATTGTGTCCCCCGCATCCTGTTACCATTAGCCTTAGGTGCACAGTTCGGGACCCCCTACCCGAGATCCGGCGGTTTTGACACCGACAATTTTATTTTCCCACACAATACTTCAACATCTCTAACAATCCCAACTGGTGAAATAGTGTCTCTGTTGGCAAGCTTAATAGTAACATCAATATCTTCTATCTCAGCAGGTGCAAATATCATTCATAATTTCTTTATATAAGGTATAAGGTATTGCACTCACACTAGCACCCACATCACACAAGCCATGATAACAATGATCTCCTATTTTAACAGAAACAACATGCATGCCAACAACAGGTCTATGTTTATCTTTAGTGTCGGGTTTAGCAATCCTAGCAGCTTCATCCCAGAAATAAATAACATACCCATCAATATTATCGACCAAGAGACCTTAACCATAGCAATACTAGGTTCAACTTTAATTTGTTCATGGGTGTAGGTGTTCTAGTATAACAATTACGAACCACAGTTAAAGCTTTAACATGATCCTTTATTCTAACAGGGAAAGGTGGTTTCTCAATATAAGCAGTAGGAACAATAGGATCGACATTATAAGTAATAGTTTCTTCTTCAAATTTAATAGGTTCTACTACTTTAACTTCAATGGGAGGATGATATTTAAACCACTTCTCCTTAGGTACATCAACATGAGTAGCAAATGATTCACAAAAAGAAGCTACTATCTCAGAGTCAAGTCCATATTTAGTGCTAAAATCACGAAAAGCATCGGTATCCATAAAAGATGTAACACAATCGAACTTAAGGTTTATACCTTACTACTTACCTTCGTCGAGTTCCAAACTTCAGAGTTGTGTTTAATTCTTTCCAATAAATCCCATTTGAATTCAATAGTCTTCATCATAAAAGAACCAGTACAAGAAGTATCGAGCATGGATCGATCATTATGAGAAAGCCGAGCATAAAAAATTGGATAATAATTTTTCTTGAGAGCTCATGATTGGGGCATGAATATAACATTGACTTAAGCCTCCTCCAAGGTTCAGCAATATTTCTCCTTCACAAGGCCAAAAATTTTATATATAATTCTGATCACGATGAACCAGATGCATAGGATAAAACTTTAGATGAAATTCCAATTTCAATCGGTTGTAGTTCCATGATCCAATATCATCACATAGCCTATAACATGTCAATGCCTTTCCCTTCAATGATAAAGGGAAGACCCTAAGAGCTAGCCTATGATGGTATGATTGTAATTGTGATCGGCCTTCTAAGGACCAACCTCTTCAGTTTATATAGACACCGGAGAGGGCTAGGGTTTACATGGAGTTGGTTACAAGGAAGGAAACACAATATCCGGATTGCCAAGCTTTCCTTCCACGCAAAGGAGAGTCCCATCCGGACACGGGCCAAAGTCTTGAGTCTTGTATCTTCACGCTTCAGTAGTCCGGACGGTGTATATAGTCCGGCTATCTGGATACCCCCTAATCCAGGACTCCCTCAGTAGCCCCTGAACCAGGCTTCAATGACGATGAGTCCGGCGCGCAGTCTTGTCTTCGGCATTGCAGGGCGGGTTCCTTCTCCGAATACTCCAAAGTAATTATCGAACACGTAGACCATGTCTGGATCTGCAAAATGATCTTCACATACCGCTGTAGAGAGAATGATATTTCACAAATGCAATTTGCTGACAACTTTTTAGACAACGCGACGTGTCATTGCGGTCGGGTCATTATTCAAACCGTTTTCCTACAACCAGCCACAGCGCATATTGCGAGGCGGTTTCCTTGACACGTCTTATCAAAGCAGAGATCGTGTCCCTTTATCATGGGATTCTCATCAATACGGGTATGGGTAATCCCACCACACCATCAATCGTGGCGCTTGGGAAGCAGGCGATTCCCAACGGGCAAGTGAGGAGGCGCACGACTTTCGTCGACTCTACAAAGGGATAAGATTTCCCCATTTTGCCCACGCCTCCTTCCTCCTTTGCCCACTCTTGCCCCCTCGAGCTCTAGCGCCCAAGCCCAAGTCTTCTCTGCATAGCTAAACATGTCCGGAGCAGGAGGCAAGTGGGTGGCTTCCACCGTCAAGGAGAAGCATATCGGAAATCTTCGGGCGGCCGGATACTTGGCCGCAGACATAGCGCACCGGCTACCGGATGTCGGGCAGGTCATTCCGACCCCAGGACCCCATGCGAGGGTCGTGTTTGTCGCCCACTTCGTCCGTGGACTGGGATTCCCACTTCATCCCTTCGTCCGCGGGCTCATGTTCTACTACGGGCTAGATTTCCATGATCTAGCCCCAAATTTCGTCCTCAACATCTCGGCGTTCATCGTCGTATGCGAGGCCTTCCTCTGCATCAAGCCTCATTTCGGCTTGTGGCTGCAAACCTTCTGCGTGAAGCCGAAGATTGTGAGTGGCCAGCAAGCAGAGTGCAGAGGAGCCATGGTGGGCAAGATGCCTAACGTCACCTGGCTTGATGGCTCCTTTGCGGAAACCGTGAAGGGGTGGCAGTCGGGGTGGTTCTACATCACCGAGCCGCACGACGCCAACTGGGAGGCGGCCCCCTGAGTTCCGATCCAGCACCCCCATGCGGCTCACCTCCTGGGCAAGGAAGGGCCTGTCCTGGGGCGAACCTACAGAGCTGACCGGACTCCAAAACTGCATCAAGAGCATGAAGGACAAGAACATCAAGCTTGTCAACGTGATCCAGGTCAAGCTCGTTCGCCGGATTCTGCCGTGCCAAAGGCGGGCATTCAATCTGTGGGAGTTCGTCCCGGCTGAACACCAGACGCTATAGAGGCTCTACGACATGACGCATAAAGGCGCATGGAAGGTGTTGTTCAAGGCCTCCGAAGTACCTCCTCCCACATTCGAGGACCGCGGTCTTCACGCCGCGCGGCCTCCTAGTCAGGTGAGTTCTTAGACTACCACCGGATTCGGTTCTTCCCAATATATTCATGGGGGAGTCTTAAGTAACTGTGCATATTTGCTCACGATTATGTGGAGACAGCGGAGCAGATTGACTATCCGGCTCCGCTGCCAGAAGGCCCTACTGATGCTCTCCTAACGGAGATGCTAGTCTCGGCGCCCTACAAGGTGCCGGAGAAGAAGGCTGAAAAGAAGGCCCCGGGGATCCGAAAGGGTCTCCTGCGTAAGGTTGTGCCGGAAGCCTCGTCCGAAGACGACGAGGCACACTCCTCCCATGAAGGGGAGGAAGAAGAAGAAGAAGACGCCCCATCCGGAATGGATGAGGGGCCCGGGGAGGCGGACCAGGGGGCCAGAAAAGGCCCTCGGCGCAAGGCCGTCATACCCACATCCTCTGACGACGACGAGACAGATTCCTCCCGTGGAGGCGGGAGGAAGCAAGAAGAAACTCTACCTCCACGCACTGGGGAGGAGAAAAAGAGGAAAGCCGCCCTGGAGGGGGAGGCTAGGGCGTCCAAGAAGGGAAAGGTGTCCCTTCCGGATTATTCCGCGACGATCGCTCTCAGCGAGGAGGGGTGGCTGCCCCAGGGGAAGCCCCCAGTGCGATTGTAAGTGTCCGCACTCTACCATGATTTCACTCCATAGCTTTTTTTATAACGCCGAACATATATGCTGTCCGGCCAGGGTTCACCCTGAAGTATCTTCTTCTGGGTCCCTGAGTGATTCGGAGATGAATTTGCTCCCGACGGCCACTACTCCTCAACCCGCGGATGACACGGAGGTGTTGTCCCGAAGGATCCCAGAGCGGGGGGGGGGGGATGACTCTGGCGACGCCCGAAGGCGGGATTCTAGATGTCGTACACGCGGGGTTCAAGATCCCCGTAGATCGTGTCGATGAGAGCCACAGTAGGCTGGGCTCTCAGCCGAACAATGTTCCGGATCCTTCAATGGTTCCCGACTCAGGCAGGCAGCCCCTCGTTAGGGAGGGCGAGCCGTCTGCGTCGAGGACTTCCGTTGCGCCCGAGGCGCCGGATTGTCTGCTGGAAGTGCTTCGCGGCGCTTCCATGGATAAAGAGCACCGTTGTCGGTGTCAAAACCGGCGGATCTCGGGTAGGGGGTCCCGAACTGTGCGTCTAGGCGGATGGTAACAGGAGACAAGGGACACAATGTTTTACCCAGGTTCGGGCCCTCTGATGGAGGTAAAACCCTACATCCTGCTTGATTAATATTGATGATATGGGTAGTGCAAGAGTGGATCTACCACGAGATCAAGGAGGCTAAACCCTAAAGCTAGCCTATGGTATGATTGTTGTAATATATGTTGTCCTATGGACTAAAGCCCTCCGTTTATATAGACACGGAGGAGGCTAGGTTACACACAGTCGGTTACATTGGTAGGAGATCTACATATCTCAGACGCCAAGCTTGCCTTCCACGCCAAGGAAAGTCCCATCCGGACACGAGACGGAGTCTTCAATCTTGTATCTTCGTAGTCTTGGAGTCCGCAGACGATGATAGTCCGGCTGTCGGACACCCCTTGTCCAGACTCCTCAAGAGCCCACGAACCAGGCTTCAATGGCGATAAGTCTGGCGCGATAATGTTCGGCATTACAAGGCGGGTTCCTCCCTTGAATAATCCAGAGAAGATCATGAACACCAGGATAGTGTCCGGCTCTGCAAAATAAATTCCACATTCCACCGTAGAGAGAATAAAATGCACACATGTCCAATCTGCTGACGTATTATGCGGCGTGGCATCACACCGCTACCAGGCTTTTACTTGAATCGTTTTTTTTATTATACCACCTATGCACGTTTAGCGAAGCGGTTTCCTTGGCACGTCTTGTCGAAGCAGAGATCGTGTTCCCCTTATTCCGGGATTCTCATCAATACGCGTGGGTAACCCAACCGCGTCTGCCGCCACGCCTCCTCCATCGAAGGTGAATCTTAACGGTCACGGAGATGACACTTGGTATTTTTCCCTTTATAAGAGGACCAAGGATCGCCTTTTCTTCAATCTCGCGATCGAATCTCCTTCTCGCTCCCGGGCCCAACACCCAGAGCACCAGATTCGAGCGCTTCGGATTCTCAACCATGTCCGGCTCCGACCTCCAAGGTCGGTGGATGCCTGACGGAGGAGGACGTGTTAAAGCTGCGTGAGGCCAAGTACCTGTCCTACGAGATTTCGCACAGGTTGCCTGCCCAAGGGCAGGCCGTGCCCGACCCCGAGCCTGGTGAGTACGTTGTCTTCGTATCCCACCTCCGTCGGGGTTTAGGCTTCCCGACGGACCCCTTTGTGAGAGGGCTCATGTTCTACTACGGGCTGGATTTTCATGACTTGGCTCTGGAGTCCATCCTCCATATCTCCGCATTCATTGTCGTCTATGAAGCCTTCCTCCGCGTCACTCCCCACTTCGGCCTGTGGCTGAAGACCTTCAATGTGGAGCCGAAGATGATCGGGGGGCGTCAAGCGGAGTGCGGTGGGGCGGTCATAAGCAGAAGGGCCGATGCCCTGTGGCCCAAGGGTTCCTTCCAAGAGGAACTCGGACTATGGCAGCAGGAGTGGTTCTATATCACCGCTCCGAAGGGCAGCAAGCAAAAGCCGCCGCCTTCATTCCGCCCGGGACCTCCACGCCGACCGATGTCGTGGGTCAACCAAGGGCTCAATTGGGGGCCGTCCGAAGACGTGCCCTCATTGCAGGGCCGGATTCAAGACCTCCAAGCGAGGGAGATCAATCTGGTCGTGGTGATGCAGGTTATGCTAATCAGGCGTCTTCTGCCCTGCAAACGCCGTCCTCTCCGTCTATGGGAGTTCAACCCGAAGGGACCTCGAATTCTCCAACACTTCATGTGTGCGACACCCGTGGAGATGTACAAGTTGTTCTTCGGACCGCAGGTAGCGTGTCCGGAATTGACCGAGGACACAAGCCTAAGCTGCAATCGCCCGGATACTCAGGTAAATAGCTCAGAGTCCGGACGTTCTGTTTATCTGCTTTTCTGGAGTTCGCCTCCTGACCCATTACTTTTCACAGGAGGAGTGGCGCGATCGGCCGATAAGGTGTCCGGCTCCTCCCAGAGACCGTGACTGAGCTCCTGTGGCTGGTCGAGAATGTTGGAGGTCACGCCCGAGGAGGGAGCGATGGGGAAAATAGAGGAGCTATTATTTCGCCCAAAGGGGCGCTCAAGAGGGGGAATCAAAACCCTCCTTCCAGGGGAGAGAGGACCGCCCAAGATCCGGAGGCCAAAGCCCCTAAACGGGGAAGAGATCTTCACGGGGGTCCAGCGTCCGGGAGAACCGGACGCATAATCGTCGCTAAAGGATCAGCCTCCATGAGCCGTGAGTAGGGAAGGAGAGTTCATTAGTTAAGAAAATACCTTCGCTTGTGCTTCGTGGGTAACCAAATTTCTATCTTGCAGTTCGGATTTGCAGCCTTCTCGTAAGAGTTCGTCTTCGGGGACCTTCTTCCGGAGATGATGGAGAGCGAACGCCTCCGCCTCAGCAGTTGTCCAGATAGGGCAGCGAGCCTGAAGTATAAATCACGGAGGGTATCCCGAGTCCGGAGGGGCCGGGGAGTTCGGCGCCCACTAGTATCCGGCCGGGAGAACTGAAAAATCTACTTGAGAGGGCGTCCATCTCAGAAGATCACCGTGCTTTGATGCGTATGGTGATTTGAAGGATTTCGTCCGCCGAGAGCGGATTGCGCAATGCCGCTACGAGTTTGCTGGTGGGATTTGAGGTACGCAAGAATGACGCACCCCCTTTTTTTGACAGTTTTGCACATAAAAGTGCGCCCTGTATAGATAGTAGCCCCTGAGACTCGGTAGGTTGTCGAAAGCGACAGCGTGCCGAGGATCAAAATCGCAAGTAATGAATGTCACCGTTCCTATGAAGGTGGCGGATAGTCCGAGGGCTAGCCGTACTAGTGGAGTTACCGAGTTAATGCGGCAACTTGACATGGCGGATGCGGACATCGCACTTGTCAACCGGCGACTTGATGAGTCGCAAGGTAAATGAGTTCTCCGCAGTCGCTTTATTAAGGGGGTCAAAGCCCTCCTCTGATAAATTATATGCTGTGATACAGACGGTGCTGCTGCTATGGAGAGCCTTCGGGCCGAACTTGCTCAAGCTAACGAGCAAGCCCGAAGGAGTGACGTAGCTGCCTCGAGGGCGGCCGAGGAGTTGAAAGCCGAAAAGGCTGCACACTGCCTAAGCAGGGAAGGGATGGCCGAACTGGCCGTGAAATTAAAAGATGCTGCCGACCGCAATGAGGCTCTTGAAAAGGAGCGCTTATCGGAGCAGGAAGACCTGGGGAAGGCCACCGCCAACGCCAAGGATGCCCGTTCTGCAATGCGGGCCATGAAGGAGGAGCTGCGCCAGGCCGGAGATATCGTGGCTGGCAAGCCTTTTCTACTGCGTCGCCGGTTTACGGATCAAAAGTATGCTCAACTTGGCCAGCTGTGGAGTCCGGAGGATCCGTATATGGACTTAGCAGCAAGTGCGGCTAATGCCGTTGAGCACTTCCGGAGCCAGAAGGATCACAAGATGGAAGAGCTATTTTGGTCTCAATTCCATAGTCCGGATCGTTCACTTCCGTTGACCGATCGGTTGGCCGAATGGGCCGAGCTAAATAGATTGTCCGGACTTGCCATGACTGACATCGTGGCTCATGTCTGGCCAGAGAGGCCCAAGGCGACGAGCTATTTCGGCTTATTGCAGCAATTTCTTGGAGCGGTGCCGCATATCAAGGAGATGAAGCGATCGGCCTGCATCGAAGGCGCGCGGATGGCTCTTGCCCGTGTGAAGACACATTGGACAGAGATGGATGCCACCGCTATTGCCGCCCAGGGTTCGGATGAAAGCCGGTTACCCGCCGAGCACTATTTTGGGGAAGTTATGCGTGGCGCTCGTGTAATAGAGTCGCAGTGCTCAAAAAATGTCACGTTCAAATGAACGGTTTAGCTTGTAAAGCGATGATTATGCTATGACTGCTTTTTATACTTGCGCGTCCCAAGTAGTAAAATTTCTCCTATGCGGCCGTTTTCGTATACATTTGTATAACCTGAAAGATTGCAGTCTTGGGCTTCAGCCTCCACACACAAGGTGCGGGGGTGTTCGCAAAAATAGCGCATTTTCACACTTAATCCGACGTCTCGGTCCTGTTAAGGAGGTGGTAGCATAGCAAACGAGGCAATCCGGACTATAATGCTTTATCACTTTCACTTAGCCAGTGGAGTTCGAGGGTGGGGCTATGATATAGCCCCTTGGGGCACCGCACATCTCCGAATTCGGGGCGCGTGTGTGCCTGACCGGGAAACGGTCCTTCGTCAAAGCGGGGAATTCTAAACATTCCGGTAGTCGATCGAGTGGTTGACCAGTCTCTCGCTGTATCATGACAGCCAGCCGCTTTCATCGAGGTGCTCGCCAAATTAACCGGGGCACAATCGTAGTAGTTCTCCTGGTGCCGCGTTAGCCGATGATACGGAACGTAAGGCAGCAAAACACAAGAGCCGGGCAAACCCAACATTTGACCAAAGACATGATTCAGAGCTGATGCATATAATGCCTAACTCGAGACGCCGAACACTCCCTAAGGTGTTAGGTCTTTATAATAATGGGCAAAACAATGCCCTAAGCCCCTAGTGTCCAAGTACGGGCATGGTCCTCTGACGCGGCCGATGCCAAAACGTCAGGATCCGCTTTGGTTATAGGAATAAACCAAGGGAGAATAACAACAAGAGATAGTAAAAAAGGTTTACGCAGGGTCTTAATCTGAAAAAAATCCTCGCAACGGGTCCCTACTGCACGTCTGCGCGTGTGTCTCCGTTGTGCCGTTATCCTGGACGGGTATGCACGTTGTTCATCTGTAAAAAGAGAGGGACGCTTAGTTTGAAAACGATTCATGCGAAAAAAAGGTATGTGTGAAAGAGGAAATGTAAATAAGTAAAGCGGGGTTTGTATGAACTCGCTGTTATTTGTGCGCGCAGCCCCCTGTGAAGGGGTGTGCGGCTAGGGAGCCCCTAGTCTACTGAAGCCGGACTCGTCTATCCGTGTCCGGGGTCTTTAAGTGACCCTCGCACTGAAATGATGCCACGTGGACCGGGCATCTTGAGTGTAAGAGACGCGTGATGCGGTATGGCGTTGAAACGGACAAAGGTCCTTCGTCCCAAGAGTGCTTGATATCCACTTTTAAATGGGACGATATGAAAAATTAGTTTTTCGTGCCGGGAGTTGTTCGGTGATCCGAACACAACTTCTAGTAATAGGGAGCCTGTGCACTTGGCGTAAGGGCCTGGCGTCACTCCTTTGAAGGAAGTGCGGCTGTGACAAATTTTAGTAGGGTCTATCCCCATCTTGCGGATTGTGTTTGAATACAGCAGGTGTAAGTCGCTGCCTTCGTCCATTAGGACTTTAGTAAATTGTAGTCCGTCAATTATGGGATCCAATACCAGGGTAGTCCGTCCAGCATTTCGAACGCTTCTGGAATAATCCAGTTGGTTGAAAGTGATTGGTTTTGATATCCAATCGCCATGGTCTGCTGGGTTGGACCGTGCGAGGCTCTTTTTAGAAAGTGCCGCACTATTTTTCCGTATTATCACACGAAGTGAGTTTACTGCTTTGACCCCTTGTGGCAAAGTCTTTTGTTTTCCGGTGCTCTGCTGGTGGGGTTTATCGTCTTCGCTTGACGCGTCGAGCCCCTTGTGTTCGGCGTTTAGTCGGCCGGACTGTTTAAAAACCCAACAATCTCGATGGGTGTGGTTTGCAGGCCTTCCGGGGGTACTGTGGATTTGACATATCTGACCCAAAATCTTGTTTAAGTTGGACAGCTCATCGTTGTCATCCTTAAGAGGCGGTGTTTTGTTGTTTGGCCGCGAGCTTTTGAATCCGGCGTTGACTGCCGTGCTCTTTGGGCTTTTCTCTTTATTCCGGCGCTGCTCTTTTCTGCGCCGTGATTTTCCGTTTCCATCTCTTATCTCGGATGTACTTGGGTCGCTGGTGTTGCGTCTTGCTAGCCAGCTATCCTCTCCCGCACAGAAGCGGGTCATGAGGCTTGTTAGCGCGGACATTGTCCTCGGTTTTTCTTGACCGAGGTGTCTGGCAAGCCATTCTTCTCGGACGTTGTGTTTAAAAGCTGCTAAGGCTTCAGCGTCCGGACAGTCGACTATTTGGTTCTTTTTGGTGAGGAACCAGTTCCAGAATTTGCGCGCTGACTCTCCGGGCTGTTGAGTTATGTGACTTAGATCATCTGCATCCGGAGGGCGGACATAAGTCCCTTGACAATTTGCTCTAAACGCGTCCTCGAGCTCTTCCCAACTTCCCACAGTGTTTTCTGGGAGGCTTTTAAGCCAATGACGGGCTGGCCCTTTGAGCTTGAGGGGTAGGTATTTTATGGCGTGGAGATCATCTCCTCTTGCCATGTGTATATGTAGTATATAATCTTCTATCCAGACTCCAGGGTCTGTTGTTCCATCGTAGGCCTCTATGTTTATGGGTTTAAATCCTGCTGGGAATTCGTGGTCCAGCACCTCATTGGTGAAACATAGTGGGTGTGCGACGCCCCTGTATTTGGGTGTGCCACTATCTTCGGACACTTGACGTGTTGCCTTGCTACTTGGGGCCTTCTTCTTTGGCCTGTAGATGGACCTGGTTGGGCCATCTGTTTTTCCAGGTTCATTAGTTGGTTTATGTGCGGCGCCGCTTTCAGAATTAGGCCTATCATCTGGCCGTCTATCCAACCAGGCAGCCTCTTTATTTTTTGACTATGGGGGCTCCATGGCCTCCTCGTTGAATTCTGGTAGCAGCTTGCGCTTCGGGTAGCTCTTTGATTGGTGGCCATTGCCGTATTTATCTGCGGTTTTGAGTACATTGCTCCACCTCATTCTGAGTGTGTCCTCCGCTGTTTTGAGCTTCCGCTTTTCCTTCTTCAAGCTTCTTGCAGTGTTGACGAGTCTTTTCCGAAGGTTTTTACCTTCCGGCGGCGTGTCCGGCGTGAGATCGTACGGACTGTCGTTTTCGCCGGGCCTGGACTGATTATCTGACTCCTCCTGTTCGGACGGTTGCTTATCTGCATGTTCGTCGTCCACTTGTGTGCCCTGCTGTATTGCGGGGTCTTTAGGAGTGTTGTTGTTGTCGAGGCGGGACTTAGGGCGGCGTCTGCGGCGCCGTTTTGGTTGTTTGTCGGCGGGGTTATCTTCTGCCGCGGCCCGTTGGTGGTCCTTGTTATCGCTCTCTTTTGGGGTGTCCACCATATATACGTCATATGACGATGTGGTCCTCCCGTGCCCTGTAGGCTCCGGTTCTTGTTCATCTCTGGCATCGTCGTCCATACCGTCGATGTCTTCGGAGTCGTAGTCTAGCATGTCGGTTAGATCGTCAACAGTGGCTACAAAGTGGGTGGTGGGTGGGCGTTGAATTTCTTCGTTGTCCGTATCCCAACCATTCTGGCCATAGTCCGGACAGGACTCTCGCGTTAACGAGAGACGCTTTAGCGAATTTAGGATGTCGCCAAAGGGCGAGTGTTGGAAGATGTCCGCGGCGGTGAATTCCATAACCGGCGCCCAATCCGAATCGATTGGTAGGGGCGTGGGATGTTCAGAGTCCGACGAGGAGTCCGGCACCTCGGAATCACGAGTTTCGCGGGGGACTAGATTAGTGTTTGGCTCTATCGCCGTGGAAGTTGAAGCCCCCGAGGTGGCGTCCATCCACCGATCCTTGATCTGGGCGTTCGGCTCCGGACTAAAGGCCGAAGCGGATTCGTGTAAGGCTGCCTAGGCACTGTTCGGCGGCAGAGCTAGATCATGCCCATCGTAATAGTGCGGCGCGCTTGGCTGTGGCTCGAGCCCGTCGAAGATCAAGTCTCCGCGGGCGTCGGCCGTGAAGTTTAGACTTCCGAATCTGACTTGACGGCCAGGGACGTAGCTTTCGATCTGCTCCAGATGGCCAAGCGAATTAGCCCGCAGTGCGAAGCCACCGAATACGAAGATCTGTCCGGGGAGAAAAGTCTCACCCTGGACAACGTTGTTGGTTGAGGATGCCATCGAGCCTATCGATGACAACACAGAGGAACTCTCAATGAAAGCACCAATGTCGGTGTCAAAACTGGTGGATCTCGGGTAGGGGGTCCCGAACTGTGCGTCTAGGCGGATGGTAACAGGAGACGAGGAACACGATGTTTTACCCAGGTTCGGGTCCTCTCGTTGGAGGTAAAACCCTACGTCCTGCTTGATTAATATTGATTATATGGGTAGTACAAGAGTGGATCTACCACGAGATCAAGGAGGCTAAACCCTAAAGCTAGCCTATGGTATGATTGTTGTAATGTATGTTGTCCTACGGACTAAAGCCCTCCGGTTTATATAGACACCGGAGGAGGCTAGGGTTACACAGAGTCGGTTACAATGGTAGGAGATCTACATATCCGTATCGCCAAGCTTGCCTTCCATGCCAAGGAAAGTCCCATCCGGACATGGGACGGAGTCTTCAATCTTGTATCTTCATAGTCTTGGAGTCCGGCGGACGATGATAGTCCGGCTGTCCGGACACCCCCTAGTCCAGGACTCCCGCAACCGTATTCTTATGAGTGCGGTGATTCAGAAGGTTTCTTCCGCCAAGAGCGGACTAACCGAAGCTTGCACCAGCCTCCTGTCAGGCTTTGAGGCAAGTAATAAAAATGTGTGAAATTACCACCCGATAGGTACTAGCCCCTGATACTCTGTTTGGTGTTCGGAAAGAAGAACCAAGCGGAGGGTCAATTATAATCTGCAGGGGTCTAATAATAAATATTCATGTGAATAAGCAGGCTATGCTGCTTGCCGTTGCTGCCCGCACAGCCGAGGTTGCCGAACTAAAGCAGGACCTGGAGTAGGCGCAGGGAGATCTTGACCTCACTAAGAGGCAGCTTGAAGAGAACAAGGATAAGTTATTCCCCTACTCTTATGTCCAAGCATTGTGACTGTATAACAGGGGCCACCGCCAAAGTGGCGTCCCTGAAGAAAGCACTGTCCGAGGCTGAAGACAAGGCGGCCTTGAAATGCAAGGATCGCAAAAAGCAAAGTGCTAGAGTGGGCGAGGTACAGCAAGAGCTCCGGGACCTCGGCAAGAAGTTCGAGTCCGTGGAGCATGATCTGAAGATGAAAGAGGCCGAGCTTGCGAAGGCCCTTGTGAATATGAGAGACGCCAAGGCCGAAGCCGAGAAGGCACAGCAGGAAATCCAGGAGGCCAAAAAATAGCGGCGGGTGAGAACTTCTTTATGCAAAGCAAACATGTGGAGGAGGCGTTTCTTTTACTTACCCGAATTCGGAGCTCTCCAGGGGCATTCGCAGATCTCTACCATGCAGCGTATCAGATGCCGTGGAGTTCTACCATGCCCAGGAGGGGAGCTCAATGGAGAAGCTGTTCTGGTCCCAGTATGCTGGGGCCGAACACCCAATGCCTCTGAGTGACCAACTAAAGCAGTTGGTCGAACTCCATAGGGCGGCCGAAGTGGCTATGAAAGATTTCATAGTCCGGATGTGGCCTGGTGAGCTCCTGCACACTAGCTACTTCGGCCTGATCAAGCGGATGGTGAATGCCTGTCCGTGGATTGAAGTGATCAAGCGATCCGTTTGCATTGAGGGTGCCCACCGGGCCTTTGCCCGCGCGAAGGTGCATTGGGGCAAGATGGATGCGGAGAAGCTGGTGAAGGACGGGCCGCCAGAGGGCAAGGCGCATCGCCATCCTGAGATGTACTATGATGGCGTTATGAAGGGCGCTCGTCTCGTGGCTGATGAATGTACCAAGGACACCATTTTAGAATGAATTTACTTCTGTCATGTTTGTAATTTAAAGACAAAGTTACTTGTGCTATGTAGAGCTTTTGTTATTTAAAATATTACCTTCTACGCAGCTGTTTATATAATTCTGAAAGTAGGCTAGTCATCGGCTTCCGCCCCCACGTAACTAGTACTGGGGTGTTCGTGGAAAACCCGGATACTCTTTATCCAGATGTTTGGTCCCTTAAGGAGGTGTCCGGCGCAGCGAACAAGGCAATCGGACTATGCGGCTTTATAACTTTCACTTAGCCATAGAAGTCTACAATTTTAAATTTCGGCGAAGCCCCTTGAATCCGGAAGGCCAAATTGGGGCGCTATATATGCCTAGATTGGACGAAGCCAATTTATCGCCTAAAGCGGAAAAATCTATAAGGATTTTAAGACCTCTCGAACAGCGACCAGCTCTCGCCACATCATGCCGGTCAGTTTTCGGCTTTCTCTACTGAGGTGCTCGTCCGGAAGAACCGGGACACAATCGCAGTAGTTCTCCCTGCGCTACCTTAACCGATATAACGGAACATAAGGTGCCAAAACAAGGGAGCTGGGCTAACCCATTTGTAGACCCAAGATATGATTCGAAGCTGATGCATATAGTGCTATAAGTTCGGGGTGCCTCACTATTGAAAGTGTTCGGACTTGTCTTGCCGTATTATGGGGCGCAATAAGAAGCCCCTGACAAACTGACCGTACCAAGGTGTATGGATGCAATATCAAATAAACATTTATAAGAAAAAAATGCTCAAATAAGAATAATAAGCTGACGCTATATATGATCTCCCATTTATGCATAATACGTCTAAGCGTATGTTTACAATGGATGCATTAAGGGGAGATAAATAGGACTATTTGACATGTCCTATCGAGGGGCAGGACGCGTACAGATAGATAAAATAGGTATAACGATCGTAAATAGATTCCACCTGGGTGTTTCCTTCTGTGCGCAACGCCTGTTGCCTCCTTGGTGTTCTCTCCTATGTGAGTCCGGTGATCCGGCTCTTCTGAAAAGGCTGCACTGAAGCAATGTCCTGAAAGGTAAAAGGGAAAGATTATGAAGGTATGTAGCCGTTACCCGCACTATTGACTGAGTTGTTGTTGCGCCTCCACCTACGCCCATGGTATCTTGAGTGTGTAATTGTGTACGCGTGGCATGAATGCTGCTTTGATGGGGCTTGAGAGGAGGCCAGACTGCTAGTCGCGCTCTTGGCGTGCGTGATGATCCTGCTGTGGGGTGCTTCGGACTCGCTTGACGGTGCTTGAGGTTGTCGTCGCCGGATTGGTGGTTTGCCGGAGGAGGCTACATTGTACTTCTGCCGCGAGGGCTGCAGTATGCTCTTCTGTATGGAGAGAGCGGTCCATGTTTCCATTGACTGTTATGACCCCGCGTGGTCCTGGCATCTTGAGCTTGAGGTATGCGTAGTGTGGTACCGCATTGAATCTAGCAAATGCGGTTCATCCGAGCAGTGCGTGGTAACCACTGTGGAAAGGGACGATATCAAAGATTAACTCTTCACTTCGGAAGTTATCCGGAGATCCGAAGACCACTTCCAATGTTATAGAGCCCGTGCAACGGGCCTCTACTCTAGGAATCACGCCTTTAAAGGTGGTTTTGGTGGGCTTGATCCTTGAAGGGTCAATGCCCATTTTGCGCATTGTGTCCTGATAAAGCAGGTTCAGGCTGTTGCCACCGTCCATAAGGACTCGCGTGAGGTGGAATCCGTCGATTATTGGGTCTAGGACCAATGCTGTGACACCCCAAAATTTTGACCTTGTTTTATTAATTAAAATTTTGCCAGGAAATTAAAACTTTTATTTTCTGGGCTCCCTTTTGATTTTTGAAACTTTTTCTCCCTTGCTATTATGGAGTTTTCCCCATAGAGAAAACTTTTCAAATATGTTATTGGACTTGTTTAACCTCTCAAGAAAAACTTTTCTTTTATTAGTAGAACCAATTACATAATTAAATTGCTTGATCTTTATTTTCTTGAAAAATGGTTTTTCAAGGTTATATGGCCATATTTGAACTACAACCATTTGATTTATTTATCTAAAAATCCAACCAAAATTTGGAGATGTCATGTGATATTTTTAAATCACTTTTATACAAAAATATCCTTTATTCTTGAAATATTTTGAGCTCTACACCCCAATTTCCTTCTCTGGTCCAGAGAGCAATTTTGCACTACAACCCTTTTAAAAAATTCTTTCTAGCCTCCACCAAAATTATGGGATGTCAGTATGATCATATTATTCCACTTTGAGCAAAAAACCCATTTATGTTCTTTGAAAAATTTGAGTGAATCATCCTCATTTCCATTCTGGTCCAACTTGAGGTTTTGTACTACAACTATATTTTAACTTGCTCCTTTTGCTGTGATTCTTTTTCCTACTTGTAGTCCTCCATGTTAAACCCTTAAGTCCAGGAGAGTGGACCCATAGGATGATTCTAAGTGCTTGCAACAATGCCATTTGCTTTCTGTCGAAAATTGAATTTTTGCAAAACTTGCACTAGCAAGTTTCCCCTTTCTGCAAACTAACTTCACCACTCCCTCTGGCATCCAAAGAGACACTGATCTGGGAGATTTGGCCACTCCAAGAATTGCCTAGATGCCTTTGGCATTTTGTCAAACACCCTATGTGCATGTCCAGATTTGGCATGATTTCAAGTCTACACTATGAACTTGGCCACCTGACCACACCACCTTGTCCATTGAGTCTCCCTCTATCTATAACCTAGTCTTGTGGCTTGCCACCCTCACCTGCGACCTGTAGCATGCCATGGCATTTCGCCGAGCACCTTGGTCGTGCTCTGGCGCGCCAGAGTAGCGCTTTGCACGCAGGCGGCTTTCGGGCGCCAGCGTCACGCCCCGGCCCTTGCTCGCCTACAGAGCCGCGCCCCCCGACCTCATCCGCTCCGAGCATCGCGCCAAGCCACCCTGGCATGCCTACAGCGCCGCCGACAGAGCTTTTTGGCGGCACACCGGCGGCCGCAGCGCGCCTCTGCCGTGGTCGGCGCCGCCCAAGCCACCCCCGCTCGCCACCTGGCGCCTGGCACAGCCCGAGCTCATCCACAGCCTTGTCCGCAAGCCCTCGTCGCCGCCACGTTGCCCTACAGCACAAAGAGGCGGTTCGTCGCCGTTCTTATCTCCGCCGCCACGGAACCGACCTCGACGAGCTATAAAAGGAGGCTCCCGAGCTTCCCCGAGCACGCAGGCTACCTCAGGCCACCAAAATGGCACTTCCCTAGCTCGCATTCGACCCGGGGAGGCCTCCTTCCTCATCTCCGGCAACTCCTGCCGCCGCCACCGCCCCGGCCAATCCGGCACCCCTAGTACCTCCCCCTCTCCACTCTCTTCACCAGGAGCTTCCTCTCCCCCTCGTGAACCCCTCCCCCTGCTCAATTTGGATCGGGAACCACCGCCACCCCAAAACCACTTCGCCACCGAAGCCTCCTCCGCCGCGAAGCTCGCCGCCGGCAGCTCCCTCCGGCCCCACCTACCTGACGACCACCGGGAGGACCGCCCTGGAGTGGCGGATCCATCCCCGCCCTCGGGGCCCCGCGAGGAGCCACCAGTCGCCGGCGACGATCGCCGGAGCTGCGCCTCTGCTCGGGCAGAGGAAAAGGCGACGGAGGAGACTGGTCAAACCTGACCAGTGGGCCAGGCGGGCCCACTGTCAGTGACACCACGCGCCGGTCCACGTGTTTAAGTGAAAGCGTAAAAGGCCCAAGTACGTTTCCCCCGCTTCGAAAGCGTATTCCCGGCTGAAACGTTTTTCTTTTTATGTTTTATTTAAAAACCAGATTTGACCAGAACTTTGACTGGTTATATCTTTTTAAATACAACTCCAAATAAAATGATTCTTTTTCCCACCTCTCAAAAATTTTATCTAGTTTATTTTAAGATTTATTTGAAAAAAATTCAAAACAACTTTTGGTGCTGTTTTTATTTTGTGTGTTAATTCTTTATATTGCTAAAATAGGATTTTTGAAGAGAGGAGAAACTTTCAAAAGTTTTGAAGTGCACCCCACCTTACCACTCATTGATGGTAAGCATTCTGAACCCCGGCATAATATTTTGGTGTGTTCGTTGACACGTTTATAACACCACCTCATTTCGAAGGACTTGTCATTTCATGTGATATGATCATATGCATGAGTGCATATTAGTGATTTCCATGCTGTTGGAAATAAACACACTTGTGTTGTTAATCATCCTCATGTGTCTTGCATGCATGCCGGAAAGGAATCCGGGAAAGCCTCTGCCTTGGGTAGGTATGAGCTTGTCGCCGGTCTCCGTAGGGACGGGTATGTCCGGTATGGCATTGTAAGATATAATGAGTGTTGATTGGATTGGTTGAAGTATATTGGTATACATGTTATGCAGGAAACTATAAACCTCCTGAGTCGACCGTAGATCGAGTCTTGTTCCAGCAACCCCCACACTTGTTTCGTGCTACCACTTGTCCCCGCCATGTAGGGTGCAGTTCGATAATTTGTCAACCCCTTTCTAGCACACACCATACAGAGGGGCCGGGATGAGGGTACCATGGCCATGGATTAAAGCCAGTCATCCGGTCTGGGGGCATGGGTGTTTCCGGTTGGGACCGAGAGGGGAGGCCACCCCTTAGTGCGCGCGATATAAATTTGATCCCATGCTACGCGAGGTTGTAGCCTCCCCACTTAGAGTTTGCTTGACAAGTGTCGTGGGTGATTCCAGACACGAGTGAGTTAAGCTGGTGTGTGCAAGTCAGGTGTGTTTTCATTTAAAAGACCGTAAGCGGAATTAGTCCCGATGGACTACAGGAATCCGTTACTCGTGGGTAAAGAGTACACCCTATGCAGAGATTAAAACCTATTCGAATAGCCGTGTCCATGGTTAAGGATTACAGTCTGGGACGGGTCAAGTGTCGGTCTTAGTGTCGGTCTTCGGAGGTGAAGCTGCTAACCAGAACTGGAACAACATGGATTGTGACTTGTGACTTATGATGATTATGATTATTATTATCGTTGACTAACCCGTGATATTATTGTTATTATCGAGTATCTCTGGGATGGTCCTACCTCCGGGATATTCACTATAATTGTTTCTTTTAAAGCCCTTGGTGTCGCTCAGACGCCCGACTGTGGCATTTCTTTTAAAGCCCTTTATGTGGTGTCGCTCAGACGCCCGACTGTGGCATTTCTTTTAAAGCCCTTTATGTGGTGTCGCTCAGACGCCCGACTGTGGCATTTCTTTTAAAGCCCTTTATGTGGTGTCGCTCAGACGCCCGACTATGGCATGCTTGTTATTTATTTCATAATTTTTAATAGTTCCATGACATTGCATATTCATATTTTACATGCTTACACACATCAGAGTTATATTTATCTTGTGACTGACGTCATGAGCATAAAATATTGTCAACATATCATTGTTATATTATACCTGTGTTCAAAATGTTTGCGAGTACATTCAAAGTACTCACTGGCTTGTCCCTGGCTATTGTCTTGGCCAGACTTTCTTGCATGGAGAGGAGCGACACGATGACAGCCCCGAAACCTAAGCAATGGAGATAGCAGCCTCGCAAAGATAGGAGTTAACCTGGTCAGCTGTTCCTGTGGGAATTGGAGTCCCATAGACACTGATGATCCACAAAACCGCTTCCGCCATCAACCACTAGAACCATTTGTTGTACTCACAAGCCAGAATGGTCTTGTACTGCATATTTTGTATTCTGCTTGGAATTTCTATATCAAGTTGGAGCCTCATCAGCTAACAGTAATCCTGGGGCTGATGAGCACGACGGTCCTTTCTGGAAATTTATTACCCGGAAAACCGGTCGTGACAAATGCGGCTGAGCCGTCGTGACGGATGCTAGTAGGATGATCCCTACGATCAAAGGTGATCGGACAAGCTGACCATGGGTTGAACTTGGGTTCGACTGGCTCCATCGCGTAGACGTCCCGTAGTGCCCGCTTCTGTTCCCGCTTGGGGATGTGAGTGGCGTAGATCATGTTGACCGTTTTAACCTGGGGGGGGAAGTTCTTTTGTCCCCCCGTGTTCGGACGCCGGGGCTCCTCGTCATCGTCGCTGTGAAGCCCCTTGTCCTTGTTTTCGGCGTTTATTTTGCCGGCCTGTTTGAATACCCAATAGTCTCTGTTGGTGTGGTTGGCTGTCTTGTCCGGGGTGCCATGAATTTTGCACGAGCGCTCCAGTATATGGTCTAGACTGGACGGTCCCTGATTGTTTCTTTTGAAAGGCTTCTTCTGCTGACCGGACTTGGGACCGCTGAATCCGGCGTTTACTGCCGTGTCTTCAGTGTTGTCGCCGTTGTTCCGTCGCTTATGTCTGTTGCGTCGTGGCTTGCTGTTATTGTCGTGGACATCCGAAGTGCCGGAATGTGGTGTGGTGCCGCTGCGAGCCAACCAGCTGTCCTCGCCCGCGCAAAAGTGGGTCATTAGTGTTGTGAGAGATGCCATGGACTTGGGTTTTCCTGGCCAAGGTGTCGAGCAAGCCACTCATCACAGATATTATTCTTAAAAGCCGCCAGGGCTTCGGCGTCCAGACAGTTGACTATTTGGTTCTTTTTAGTTAGGAACCGAGTCCAGAATTTCCTGGCTGACTCTCCGGGCTGTTGAGTAATGTGGCTCAGGTCGTCAGCGTCCGTCCGTGATCGCATATATGTGCCACGGAAGTTGTCGAGAATCCGTCTTCCGAGTTTTCCCAACTGCCAATGGAATTTCTTTGGCAGGCTGTTTAGCCGATGCGGGCTGGTCCTTTGAGCTTAAGGGGAAGATAGTTGATGGCGTGTAGATCGTCTCCGCGGGCCATGTGAATGTGGAGAAGGAAATCTTCAATCCATATTCGGGGTCTGTTGTGCCATCGTATGATTCGATGTTTATGGGTTTGAACCCTTCTGGGAATTCATGATCCATCACTTCGTCAGTGAAGTAGAGGGGGTGTGCGGCGCCTCTGTGCCGGGCTATGTGGCTACGCAGTTCAAATTGGTCTGGATTGCTGTGTTCGGCCCGGCTGGACTTGTTGATGATGTATCCGGCGTGACGGTCATTGTCGCGCGCTGGGGCGCGCCCCCGCGATCCGTAAATCGATATTGGCTGTCCTGCTCTGTTTTCCAGAATATCTTGCAGGTCTTGCCTGTTGCCCTGGGCCGTAGTGTATTGGCGTGGGGGTGCGGGCTGGTATTCGGGCTGATATCCCGTTTTATCCCGGCCACGGGGTGGCCGGTCAGCCGTTTGGTGCTGAAGTCCATATTCCTCGGCTGCCAGGACTTCAGTCCATCTATCTGTGAGCAGGTCTTGATAAGTCTGGAGTTGCTGCAACTTCTTCTTCAGGCTCCTCGCAGTGGCAATAAGCCGGCGCTTGAAGCGCTCCTGCTCCACAGGATCCTCAGGCACGCCGAACTCGTCGTCGCCAAGGCTAATCTCGTCTTCGGAGGGGGCATATAGTTGTCCTCCTCCAGATATCCGTCGGTCGCCTGTTCGTCTGGGCTGACCTGCTCATCTTCCTGTTCGGCCTGCTCGAAGGCGGGCTGGTCAGGGTTGTATTCCTCTTCGGCGCCATCCGGATTGCTTTCATCTCCGGGGCCGGTATTGTTGTGGCGGGGCTTGGAGCGACGCCGACGATGCCCATGCTTTGCTTTTCTCCCCGAGGGGTTATCCTCTGTTGCGTCGTCGCCATTGGTTTCCTTCGGAGTGTCCACCATGTATATATCGTATGAGGAGGTGGCCGTCCACCGTCCTGTGAGCGGTGGCTCTTGTAATTCTCCTGCATCGTCATCCATACCGTCAATGTCTTTGGAGTCGAAGTCAAGCACGTCGGTTAAATCATCGACCGTGGCAATGAAGTGGGTGATGGGTGGGTAGCGAATTCCTTCGTCGCCTGGTTTCCACTCAAGCTGGACATAGTTCAGCCTAGAGCCACCTGAAAAAGAGAGAGACTTTAATGAGTTCAGCATGTTGCCAAAGGGCGAGTGCTGGAAGATGTCCGCAGTAGTAAACTCCATTACCGGAGCCCAGCCTGGATCGGCTGGCTCGAGGGTGTGCGGACCGGAGCCAACAACCGGATACGAGTCTGGGGGCCCGGGGTTACAGGCTTCCGCAGAGGTGAGACCTGTGTTCAGCTCCATCGCCTATGAGTGTGCGACCTGCAAGGCGGGGTCCACCCCTCCGTCCTTAGGCAACGCAACTTGCTCCGGATTTAGATCCGAGGCTACTGCAGGGGTGATATCCCGAGCTTTGTCCGATAGCAGGTCTAAGCCGTGCTCATCGTGACTGTTTGGTGCTCCTGGCGCAGGCTCAAATCCGTCGAAGATCAAGTCTCCGCGAACATCCGCTGTGCAGTTCAAGTTTCCGAACCTGACCTTGTGGCCGGGGGCATAGCTATCGATCTGCTCCAGATGGCCAAGCAAATCGAACCGCAGTGCGAAGCCGCCAAACACGAAGATCTGTCCGGGGAGAAAAGTCTCCCCCTGGACCGTGTTGTTGACGATTGAAGGCGCCATCAAACCCTGCAGCGACGACACAGAGGAACTCTCAATGAAAGCACCAATGTCGGTGTCAAAACCGGCGGATCTCGGGTAGGGGGTCCCGATCTGTGCGTCTAGGCTGATGGTAACAGGAAGCAAGGGATACAATGTTTTACCCAGGTTCGGGCCCTCTCAATGGAGGTAAAACCCTACTTCCTGCTTGATTAATATCGAAGATATGAGTAGTACAAGAGTAGATCTACCATGAGATCGAAGAGGCTAAACCCTAAGAGCTAGCCTATGATGGTATTATTGTAATTGTGATTGGCCTTCTAAGGACCAACCTCTCCGGTTTATATAGACACAGGAGAGGGCTAGGGTTTACATGGAGTCGGTTACAAGGAAGGAAACACAATATCCGGATCGCCAAGCTTGCCTTCCACGCAAAGGAGAGTCCCATCCGGACACGAGCCGAATTCTTGAATCTTGTATCTTCACGCTTCAGTAGTCCGAACGATGTATATAGTCTGGCTGTCGGAATACCCCCTAATCCAGGACTCCCTCAACAAGTGACAGTAAATTTCAGCACACTATATAAATGTTTCCTTACCAAAGGCGCTTCACTCCCCGGCAACGGTGCCAGAAAAGAGTCTTGATGACCCACAAGTATAGGGGATCTATCATAGTCCTTTCGATAAGTAAGAGTGTCCAACACAACAAGGAGCAGAAGGAAATGAGAAGCGATTTTTAGCAAGGTATTCTCTGCAACCACAGAAATTATCGGTAACAGATAGTTGTGTGATAAGATAATTTGTAACGAGTAACAAGTAACAAAAGTAAACAAGGTGCAGCAAGGTGGGCTAATCCTTTTTTTAGCAAAGGACAAGCTTGGACAAACTATTATATAAAGCAAAGCGCTCCCGAGGACACATGAGAATTATTGTCAAGCTAGTTTTCATCATGCTCATATGATTCGCGTTCGTTACTTTGATAAATTCATATGTGGGTGGACCGGTGCTTGGGTGCTACCCTTCCTTGGACAAGCCTCCCACTTATGATTAACCACTCTTGCAAGCATCCGCAACTACGAAAGAGGAATTAAGGTAAACCTAGCCATAGCATGAAACAAATGGATCCAAATCAGCTCCTTACAAAGCAATGCATAAACTAGGGTTTAAGCTTCTGTCACTGTAGCAACCTATCATCTACTTATTACTTCCCAATGCCTTCCCCTAGGCCCAAAACATGGTGAAGTGTCATGTAGTCGATGTTCACATAACACCACTAGAGGAGAGACAACATACATCTCATCAAAATATCGAACGAATACCAAATTCACATGTTTACTTATAACAAGACTTCTCCCATGTCCTTAGGAACAAACATAACTACTCACAAAGCATATTCATGTTAATAATCAGAGGAGTATTAATTATCATTAAATATATGAACATATGATCTTCCACCGGATAAACCAAATAGCATCAACTACAAGGAGTAATCAACACTACTAGCAACCTATAGTACCAATCTGAGGTTTTGAGACAAAGATCGGATACAAGAGATGAACTAGGGTTTGAGGAGAGACAGTGTTGTTGAAGATGTTGATGGGGATTGATCCCCTCTCAATGAGAGGATCGATGGTGATGACAGTGGTGATGATTTCCCCCTATCGGAGGGATGTTTCCCCGGCAGAACAGCTCCGCCAGAGCCCTAGATTGGTTCTGCCCAGGTTCCGCCTCGAGACTGCGGCGCTTCGTCCCGAAAGCTTCTCTCCTATTTTCTCAGGGCAAAAGACACCATATAGCAGAAGATGGGCGCCGGGGGCCTGCCAGGGGGCCCACAAGATAGAGGGGCGTGCCCAGGGAGGTAGGGCGCGCACTCCATCCTTGTGGTTGGCTGGTGGCCCCCCTCTGGTGCTTTCTTCGCCCAATATTTTTTTATTCCAAAACTGATTTCTGTGAAGTTTCAAGACTTATGGAGGTATCTAATATTTGCTCCTTTTTCCAGTCCAGAATTTCAGCTGTCGGCATTCTCCCTCTTCATGTAAACCTTATAAAATA
This sequence comes from Aegilops speltoides, assembly GCA_021437245.1. Lineage (NCBI taxonomy): Eukaryota > Viridiplantae > Streptophyta > Magnoliopsida > Poales > Poaceae > Aegilops > Aegilops speltoides. Next base: position 51,514,634 of record CM038146.1, read on the forward strand.
AGATAGAAAAGACATAAGTATTGTGATATAATGTGTAATAACAGCCCCTAATGCAATAAATACGGATATAAAACCATGCTACAAAATGGACGTATCAATCGTCTGCTCCTATATCGCATGTAGGACATTGTCCACTGACTTTTATATGCCTGTTAGCCAACGTCACCCGACAAGGTAGCGAGCCTAACAAAGTTCGGCAGAGGAAAATTTTAACCTTGGCTGGATAGCTTAAGCTCTAGATGGTCCCCCATATTGGTGAAATCCGTGAAAGTCTGACTGTATTTTCTCCTAATATCACGAATATTAGTTATGAACTTATGATGTAGGCTCAAGTATAATAAAAACACTCATTGTGAACAATGGAAAAACCAAAAGATAATATACAAAATATCTTACAATGAAATTTACCCAAGGGTTAGATGACAACTCACTCTTATGAGACGTTGCGTTTGGAGATCAATAATACACTATACCAACACAAAGGCATGTTTAGTGATTGTTTAATGCACATGAAAGGTACAAAGTTTGCAAAACTATATACATAACCAATGTGTCCATTTATAGTATTAACCAACAGAAAAAGTCATGCATTTCCATTTATATTCTTTAGTGATAGCTACATGACAATAACTGTCTCATCTGTTTTAACCATAGGGCCATACAATGCATCCTTGGTTGACTACGATGGTAACTGATAATAGATACTACAATTATTGCGAAAGTTTTGTATATACCATAACGGAAGATCCGGCACCTCATAACAACCAATCCATGTCATTCGCGGGCCAGATAACGTCACTGGTTGATATCGACCCCACTATGGCAATTATTGCCATCTCAACATGCAAGTACCTTCTTCCATGGTATGATTTCATTGTTAGAATCTGTAACCTCAACGAGGCATACATTTTCGTAGTTGAACACCCCATGCACTCTTCAAGCCATGGCTAACAACCAACTAAAGGAGGGTGCATCGGGTACTATCAATAGAAATTGATGCATAACATTATGTGGCCAACATACCCGACTAGGGTGGAAGTGTGTATGGTATTTCCTAGTTTCAAAGAGGTGGACCCTAATAAACAACCTCAAGGCGCAGATGAGGGAATACACTATATTCTCATAGAGTGCCCGAGTTGGACACTTAGCTGGCCTAAGTCACAAATACATTTGGGGACACACTCCCCGCAGCTAGCAAACACCCTCACCACTGGCACTCTGTACAAATGTCCCTACACTGGACCATCTACTTTGGGTCCTTGAAGAGCCGAAGGTCCTCAGGCTATAGTGGTGGCTAATGATGAGGGAACTGATAAAGATGAGCCACCGCCTGACTATGAGCATGGGGAGGAGGATGTTAATATGTATTTTTCACAATGAATATGATGATGGCATGATTTTTTCAGTTAACCATAATGTTGCCGAGAGTCTGTTTAATGTGGCACCAGCGGACGACACTCAGAATGATCAATGTCCCTCCAAAGAGAAAGCCATGACTCTGATCACATTGAATGGGTCAATTTGAGACACTCTCTTAGCCCCCAGTTATTGTTGTACCAAGAAATGTGAGGAAGAAGAGACGGAAAAAATCCGATTACACAAGACAAGGGCGCTGCTGGTAGGCAGAAATTGGTTCGAAAGACGATTATTGATTTCGGTTTACTGTACCTTTTGTGTAGTTTCTAATTAAGTTTTTTTTGACAGAAAGACTGTAAGGGAACCCCCTACAGTATAATTGGTGCAACAAATCCAAATTGCAAGTACCATGTCTTGAATCTGGATGGGTGGTTTCTAATTAAGTTTTAAAGATGCATGGTGAAAATGACCTTGTAGGTTTACTTCATTGACCTTAGTAGTCATTTGACGTATTGAAACATGATAATTCTAGCACGACAACAACATGCGCGCTTCGGCTCATAAATGCTACCAATGCAGCAAAAAGATTAACTAAAAAATGCAACCATGACAGTTTATAGTAGCCCCAAGGCTGGAAAATTCTACTATGACACCAAATGAGCAATTTGACTCATAAATGCTGCCATGGTAAAGAAATGAGCCTATTTAACCATAATTGACCCCATGGTAGCAAATATGAGGCCAAAGGCTCAAAAGTTCTTCCATGACAACTAAAAGAGCCATTTAGCCTAGACTCGTTGCGATGGCAACCAATTAATGAGCCATTTCGCGAGCTAATTGAGCCATCTGGCTCAGAGTTGTTGCCACAACAGCAAAAAATGAATGCAAAACTACCATCACAGCAAATATGAGCCCCAAGGTTAAAAATTTATGCCATGCCTAGATTTGCTATGTGCTAATTTTGCTATTTGTTGCCATGTGCTATGTTTGGTATGTAAGTTGCTATAAAAGACATTCTTGCTATGTATATATGTTGACATATATTTGATATGATGTGATTTATCAACCAAAACTTCAACAGTTTCGAGGCACCGTAGTGAAGCTAGACGACAATGCATGTGTTTTACAAATTCGCCATGTGAAATGAATGCATGTAACTCAATGATATCAATGTGTATTATGTAAGTTAACGCGTGTGTTGCAATTTGTATATTTGAATTCATGTAAAATGTGAAACATAAAATTATCTATTTAATGCATACGCTTTATATTAATATATGAATCATGTGTGCAAACGCTACCACAACATGAAATACACTGTTGTGTCATGTTTTTCCCCAAAGCAAAGTACTAGTGGCGTGCAAAAATACAAGCACATCACCAATTCCCCAAAATACTAGGGTTGTGCCATTAGTATTTTGTATTACAAGTGGCGTGAAAGTCCCAGACAAGACACTTTTATGTGCCTTACTATTATCGTGCAGGCATGTTGGAGATATGCCCTAGAGGCAATCATGTATGATAATATTTTCTATGTATTTATGAATAAAGATAGTCCTTGGACATTATCAATGATGTATATCAGCAAGTACGTGCCTTGTTTGTGGGACAAAGCATTGTATGATTACTGTCCTAAAAGGTCTCTAGTCGAAAGGGTTGTATGGATGCGCAATCACCTAGACTAGCATATGACACGGTCGATGCCTTGGTCTCACTAGCGATGGAGCATTGGATGCTAACCGGATAATATGGACTTGGAAGGATCTGGTCGGGTTCGACTAGTCGGATACGAGTCGAGATAAGGTGTGAGTCGGACAGGCCCAACTATGAGACGTAGCAATATGTCATCTGTGAGTCTCTAGTACAACATACGTTCTATGTCCGAAGACCTGAGCTGGCGCATGTACTCGGGATGGTGACATACCTGCTTTGGGCCAACCAAACGCTACTCGGTGACTGGGTAGTTACAAAGGTAGGTTTCGGACTTGTCCAGACCCATGCTACAAGACATGGTCGAGCAAGATGGGATTTGCCCCTCCTGTTAGGAGAGATATACTATGAGCCCCTTGTGTGATCCGACCAGGATAAGCATGGCCATGCGACAAGGATTATGAGATAATCCGATTTGTGGTCAGCATATCTGGAACGAGAAAGATATTGGGCTAGCACAAGGATGACAGACTCGCCTTGAGCCCGACAACATATATCATGTGGCAAAAAGGAATAGAAGTGTGATGTACAGGTTTGACAACCAGATTCATTGTCTATTTGGTGGTTGGCACGCCTTGCTAGAGGCCGCTACCAGCCGAGCGGGTCGGAGGTGATCTGACCTGCGACCAAGCCGACTTGAACCTAAGGGGTCGCGCGCTTAAGGGAAGGAACCTGTGAGGCTCGATCAGACTGCGCGCTTAAGGGAAGGAACATGTGAGGCTCAGTCAGACGTCACGAGTCAGGTGTGATCCTACTCGGACTCGGATCCATGCCGAACAGACTTTGGGGTTTAGGATCCGTGTGAGGCCCAAGCATTGAGCCCACGATGGATATGCCTATACAAAGTGGGGGTGAGGCACACTCATGCGATTGATCGCTTCGGTACTGTCACTAGGGTTTGCATGTGTTGCGAATAGCAACCTCCACTCGCCGTCGACTGTGTGACCAGACCTAGCAGACCGCTGCATGGTGTTCCTCCTGCACGCGTGGATACTGTTAGATGCGGTGCACCTGTGCCGCTCCGGCGAACTTGTATGTGGGATCGGGCTGTTTGACGGAGATCGGACGAGGAGGAGACAATCCACGTTGACGCACTACCCCAACTCTTCTTCTGTTGCACATCACTGCGCGTCTAGTGGTAACGATCTGTGATCCATCTTCCGTAGCATGTTCTTGGTTGTTCTGCACGTAGGAAAATTTTAATTTCCAGTTGAGGCATCCTACCGTAGAACCCAACAAGGCAGACACGCCACTAGTAAGTTACTCGCTCATCATTAGTAATCACTTACAAGTGGCATCATACTAGTGGTGTGCCGGCCGAACGCCGCTAGTACGCACATGCGCAAGCTGGTGATAAGGGGGTCCTGTACATTGGTGGTGGAAGTCACGATGCTCTTGGGCGAAGCTCTCAGCTAAGGTGCGGGATGGTGGCCATGGACGTGCAGGGGGTGGGCTGATTGTGGTACGGCGTTCAGTGACGGTGATGTAGGAGGTGTCTTCATGACTAGTTGTACTATGTTGCAGAGGTTGCTGCCCTCTTCCTCAAGGCGGCGCCTTGGAGTACATGGTTGAGGGCTCTCATGACTTCAAAAAATGTGCTCTTCATCCTGCCAGCCATTTTCTTGGAGTTTTTTTTGTCTTTTTTTGAAAAGGAGAATAACCTTGGCCTCTGCATCAAACAATGCACTCATCCATCTTTATTAAATTATTCAACAGAGACTGGCACAATAAATACAAGGATCAATCCAAAGCCACCTTTCTGACGAACTATGTCACTACACCGCACCAACGCACACCATCTAATCTGGTGGCCAACGAGAGTCGCCGCCTGCGAGCCGAGAGCACCAACCGTCCTAGCAAACCCAACGCGCACACCGCATGCGTGCGCTCCAGGATCCTGCGCTACCATCTACCGCCGTCCCATCTTCAAGAGTGATCCTTGCACTGACCTTGCTAGGCACAACTGTCGTCGACGCTGTCATGACGCTAGACAGCGCCACCAGCCTCCGTGCGTCCATCAACCCACCTCCAACACCGATACTCCACTGCACCATGCCACCGAGACCCACCGCCTCTTGGCCCCTCCATTCTCTGTACCTACTCCAAACAGTGCCCCCAGGAGAGAGAATGACACAAGTCCCTGTCATCATCCGATCTGGGAGACCCAGATCTGGGGTTTCTCCCAGAGCAGATGCCTACTAGAGGAAGAAGGGCACGCCATCTGCAGTTGCCAACGAACCCAAACAGTGCCCACCGACACAACGAGCCATTTTCCTGGAGTTGTCTTGTTGTTCTTTAGCATCTTTGTACAATGCCTTATGTGCATGTGGTGCGGTGTCATGCCGTGTTGTGTTGTATGTTCTGAATTGCATGATTTGTATATAAAGTGGAGCGGAAGCCCTTTTGATAAACAATAGATCAATTGCCTCAGTTGAAACTTGAAAGTGCATTTTTTGGCTTTGACAACGGAAGTCAGGGCCAAGGCCGATCTCATGCGCAGGAAAAGGGACAAGCACACGTACATCCGATATGTACCCAAGCTTTCTTGTTGTTTTGGTTGCTTCTTGTTTACTTCCGCTTAATCCTACGAGATTATCAATAGGTTAATATATTTGCTTGAATAATGCATTATCATCTGATTTCTTGATTAGATCGATGTGCTCTCTATTTCCAAACAGTTTTGGTCTGGGCCTATTTTGTTCAATTGGATAATTTCAATGCACAAATTTATCGAATCAAAATAAATCAATTTATTTTCTCCGGTTTCCCCTTTTTTAGGAACCAATTTGTTGGCATTCCATAGGACATATGTTTTGAGAAACCTAACCAAATTAATATACAAAATGCTCACCTTTACTTAATCGTGTCCCAGCCATATATACCTTCTCGTTGGTTTCACGATGTGAGTCGACATCAGTTTGGGGGGGGAGCGGAGCAGCGCCTCGGTCGCCATGACATCCAGCGATGGTCATGCCGACGGCCATCGTGGTACACAGGTCACGCGCTTGTAGCATAACCTGAGTCGCCGTAATTCGTCTGGGTCAACATATCAGCCTTTGTGTTGATCCCCAAACTCGCGCACAACATGCTACATGATTGGTTCACCGCGGTTGACCTCCTTGCCATTGGAGGTCGTTGTTGTTGCCGCGGCCTGCCTCTCGCTCTCTCTCTCTGCACCTCCCTCTCGCTCTCACTCTGCCACAACGAAGAAGAAGAAGGAAGAAGAAAGGAGACACTGGACACAGAGAAGATTTTCCGGCGCACGAACGCCACAGCCGCACGAACAGCTTTCACTTTCCTCGAGCACGAACTCAAGGCACACACACCACCCCACGGCGAGCACACATACACTCCGAGAGGCTACATTTCTCTTCTCTGGCAACTCTATACACCAGCACCACGACCACTTTAATACGCAAAGGCATGCACAGCCCAGCCGCCCAGATCGGCCACTATCCCATGCACTAACTACCTAGCTAATCCCTAGCTACATGCACGCTGCTAACAACCTGGAAGTGGCCGGCTTTGTAACCTGCGGAGACGCAGCTCCCACGCACCACACATGCACGAACTGCCGCACAGAGACTCGGCCGGCTCGGAGATTCCACCCGCCACGGCCACGGACACGGTCACGCACAGGCGTCCGGACTCGACCAACACACGCACATACCTGCACACGCCCGGCCGGTCGCCACAGACCTGGCACGTACGCGCACACGCCGGTTCACCACGGACCTGGCCTGGACGCGCACACTCGCCGGTCACCACGGACCTGAGCATGGCTTATTCCCATCATTCACGCCCTAGGCCATGATCTGCCGTCGCCGGAGTTGGTGCAGCTTCCGTCGTTGTCGTCATCATGGCCGCGGACTCGACCTGGCGCACTGACGGCCTTGATTCCCACGAGCTCGAACTCGACTCCGGGCACTGCCATTACAACATACACGGGGGTTTTATACCCAGGGACGCGCCGGGCACGCACCCACGTCCCAGCGCACGTCGAGCGCCCGTCCCGCCCGCTCTGTCCGCGCCCCCTCCGACATGCACGCACACGTCTGGGCACGGCGAGCCCGCGATGGACCAGCTCAACGCGCCCACCCCTGCTCGCCAACGGCCACCCTACACCATGGTCCCGCCGCGCCTGACACGCCCGGCGCGCGCCCATACACGCGCCTGACGCATCCGACGCGAGCGCCGCGGCTCTGTGCCACGCGCCTCCACCGTTGTCGCGCCGAGAGCCGCCGCGACGCGCTCGCCAGCGCCGTCGTCGTCGTGAAGCCGCCACCACGCAGGTCCTTCGCGGCCTCCTCACCGTGCCGCCGCAGCCACCATGCAGCGCCTCGGCAGCCTCCACGGTCGCCGCACGTACGACGTCACCGCCCGCCGCCTCCGCCACGCGCCATGACAGCTGCAGCGCCGCCCTCCTCCAGAGGCCGACACACGGCCCGGAGCTCCATCGCGCAGCCGCCGGCGAGCGCCGCCATCGCTGCCACGCCTCCGGCACGGCAAGCACGTCCAAGACACCAAGCTCATGATACCAATTGTTGTTGCCGAGGCCTGCCTCTCGCTCTCTCACTCTGCACCACCCTCTCGCTCTCACTCTGCCACAACGAAGAAGAAGAAGGAAGAAGAAAGGAGACAGTGGACACAGAGAAGATTTCCCGGCGCACGAACGCCACAGCCGCACGAACAGCTTTCACTTTCCTTGAGCTCGAACTCAAGGCACAAACACCACCCCACGGCGAGCACACATACACTCCGAGAGCCTACATTTCTCTTCTCTGGCAACTCTACACACCAGCACCGCGGCCACTTTAATACGCAAAGGCATGCACAGCCCAGCCGCCCAGATCGGCCACTATCCCATGCACTAACTACCTAGCTAATCCCTAGCTACATGCACGCTGCTAACAACCTGGAAGTGGCCGGCTTTGTAGCCTGCGGAGACGCAGCTCCCACGCACCACACATGCACTGCCGCACAGAGACTCGGCCGGCTCGGAGATTCCACCCGCCACGGCCACGGACGCGGTCACGCACAGGTGTCCGGACTCGACCAACACACGCACATACCTGCACACGCCCGGTCGCCACAGACCTGGCACGTACGCGCACACGCCGGTTCACCACGGACCTGGCCTGGACGCGCACACTCGCCGGTCACCACGGACCTGAGCATGGCTTATTCCCATCAGTCCTTGCATGCGGGGCGCACCTTTCTTCGGACTGTCCGACATCTTCCACATGGCCAAGAGCACGTGGATACGATACTGAATGTTTGTCAGTGACCCAAGATTACTCATGCAATTAGCTGGACACATCTGAGGTTTTACACACTAGCAAACACAGAGCACACATGGAATTTGATGCCATGAAAACTTGCTACAGCTTTTTTATTTGGAATACAGAGAGAAAAAAGGGTCGTTGCGCGACCGACCTAAACAAACACCACGTTCCTAATGACTCGTGTCACCCCACGAATCAGATCGTGCCTGCATGATCTACAGCTCCACTATTATCGCGTGTGATCCGATGTGCCATGCCATCCCATGACTCGGTTCACGACACGGTTGAAACTGGAGCGACTCCAACCTGATGCATGGACTCGACGCAAACATGCTTTCCGTCAAGACCGACTCTCAGCGCATATCGCGTGCTCGCAGGCAGTTCTGTGGCGCGTTATTTGGAACAAACAAATTGAAAGGGAAAAAAATTAAAGGCATGCAATAAGTTTACTTCAATGGATCAGCCCTCGATCCACAAACCCACATCGAGAAGTGGTCTTAGTGTATCTCGTCACTCTCCGAGTCGATCTCGTCGTTCTCTGAGTCGGATAAGTGGTTGTCCACCTGCTCGTGCCTAGCCTGCAATGCCGTCAACCACAAACACCACATCCAGATTCCGTTACATTCCCTCATCACCCAGGCAGAAAAAACTGAAAACCTTGGAAAAAAAAGAATGGAGATCGAGTTCATACCCTCCTCATCTGGGCACGACGGTTCTTGAACCAGATTTTGATATGCTGGGGCTCCACGCAGAGCTCGCGACCGAGATGAGCGCGCTGGGCCTCATCGGGGTTGGGGCACTCCATGAAAACACTGCAGTTTTCAAAAAAATAAAAGTAAAAGAAAAACCATGAATACCCTCCACATGAATCACCATGAAAATATGACACGAGAAATAAACCATACGAAATGGTGCTTGATCAACCTCTCGAGGATCTGAATCTGGTTGTCACTTAGATCCATTGTTACCAATTTCTTGCTTGCTCGCTCACTCTCCCAGGCTGCCTAGAGGAAGAGGAAGTGGAGGCAGGAAGATATCTTCGTACTGGATGCTGTGTGAACTCTCGTTTGCTCCTATTTATACATGAGAGGGTGGTGTTTCTCCTCTGCCACAGTGCTGGCGCAAAGAAGCGCCCGTCTGGCTTGCTGCTGGCAGTCTCCTGGCCGGTCTCTTTTAATGCCTCCTCCAATTTGGCTTCTTCCAGCATAAATTGCTGACCGTCCATCCCTGTATTGCTCCGGAGCACCAGCAGCAGAAACGTTCGCTTTGACTTTTGACCACCTCGGCTGTCTTGAAGGTTTCTCTTTCCAATATTTTAGCATGCAATTAGTAGGCATTAATTTTCAGCTTCTCACTTATGTATGGATATCAAATTAATCAAGTCATAGTACAGGTGGGTTGTTATCCTCTAAATCATAATATTCATATTCTAAGTAAGAAAAGTAGCATAACAATATACCGACCTATTATTGCAAGCACTATCATGTATCACTAGATTGCCAATATGTTTGCTTAACTGTACCATTGCACTCCTTTTACAATGGTCATTTTGTTACAAAATTTGTTCCTCTACCTGGGAGATTTTATTTAGTCCTGGCTTTTTTTATTAGCTTGGCACAAACAAGAAACTACACAACGGCAAGACATTGACCCTCCATTTCTGTTGCATATATACTTCATTTGAGTTAAACTTCTCAAGTAACATGCGTTTTTTCTTCAAGAATATTTCCAGACATTTGTTCCAAAAATATGATACATGCTTCGGACATAAAACTACAACTCATAAGAACTACAATCATTTCCTCTTGCAAAACTTATTTATTACTTCCTCCACAACCATTATACCTACCATGCATATATATGTAAACTGCGATTATCAAGATTCGTGTACTAAATGGAAAAGTGGGATTGTAAAAAATATGCAATACTAAGAAATATATAAATATACTAAAAGTATTCTTATACTTTTCTGTTGCTGCAATTCATAGTTGTAATTTCGTTTATTGGATATTATAATTCATCATTGACTAATAATATTGTCATGATTAATAAAGTAATGACATCTTACATATGTATAGCGATACTTTTCATTTAATGTAAACCCTTATAACTATCTGTTTTTTTTGTCAATGTGACTGTAGATTAAACCATGATTGATATCCATATTTAACGGGCTTTATTGACACAGAAACAAATTTCTTGTAGCTTTGTTGTTACCCCTTCTCACAATAGGGGTAAGTAGCGTAACTTTATCATATCTGCTTTTTACTACTAGGAAAACACTAGTTCCTAATCTGAGCTCGTAGATTAGACAAAATTGTGTATGTCATTGTTATGCTAATACAATAATTTAAATGACGCACTAAACAATACTCACATTGATATTAGTTTAAATAAAAATTAATGTGCTATTTCCATGTGATAAATACATGCTACTAGAAATGCACCCTGAGACTGTGGGCCGTTGGTTTTCTTTACAAGGACAAAGATGATTTGCATCAATCATATGGATTTGGCAATCACAAATATTAGTATGATGCAGGCTCAAGTATAATACAAATACGCATTATGAACAACGAAGCAAACCAAGAACATAATATACAAAACATATGATAATGAAATGTGCATAAGAGTTGGATAACAACTCACTCTTATGAGACATTACGTTTGGAGATCAATCATACACTACACCAACATAAATGCATGTTTTAGTGCTTGTTTAATGCGCATTAAAGTTTCAAAGCTTGTCGAACTATACATAAGCTATGCATCCATGTATACTACTGGCCTATGAATTTTCATTTATATTATTTAGTGACACCTACACGACAATAATTGTCCACAGTAACGGTTAACTGATACTACAATTATTGTGAATGTTTTGTATATTACGTAAAGGAGCATCCATTTGGGATAAATTAATGTCTTGAGTGTACTAAGTGTTATGATCATAGATGCAACAGTGCACAAAAATATATCTAGATGGTGCTTAATACTAGATTTTTTGAGTTGGTGATAACATGAGCTTGGAGAGCAAAATCAATGTCAATTATTTACCTATTGCAATAGCTCTCTCTCTCTCTCTCTGTGTGCGCGCGCGCGCGCTCGTCTGTCTCTCTCTCGCATACACACGCACACACTCTCTCTCTCTATATATATATATATATATATATATATATATATATATATGTGTGTGTGTGTGTGTGTGTGTGTGTGTGTGTGTGTGTGTGTGTGTGTGTGTGTGTACTCATTTTACAATGGATTTTCTATTGCAAAATGTGTTCATCTCCAGGGAAGAGGATATGGATCCTTCTCGGCTTTCCACGTAGGAAGACAGTGGAGTGAAAGCGGATTGTGCTTGGGCAGCCATCCCTGGGCAGTCAAGCCCTCTAGGTGCTCCGAGGTGATGACGGAGGGCTTCCAATCACCAGGCCTGGTGGGCAAATTTGCCACCTCGACCAAACGGGGCGACGACGAGACAAGCTTTGATCCAGGACGCTTCCACGTCTTGCGGCCGCACCAATCTTTTGCGTCTCGGAATTCAAGGTGTGTTCTTCTCCTGTGACGACGGCTGCTAAAACATCAGAGGAATTGGGAAGGGGAAGTTGCGTGGTTGATACCAACCCTCTCCCGATTAATAAGGAACAAAAGGGATCTGAAGTGGTAGTGTTCTTCTCCTGCGATGGCGGTTGCTAAAATATAAGAGGAATTGAGGAGAGGACGATGTGTGGTTAATACTAGCCCTCTCCTGATTAATAAAGAAGCAAAGTGATTTGATGTGGCAACACGGCTTCGAGGAATTGCATCGAAGCCAGCGGTGACACCTGGAAGGTTGGCACTGGCGATGGGTGGCGGCGATCGCCGTTGGGCCGCAATGCCTTTCTCTCCGGCCCACGTAACACCCCCCGGACATCGCCATGACCTCGAGCACACCAACGCCCAGAGGACACAGGTCCAAGAGCCCTATTTTTGTGGAGCCTGCACCAGGAAAAACCATGAGCCAGGGGTAGGAGAGCCCTAGGGGACAAAGAGGTCTCCAGAATGAAGCATCCAAGTCTGGTAGGCCTCCTATGGCTCAACCTAGCTGGGGCCCTCTGTCAACTATCAACAAAACCAAGAGCTCGTCTGGGTTCTCGAAGACTGATGGAACTCCAAATCTAGATAGGCTCAGGCGCTACTGATGGTTCCATGCACCGGGGGTAGCTTCTATCAAAGGAGCCAGCTGGAAGGCCCGGCTAGGGACCCAAGACACATGCCAATTAACTGGCATAGGAGGGAGCTCCGAACAATGGACTTACATTCATGATATCATCTTGGCCCCCAAGTCATCCTTGTGGCGGGCTAAGATTGGATCTATCTATTTGTAAAACCCTAGCCCTCATCATGTATATAAGGTGAGGGCTATGGGCTCCCAAGAGATCGACTATAGTAGAATAGACTCTTGGTAGCATCTTCATACTCCCCATTGAATCCCTTGCATGAGGTATACCCACCATGAATGAAGACAACAAGCATGACGTAGAGTATTACTCCTCCCCAGAGGCCCTATCCTGGGTAAATTGTGTGTGCGGGCTCCGTTCCGGTATTTCCGACCATGTTTGTGACCCTACCGAGGATACTGACTATTTTCGCTCCGTCAAGCAAGACATTTTGAAATACCTTCTTTAGTGCATTTCTGCGGGAAATGGGCTCAAACATGGAAGAAAATCATCACATAGAAGGATACACCAAGTGTTGAAACTGACGCAAAGCAAATGGAGTCGCCAAGAGGGAAACAGAGGAGAAGGCAGCGCATGGTACAACTACATGTGCTGGTACATGTGCTCGTACCACTTGTCGTCGACAACGTGATGTCCAACCAAGCGCACTTTATTAAAGAGGCCAAGTCTCATTGGCAACAGAGAGCCGCCCATCGATGAAACAAAGAACCAGGAGCCATATCGGGAACCACCTACCAGTATGTTTTTTGCCATTGACGTTGGCATCATTGTGCCAAGTTGGTTAGGCAGTTCATGCTTAGTTGGGGGGGAACCTAGGAGTAGAGCTTAGAACTCTTGAGGGAGCCCCACTTGACCAGATTCGAGAGTTGATTGTGATTGTAGATGCCTTGGTCTCTTGGATGATGTGTGGCTCCAGCGCTATACCCTTGAGGCCTCCCTTATGAAAATATGCAAGGCCGAGGAGTTTTATAGCAGTGTCGCGGGGGCCAAAATTGGCTCTTAAAAGGGGGGGGGGCGCCAACACCACCTATTTTCACACCATTGCGAATGGGCAACAACCGAAGTGATCAGTCCTTCTCGGTGGAATGGGGATGTCCTCATTGAGCAGGCCGGGGAGATCATCTTGCATATTTACTCCTTCTATAAGGGACTCTTGACGGTGAACCTCGTTATGGGGTTTCTCTGGCAAAGGACTCGCAATCAGCGGCCAGTGTGTCATCCATTGAGAATGTGCGGCTAACTTTGCCATTCTTGCTAGAAGAGGTAGGGCAGGTGATTGATGTTATGAATGCTAGTTCGGCACCTGGCCCCAATAGCCCACCAATGGCCTTCTTCCAGAAATTCTGGCCAGAGCTCTTGCAGGTGATCATGTTGATGTTCCATGAATTCCATATTGGGACTCTCAATATGGCACGTCTAAATTTTGGTGTCAATACCCTGATCCCCAAAATAGTTGGGGCGACGGATATTCGGCACTACAGGCCGATTAAGGTGATTAATGTGATCCCGCAAATTTTTGCGATGGTGTGTACAACGCGCGTTGCCCTGGTGGTGGAGTGCCTCTCACACCTTTACCAGAATGTCTTCCTATAGGGCCGCCATATCCATGAAAGGATTCTAGACCTTCATGAAATTGTGCATGAGGTTAGGAAATGCCGTCATAAAGGCGTCTTCCTTAATCTACACTTTCTGAAGGCGTATGACTACCTTGTCTAGCATTCATTCGCTTGGTGCTCAAACAGACGTGGTTCGATGATCACCGGTGTTGGTGGATCATGTTGTTGGTTAGGAGGAGTAACACTACTAATTCTTGAGCTTGCATTGGTTTTTCCATTGAAGACGAAAGGGTGATGCAACAAAGTAGAGATAAGTATTTCCCTCGGTTAGATAACCAAGGTATCAATCCAGTAGGAGACAACGCATAAATCACCAATACCTGCACAAACAATCAAACACTTGCACCCAACGCGATAAAGGGGTTGTCAATCCCTTCACGGTCACTTGCAAAAGTGAGATCTGGTAGAGATAGATAAAACTAAACAAAAGATAAAGTAAATATTTTTGGGATTTTTAGTTTATAGATCGGAAAGTAAAAGTTTGCAAAATAGTAGATCGGAAACTTATATGATGGAAAATGGACCCAGGGGCCATAGGTTTCACTAGAGGCTTCTCTCCAGATAGCAAATAATACGGTGGGTGAAAAAATTACTATCAAGCAATTGATAGAAAAGTGCAATGTTATGACGATATTTAAGGCAATGATTATGACATATAGGCATCACGTCCGTGTCAAGTAGACCGAATCCTGCCTGCATCTACTACTATTACTCCACACATCGACCGACTCCTGCCTGCATCTAGAGTATTAAATTCATGAAGAACATAGTAACGTGTTAAGTAAGATGACATGATGTAGAGGAATAAACTCAAGCAATATGATGTAAACCCCATCTTTTTATCCTCGATGGCAACAATACAATCACTGGGAAAGGACACCGCAAGATTGAACCCAAAGCTAAGCACTTCTCCCATTGCAATAAAAACCAATCTAGTTGGCCAAACTAAACCAATAGTTCGAAGAGAATTACAAAGATATCAAATCATGCATATAAGAATTCAGAGAACATTCAAATAATATTCATAGATAAGTTGATCCTAAATCCACAATTCATCGGCTCTCGACAAACACACCGCAAAAGAATATTACATCGGTTAGATCTCCAAGAACATTGAGGAGAACATGGTATTGAGAATCAAAGAGAGAGAAGAAGCCATCTAGCTACTAGCTATGAACATGTAGGTCTGCCGTAAACTACTCACACTTCATCGAAAGGGCAATAGAGTTGATGTAGAAGCCCTCCGTGATCGAATTCCCCTCCGACAGGATGCTAGAAAAGGCCCCAAGATGGGGTCTGACAGGAACAGAAGGTTGCGGTGGTGGAAAAGTGTTTTCGTGGATGCCTCTATTGGTTTGGGAATATATGTGAATATATAGGGCCAAGGGTTAGGTGAGAGGAGTCCCGAGGAGCTGGCAAGGTAGGGGGCGCGCCCTACCCCCTAGGCGTGCCCTCGCCCCTTGCCGCCACCTCG
Organism: Aegilops speltoides; assembly: GCA_021437245.1. NCBI lineage: Eukaryota > Viridiplantae > Streptophyta > Magnoliopsida > Poales > Poaceae > Aegilops > Aegilops speltoides. The sequence continues at coordinate 51,530,295 of CM038146.1, forward strand.
CGTCTCTTCTGACTTCATCTCCAAGTCTCCGGGGTGCCTTCTAGTCCAAGAAAAATCGCGAAAGTTTTGTTCCGTTTTGACTCCGTTTGGTATTCCTTTTCTGCAAAGCTCATAAACAAGGAAGAACACAAACTGACACTGGGCTCTAGGTTAATAGGTTTAGTCCCAAAAATAATATAAAATAGCATATTAATGCATATAAAACATCCAAAAAAGATAATATAATAGCATGGAACAATAAAAAATTAGAGATATGTTGGAGACGTATCAAGCATCCCCAAGCTTAATTTTCGCTCATCCTCGAGTAGGTAAATGATAAAATATAATTTTTGATGTGGAATGCTACCTAACATATTTATCCATGTAATTTTCTTTATTGCGGCATGAATGTTCAGATCCATAAGATTCAAAACAAAAGTTTAATATTGACATAAAAACAATAATACTTCAAGCATACTAAAAAGGCAATTATGTATTATCAAAATAACATGGCCAAAGAAAGTTTATCCCTACAAAATCATATAGTCTGGCTATGCTCCATCTTCATCACAGAAAGTATTCAAATCATGCACAACCCCGATGACAAGCCAAGCAATTGTTTCACACTTTTGGTGTTCTCAAACCTTTTCAACTTTCACGCAATACATGAGCGTGAGCCATGGACATAGCACTATAGGTGGAATGGAATATGGTGGTTGTGGAGAAGACAAAAAGAGGGAGATAGTCTCACATCAACTAGGTGTTTTAACGGGCTATGGAGATGACCATCAATTGATATCAATGTGAGTGAGTAGGGATTGCCAAGCAACGAATGTACTAGAGCTATAAGTTTATGAAAGCTCAAAAAAAACTAAGTGGGTGTGCATCCAACTTGCTTGCTCATGAAGACCTAGGGAAATTTGAGGAAGCCCATCATTGGAATATACAAGCCAAGTTCTATAATGAAAAATTCCCACTAGTATATGAAAGTGACAGCATAGGAGACTCTCTATCATGAAGATCATGGTGCTACTTTGAAGCACAAGTGCAGAAAAAAGGATAATAACATTGCACATTCTCTCTTTTTTCTATTTTTGTGGGCTTCTTTGGCCTCTCTTTTTTTGTCCGGAGTCTCATCCCGACTTGTGGGGGAATCATAGTCTCCATCATCCTTTCCTCATGTGGGACAATGCTCTAATAATGATAATCATCACACTTTTATTTACTTACAACTCGATACTTAACAAAATATGACTCTATATGAATGCCTCCGGCGGTGTACCGGGATGTGCTGTGACTCAAGAGTGACATGTATGAAAGAATTATTAAAGGTGGCTTTGCCACAAATATGATGTCATGCAAAGCAATATGACAATGATGGAACGTGTCATAATAAAACGGAATGGTGGAAAGTTGCATGTCAATATATCTCAGAATGGCTATGGAAATGCCATAATAGGTAGGTATGGTGGCTGTTTTGAGGAAGGTATATGGTGGGTGTATGGTACCAGCGAAAGTTGCACGGCACTAGAGAGGCTAGCAATGGTGGAAGGGTGAGAGTGCGTATAATCCATGGACTCAGCATTAGTCGTAAAGAACTCACATACTCATTGTAAAAATCAATTAGTCACCGCCTGACTATGAGCATAGGGAGGAGGATGTTAATATGTATTTTTCACAATGAATATGATGATGGCATGATTTTTGCAGTTAACCATAATGTTGTCGAGAGTCTGTTTAATGTGCCACCAGTGGACGACAGTCAGAATGATCAATGTCCCTCCAAAGTGAATGTCATGACACAGATCACATTGATTGGGTCAATTTTAGACACTCTGGCAGCCCCCCGTTATTATTGTACCTAGAAATGGGAGGAAGAAGAGACGAAAAAAGTCTGATTACACAAGACACGGGCGCTGCTGGTAGGCAGAAATTGGTTCGAAAGACGATTATTGATTTCGGTTTACTTTACCTTTTGTGTAGTTTCTAATTAAGTTTTAAAGATGCATGGTGAAAATGACCGTGTAGGTTTGCTTCATTAATCTTAGTAGTCATTCGACGTATTGAAACATGATAATTCTAGCACAACAACAACATGCGCGCTTTGGCTCATAAATGCTACCAATGCAGCAAAAAGATTAACTAAAAATGCAACCACGACAGTTTATAGCAGCCCCAAGGCTGGAAAATTCTACCATGACAACTAAATGAGCAATTTGAGTCATAAATGCTGCCATGGTAAAGAAATGAGCCCATTTAACCATAATTGACCCCATGGTAGCAAATATGAGGCCAAAGGCTAAAAAGTTCTTCCATGACAACTAAAAGAGCCATTTAGCCTAGAGTCATTGCGATGGCAACTAATTAATGAGCCATTTCGCGAGCTAACTGAGCCATCTGGCTCAAAGTTGCTGCCATGACAGCAAAAAATGAATGCAAAACTACCATCACAGCAAATATGAGCCCCAAGGTTAAAATTTTCTGCCATGCCTAGATTTGCTATGTGTTAATCTTGCTATTTGTTGCCATGTGCTATGTTTGGTATGTAAGTTCCTATAAAAGACATTCTTGCTATGTATATATGTTGACATATATTTGATATGATGTATGTTGACATTTTCTCTTCATTACGACACATCAAAGATTTATCATCCAAAACTTCAACAGTTTCAAGGCACCGCAGTGAAGCTAGACGACAATGCATGTGTTTTACAAATTCGCCATGTGAAATGAATGCATGTAACTCAATGATATCAATGTGTATTATGTAAGTTAACACGTGTGTTGCAATTTGTATATTTGAATTCATGTAAAATGTGATACATAAAATTATCTATTTATTGCATACTTTTTATATTGATATATGAATCATGTGTGCAAACGCTACCACAACATCAAATACACTATTGTGTCATCTTTTTCCCCAAAGCAAAGTACTAGTGGCATGCAAAAATACAAGCACATCACCAATTCCCCAAAATACTAGGGTTGTGCCATTAGTATTTTGTATTACATGTTGCATGAAAGTCCCAGACAAGACACTTGTATGTGCCTTACTATTGTCGTGCAGGCATGTTGGAGATATGCCCTAGAGGCAATCATGTATGATAATATTTCCTATGTATTGATGAATAAAGATAGTCCTTGGACATTATCAATGATGTATATCAGCAAGTGCATGCGTTGTTTGTGGGACAATGCATTGTATGATTACTGTCATAAAAGGTCCCTAGTAGAAAGGGTTGTGTGGATGCGCAACCGACTAGACTAGCATATGATACGGTCGATGCCTTGGTCTCACTAGCCATGGAGCATTGGATGCTAACCGGATAATATGGACTTGGAAGGATCTGGTCGGGTTCGACATAGTAGGATACGAGTCGAGATAAGGTCCGAGTCGGACAGACCCAACTAGGAGACGTAGCAATATGTCATATGTGAGTCTCTAGTACAACATACGTTCTGTGTCCTAAAACCTGAGCTGGCACATGTACTCGGGATGGTGACAGGCCTGCTTTGGGCCAACCAAACGCTACTCCGTGACTGGGTAGTTACAAAGGTAGGTTTCGGACTTGTCCGGATCCATGCTGCAAGACATGGTCGAGCAAGATGGGATTTGCCCCTCCGATTAGGAGAGATATACTATGGGCCCCTCGTGTGAGACCAGGATAAGCATGGCCATGCGACAAGGATTATGAGATAATCTGATTTGTGGTCTGCATCACTGGAACGAGAAAGATATTGGGCTAGCACAAGGATGACAGACTCGCCTTGAGCCCGACAACATATATTGTTGAGGATAAAACTACTGAGTGTAAACCGCCCAGGAGGGGCCGGTTCACGCTCAACCATACTAAAGCCCATGAAGACAAGAAGATGGCGCTTTACTGATAAAGCTTAGAGGCCCGAAGCCCAGAGGCGGATTAGGGCCCATAGTACTATACAGTCATAGTTGTATAACTTGTGTTGTAAGATAGGGAAAGGGAGAGACCGAGCCGAACACTTGTATGAATCGGCCTCGGGACTCTGTAAACCGGCCGGGCGTCAACATGTGCATATAAAGGGACGACCCGGCGGCGGTTCAGGAACAACAGACAACAACTCGAGACTCAGGCAAAGCGTATTTGCTCCATGGTCATCGAAACCCCAATAATTCCATCACAACTAGATGTAGGCTTTTACCTTCTTGAAGGGGCCGAACTAGTATAAACTCTCGTGTCCCTTGTCCGATTTAACCCCTTCAGGCTAATCTCATTGCGATGGCTCCACGACTAAGTCCTTCCGCTAGTACATCTGACGTGATATTTCCACGACAGTTGGCGCCCACCGTGGGGCTATCGCACGATGGTTTTGAGTTCTTGAAGGGCAACTTTGATGGACTCAAGGGGTACGTGGTTGACCGGATGACCAAGAGTCGTCGCGGCAAGCTCTACATCGACGACGCAGGATGGGGCCCCGAGGCCGGCTCAATTGAGTACGGGTACCGGGTCCCCTTTGGTGGGATTCACGTTTTCATTGGCAAGATCGGCGAACCGGGCCTTGAGCCGAACATCTCCACCGACCTCATCGAGACGGGTCATCGTGCAAGTCCTGCCCGGGTTCATCCTACCGTGAAGCGTGCGTTCATAGGATTCATCCATGGAGCGGAATCTGAATCGGTGTCCGATGTGAGACGACCGTCTACTTAGATGGTGAATTGTCCAATGGCGAAACCGAGTCGCTATACCAACTGCACGATGGCCGGTTTGAGGGATACTCCGATGGCGACAGTATTCCGGGTCCCCTTGAACCACCAAACATGGTTGCGATCTTCATGGCCGGTACGCAGCCCACTGTGCAATCTTCATCTACAGCAGCAATGGTCTCCGGATCGGTAGCCGCGGCAGGAGGCCCGGTGCGCCGGCCGGCTCAAGTTCTTGCCGGTTTGCTGGACGACACGGTGACTCCAGAGAGTCAAGCATTGTTGACCACACGGTGACTCCAGAGACTCCAGTTCAGCATAATGCGGATGTCACGAAGCTAAGGGATCAGATAGCTCAGGCCAAAGCAGACTTGGCAGCTGAGGAGGCTAGGATGGATGAAGAGCGGGCCGCTTTAGATGCCCAATCACAGCAGATCCAGGCGCAGAATTACCAGCTTATGTTGGATCAGAACGCATCAAACGATGTCATGAGAAGGAAGTACCGGTCTCGACTGCCGCAAATTTACGAGGGTCTGAATCTCTTCAGTACACCAGGAGCTGGGCCTAGCAATCCGGCAGGAGTAAACCGGACCGAGGCACCTGGGGCGGCGCCGGATCAGCCACGGACGATGGACCCGCCTCGACGGACGGACAACCCGCCGCAGTATGTCACAACACCACCGGGTCACTTTTCCAGTCCTTTGGATAACATGATTGCAGCAGCATCACATTTGGCGGCTATTCCGATGGAGGGTGATTCCTTAGCAGCGATCGAGACCCGACGAGCCAGGGATCTTCTTCAAACCGCCGCTGTATAGCAACAGGCTTATTCTTACAGCCGAGACTGAATACATTCAACCCCTCGTCCGAGCAAGAGTTATAGCAGGCACATAGACGAACCAGCCGTGTAAAGCAGTGCGTGGCGTCGGGATGCCCCTCGAGGGCCTAATCTGGCGAACGGCGTTTTGAATGCTCAGGATGTGGTGGTTAATGGCAGAGCGCGAAGGGAGGCCGCATTAGCAGCACAACACGCGGGTCATCTTCAACCCGCCCCAGTTCAGACAGCGGCGTCAGTAGAGCGAGGGACAGGGCTTGCCTTCAGCTCTTGGGGAGTGCCGTGTCTTATCCCGGCTCTACGTAATGTGCGATTGCCCAAGGATTTCAAAGGGCCACGCAAGGTGCCTATTTATACCGCTGATCAGCCCCCCGAGGCGTGGGTTGAGAGTTATGAGATGGCAATGGAGATGCTAGATGTGGATGAAGCAGCGTGTGCAAAGTACTTCACCATGATGTTAGAGGGAATGACTCGCACCTGGTTGAAGAGCATGCCTGCTTACTCGATCAATTCATGGGATGAGTTGAAGGCCAAGTTCATAGCAAACTTCAAAGACGCATGCAAGCAGCCTATGTCCATTGTAGATCTGGCGGCTTGTGTGCAAGGACAGAATGAATCAACAACCCATTGGGTGCACCGGGTTTCAGATATTTTGCACTCGTCAGGCCGCATCGATCCGGATACAGCAATTGTGACGTTGGAGGGCAATTGCCAGTTTAAGTCACTTAAAATGAAGTTGGGATGGCTCAAGCGTCACTGCAATGATATGGGAACACTCATGGCGGCTCTGGTTAAATATGCTGATTCTGATAATACCAAGGACCCTAATTCTGATGAAGAGAAACAAGAGAAGGGGAAGAAGAGTGCCGCTTCAATGGGACAACATAACCAGGCGGGCCACGGAAATAACAGTAAGCGTAAAGCGGACAATTCTGATTTTGTGGCTAACACCAGTATGCAGGGTAATATGCAGCGCCGTAAGGGTAAACCGCCCCAGTGCGATAGAGGAATGAATCTGGGTTGCCTGTTAAACAAGCCTTGCCCAAAGCACGGTACAAAGGAGGCTCCAGCCACGCACCTTTGGAAGGATTGCCACATCATGAGGGAATTCAAAAACTCTGATCTTTTTCGGTATGATCAGGGTCCATCTGGTGGTTCCGGTCCAGGATTTCATGGGCCGGGTTACGGTGGTGGCGGTTCAAACTCAGGGTTTCAGAATAATCAGGGCAATCAGAATAACCAAGGTGGTAACCATCAACAGGGTAATCAGGGGAATCAGCAGCAGTCGGGTTATCAGAGCAACCCAAAGCAGTTAAACGGTGGACAGTATCATGTCTTCACTACTAGCTTGTGCAAGCGCGATCAGAAACTCCATAAAAGGGCAGTGAACTCTGTTGAACCGGCAGTGCCCCGTTATCTACGCTGGTCTGAGCAGCCTATTGTCTGGAGCAGAGAGGATCATCCGCCCCGGGTTGACAATCCGGGTCACCTAGCTTTGGTGGTTGCACCGCAGGTGGGAGGTTATAAGTTCACTAAGGTGCTCATGGACGGAGGGAGCAATATCAATATTTTGTACTATGAAACCTTCCGGCGTATGCGGTTGATAGATAAGAATCTTAGACCGTTAAACACCGTTTTCCATGGAATGGTGCCCGGTAATTCGGCTTACCCAGTTGGTAAGATAGCTCTTGAGGTGGCTTTCGGAGATGATCATGATTCTAGGTCCGAGACGCTGACCTTTGAAGTGGTCAAGATCAGAAGTCCGTACCACGCTTTATTTGGACGGCCGGTTTACGCTAAATTCATGGCGCGGCCGTGTTATGTTTATCTGCAGCTTAAGATGCCGGGTTACAAAGGAACTGTCACGGTTCATTGTAGCCGTAAGATTCCTCTGGAGTGTGAGGAAGGTGATGCGGCCTACGCCGAATCGGTTTGTGCAACGGAAGAGTTGAAGTTTTATAAGGACAATGTTGATCCGGTAGACATGACTTCTTTAAAGAAGCCCACCACAAAGCATGATCCAGCTTTGAAGTTTAAATCGGCTGATGAAACCAAATTGGTTGACTTTATTCCTGGCGATTCGTCAAAGCAGTTCAGCATCAGTGTCTACTTGGATCCCAAATTGGAAAGCGCGCTCATCCAGTTCATCCATGAGAACCGGGACATCTTTGCATGGAAGCCTTCTGACATGCCAGGTGAAAGAACATGCGATGCCCCCATGTTTGGTTTTGGTAATTGATGACAATCTCTATGGACTAATAGTTGCCTTGAGTTATATTTGAAGGTTTGTCCATAGGCTTTTCTTGAAGTCCATGTGTTGGTTTCAAGGAGTTTATGAGTTGACCAAGGTGCTATTAAGGAATTATCCAAAGATTGGTCATGTGAGTGTTGAGCTTATCACAAGCATGTCTTGAAGAAGAAGATTGTGTGATCATTCATATTTACCTTCAAGACATCATCCAAATGAAGAGGGTTGGAAAGATTCAAGGTTGATCAAGACTAAGTCAAGAGTGAATCAAGTTGATCAACTCACAAAGCATAGAAGATGTACCGAGTGAGACCAAGTGTTCCCATGGTATGGCAAGCTTTGTCCATTACGCTTTGTGTACTAACCCATGGTCTACGTGAGAGTTCTTTGTGGGGTTAGGTATGTTTCCATGGTCTTGCGTCAAGAGGAAGGTCCCATACAACCCATGGAGGATGACATCAAGTGGTGATCGTCATCAAGTTTGCAGTGTGCAAGTTCAAGTGGAGCAACACAAAGAGTGGCTCACCCATAATGGAGTATGGGGGAGCAATCAAGTTTGAATCTTGCCATCCATTGTGGTGTCAATGGACTTGTGAAGATGTGCCGAAGAGTCGCTCACCCATGGTGGACTATGGGGGAGCAATCATCTAGTCTTCATCGAGCCAACGCAATCAAGAAAGGTGGTCTAACTTGAGGAAGTCAAGATCGTCATCATCTAGCTCAAGTGGAGCATGTGCAAGGCAAAGGTTTGCCCTTGATAGGTTTTCTATTTTACCGGTCTCGTGGTGGTAGTTGGGAGACCGAGTTATAGGATCGTTTGCCGTACTATCAAGGGGGGCTCTCAAGTTGGTAGCTTGATCGTATCGTTAGTAGAGAGCTCAAACCATTGCATCCTTGCATCCTTGCATCATGTTTCTTGGTTCTTGTTTGGTTCTCTTTGTGAGTCTTAGAGCTTATGGTCATCTTGATGACAAGCTTGAGTTCATCGAAAACGGAGTTTGCATGCGTCTTCTATGATGTTTTCGGTGTTGGAGGTTTTACCGGTCTTCTCCGAGGAAGGGTTCTCACCATTTTCTTTTGGGACTTTTCTCATTTGCTTATTATTGGTATTTCTATCAAGATTGTGTTAGCCCTTGTCGTTAGCTTTCCAACAAACTTGGTTTCGTTGAATTCGGAGTACGTTTGCAAAAGTTGTGGCTGTTTTGGTAAAGGCTGCAGCGGTACTACCGCGACTAGAGCGGATGTAATTTTTTACTACCGCTCTAGAGCGGTAGTACCGCGGCTCCTGAGCGGTAGTACCGCTCTAGAGCAGTACTACCGTGGCTCCTAAGCGGTAGTACCGCCCCAGACCAAAAACTCGTGTTTTCTCTCTCGATTGGGCTGTTTTGACCGTGCTAAGCGGTAGTACCGCTCCTCCAAGCGGTAGTACCTCTTGTGCACGACCTGAGCACATAACGGTTGGATTCGGGAGGTCCTATAAAAGGGGGTCTTCTTCCCCAATGAACCTAATCCTTTGAGCTCGTGTTCTTCCCCCATTGTTGACCTTCTTCGAGCTTGCTAACTCTCAATCCCTCCATGGATTCTTGCTAGTTCTTGAGGGAAAAGAGAGAGGAGATCTAGATCCACGTTTCCACCAATCACTTTCTCCTCTAAGTGAGGGGAACCCCTTGGGTCTAGATCTTGGATTTCTTCGTGTTCTTCTTTCGTTCTTCCTCTCATTTTCCTCCCTAGCATTAGTTGCTTTGGTGGGATTTGGGAGAGAAGGACTTGGGTACTCCGTGTGCCCTTGCCATTGCATTTGGTGCATCGGTTTGAGTTCTCCACGCGATACGTGGAAGTTACAAGTTGAGAAGCTTATTACTCTTGGGTGCTTGGTGCCTTTGAGCTTGTTCCTCTTGGGTGGTTGGGCGCCCTAGACGGTTGGTGGTGTTCGGAGCTCAATCATTGTGGTGTAAAGCTCCGGGCAAGCGTCGGGGTCTCCAATTAGGTTGTGGAGATCGCCCCGAGCAATTTTTCGGTTACCGGTGACCGCCCCCAAGGGTTGACAAAGTCTACGGGTTCGGTGACCGCCCCCAAGGGTCGCCATTTGTATGGGTTTGGTGACCGCCCTCAAGGGTCCCTTAGTGTATTCACGGCATCTTGCATTGTGCGAGGGCGTGAGGAGATTACGGTGGCCCTAGTGGCTTCTTGGGGAGCATTGTGCCTCCACAATGCTCCAAACGGAGATTAGCATCCGCAAGGGTGTGAACTTCGGGATACATCATCGTCTCCGCGTGCCTCGGTTATCTCTTACCCGAGCCCTTTACTTATGCACTTTACTCTGTGATAGCCATATTGTTTCTTGTCATATATCTTGCTATCACCTAAGCAGTTTTTCTTGCTTAGCATAAGTTGTTGGTGCACATAGGTGAGCCTAGTTGTTGTAGGTTTTGTGCTTGACAAATTAACCGCTAGGTTTATTCCGCATTTGTTCAAGCCTCAACCGTAATTATTTTAAAGCGCCTATTCACCCCCCTTTAGGCGACATCCACGATCTTTCAATTGGTATCAGAGCCTCGTCTCTCTTTGTTGGGCTTAACCGCCTAGAGAGTAAAGATGTTGACTAGGGGATTAGGATTCTCTGACACTCTTAGTTTTGATGGCACAAATTTTGATGTTTGGGTAATTCACATGCTTAATCTCTTTAGGGTCATGGACCCAAATTTAGAGCGAATTGTAGATATGGGTTTTTCTCCTCCAAAGGATCCCCAAAGATTATCTTTAGAGGATGAGAAAAACTCTTATCTCAATGCTCAAGCCTTTAATGTGCTTTTCGATGCTTTGAGCAATGTAGTTATATTTCAACTCATGCCGTTCCAGGATGCTCATGAGTTATGGACAAAGCTTCAAGATAAATATGGTGTGTCCAAGATTTGTGGGGATGGTTGTTCTCCCTCCACCTCCAGTCATATAGTCTTCTCAACTTATTCTACTTCACCTACATGTGGTTTGCCACAAGGTAATGATATGGTGAGTAGTGTTGGTCATTGCAATGATGATAGTGTGCTTATTGTGGATGATCCTTCATCACTATATTATTGCAATGCTCTCTCTTTGGGCTTTAACACTTCGAGCACTCCAAATGTTTCACGTGCTTGTGTTGATAGTCCTTGCATATCATGTAGAAATTTCTTGACTAAATATCATGATGATATGCTTGCTATGTCTTGTTGCCATGATAAAAATGCATCTATTTCCTCGAATTGTTGTGCTAACAATGTAGAGGAAACCGAACACTCCATGGAACAAGATGTGGTGTTTAATGGTGCCTCAAGGGATCCTACATCATCCTCTATTGCGTTTTGCCTTATGGCTAAGGCGTCAAAGGTATCTCCTACTTTGTACCCCAATATGTCTCTTGATGATCATATTGATGCTAATGATGATGAGGATAATGATGAAGAGAATGATAATGTTGCCTCCTTAAAAATTAAGGGGGAAATGGCTTTTAAAGCTCTTCATAAAAATAAAATTGCTCGTTCCAACTTCATGGAAATTATGTCCATTGCTATTGAGAGCAAGAAATATATTGATGAGTTGGAATCTTGTCTTGAGGAGCATGAGGTCACCATTGATAAAATGGAAGGTCATGGGCGTGATTACGCTAATGAGATTGCGGACCTCTCTCAAGCTCTTGAACTTGAACAAACCACCAAGGAATCTCTTGAGGAGACTTTTGCTCTAGAATTGTCTAGAGTGAAGGAATCTACTGATAGAGCTCTTGAGGTGGCCAATGTTTTTGAAACTAAAAATGCTAAGCTTGAAGTTGCTCATGCTAGACTCCTTGAGGATTTTGAGCACCTCGAAAATGGCTCAAGGGTCATCAACGGTGAGCTCATCAAACTCACTGAGTCTCATGCTCAACTTGAAGCCGCTTATTTAAAAGAGCTTGCTAAGTTGCCTTATCCTCTTGTTGTTAATGATGATGCTTGTGCTACTAATTCTATTACTTGTGAAGCATCCATTTTGAAGGAGAATGTTGAGCTACGGGCTCAACTTGAGGTGCTATCTTGCAATTATGGGAAATTGGAAGAAAGTCAAGAAAAGCTCTCAAGCTCTCATGATGATCTTCTGGTATCCCATAGTGTGCTAAAGATAGCTCATGAGGCCATGATTGCTAATGTAACATCTAGTGAGCCTCATGTGGATACTAGCACTACTTCTAGTCAAAATAGTATATTGCCATGTGCTAGTCCTTGTAATTCATCTACTCACAATGTTGGTACATCTTGTGATGAATTGCTTTCCTTGCCTTGTTGCTCTAACGATGAAGCTTATACTTCCTCTAGTACTTGTGTTGAGACTAACCATGTAGAGGAAATCAAAGAGCTCAAGGCCCAAGTCACTTCTTTGAAGAAAGACTTGAAAAAGTGTCATGAAAGGAAGGCCACACTCAACAATATCTTGAGTGTGCAAAAATCCCCCAATGACAAAGGTGGACTTGGATTCAACTCCAACAAGAAGAAGAAGTCCAAGTTGAACAAGAAGAAGGGCCAAGAACAAGTCAAGAATTCGGCCAAGATTGTTTGCTTGAAGTGCAAAGTCGAAGGGCATCATGTTAGATCTTGCCCATTGAAGAAGAAGGCCATTAGTTTCAAGCAACAAGGGAAGATGGCACAAGTTCAATCTGATGCTCAACATCAAGTTGAAGAAAGGCCTCTTCCCAATAAGACTCAAGTTAATGCTTCTCAAATTGAGAAATCAAGTGAGAAGAAAGTGAAGAGTAGACGTTGCTACTTATGTCGTGAGAAAGGTCACGTCGCTTCTTCATGCACTAGTGGTAACTTATCCAACCCAATTATTATTGATGATATCTATTCTCTTGGTAAGGATAAGGTTGGCAATGTGTTTGCCAAGTTTGTTGGTACTCAAAGTGGTGTCAAGCAAAGAACCATTTGGGTATCCAAACCTATTGTGACTAAACTCTTAGGACCCAACTTGGTTGGGGACCAACAAGCTCAAACTTGATCAATAGGTGTTGTTGGATGGCATTGGAGACTTGGCTACATTATGAAGAATTAAGGGGACTTCATCATTCTCTTTGTCTCAAGCCAAGTCAATTGGATTATCTAGTTTCTATCTTATATCCAATGTGCCTCCTTGCGGTAACTTGTACTTAAATTGTTTACATTGAAAGTTACTTGCCCCCTTGCATGTTTTGGTTTTGTTCCTTGCATGTGTATGTATATGATGTGTCTCCAAAATGCCTTTGTGTATGTTGGTTTGCACACCATGTACTTGTGTGTCGTTCATTGAGCCTTAGTGCATCTTGTTTATTTCTTAGTCGGCTCTTGTGAGAGATTAATGGAATATCCATTATGGGGGAGTGGTGTGCTTTGTGCACCTCACAATCCTATAAATGTGTGCACATGAGTAATACCATCTAGTATTGATATTTCAAGATTATCTAGTCGCTAGGTGGTATATCTCTCATGATAAATTCAAATTCTAAAAATTCCATTGATTATCTCGTGTTGGATCCTCTTATTGCCTCTTGTTAAGTTTTCTTCATTGGTACCACATTATGGGGGAGTAATATGCTAAGTATATTACTAGCCTAGAAAATGTGTACATTTGAGATGTTGTCACCTAGTGTTGATATTGTAGATTATCTTGTTCCTAGGTGGCATGTTAGCTCTACAAGTTGCAATTTGCTTGTGTGTGTTGTGAAGATGATGTTGGATATCCTTGCTATCTACCACCGGGAATTCTTTCCATCTACTTCTTGTCTTTTGAAAATCGGTAGTCATTTATGTGTGGTAGAATTTATTGATCATCTTTACATTGGCTTTTGTTTTACTTGCCTTTTCTCTTGCCAAGGTTTGTGTCAACTCCCGTTGTTTTCCATACCACTTGCGGATCTTGTTTATTTCTTGTTCTTGCCTAGTGTTTTCTAGATATAGTGAAAGCGGTGATCCCACCTTGCGCATTTGTATTCAAATACAAATCCTATATAATGCACAACTCGTGGGGGAGCTATTCTATTTTCTTCAGAACACTCTTCTTGTGATCCTTATCAAGTGTGTTTTGGTGGAAGGCAAGCCATTTATTTTTGGTACTTTGTGCCATCATGAAACTTTATTGAGAGCTTGGTTTGTTTGGAACCATCCTCTCTTTGGGAGTTTGACATCTTTAGTTTAGTGTGTATCAATGGATATCTCATTCCTTGATGTATCTTTAATGATATCTTCCAAGTGATGATTTCTCCATTGGGTATCCTTTTCACTTGGCATTTCTTTCTCTTTTGGTTTCGGGTTTTGGAAGTCTTGAGCATGCATGTTTACTTCATGTATTTAATTTGGCATGCTTTCTTTCTTTGACTCAATATATAGGGGAATCTCCACCTAGTCTCAATTTGGATGAGATGTGCATGAAATTCATTTTCATATCTATATGCACATATTTATGTGGAGTTTGTCCTATGTATTGGTGTTTCTAACTATTTGGTCCCGATGAGTTTGGGTACCGTTTAGTTTGTGTTGTTCTTCTAGGAACATTTGGAGATGCATTGGATGCTCGGCTCACTCACAAGGAAGGTGTTGTCACCATGTGCATATTGGAGTCAAGCTAGGATGATCAATGAACTACTATCTACCTTCAATTGGTATCTACTACATCCTTCCAATGATATCTCGGTAACAAGTATATATTCATGCTTTCCCCTCTTGCATTCAACCGTGTGTAGGTTGTATCTTGGCATGATATTCATTTCATATCTTGTGATACTTGTTTCCTTTCTCAAAGCATCCCAACGATGATCTCTGTTGCTAGTTGTGATGCCATTGATGGATGTGTGTTTGGACTTCATTTATATACAATAAGACCATATCTAGCCAAGTGCTATGCTTTCAAGCAAATATCTTATTGGTATATTTTATGACTTCCTTGTGGATATCTTGTTCCTTCGTGTTGTAACTATTTCGGGTGTACATCCTTCTTTGTAGATATATATCTCATGATTTCGTCTACCTAGAACCTTATACACTTGAGAGAAATTACATCTCTAGTTGATATCCTTTCTTTCACGTCCACCTTGTCTTTCTCTTGTTATTTCTTTGGTGGCTCCGTGAAAGCTTTTTCCTTGAGTGCGTGTCCTCTATCGTTGCATCTTGTTGCACTCTTGTGTGGTGAAGATTATTTTCCTCTTTCTTATCTTTATGAGGATTTTGCCATCTTAATTGGTATCGCTCGTCTTGATGAGCCTCTCTTCGTCTATCTTCACCACGGGTTGTCACAAGCATAGGTTCTCTTTTGCTTTTTAGTAAGCTTGTGAACCCATTTGGCAGTTGTGTGTGGGAATGATAGGCCTTGCACCGTGTGCCTCATTCTTTCAAGACTATGTTGATGCTTAATGCTCATCCTAATTTTAGTCTTCTCAAGTGTTTCGCCATGACTCACGCACATCATTTTGGTTGAGCCTATTCTTAAGTTGCCTCTTTTACTTGTTGCTAAACCATGTGTTTGTTGCAAGTACTAGGCTTAGTTTCCTATATGCTCACTTGCACTTGTTGTAAGTTTCTATTGATTTGGGGGAGCTATGATCCTATTTTGTGCACTTTGTATCCAAATACAAAAATTCTTGATGTGCACAAATCATGGGGAGCTTCTCTAGTTTCTTTAGAACACTGCTCCACTCTTATCATAATATCTTTTATTCATGTGGCTCGTAGGATCATTGGCCTAGCTGGTTCAATTGGTATCTTTTGATAGCTTGCTTCAATTGGTATCTTTTGATTGCTTGTTTCTCTCTTTGATTATGTCTTTGTGGCATATCTTCCTTTTGCAATCTTTGGGCCTCAATATAGTTTGTCTTCCTCCAAGTATTTACCATTGGATATGTGTATTGCATTCCACTCTCTTGTTGAGAAATACACAATTTATGGAGGAACAAATTTTATATTGGCCTTCTAAGCTTTTAGCCCATTTTGGCAATCGATGCCAATGGGGGAGAAGTTTCAGAGAGTTTTGTGGAGAAGTTTGTGTCCTCTTGCTTTGGTTTTGTTCCTTAGCATTTGCATCTCATTCGCATGCACTATTGGTTGTTGTATTGCATGGTGATGCATAATTCCTTATATAAACTCTCTTGAAAGTGATTGTCATCAATTACCAAAATGGGGGAGATTGAAAGAACATGCGATGCCCCCATGTTTGGTTTTGGAAATTGATGACAATCTCTATGGACTAATAGTTGCCTTGAGTTATATTTGAAGGTTTGTCCATAGGCTTTTCTTGAAGTCCATGTGTTGGTTTCAAGGAGTTTATGAGTTGACCAAGGTGCTATGAAGGAATTATCCAAAGATTGGACATGTGAGTGTTGAGCTTATTGCAAGCATGTCTTGAATAAGAAGATTGTGTGATCATTCATATTTACCTTCAAGACATCACCCAAATGAAGAGAGTTGGAAAGATTCAAGGTTGATCAAGACTAATTCAAGAGTGAATCAAGTTGATCAACTCACAAAGCATAGAAGATGTACCTAGTGGGATCAAGTGTTCCCATGGTATGGCAAGCTTTGTCCATTACGCTTTGTGTACTAACCCATAGTCTACGTGAGAGTTCTTTGTGGGGTTAGGTATGTTTCCATGGTCTTGCGTCAAGAGGAAGATCCCATACAACCCATGGAGGATGACATCAAGTGGTGATCGTCATCAAGTTTGCAGTGTGCAAGTTCAAGTGGAGCAACACAAAGAGTGGCTCACCCATAATGGAGTATGGGGGAGCAATCAAGTTTGAATCTTGCCATCCATTGTGGTGTCAATGGACTTGTGAAGATGTGCCGAAGAGTCGCTCACCCATGGTGGACTATGTGGGAGCAATCATCTAGTCTTCATCGAGCCAACGCAATCAAGAAAGGTGGTCTAACTTGAGGGAGTCAAGATCGTCATCATCTAGCTCAAGTGGACCATGTGCAAGGCAAAGGTTTGCCCTTGATAGGTTTTCTATTTTACCGGTCTTGTGGTGGTAGTTGGGAGACCGAGTTATAGGATCGTTTGCCGTACTATCAAGGGGGGCTCTCAAGTTGGTAGCTTGATCGTATCGTTAGTAGAGAGCTCAAACCATTGCATCCTTGCATCCTTGCATCATGTTTCTTGGTTCTTTTTTGGTTCTCTTTGTGAGTCTTAGAGCTTATGGTCATCTTGATGACAAGCTTGAGTTCATCAAAAACGGAGTTTGCATGCGTCTTCTATGATGTTTTCGGTGTTGGAGGTTTTACCGGTCTTCTCCGAGGAAGGGTTCTCACCATTTTCTTTTGGGCCTTTTCTCATTTGCTTATTATTGGTATTTCTATCAAGATTGTGTTATCCTTTTCGTTAGCTTTCCAACAAACTTGGTTTGTTGAATTCGGAGTCCGTTTGCAAAAGTTGTGGCTGTTTTGGTAAAGGCTGCAGCGGTACTACCGCGACTAGAGCGGATGTAATTTTTTACTACCGCTCTAGAGCGGTAGTACCGCGGCTCCTGAGCGGTAGTACCGCTCTAGAGCAGTACTACCGTGGCTCCTAAGCGGTAGTACCACCCCGCCAAAAACTCGTGTTTTCTCTCTCGATTGGGCTGTTTTGACCGTGCTAAGCGGTAGTACCACTCCTCCAAGCGGTAGTACCGCTTGTGCACGACCTGAACACATAACGGTTGGATTCGGGAGGTCCTATAAAAGGGGGTCTTCTTCCCCAATGAACCTAATCCTTTGAGCTCGTGTTCTTCCCCCATTGTTGACCTTCTTCGAGCTTGCTAACTCTCAATCCCTCCATGGATTCTTGCTAGTTCTTGAGGGAAAAGAGAGAGGAGATCTAGATCCACGTTTCCACCAATCACTTTCTCCTTTAAGTGAGGGGAACCCCTTGGGTCTAGATCTTGGAGTTCTTCGTGTTCTTCTTTCGTTCTTCCTCTCATTTTCCTCCCTAGCATTAGTTGCTTTGGTGGGATTTGGGAGAGAAGGACTTGGGTACTCCGTGTGCCCTTGCCATTGCATTTGGTGCATCGGTTTGAGTTCTCCACGCGATACGTGGAAGTTACAAGTTGAGAAGCTTATTACTCTTGGGTGCTTGGTGCCTTTGAGCTTGTTCCTCTTGGGTGGTTGGGCGCCCTAGACGGTTGGTGGTGTTCGGAGCTCAATCATTATGGCGTAAAGCTCCGGGCAAGCGTCGGTGTCTCCAATTAGGTTGTGGAGATCGCCCCGAGCAATTTGTCGGGTACCGGTGACCGCCCCCAAGGGTTGCCAAAGTGTACGGGTTCGGTGACTGCCCCCAAGGGTCGCCATTTGTATGGGTTCGGTGACCGCCCTCAAGGGTCCCTTAGTGGATTCACGGCATCTTGCATTGTGCGAGGGCGTGAGGAGATTACGGTGGCCCTAGTGGCTTCTTGGGGAGCATTGTGCCTCCACACCGCTCCAAACGGAGATTAGCATCCGCAAGGGTGTGAACTTCGGGATACATCATCGTCTCCGCGTGCCACGGTTATCTCTTACCCGAGCCCTTTACTTATGCACTTTAGTTTGTGATAGCCATTTTGTTTCTTGTCATATATCTTGCTATCACCTAAGCAGTTTTTCTTGCTTAGCATAAGTTGTTGGTGCACACAGGTGAGCCTAGTTGTTGTAGGTTTTGTGCTTGACAAATTAACCACTAGGTTTAATCCGCATGTGTTCAAGCCTCAACCGTAATTATTTTAAAGCGCCTATTCACCCCCCCTCTAGGCGACATCCATGATCTTTCACCAGGTGTACCGAGGGAACTCGCTGAGCACACTCTTAATATTGATCCGAAGTTCAAACTGGTCAAACAGTTTGTTCACTGCTTTAATGAGGAACGGCGCAAGGCCATTGGAGAAGAGGTAGCCTGGCTCCTGGCAGCAGGGTTTATCGTAGAAGTATTTCACCCAGAGTGGTTGGCTAATCCGGTGCTGGTACTTAAGAAAAACGGCACTTGGCACATGTGTGTGGATTACACAGATCAGAACAAAGCTTGCCCGGCTGATCCCTTTGCCCTCCCTCGTATTGATCAAATCATTGATGCTATGGCGGGTTGTGAGCGTTTGAGTTTTCTGGATGTTTATTCCGGTAATCATCAGATCAAGATGGCAGTTAAGGACCAGGAGAAGACAACTTTCATTACTCCCTTTGGAGCCTTCTGCTATGTATCCATGCCTTTTGGGCTCAAGAGTGCCCAGGCAACTTATCAATGTTGTGTGCAGAATTGTCTTCATACTAGATTGGGTGCAACGTTCATGCCTATGTGGACGATATTGTGGTCAAGTCCAGGAAAGCAGAGACGCTCATCCCTGATTTTCAAGAAACCTTTGATAATCTGCGAGTTTATAAAATGATGCTCAATCCGGCTAATTGTGTCTTTGGTGTACCAGCTGGCAAGCTCTTGGGTTTTCTGGTGTCCAATTGAGGCATTGAGGCTAATCCGGAAAAGATCAAGGCTATCACGTCTCTGGCTAAACCGGCATGTATTAATGATGTTCAACGTCTGGCGGGTCGTATTGCGGCCTTGAGCCGGTTTATCAGCAGGTTGGGAGAGAAGGCGATCCCTCTGTACCAGATGTTGAAGAAGACAGACAATTTTGTCTCGAGCGAGGCTGCTGATGCGGCGTTTGAAGACTTGAAGAAGCAGTTGGCTGAACCGTCATTTCTTGCCGCTCTAGTTGATAAGGAGCCACTTCTGTTATATGTGGCTACTAATGCCCGAGCTGTCAGTGTTGCCATTGTGGTGGAACGCAAGGAAACTAGGAAGGAATGCCCGGTACAAAGGTCGGTTTACTATATCAGCGAAGTGCTCATTGAGTCAAAGCAAAGATATCCATATTGGCAGAAGCTGGTGTATGGGGTTTTTATGGCAAGTCGGAATCTTAAACAGTACTTTCAAGGTCATCCAATCACAGTGGTCAGTTCTGCTCCCTTGGGGGATATAATCTAGAACAGGGAGGCAACTGGCCGGGTTGCTAAGTGGGCTATTGAGCTTGGACCACACGGTTTGAAGTACATGCCTCGAACAGCCATCAAGTCCCAGGCCCTTGTGGATTTTATCAATGATTGGACAGAGTTGCAGATACCGGAGGACAAACCGGACAGTACCTACTGGACTATTCATTTTGATGGGTCCAGGCAATTGGAGGGCTCGGGGGCTGGAGTTGTCCTTACTTCCCCTCGAGGTGATAAAATTCATTATGTTCTTTGCTTAATGTTCCCTTGTACTAACAATGCAGCTAAGTATGAGGCTTTACTCCATGGTCTTCGAGTGGCTAAGGAGATGAACTTAAGCCGTGTACGGTGCTTGGGAGACTCAGACCTGGTAGCCCAGCAAGTTTCAGGTACTTGGGATTCCAAGGATCCGCTCATGGCGGCTTACCCGCACGAGGTGGACATTGTGGCTGGCACTTTAAGGGATATCAAGTGGAGCACATTGATCGGCGCAAAAACGAGGAAGCAGACACTTTAAGCCGGCTAGGATCTCAGTGCAAACCGGTGCCGCCCAATACCTTTTTGGACGTCTTGCATAACCCGTCGGTTCAACTACCCACATAGGAGGACCTCGCTATTCCTGATCCGGAGGCACAGTTGGTGGCCGCTTTACATGTCATTCCGGATTGGACGGTTCCATACTTGGCGTATATGAACCGGGGCGAGTTACCGGAAGATGATGTTCTGGCCAGACAGATAGTCCGGCGATCCAAGTCCATGACAGAAGTCAATGGCGAGTTGCATCATTGCAGTATTTCAGGGGCGTTTCAGCGTTCCGTTTCTCCTGAAGAAGGCCGTGAGATTTTACGCGAGATCCACGAAGGAGACTGTGGTAATCACGTCGGTTCAAAATCCTTGGTGGCTAAAGCTTTTCGTCATGGTTTTTACTGGTTGACGGCTCATGCCGATGCTGAGGACCTGGTAAAGCGGTGTGATGCTTGTCAGAAGTTTTCACGCCGAGCTCATGTTCCGGCTCAAGAGTTACGGTTGATTCCAATAGCTTGGCCGTTTGCCACTTGGGGGCTTGATATGGTGGGTCCTTTTAAGCGATCCAAAGATAAGAAGACCCACCTCTTGGTGGCGGTTGACAAATTCACTAAGTGGGTTGAAGCTGAGCCAGTAAGCAAATGTGACGCAACCACGACGGTTCAATTCCTCAAGAAGGTGATCTTCCGTTTTGGTTTTCCACATAGCATCATCACAGATAATGGCACGAACCTTTACAAAGGTGAGATGGAGGAATTTTGTTAACGAGAGCACATCCGGCTTGATGTAGCGTTCGTGGCTCACCCCCAGTCTAATGGTCAAGCTGAGAGGGCTAATCAGGAAATTTGAAAGGGTATAACGCCCCGGCTCATGGTCCCTTTGAAGCGGACGCCGGGTTGTTGGGTGGAAGAACTACCATATGTGTTATGGAGCATAAACACCACCCCAAACCGATCTACAGGTTATACGCCCTTCTTCATGGTCTATGAAGCAGAGGCAGTTCTCCCTAGTGACATTCGTCATGACTCGCCACGGGTTTCCAATTATGTTGAAGCAGACAATGAGCAAGCACGTCAAGAAGCGCTGGACCTGTTAGATGAGAAATGGGACAAGACATTGGCTCGTTTGGCGGTTTATCAGCAAGACCTGCAGCGTTATCACAGCCGCTGGGTTAGAACAAGAACCTTTCAAGAAGGCGATTTAGTGCTCCGGCTCATCCAGGATCATACCGATATGCACAAGTTATCCCCACCTTGGGAAGGGCCCTTTGTGGTCAGCAAGAATCTGCACAACAGATCATACTACCTCATTAACGTTCGAGAAGACTCACGCACTTCTGAGGAGGAGACCCGGCGGCCGTGGAACATATCTCTCCTTCGGCCTTACTACACCCGAGTTATAGGCTCTACTTATGTACATATTATGACAATGTATATATTATGATCAATATAATAAACCGGCATCCTTGCTACAAGCAGGGCCTCTGCCGTTCTTCCAATATTTCTTGGTTACAAGGGGGATTCTGCTTCCAAAGCGATGACCCATTTTTTCCATTAAACCGGCTATTATGCCATCATACAGCTTGGGAGCTTCACACCCAAGGGGCCAAAGAGAGATCTGTTGCTACAAGCACGACTCAAACATAGGCACCCATTGAGCACATCTCACAAAGTTACTTGGGGGCTCTTTGTGTAAAGTAACAAAGAGTTTGAAAGGACCCTTGTAACCGGGTATCGACCCACGGCTTGGAAGCCTGGTGTATTCACCTAAAACCCCGGGTTAACCTGCCTTCATCAAGTAAGCCACTCCTATCCAGGTAATCCTGGCATGACCCGCCGAACGTTTGACAGTTACTCTCATTGAGACCCTGAACTTGTCAAAGTTAAAACGACGATTGGTTAGTTGGAGGCCCATCTTAAAAGGCTTTGTCAAATGGTTTAACTCAGCGGCCTGGTAGCCCATGAAAAGCCTCGAATTTGGGCCTGGCAGCCATCAAAAAGCCTCGACTACAAGTTTTATTTGCTTTCGCTTTTTCCAAATTTTATCTTTATTGATCAAACTTTTCAAGTAAACCGGCGTCTTTCGACCCGGCCAGACTATATGTCTTCATCTGAACCCGGCGTTTCTTAACCCGGTGTGGCTTACAGATATCAGCTGTTAAGCATATAATCAAGGGTGAACCGACATCTTTTAATCCGGTCTGGTATTGACTATAAGTCGCTAGAATGGTCATCCGGTGTTTATCAATACCCGGTATGGCTTGTTATGCACCAACATAATATGGTGGGTACCTTCCACCACCCAAAGTTTGGGTTTTCACCCTTACTAAATAAGTTGGCAGACCAACAACAGTGATTTAATATCACAGGTATGATATGATTCATATTTCAGTAGCTTATCATCTTTGTTATGAGGATTCTATTTCTGTATTGGGTATCATAACCCGTCCGGCGGTAAAGCGCCAGGACATGTTTAAGTATTTAACATGCAGATAACAGGACTTATACAGCATACCAAGGCAAATAAAGCATAGCAATATCATGCTGGATTAAAATATCAAGTTGCATTGCACAATGGCAGCAGATCAAAGTATGCCAGCTAGCCTATTACAAGGCGCTTTAAAGCCCAAAATAAATGATTGTTCTTTACACAGAACACAATCTGTGAATATTAACACAGTTGCTGGATTAAGACTCGTCGCCGGGTTGACGAGAGGTTGATGGATCTTCTGGTGTCGGTTCAGCCTCCTCCTCCCCATCCAGTGGCTGGAAGTCAATGGTGGTCCAGTCAATCCGGGTTAAAGCTTGAAAGACAGCCTCTTCACTTATACGTTCAGACGGATCAACGTCAGGGGCGTAAGTGTGCTTACGGATTGGCAGGATAAGATTTTGCACTTCCTTCACAGCAGTGTCAATCCGTTGGTTGTTGGCATCATAGAAGGACCGATGAACAGTCAAATTAGCCTCTTCCGCCAATTGACTTGCCAAAGGACGCATCTCCTTTGTCAGGGCTTTGAGGGCTTCATTATCAAATTCTGCCCCGTTTTCTTGTTCACCGGGATAGCCCTTGGTAATATCAACTGGATCCAGATCAGCTATCCATGCTTTGGCTCGAGTAAGTGCCAACAAAGCGCCAGCCCTAGAAGCCGACTACTTCGTCTCCACTATCTGCGTTGGCGCCATGGATAACCTTGCTAGTGTGTCCTTGATCTATGTTGGTATAGGTTTGTTGTATAAGAATGCACAGATAACCCGTTGGGCACCGGTATATAGTTGCTCTATCAACGTTTATGCTGCCTTCAGCTTCATCCGCATGTTAGCGCCCAGATGAGCAACACGGCCACCTATAACGGTTTAAGACATTGATGTTAAACCGACAACTTCAAAGATGGTTATTCAAGAGATTTTCACAAGAGTATTTACCAAATATTGCAGAGGTCATGGCATTTACTTGGCGCTTCAACCCAGTTAGCTCTTCCTCCACCGGTTTAAGAGCTGACTCGGTGTCCTCAGCCCGCTTCAACAATGCAGTTCTTTTCGTTTCCCAGCTAGCACGTTCATTTTTGAACCCTTCCTTAAGTTGTTCCATGGCTGTCAAAGCGGTTTTAAGCTCATCCTTGGCCTTGGAAGTCTCTGATTGCTGGGTGATATTGTCTTGAAGATCGACAATTTTGGAGTCTTTATTGTTTATATTAGCCTGCACAGATCAAATGATGATGATATTTTTCTCAAAGTCCAAAGCATATAACCAGTTATACACTTGGCACTTGGGGGCTAATGCGGAATGCTTTTCTCCTACTGCTTATTTAAAAAGTCCCAAGGCTCAATACAAGTATGAATCTTGGCACTTGGGGGCTAATGCATATTTGATCAAAAAGTACAAAGACGAAAGGAGTTGGCAAACTGAATATTGGATCATGAAGTCCCGGTTCACCTTCATAAGGTTAAACCGGCCCTAGGAGACTACTCATTTGAAACACTCTTTATTTACAAGTTTCAGTTTGTCTTCAAGAGATAAACCGACCCTTGGGGGCTACAATGGAGATATACAGAACAAAGAAAGATTAAAGTGTGTGGAGAGTTACCTCATAGCGCTCCTTCATCATATTCACCAAAACGGCTTCATAGTCTCGGCTCGTGTAGAGGCGATGTAAGAAACCGGAATGAAGCTCTTCAGCAGAAAAGTTGACATAGCTAGATAAATCTGTCTTCTCTATCCCCTTGCCCATAGCAGCAAATTCTTGCTTAGCAGTGTGCTTTGATAGGGAAACCGGATTGCCTAGGATGGTGTGAGCTGTACCAGTGATAATAATATCATCATTGCCACCTTTTGATAGACTTGGTGGATTGACAGTATCCCTGGCTGGGCTCGGCGGATTAGCAGCTGGGCTTGGCGGATTAGTAGCTGGGCTCGGTGGATCAGCAGTTGGCCTTGGAGGTGTAGCATGTGGGCTTGATGGATCAACATGCGTGGCCGGATCAGCTTCCGGCGGATTAGCATCAGTGGCTGGATCTTGTGGGGCAGAGTCATCCATGACAACCTCAGTGTCTCTATCAGCATCTTCTGGGGTCTTCCCCTGTTCAACTTCATCAATGGGGCCACTGGTTTTGGCTTTCTTGCTCAGTCGGGCTTTGGCACTACAAACATAAGAACAAAATATTAGTATGGTAAACCGACGCATGAAGAAAAAAGCTAAAGGGCAGTATGCTTACCCAGCGACGGTCTTGAGGGGAGGCAATTGCGTGGTTGATGAGTCGCCAGATGAAGAATTAGAAGTTACCTAATAATTTGAATCAGACGGATTAAGTGGGTATTGGAAGCAACCCGCCAAGGGACAAGGTTTATTAAAAGAGGAAGAGACCTCTGGACGATGTTTCCGAGGTGGAGTATCTGGTAAACTGGAGGAAGTGACCTGTTGGCCACTGTGCCGGGTTGTGCGATGACCTTAATGTTGCTGTGTCTTCAAAGAAATTGTGGATCCAAATGAGCAGGAGGGTGAGAGCGTTTTATTTTCCAAACTGCACGACGAAATTTTTGAACCAACACGTGATCTGAACCAGAGGAAAGGGAGATTACCTCAACATGATCAGCGCGGCTGGTTTCCGCATCATCCTGGTAATAGTCATTGTTAATAAGGCGTATGAAAAAGGAGCCAAGGGAGTCCAGTTCTACCTCTTGATCCGATTCTTCGATATCTTCGGGTGGTTCAGCGGTGTCGGTGGTTTTCTTCTTTGCTGGTTTCTTTATAACTTTGCTCTTGGCACAAGGAGCCCTTGCCGGTTTGTCTGAAGCTTTCCTTTTACAGAAGGAGCTATTGGCCTATAAATTAAAACAAAGGTTTATTAGAACAATGTTAAAGCGGAGGAGGATCAAGAAAGCACAAGGTTAAAATCTTTACCGCTGGCGGTTTGTTGGAGGTGTAAAAAGGGGCCAGCCCAGTTTGGCTGCATGGAGCGATCAGTTCGTCTAGCATCTTCTTCACAGATCCAGTGACTTCATCATCACTCATTTCTATCTCATTAAACCATTGAGGATCCTTGGCATTTCTGGTATACTCGTGCATCAATCCGGAGCGGCGGCTTAAAGGAAGGACATGCCATGCAACCCAGCAGCGAACGAGGTCAACACCAGTCAAACCATTGGCTAGGAGAGCTCGGAGCTTGGAGAGTTGAGGTGGATAAGCCTGTCATTCCTTAGCAGTGAGCCATTGAGGCAGTGGATGGCCATTGCTGAGCCGGTGAGCACGGTAACCTGGCAAAGGATTTTCTCCAGCAGGAGCAGTGTTTTGACAATAAAACCATGTTAGGTTCCAGTCTTTGGGATGGCTGTGATGTTTTGCATGAGGGAAAGCAACTTCTTTCCTCTTTTGGATTGACACCCCACCAAGCTCAATGTTTGGACCATCAGAGAACTCAGTTCGGCGGTTTAAATGAAAAAAGTCTCGTAAGAGCTCGACAGATGGTTCTTCTTGGAGGTAAACTTCACAGAATACTTGAAAATTGCATATGTTGGACACGGAATTCGGTCCAATATCCTGTGGATGGAGTTGAAAACTAGCAAGGACATCCCGGAAAAACATTGATCCGGGAGGGCTGAATGCCAGGTCTAGGTGCTGCATGAACACAATCAATTCTCTGTCTTGAGGCTCAGGAGAGCATTCAGAGCCAGGAACTCGCCAATGAAGGACATTCTTTGAGGCTAAAGCGCCAGTTACAACATATCCGTAGATTTGTGTTTCCATGATCCGGGAAGGAACCCAGTTGCAAGCAGAGAATTGCTTGGTCATCTTGGAAAACAAATTGTAAAAGAAAAATGAAGGCCGGTTTACGATAGATGGTTGATGTGTACTAATCGGTGTTAAACCGGGAATTTGATGAAGGCATATATGTGAGTTAAACCGGAATTTACTACTCAAGACAAGACGGCGGTTTAAGTGAGGGCTAATGGCATATGGCGGATTATCGACTATTAAAGGTTAAACCGCCCTTAAACAGAAGAGGCCGAGCTGAAATCTACTAAGTGTTTACAGAAACAGATTTCACAATGTGGCAGTATAATTCTGGATCTACCGAGGTTCAATATAGAAAATTTATCTGAAGCCCTACAATGGCGCTAATAGGAACAGAGAAGGTTCAGATGGAGTTTTTCTAGGAACAGCAAGACGCTTTGGTGCGACAGACTAAAGTTACGGATCTAGCCGCAAAAGAAACAATCAGGCATAGCCAGATTCAGTAAAGAGGCTAAAGGAAGGCAGAGAAACACTGATGAATATCGATGAACACAAATGAACTCAAAGCCCTAATGGAGATCTAGGGTTACGGGAAGAAAACTTACCAGGGCCGCGCAGCAGCGAAGGAGTATCACAGGAGCTCTGGTACGAACAGGGTGATGTAGCAGCCTAAGTCGGTGCAGATTCGAGGACCAACGACGGCGGCGGCGGCGCTGGAGTTGTTCGGGTCGCGAGGAGGAAGACGAGAGGCAAGGGGCAAAATGGAAAGACCCCCCGACCCTATTTATAAAGAAAAGGGGATAAACGTCAGGCGCGGGAATTTAGGGGCCTGAAGCGGCAAAAGGGGGCACAGCTGTCACCTCGATCTTCGGGGTTTAATTAAAAGAAGGGAATCTTCATAAATCTTTTTATGCAGAGCTGACATCACGATGATTTACTGCAGTGACAGAAGATGACGTCACGACGGTTCACCAAAATTTACAGAAAGAAGACAACGTGACGGTTTACGGAGAATTATTAGAAGATGCCATGGAATTTTTTCTAAGTGTTGAAGATTGACATGAACAGGTTCAAATCAATCTAGGCCTAATGTTGAGGATGTAACTACTGAGTGTAAACCGCCCAGGAGGGGTCGGTTCACGCTCAACCATACTGAAGCCCATGAAGAGAAGAAGATGACGCTTTACTGATAAAGCTTAGAGGCCCGAAGCACAGAGGCGGATTAGGGCCCATAGTGCTAAACCGTCATAGTTGTATAACTTGTGTTGTACGATAGGGAAAGGGAGAGACTGAGCCGAACACTTGTATGAATCGGCCTCGGGACTCTGTAAACTGGCCGGGCGTCAACCTGTGTATATAAAGGGACAAGCCGGCGGCGGTTGAGGAACAACAGACAAGAACTCGAGACTCAGGCAAATCGTATTTGCTCCCTGGTCATCGAAACCCCAATAATTCCATCACAACTAGACGTAGGCTTTTACCTTCTTGAAGGGGCCGAACTAGTATAAACTCTCGTGTCCCTTGTCCGGTTTAACCCCTTCAGGCTAATCTCATTGCGATGGCTCCATGACTAAGTCCTTCCGCTAGGACATCTGACGTGATATTTCCATGACATATATCATGTGGAAAAAAGGAATAGAAGTGTGATGTACAGGTTCGCCAACCGGCTTCATTGTCTACTTGGTGATTGGCATGCCTTGCTAGAGGTCGTTACCAGCCGAGCAGGTCGGAGGTGATCTGACCTGCGACCAAGCCGACTTGAACCTAAGGGGTCGCACGCTTAAGGGAAGGAACCTGTGAGGCTCGGTCAGACTGCGCGCTTAAGGGAAGGAACCTGTGAGGCTCGGTCAGACTCCACCAGTCAGGTGTGATCCTACTCGGACTCGGATCCATGCCGAACAGACTTTGGGCTTTAGGTAACGTGTGAGGCCCAAGCGTTGAGCCCACGATGGATATGCCTATATAAAGTGGGGGTGCGGCACACTCATGCGATTGATTGCTTCGGTACTGTCACTAGGGTTTGCATGTGTTGCGAATAGCCACCTCCACTCATCACCGACTGTGTGACCGGACCTAGCAGACCGCCGCACGGTGTTCCTCCTGCACGCGTGGATACTGTTAGACGCGGTGCACCTGCGCCGCTCCGGCGAACTTGTATGTGGGATCGGACGACCGGCTGTTTGAGGGAGATCGGACGAGAGGAGGAGACAGCCCACATCGACGCGCTGCCCCAACTCTTCTTCCGCTGCACGGCACTGCACGTCTAGTGGTAAGGATCTATGATCCATCTCCCGTAGCATGTTCTTGGTTGTTTTGTGCGTAGGAAAATTTTAATTTGCAGTTGAGGCACCCTACCGTAGAACCCAACAAGGCAGACACGCCACTAGTAAGTTACTCTCTCATCATTAGTAATCACTTACAAGTGGCATCATACTAGTGGTGTGCCGGCCTAACGCCGCTAGTAGGCACACGCGCAAGCTGCTAATAAGGGGGTCCTGTACATTTGTGGTGGGAGTCACGATGCTCTTGGGCGAAGCTCTCAGCTAAGGTGTGGGATGTTGGCCATGGACGTGCAGGGGGTGGGCTGATTATGGTACGGCGTTCAGTGGCGGTGATGTGGGAGGTGTCTTCATGACTAGTTGTACTATGTTGCAGAGGTTGCTGCCCTCCTCCTCAAGGCGCCACCTTGGAGTACATGGTTGAGGGCTCTGATGACTTCAAGAAATGTGCTCTCTATCCTACAAGCCATTTTCTTGGAGTCTTTTTGTCTTTTTTAAAAAGGAGAATAACCTTGGCCTCTGCATCAAACAATGCACTCATCCATCTTTATAAAATTATTCAACAGAGACTGGCACAATAAATACAAGGATCAATCCAAAGCCACCTTTCTGACGAACTATGTCGCTACACCTATAAGCTTGATGATCAACACCGACCGCACCAACGCACACCATCTAATCTGGTGGCCAACGAGCCTGCGAGCCGAGAGCACCAACCGTCCTAGCAAACCCAACGCGCACACCGCATGCGCGCGCTCCAGGATCCTGCGCTACCATCTACCGCCGTCCCATCTTCAAGAGTGATCCTTGCACTGACCTTGCTAGGCCCAACTGTCGTCGACGCTGATACGACGCTAGATAATGCCACCAGCCTACGTGCGTCCATCCACCCACCTCCAACACCAATACTCCACCGCACCATGCCGCCGAGACCCACCGTTCTTGATGCGGTAGATGCAACACCGCTCCACCTCTTGGCCCCTCCATTCTCGATACCTACTCCAAACAGTGCCCCTAGGAGAAAGAATGACACAAGTCCCTGTCATCATCCGATCTGGGAGACCCAGATCTGGGGTTTCTCCCAGAGCAGATGCCTACTAGAGGAAGAAGGGCACGCCATCTGCAGTTGCCAACGAATCCAAACAGTGCCCACCGACACAACGAGCCATTTTCCTGGAGTTGTCTTGTTGTTCTTCAGCATCTTTGTACAATGCCTTATGTGCATGTGTTGCGGTGTCATGTCGTGTTGTGTTGTATGTTCTGAATTGCATGATTTGTATATAAAGTGGAGTGGAAGTGTTTTTGATAAACAATAAGATCAATTGCCTCAGGTGAAACTTGAAAGTGCATTTTTTGGCTTTGACAACGGAAGTCAGGCCAAGGCAGACCTCATGCGCAGGAAAAGGGACAAGTACACGTACATCCGATATGTACCCAAGCTTTCTTGTTGTTTTGGTTGCTTGTTGTTTACTTCCGCTTAATCCTACGAGATTATCGATAGGTTAATATATTTGCTTGAATAATGCATTATCATCTGATTTCTTGATTAGATCGATGTGCTCTCTATTTTCAAACAGTTTTGGTCTGGGCCTATTTTGTTCAATTGGATAATTTCAGTGCACAAATTTATCGAATCGAAATAAATCAATTTATTTCCTCCGGTTTCCCCTTTTCGAGGAACCAATTTGTTGGCATTCCATAGGACATATGTTTTGAGAAACCTAACCAAATTAATATACAAAATGCTCACCTTTACTTAATCGTGTCCCAGCCATATATACCTTCTCATTGGTTTCACGATGTGAGTCGACATACGTTTGGGGGGCGCGGGGGGGGGGGGGGAGCGGAGCAGCGCCTCGGTCGCCATGACATCCAGCGATGGTCATGCCGACGGCCATCGTGGTACACAGGTCACGCGCTTGTAGCATAACCTGAGTCGCCGTAATTCGTCTGGGTCAACATATCAGCCTTTGTGTTGATCCCCAAACTCGCGCGCAACATGCTACATGATTGGTTCACCGCGGTTGACCTCCTTGCCATTGGAGGTCGTTGCATGCGGCGCACCTGTCTTCGGACTGTCCGACATCTTCCACATGGCCAAGAGCACGTGGATACGATACTGAATGTTGTTCAGTGACCCAAGATTACTCATGCAATTAGCTGGACACATATGAGGTTTTACACACTAGCAAACACAGAGCACATATGGAATCTGATGCCATGTAAACTTGCTACAGCTTTTTTATTTGGAATACAGAGAGAAAAAAGGGTGTTGCGCGACCGACTTAAACACACACCACGTTCCTAATGACTCGTGCCACCCCACGAATCAGATCGTGCGTGCATGATCTACAGCTCCACTATTATCGTGTGTGATCCGATGTGCCATGCCATCCCATGAGTCGGTTCACGACACGGTAGAAACTGGAGCGACCCCAACCTGATGCATGGACTCGACGCAAACATGCTTGCCGTCAAGACCGACTCTCAGCGCATACCGCGTGCTCGCAGGCAGTTCTGTGGCGCGTTATTTGGAACAAACAAATTGAAAGGAGAAAAAAATAAAGGCATGCACTAAGTTTACTTTAATGGATCAGCCCTCGATCCACAAATGCACATCGCGAAGTGGTCTTAGTGGATCTCGTCATTCTCCGAGTCGATCTCGTCGTTCTCCGAGTCGGATAAGTGGTTGTCCACCTGCTCGTGCCTAGCCTGCAATGCCGTCAACCACAAACACCAGATCGAGATTCCGTTACATTCCCTCATCACCCAGGCAGAAAAAATTGAAAACCTTGGAAAAAAAGAATGGAGATCGAGTTCATACCCTCCTCATCTGGGCACGACGGTTCTTGAACCAGATTTTGATATGCTGGGGCTCCACGCAAATCTTGCGACCGAGATGAGCGCGCTGGGCCTCATCGGGGTTGGGGCACTCCATGAAAACACTGCAGTTTTCAAAAAAATAAAAGTAAAAGAAAAACCATGAATACCCTGCACATGAATCACCATGAAAATATGACACGAGAAATAAGCTGTAGGAAATGGTGCTTGATCAACCTCTCAAGGATCTGAATCTGTTTGTCACTTAGGTCCATTGTTACCAATTTCTCGTTTGCTCGCTCACACTCTTCCGGGCTGGCTAGAGGAAGAGAAAGTGCAGGCAGGAAGATATCTTCGTACTGGATGCTATGTGACCTCTGGTTTGCTTCTATTTATACACGAGAGGGCGGTGTTTCACCTCTGTCAGAAGGCTGGCGCAAAGAATCGCCCGTCTGTGTGACCTCTGGCTTGCTGCTGGCAGTCTCCTGGTCGGTCTCTCTTAATGCCTCCTCCTTTTTGGCTTCTTCCAGCATAAATTGCTGACCGTCCATCCCTATATTGCTCCGGAGCGCCAGCAGCAGAAACGTTCGCTTTGAGTTTTGACCACCTCGGCTGTCTTGAAGGTTTCTCTTTCCAACGCTAGTACACAGCCGACACATTGTGGACGATTTTGAGACGATGCAGCGCATCAAGCCATCCATGCAATTAGCAAAACTGAGCATCACCGTCCACTCCTCCCGTCGTCCAAAGTTCGGCCGGCGACTGTCGTCCCTACAGCAATTTCGTTCTCTTTGTGCTTCCTCTCTCTTGGCTTCGTCCCTGTCTTGCTCGGGAGCGCCAGCAGTAGCGTGGTAGTACTAGTAACTGATGCGATGTAAGAATCTGCAAAGCACTTCAAATCACCCATGATAAAAAAACTAAGCAAAACATTTCAAAAAATTCTGAATTTTTTTGATGTGATTATGACCAAATAATTTAGGTGCTTGCAAAATTTGGTGGTGTAATGACATAAGAGGAACTCTGTACAAAAAAACCAAGTTTGTGCTGAAAACATGTGAATAGTAACATGGTGCAGAGCATCATTTGTATTTCGTTTTGTATGAAGATCATTTGATGTTTTTTGGTGACCATACTTTGCAAGCTCCTAAAACATTTGCTCATAATCATCCGGACGAAATTTCAGATTTTTTTATTTTTAAATATTTTTTTGAATTTATTGTTTACTCCATGGGTGCACCAAAGTGGGTGGAGCCACCACTACTTTCCCAAGAGTTTATGGACTTGCTTCTGTACGGGTCCTACTGGGTTTGGATGCAACAAACAAATGTAGCTACACAAATGTATGGCTTGTTAACCATTATAATCAATTCTACAATATTTTAGCATGCAATTAGTAGGCATTAATTTTCAGAGTCTCACTTGTAGCAGAAACTTTCGCTTTGACTTTTGACCACCTCGGCTCGCTCGCCGGCTGTCTTAAGGTTTCTCTTTATGCCTCGTCTCTCTTGGCTTCGTCCCTGGCTTGCTCGGGAGCGCCAGCAGTAGCGTGATAGGACTAGTAACTAATGCGAGGTAAGAAGCTTATACCAACAAATTCAAATCATAGTACAGGTCAATTGGGTTTATTGACCTGCGATGTACTCCCTCGGTAAAGAAATATACTCCCCCTGTCTAGGTGTACAAGTCATCTTAGGTTGTAAAGAAATATACTCCCTCCTCATTTAGCAGAATTTGCAAAGCACTTCAAATCAAACAACTTCAGAGTTTATGGACCTTCATATGTACGAGTCCTACTGGGTTTGGATGCAACAAACAAATGCAGAGTGACTTGAAAATTGCCGGTGACCTGTCTTGAGTTCGTAATTTCTCCCCTCCCACAATTACAATTGTTCCTCTTGTAGAAAGAGAGATAATTAATCCTGAGTTACGTCCATGTATTGGTTATTAACCTTTATAAAAAGTTCTACAATATTTTAGCATGCAATTGATAGGCATTAATTTCCAGCCTCTTACTTATGTATGGGTATCAAATTAATCAATAGTACCTGGGGGGGGGGGGGGTGGTCATTATCCTCTAAATCATAATATTCAAATTCTAAGTAAGAAAAGTAGCATAACAATGACCAACCTATTATTGCAAGCCCTATCATGTATCATTAGGCTAGATATGGCTATATGTTTGCTTCAGTGCACCATTGCACTGCTTTTACAATGGATGTTCTGTTACAAAATGGCCGGTGACCTGTCTTGTTTTCTTATTAAACATGAAACAACACAACGTCAAGATCTTGATCCACAATTCTTGTTCCATATAATTTGATTCGAGTGAAAGTTCTGAAGTAACATGCATTTCTTATTTCCTGTCGTTTGTTCCAAAATTACGATATATCCTTCGGCCATAAAACTACAACAACTCATAAGAACTACAACCATTTCCCTCTTGCAAAAACTTTTTCTTGCTTCCTCCACAACCATTATACCTACTATGCATGCATATCCATGATGAATCCCGACCACACCAATGCACACCATCTAATCCGGTCGCCTCCCGAAGTCGCCGCCTGCGAGCCGAGAGCACCAACTGGCCTAGCAGACCCACAACGCATACCACATGTGCGTGCTCTAGGATCCTACGCTGCCATCTACCGCCGTCCCATCTTCAAGAGGGATCCTTGCACTAACATTCCCAGGCCCAACTACGGTTGACACCGCCATGCCACCAGTCTCCATGCATCCATCAACCCACCTCCAACGCTGATACTCCAACACACCATGTCGCCGAGACCCACCGTTTTTGATGTGGTAGATGCAACACCACTCCACCTCTTATCCCCTCGAGTCAGTACCTATCCAAAAGAGTGCCCCAGGAGAAAGAATGACACAAGTCTTTGTCATCATCTGATCTTGGAGAACCAGATCTAGGGTTTCCCTTGGAGCAGATGCCTCCTAGAGGAAGAAGAGCAAGCCATCTGCAGTGCCCACCCGCGTAACGAGCCATTTTCTTGGAGTTGTGTTGTTTGTTCTTCAGCATCATTGTAAAATGCCTTGTGTGTGTGTGTTGCGGTGTCGTGTCCTGTTGTGTTGTATGTGCTGAATTGTATGATTTGTATATAAAGTGGAGCTGAAGTCTTTTTGATAAAGAATGAAATCAATTACCTCAGTTGAAACTTGAAAGTGCATGTTTTGATTTTGACAGCGGAAGTCAAGGCCAAGGCCAACCTCATGCGCAGGAAAAGGGACAAGCACACGTACATCCCACATGTACCCAAGTTTTTTCTTCTTTGGTTGCTTGTTGTTTGCTTGCGCTTAATCCTATGAGATTATCAATTAATTAATATATTTTCTTGAATAATGCATTATCATCTGATTTCTTGCTTAGATCCATGTGCTCTCTATTTTCAAACTGTTTTGGTCTGGGACTATTTTGTTCAATTGGATAATTTCGGTGCACAAATTTATCGAATCGAAATAAATCAGTTCATTTTTTCCGTTTCTCTTTTTCTAGGAACCTATTTGTTGGTGTTCGATAGGACATATGTTTCGAGAAACCTAACCAAATTAATATACCAAATGCTGACCTTTACTTAATCATGTCCCAACAACCCCTTGTTGTTGGTTTCACAGCGAAAATCGACATCATTGTGTGAGTGTGTGTGTGTGTGTGGGGGGGGTAGCGGAGCAGCGCTTCAGTCGCCATGGCATCCAGCGATGGTCATGCCGACGGCCATCGTCGTATAGAGTCACGTGCTCGTTGCATTACCTAAGTCGTTGTAGTTCGTCAATATACCGTATGATTGGATGAGGAGGAGGCAGCAGCCGTGGTTTTCTTCACCGCCGCGGGCATGGCCTTCTTTACCACCGCGGCTTCCTTCTCTGCCGCCGCGGCCGTGGCCTTCTTTGCCACCACGGCTTCCTTCTCTGCCGCCGCGGCCACGCGCCTCGTCTGGTGCATGGGTTGCGCCTGGGCCTCTTGCCGTTGCGTGGCCCTGCTGGACTGGACTGGCTCGTTGGAGCCAGTCCGCCGCAGGACGCGTTTCTTCTTCGGGGCTGAGGGCTCGTCCGCCTCGGATGCCTCCTCGGACGGCTCCTCGGCCGCCTCTTTAGCAAGGGGGGCCCTGTCGGTGGCGCCGTTGGTTTTCCCGGCAGGCCCCGTCCATTCAAGGAATCTCCTCTCCTCTTCAGCCTCTTCGGCCTCGTCCACCATGGTGTCGTGGCTGCCGGCCTCCGCGATAAGTGCTGCCTCATCTGCCCTGGCGGCAATATATGCCACCTCTTCGTCGGTGGTGGGTCGGATGAGCTCTGGCTCGGCGCGGACGGTGCCCTCCAACAAGTTGTCGAAGAACTGCCGCACCAACTCCGCCTCTGGCTTGGCCCAGGTTGCATCCAGGCCATGGGCGTTGAAGAGTGGCATCATAGCAATGATATCAGTCACGCGAGAGTTGTTGCTCAATGGGTGCACCCCCGTCTGCAACCTGAACGGGTGGCCGGTCTTTGCGGCGTTGCGGTCCTCTCAGCGTTTTCGTCTTCGTCGACTTTGAGCTGAAACAGCCTCTAGCAGATGGACGCATGCTGCATCACCATGAAGTTATGTTTCAGGCCAGGGCGAAGCCTCATGATATCTGCTGCATTCTTGAAATCCCATGCCGACCTCGCCTTATGGTGCAAAGGGGCGATACGGCAGTGGATGAAGTCAGCCCCAATCATCTCTAGAGTGAGGCCGGCGGAGACGAGGCAGTGAATTATGGTGGTAGGAGCACGGGGGATCTGGTGTCAAAACCGGCGGATCTCGGGTAGGGGGTCCCGAACTGTGCGTCTAGGCGGATGGTAACAAGAGACGAGGGACACAATGTTCTTACCCAGGTTCGGGCCCTCTCGATGGAGGTAAAACCCTACGTCCTGCTAGATTAATATTGAGGATATGGGTAGTACAAGAGTAGATCTACCACGAGATCAAGGAGGCTAAACCCTAGAAGCTAGCCTATGGTATGATTGTTGAGATGTATGTTCGTCCTACGGACTAAGGCTCTCCGGTTTATATAGACACCGGAGAGGGCTAGTGTTACACAGAGTCGGTTTCAATGGTAGGAGATCTACATATCCGTATTGCCAAGCTTGCCTTCCATGCCAAGGAATAGTACCATCCGGACACGAGCCAGAGTCTTCAATCTTGTATCTTCGTAGTCTGGGAGTCCGGCGGATATTGATAGTCCGGCTGTCCGGACACCCCCTAGTCCAGACTCCTCAAGAGCCCCTAACCAGGCTTCAATGACGATAAGTCCAGCGTGTTTATAGTCTTCGGCGTTGCAAGGCGAGTTCTCCCTTCAAATTCCATGTACCTGCCGAATAGTGTCCGGCTTCATCTTGAATACTGTGTTCCTCGGCTTCTACGCCAAATTATGGCCCTCTTCCACACATCGCACGAATGCGAAAAGCCAGGGTGCCTTTTACATTTCACCCCCTGATTGTGCGAGTCGTCCGCCTATAAAAGAGGCAAGAATCCAGACCCAAATCGCACCGTCTTCCTCCCGCGTATACTCCATCGAAGCGCCTCCGACCTAGAAATCCATTCCACCATGGATCGTCAACGCGGCTCTTCTTCACGCGCTCCCAGCCCACCGCCGGGGAATTGGAGGAGATGCACTGTTTCGCACAATGAGCTGGTTAAGCTCCAAACGGAGGGGTTTCTTCCTCCGGCCTTCATGGTCCCAGTCCGAGCCGGACTGGTTACTTATCAAGGTGGGAGGCAGGCGGAGGACACTCCAAGCCCCAACAAGGGGGAGCGAGTGTGCTTCGTCCCCTATCTGATAAGGGGCTGATTTCCAATACATCCGCTCCTCCGCTGGGCTCAAGTTCTACGGACTCCAGCTCCACCACCTCACGCCCGCCTCTGTGCTGCATATCGCGGGCTACGTAGCTCTTTGCGAGCTATTCCTGGGCATCGAGCCCCATTTCGCATTGTGGAAGAGGTTGTTTTGCCTCGTACCCCGTTCTCACCAGGGGTCCATATATCAAGTGGGCGGCGCCGAAATATGGCGCATCGCCGGGACCGGATACCTATCCGGCACTCCCAAGAAGGCGTCCGAAGACTGGACCTCGGAGTGGTTTTATATAGTAGACGCTCCATTGCCCGACCCAGTCTGGATCGGCCTCCCAGAGTTTGATGCTGCTCCCTTGAAGAAACGCCTCAGCTGGCGCCCGCGGAGCCCCCGTTTGGACGAAGACAAGAGCGTCCATTACTTGATGGGCCGGATAAGATTAATGGCTCATTCCGGCTTGACCATGATTGGAGTCATGGCGACGTGCATCAAGCGGGGGGTGCAGCCACTGCAATACAGAGGCCACCCCATGTGGGATTTCAATGGGGAAGACGATGCTACCCGGCACGGCCGCAAAGGGCCGGATTCGACCGAGGATCTGGTGAAGATCCTGTCCGGCCTGTACAAGGGGGAGAAGGAGGACTTCCTTCGCCCAAACCATTTGGATGGGTTTTCCATGATCAACCCTAGAGGATGGGTAAGTGAACACCTCGAAGGGCTCTACCCGTGCTTTCGAAGTTTAAGCTTCTTACATTATGTCTTTGGTGCAGGGTCTGCGCCGGACTGTGGAGGACATGGTGAGTCCTGCTCCACAACCCGAGGATCAAGAAGGATCCCTGGGTCCAGCCTCCGAAGAGGATCCGGACATCGAGGTGGAGCTGATCGACGGGGTGTATCCACTACAAGAAATATGTCAACTAGTGACCCTCACTATTGGTCGCTGAAAGGTCATAGTTTTTCATTTGCGACCTTTTTGTGACCAAAAACAGAAGGTCAAAAGCTGAGGGTCATTAACTGACTATAGCGACCTTCTCTGTGATATGTAAAAGGTCGTTGGTTCTTTGACCAAATTTTTGGTCACTAGCAACCTCCCCAGGCCACGTAGGCATCCAGCGTGGCAAGCTGATGTGGCACAAGATTCAGCCCGGTCCAATTCGATTTTCTACATGGGCCTAGCCCAACAATTCAGCCCATTTATGATTTTTTTCCTAGACGTTTTTGGGCCTTTTCTATCATGGGCCTTTACCTTTCCACAGAGTTTGTTTCCTTTTTGTTTCTATTGTCTATTTGAGTCGAGGCCTTCTTATAGTACTTTTGAATAGCTTTTCAGCCCAGGTTATTTTGGGCCATGGCATCTTAATAGTACAAGTATATTTGGGTCGTGGCCACTATCAGGTCCAGTAAGAACATTTTCTGGAGAACTTAATGTTCAAGTAAAATGTACACAACATTACAGGAAAATAACACATACAACAGCACATAAAATTTCATTTCACTCCTACAGCTCACTACATCATAGACAGTACATGACAATCATTCAATTTTTTACTAGGCAGTAGCCGAGTACATCATTCAATTTCAAATAAACAGTACTGCTCTTGGAAGCAAAATAGGCCGCCACACGCCATGGTGCCCCAAGGAACCAGCAGCGCTGCTTGCCCCCTTGGCCCAGCTCCTTGCTGCCGACGATGGACGAGACTCGGATGCGGAGCTCCCTGCACATGACATATTGTGTCAATGCTTGCAGCAATAGAAGGAACTCACATACCATAGAACTTGCACAGTAGTGTATCAACACCCGAAAGATTGACTGAATTGAACTGTTATATAACCAAGTTAGAGCTGGCAGAAGTTGCAGGTACATAAACATCCATAGAGCTAACATGTTGTATTTCTGTAGAAAGAAGCATCAACTCACTATTCTACACAAAAAGCTAGCCCATACATGCACAGACACCAGAACGGTACATAGAATGAAGCACAGGGCTAGTACTTGCTACCCT
The DNA here is from genome assembly GCA_021437245.1 of Aegilops speltoides. Taxonomy (NCBI): domain Eukaryota; kingdom Viridiplantae; phylum Streptophyta; class Magnoliopsida; order Poales; family Poaceae; genus Aegilops; species Aegilops speltoides. The sequence goes on from CM038146.1 coordinate 51,569,670, forward strand.
GACATTTTAGGCATTCTAGTGTTTAGGAGATTTGACTTCCAGCAGAAAACTAAGTCCATAGACTTAGCACTTGTGACTTACACTAACTTGACCAGTGCTAAGTTATTAATAGACTTACCTGTGACTTCAACTAACTTGTGGATTGATTAGATATAAACAGTAGTACTGAATGATAGATATAAACATTAGTATTGCCTGAGCTCAGTTTTTTTTGCAAGGATAAGCATGTCCTAAACCGCCATTGTGAGATCGTTGAAGTAATATATGCCAGAATGTGAGAATGGATAAAACAGACATGAATGTTCTCAAGTGCCATGAAGTGAGAAAGCAGGTAGTCAGAATGACGAGGCATGTTAGCTGCCAAAACAGATTCAGACTAACTGCATGTCCAGACGGACGGGCCATTCCCAAGCATTTCAAGACACCAGCAGAGGTCAGTAGACAACAAACTTGGATGCTATCTATCCATACCAGTATAGAATGATACGAGGCCAGTAGAAACTGTTTGCTACCGACGAGCTCGCCAAGGTGCACAGTTGTTCAAAAAGGAAGCACATTTGACTAAAGTACCAGATTTCAGAGTTTGTAATAGCATCATGAACAGCAGCTGTAAATTAATAAATTTTACCATACTGAATGCTATCTAGAAAGATAGATACGATGCAGGTGGTGTCCATTACCAACGATCTTGCCAAGGTGCATGGAGATGGAGTTGAGCTGGGCCTTGTTCTCGTAGAGGTGGTTGACCGCCTTCCTGGACTGCACCAGCTCCTTGGCCAGCGCCTTCAGGAACAAGCATCACCAGCAGAGGAAACCAAATTAGTAAATCAGCCCAAATCGAGGCCCTTGACCTTGAGCTGCTTCTCCTTGGCGCCCTTCACCAGATCCGAGGTCACTGTTAAACACACACGCGCACAAACGCATCAGAAAAATTAACGTAAAATGAAGTAATACACGGAATTAGTTCAGGAAAATGGATACAAGCGGACGAATCATCCTACTAACCAGAAACAAAACATTGTTTAGTCACTAGGCGTTAAAGCGATAGATGTTAAACACTAACTTCCTTCATAAAAAAGAGCAATAATAACAACCAGCAGGTACTTAACACTCAGCAAGGGTTGACAGATATATAATGGGTTCAGCAACCAATTTGGCTCAGAAACTAAGAAAATCAGAAAGATTTTTCGCTCAGAATACGCTAACAAGCATTCATGAATCACACTAGTAAGTAAGAACATGAGTAAACTAGCGATTAGCAAATGAATCTCAACATCAGCAGAGGATTGAGATACAAATGCATCCAACTGCAAGGCAGACAGAACCTGTCATCGTAAAGGAACATCATACAACACAGCTCATCTTACAGCAATGTGCACACAAATTGGGCTAAGCAACGCACTAAGAACAAGTCAGGTAAAATTGCATTCCACTCGATAAATAAGCAATCAGTTGCAATATCTGCTCAATATTTGCTCCCATGCTGATCCATCCAATATCTACTCGGAATACACTAGGAAGCATCATTGCCATGATCCACTTAATCACATCAAGAATTTAAGAGCTCAAGTAATATGATACCTAAAAACTAAGAACAGAACAGCCGGGAGCCTGGGACGCGAATCCCAGCCAAAATCCCGATCCCAAATCACGGCCAAAATTCGCAGAAATGATATGTCGACCAAGAGCAGTTCACCGCACAACCTTCCCGGCCAAAACCCCTACCCCAAATACGAACGTCCGTCGCGGAGCGTACGGCGCCCGGGCGGAAGCTCAGGCCCTCCGTCCCGCCGATTAACTACTGACTACGAGCAGGGGATGGCGCTGCTACGGGAGTCGGAGAGGGGGGGGAGGTGGGGGTGCGTGCTTCTCACCTGCACCTGCAGGCGTGCGGAAACGGGAGGAGCGGCGGATTCCGCGGTGAGGGAGTTGCCGAGCTCGCCGGAGAGGAGGAGCGATGGGGCGGCGGTGACTGCGGCTGCGATTTAACAATGAACGGGAGAAGAAATGCTCGTCAGATCTGGTTGGTGAAGCACAAAAACCCTAGGTGGGGGAGGGGAGGGGCAAGAGGAGGTAGGCGGCTCACCTGCGGGCGGCGGAGACGCGACCGACGCCGACGCCGACGCCGGCAGCGGGAAGGTTGGCCGACTTTCCCTCCCTCCCGCGAAGCGAAGCAAAGCAAATAAGCACCGCCTCCTCCGCGGCTCTGCCTTGGCTATAAGCCAAACACAACCAAAGGTGGAGCTAGGCGGTGCTGGGGTCACGAGAGCGTCGGTGGATCGGTGATGTGGGAGACGAGGGGAGGGATCGGGGTGGCGGCGGCGATGTGGGAGACGAGGGGTGGGTGGCGGATCTGGAGCGCTAGGTTTCCTGGGGTGAGAGGGTGAGGGAATTTTCTTTTTTCTTTTTTATTTTTTTAGACAAAGAGGGGGGGTGCAAGGAGAAAGGGCTGCCGTCGGATCCGAGAGCATCCGACGGTGTTTGAGCACGATCCGCGTGACATGCCCATGGACCAATCAGAACCCAGTACACGTTATGACCTTTTAAATTAGTCGTAATCGACTAAAAATAAGGTGTTAAACCATATCTTTTTTTTAAAAAAAGGTGTTAAATCATATAAACAGTTTTATGATATGAGAAATTCAAAAAGAAACATTTTCATTGTGCACAAGGATGCATATTGGAATGGCAAACAATGTTGCCTAAGGAAGTTTTCTTTTTCTTTGGACGAAAGAACCATTTTCCATTTTCCGAGTGCCCAAAAGGAGGTTTTTTTGTGAAGGACCTGCCAAATAATTGTTGTAAAATTGGACCAAATCATTTTTCTAAAATACTAGGCCATATTTATTGCACAATTGACCAAATGGTTGGGTGTCAAAAGTTTTGATCCACCTCTGGTGAAAAAGACAAATTCCCGCCGATTCAGCTGGAAGCGGGTCAAATTTGAACTGCAGCTGCCTCATAGTTTGCTCTTTATTTTTAAAATCATATATAGGTAAATAAGTATCTATTTAATCATAGAAACACCAAAAAAAGTCCAAGATTCAACCACTAATTAGGAACGGTCAAGCCCGCCGTTTTGACCGCATTTTGAAACAGGCATAAAAAATTCAAAAAAATTCAAAAAATTGGGAAACCTTCGCATTGTGTCATTATATGTGGCCAAGTTCCCAGGAAAAATAACAAACTTGTAATACGGTAATTATTTTAAAAAAGTGTTCTTAGAAATGAGCTATCACGCGTGAAGATTCATGGCTTTCAAGCCAAATGATCAATCTTATAGCCACATTCATCGCATAGTTTGTTCAAATGATATCATATTGTGCACAAGGGTACATCTTGGAATTCCAAACAATGTTGCCTAAGGAAGTTTTCATTTTTTTTGCACGGAAAATTCATTTTTCATTTTCCGAGTGCCCAAAAGGTGGTTTTTGTGAAGGAAGTACCAAATAATTGTTGCAAAAATGGACCAAATCAATTTTATAAAATACTAGGCCATATTCAATGCACAATTGACAAAATGGTTGGGTGTAAAAAGTTTTGATCCACCTCTCGTGAAAAAGACAAATTTCTGATGATTTAGTTGGAAGCGGGTCAAATTTGAACTGCAGCTGCCTCATAGTTTGCTATTTATTTTTTCCAAAAATCATTTCTAGGTAAATAAGTATCTATTTAATCAGAGAAACACCAAAAAATTTCCAAGATTCAACCACTAGCTAGGAACGGTCAAGCCCGCCATTTTGACCGCATTTTGAAACGGGCATAAAAAATTCAAAAAAAATCAAAAAATTGGAAAACCTTCGCATTGTGTCATTATATGTGACCAAGTTTCCAGGAAAAATAATAAACTTGTAATACGGTAACTATTTTAAAAAAGTGTTCTCAGAAATGAGCTATCATGCGTGAAGATTCATGGCTTTCAAGCCAAATGATCAATCTTATGGCCACATTCATGGCATAGTTTGTTCAAATGATCTCATATTGTGCACAAGGGTGCATCTTGGAATTCCAAACAATGTTGCCTAAGGGAGTTTTATTTCCTTTGCACGGAAAATTCATTTTCATTTTCCGAGTGCCCAAAAGGAGGTTTTTTGTGAAGGAACTACCAAATAATTGTTGCAAAATGGACCAAATCAATTTTATAAAATACTAGGCCATATATAATGCACAATTGACAAAATGGTTGGGTGTAAAAATTTTGATCCACCTCGGTGAAAAAGACAAATTCCCGTCGATTCAGTTGGAAGCGGGTCAAATTTGAATTGCAGCTGCCTCATAGTTTGCTCTTTATTTTTTCCAAAAATCATTTCTAGGTAAATAAGTATCTATTTAATCATAGAAAGACCAAAAAAATTCCAAGATTCAACCACTAGCTAGGAACGGTCAAGCCCGCCATTTTGACCGCATTTTGAAACGGGCATAAAAATTCAAAAAATCAAAAATTGGAAAACCTTCGATTGTGTCATTATATGTGACCAAGTTTCCAGGAAAAATAATAAACTTGTAATACGGTAACTATTTTAAAAAAGTGTTCTCAGAAATGAGCTATCATGCGTGAAGATTCATGGCTTTCAAGCCAAATGATCAATCTTACGGCCACATTCATGGCATAGTTTGTTCCAATGATCTCATATTGTGCACAAGGGTGCATATTGGAATAGCAAACAATGTTGCCTAAGGAAGTTTTCATTTTCGTTGGACGAAAAAACCATTTTCCATTTTTCGAGTGCGAAAGGAGGTTTTTTGTGAAGGAACTACCAAATAATTGTTGCAAAATTGGACCAAATCATTTTTATAAAATACTAGGCCATATTTAATGCACAATTGACAAAATGGTCTGGTGTAAAAATTTTGATCCACCTCTCGTGAAAAGACAAATTTCTGCCGATTCATTTGAAGCGGGTCAAATTTGAACTGCAGCTGCCTCATAGTTTGCTATGTATTTTTTCCAAAAATCATTTCTAGTTACATAAGGACCTATTTAATCATAAATACATGGTTTGGTGGCGATACGTCGAGGTTTGGGCGGTGGCCGAGGGCCCCAACTCTAGAGCTGCCAGAACTCAAGATGCCTTGCCGTGGTCACCGCGTGACCGTGGCATTGCCATGTGTTCTGGGCGGCCTAGGCATGTCTAGTGGGTTGGGCACTCCCCAGGTTGGTGCTAGGAAGAAAATTACAACATAAGATTCTCATGAGGAGACCAATCGATGCTCAAACATGAATTAGCACCCAAGTGTTTGATTAGTGGTACGGGAAATGTACATGGAAAATGGGCGTGAGTTTTGGCTGAGGATGATCAGTTACTAAGAAGACCGTTTTCACAAATTTTCAGCTCAAAAGGAGGAGCCTAGGTGGTACTTGCTTTGCAAACCACCACACTGGACATAAATACGAATGTTGAAGCTCGGCTCAAAATAATGAATGGATTGAGCTGGCATTTGGTGGAGGATGGTTATTTGGGCATAGGAAAGCATCAGAGAAAATGGATACTATTTGGACATGCCAAAGTGGTACTTCCTTCACAAACTGTTACTCTGAACAAAATAGGAAAATGAATATTTTTGAATTATTTTGAACTAGGCAAGGAAGGTTTTTACATATTTGACGAAGATATGACCCAAAGAATTTATGAGATTTTTTTGGGAATTTTGGGAATGACAGAAATATAGGTTGCTTCACAACCTAGGGCAAAACTGCCACATGGACATGACACATAGGCAAACTGATGAGGTGGCGCCTAGTCATAGCAACCCACCACAATTTACAAGGCTATGACCATCTATATTGGTCGTTAACAACTAGAAATAAGGCAGCGGACTAGCACTATTTGCTTTGTGACCATTTCGTGTAAGGAAATTACGACCTTTCTGACCAAAATGGTCGCAATGGTTCAGGGTTTGGAGCCCCCTGAACAGCTTTTGACCAATTGGTCTAAAATGGTCATAGATTTATGACCAATTCTTTGAGGGTCACTGACAGAAGGTCATAAGTTGACATATTTCTTGTAGTGATCACCAGCTCAGCATAGACAATGCTTTGGTCGCCATTACGGCGGACTACCCCGGGCTAAGTCCGGCTTCCCAGGTGACCACGACCGAAGTCCGGACACCGTCATCTTATCCTTGTCTATTTCTGACCTTCGCGAACGATGGTATTTGGCAGGAAGCGCCTTACGGCAGGAAGCCGAGCCTGCGACGGCCGACCTACAGAGGTCAGTCCGAACTAGCAGGAGGAAAAGGAGCGCCGTGCGGACGGAAACGTCGCCGCAGAGGTATAGCTCGTGTTTGAATTTTTCGAGCAACGTTCCGAGGAAACGTCTAAGTGCTCATGATCTTTATAGGAGAAAAAGCGCTCGCCGGACTGCGAGCGCAGGAATTGCCGATCCGACCAACACCAGCCAGGCTCGGCGCCGGATGGAGGGGAGGCAAGCGCAAGACGCGAGCCGATCCTGCTCCAACGAAGGATACCGGCTGCATCGTCCGCCACCAAGTTCGAGGTGGAGAGCGCTATGAATCATAGACGCCCGGATAGTATTTCAAGCGTGCTTTTCCTCGAGGCATTGGATGCCTTTAACGCAGGGACGCGATCTCTCGGCTGCTCAAAATGGTTTTACCAGAGCCACGGAGCAGTATGTTAAAGACATACGGGTAAGGGAATTTTAATGGTTGTATATACCAGTAGCCCCCGAGACTTAAATTAGTTATTCTAACTGATTTAAGGATCATTGTAAATTTCAGGCACTTAACGAGAAGAACGCCCAGCTGTCTCGGGAGCTGCAAGATTGCAAGGCCCAACTTGAGGCCGCACTTGCTGCCGCAGGAGGAGACGGAAAGACCCCTCCTGGTAACACATTTTTACTAAGAAATATAAGCGCTGTGCGGCGTGCGCGTGAGTCTAATAATGACATTGCAGGTACCGCCGGACAAGATCCAGACAGGCAAACATTGCTGCGCCAGCTAAAGGCTGGCGAGAGTGTGCTGAATAGGGTTCAGCAGGAAAGGAACAAGCTCCAAGATGCCAACGCCAAGCTCGGAGAAGAGCTGAAAGGCGCACAGGCCGAGCTGTCCGGCTCCGTCAAGGAGAATCAACGGCTTCGTCGCGGCATATATAGTAAGTGCTTGAGCGAACTCTTTTGAAAAGAAGAGTTCGGCGAGGAAGTATTTTGACATGATATGTCTTGTAGGTATACTCACGGGTCGTCCTGCAGAGGAGATGCCCATATCAATGGGTGATCAACTTCCCGAACTGTTGCAGCTACTCGAATGAGTTCGGCAGCAATGAGCGGCGCTGCTCAGCTTTATGGCCAGCCCTCACCCTACCCGAGGGCCTCGGGAGCTTATGGAGAAGCTGCAGGAGTGCGGCAGCGCTTCGGTTGTGGAAGATATCGGTTTGCCGTCAAGGTGCCAGGGAGGCTTGGGCCATGGTGAAGATGCGGTACAAGAAGGCGGACCCCAACCACATGGCCGAAGTTGGGCCGGTGGGGCCCGATGGGAAGGAGATCCCTGTGAGTTGAGTGTACAGCCAAGTAGAGTTGGCTGCTAAGTTTTCCCAACGGGACTGTAAACTAGACAGCCTGTTAGACGGGATTGAGGAGGAATACAATCAATAAATTTGACAATGTATGTTATCCTTTAAAATGACACGTGAAATGCCTTCTAGCCGGATTGTAGATCGTTTGTCTTTGCCGACCTTTTCGCTTCGACCTCGGGACCCTAGAGTCCGGAGTGTGTCCGAATACCTTTTTGGTTAAGAAACAACCGTGGTATGCATGGAGACCAGGCGTAGGGGTCATTAGTGCTTTATCGCATAAGTGCCCAACTAGTTATGTTATATTACATGGTTAGTAAGAAACATCTTTCAGGAGAATAGTTCATTAAGGGTTCCTTTATTTGGGGAGGCATGCCCTAAAGTGCATGTCCGGACTGCAAAGAGAGCGATAAAACATCCGGGGCAGATAGATAAATAAGAAAAAGTCATCTTTAAATCACCGATCGAATATTCCCTTAAGAACGCTAGCTTTCGGCTTCACCTACCGAGGTACACATCCGCTGACCCGGCAAGAATAATCGCAGAGGTGCTCCTTTACCTCCTAGCCGAACAATCGGGAACGAGGGGTAAGCACGAGAGCCAGCAACCCAGCTTGGCCAAAACTTAAGTCATATCGATTCATATAGTGGCGAGTAAAAGGTACATGTGGAAGCTTGACACATGTGTTGGGTATGAAACCCGTATAATTGAGCTTCTGTAAAAGAAGCCCCCAGGAATAACGAGTGCGGATGGCACATCATGCGTATGCAAAGAATGCAAGAATAGGCCCGAAAGGGCTTTTAAGTCAAAAGGGTAAGAAGAGAAACAAAAGACAGTCGAAATATAAAAGTTTGGACGGGGGAAGGGGACGAACTCTTAGTCCGGCGCTAGGCATAGAATTGTCAGAGGCGGGCTGCGTTCCATGGGTTCGGCTCGAGTCGGTTATCCGACGCATTTCACAGACGGTATGCTCCGCCGGTCAATACTTGATCGATAATGAAGGGGGCCCTCCCATCTGGGCTTGAGCTTGTCCTTTTTCTTGTCCGGCAGGCGTAGAACTAGTTCGCCAACGTTGTAAGTCTTGGCCCGTACTTCTCTGCTTTGATATCTTCGGGCCTGCTGCTGATAGAATGCGGAACGAGCCTTCGCGACGTCACGTTCTTCCTCCAATGTGTCCAAGCTGTCCTGCCGATCCAGCTCGGCTTCTCTTTCCTCATACATGCGCACTCGAGGTGAGTCATGAATAATGTCACAGGGCAAGACTGCCTCTGCGCCGTATATCATAAAAAATGGTGTGAATCCGGTAGTACGGTTAGGCGTTGTCCGCAGCCCCCAGAGTACGGAGTCGAGCTCCTCGACCCATTGTGCGTCGGATTTAGTGAGTGACCTCACTAGTCTGGGTTTAATGCCGCTCATTATTAGACCATTTGCTCTTTCCACTTGACCGTTGGTTTGAGGGTGATAGACTGACGCATAGTCGAGCTTGATGCCCATATTTTTGCACCATGACTTAACCTCATTGGCTGTGAAGTTTGTGCCGTTATCGGTGATGATGCTGTGGGGGACTCCGTAAGGGTGTACCACCCCTGATATAAAGTCTATCACTGGTTCGAACTCTGCTGTTTTGACCGGTTTGGCCTCTATCCATTTGGTGAACTTGTCCACCATGACCAATAGGTACTTTTTCTTGTGGGTTCCCCCTTTAAGGGGTCCAACCATGTCAAGCCCCTGCATCGCGAACGGCCAGGTAATGGGTATGGTTTTGAGGGCGGTGGGTGGCATATGGCTCGATTAGCAAAGAGCGACAACCAACGATCGCTGGACCAAGTCTGTCGTCTTCCCGAGCCGTTGGCCAGTAAAATCCTGTACGGAATGCCTTTCCTACGAGGGCCCGGGCTGCTGCGTGGTGTCCGCCTAGTCTGGCATGAATTTCAGCCAGGAGGTTTCGCCCCTCTTCTTCGGAGATACACCTTTGAAGGACTCCGGTGGTACTTTTCTTATAATGTTCTCCCTCATGGACCTTGTAGGCCTTCGATCGCCGGACTATGCAGCGGGCCTCATTTTGGTCTTCGGGAAGTTCCTGCCTAAGTAAGTAGGCTAGGAAGGGTTCTGTCCACGCGGCAATTACTGCCATTATGACGTGGGCGGAGGGTGTTATGTCATCTGCCGAATCACCGGTTGGTGCAGTTTTCTCTGGTTTATCACTACCGGACTCCTCTTCCCATAGTACGGATGGCTTGAAGAGCCGTTCCAGGAAGATATTTGGAGGGACAGCATCACGTTTTGCACCGATGCGTGCCAGGACGTCAGCCGCTTGGTAATTATCTCGGGCTATGTGATGGAATTCGAGTCCTTCAAACCGGGCTGACATTTTTAGGACAGCGTTGCGATATGCTGCCATTTTAGGATCCTTGGCGTCGAAGTCTCCATTTATTTGGGATATTGCAAGGTTTGAGTCCCCGCGCACCTCTAGGCGTTGAATGCCCATGGAGACCGCCATCCGGAGACCATGTAACAGGGCCTCGTATTCGGCTGCATTGTTGGACTCCGTGTACATTATTTGAAGTACGTACTGGACTATATCTCCGGTGGGGGACGACAGTATGACGCCAGCCCCCAGTCCGGCCAACATTTGGGAGCCGTCGAAATGCATAGTCCAATTGGAGTATGCGCCATACTCTTTAGGGAGTTCGGCTTCGGTCCATTCGGCGACGAAGTCAGCCAGGACTTGTGACTTTATAGCTCGTCGAGGTTTGTAAGTGATGTCGAATGGTAAGAGCTCGATGGCCCATTTTGCTATCCTGCCCGTTGCGTCGCGGTTGTTTGTAATGTCATTGAGTGGTACTTCAGAGGCCACTGTTATCGAGCACTCTTGAAAGTAGTGCCGAAGCTTTCGAGACGCCATGAACAACGCGTATGCTATCTTTTGATAGTGCGGGTAGCGGGATTTGGAGGGGGTTAACACAGTGGATACATAATACACTGGTTTTTGAAGAGGGAATTTATGCCCTTCTGTCGCTCGTTCAACGACGAGGACTGCGCTTACAACTTGATGTGTTGATGCGATGTATAACAACATTGGTTCGCCCAGAGTGGGCGCAGCCAGGACCGGATTTGTTGCCAGTATGGCATTTATTTCTTCGAGTCCGGCAGTGGCAGCATCCGTCCACTCGAAGTGTTCGGTGCGCCTGAGGAGGCGATAGAGAGGCAATGCCTTTTCTCCTAGACGGGAGATAAAGCGGCTTAAGGCTGCCACGCATCCTGTTAATTTATGTATTTGCTTGAGGTCTTTTGGAATATCCAACTGTGACAGAGCTCGAATTTTGGCCGGATTTGCTTCAATTCCTCTACCGGATACGATGAAGCCCAGCAGCTTTCCGGCTGGTACGCCGAAAACGCATTTTTTCGGATTCAGCTTGATGTCATATGCTCTGAGGTTGTCGAATGTGAGCCTCAAATTGTCTACTAAAGTTTCGATGTTTTTGTTTTGACGACTACATCGTCTACGTATGCCTCGACTGTTTTGCCGATCTGGGTGGCCAGACATGTTTGAATCATGCGCTGGTATGTTGCGCCGGCATTTTTAAGTCCGAAGGGCATCGTGTTGAAGCAGAATGGTCTATATGGAGTGATAAACGCCGTTGCGGCTTGGTCTGCTTCTGCCATCTTGATTTGATGATAGCCAGAGTATGCGTCCAGGAAGCACAATGAATCGTGCCCTGCTGTGGCATCGATGATTTGCTCAATGCGGGGGAGAGGGAAGGGATCCTTTGGGCAAGCTTTATTGAGGTCTTTAAAATCGACACAGAGGCGCCAGGATTTATCCTTCTTTGGTACCATCACCAAATTTGCTAGCCAGTCCGGATGTTTAATATCTCTAATGAATCCGGCTTCCAATAGTTTGGCTAGCTCTTCTCCCATTGCTTGTCTTTTGGGCTCGGAAAATCGTCGAAGAGCCTGTTTGACTGGCTTGAATCCTTTTAGGATGTTTAGGCTGTGTTCTGCCAACCTGCGAGGGATTCCGGGCATGTCCGAAGGATGCCAGGCGAAGATATCCCAATTTTCCCGGCGAATTCACGAAGGCGGCGCCAACCGGGGTTCAACTGTGCCCCGATGGAGGCCGTCTTTGTTGGGTCCGTTGGATGGACCTGGAATTTTATTATCTCCTCTGCTGGTTTGAAGGAGGTGGACTTGGATCTTTTGTCGAGTATCACATCGTCCCTGTTCACCGTAGAGCGCAGCGCGGTGAGTTCCTCTGCCGCTAAGGCTTCGGATAGTGCCTCGAGGGCTAGTGCGGCTGTCTTGTTTTCGGTGCGGAGTGCTATGTCCGGATCACTAGCGAGAGTGATTATTCCGCTGGGCCCAGGCATTTTGAGCTTCATGTACCCGTAATGAGGTATTGCTTGAAAAATTGTGAATGCCACTCGTCCTAATATGGCGTGACAGCCACTACTGAACGGGGCCACCTGGAACGTGACTTCTTCGGATCTGTAATTGTCCGGAGAGCCGAACACCACATCGAGTGTGATTTTTCCGGTGAAGCGCCCTTCCCGGCTAGGGATTATTCCTCTAAAGGTTGTGCTGCTTCGCTCAATACGGCTCCAATCGATTTCCATTTTTCGCAGAGTTTCCTCGTAAATGAGGTTTAGTCCGTTGCCGCCATCCATGAGGAATTTTGTCAGTCGAAAGCCGTCCACTATGGGACTAAGTACCAGTGCGGCTGGGGCTCTGGTTGTTCGAAATCTTGGCTCGTCGCTGGCGTTGAAGGTAATACTTGTGTCGCTCCATGGATTTGCTGTTGCTACTTGGTAGACTTCGGCGAGTTCGCAGATTGTTCGTTTTCGCATATTATTTGATGCGAAAGTCTCGAAGACTGCTGATACCGTGCTGGTATTGTTGGAGTGGTTTCCCGAAGCTAGGAGCTCTTCGCCACTTTTGGCCACCTGCCGTAATATCCAACATGCTCGAAGGCTATGTGTTGGGACGGCTCCCTCTGTACAATGAAGTTTACAGGGTCCTTTGAGCCATCCCTCCAGTACGGTTCTGTTTCCCTTATTGGGTTTTTGTTTTTTCGTTTTTGCATCTAGGGCCTGAGTGTAAGGCGCCCTTTTACTGCGGAATGGGTTTGGTGCCGGACTGTCCCAAAATTGATTTTCGGTTTTCCAGAAACTCTCCATCGCATAGTACTTTCGTACAATGGATGCCAGATCGGTGAAGCGCGTAATTTTGCGGCGATCAATGGCGTTTAGTATTCCCTTGTCCGTGCAGTTATTGCAGAAGATTGATATTGCGTTTTCTTCTCGGCAGTCCTTTATCCTGTCCATAACCAGGAGGAATCTGGCCCAGTAGTGATGTACTGTTTCAGTAGGCTCTTGCCATATTAGAGATAGATCTCATATGTCTGGGCAGGTGGGTGGAATAAAATCCGGATCCCTGCCCATCTGGAGGCTCAAAGGCCGAGGAGTTTCCGAATTCGGAAATTTGGTTTGCTGGTGAAAATCCAGCGAGTCCGGGGCGATGCGTGATTTTAAGCTCAATGCTCGATCAAAGTCCGTCCCCCTGCGGGAATCCGGCATGGAGGGTTCGGGAATCCGGACGTGAATTGTCTTCAACATTGGCAAAGAGTTGCCGTATTGTTCCTCTACCACTGCGACGTGGTGGGTGGCCTGGGGAGAGTTAATCTCTCTCAGATCGGTTTTAAGCCCAATCTGGTTGTAGTCCGTAGCGACTCCCAGGGCGGCGATGCGATCCAAGAGCTCGTTAATAGACGAAAGCTCAATTGGATCTAACTGTTCGGCAGCTTTAGGGCTGACGCGAAGATTGCTTCCGACGACTTGAGAAGTCATTGCCGAAGCGGCGGCCGGACCGGTGGTCATGAGAAAACCACCGAGCCGGATAGTTTGGCCAGTAGCCAAGGCCCCTCCGGCGAAAACACCGTCTTTGAAGACGGGTGGGGCATCCGCTCTATCGGCGACGACACAGAGGAACTCTCAATGAAAGCACCAATGTCGGTGTCAAACCGCGGATCTCGTAGGGGGTCCCGAACTGTGCGCCTAGGCGGATGGTAACAAGAGACGAGGGACACAATGTTTTACCCAGGTTGGGCCCTCTCGATGGAGGTAAAACCCACGCCCCGCTAGATTAATATTGATGATATGGGTAGTACAAGAGTAGATCTACCATGAGATCAAGGAGGCTAAACCCTAGAAGCTAGCCTATGGTATGATTGTTGAGATGTATGTTCGTCCTACGGACTAAGGCCCTCCGGTTTATATAGACACCGGAGAGGGCTAGGTTTACACAGAGTCGGTTACAATGGAAGGAGATCTACATATCCGTATTGCCAAGCTTGCCTTCTACGCCAAGGAATAGTACCATCCGGACACGAGCCGGAGTCTTCAATCTTGTATCTTCGTAGTCTGGGAGTCCGGCGGATATTGATAGTCTGGCTGTCCGAAAACCCCCTAGTCCAGGACTCCCTTAGTGGCGATCGTGATCTTCTTGTCGACGGGGTTGAGATCGTTCCAATCGTTGCCACGGACCGGCGGACTCTGACGAACCTCGCAGAACGGCCGTGGGTCCTCCTCCACAATCCAGCACCACTGGCCCCGCCATTTGTCCCACCGCTCCTTCTGGCCTCCATCCGGGTACACACCTTTGAGTGAAGCCCTAGGGATCCAAGTAACACAACCAGAAACAGCATCCCCTGGCTGGATACGGGGGGTGAAGTAATGGCGAAAAAGTACCGTGTTGCGATGAACCCCGGCAAAACCCTCGCAGAGATGGGCGAAGAAGGCCATGCACGCCACAACATTTGGCGTGAAATCCAGAAGGCGGAAACCAAATGTGTGCATGATGTCATTGAAGAAGTCGGAGAAAGGGGGGCAGAGGCCGCAGGAAAAATAGTCAACAAAGAAGGGATAAGTTTTCAGACCAAGCTTGGCAAAAGGGGCGGGGATGACCATCGTGCCGGGATGCCTCGTCGTCTCCCTCCCCCACAGGCACCGGAACTGGTCCCGGAGGGTGGGCGCATTGATCGATGAGACGAAGAGGGTTTGCTTCTTCCGCAACTTCATCAACTCGTTCTCTGACACCTTCCTCCCCGCGGCAGCCTTGGCCACTCCCTTGTCCTTGCTCACTTTGGGTGCATTGGCGGCTGAGAGGAAGTAGGGGGTCAGAAGCAATGGATGCACGGCGGCGGCGAGCAAGGGTGAGAGCTCTGGTTCGGATTTGGGGAAGAGGAGGGGAACGACGGTTCCAAGATTGGGAGAAGCAGAGAGGGTAAAAGAGCAGTGCCCCTGCGGATTTCCCTTTTATGGGGAAGGCGCGGGAAACCTCTTTACCATTTACTGCGGGATGACGCATGCATGCCATGCTAATCCCACGTGCCCAACGCGGGTCGTGGGGAAGCGCAACTGATGGAAAGATTGCGGGGATCCACCAGTGCCACACCCTCCCACGCACTGCTTTGGGCCTGGCCCAACTACGCCTTGCGCTTATGTGTGGCCCACGCCCAGGGGCTCCTGTCGGTGTACAAAAGTATGGGTACTTCTGTACCCCTTACTTGTGCATAGGCAGTCGCAGCCACACCTGCGGAAGGGCTTGGCAAGGCAGAGGAAGATAAAACACGAAGACTACCAAGACAGATACTTGAAGAACAAGGAGTAGAAGGTGAGATGGACCTCCCCTGGCAACACCCTTGTCGGGGCAGCCTGCACAGCATTAGCAAGCCCATCACCCTTGAGGCTGAGAGATCTGACTCCATAGACAACGTTAAGACCAAAAATCTGAGAACGCATGCTTGGTAGCATGCAGATCTTCATAAAGATTGACAGCCTATGGGTCCACGTGGGACCAGAAGACAAAGACCCCCGGCAAGACCCTTGCCGGGGACAACTGCAAGGCCCCCAACAAGCCTTGCCGGGGACGATCGTTGGGCCACGGCCAGGCTCGCGTCCGGCAAGGATTCGCCTCCTCACCACCACTCCAGTACGATGACCAGTGTGCCAACTAGGCAGGCGCCTGCATGGCGACATGCAGATCTTCGTGGAGGCTCTACCATCGCGCCAACACATCAGCTAGTTAGCCAGCATGGCGCTACAGCCTTATCAGCCTGGACGCGTGTCGAAGCAAGGAGGGGCGGCGACGGACAAGATGGCTTATGTTGCCGTTCCCAATAATGGAAGAGGGCACGTACACTACTAGGGAAAACCCTAGTAGTAACGCGGGTTTTGAGGCTAGCAGCAGCGCGGGTGGCCGCGCTACTAATAAGGCGCTACAGCTAACTTATAGTAGTAGCGCGGTCCGCACCCGCGCTACTACTGTTGACGATATCAGCAGCGCTTTTGCGGAACGCGCTACTATTAGTTAGCTGTAGTGATTTTGTTGTCCCTTGCTACTGCTATTGTTGGGGAACGTAGTAATTTCAAAAAAATTCCTACGCACACGCAAGATCATGGTGATGCATAGCAACGAGAGGGGAGAGTGTTGTCTACGTACCCTCGTAGACCGAAGCGGAAGCGTTGACGCAACGTAGAGGAAGTATTCGTACGTCCTCCCAGTTCAACTGATCCAAGCACCGTTACTCCGGCACCTCCGAGTTCTTGACACACGTACAGCTCGATGACGCACCCCGAACTCTGATCCAGCAGATGCACGGGGAGGAGTTCCGTCAGCACGACGGCGTGGTGACGATCTTGATGTTCTACTGTCGCAGGGCTTCGCCTAAGCACCGCTACAATATGACCGAGGTGTAATATCATGGAGGGGGGCACCGCACACGGCTAAGGAACGATCACGATGATCAACTTGTGTGTCTATGGGGTGCCCCCTGCCCCAGATATAAAGGAGAGGAGGAGGGGAGGGCCGGCCCTATACTATGGCGCTACTGGGAGTCCTACTCCCACCGGGAGTAGGATTCCCCCTTTCCTAGTCCAACTAGGAGTCCTTCCATGTATTAGGAGTAGGAGACTAGGAAGGGAAGAGAGAAGGAAGGAAGGAGGGTGCGGCCCTCCCCTAGTCCAATTCGGACTGGGCCATGGGGGAGCGCGCGGCCTGCCCTAGGCAGCCCCTCTCTCTTTCCCGCAGGGCCCAATAAGGCCCAATACTTCTCCCCGGCGAATTCCCGTAACTCTCCGGAACTCTGAAAAATACCCGAATCATTCGGAACCTTTCCGAACTTCAAATATAGTCGTCCAATATATCGATCTTTATGTCTCGACCATTTCGAGACTCCTCGTCATGTCCCCAATCTCATCCGGGACTCCGAACTCCTTCGGTACATCAAAACTCATAAACTCATAATATAACTGTCATCGAAACCTTAAGCGTGCGGACCCTACGGTTCGAGAATAATGTAGACATGACCGAGACACGTCTCGGTCAATAACCAATAGCGGACCTGGATGCCCATATTGGTTCCTACATATTCTACGAAGATCTTTATCGGTCAGACCGCATAACAACATACGTTGTTCCTTTGTCATCGGTATGTTACTTGCCCGAGATTCGATCGTCGGTATCCAATACCTAGTTCAATCTCGCATCGACAAGTCTCTTTACTCGTTCCGTAATACATCATCTTGCAACTAACTCATTAGTTGCAATGCTTGCAAGGCTTAAGTGATGTGCATTACCGAGAGGGCCAGAGATACCTCTCCGACATTCGGAGTGACAAATCCTAATCTCAAATACGCCAACCCAACAAGTACCTTTGGAGACACCTGTAGAGCACCTTTATAATCACCCAGATTACGTTGCCAGACGTTTGGTAGCACACAAAGTGTTCCTCCGTAAACGGAGTTGCATAATCTCATAGTCATAGGAACATGTATAAGTCATGAAGAAAGCAATAGCAACATACTAAACGATCGGGTGCTAAGCTAACGGAATGGGTCATGTCAATCAGATCATTCAACTAATGATGTGATCCCGTTAATCAAATAACAACTCTTTGTTCATGGTTAGGAAACATAACCATCTTTGATTAACAAGCTAGTCAAGTAGAGGCATACTAGTGACACTCTGTTTATCTATATATTCACACATGTATTATGTTTCCGGTTAATACAATTCTAGCATGAATAATAGACATTTATCATGAAATAAGGAAATAAATAATAACTTTATTATTGCCTCTAGGGCATATTTCCTTCAGTCTCCCACTTGCACTAGAGTCAATAATTTAGATCACATCACAATGTGATTAACATCGATAGTTCACATCATCATGTGATTAACACCCATAGTTCACATCGCCATGTGACCAACACCCAAAGGGTTTACTAGATTCAGTAATCTAGTTCACATCGCTATGTGATTAACACCCAAAGAGTACTAAGGTGTGATCATGTTTTGCTTGTGAGAGAATCTTAGTCAACGGGTCTTTCACATTCAGATCCGTTATGTATTTTGCAATTTTCTATGTCTACAATGCTCTGCACGGAGCTACTCTAGCTAATTGCTCCCACTTTCAATATGTATCTAGATCGAGACTTAGAGTCATCCAGATCGGTGTCAAAACTTGCATCGACGTAACCCTTTACGGCGAACCTTTTGTCACTTCCATAATCGAGAAACATATCCTTATTCCACTAAGGATAATTTTGACAGTTGTCCAGTGATCTACTCCTAGATCACTATTGTACTCCCTTGCCAAACTCAGTGTAGGGTATACAATAGATCTGGTATACAGCATGGCATACTTTATAGAACCTACGGCCAAGGCATAGGGAATGACTTTCATTCTCTTTGTATCTTTTGCCGTGGTCGGGTTTTGAGTCTTACTCAATTTCACACCTTGTAACACAGGCAAGAACTCTTTCTTTGACTGTTCCATTTTGAACTACTTCAAAATCTTGTCAAGGTATGTACTCATTGAAAAAACTTATCGAGCGTCTTGATCTATCTCTATAGATCTTGATGATCAATATGTAAGCAGCTTCACCGAGGTCTTTCTTTGAAAAACTCCTTGCAAACACTCCCTTATGCTTTGCAGAATAATTCTACATTATTTCTGATCTACAATATGTCATTCACATATACTTATCAGAAATGTTGTAGTGCTCCCACTCACTTTCTAGTAAATACAGGCTTCACTGCAAGTCTGTATAAAACTATATGCTTTGATCAACTTATCAAAGCGTATATTCCAACTCCGAGATGCTTGCACCAGTCCATAGATGGATCGCTGGAGCTTGCACACTTTGTTAGCTTCCTTTGGATCGATAAAACCTTGTGGTTGCATCATATACAACTCTTCCTCCAGAAACCCATTCAGGAATGCAGTTTTTACATCCATTTGCCAAATTTCATAAATTGTGGCAATTGCTAACATGATTCGGACAGACTTAAGCATTGCTACAGTTGAGAAAATCTCATTGTAGTCAACACCTTGAACTTGTCAAAAACCTTTTGCGACAAGTCGAGCTTTGTAGATAGTAACACTACTATCAACGTCCGTCTTCCTCTTGAAGATCCATTTATACAATATGGCTTGCCGATCATCGGGCAACTCCACCAAAGTCCACACTTTGTTCTCATACATGGATCCCATCTCAGATTTCATGGCCTTAAGCTATTTTGCGGAATCTGGGCTCATCATCGCTTCCTCATAGTTCATAGGTTCATCATGGTCTAGTAACATGACTTTCAGAACAGGATTACCGTACCACTCTGGTGCGGACCGTACTCTGGAAGACCTACGAGATTCTGTAGTAACTTGATCTGAAGTTTCATAATCATCATCATTAGCTTCCTCACTAATTGGTGTAGGAATCACTAGAACCGATTTCAGTGATGAACTATTTTCCAATTAGGGAGAAGGTACAGTTACCTCATCAAGTTATACTTTCCTCCCACTCACTTCTTTCGAGAGAAACTCCTTCTCTAGAAAGGATCCATTTTTAGCAACGAATATCTTGCCTTCGGATCTGTGATAGAAGGTGTACCCAACAATTTCCTTTGGGTATTCTATGAAGACGCACTTCTCCGATTTGGGTTCGAGCTTGTCAGGATGAAACTTTTTCACATAAGCATCACAGCCCCAAACTTTAAGAAACGACAACTTGGGTTTCTTGCTAAACCACAGTTCATATTGTGTCATCTCAACGGACTTTAGATGGTGCCCCTTTTTAACGTGAATGCAGCTGTCTCTAATGCATGACCCAAAACGATAGCGGTAAATCTGTAAGAGACATCATAGATCGTACCATATCAAGTAAAGTACGATTACGACGTTCGGACACACCATTACGCTATGGTGTTCCGGGTGGCGTGAGTTGTGAAACTATTCCACATTGTTTTAAATGTAGACCAAACTCGTAACTCAAATATTCTCCTCCACGATTAGATCGTAGAAACTTTATTTTCTTGTTATGATGATTTTCAACTTCACTCTGAAATTCTTTGAACTTTTCAAATGTTTCAGACTTATGCTTCATTAAGTAGATATACCCATATCTGCTTAAATCATCTGTGAAGGTGAGAAAATAACGATATCCGCCACGAGCCTCAACATTCATCGGACCACATACATCTGTATGTATGATTTCTAACAAATCTGTTGCTCTCTCCATAGTACTGGAGAACGGTGTTTTGGTCATCTTGCCCATGAGGCACGGTTCGCAAGTACCAAGTGATTCATAATCAAGTGGTTCCAAAAGACCATCAGTATGGAGTTTCTTCATGCGCTTTACACCGATATGACCTAAACGGTAGTGCCACAAATAAGTTGCACTATCATTATCAACTCTGCATCTTTTGGCTTCAACACTATGAATATGTGTATCACTATGATCGAGATCCAATGAACCATTTTCATTGGGTGTGTAACCATATAAGGTTTTATTCATGTAAACAGAACAACAGTTTATTCTCTTACTTAAATGAATAACCGTATTGCAATAAACACGATCAAATCATATTCATGCTCAACGCAAACACCAAATAACATTTATTTAGATTCAACACTAATCCCGAAAGTATAGGGAGTGTGCGATGATGATCATATCAATCTTGAAACTACTTTCAACACACATCGTCACTTCACCCTTAACTAGTTTCTGTTTATTCTGCAACTCCCGTTTCGAGTTACTACTCTTAGCAACTGAATCAGTACCAAATACCGAGGGGTTGCTATAAACACTAGTAAAGTACACATCAATATCATGTATATCAAATATACCTTTGTTCACTTTGCCATCCTTCTTATCCGCCAAATACTTGGGGTAGTTCTGCTTCCAGTGACCAGTCCCTTTGCAGTAGAAGCACTTAGTCTTAGGCTTAGGTCCAGACTTGGGCTTCTTCACTTGAGCAGCAACTTGCTTGCCGTTCTTCTTGAAGTTCCCTTCTATCCCTTTGCCCTTTTCTTGAAACTAGTGGTCTTGTTAACCATCAACACTTGATGTTCTTTCTTGATTTCTACCTTCATCGATTTCATCATCATGAAAAACTCGGGAATCATTTTCATCATCCCTTGCATACTATAGTTCATCACAAAGTTCCACTAACTTGGTGATGGTGACTAGAGAATTCTGTCAATCACTATCTTATCTGGAAGATTAACTCCCACTTGATTCAAGCGATTGTAGTACCCAGACAATCTGAGCACATGCTCACTAGTTGAGCGATTCTCCTCCATCTTTTAGGTATAGAACCTGTTGGAGACTTCACATCTCTCAACTCGGGTATTTGCTTGAAATATTAAGTTCAATTCCTGGAACATCTCATATGGTCCATGATGTTCAAAACATCTTTGAAGTCCCGATTCTAAGCCATAAAGCATGGTGCACAAAACTATCAAGTAGTCATCATATTGAGCTAGCCAAACGCTCATAACGTGCGATACGCTCCTGCAATAGGTCTGTCACCTAGCGGTGCATTAAGGACATAATTCTTCTGTGCAGCAATGAGGATAAAACTCAGATCGCGGATCCAATCCGCATCATTGCTACTAACATTTTTCAACACAATTTTCTCTAGGAACATATCAAAATAAACATATAAAAGCAACAACGCGAGCTATTGATCTACAACATGATTTGCAAAATACTACCAGGACTAAGCTCATGATAAATTTAAGTTCAATTAGTCATACTACTAAAGAACTCCCACTTAGACAGGCATCTCTCTAGTCATCTAAGTGATCACGTGATCCAAATCAACTAAACCATAACCGACCATCACGTGAGATGGAGTAGTTTTCAATGGTGAACATCACTATGTTGATCATATCTACTATATGATTCACGCTCGACCTTTCGGTCTCCGTGTTCCGAGGCCATATCTGCATATGCTAGGCTCGTCAAGTTTAACCTGAGTATTCTGCGTGTGCAAAACTGGCTTGCACCCGTTGTAGATGGACGTAGAGCTTATCACACCCGATCATCACGTGGTGTCCGGGCACAACGAACTTTGGCAACGTTGCATACTCAGGGAGAACACTTCTTGATAATTAGTGAGAGATCATCTTAAAATGCTACCGTCAATCAAAGCAAGAATAAGATGTATAATAGATAAACATCATATGCAATCAAAATATGTGACATGATATGGCCATGATCATCTTGCACCTTTGATCTCCATCTCCAAAGTACTGTCATGATCTCTATCGTCACCGACACGACACCATGATCTTCATCATCTTGATCTATATCAATGTGTCATCACATGGTTGTCTCACCAACTATTGCTCTTGCAACTATTGCTATCGTATAGCGATAAAGTAAATCAATTATTTGGCACTTGCATCTTATGCAACAAAGAGACATCCATAGGGCTTCTGCCAGTTGCCGATAACTTCAACAAAACATGATCATCTCATACAACAACTTATATCTTATCACGTCTTGACCATATCACATCACAACATGCCCTGCAAAAACAAGTTAGACGTCCTCTACTTTGTTGTTGCAAATTTTACGTGGCTGCTACGGACTGAGCAAGAACCGTTCTTACCTACGCATCAAAACCACAACGATAGTTTGTCAAGTTGGTGCTGTTTTAACCTTCGCAAGGACCGGCGTAGCACGCCGGTTCAACTAAAGTTGGAGAAACCGACACCCGCTAGTCACCTGTGTGCAAAGCACGGCGGTAAAACCAGTCTCGCGTAAGCGTACGCATAATGTCGGTCCGGGCCGCTTCATCCAACAATACCGTCGAACCAAAGTATGACATGCTGGTAAGCAGTATGACTTATATCGCCCACAACTCACTTGTGTTCTACTCGTGCATATAACATCAAACCATAAAACCTAGTCTCGGATGCCACTGTTGGGGAACGTAGTAATTTCAAAAAATTTCCTACGCACACGCAAGATCATGGTGATGCATAGCAACGAGAGGGGAGAGTGTTGTCTACGTACCCTCGTAGACCGAAGCGGAAGCGTTGACGCAACGTAGAGGAAGTAGTCGTACGTCCTCCCGGTTCAACCGATCCAAGCACCGTTACTCCGGCACCTCCGAGTTCTTGACACACGTACAGCTCGATGACGCACCCCGAAATCTGATCCAGCAGATGCACGGGGAGGAGTTCCGTCAGCACGACGGCGTGGTGACGATCTTGATGTTCTACTGTCGCAGGGCTTCGCCTAAGCACCGCTACAATATGACCGAGGTGTAATATCGTGGAGGGGGGCACCGCACACGGCTAAGGAACGATCACGATGATCAACTTGTGTGTCTATGGGGTGCCCTCTGCCCCCGTATATAAAGGAGAGGAGGAGGGGAGGGCCGGCCCTCTACTATGGCGCGCCCTGGGGAGTCCTACTCCCACCGGGAGTAGGATTCCCCCTTTCCTAGTCCAACTAGGAGTCCTTCCATGTATTAGGAGTAGGAGACTAGGAAGGGAAGAGAGAAGGAAAGAAGGAGGGGTGCGGCCCTCCCTAGTCCACCCGGACTGGGCCATGGGCGCGTGGCCTGCCCTAGGCAGCCCTCTCTCTTTCCCGCAGGGTCCAATAAGGCCCAATACTTCTCCCGGCGAATTCCGTAACTCTCCGATACTCGAAAAATACCGAATCATTCGAACCTTTCCGAACTCCGAATATAGTCGTCCAATATATCGATCTTTATGTCTCGACCATTTCGAGACTCCTCGTCATGTCCCCGATCTCATCCGGGACTCGAACTCCTTCGGTACATCAAAACTCATAAACTCATAATATAACATCATCGAAACCTTAAGCGTGCGGACCCTACGGTTCGAGAACAATGTAGACATGACCGAGACACGTCTCTGGTAAATAACCAATAGCGGGACCTGGATGCCCATATTGGTTCCTACATATTCTACGAAGATCTTTATCGGTCAGACCGCATAACAACATACGTTGTTCCCTTTGTCATCGGTATGTTACTTGCCCGAGATTCGATCGTCGGTATCCAATACCTAGTTCAATCTCGTTACCGACAAGTCTCTTTACTCGTTCCGTAATACATCATATCGCAACTAACTCATTAGTTGCAATGCTTGCAAGGCTTAAGTGATGTGCATTACCGAGAGGGCCCAGAGATACCTCTCCGACATTAGGAGTGACAAATCCTAATCTCGAAATACGCCAACCCAACAAGTACCTTTAGAGACACCTGTAGAGCACCTTTATAATCACCCAGTTATGTTGTGACGTTTGGTAGCACACAAAGTGTTCCTCCGGTAAACGGGAGTTGCATAATCTCATAGTCATAGGAACATGTATAAGTCATGAAGAAAGCAATAGCAACATACTAAACGATCGGGTGCTAAGCTAACGGAATGGATCATGTCAATCAGATCATTCAACTAATGATGTGATCCCGTTAATCAAATAACAACTCTTTGTTCATGGTTAGGAAACATAACCATCTTTGATTAACAAGCTAGTCAAGTAGAGGCATACTAGTGACACTCTGTTTGTCTATATATTCACACATGTATTATGTTTCCGGTTAATACAATTCTATCATGAATAATAGACATTTATCATGAAATAAGGAAATAAATAATAACTTTATTATTGCCTCTAGGGCATATTTCCTTCAGCTATATCTTTCATCATTTTCCCACTGTACCCCTTTCCCTTTCAGATACTAGCTAGGTACTACTAGATATCAAATTCATAAACCATTATAAGTACTAGGTAGTACTCCCTTCATTCCAAATTACTCGTTGTGGTTTTAGTTCAAACCACGACGAGTAATTTGGAACGGAGGGAGTATTAGATAACAATTTCATGCATAGTCAACATGCATCCTCAAGCAGTACAAGGTCATATCGACGGCGATCATCATATGTAGTTCTAGATGATATCGACGACAATCATCATATGTAGTTCTAGATGATATCGACGACGATCATCATATGTAGTTCTAGATGATATCGACGACGATCATCATATGTAGTTCTAGATGATATAGCCACACACACATATGTAGTTCTAGATGATATCGAAGACAATCATCACCCTCAAGCCTGGGCGGTTGGTGTTCCTGATAGTAATTAGGATTGCCTGTCCAACACGAAGATTCTTGCCATCGAGGAATTTCTTCCACCCAACCGAGTTTAAGTGTGTGCGACCGTCTGTGTCCACGCGGTAAGTACAGGTTGTGACGGATCCCCTTGCAGTAAGGC
Organism: Aegilops speltoides; assembly: GCA_021437245.1. Classification (NCBI taxonomy): domain Eukaryota; kingdom Viridiplantae; phylum Streptophyta; class Magnoliopsida; order Poales; family Poaceae; genus Aegilops; species Aegilops speltoides. The sequence continues at coordinate 51,594,800 of CM038146.1, forward strand.
GTAGTCCAGCTGAGCCTTCTTCATCAGGCTCGATACCATAACTCACAGAAAGGCTCTTTGCCAATTTCTGAAAAAGAAAAACATATCAATTAATAAATAGCCTCGCACATACTCTTGCAAATAAGTATATATGGATTATCTACACTATTAATAGTTCCTTAGATTCTATACTAATAAGCATGTGATCGAACTCTACACTAAAACATATCATCGACTAGATTCCACACAACATACCATATCATTGGACTGTACACTAAGTATTTCATCGGATAATTTGCATTTGTAAGTATAACATACCATATCATGTCGATCAACCATGGTACTTGTCAGGCGGGTCACGAATGGCACACCAACAAAGTCGGCACGTGGCGGAATTATGTCCCACAGGTTGGACACCTCCTCCTCGCTCAGCCTCATTGTTTGAGCTACGATGGCTTCATGAAGTGGGTCCTCATCATCTTCTTCGAGTGGGTGCTCATTATCTTCATCATCTTCATCATCTTCATCATCTTCGTCATCTTCCACCAGGTTGAGATAAATGACAGCCAGCTTGGGTCTTTCTGCTCTAAAGGAGAAGCTGATCAACTCACCACTAGTAAAACGCATGCGGGCGAGGAAACGGGCCAATCCATATCCTCCAATCTACGACATATTGCATCCTTTCTCGACCTCCGTAGTGTACGGCCCCCCAGGAGCCTCAAATGTCACAGTGTCTCCTATCATCTTGTTGAATTTCAACCTCACATTGCATGGGATGATCTGTGTAAAATAAGCAAAAATGACACAATGTAGTAATGCCAACACTAAAAATAAAACAGTTGTTATATTTCATCTAATTTCTTACCGCCGCATGACGAAAACTCGGCTGGAAGTAGATGCCGAATAGCTTGCCAGTTGCAAGGCTGCTGGCGCACCTTGGCTTGCACAGTCGACATAGTGATGGTGGTGGTGGCGCCATTTTTCCTAAAGCAATATGAGCAAAGGATTAACGATCCACTTCACAGGAAAGAAAAACAGAAGCATGTGATATTTTTGGTTCTTCCGCGAGAAGCAATTTGATGGACAATTATAATCCTAAGATCTAGTGACATATTAGATGACAAGGTACGACCTACATTTTGCCAAAAAATAACTTATTACAAAAAAACAAAAGCACTACCTATCCATGTACAGAAAGAATAACAATAAAATGGTGCATACTAAGTCAACTAAATCAACTAGCCTACTAAATCAACTAAATCAAAATGTTCTAAATCAACTAAATCAACTAGCCTACTAAATCAACTAAATCATATCAACTAAATCAAAATGTTGCATATGAACTAGCCTACTAAATCAAAATGTAGCAGGAAGGAGGGAGAAGGAGGGGCGACTCGAGGAGGGAGAAGACAGTAGGACGGAGGAGGAAGACGGAGCGAGGAGGGGCCGGCCGGCGACCAGTGGAGGGAGGACGGAGAAGGAAGGTGGAGTGAGGAGGGGCCGGCCAGCGGCGAGTGGAGGGAGGACGAAGGAGGAGGCCGGTACCGAGTCCAGCAAGGAGGAGGAGGTGACAACAGCGCAGAGGGAGGAGGGGCGACGGGGGAGGACCGGCGCGGGGGGTGAGGGGGAGATCTAGTGAGTGTGTGAGTGTGAGTGGATCGGATAGAGGAGATGGGGGGAGATGGAATGGCTTAGCAGTAGCGCGCTATAGAGAAAGGCGCTACTGCTAAACTACCTAGCAGTAGCGCCTTTCACATAGAAAGCACTACTGCTATGTGTCAGCATGTAAAAATAGACTTCAAAAATACATTGATCATCAACGATCTTTTTGTGTACAATCTGATTTGTCAATATGATTCCTCACCGGTTTAGGAACCGGTGAAGACTCATATTGTGGCCACAAATTCTACACATAGAGTTCAATGAAGACCAAGTGCTTGTCAAAGTTTGAGAAGTAACATATTTAAGGTGGTAGAAACTCTCTTCACGGAGCGAGGTGGGACTAAATTTTTGTAGTATACTTAGCAGTGGCGCTTATTGGTAAAATGCGCTGCTACTATGATCCATAGCAGTAGCGCTCTTCATGATAACGCGCTGCTGCTAGAACTAGCCTCGCGGCGGCCTCGTGCGAATTATAGCAGTAGCGCTTCTTAGAGCGGGCGCGCTACTGCTATATTTATTTCAGCAGCGAGTTATGTTTGCGCGCGCTACTGCTACGTAGCAGCAGCGCCTTATTTTAAAGCACACTGCTGGTAAGATTCTGTATATAGGCTTTTCCCTAGTAGTGGTAGGCAGCGCATTAAATGCGTTTGTCCTACGGTGCTGAGCGATAAGCTCGTACACTGTAGCTTGCCACCTTATGTGTGCCATGTGCCAACCCTTTTACATATAAAAGGAGGCGCAGGGCGTACAGAGAGGGGATTCGGACTTTTCGACCGTGCTCGCATCGTAGCTAGTTCAAAAGCTCAAGAACACAGATATCCAAACAAGCAAGACTAGGGTATTACGCAACTTTGCGGCCTGAACCTGGGTAAAATTCCCTGTGTGTTAACTGCTAGACCTGCTCTTCGTGCAGCTAATCCCGCGTCGAACATAGAAGGGATCCTTGTGACCCCATAGGTGTTCGTTTCCCCGACATGAGACCAAACCATAAGGCTAGTGCCTCCACCCTAAGTGCATCTCCACACCAATCGATTTACCTGTTTCGTGCTGCGACGAATCTACCATTCGAGTCTCTGATGACGGTGCCATATGAGCCCTTGAGTAAGTCTGGGTCAAAAGCCCAATCCATGTTTAGCTTCACATAGTTGCTCCTTGGTCTTTCCCAGCCATGCTGCTTGATCATCGCCTTTGCATCACTCGCCATAGTATAGTTAGCAACCAAAGCTCTGATTGCCATTGCTATGAACATAGGTTCTTGGACCGTTTCAATATGCACTAACTTTCTCCTCCCCCACAATAAATATCAGGAACCAATAGCAATTGATTCTATTAAATTTTCCAGACCGAGGACCACACATTCTTTAGCTAGTTGCAACAATAAATATTCTAGCACAACTTCTCCCACATGATCCACAGTGCATGCTTTATCAATAGCAAAGTCCAAACCTTGTAATCACCATACCTCTTTAGCTCTTGCACAAGTGAAAAACAAGTGCTTGGTATCATTGATGACCCACAAGTATAGGGGGTCTATCATAGTCCTCTCGATAAATAAGAGTGTCGAACCCAACGAGGAGCAGAAGGAAATAACAAGCGGTTTTCAGCAACGTATTCTCTGCAAGCACTGAAATTATCGGTAACAGATAGTTGTGTGAGAAGATAATCCGTAAAGGGTAACAAGAAACAAAAGTAGGTGTAGCAAGGTGGGTCAATCCTTTTCGTAGCAAAGGACAAACCTGGACAAACTCTTATATAAAGCAAAGCGCTCCCAAGGACACATGGGAATTATTGTCAAGCTAGTTTTCATCATGCTCATATGATTCACGTTCGTTACTTTGATAATTTCATATGTGGGTGGACCGGTGCTTGGGTGCTGCCCTTCCTTGGACAAGCCTCCCACTTATGATTAATCCCTCTCACAAGCATCCACAACTACGAAAGAAGAATTAAACTTCCCAATGCCTCCCCATAGGCCCAAATCATGGTGAAGTGTCATGTAGTCCATGTTCACATAACACCACTAGAGGAGAGACAACATATATCTCATCAAAATATCAAACGAATACCAAATTCACATTATTACTTATAACAAGACTTCTCCCATGTCCTCAGGAACAAATGTAACTACTCACAAAGCATATTCATGTTCATAATCAGAGGAGTATTAATTATCATTAAGGATCTGAACATACGATCTTCCCCCGGATAAATCAACTAGCATCAACTACAAGGAGTAATCAACACTACTAACAACCCGCAGATACCAATCTTAGGTTTTGAGACAAAGATCGGATACAAGAGATGAACTAGGGTTTGAGAGGAGACGGTGCTGGTGAAGATGTTGATGGAGATCGACCCCCTCTCAATGAGAGGATCGATGGTGATGACGATGGCGATGATTTCCCCCTCCCGGAGGGATGTTTCCCCGACAGAACAGCTCCGCTGGAGCCCTAGATTGGTTCTGCCCAGGTTCCGCCTCGAGATGGCGGCGCTTCGTCCCGAAAGCTTCTCTCCTATTTTTTCAAGGCAAAAGACACCATATAGCAGAAGATGGACGCAGGAGGCCTGCCAGGGGGCCCACAAGGTAGCGGGTGTGCCCAAGGGGGTAGGGCGCGCCCTCCACCCTTGTGGCTGGCTGGTGGTCCCCCCTCTGGTGCTTTCTTCACCCAATATTTTTTATTTATTCCAAAACTAATCTTCGTGAAGTTTCAGCACTTTTGGAGTTGTGTAGAATAGGTATCTAATATTTGCTCCTTTTCCAGTCCAGAATTCCACTTGGCGGCATTCTCCCTCTTCATGTAAACCTTATAAAATAAGAAAGAAAAGGTATAAGTATTGTAATATAACGTGTAATAATAGCACCTAATGCAATAAATATCTATTTATTATATATAAAAAGCAATTGACGGGCTAACCAAAAAAAAAGAGAATTTAGATAGAACTAGGTAATTGCCCGTGCGTTGCAATGGGGGAGTATGGGCTAATTCTAGTGGTTTAACATTGGTCATATACACATGCACGTTAGTTGGCATTGTCAACATTTCCATTACATCAGTCTTCTTCCTGCTCTGATTATCATCGTCTGTCCAGTCTCCTCAATCCAAGCATCGTAATCAAAATTCACAAAACTGCACTTGATGTTGACGTAAAATAAGGCACATCCAAAAAGAATTGGACAAGTGATGTTGTAAATTTTATTTGACCATTCCATAACTATGCGTTTTTCTGTACAAAAAAATCATATCATAGAAAGAATGGCATACATCAAGAGTGCTGACCCATCTTCATCATCAATTTATTCCATTCACCTTCCGAGTCCTCTCGGAAATATGTGCTATTGTTTCCTGCAACACAAAATTATCAAATTTCAATGGCAACATGTGAAAGCAGCACAAACTAATAATGGGTGGCTGCTACATTGCCTCACACCATCATCATTCACATCCTCTTGGTACTCAATCTTCCTTCAAAAACTGTTCCTATCTTTAGAGGATGCACTCGGCGAGCTCATCGTGTGGTTGTAAATCACATCATCATCATCGGCCAACAACTTGGAAGTGCTCCATTTCTTCGTAAGCTTTGACTCCTACCTTTCGTGTTTCTGGTAATTCCACGGCAAAGGAATGTATAGCAATAAATCATCAAAGACAAAATTATATCACTGTTCTTAACACACTGGGATTGCTCAAGGAAGTGGTGGATCAAAACTTACAATGCTGCTCACGCCCTTGCGGGGACCTTGGCATACACTGGGCATAAAATTTTAGTACCACGAGATCAATTGTGTCAAATACAATGTGTGTACTTCACTTCGGATTAAAAGTCAATTCCCATGAATCATGATTGGTCGGTCGAGAAATTGGATCACCGGACAATTCAGTTCAGTTAAACCTTGGCACTTTAAAATGAGTGTGTTGCTAAAAGAAGGCGAGGAAGCCCTCAAAGTGAAATGGCAAAAAATGCATTCATGTGTACCTTCTGATTACACACGTCTGATTCATTTTTGTAGTATGCGTTCCATATTAGTAGTCATATGCCTAAAAAACATTGTCATTAGTCAGCAGGAATCTGCCGCTTAATTAATTACATATGATCTAAATATGAGATTAGTTCAATATAAATTGAATATGTTGCCAAGGAAGAAAGCATGTCCGAAAATTTAACAACAGGGCAATTTTCTAGCATTTCAGTTTATATTTGACAAGAAACAAATGATATTGATCCTTGAATGAAAAACTGGGAGTAGACTACGCCAAGAATACCGAGCTGCAAGATTGATTTTTTGGAGTGTTCAACTGTGCAATCCATCATATACCTTTCACCTGCCTTGATTGCATTCCTGAATCAGCACAAGGAGAACAGATGCAGCATTTATTCGCCAATCATTCATACCAGATTATATTGTACTGCCACCTAAGTAAATCTTTGCTGATGCGTGTTGATGAACAACCAAAAGAAATTGAGATGAGAGTCCCCATGACATGACTGACAAAAAAAACCTGAAGATGTACCTGAAGGACCAAATGTTTGGCCTCGGTGCTCCCTGATTTGTTCGTTTAGTCAAGCTGATAGGAGTGAGGTGACATCATCGTCCAGGTGTGGCGGTGGTGACCAATCACAAGCGAGCGTTCTCCAGGCGATGTGGTAATATCCAGTCGCGAGCGGGCAATGTCTACACGCCACGAATGATCCAGAGACATTGGGATTTTGTCCTACAACAGCGGCGTTCAGTGAGCCAACCCAGCGCCCGTCAGATAGGAGTAGTGCTCACGTACCTGATCACTGATCAGGAAGAAGAGAGTATAAGTACTGTTGTATCCGAGTTGAAGCGACAATACCACTTGGCAGGCATGATGTTGTATGCGTCAGGCATGGCTGCTGCTTGGCGTTCGGCCAGATGGAATCATTCCTCTCGCTTTACGGCCTGATGGGATCATTCCTCTCACATAGATATGTCGGCGGCGAAGCTGCTTGTCTCAGCGGACGAGGAAAAACTAGACATCGAGCTTAAAACGCAAAGATCACGATGGGCTGACCTCGTACCTCGTACATTGTCGGGATATATGTAGATGGCGGAACCTCGTCGGCGTCGATCGCATCGAGGGCGAACGGCGGCGCACTGGCGTGTTACTGCGAGGGGTCGACAAGGCGGAGGCGGACCAGCGGTAGGAGGACGCAAGAACGGTGGCCAGGTGCTGATAAGGAAGGCGAGCGGCAGCCAAGGAGCCAATGGGCGGGCTGGGGCTGGCGCCGGCGCTAACCCTAGCCCGAGGTTGGGATAGGAGAATTGCATGTGGTGCGTGAGGTAGGATTAGATGTGGGCTGGCTCATGGGGCTTTGCTCGGCTTGGCTCATGTGTGCTGCGATGGCAGGCCAAGTTGTTTTTTTTAGCGATGGAAATCCGGATTGGGAGGGAGTGTATGTCGAGGGGAGAGCGAGGGGAGTCGAACGAATCGTAAGACGGGAAACGGAACCTTCCGGTTTTTAGGTAGTATAGATATAGATATAGATAGATATAGATATAGAGAAATCCCATAAAAATTAGAAACATCCAACCATCTATTTCTCTACTCCTAATGTCTCAGTTGGTAGGTCGCGTTCCTGGTTTTATTTTTGTCCCACCTCACCCGGTCTTTTTTGGTACTTCTTTGGTACTTCCTCCCACCTCCCCACCCCACCGGTTTAGTTTCGCGTCACCCTCTCACACAATGAATAAAATCTTAATGGATCATAACTTTTCATGCTGATGCAAGTTATTTTTAGTAATGTCTTTATGTGAAAGAATCAATCACGATCAATCTCTAAATATCAAATCTAAATTAATTAACCTTACCTTAAATTGCTCAATCACATTAATTAGGAAACAAAATAACCGATTTTAAGAAAAATATCTACTCTTAATGCAGGGTATTACATACCAAACATAGGTACGTTATTAGCTCGCTTCCTTCCCTTCTCTTCCCTTCGTCCCTCAGTCCCATGCTCGTGGCGCTGAAGTGGCATCGACAGGCGATGGTGGCGAGGACAGCACGTGGCAGCCCCTGAAGCATGAACACGACTGCACCTCGGGTCTGCTGTCTCCCAAGATATGGGTGAGTTCTCGTGATGCCCACCCTAAACCCTCACGTCCTACAAATTCCTCAACCTCTACCATCTCGATTTCGTCCATGCTCTGATCCAAATGACGATGCAGCTCCGGCCGATTGACAATGGAGGTTTGCCATCCTTCCTCTCAGCACCCACTCCTGGAGGAACGACACGCCATGCCGATCGAACCCGGTCGAGATCACTCACCAAGATTGCTATTCGGAAGTTTTTTGTCAAAAAGTGAAGAGTGGGACGGGATCTGCACTTTTGTTAATATCTCTACTCCTAATGTCTCAGTTGGTAGGTCGCGTTCCGGGTTTTATTTTCGTCCCACCTCACCCGGTCTTTTTTGGTACTTCTTTGGTACTTGCTCCCACCTCCCGCTCAGCCGAGACGGTTTATTTTCGTACTCCCTCCCACCTCCCAGGTAGTTCCCTCCATGCAAAAAAAATCGAACCAACCAATCTCTACTCCTAATGGAGCAGTTGGTAGTCTTCGCCGGTCAATTTTCGTCCCACCACTTTCATCCTGTTTTTTTTGTAGGTTAACCATCGTAGATTTTTTTCATCGCCTCCCCCACTTCATCGGTTTATTTTCACTTCACCCTCTCACACAACGAAAAAAACTGAACGGATCAGAACTTTCCATACTGACGCAAATTATTTAGTAATGTCTTTATGTAAAAGAATCAATCACAATCAATCTCTAAAGATCAAATCTAAATTAATTAATCTTCATAACGTTTGTTTCCTTTCGAATCACGTCCATAACTTTCCTTCCTTGTTTGGGCAGAAACTGTTTGGTAGCAGAGATTAGGAAGCTTCCTATGAGTGTAGTAATAGGAAGTATTCTTTTTCTTGATGATTCGTTTCCCATCATGATCATAGTAAATTATGCCAACATTCACCACTATTTATCAACCTCATCAATCGTATCCATTTCTACCAGTTTTAAGGGAATCTGCTCGCTATTTCTTTTTTAAGGGTATCCGCTCGCTAAGTCGTCGTCGCATGTTATTTTCACAAACAATCTCTACTCCTAATGGAGCAGTTGGTAGCCTCGTACGGTTTATTTTTGTCCTCCTCCCACCTCCCCTGGTTTTTTTTCATCCTCCCTCCTTCCTCCCAATTTCGTTGGTTTCTTCGTCGGTTTTTACTCGCCCCCTCCCACCTGCCAATTTCGTCCGGTTTTTATTCGTCCCACCTCCCACCACCCCCTCGTACTTGTTCTTTTTCTCTCCACTCTTTCCTTGCAAACCAATAATTTCCTAACATACAATAGATCACGAATCTATCTTTCCTTACCCGAACTAATCGTGCCCTACATCAGTGCATTTCTTTATTAAGAAAACTAACACGTAAATCTTAACGCATTGTAAACAAATCCCGTTATGGACCTAATTAATTTTGTATGGAATCTATACGTGGTCGCATTGGTTCTTTTTCTCTCCACTCTTTCCTTGCAAACCACTAATTTCCTAACATACAAAAGATCACGAATCTATCTTTCCTTACCCGAATCAATCGATCCCTACATCAGTGCATTTCTTTATTAAGAAAACTAACACGTAAATCTTATCGCATTGTAAAGAAATCCCGTTATGGACCTAATTAATTTATTATGGAATCTGTACGTGGTCGCATCTCTCCCCTGGTGGAAAAATCGCATCCATCTCCCGTTAAAAAGGAAAAGAGAACATGAACGATCAATCCCACACCCTGCATCTCAGTAGCAAAAAATCGCACCCGCCTCTGCTACTGCGCCTCGCCGTGTGCCCGGCTCGACCCATGCCTCGCCTGCATGGCTGGATGCCACCGTATCCACCGCCACGTACAAGAAAACGGTGGGCAAAACCATCCATTCAAATCGCACACCCCCACCCTCCTCCGCAATCCCTAGCCCCGCATCACCCTATCGCTTTCTTGCCTCTCCTTCCCCTCGATGTAGATGGTGCCGAGCGGCGGCCTCGAGCACCGGCAGTGCCGCCCTCTCTATCTTCGCTGCGTCGAGAGATGGGCCGAGGCTATCGTCGGTTCGCTGCCCACGATTGGGCTGCCTCCGGTTGTCGCGCACCACCTGCTCCACCTAACGTGCCCGACCCTCTCCGCTTTCGACCTTCCGGTGACCACATCCCTCCGCGCCTCCATCCATCATCCACAAGGCCACTCCCTGCACCCACCCTCCTAAATTCTCCATACCGGCGGACAATCACCAAAGATCCAAGTTGGCCCGATATCAATTTTCTTACATGCTTCTTTATCAGTTGGTGATGGGAATGGGTTCCAATTTCTCTCTCTGACTGTGGATTCGCAGGCAAGAAGCGCTTCTACATGCATCCTCCTGTCGGTCCCTAAAGTACCAAGGTAAATGGTTGATGTTGCGCTTGTCTAGGATGATATATGTTGGCTCTGTTCCGGTTCATCCGAGCAGTTTGGTGACTAATTTACTGATGCACTTTGGGAATTGGGTATCTTGTCTTCAGTGCAGAACATTTGTTTATTAATGCATGAGAAGAATCCTTCTTACTACCTTGAACCTGTTTTATAATCCATATTGTTATGCACTAGCGCGTGTGCGTGTGAAATAGATGGATTATGGTCCCGTACCCAATAAGATGGATATGTGTGTGTGTTAGAGAGAGAGAGAGGGAGAGGGGGAGAGAGAGTGAGGAGGAGGGAGGGAGAGAGTGTGTGTGAGAATTTGATGGTAAAAAGGTCGTCAATGTCACTTGATATGTATGAGAATATTAAATGTAATATTAACATAATTGATATTGAACGCTTAAAGTTAATGTGGCCCCGTTGCAACGCACGGGTGCTCTTCTAGTAACACATAAAAGATTAGTAGCCAGTGAAAAAAAATCACCCACCATTGCCATTACATAAAAACCTTCCTCATCATGAATGAAGTGAAAAAAATGGAACATGCATCTATCCTTCGCTCCTTCCCTCCCGTACGTGTCCTTTCCCCCGTGCGTGCCCACCTAAAAAAACAGCGACCGTCTCTACAAAAAAAACCCCTTCAAAGAAAATACATGTCCGCCGTGTCCCCAATCCTCGAGACCTCACATCGGCGACGTCCCCATGGTTCTGTAGACCGCCGCTGCCAGTCTTGCCTCCGGTTCCATGGTCTATTCCTCAACTATGTTTTACTCCTCCCGTACTACGCCTATGGCAATATGATGTCCATCTAATTGACCTATGCAGGACTCACCTACCCTAGGTCTGACCACGCCCTAGCTTCTAACGCTGACTGCTCCTATCCTATGGCAGACTGCTAGATCGATTCCTATGGAGATTCGCTAGGTCTTTGGAAGCAAGCCGGCTGCTAGATCGGTTGCTTTGGAGCAGGCTGCTAGATCGATTCTATGGAGAGCAGACTCCTAGATCAATTATATGGAGACCAGGCTGCTAGATTGATTGGTTTTTGTTGACGCTGGAACGCGTCACACGAACACGTCACCGTGTACCTCCAACGCCGAGGGTGATGCACCGCAGCTCACGTCGAAGGAGACCCGTCCGGAAGCGCGGTACGCAGGCAATCCGGCGGGTGCTTTTCAGGACCCGAAACCCCACACGCCCGGGAGGGACCTCGTCAGGGCGCGCGGCGGCTATGGGCTGCCCTAGGTCGACCTGATCGCCCCTAGGGCCTCGAGGTTCGCCGCCCTGCAATGAAGAAGAACGAACGAAGAACGAGGAAGAAGAAGAACTAGGGTTAAGGAAAAGTAAAGGTAAAAGATGTAGATAGATTTGTTCGATTGTGTGTTGTTCAATCGGCCGTCACCCCAACATATATAAGAGGCGGCTGGACTTCCCGTACAAGAAAACGATTCATCTAGGCTTTCCTTACAATAAAATTGCATCAATTCACGTCCAAAACCCTAGTCAAATTCGGACTGGTTTTATCCGAACTTTCCAAAACGGTTCGGTTTACAACCTGGCTGCACCTTGCGGGTCATGTTTGAGGCAGTAAACGACATCGGATGGAAACGAGTCCAAAAGCAATCTTGACCGTTTCGACGAGACGAAAAACTTTCATGTTGAACGATTTTTCATCAGAGGTCATCTTGAGGGTCAAATAGCTCGCGCAAAACGGACTGTGACGCAAAACATCCATCCCTCGCGCTACCCATCAGACATGGCGTCTGGTGGGGCGCGCCACACTTCGCCTCCTGGCAGGGCTACATTCCGATGGCTCTAACTTTTGCATACGAACTCGGATTTGAACGATTTTTATATCGAAATCGATCGTTTCGACGAGACGAAGAACATCCGTGTAGATCATTTTTCCATACGAGGCTGTCTTGAGGTCGTAATGAGCCGAATAGTGTTTTGAATACAAAATCTCAGTATTTCAAACACAACTTCGGCCTTCGAGATGAGATCGGATGGCGATGACCCTAACTTTAAAGATGTTCACATCGACAATACGGAACTCTTTCATGAAGATCACTTCTCCATTTGAGGCCATCTTAAATAAGTTATTGACCGTGCCAAAATCTGGTGTCAACACATGCCCCCCTGTTTTTCGGCAAAGTTTGTGTGCCGAAAAATAACTTCCGCATAGCTTGTTCTAAGGACGATGTCAACATTCCATCGGCCATTTTGCATGTTCTTAGGACGACAAGTATATATCGACCATTGCTTGTTTGAACCTCTTGATGCAAACTTGGGTGAAAACTTCTCAGCTTCTATGACAATCCGGTGATAAGGTACCATAGATTAAAACCATCCTCCGAACCATATTGTTCACCCTTTCGCTAGGATTTTGCAGATAATCAAGAATGAACTTCCTTCAATCCTTACTTCGCCTGCATAAAAGTTTCATTAGTGGCCGAAGCGGTGGGCTTCGATTCAGCCTTACCTATGTTGACAAGACCTAGCATCGGCTATTGATAGAAATGCAATACACCATAGTTAACATAGTAGCCGGACGCTTGCTGTGCCAACTCTTTCGAATTGTCCTGCCTAGATATATGCACAATTTCAAAGCAACCCAAGGTAAATCTTGCATCTAGACATACCAAAAGATAAACTATAAGTGATCCGTCAAAACATTGATAACCCTTGAATATTTGTTGCGCTACTAATAATGAATCACCGGAAGCCTCAATATGTATAGCAACTATAGCAAGGCAAAGCTCCAACCCGAATGACAATGCATATTCGGCTTTGATGATTATGCAAAATATTATAAGCGGCCTGAGGCTTCACAAAATAGCTCCATATGGAGATAAATAAGCAACACCAACACCTTGGCCATTGCCACAAATTTACTGTCGAAAATAATCTCCATAGTACTAGAAAGACAAGGGCAATATCAATGAACATGTACCTCGTTTTGGCCTCTGAATGAACTAAGGACAATGTTAGGATACTACATCAGCCATGCTTTGACATATTCTTAGGGCGATAGATAAATACCGGCCATCAACATAATGCCCATGTAGAATTCATTCACCAAATCATGTATAACCGAAATAAACAAATGAAATAGCAATCAAATATTTCGGCCCTTTGGATTAGCAAGAAAAAATGTAGCTAATAAAATGTATAGAGATTTGGTAATATCCTCTCATGATGTAGAAATTTATGTTGCTTCCATGGATTAAAATAAATCCAGGGAGGGTAATTTACCATACCTGATGATGAATTCCATGGCAAAGACATCAATGGTATGGTTGAAGAATATGGATGATGTGCTAACCGAAGATTTTGATGGGGTGATGCAAACCTTTGGCTTAACTGTTTTTGGCTTCCATCCTTCTCTTTCTTCACTTTTGTAACACTTGTTGCAACAGAAGCATGCACATCATTTTTGTGTTGATTGATCTTCTTAGAAACCCATGCCATGTTCTTCTTTTTCAGCTCTTGTGCACTAAGATTTTGTAATTTTTTCTTTTGCCAATATGATAAACCGAGTGGGCATCTCGGCTGTGATTTTGTTTCAACCAATGGCAACTCTTTTTGGGCCTTGTGCACCCTCAACTTCTTTTCTTCAGATTTGGCACTCTGATTTTTATCAGTTGATTGCTTCACTTCTTTGCCTTTTGTAGCCAATGTCAACACTTTAATTGGCTCTTTGTTTTTTGAGATCAAATCTGAAGCAGCACACTTACGACCATCTCTTTTCACGCGGTAAACTTGCTTTACCACCTCTTTCTTCTTTCTTGAGCTCTGGACCGATTCCTTATGTTTGAAACGGTCTTTGACGCGTGATTGTTCAAATGTTGATCTCCTTGGAGCTGCATAGTATTAGTGAGATGGTCTAGAATAAGATGGAGAATGTACCCTTGTATCATACCTGTCCCATGATGAATATGTATCTATATGAGCATAGGGAGGTATCCACGGCATTGGCATCGGCGGCCCAAAATAAGGATATGAAGATGTTGCATTAAAGTTATCACTTTGCCAATACCGATCCTCATATTTGCGTCTTGGGGGTGATCTTGGTTTCTTTGCATGATTTGGCCGATAAGCATTTTTCTCTTCACTCTTCTTTTGATATTTATCCAATAGTTCAGCAAAGGTGATTTTTGATCTCTTACACTTGCGCTTATTCCGGCCTTTGTTTTCTTTTGGTTTGCTTTCATCGATCATTAGATTTGCTTACTGCCCCCCAGTCCTTGGCGTCTCCATTGTAGCTTCGATGGAACTCCCGCCCTCAAGATTATACTCGTTATGCTCCTCAACAACTTCTTTACTTGAAAGCTTGATCCCATCACCTGCAGCTTTTATATTCTTTTTAGGATCGGCTTGAAGCAGCCGATGTAAAAACTTTTTGCCATCGGGACCAATCGGAATAGACTGGTCATCTCTTGGTGTTTCAACAAACTTCAATCGTCCTTTTTCAATGGCCGATTTAACTATTTGATGAAACATGTTGCAATCCTCAAAATTATTCTTGGACGAATCATGCAACTTACAATACATTCGTCCTTGGATTGATGGCTTAACATGGTGATCAAGAATTGTAATGTAATTATTTTTCAGCAACAAATCAAATATTTTATCACACATGCTTGAATTGAAAGTATACTTCTTGTTTCCTAGCCGATCTTGCTGTTTGAACGGCTTTGGAGATAAGCAAACGAATGGTTCAGATTTGGAATCTCCCCATTCGGCTATGCATTGTGTTTTCCACTCTATCTCTGATGTCTTTGGATATGATATTATATTAGCATCGGTTTTCTCAATAGAATTTAACCTTGGCTTTAAATTTCTGAAACGAAGATATTTAGAACATACATGTCTCAGTTGAGACCAAGTGTAAGCCAAGTAAGAAATAAGCAAAGCTACCCAACTAGATATGAACTTTAGAGAAAGCAACAGGAAAAGCTTTGGCTGTAACAATAAGTCATTATCGGTCTTTATAAATGGTGCAATGGGTTGACCGATATGTTCCATAACAATTTTACTGCTAACAAGTAAATTACCCTTCCTCATTGGTCTTTCAAAATTACTTATGAGAATATTTCTTATAGATGCATCAATAATGAAGTTGCGACCAAATCTGAAAATAGGTAAATTACTCGCTATGCATACCTCTTCAAATATGTTGGGAGAGCATGATAGTGGTGCCATTTGAAGAACATCTTGCTCCGTCTTTGGATGGCTCCCCAACACCTTGTCATCATCTTTTTCTTGAATCCGTGCACCATTGCTTTGAAGATTTTTGTCGGCCGAACTTTGTTTGGCTACTTGTTCTTTTCGTTGAAGCTTGTCAATTTCTACGGCACGGAACTCATAGGGCAGGAAGTAGGTTCCATTAACTTCAGAAAAATCAAGCACCGTTGTTTTCCTATGCTTGCCATGCCCTTTCTCAATAATGCTTGCCTCGTTAGATTTGACGGATTCAGAATATATACTACTTGATTCGGCTTTTTCAACCGAAGCACTTTCATGTTCCGAATCATCCTTCTTTTCATTGATAGTACCAATTGGCAATGCTTCTTTTCTCTGAGCCAATTCTTTTTCTACTTGTTTCTGATGGCGAGCGGCAAAATTAGCTTTAAGCTTTTTCTCAATTTCAGCCCACTCCGGATATGATTGCCCCCCAATGCTTTTAGAATCTTTCGGCAATGACACACAGGTGTTGCCGAAATTTTGCAATTGTGTAGGGGGTGTATAATATGATGTAGTACTAGGTGAAGGCATATGCAGTGTTGTAAGACCATACTTTTGCTCGCCAATTTTATCAATTGGCAAAGATTCATCTTCTTGCAAAACTCTAGCTTTTATTGCGGCATAATCAGGAAATAGCCCCTTTTCATGTTGTTCAAGGCAAAGAGCACTAATTCTCTTATTTTGGGCTAAACTCTTCAATGCAGCCACCACTACCTCATCTTCTACAATGTTGGGCACAACCGCTCCTGTAAAATTTACATTCATTCGGCTATAACCAGGAAGGTGTGAAGCCGAATTATGAGCATCTACAGTTGTGTGTGGTGCCGAGGAATTACTAACATGAGGTGTAGCATATGACGGTTGAGAGTAACTGGCCAAATAGCCATTAGTAGCATGGAAAATTCTCTCATTCATCGGCATGGTTGGATTACTATATTGCACATTAGCTGCCGATGAATAAAAGGGTGAAACACTTTCTTATATGGCATTGGAAATTCTAACTTGGGGTGTTTCAAATTGATTAATCGAACTCATCATGTTGCTCATCGGCATCTGAATTTGCTGGGTTGCCGATGCGTGTGAGTTGGGATACATATGGTGCATGTTACTAATATCATAAGAAGTTGAAGTATATAAATTACTTTGAATCGGCCCTTGCACGTAGTTAGTTGCATGATTGAAAAAATTAGGGTTGGCCGATAGAGTATACTCATTGAACGATCTAGTAACACCATATGAATTATTTGCATCTACATAAAAGGATTGGGTATTCATATTACCTTTGTAGACTGCAAACCCTAGATGACGATCTCTTTGTAGCAAGAACGGGCCGGAGACCGTTCGAAGCTTCGTCCCCAACGGAGTCGCCAAAAAGTGTGTTGACGCTGGAACGCGTCACACGAACACGTCACCGTGTACCTCCAACGCCGAGGGTGATGCACCGCAACTCACGTCGAAGGAGACCCGTCCGGAAGCGCGGTACGCAGGCAATCCGGCGGGTGCTTTTCAGGACCCGAAACCCCACACGCCCGGGAGGGACCCGTCGGCAAGGGCGGCTATGGGCTGCCCTAGGTCGACCTGATCGCCCCTAGGGCCTCGAGGTTCGCCGCCCTGCAATGAAGAAGAACGAACGAAGAACGAGGAAGAAGAAGAACTAGGGTTAAGGAAAAGTAAAGGTAAAAGATGTAGATAGATTTGTTTGATTGTGTGTTGTTCAATCGGCCGTCACCCCAACATATATAAGAGGCGGCTGGACTTCCCGTACAAGAAAACGATTCATCTAGAGCGTGTTTGGTTTCGTGGCTCGCACCTGGCTCGCAGCTCGCATGCAAAATAGCCCATGTTTGGTTGACCGCATGGCCTACTCAGCCTGGCCCAGTCGATGCAAAAAGAGGCCTCTCAGCCAGGCTGAGGGGGAACGCAGGATCGGTGCGTTTCTTTCGTGCAGGCTCGTCCGTGCCTTTCGCCTGCACCCACGATGCAATCTAGTTCGCCTCGCCATCGACCCCATCGTCTCGCGTCTATCTCGTCGCCACCTCTCATCTTCTTCCCGACGCCGCCGCCGCCCTCACCGAAGGACGCCACCGCCTGCGCTCCTCCACACCTCGCCGGAGACGACGCCACCGGCGCTCCTCCACGCCTTCCCCGGAGACGACGCCGCCGGCGCTTCTCCACGCCCTCGTTGAAGGACGATATCGTCGGTGTCCGCCGCCGTCGAGCTCCACCATCTCCCGCGCACTCGCGCCTACCGATGAGTTCGTCGGGCCTTGCCACGCCGCCGGCCACGTGCCGAGAGGAAGAAGGGGGAGAGAGAGGGGAGCCCCTCTGTGCCGCGAACTGCAACCGACACCACGTTTCTCCTCCATCTCTCCCCTTGAACTGCGCCTCCGCCGCCAATCTAGCTGCTGCAGTCGAATCTCTGGCCAGCCCATCTCCGCCATGACCATCTTCTCCCCATTTGCCCCATCTACCAGAGACATCTCTCCTGGACAGTATTGATATATGGCATGAGGAATTTCTGGTAAATAATGAGATGAGTTTCGGTTCAGATTTCAGTTTATATTTGTTTTGCTCGTTTCTTTGTCGATGGAATGGCGCAGATCCAATTGGGATGATTAAAATTAAAAGAGAAGAGTTAACAAAGTTGGTCACTAGTGCAGCCTACCAAACACCATCTGTTGTATACATCATGTCTAATGCATCAATATCATACAGTCCACCGAACACAAATCTCAGCTCATCCTTGCATCGGCTCAACCAGGCCACGCTCACCCAGCATCCCTGATGCAATGCAGGCTAGAGCCACCCAGGCAACCAAACACACCCCTAGGCTTTCCTTACAATAAAATTGCATCAATTCACGTCCAAAACCCTAGTCAAATTCGGACTGGTTTTATCCGAACTTTCCAAAACGGTTCGGTTTACAACCTGGCTGCACCTTGCGGGTCATGTTTGAGGCAGTAAACGACATCGGATGGAAACGAGTCCAAAAGCAATCTTGACCGTTTCGACGAGACGAAAAACTTTCATGTTGAACGATTTTTCATCAGAGGTCATCTTGAGTGTCAAATAGCTCGCGCAAAACGGACTGTGACGCAAAACATCCATCCCTCGCGCTACCCATCAGACATGGCGTCTGGTGGGGCGCGCCACACTTCGCCTCCTGGCAGAGCTACATTCCGATGGCTCTAACTTTTGCATACGAACTCGGATTTGAACGATTTTTATATCAAAATCGATCGTTTCGACGAGACGAAGAACATCCGTGTAGATCATTTTTCCATACGAGGCTGTCTTGAGGTCGTAATGAGCCGAATAGTGTTTTTAATACAAAATCTCAGTATTTCAAACACAACTTCGGCCTTCGAGATGAGATCGGATGGCGATGACCCTAACTTTAAAGATGTTCACATCGACAATACGGAACTCTTTCATGAAGATCACTTCTCCATTTGAGGCCATCTTAAATAAGTTATTGACCGTGCCAAAATCTGGTGTCAACAGTTTTAAGCAGGTTGCTAGATCAATTCCTGCGGAGCTTACCTAGGTAGAACAAATCATATGTAGGCTAGCTAGCTACAGCTAGCCGATGGATTCTCGCCGGACGGAGAATGCACACATGTTCCCATAGGTTCGATAGCGGCGCTTATCTTGCGTCGAGAATGTGCAGACAAGAAGCTAAGGTATGTTGATGTATTATGGTTAGATGTGCTAATACATATAGCTGGCCAGATCGATTAGTCTTAGGCTGGATGATCACACACACGTATTGCATGGAACCAGCGCATGCACGCGCATGACAATCGATTGGATATCAACAGGTGCTTGACGTACCTGGGTTTATGTTAGTTTTGATCTGGTGAAGTTTACACTTGATTACATTTTCTTAAGGCCCACCTAATGATGTTGATTAGTGCATGCGTTTGATACAGTTTTTCTATTCTTTTTGTTCTGTTCGCATTTCAGTTTTTTTGTAAGGAAGCTAGCGAGTGTCAACTCTTTTATAAAAGAATGCATTGTTCCCCAACTTTTCATGCTCATGTCTTGGTTAGTCCAACATTTCTCAACCAAGTGTTTTTCCATGTTTAGGTTCCCGCTTCTGCTTGAGGAATGGTCGCTGTACATCTGCATATTCAGGCAACATATGAGGTTCGACTAGGACTGAATAAATGTTACATGTTCTTTGGTTGCTCAAATGATCATACTATTTATTATCAGTGCAGTACTTCCAATTGCCTGTACTTTTGAACTCATTACTCAGCCAAATGTATCAGATCTCATTGTTTTCATTGAAACCACGGATTTCAATTTATTTCATTATGTATACTCTTCCCAATTATCATGCATGTTTCTACGTAATTATCAGTACTGATGTTTTGTTCATAAGTGAAGTTGAGGTAGTGATAACCTGTGGACAATCAGATCTTCTAAATTACCACATCAGTGAAAGTGAATTCAACCATCTTGATTTTAGCCTCTGGGTGTCAAGTACTGAGCTGCGATTTCACATATAAAATTTTTCTTGTCATAGCATTGAGCCGTACGTACGGGAGCTAGAATCTGCAATCTAGCTCCAACTTTTTGTTTTCCACTAACCTGCCGTTTTTATGCAGAGCTGATAGACGAGTTAAAGATCTTTCTATAAAATCTGCTGCTTCTTTGTGCACTCGCTACACATGAATTGTAAATCAGTCAGACAACTACTCTGTTTGCCCGGTTATGCATGGATGTGAACTGAATTAAATTACGAAAAACTATTGTGTATACCCTTACATTTGACAGATATGAAAACTGATGAACTCATTCTCATACTTTTACTCATATATTTCTCATGGTGCCCCGACTGATAAGAAGCTATATGGGGATAGTTAGATGTGGGCCGCTGCGTTCAGGGTCAAGGATCATAGTGGAGAAGGAGGCAAAAACGTCTACATGGAGCTGCATGCATACATAATTATCTTAAGTATAATTATAAGTATTTATCTGAAGTACAATTATAAGTATTTTTATACTCATGTATCCACCGTGTAATGTGCACCTACCGTCATAATGACTCTATCCAGACTGATGTTTTACAGTTTGCATGTGGGCTTGCGTACCACAGAAAACTGGGTGGTACTAGCAATTTGGTAGTTAGTTATGTGTTCTCTGATGATTACTTATTTATTATGGCTGATCGGCACCATTTCACCCTAAGTTCGCTAATTCTTCTTCTTACAGATTGTCCATCTTTGGGACTGTTTGAATCTTATTTCAGTGATTTCCCTTTTTCAATATTAGCATTGCTTAAGTCCTCAACATGACAGAGCAGGAGTAGTGGGAAAAGATAACCGTACATTCCTCGGGTGAAAAAATACGGTACATCAAAATAATATGAGCCGTTCATTTCAAGTCATTCAATGGACTAGATCCACTAATACTACTAGGAAAAATCAGTAGTATATTTTTTTAAGGGGTAAAATTGGAAGACTTACAAAGTAAATACCAAAACTCTACACGCATTGATAAAATCAGTGTGTTTTCTTCTCGGGTTATCCTGCTCCCACGGGACTGCAGGAACCGGTCCGTCCAAATACTTTCCGGCAGATCCTTCTTAGACGGTATTTTTGCCCAGGAATCACCATGAACAAAAGGTGATTGATCAGTGTCATGAGGCACTAGAACGTCGAATGATTAGCTGATTGCGCAGCCGCTGCACGCAAGTGAAGCAGGCACTACGTGGATGATTAGCTGATTGTTTTTCCGACGATCAAGCGGCCGTTGCGGCCGCTGCACGCAAGCGAAGCAGGCACAAGCAGCGGAGACACCTCGTAGGGAGCTGCAACGACGACGGCGCCACTGATCAGGACGCTGCAGCGGCGACTCCGTGGCCTGCTGGTTGATTCGATGCCCGTCCGGCGACTTGGATCTCCCACTTAATGGCACGGAGGCCAGCTCCTCTGATCGATTGTTGGACATGCGCGTTGATGACCGGCGACGGCAACGACTAGGCCTCAGGAGGATGGTCATCGACACCGCGTGGGATTTTACTAATTAAGAAAAAAAATACAAAACTACCCTGCTAATCAACGGCTCAGATGATTCAATACTACTCGGTTCCATAGGTAGTATGATGCACCGTAAAAAATCTCAAAAAAAATGCTGAGCTTTCGAGTGTCATCAAGAACAGTGTGATGTATACTACTACAAGCGTTTAACTTTGTGTGATATTCTTAGAAGTATTATTTATTCTTTGTTGATTTTTATGGGTGTCTCAGCTCCTCTAGGTCGAAATATTGCCAAGCTTTCAAGAGTCATCAACAAAATTTGTAAATTATACTACTACACAACCATGTAAGTGTACAAGATATTGTTACAAGTACTTTTTTTTTGTCTATTTTATTAGACTCTAAACTCTGTTCTTCATCACCGGAGAATTTCACTAAGATAGGTTCACAAAATGTAAATGATTTGAAACCCCGCATGGTATAAATATGCATCTGTGTGGTGAGTTTGATGTTTTTTCAGCTCAAACTAAGTTCAAATTATTGCTTAGCAATATTCTCTCCAGATTGCATGTTTTTCATTTTGCATGCTGGTTTCCATAAGGTGTACTTAGGCTGTCGCACTACAAATTTCTAGCGCAACTCAGGGAATTGCTCCTTTTGATTGAATTTCAATTGGACCTCACCTTCTCTCTTGATGTCTTGAGAGTTAGTAATGTGTTCTTTGATGCTTAGTCGTCATTACGAGTGGTCGGCATCAAGCTGACCTCAAAGTTGCTAATGATCACATACTTTTTTGTAATTGCAGAAGATTTTCAGTTCCCATTGTTAAGTACAAATAATCATCTTACAAATACCTCATCTTTATTACGTGAGTTTCATTTCTAAGGGTCCCTGGTTTACCTATGATTGCATATTACTTAAGTCACCAATGTGCCTAAATAAGGGTTTTTGCCACCAATATGGTTACATCATGTGGGTTAGAAGACTTGTAAGCATTCCAAGGTCAGCAACACATGTGCAATTTCTACTACACTGTATTCAGTGGTGTTCCAATATTTGCATTGCTTAAGTCATCAACATGACAGAGCGGGAGTATTGGGAAAAGATAAGGATACATTCTTCCGGTGGAAAAACTGGTAAGCTTTCAAGGGTCATCAAGAACAGGGTGATGTATACAACTACAAGTGTTTAACTTTGTGAGATATTTTTAGAAGTATTATTTATTCTTTATCAATTTTTATGAACGTCTCAGCCCCTCTAGGTGAAAATATTGGTAACCTTTAAAGAGTCATCAACAAAATTTGCAAATTATACTACTACAACCAGGCAAGTGTGCAAGATAGTCTTACAAGGACTATTTTTTTGTATATTTATTAGATTTACTCTCAACTCTGTTCCTCACAGGAGAATTTCGCTAAGATAGGTTGGCAAAAGGTAAATGATTTGAAACCCGCATAGTATAAATATGTATCTGTGCGGTGAGTTTGATGTTTCTTCAGCTCAAAGTATGTTTGAATTATTGCTTAGCAATATTCTCTCTAGTTTGCATGTTTTTGATTTTGCATGTAGGTTTGCATAAAGTGTACTTAGGCTGTGGCCCTACAAATTTCTAGCGCAACTCAGGGAATTGCTCCTTTTGATTGAATTTCACTCGGACCTCACCTCCTCTCTTGATGTCTTGAGAGTTAGTCATGTGTTCTTTGATGTTTAGTCGTAATTACGAGTTGTCGGCATCAAGCTGCCTCATACTTGCTAATGATCACATACTTTTTTGTAAGTACAAAAGCTTTTAGTTTCCATTGTTAAGTCCAAATTTGTATAGTGCAACACAGGGAATTCTTCTTACCTCACCATGGATTATTTCTTTGCCCTTCATCAATAAGTTTATCTCACAGCCAAGTTGGCAAAAGGTAAATCCACTAAAACCATGTATCCAGCTTAGTCGAGTTCAAAGTAGCTAAATTACATATTTCTCTAACCTTTCAATATGAATTTTCCAGGTGAGTTATTATTGTTTTTTCCCACGCCTTCTTTTTGTTTAGATCCGTGCCATGTCTTCATGTCAAACATAATATGCACAATCCAGTATTTAAGAACATTAGCTAAGTAGTTTATGATGTTCCACATAAAGAGTGTTCTATTTATTAATTTTATGTTTCTTATGGGTATGTTATTCTGAGTAATTGTTCTATCTGAACACACATGTTGTACCCTGGCACACAGCTCTTCTTTCTTAACCTGGATCGGTAAAATTACTATGATTTTACGTTCATAAATATTATAGAAGATGCTCCTGCATGACTGCTTTGAGAATAGGAAATATGATGTTATATATTTCAGGTTGTTGACGCATTGGACTGAAAACTAGAGCAAAGATTTAAACTTCAAATGAGCATTGGGTTCAACTGGCTTCCATCTATCAAACCCGTAAAGGCATAGTTCATGTCAGCACGTATTTTCATCCATATAAAAATATCGTGGCTTTCCATGGGTAACCTTCGCATGTCACTTGGCTCCAAGGGAGAATTGGCCACCATGTTGCAATGCTTGGCACATGGAGGGTCCATGCACATCAGATATGTTGCTTTTCTTTGCCAAACGTGGAACATGTATATGTCATTTTTTTCATTTTCAATTTGAATTAAAGTAAGAAAATAATACATGTTCAAAATTTAGGTTGTACAGGTTGCTTAGGTGTTTAGAATCTCATTTTATTTTAGAAGAATAAAATTTTGTGGTGCATTCATATGAAGATTTTCCATTGTCATGGCCAAAAGCAAAATTTCAACAAAGTACTCACGCCCAAAAGGAGGCAGGAATATGAGATGGCCCCTTAGATAACCAAAATCTTATTGATAATTTCCCCCCGAAATAATATGTTTCTCATTACCATAATTTGTAATAGCATATTGATTGATGATAAAGATGTCATCACATTTTTAAGACACCGAGGATGATGGCCTCGCAAATTCTAAATGACATCACATTTGATTCAAATTTATCTTTAGACAAATTAAACATTATGTTTTCATTCTTACACTTTATAAATTCTAGCCCGCGCATCGAGCGGGCCATTCTGCTAGCTAGTTGATATAAAAGCATGATTCAAAATGGACGTATCAACTCCCCCAAGCTTAGACCTCGCTTCTCCTGGAGCGAAAGCTGATATCGAAAAATATGTCCACATGTTTAGAGTTAGAGGTGTCAATAAAATAAAATACGGACATGGAGGGCATCATGATCATCTTTATAACAGCAACATATATTGTCATATGATTTCTTATGCTAATTAACAATTCATTCACAAGGTAAAGTATCGGAAAATTCATTGAAAACTAACAAACTATGATCTCAGTCATTGAAGCAATTGCAATTTATCATAACATCGGAAAGAGTCAATATAAGAGCTTTTCAGCAAGTCCACACACTCAACTATCATTTAGTCTTTCACAACTGCTAACACTCACTCGGTACTTATGGGTAGAAAGTTTAAACCGAACACAGAGAAAGATAGTGGCTTATAGTTTTGCCTCCGAACCTTTTACCTCAAGGGTAATGTCAACAATAATACTATATGAAAACCTACTTCTGAGTGTATATATATACAGATCTCTCCAACACATAGTGCTTGCTAAAGGATAAAGTGTAAAAAGGAAAGGTGAACATCACCAAGACTCTTGTATGTGGGTAGAAGCTAAAAATAAACGATAGGCCCTTTGGAGAGGGAAGCAGAGGTTGTCATGCACTTTTATGATTGGATGCAAAAAAATCTTAATGCAAAAGAATGTCACTTTATATTGCCGCTTGTGATAAGGACCTTTATTATGCAGTCCGTCACTTTTATTTCTTCCACATCACAAGTTCATATAAAGCTTATTTTCTTCACACTAATAGATCATACATATTTAGAGAGAAATTTTTATTGCTTGCACCGATGACAACTTACTTGCAGGATCTTACTCAATCCATAGGTAGGTATAGTGGACTCTCATGGCAAAACTGGGTTTAGGGATGTTTGGAAGCACAAGTAGTATCTCTACTTGGTGCAAAGAATTTGGCTAGCATGAGAGGGAAATGCAAGATCAATATGTTGGATGATCCATGACAATATAACTTCTATCCGGATATAGGAAAACATAACACATTATTTTGTCTTCCTTGTCCAACATCAACCTTTTAGCATGTCATATTTTAATGAGTGCCCACATCACAAAGGATGTCCAAGATAGTGTATTTATATGTAAAACCTCTATTTCTTTATTACTTCCTATTAATTGCAGCAATGACAAAAACTATGTTTGTCAACTCTCAAAAACTTTTATTCATCATACTCTTTATATGTGAAGTCATTACTCTCCATAAGGTCAACATATGATATTTTTATTTCTTTTTATTCTTTCTTTAATTCCCTC
The DNA here is from genome assembly GCA_021437245.1 of Aegilops speltoides. Taxonomy (NCBI): domain Eukaryota; kingdom Viridiplantae; phylum Streptophyta; class Magnoliopsida; order Poales; family Poaceae; genus Aegilops; species Aegilops speltoides. The sequence goes on from CM038146.1 coordinate 51,620,555, forward strand.
AAGATCATAGCAAGATAGCGAAGCCCTCAACTCAAAACTACTCTTTAGTATACATAACTCACGGACCCGATTACATAGATAGAGATCAAAACAAAACTCAAAGCTAGATCATACTAAAACATTATTCTACTAGATCAAGATATAACCATAAGTATCGAACTAAGAAAAATGGTAATGATAGAGGTGTGATGGTGATATGATACCGGGGCACCTCCCCCAAGCTTGGCAGTTGCCAAGAGGAGTGCCCATACCCATGTATTTATGTCTCTTTCTTTGGAGGCGGCGATATGATGGAGTTGTTGATGATTTCGTTAGCTTCATTAATGCACCCTTCAGAACTTGCAGTTCTTGGAGAACACATTGGAGCATATTTGCATTCTTATGGATTTCCTCCATGAGATGCTTATTTTCAGGCCCCCAAGAGCTCTTCCCTGCATTGCTTTCACTTGGATGGGATATGTCCCAGTTATAGGGTATATGTATACGAAGAGTGTCGTCCACTCTGTAATTATGAACCAAATTATGGAAGTTGTTCCGATGTAACCTGTGTAAGGGCCTCCTAGGGGGAAGCCCTTCTCGAACCTCTTGGTCTTCATGGTTGCTTGTAGTCCCCATTGCTTGATGGGGATTGGGAATAGTGGAGATGCCAGCCAGAGTGCCTCTCTCTAAAGCCGGAGGGTTGTCCTCAAGCGAATCTCCTTCATCCTCCTCCATCGTGACTCCCTCGGCATCCCTCCTTCTAAGTTCCATCTGCATCAAAAAAGCATCGCCATTTGCGTTGTTGGAGGAGGAGGACGACATGGTGTTTGGCCTTGAAAATTCTGGCAGAAAAAAGCTCAAAACGAAAACCTGAAATTTTGCTGTGGTACGGTGGTTAAAACCATCGGGAGATTATATAAGGAATTTTTACCGACCAAAATAAGTATCGTGCAAGAAAACGGAGTCCGGAGGGCACACGAAGTGGCCACAAGGTAGGGGGTTGCGCCCAGGGGGGTAGGGCGCGCCCTCCACCCTTGTGGTCGCCTCGTGTATCTTTCGGACTACTTTTAATTTTCCAAAAAATTTGAATATTCCAAAACAGAGAAAAATTTCTATTAGAACAGTTTTGGAGTCAGTTTACTTACCGTACCACATACCTATTCCTTTTTGTAGTCTGAAACGTTCTGCAAAGTGTCCCTTATGTACTCCTAAGGTATTACAGTGTCAATTATATTGGTCTCAACATTTATGGGATTACCTGAGATATAATGTTTGATTCTTTGACCATTTACCACCTTCAGATTTTTGATGGCACCGGAACAATAGACCTCCTTGGTAATGTAAGGACTTTCCCATCTAGAGAGAACTTTTCTTACAAAAAAATCTTAAACAAGAGTTGTATAGCAAATCATGGTCAACTACATTAAACTCACGCTTTTGTATCCTTTTGTCATGCCATCTTTTAACTTTTTCTTTAAACAACTTGGCATTCTCATAGGCTTGGGTTCTCCATTCATCAAGCAAGCTTATGTCAAATAACCTCTTCTCACCGGCAAGTTTGAAATCATAGTTAGGCTCTTTAATAGCCCAATATGCCTTATGTGTTCAAGAGGTAAGTGACAAGCCTTTCCATAAACAATTTTATACGAAGACATAACCACAGGATTTTTGTAAGTTTTTCTTTAAGCCCACAATGCATTATCAAGTTTCTTGGACCAATTCATTCTATATCCATTAACAGTCTTTTGCAAAATCAATTTAATCTCTCTAATACTCAATTCTACTTGACCACTAGACTGAGGATGATATGGAGATGCAATTCTATGGTTAACATCATACTTAGGAAGCGGTTTACAAAAAGCACCATGAATAAAATGTGAACCACCATCAGTCATTAAATATCTAGGGACTCCAAACCTCGGAAAACAACTTCTTTAAGCATCTTAATAGAAGTGTTATGATCTGCACTACTAGTTGGAATAGCTCCTACCCACTTAGTAACATAATCAACAACAACTAAAATATGTGTATACCCATTGGAGGATGGAAAAGGTCCCATATAATCAAAACCCCAACCATTAAATGGTTCAGTAACGAGTGAATAATTTATAGGCATTTCTTTATGTCTACTAATAGTGCCAATTCTCTAGCATTCATCAAATGACAAGACAAACTTACGAGCATCGTTGAAGAGAGTAGGCCAACAATAACCGGATTGCAATACCTTATGTGCAGTTCTATCTCCATTGTTGTGTCCGCCGTAAGCCTCGGAGTGACACTTGCATAGGATCTTTTCCTGTTCATACTCAGGTACACAAAGTCTAATAACACCATCTACTCCTTCTTTATAAATGTGTGGTTCATCCCAAAAATAATGTCTTAAATCATAGAAAAACTTTTTCTTTTGCTGGTATGTAAAAGTAGGTGGTATAAATTTACCAACAATGTAATTAGCACAATCGGCATACCATGGAGCATTACGAGAAGCATTTATGACAACTAATTGTTCATCAGGAAAATTATCATCAATAGGTAGTGGGTCATCATGAATATTTTCTAACCTAGACAAGTTGTTTGCAACGGGGTTCTCAGCTCCCTTTCTATCCATAATATGCAAATCAAATTCTTGTAACAAGAGAACCCACCTAATAAGTTTAGGTTTAGCATCTTTCTTTTCCATTAGATATTTAATCGCAGCATGATCAGTGTGAACAGTTACTTTGGAATCAACAATATAAGATCTAAACTTATCACAAGCAAATACAACTGCTAAAAATTGTTTTTCATTAGTACCGTAATTTCTCTGGGCACTGTCTAGAGTTTTACTAACATAATGGATAACATTTAATTTCTTATCATCTCTTTGTCCTAGAACAACACCAGCAGCATAATCACTAGCATCACACATAATTTCAAAGGGTAAATCCCAATCAGGTGGCTGAACAATAGGTGCAGAAATCAAGGCCTTCTTAAGTATTTCAAATGCTTTTACACAATCATCATGAAAAACAAAGGGAACATCTTTTTGCAAGAGATTAGTGAGAGGCCTAGAAATTTTAGAGAAGTCTTTAATAAACCTCCTATAGAAACCAGCATGACCAAGGAAACTTCTTATACCTTTGATATCTTTAGGACACGACATCTTTTCAATAGCATCTACTTTAGCTTTATCAACTTCAATACCTCTTTCAGAAATTTTATGCCCCAAGACAATACCTTCATTAACCATAAAGTGACACTTCTCCCAATTCAAGAGAAGATTAGTTTCTTCACATCTCTGCCAACCTCGATCAAGGTTGCTTAAGCAATCATCAAAAGAAGTTCCGTAAACAGAGAAATCATCCATGAAAACCTCAACAATCTTTTCACAGAAGTCAAAGAATATAGCAGTCATACATCTTTGAAAGGTAGCAGGTACATTCCATAAACCAAAAGGCATATGTCTATAAGCAAAAGTGCCAAAAGGGCAAGTAAAAGTGGTCTTTTCCTGATCATCTTTTGACACAGGTATTTGAGAAAAACTAGAATAACCAGCTAAGAAGCAAAAATGTTTATGTTTGGATACTCTATCTAGCATTTGATCAATAAAAGGTAGAGGGTAATGATCTTTTCTAGTAGCTTTATTCAATTTGAAGAAATCAATTACCATTCTATAACCTGTAATAATTCTTTGTGGGATCAATTCATTCTTATCATTAGGAACAACAGTAATACCTCCCTTCTTAGGGACACAATGAACGGGACTTACCCACTAACTATCAGCAATACGATAAATTATACCTACGTCCAGAAGCTTTATTATTTCGTTTCTTACCACTTCTTTCATTTTAGAATTTAATCGTCGTTGGTGATCAACAACTGGTTTAGCATCTTTTTCCAATTTTATTTTGTGCTGACATAGAGTGGGACTAATGCCCTTATGATCATCAAGAGTATATCCAATAGGGGCACGGTGCTTCTTCAGAGTTTTCAATAATTACTTTTCTTCATGCTCTAAAAGGTTAGCACTAATAATAACATGATATATCTTCTTTCCATCGAGATAATAATATTTAAGAGTATCAGGTAATTGCTTTAGCTCAAACACGGGATCACCCTTGGGTGGAGGAGGATCTCTGAGAATTTCAATAGGCAAACTGTGTTTCAAAATAGGCCCTTGATTAAAGAATACTTCATGTATTTCCCGTCTTTCATTCATAAACATATCATTTTCATGGTCTAGCAAATATTGTCTAAAGGATCATTAGGAGGCACGACAATAGAAGCAAGACCAATAATTTCATCCTTACTAGGCAATTCTCTATCATGAGGTTGTCTACGAAATTTAGAAAAATTAAAATCATGAGACATATCCCCTAAACCAACAGTAACAATATCCTTTTCGCAGTCTATCTTAGCATTAACAATATTCAGTAATGGGTCTACCAAATATAATGGGACAAAAGTCATCTTGCAGGGAAGCAAGAACAAGAAAATCAGTAGGGTATTTTATTTTCCCACACAATACTTCAACATCTCTGACAATCCCAACTGGTGAAACAATGTATCTACTGGCAAGCTTAATAGTAACATCAATATCTTCTATCTCAGCAGGTGCAATTATCATTCATAATTTCTTTATATACGGTATAAGGTATTGCACTCACACTAGCACCCACGTCACACAAGCCATGATAACAATGATCTCCGATTTTAATAGAAACAACAGGCATGCCAAATCCAAGTCTATATTTATCTTTAGTGTCAGGTTTAGCAACCCTAGCAGCTTCATCACAAAAATAAATAACATGCCCATCAATATTATTGACCAAAATATCCTTAACCATAGCAATACTAGGTTCGACTTTAATTTGTTCAGGGGGTGTAGGTGTTCTAGTATAAATCTTACGAACCACAGTTGAAGGTTTAGCATGATCCTCTATTCTAACAGGAAAAGGTGGTTTCTCAATATAAGCAGTAGGAACAATAGGATCAACATTATAAGTAATAGTTTCTTCTTCAACTTTATAGGTTCTACTACTTTAACTTCAATAGGAGGATGATATTTAAACCGCTTCTCCTTAGGTAGATCAACATGAGTAGCAGATGATTCACAAAAATAAGCTACTATCTCGGAGTCAAGTCCATATTTAATGATAAAATCATGAAAAGCATCGGTATCCATAAAAGATTTAACACAATCAAACTTAAGGTTTATACCTGACTCCTTACCTTCATCGAGTTCCCAATCTTTAGAGTTGCATTTTATTCTTTCCAATAAATCCCATTTGAATTCGATAGTCTTCATCATAAAAGAACCAGTACAAGAGGTATCGAGCATGGATCGATCATTATAAGAAAGTCGAGCATAAAAAATTTCGATAATAATTTCTCTTGAGAGCTCATGATTGGGGCATGAATATAACATTGACTTAAGCCTCCCCCAAGCTTCAGTAATACTTTCTCCTTCACGAGGGCAAAAAATATATATAATTCTGATCACGATGAGCCAGATGCATAGGATAAAACTTCTGATGAAATTCCAATTTCAATCTATTGTAGTTCCATGATCCAATATCATCACATAGCCTATACCATGTCAACGCCTTTCCCTTCAAACATACAGGGAAGACCTTCTTCTTGACAACATCTTTGGGCATACCTGCAAGCTTAAATAATCCACAAACTTCATCCACATAGATTAGGTGCATATCAGGATGTAATGTTCAATCTCCTCTGTAAGGATTAGCTAGCAGTTTCTCTATCATACCCGAAGGAATTTAAACATAAATATTTTCAGCAGGTGCAGTAGGTTGAGGAGCAACTCTTTGCTCTTCCGGTTGAGGTGAAGATATCCAGAACTAGCCCCTCAAAGGATTATTTTCCATAGTAACAAGTGACAGTAAATTTCAGCACACTATATAAATGTTTCCTTACCAAATTTCACTTACCAAAGGCGCATCACTCCCCGGCAACGGCACCAGAAAAGAGTCTTGATGACCCACAAGTATAGGGGATCTATCGTAGTCCTTTCGATAAGTAAGAGTGTCCAACCCAACAAGGAGCACAAGGAAATGACAAGCGGTTTTTAGCAAGGTATTCTCTGCAAGCACTATAATTATCGGTAATAGATAGTTGTGTGATAAGATAATTCATAACGGCTAACAAATAACAAAAGTAAACAAGGTGCAGCAAGGTGGGCCAATCCTTTTTCAGCAAAGGTCAAGCCTGGACAAACTCTTATATAAAGCAAAGCGCTCTCGAGGACACATGGGAATTATTGTCAAGCTAGTTTTCATCATGCTCATATGATTCGCGTTCGTTGCACTACTAGGGAAAAGGCTAGCAGCAGCGCGGGTTTTACATGTATCGATGGCGCGGTACCGCGCTACTATCTGGCGCTTCTACTAACTCATAGCAGTAGCGCGTGACCTCCCGCGCTACTGCTATACAAGTGTAGCAGCAGCGCGGTTGCCGGAAGCTCGCTACCGCTATTAGCGCTAGCACTCTTTGGCGGGACGCGCTACTGCTATAGCGGCGCTGCTGCTAACTTTTGTACACTCGCTACTGCTAATTTAAGTAGTTTTTTTGGCATATTTGTTTTGTATTTGAACCGGCTTTGTAGAAGAATCTTTAGCACATAGAAATTTCATCATGATACACATACAAATGCTGCGAGACCACAAATGTAATCATAGCATGTACATACAAATAGTCTCTTCATAATCATCATCCAACACAAAGTGATATCTTGTTATCATCTCGAAAATAGCAATACATGCAAGTCTCGAATACTTGCAACTACAACAACGTCATCCATCTAAACAAAGGCATACGCAAGAAGTGCTATCACTATGAGTGAGAGCGGAACCATGCAGATACATGAGGTGGCGATTCTGAGTCCTCTCTCGCTAGCGTGAACCTCAAGTAACTAGCTTCTCCTTCTTGTCTGCTTTTGAAGCCTTTATGGCTGGCGCCCGTGAACCCATTCACTTGCGCCTGACACTCATGCCACTCGTTGTACACCCCCGGAACCTTCCCTTTGTACACGACATAGCATTTCCATCTCGCCATCAAGAAACTAGGTACCTGTTAGAGATGCATGTTCATGAAGAGGATGTACAATCATATATATGCAAAAAAATATACTAGAGCAACACCAAAAAAGAAAGGTTAGCAACTAGATGCAACATATACAGTATGCAAATTAATTAACTAGAGGTACGCAGGTCATCGTACGCCAACTAACAAAGTAGCGTTACGCAAGTTCGGCAGGGACCGTGGACATCACAAAGTTTCATCGCTACAAAAAGTATACAAGTTCAACCGACACATATCATCATCATCGGCATCATAACTCACTAGAAGTTCCATCCTTCCATATCATCGAGGACGAACCCTAGCTGCTTGAGCGGCGTGAGGTCTAGGCGTTGCATGCCTATGCGAGTTCGGACGTCAGTTCGCGATATAGGGCCGTGGTGGAACATCCCCTTCTCATCGATGACTTCTTTCATGATGATCGTCGCAATGTCGCTTTGGATGCGAAAGAAGTCATCTCTAAGTTTATAATTCGCTTCTCCATGAGATTCTAGCCACTTGTGGATATGATCATCATTCTGCTGTTAATGCGAAGCTTTGGTGATCCGTGTTGAACTGAATCATGAGATGGACGATGTAGAATCCATCCTTCTTGCTTGGTTTTGGGACATGGATGCAGGAGAAGTTAGTTTTATCGCTGAAACCCATCTTCTTGTTCCTTTGTTTCTGATATGCACGTGGCCACCTCTATAGCTGAAGCCTTGAGAGCATCATCTAGAATATTCATTATGTGGGTGTAGTCCTTTTCTCGTAGTCTCGAAGGGTCAAAATACACGGCGTGGGAGACTTGCGGGTAAAGAACGATAAGAATGGCGCGCCCGTTGCTGCGGGGAAAAGACACCTCAAATTATTCCCCATATGAGAGAGAAGGAATGATTGAAATGTACGAAAGGGTTGTCCGGAACTGACTTACTTTGGATGATAAGGCACGAGGACAATTTCCCGGTCCTTATTCTGTACCATGAAGTTTTGGAGGTACTCCCTAGCAGTTTCACGCTCAAAGTCGCCGAGACTCAAGAAAGACTTCGTGCATGTAGTGCGGATCCGCCACACAGATTTGCGAGACTTCTTCACTCTTCACGACGGAGCTCATATGTAGCGCAAAAAGGCGGACGATAGTAAAATCAAGCCGCCTTGTTAGAAACATCTCAAAGATATGGTCAAACCGGGAAGAACAACTCCAGCGGGCCGTGTGTCGACGTAGCACTTCCCTCGTGCACACGAGCCGCATATGTCGGATATCCTGGATCCTTTGAGGCTAGTAGGCTTTTCTCGATCGACAGCACATGGTCGTGTAGTCTCCTAAGATCCCCTGATAGTGCCTCGAGCGGTTTCAGCGGTAGCATTGGCTCGCCCGTGAGATGGAACATGACTGCACCTTTCATGGGTACACGCTCTTCAGAATGCGTCGTCTGCCTGCTGTGTGCTCTGGCTTGTTTGGAGGCAGTTACCTTCCCCGATCTCTTCCTCTCCTTTTTCTTGGGCACACCTTCCAGACCCTTCCTTAACCCCTGCCCCAGTGTTCCCGGGCTAAATCAGACGACCCTCGCGCCCGGCTAGTTGAGCCTGTGTTGAGGCGGCATCTTGAGCGTGTCTGTGAGGATTTCATGAAGAGAGACTTTTGCATTCCATGGTGCGGCCCTGCCCGCATATCATCCATATCCTCATTAGCAAGCTGATAGCCCGATTAGTCATATGGTTGACTCATCATATCTATGTCACAGTCATACGCGTTTGTATTGAGGTAATCCATAGGGTCGACCTCCGTCTCATCATCCATTCTCTGTTCTCTGGTACATCAGCCGATACTATTGCACCCCTTCATCATGTTGTCCGCCGCTCTCACCCGGCACTACTACAGAGCTGGTAATTGCGTGGGTGGGGTGGTGGTCTCCGCACATGCTTGTTGATGTGTGGTAGTTATTGGTGTGCTCTCGGCGGCTGCAACGAATAAGATTCTTCGCCATAGCAGCACCCAACCTCGCATCGTCCAATCATGGCGGGTCTCGTCATCCGCTCCCACATGCTTTGTCTTGGAGGAGGCAAGTCCTCGTGCCCGATTTCACACTGGTCAAGCTAACCTGAAGTGCCCAGCGGGATCGGGTGGTTGTGGAATGTGCGTTGAGAGGGTCCATTATCATCCCTTTCCCACGTCCACCTTCGGCCTTTGATCAAGTAGAGTATGGTGCATGAGGTTTCTTTCGCTGCAAACACATATGTATGTGGTGTAAAACAACCGAAAGGCAACAAAATGGAATATTATCTATATATATATGTTGGTGCGACATGTAATTACCGTGACGGCGTCGAGCTCAGCTAAAGGCGAAGGCCCACCTAAGCGCTTTGAGACCGAGGACGGGCTGCTATGGCGGAGGCGGCGAGAGGAGGCCCGGTTGCTTGAGCAAGTGATGGTGCGATGGTGTTGTGGTTCATGGAGTTGCTCGCATTTAAACTGGGCATCGGGAAATCATGTACCGTCTTGTCTGGATTTTCCTTCGCCCGATTGATGATAACTGGAACCAAGTTAGTAGCGAAATCATTTCTGCAGGCGATTCAGCTGCATTGATCGCTTGCTGTAGCAACTCATATTTGTCCTCGGCTGCTTTTTCGCGTCCTCGGCTGCTTTTTCTCGACCGCAAGCTTCACCTTTGCGTCGATGTCCGCTGACTAAACTTCTTTTTACGCTTCTTGGCCTCTGGGCGTCGTTGTAAACACCTTCCACGTGGCGCCGTCTCGGCGCCGTGCACACGACCATATTGCGGCCGCTGGTCCAACGGGAGTCCCTTAAGTTCGTTCAAGGCCGGTTGAGAGGGTGTCCCACTTGGGCCTCATCGAGAAGTAGGGCTTTGGCTGCAAGCGGTGTTGCTTCTCCGATGAGTCTAATCAATTTCCTCGTGATCTTGTCCGTGTAAAAACCTTTTCTCCTTGTCCCACTTGTAGCGGGCCCTGATGAAGTCATGCTCCAAGGGGTTGGTGAACTTCGCGAAGGGGTGCAGGAGACCAGCGGCTTCACGTTCGCGTCCTCCTTATCCCATATGGGCCTTTTACCGAGGTAGCCACGGCTTCGAGGCCATGCTTCCGTGTTCGGAGCTGAAGGCTTTTGAATTTCGCAGCCTTAGCCTTGGCTACCTCGGTAGCGCAAGTGTCCTTGAACTTTTGAACTCCTCTTCCGTAAGTGTCGGATTTTCCTCCGAATCTTGGACGGTGGTTCATCAGCCTCAATAGCTCGTTTCACCCTCCCTTTCCGGAGGCCAAATCATTGCTGAACATGCCCATGGCGTGATTGTTAATATTTTTCATCTTCGGATCATCCACGGTTGTTCTATGTTATCATCCCGGTCGGGGAACTTGAATCTCTTGTGCAACTTTGTTAGGAGCAACTGCGTCAAATGTTCTTTACTCCTTAAGTCATCGTCGTTGATGCTCGCGCATTCCCGTAGGATGAATCCTACTTGGTTCCCATAGCACTTGCGAGGTTCTTCCGGCTCTAACGGCTCAAACTTGCCAGGTCCCATCTTTGTGATCACAAGTCGTCCAATCCCTAGTTTGTTAGGTTTTCGTATCCTCTGCTTCTTATGCTTCCTCTTTTCGGTATCGGCATCGGGGCCGGTACCTTCCCCGTCGGTACCTTCCCCACCGGTCTCGGCGCCGCCATCGGTGCCGGCGCCGTCGATGCCGGCGCCGTCGGTGTCGATGTCGGCGTCAGTACCATCATCGAGGCCGACCTGCAAACCTTGCTTAGCAGTCAAATAGTCGAGGTACTCTTGTTCACCATCATAATCCATCTAAATCGCATCTTGGTCAGAAGGCCCAGTTTCTTCGTTGTTCGACATGTTTCCTATAATTAAGTGGCCTCATTTATTTCTAAAAGTATGAATAAATGAGAAATGACGTAAAAAGAAATATATGTGCCAGCACTCGATATGCCAACTATGTAGCACAAATCATGCCTTTATTCACGGGAAATTTCGGCTTGACCTTTGCTAAAAAATGGATATATCGAGCGCCTGAAATTCACCGAAATGGAAATGAATCAACATTTCGGCGTAACATAGGCCACTCGGATCATTTTCCAAACATGACATGTCCAAAACATGACATATGCACATATCACATGTCCAGTTCAAATTTCCATATAAATTCAGCTAATTTTGAAACCTAGCTAAATTCATAACTAAATAGATAACCTAATTAATTAACATGAAGAACCCTAGCAGAGAGGGGGTTTACAGAGTGCAGATGGCGAGGAGGGAGGCGAGGCCGACGGTCGGGGCGAGCGCTGGGTCGGGGCGAAGCGGCTGGTCGGGTCAGCCTTGAGTCGGGTCGAGCCGGAGTCGGGCGCCAGCCAAGGTCGGGGCGAAGCGCTGAGTCGGGTCGAGGTCGGACGGGCGAAGGCCGGGCGAGCGCCGAGTCGGGGCGAGCGCCGAGTCGGGGCGAGCGCCGGGCCGGGTCGGGCGCGCGGAGCGACGGGGCCGAGAGAGAGGGGATTTGGGGAAATGTGGCGGGATGAAGCTGGGCGAGTGAGAATTTTGGGTTAAGTGGGCGTAGCGAAGCGCGTTATGTAAACGCGCTACTACTATGATCTGTAGCTGCAGCGCTTTACGGGAAACACGCTACTACTATGGTGCGTAGCGGCAGCGGTTTATAAGAAACGCGCTACTACTATGGTCTGTAGCAGCAGCGGTTTTGTGGAAACGCGCTGCTACTGCCGTCGCTACTGCCAGTTTTCATTTTTCTTTTCCTTTATTTTATCCCACTTTTATTTCCGAGGCAGTGAGCGAAGGGAGGGCGATATATATTGCATCGTTTGACGGTTAAATATGTATGCAAAATAGGAACATATATATTACACATCATATGGCTAAGTGTGTATACAAAATAGGAACATATATATATTACACATCATTGGACCCATAACATACGTTTCCTCAGTGCTGACGTCTTCGTTTTTGAGTCAGCTTCTTTCCCTTCTTGTTCGTCGAAGAATAATTGAGCCCCTCATTGTGACTTCGCCTTTTCCATGGAGTGCGATTTTTCTTAGGTAATGTAGTATTGATTCTTCTTTTGACGTATACTTCATCATCATCGTCATCTTCCCTCATTGGGTTGCCGTACTGATCATAGTCTTCCTCGTTGGCGACTCCATCCATTCCAATGATGTTCCTTTTGCCTCTCCTCCGACAACACGGCTGGGATTTGCTGGTCAGTTATGAAGAAGCATTGTGTCACGTGCTTAGCGTGTACCCATGGCTCGTTTTTTGCGATAGCGTTGACGGTAGCACTCATGGCGTCGGGTATAGTCATGGTACTGAACATTCGGCTTTCTCTTTCGACATTCTTAGCCCATCTGACACGGAACATCGTCGTGTTGTGCAGTCCAGAGTAGTCAAGCTCCCAGATCTCCTCGTCCCTTCCATAAAATCGTTCAGTTGTGCCGTTGTCGCTGCCGGTCATGCATTCCATCGTCACCCCTGAGTTCTGATCATCACTGTCCATATCTTTTGCCTCCGTGTAGAACGTGTATCCGTTGATATCATATGCCTGATAGGTTACGAGGTTGGGCGAGGGGCCATGTTCTAAGGCGTATATGAGCAATCCGTCCTTAGAGCCCTCCTCCGGGGGATTAGCAATAATATGCTCTTTGAACCAATGCAGGAAAGTGGAGTTGTGCTCTCTAGTAACTTCGGCGTCCGTCCTGCATACCCCCCGGTCACGATACTTCTTTGCGATAATTTCCTTGTGCAATGCCACGAAAGGATCTACCTCGTCTAGGTGTTGTAGCACTACCAAGTTTGCTCTGTCAAAATCGCTGCGTCGATCTGAGTATGCCACGTGCAGTTCCCTGCGACCGTTATAGTGACCATCTCCTTCGAGCCTCCCATCGTGCTTGTTAACGGGCAAACCAACACTAACACCAGGCGGCTGGTCTGCGCCATATAGAAAATTCTCACAGAAAGAGATGCACTCTTGTGCCAAATAGCCCTGGACGATGCTTCCATCCGGACGGGACATGTTCTGAAACGAATCCTTTGATGATCCCATTCATCCTCTCAAACGGCATCATGTTGTGCAGGAATGACGGCCCTGTGTCTATTATGTCATCCACAATATGGACACACAGATGCACCATCACGTCGAAGAACGCGGCGGAAGTACATCTCAAGCTCATTCAATATCACAACGATCTCTTCCTCGTAGCCTTTGGAGCTGCTTCACACCGATCGACTTTCGAGAGATGACGTCAAAAAGTTGCAGAGACCAATAAGCGTGTCACGGACGTGCTTGTCCATTATCCCTCTAAGGGCAACAGTAGTATCTGCGTCATCATCACATGACAGTCATGAGACTTCATCCCGCTGAACCTTTTCTTGTCCGTGTCTAGATATCGCTTATCTTGCCACGAGAATCGAACTAACTTTCACTCCGTAAGGCACTTAAAGAATTGATTGATCTCAGCTGACTTAAGGTGAAGCAAGAGGGGGCAATAATCTTCTTTCTTTAATTTCTTGCCCTTCTTCTCCGTGCCTCGGTCTCCGTCTCTGTCTCGTCGACATTTTACGGGCGGCATGTGCAGATCTTCCCTGATTTTCAAATCTTGCAAGTCTTTTCTTGCCTTGGCCCATCCTTGGTCTTATCCGCATGTTCATCGATGTTGCGAGCAAGCTCTCAAGGACATTCTTACAGATATGCATTTGATCTAGGCAATGAGGTGTATCGAGTTTGTGCCAGTACTCCAAGTCCCAGAACACAGACCTCGTCTTCCATACCTTCAGCAGCGGCTCTGGCGCCTTTCTCATCGTCTTTCCCGGCGCGGGGCACTCATTCCAGTTTTTCAACAGCTCATCGATTTCGGCACCGCTCCGCTTACGTGGTGGTCCTCGATGCTCAGCGTGACCATTGAATAGATCTCCACGGTTTCTCCACGGGTCGTCCTGTTCAAGCCATCTTCGATGCCCCATGTACACGATTTTCCTGACCGCCATCTTTCCTTGACATTAGCTGCTGAGGCGTTGTATCATCCATGCACCGCGTGCATCCGCAATATCCATGGCACACCTGGCCTGCCACATATCCGAATCGAGATAGTCCTGCCTTTGTCGTGATCAGCGCTGCTCTCATGTTGAAATACTCACCTTCTTTGGCGTCCCATGTCTTGGCGGTGTTTTCCATAACGTGTCTAACTCCTCTTGAAGTAGCCCCGGATACAAATTAATATTATTTCCTGGTTGTTTTGGCCCTTGAATAAGCATGCTCATGTGAATGTACTTGATTTCATGCACAACCAGGGGGAGGTTGTACATCCATAAAACATGGGCCATGTACTATAGTTGGTGTTCGGTTGCCAAACGGATTCATGCCATCGGTACACGCGCCCGAGCACGATGTTCCTTGCATCACATTCAAAATACCGATAGAAGCTGTTCAACGCTCTCCACCGGCTTCCATCCTTCACGTGTCTCAGCCGGATCATCTCCATCGTCGGGCTTCTTCCTCTCCGCGTGCAGCGCATTAGCTTTGCTTCCTTGGGATCTACAAAATACCTCTGGAGACGGGAGTGATCGGTAAGTACCATACAACTTTCGGGGACATTTCTTCCGCCTTCTTGTATCGAGAAGCATTGCACACGGACAGCTTGTTTTTTCGCGTGCTCCTTCCGATAAATTATGCAATCGTTGATGCATGCATGGTATCTAACGTGTGGCAGATCAAGAGGGCACACGATCTTCTTGGCCTCATCAACACTAGTAGGACATAGATTACCCGCGGGAAGAACATCCTTTAGGTACTTGAGATGCTCATCGAGGCTAGTGTCGGTCCATTTGTTTTTAGCCTTCGTCTTTAGGAGTTGGAGCGTGAAACTCAACCGGGTCACCTCAGGATTGCAACCATCATACAATGGAGTGTTCGAGTCTACCACTAGTTGCTCTAGCTTAGCCTCCTCTCTAGAAGCAGCTCTCTCAGTACTCGTCTCCTTGCGAAGCAATGCTTGAACATGAGGGTCCCACACAATTGAACTTAGTACCGACGAACTCTGCTGCGTGGAGTCCATGTCGTTCTCTCCGCCGCCATGTCCGGCCCCTTCTCCTCCGCCATGTCCGGCCCCTTCTCTGCCGCCATGTCCGGCCTCTTCCCCGCCGCCATTATCGATCATCTCTTCGTCGTGCCCCGTGTCACCATTTCCTGCCCCGTCGGCATCCTCAACATCGTCATCCTCATCTTCAATTATCCACCTAGTATAGCCATCCATGAAACCAGTCATGAGCAGGTGCGCTTCGACACGACCATCGTCATGGGGGTCGAGCCAAACTATTCCTTTGCATTTTCGACACGGACATAAAACCTCTGTCCGGTTATTTTCTTTCATGTCTTGCACCGCCGACCGCAACCACCTGTCCACCATCGTTCCACTGACCATCGTCAACTCTGCATGGTAATAATAAAAAATTGATTGTAAAATGCATGCATGCATCAAAGTCATAAAAATTTGGCATGACCTTCCCTAAAAATAGGACATATATGGATCTAGAGTTTGCGGAATTAGCCAAACGGAAATAAATCGACATTTCGCAAAACATAGGAAACTCAAAAGCACAATTTACAAGGCGTCAACTCATGCCACACACACAATTTCCACAAACATATCACACACACATAAACACATTTCCATTTTGCAAAAGCATGAAAGTTTCATCACCTCTATCTTGATGGCGAAGATGATGTTGTAGGGAGATCAAAAGTGCACAAATTAAGCTCTTCTTGACAAAGATAGATCTAGTTAGGGGCAAATAGGTCACTTAACTAAATCCTACATCTACCTAGCTACCTAATTTGGAAGGAGATAACTTCAACTAGTGGAGGGGAAGGAAAAGAGAAAGGAGATGCATTAATGGAGGTGGTGTAGTTATGTAGGAGTAATGAAGAGAGAGAAGGTGGATAGAGAAGAGAGGGAGTAATGGGGAGAAGTATTGAGAAGAAGAAGAGTGAGAGTGGGAGCATGTGGTGGAGGGAAGAGAGGAGAGGGGAGGTAGGGGAAGGGAAAAAGTGAGAGTGGGAGCATGTGGTGGAGGGAAGAGAAGAGAGGGGAGGTAGGGGAAGGAAAAAAGCAAGGGGAGGGAGGGACGGGTTGGGGGTTGGTGGGGTTAGCGATGGCGCTGGTAAGAAACGCGCTGCTGCTAAGAACTTAGCAGCAACGCTGTAAGGCGCTACTGCTAATCGGGACAAAAATTGCGGCAATTTGAAACTTACCAGCAGCGATCTCGAGGAAACGCGCTACTACTATGCACTTAGCGATGGCGCTGTTTCTGCGATCGCGCCATCTGCTACTTAGAGGTGGGGAACACCGCCGGTCGATATTTGTAGCAGCGTGTTTACGGCGGCGCTCATTGCTAAATATTTAGCAGCAGCGAGTTTACGTAAAGAGCGCTACAACTACTTACCAGCAGCGCTCTATTTTGAACCGCGCTGCTGCTAAGATTCTGTGTATAGGCTTTTCCCTAGTAGTGTTACATTGATAATTTCATATGTGGGTGGACCAGTGCTTGGATGCTGCCCTTCCTTGGACAAGCCTCCCACTTATGATTAACACCTCTGACAAGCATCCGCAACTACGGAAGAAGAATTAAAGTAAACCTAACCATAGCATGAAACATATGGATCCAAATCAGCCCCTTACGAAGCAACGCATAAACTAGGGTTTAAGCTTCTGTCACTCTAGCAACCCATCATCTACTTATTACTTCCCAATGCCTTCCCCTAGGCCCAAATCATGTTAAGTGTCATGTAGTTGACGTTCACATAACACCACTAGAGGAGAGACAACATACATCTCATCAAAATATCGAACGAATACCAAATTCACATGGTTACTTATAGCAAGACTTCTTCCGTGTCAGGAACAAACGTAACTACTCATAAAGCATATTCATGTTAATAATCAGAGGAGTATTAATTATCATTAAGGATATGAACATATGATCTTCCACCGGATAAACCAAATAGCATCGTAATCAACACTACTAGCAACCCAGAGGTACCAATCTGAGGTTTTGAGACAAAGATCAGATACAAGGGATGAACTAGGGTTTGAGAGGAGACGGTGTTGGTGAAGATGTTGATGGGGATTGACCCCCTCTCGATGAGAGGATCGATGGTGATGACGATGGAGATGATTTCTCCCTCCCGGAGGGATGTTTCCCCAGCAGAATAGATCCGCCAGAGCCCTAGATTGGTTCTGCTCAGGTTCCGCCTCGAGACGGCGTCGCTTCATCCTGAAAGCTTCTCTCCTATTTTTTCCAGGGCAAAAGACACCATATAGCAGAAGATGGGCGCCGGGGGCCTGCCAGGGGGCCCACAAGGTAGTGGGGCGCGTCCAGGGAGGTAGGGCACGCCCTCCACCCTTGTGGTTGGCTCGTGGCCCTCCTCTGGTGCTTTCTTCACCCAATATTTTTTATTTATTCCAAAACTGATCTCCATGAAGTTTCAGGACTTTTGGAGTTGTGCAGAATTGGTATCTAATATTTGCTCCTTTTCCAGTCCAGAATTCCAGCTGTCGGCATTCCCCCTCTTCATGTAAACCTTATAAAATAAGATAGAAAAGACATAAGTATTATGATATAGTGTGTAATAACAGCCCCTAATGTAATAAATATTGATATAAAGGCATGATGCAAAATGGACGTATCAATCATATGCTCCTATATCGCATGGAGGACATTGCCCACTGACTTTTATATGCCTGTTAGCCAAGGTCACCCAAAAAGGTAGCGAGCCTAACAAAGTTCGACAGAGGAAAATTTTAACCTTGGCCGGACAGCTTAAGCTCCAGATGGTCCCCCATATTGGTGAAATCTGAGAAAGTCCGACTCTATTTTCACTTGATATCACAAATATTAGTAATGAACTTATGATGCAGGCTCAAGTATAATAAAAACACTCATTGTGAACAACGGAAAAACCAAAAAGATAATATACAAAATATCTTACAATGAAATGTACCCAAGGGTTAGATGACAACTCACTCTTATGAGACGTTGTGTTTGGAGATCAATAATACACTATACCAACACAAATTCATGTTTAGTGATTGTTTAATGCACAAGAAAGGTACAAAGTTTGCATAACTATATACATAACCAATGCGTCCATTTATAGTATTGGCCAACAGAAAAACTCATGCATTTCCATTTATATTCTTTAGTGATAGCTACATGACAATAATTGTCTCATGTGTAAACCACAGGGCCGTACAATGCATCCTTGGTTGACTACAATGGTAACGGATAATAGATACTACAATTATTGCGAAAGTTTTGTATATCCCATAACGAAAGATCCAGCACCTCATAACAACAGATCCATGTTATTCGCGGGCCAGATAATGTCACTGGTTGATATGGACCCCCACTATGGCAATTATTGCCATCTCAACACGAAAGTACCTTCTTCCATGGTATGAATTCATTGTTAGAATCTGTAACCTCGATGAGGCGTACATTTTCGTAGTTGAACACCCCATGCACTCTTCAAGCCATGGTTAACAACCAACTAAACGAGGGTGCATCGGGTACTATCAACCGAAATTGGTGCATAACATTATGTGGCCAACATACCCGACTAGGGTGGAAGTGTGTATGGTATTTCCTAGTTTCAAAGAGGTGGACCCTAATGAACAACCTCAAGGCGCAGATGAGGGAATACACTATATTATCATAGAGTGCCCGAGTTGGACTCTTAGTTGGCCTAAGTCACAAATACATTTGGGGACACACTCCCGGCATCTAGCAAACACCCTCACCGATGGTGCTCTTTACGAATGTCCCTACACTGGACCATCTACTTTAGGTCCTTGAAGAGCCGAATTGAAAGTCCTCAGGCTATAGTGGTGGTTAATGATGAGGGCACTGACAGAGATGAGCCACAGCCTGACTATGAGCATGGGGGAGGAGGATGTTAATATGTATTTTTCAAAATAAATATGATGATGGCATGATTTTTGCGGTTAACCATAATGTTGCCGAGAGTCTGTTTAATATGCCACCAGCGGACGACACTCAGAATGATCAATGTCCCTCCAAAGAGAATGTCATGACTCTGATCACATTGAATGGGTCAATTTGAGACACTCTCTTAGCCCCCAATTAGTGTTGTACCTAGAAATGGGAGGAAGAAGAGACGGAAAAACTCTGATAACACAAGGCATGGGCGCTGCTGGTAGGCAGAAACTGGTTCGAAAGACAATTATTGATTTTGGTTTACTGTACCTTTTGTGCAGTTTCTAATTAAGTTTTAAAAATGCATGGTGAAAATGACCTTCTAGGTTTACTTCATTAACCTTATTAGTCATTCGACGTATTGAAACATGATAATTCTAGCACGACAACAACATGCGCGCTTCGGCTCATAAATGTTATCATTGCAGCAAAAAGATTAACTAAAAATGCAACCACGACAGCTTATAGTAGCCCCAAGGCTGGAAAATTCTACCATGACAACTAAATGAGCATTTTGACTCATAAATGCTGCCATGGTAGAGAAATGAGCCCATTTAACCATATTGACCTCATGGTAGCAAATATGAGGCCAAAGGCTCAAAAGTTCTTCCATGACAACTAAAAGAGCCATCTAGCCTAGACTCGTTGCAATGGTAACTAATTAATGAGCCATTTGGCGAGCTAACTGAGCCAACTGGCTCAGAGTTGCTACCACGACAGCAAAAAATGAATGCAAAACTACCATCACAGCAAATATGAGCCCTAGGGTTAAAAATTTCTGCCATGCCTCTATTTGCTATGTGCTAATCTTGCTATTTGTTTCCAGGTGCTATGTTTGGTATGTAAGTTGCTATAAAAGACATTTTTGCTATGTATATATGTTGACATATATTTGGTATGATGTATGTTGATATTTTCTCTTCATTATGACACGTCAAAGATTCATCGACCAAAACTTCAACAGTTCCAAGGCACCGAAGTGAAGCTAGACGACAATGCATGTGTTTTACAAATTCGCCATGTGAAATGAATGCATGTAACTCAATGATATCAATGTGTATTATGAAAATTAACGCGTGTGTTGCAATTTGTATATTTGAATTCATGTAAAATGTGATACATAAAATTATCTATTTAATGCATACTTTTTATAATGATATATGAATCATGTGTGCAAATGCTACCACAACATCAAATACATTTTCGTGTCATCTTTTTCCCCAAATCAAAGTACTAGTGGCGCGCAAAAGTACAAGCTCATCACCAATTCCCCAAAATACTAACGTTGTGCCATTAGTATTTTGTATTACATGTTGTGTGAAAGTCCCAGACAAGACACTTGTATGTGCCTTACTATTGTCGTGCAGGCATGTTGGAGATATGCCCTAGAGGAAATCATGTGTGATGATATTTCCTATGTGTTTATGAATAAAGATAGTCCTTGGACATTATCAATAATGTATATTAGCAAGTACGTGCCTTGTTTGTGGGACTATGCATTGTACGATTACTGTCCTAAAAGGTCCCTAGTCGAAAGGGTTGCGTGGATGCGCAACCGGCTAGACTAGCATATGACACGGTCGATGGCTTGGTCTCATTAGCCATGGAGCATTGGATGCTAACCAGATAATATGGATTTGGAAGGATCTGGTCGGGTTCGACGTAGTCGTATCCGAGTCAAGATAAGGTCCGAGTGGGACAGACCCAACTATGAGACGTAGCGATATGTCATCTATGAGTCTCTAGTACAACATATGTTCTATGTCCTAAGACCTGAGCTAGCGCATGTACTCGGGATGGTGACATACCTGCTTTGGGACAACCAAACGCTACTCCGTGACTGGTTAATTACAAAGTTAGGTTTCGGGCTTGTCCAGACCCATGCTGCAAGACATGGTCAAGCAAGATGGGCTTTTCCCCTCCGATTAGGAGAGATATACTCTAGGCCCCTCATGTGATCGGCCAGGATAAGCTTGGCCATGCGACAAGGATTATGAGATAATCTGATTGGTGGTCGGCATCATTGGAATGAGAAAGAGGTCGGGCTAGCACAAGGATGACAGACTCACCTTGACCCCGACAGCACGCCTTGCTGGAGGCCGCTACCAGCCAGCAGGTCGCAGGTGATCTGACCTGCGACCAAGCCGACTTGAACCTAAGGGGTCGCGCGCTTAAGGGATGGAACCTGTGAGGCTCGGTCCGACTCCACGAGTCAGGTGTGATCCTACTTAGACTCGGATCCATGCCGAATAGACTTTGGGCTTCAAGATCCATGTGAGGCCCAATCGTTGAGCCCACGACGGATATGCCTATCTAAAGTGGGGGTGCGGCACACTCATGCGATTGATCGCTTCGGTGTTGTCACTAGGGTTTGCATGTGTTATGAATAGCCACCTCAACTCGCCGCCGACTGTGTAATCGGATCTAGCAGTCCGTCGCACGGTGTTCATCCTGCACGCGCAGATACTGTTAGATGCGGTGCACCTGCGCCGCTCCGGAGAACTTGTACGTGGGATCGGACGACCAGCTGTTAGAGGGAGATCGGACGAGGAGGAGTCGATCCACATTGACGCGCTGCCCCAACTCTTCTTCCGCTGCACGGCACTGCACGTCTAGTGGTAACGGTCTGTGATCCATCTCCCGTAGCATGTTCTTGGGTGTTCTGAGCGTAGGAAAATTTTAATTTGCAGTAGAGGCACCCTACCGTAGAACCCAACAAGGCAGACACGCCACTAGCATGTTACTCGCTCGTCATTAGTAACCACTTACAAGTGGGATCATACTAGTGGTGTGCCGACCGAACCACTACTGGGAAAAGGGCTATAGATGATATGGCCACTAATGGCGCACCAGACATGTGATGCGCCATTACTATATACTAATGGCGCACTATGTGTCGGTGCGCCATTAGTAGTTTTGAAAAAAAAATAAAAGAAAATTTGTTACTAATGGTGCACCGTTGTATAGTGCGACATTACTAGTTGACATAGTAATGACGCACCACACTCAGCGTGCACCATTAGTAGATATGAAAAAAAAATTGTTAGTAATGCCGAGCCCCACCTGATCCCTCGCCCGTCGCCCCTCCCTCGCCGCCCCCACCTCCATTCGCCCGTCCCCCCCCCCCGCCGCCTTGCCCCACCTCCGTCGCCCCACCGTCCCAACCACTGCCGCCGCCGCCGCCGCCCATCGCCCCACCAGCCGCCATCGCCTTGCCCGGGCCCGGCTCGAACAGTGCCCCACCCGGCGCCCCCAGTGCCCCGACGCCCCACCACCTGCCCGTCGGCCCTGCGCCCGCGCCGCCCGAGCCAGGCTCGCCGCCGCCCTGCGCCCGCGCCGCCCCAAGCTCGCCGTCTTAGCCCTCCGTCGTCTCCGCTCCGTCCACCACCTCATCGTGGTCAGGTAACTCTCCTTCCTCTGCCTCTCTTCTCCTCTCTTCCTCCTTTCCTCCCTCTCGGCCATGCCCTCTTCTTCTCTCTTTGTTAGGTTTAGGTCAAATCCCTCACGAATTTAGGTCAAATTAGGTCAAATCCCTCTCGAATTTAGGTTCTTGCAGAGGTATGTGTAGAGGCTCATCTTATCAAGCTTGCCTTGCTCTTTGCATCCATCAAATTTCTAGATGATTCAGTGAGCAGTAGGTTTCTATTAGGTGTTTTGGTTTCTGTATGGATTCTTGGTGTGGTTGTGGCTTCTTGCTTGTTGAGCTCTCTGTTCCTGGTTACCTACTTGTGGTTGGCAGGTGCATCACCATACCAACTTGCAAAATTGCTTCCTGCTTTAGCAGATCCTTGGCAAGTTTGGTCTCTGAATTGCCAAGTGCACTACTAGGAAAAGGGCTATAGATGGAATTGACACTAATGGCGCACCAGACATATGGTGCGCCATTACTATATACTAATGGCTCACCATGTGTTGGTACACCATTAGTGTCCAAATACTAATGGCGCACCACATCCACGGTGCGCCATTAGTAAAAATATTTTTTTAAAAAAAAATTCAAAACTACTCATGGCGCACCGTGGGAGTGGTGCGCCATTACTAGTTGAACTAGTAATGGCGCACCATGCCACGGTGCGCCATTAGTAACTTGGCCACCACTTCCACCGAATGCACCCCGCCCCTGTGGATCGCCTTTTCAGTTTAAAAAAATAAAAGAAAATGATGAAAATATCAAAAAAAAATAAGTTTCTCATGTGATATGTGGTCTAGTTGTTGGGAAAATTTGCAAATATGAATAGGGGGAACCCCGTTAAACATTTTCAAAATCCTCAAAAACCTAACAAAAAAAAGATACGGAGCTTTTAAGATCTGGAGAGGCAAAAAAATTCAAAAAAAATCAAACTTACTAACGGCGCACCTACCCATGGTGCGCCATTACTATCTTCCCGCCTTCAAAATTCAAATTAAGTCAAAAAAAAAAGTTACTAATGGCGCACCTGCCCATGGTGCACCATTAGTATCTTCCCTCCTTCAAAATTCAAAATAAGTCAAAAAAACAAAAAAAAATTACTAATGGCGCACCTGCCCATGGTGCGCCATTAGTATCTTCCCGCCTTCAAAATTCAAAATAAATCAAAAAAATAAAAAAAAGTTACTAATGGCGCACCTGCCCGCGGTGCGCCATTAGTATGCCGTATATATGGCTGGCTGTGGTCCTCTCCTCCTTATCTCTTCATTCCACCTCTCCTACACTCCATCTCCTCCTCTCCTCCACTCCATCCTCCCTTCTCTCCTCCATCATACTACCCTCCTCCTCTCCGGCGACCTCCTCCTCCTCTCCGGCGACCTCCTCCTCCCTCCTCTCCTCCCCTCCCCTCCCCTCCCCTCACGGTTTCTTCTCCTTCCTCTCCGGTGAGCTCCTCCTCCCTCCTCTCCGGTGAGCTCCTCCTCTATCCTCTCCGGTGAGCTCCTCCTCCCTTCTCTCCGGTGAGCTCCTCCTCCCTCCTCTCTGGTGAGCTCCTCCTCCCTCCTCTCCTCCCATCCCCTCATGGTTTCTCCTTCCTCCTCTACGATGCTCCTGTGAACTCCTCTCTAGCGACCTCCTCCTCCTCTCCGGCGATGTAGGCGAGCGCCTCTCCAGTGACCTCTTCCTCCTCCTCTCCGGCAAACTCCTCTCCAGCGAACTCCTCTCCGGCAAAAGAACACGGCAAAAGAGCATACAAGATCCAAAAACAGGAACAAAATTTGAAATAATGTTGTGCCAAAAAACGAGCAAAAAAAATGAGCAAAAAATGGGCAAAATATCATGATCGAGATCCAGATCCAGATTCAAAATTCAAATAATTCAAAAATACTAATGGCGCACCGGTGGCCTATACTAATGGCGCACCGGTGGCCTATACTAATGGCGCACCGTGGCCTATACTAATGGCGCAATGCCCGGTGCGCCATTAGTATACCAGATACAAATGGCGCACCATCGGTGCGCCATTAGTAATAAATACTAATGGCGTGATACTAATGGCGCACCGGTGGTGCCCCATTAGTAGGCAAAACCGGTGCGCCATTAGTAGGCCTTTTTCTAGTAGTGGTGGTAGCAATAACTAGTAGTAACTGATATTTTTGTGTGTTCTTAGTTTCTCCCAAATCATGTCAGTTAGGCCTTTCCCCTCTTCATAGGTACCCCTGATTTGGACTGGTGTTTTCCTGAAATTATATACTGGTTTCATCAGCTGAGTGCAAAGCTTCGGTTTCTTTTTGTATGCAGGTAGAACTTCAGAAAGAAGACCGAGGTGTTGTGTGTTTGGGAAGTACAGTGATCTGAAGTTTGTTCATCTACTTTCCTGCTAATCTTCGGCAATTTTGGTCTTTTTTATTTTGCAAGGCTCTGAGATTTAAATTGTTCGTCTACTTTCCCGCTGATCTTCTTTCCATAGAAATGTAGTGTTGTTCTTGAATCTGTTAGCAACAACGCACACATGCTAGTGTGGATATATTTTGCTGCATGAACATGATGTTTGTGGTCTTACTTTACTGGAGTGCTAATCTGATTGTGCTTGGAAAATTGATATTGTGATTCATTTTATTAGGACTTGAGAGCTGTCTGGAAATGTTGTAATCTTATAGAGAAGTAAGAGTAGTTGGATGTAAATAGTAGGTGGCTTGTGGATTTATCACTATGTACACATGGTAAAAGATGGACTGAAGCTAGTTGAACATTTCTGTCCTTGATTCAGAAGATTCCGTTTGTCCATTTCGTAACATTTGCCGCTAGTAGAAATTATGCAAGTTATAGGCGAAAACAAGTAAGTTATCTTATTCAGTCCCATCCATGCATCCATCCATTTGATGATGATGTAGTAGTAGTAGTAGTAAAGTTGGAGGAGGGATGTATTTTGAGAGGGATGTAGTAGTAGTAGTAAAGTTGGAGGAGGTTAGTAGATGCTGGAGTACAATTAATTTAACAAGAATGAAGGAAAGAAAGAAAGAGGGAGGTACTACTCTTGTAGTGGTACAACATGACTCTAACTGTTAAATAAAAATGCAGGCTTGTCAGCATGAGAAATGTAGTAAATAGTAGTACAGAAACCCCTGAATGATACTATTATTCATTTATGATAGTTTGTGAGATACAGAAATAGATAAATTTAAGTTTGTAATGGCTAACAGCCAGACATGTGAATCTGTTCTTGAATCTGTTCTTGACATGCTTATCAGAGATGGGGGAAGTAGCCACCGCCGCTCTGCCACACCGCAGTACGAGTTGGACGCTTCCGAGTTCTTCAATATCATACTTGGGACTTCAGTATCATCCATGACGCAGGTATATAAAAGGAGAGATCTCCCTTTCACCCATATCATTATGATATCTGTTGTTTGCTACATCACTCATTGTTCCAAACTGCAGAGGCTGCCTGGCAGTTTTATGAACATGCTGGATGAAGATCCGCCAAATAATGTGAAGCTGCGACAGGCCGGCAGCGGGTTTCGCAGGCAGTGGGATGTGGAGTTGGTGATCAAGGAGGGCCACATGTACTTGTATCGTGGGTGGGAGAAGTTCTACCGTGCCTACGACCTGCGGCTGGGGTACTTCCTTCTCTTCAGGTACGACGACGACGCCACCATGCTCATCGTGAAGGTGTTCAACGCGACTGTGTGTCTCATGCGCTACGCTGACGATGATGATGCCAGTACGTTCTGCCTCTTCTTATTCCTCTACATTTGGCTTTGTCTCACATCGATTGTTAATGGTCATTGTTGCATTTGGACAGGCAATGGGAGCAGCAGCAGCGACACTGGCTACAGCCAAAGCAGCAGCGATTATGACTGTAGAAAAAGCAACAACGATTCTGGCTTTAGCGAAAGCAGCAGCGATTCTGGCAGCAGCGGACACAACAAGAAGGATGATACGGACTGGAATGGGGGAGAAGAGGAGCAGAGTGGGGATGAGGAGCTGCAGGATGACGATGGGCATCAGGCTGAGGATGACCTAGCGCTGATGGTGGCTGAACAAGGGCAAGAGATGGTGGTGGCTGACCATGGGCAAGAGATGATGGTGGCTGACCATGGGCAAGAGATGGTGGCGGATGAGGTATGTCGGATCTCCAAAATATATATATATATATATATATATATATATATATATATATATATATATATATATATATACTTAGTTACCTATGTTATCTCTAATATGCTTAGTTTCCTATAGGTTAGCTCCAAAATTACTTATGTTAGCACAAAATGATCAAGTTTACATAATAAGCTTATAGTCTTCTTCTTATTCCTCTTCCTTTCCAAAATGACATATGTTAGCTTGATTTTACCTAAGTTGGCTCTAATATGCTAACTTAGAGCTTATATGCTTAGTTTCCTATAGGTTAGCTCCAAAATAACTTATGTTAGCACAAAATGATCAAGTTTACATAATAAGCTTATAGTCTTCTTCTTATTCTTCTTCTTTTCCAAAATGACATATGTTAGTTTCATTTTACCTAAGTTGGCTCTAATATGCTACCTTAGAGCTTATGTGCTTAGTTTCCTATAGGTTAGCTCCAAAATAACTTATGTTAGCACAAAATGATCAAGTTTACATAATAAGCTTATAGTTTTCTTCTTATTCTTCTTCTTTTCCAAAATGACATATGTTAGCTTCATTTTACCTAAGTTGGCTCTAATATGCTACCTTAGAGCTTATATGCTTAGTTTCCTATAGGTTAGCTCCAAAATAACTTATGTTAGCACAAAATGATCAAGTTTACATAATAAGCTTACAGTCTTCTTCTTATTCTTCTTATTCTTCTTCTTATTCTTCTTCTAGTGTTCTTCTTCTTCTAGTATTCTTCTAGTCTTCTTCTTCTTCTTCTCTTCTTCTTCTTCTTCTTCTTCTAACTTCTTGTTTATCATTTTGCAGATTTGATTTAATTCACGGAAGCTTGCATGGATGGAGTGCTTCTTTTCCATTTGTGTTTTTATTTTGTATCAATGTGAAACTTTTGTGAATTGATGGATAACGGTGTTGGATGAACAATGTGAAACTTTTGTAATATGTAACAATGGAACTATGTGTTGGCTATGTATGTATATATGATGAAACTTGTGTGTTGGATATGATTGTTATATGGATGCTTGTTGCGTATAATACGTGTTGGATATCTCATATGTGAAATAGTGACCTGAGATTAAGAAAAAATGAAAAAAAAATTAGAAAAATTGTTACTAATGGCGCACTTCCATGTGGTGCGCCATTAGTATACCAGATACTAATGTCACACCTGTGGGATACTAATGGTGCACCTGTGGTGCGCCATTAGTATACCAGATACTAATGGCGCACCGGTGGTGCGCCATTACTTAAATATACTAGTGGCGTGGTACTAATGGCGCACCTGTAGTGCGCCATTAGTAGCCAAAACGGGTGCGCCATTAGTAGGCCATTTCCTAGTAGTGAACGCCGCTAGTAGGCACATGCGCAAGCTGCTAATAAGGGGGTCCTATATATTGGTGGTGGGAGTCACGATGCTCATGGGCGAAGCTCTCCGCTAAGGTGGGGGATGGTGGCCATGGACGTGCATGGGGTGGGGTGATTGTGGTACGGCGTTCAGTGGCGGTGATGTGGGAGGTGTCTTCATGACTAGTTGTACTATGTTGCAGAGGCTGCTGCCCTCTTCCTCAAGGCACCGCCTTGGAGTACATGGTTGAGGGCTCTCATGACTTCAAGAAATGTGCTCTCTATCCTACCAGCCATTTTCTTGGAGTATTTTTGTCTTTTTTTCGAAAAGTAGAATGACCTTGGCTTCTGCGTCAAACAATGCACTCATCCATATTTATTAAATTATTCAACAGAGACTGGCACAATAAATACAAGGATCAATCCAAATCCACCTTTCTGACGAACTATGTTGCTACACCTATAAGCTTGATGATGAACCCCGACCGCACCAACACACACCATCTAATCTGGTGGCCAACGAGAGTCGCCGCCTACGAGCCGAGAGCACCAACTGTCCTAGCAAACCCAACGCGCACACCACATGCGCACGCTCCAGGATCCTGCGCTACCATCTACCGCCGTCCCATGTTCAAGAGTGATCCTTGCACTGACCTTGCTAGGCCCAACCATCGTCGATGCTGTCACGACGCTAGACAATGCCACCAGCCTCCGTGCGTCCATCAACCCACCTCCAACACCGAAACTCCACCGCACCATGCCGCCGAGACCCACCGTTCTTGATGCGGTAGATGCAACACAGCTCTACCTATATTGGCCCCTCCATTCTCGGTACCTACTCCAAACAGTGCCCCCAGGAGAGAGAATGGCACAAGTCCCTGTCATCATTCGATCCGGGAGACCCAGATATGGGGTTTCTCCTGGAGCAGATGCCTCCTAGAGGAAGAAGGGCACGCCATCAGCAGTTGCCAACGAACCCAAACGGTGCCCACCGAGCACCGACACAACGAGCCATTTTCCTAGAGTTGTCTTGCCGTTCTTCAGCATCTTTGTACAATGCCTTATGTGCATGAGTTGCGGTGTCAGGTCGTGTTGTGTTGTATGTTCTGAATTGCATGATTTGTATATAAAGTGGAGCGGAAGTCTTTTTGATAAACAATAAGATCAATTGCCTCAGTTGAAACTTGAAAGTGAATTTTTTGGCTTTGACAATGGAAGTCAGGGCCAAGGCCGACCTCATGCGAAGGAAAAGGGACAAGCACACGTACATCCCATATGTAGCCAAGCTTTTTTGTTGTTTTGGTTGCTTGTTGTTTGCTTCTGCTTAATCCTACGAGATTATCAATTGGTTAATATATTTGCTTGAATAATGCATTATCATCTGAAATCTTGATTAGATCGATGTGCTCTCTATTTTCAAACAGTTTTGGTCTGGGCCTATTTTGTTCAATTGGATAATTTCAGTGCACAAATTTATCGAATAGAAATAAATCAATTTATTTCCTCGGGTTTCCCTTTTTCTGGGAACCTATTTGTTGGCATTCCATAGGACATATGTTTTGAGCAACCGAACGAAATTAATATACAAAATGCTCACCTTTACCTAATCGTGTCCCAGCCATATATACCTTCTCGTTGGTTTCACGATGGGAGTCGACATCATTGGGGGTGGAGCGGAGCAGCGCCTCAGTCGCCATGACATCCAGCGATGGTCATGCTGACGGCCGTCGTCCTACACAGGTCACACGCTTGTAGCGTAACCTGAGTCGCCGTAATTCGTCTGGGTCAACATATCAGCCATTGTGTTGATCCCCAAACTCGCGGACAACATGCTACATGCCATTGGAGATCGTTGCATGCGGCGCACCTTTCTTCGGACTGTCCGACATCTTCACATGGCCAAGAGCACGTGGATACGATACTGAATGTTTGTCAGTGACCCAAGATTACTCATGCAATTAGCTGGACACATCTGAGGTTTTACACACTAGCAAACAAAGAGCACACATGGAATTTGATGCCATGAAAACTTGCTACAGCTTTTTTATTTGGAATACAGAGAGAAAGAAGGGTCGTTGCGCGACCGACCTAAACACACACCACGTTCCTATTGACTCGTGCCACCCCACGAATCAGATCGTGCGTGCATGATCTACAGCTCCACTATTATCGCGCGTGATCCGTTGTGCCATGCCATCCCATGACTCGGTTCACGACAAGGTAGAAACTGGAGCGACCCCAACCTGATGCATGGACTCGACGCAAACATGCTTGCCGACAAGACCGACTCTCAGCGCATACCGCATGCTCGCAGGCAGTTCTGTGGCGCGTTATTTGGAACAAACAAATTGAAAGGAAAAACAATTAAGGCATGCACTAAGTTTACTTCAATGGATCAGCCCTCGATCCAAAAACCCACATCGCGAAGTGGTGTTAGTGGATCTCGTCACTCTCAGAGTCTATCTCGTCGTTCTCCGAGTCGGATAAGTTGTTGTCCACCTGCTCGTGCCTATCCTGCAATGCCGTCAACCACAAACACCACATCCAGATTCCGTTAGACTCCCTCATCACCCAGGCAGAAAAAACTGAAAACCTTGGAAAAAAAGAATGGAGATCAAGTTCATACCCTCCTCATCTGGGCACGACGGTTCTTGAACCAGATTTTGATATGCTGGGGCTCCACGCGAAGCTCGCGACTGAGATGAGCGCGCTGGGCCTCATCGGGGTTGGGGCACTCAATGAAAACACTGCAGTTTTCAAAAAAATAGAAGTAAAAGAAAACCATGAATACCCTGCACATGAATCACCATGAAAATATGACACGAGAAATAAGCTGTAGGAAATGGTGCTTGATCAACCTCTCGAGGATCTGAATCTGGTTGTCACTTAGATCCATTGTTACCAATTTCTTGCTTGCTCGCTCACTCTCGCAGGCTACCTAGAGGAAGAGGAAGTGGAGGCAGGAAGATATCTTCGTACTGGATGCTGTGTGACCACTGGTTTGCTCTTATTTATACACGAGAGGGTGGTGTTTCTCCTCTGTCACAGTGCTGGCGCAAAGAAGCGCCCGTGTGTGTGACCTCTGGCTTGCTGCTGGCAGTCTCCTGGTCGGTCTCTCTTAATGCCTCCTCCTTTTTGGCTTCTTCCACCCTATATTGTTGACCGTCCGTCCCTGTATTGTTTGGGAGCGCCAGTAGCAGAAACGTTCGCTTTGACTTTTGACCACCTCGGCTCGGTCGCCGGCTGTTTTGAAGGTTTCTCTTTATGCCTCCTCTCTCTTGGCTTCGTCCCTGGCTTGCTCGGGAGCGCCAGCAGTAGCATGATAGGACTAGTAACTAATGCGAGGTAAGAAGCTTATATCAACAAATTCAAATCATAGTACAGGTCAATTGGGTTTATTGACCTGCGATGTACTCCCTCGGTAAAGAAATATACTCTCTCCGTCTAGGTGTATAAGTCATCTTAGGTTGTAAAGAAATATACTCCCTCCTCATTTAGCAGAATTTGCAAAGCACTTCAAATCAATTGGGTTTATGGACCTGAATCAGTACTGAGTCCTACTGGGTTTGGATGCAACAAACAAATGCAGAGTGACCTGAAAATGGCCGGTGACCTGTCTTGAGTTCGTAATTTCTCCCCTTCCACAATTACCATTGTTCCTCTTGTAGAAAGGGAGATAATTAATCCTGAGTTACGTCCATGTATTAGTTGTTAACCATTATAATAAATTCTGCAATATTTTACTAGCATGCAATTGATAGGCATTAATTTCCAGCCTCTTAATTATGTATGGATATCAAATTAATCAATAGTACATGTGGGTCATTATCCTCTAAATCAGAATATTCAAACTCTAAGTAAGAAAAGTAGCAGAACAATGACCGACCTATTATTGCAAGCCCTATCATGTATCATTAGGCTAGATATGGCAATATGTTTGCTTCAGCGCACCATTGCACTCCTTTTACAATGGACGTTCTGTTACAAAATCTTTTCATCTACATGGGAGATTATATTTAGTCTTGTTTTCATATTAAACATGAAACAACACAACGTCAAGATCTTGATCCACAATTCTTGTTCCATATAATTTGATTCGAGTGAAAGTTCTGAAGTAACATGCATTTCTTATTTCCTGTCGTTTGTTCCAAAAATACGATATATCCTTCGGCCATAAAACTACAACAACTCATAAGAACTACAACCATTTCCCTCTTGCAAAAACTTTTTCTTACTTCCTCCACAACCATTATACCTACCATGCATATCCATGATGAACCCCGACCACACCAATGCACACCATATAATCCGATGGCCTCCCGAAGTCGGCGCCTGCGAGCCAAGAACACCAACCAGCCTAGCAGACCCACAGCGCATACCACATGCGCGCGCTCTAGGATCCTGCGCTGCCATCTACCGCCGTCCCATCTTCAAGAGGGATCCTTGCACTAACATTCCCAGGCCCAACCGCCGTTGACACCAGACAATGTCACCAGCCTCCATGGATCCATCAACCCACCTCCAACGCCGATACTCCACCGCACCATGTCGCCGAGACCCACCGTTTTTGATGTGGTAGATGCAACACCGCTCCACCTCTTAGCCCCTCCAGTCAGTACCTATCCAAAAGAGTGCCCTAGGAGAGAGAATGACACAAGTCTTCGTCATCATCCGATCTCGGAGAACCGGATCTAGGGTTTCCCCTCGAGCAGATGCCTCCTGGAGGAAGAAGAGCATGCCATCTGCAGTGGCCATCGAACCCAAACGGTGCCCACCCGCGTAATGAGCCATTTTCTTGGAGTTGTGTTGTTGTTCTTCAGCATCCTTGTACAATGCCTTGTGTGCGTGTTTTGCGGTGTCGTGTTCTGTTGTGTTGTATGTGCTAAATTGTATGATTGTATATAAAGTGGAGCGGAAGTCTTTTTTGATAAACAATGAGATCAATTACCTCAGTTGAAACTTGAAAGTGCATATTTTGATTTTGACAGCGGAAGTCAGGGCCAAGGCTGACCTCATGCGCAGGAACAGGGACAAGCACACATACATCCCACATGTACCCAAGCTTTTTCCTTCTTTGGTTGCTTGTTGTTTGCTGGCGCTTAATCCTAGGAGATTATCAATTGATTAATATATTTGCTTGAATAATGCATTATCATATGATTTCTTGCTTAGATCCATGTGTTCTCTATTTTCAAACAGTTTTGGACTGGGCCTATTTTGTTCAATTGGATAATTTTGGTGCACAATTTTATCGAATCGAAATAAATCAGTTTATTTTCTTCTGTTTTCCTTTTCATAGGAACCTATGTGTTGGCGTTCGATAGGACATATGTTTTGAGAAACCTAACCAAATTCATATACCAAATGCTGACCTTTACTTAATCATGTCCCAACCACCCGTTGTCGTTGGTTTCATGGCGAAAATTGGCATCATTGTGCGGGTGGGGCGGGGGGGGGGGGGGAGCGGAGCAGCGCTTCGGTCGGCATGCCATCCAGCGATGGTCATGCCGACGGCCATCGTCGTATAGAATCACGCGCTTGTCGCATAACCTAAGTCGCCGTAGTTCGTCCGGGTTAATATATCGGCCACTGTGTTGATCCCCACACTCGCGCACAACATGATTGGTTCACCGCGGTTGACCTCCTTGCCATTGGAGATCGTTGCATGCCGCGCACCTTTCTTCGGATTCTACGACACCTTCACATGCCCAAGTGCAATTGGATATGCTACTGAATGTTTGTCAGCGACCCAAGATAACTAATGCAATTAGCTGTCCACATCTGAGGTTTTATCGAAAAAGGCTTCCGCCCCGCTTTATATATAAAGCCACGATCAACAACTGCTGGTACAAACGCACGCCACCACAACACACGCACACACCCAAGGCAGGATACATAGGTGCTGAGCGCAGCAACAACACCCCTAACAACGAAGAGATGAAGCCACATACGACGAACCATGGACTCCAAGATGGCGCCTTCAGGAAGGATGCGACACCGCAACGCCGCCACCGCCCGACACGAGGGTCAGAGTTAACCCTGGAGCAACACAATGGGCAATGAGAGGCGCGACGACACCTTCAAGAAGGGAACGAGTTTTGCCGCCGTCGGTCCGTCCGAGGATAGAACAGGTTTTCACCCCGACCAACACTCACCGCCACCGAACGCCACACCTCGGCAACCACGCCGCCCACACGGCCATGACCACCGGGCAGCACCAAGCCACGGCCTCTGCCCACGAGCACCGTGCTACCACCACCAGGGCCGCCGCCCCGGCATCCAAGACCAAGACCCCACCTCACTCGAGACCCGTCGCTACCCCAACCAAAGGGACAAGCGGAAAGGCTCGGCCTTTCGCACCCCTGGGCAGCCCCCAGCATCGAGACCCAATCGGCCGGCCAAAACTGGCCACCATCACCACGTCCTGCAGACCCAGGCGCGAGGCGAGCTCGGTCCTTCTGCCGGGCGCGAGACGAGCTCGGTCCTGCTACTGGGCGCGAGACGAGCTCGGTCCTGCGGCACCGGGCGCGAGACGGGCAATGGACCGCGGCTGCGAGCCGGCCAGCCCTTTGATGCAAGAGTGCCCGGACGACAAGGAGGTGAAGCGAAGGCCGATACGGCTCGAACGCAGACGAGCCAACTGCCGCCACGAGCAAATCCGCCGAGCCACCGTCTAGCCACCGAACCACCAAGAGGTCACCATGCCGGACCTCCCGCGCCACCGCCCATGGCCAGAACAACAACCACGCCCGGCCGTTGCCACCATCGGAGCAACTGCCACGCCCGGACAGCCGCCCCTATCCCGCGTCGCCAGCCGCCCCCATCTGAGGTTTTACACTAGCAAACACGGAGCACAGATGGAATTTGATGCCATTAAAACTTGCTACAGCTTTTTTATTTGGAATACAGAGAGAAAGAACGGTCGTTGCACGACCGACCTAAACACACAGCACGTTCCTAATGACTCGTGCCATCCCACGAATCAGATCGTGCGTGCATGATCTACAGCTCCCCTATTATCGCGTTTGATCTGATGTGCCATGCCATCCCATGACTCGGTTCATGACGTGGTAGAAACAGGAGCGACCCCAACCTGATACATGGACTCGATGCATGGACTCGACGCAGACATACTTGCCGTCGAGACCGACTCTCAATGCGTACCGTCTGCTCAGAGGCAGCTCTATGGCACGTTATTCGGAACAAACAGATTGAAGGAAAAAGAACCTAGGGCATGCACTAAGTTTACTTCAATGGATCAGCTTTCCATCCACAAACCCACATGGCGAATTTGTCTTGGTGGATCTCGTCGTTCTCTGAGTCGATCTCGTCGTTATTTGAGTCGATCTCGTCGTTCTCCGAGTCGGATAAATGGTTGTCAACCTGCTCGTCTGTGGCCTGCCATGGCGTCAAGCACAAACACTACATCGAGATCCATTACATTCCATCATGACCAGGTGGAAAAAACTGAAATCTTAGAAAAATTGAAAGGAGATCGAGTTCATACCCTCCTCATCTGGGCACGGCGGTTCTTGAACCAGAATTTGATCTGCTGGGGCTGCATGCCAAGTTCGCGGCGGAGATGGGCGCGCTGGGTCTCATCAGGGTAGAGGAACACCTTGAAAGTCCTGCAGTTTTCAAAAAAACAAAAAGAAAACCTTGAATACCCTGTACATGGATCACCATGAAAATATGACGTGAGAAATAAGCCATAGGAAATGGTGCTTGATCAACCTCTCGAGGATCTGAATCTGGTTGTCACTTAAATCCATTGTTACCAATTTCTTGCTTGCTCGCTCACTCTCCCAGGCTACCTAGAGGAAGAGGAAGTGGAGGCAGGAAGATATCTTCGTACTGGATGCTATGTGACCTCTGGTTTGCTCCTATTTATACATGAGAGGGTGGTGTTTCTCCTCTGTCACAGTGCTGGCGCAAAGAAGCGCCCGTGTGTGTGACCTCTGGCTTGCTGCTGGCAGTCTCCTGGCCGGTCTCTCTTAATGCCTCTTCCAATTTGGCTTCTTCCATCCCTGTATTGCTCGGGCGCCAGCAGCAGAAACGTTCGCTTTGACTTTTGACCACCTCGGCTGTCTTGAAGGTTTCTCTTTCCAACGCTGGTACACAGCCGACACATTGTGGACGATTTTGAGACCATGCAGCGCATCAA
Source organism: Aegilops speltoides (assembly GCA_021437245.1). NCBI lineage: Eukaryota > Viridiplantae > Streptophyta > Magnoliopsida > Poales > Poaceae > Aegilops > Aegilops speltoides. The sequence continues at coordinate 51,656,655 of CM038146.1, forward strand.
GCCATCCATGCAATTAGCAAAACTGAGCATCACCGTCCACTCCTCCCGTCGTCCAAAGTTCGGCCGGCGACTTTCGTCCCTAGAGCAATTTCGTTCTCTTTATGCCTCCTCTCTCTTGGCTTCGTCCCTGTCTTGCACGCGAGCGCCAGCAGTAGCGTGGTATTACTAGTAACTGATGCGATGTAAGAATCTGCAAAGCACTTCAAATCACACACGATAAAAAAACTTAGTAAAACATCTCAAAAAATTCTGAATTTTTTGGATGTGAATATGACCAAATAATTTCGGTGCTTGCAAAATTTGGTGGTGAAATGACATCCGAGGAACTCTGTAAAAAAAACCAGGTTTGTGCTGAAAACATGTGAATAGTAACATGGTGAGCATCATTTGTATTCTGTTTTGTATGAAGATCATTTGATGTTTTTTGGTGACCATACTTTGCAAGCTCCTAAAACATTTGCTCATAATCATGCCGACGAAATTTCAGAATTTTTTAATTTTTCAATATTTTTTCAAATTTACTGTTTACTCCATGGGTGCACCAAAGAGGGTGGAGCCACTACTTTCCAAAGAGTATATGGACCTGCCTCTGTACGGGTCCTACTGGGTTTGGATGCAACAAACAAATGTAGCTACACAAATGTATGGCTTGTTAACCATTATAATCAATTCTACAATATTTTAGCATGCAATTAGTAGGCATTAATTTTCAGCTTCTCAGTTCTGTATGGATATCAGATTAATCAAGTCATAGTACAGGCGGGTCGTTATCCTCTAAATCATAATATTCATATTCAAAGTAAGAAAAGTAGCATAACAATATACCGACCTATTATTGCAAGCACTATCATGTATCACTAGATTGCCAATATGTTTCCTTAACTGTACCATTGCACTCCTTTTACAATGGACATTTTGTTACAAAATTTGTTCCTCTACCTGGGAGATTTTATTTAGTCCTGGCTTTTTTATTAGCTTGGCACAAACATGAAACTACACAACAGCAAGACATTGACCCTCCATTTCTGTTGCATATATACTTCATTTGAGTTAAACTTCTCAAGTAACATGCCTTTTTTCTTCAAGATTATTTCCAGACATTTGTTCCAAAAATATGATACATGCTTCTGACATAAAACTACAACAACTCATAAGAACTACAATCATTTCCTCTTGCCAAACTTTTTTATTACTTCCTCCACAACCATTATACCTACCATGCATATATATGTAAGTCATTTTACAGTGCATCCGGATGATATGGACCATCCGTCGGAGCGAATTCGATGGTCCAGATCTGATGCAATACGCTGATGTCACGTGTATTATATCAGACCCGAGGGGCATTTTCAGGAGAAAAAATATTTCGAACTGATCAGATTTTCCCTCCCAAATATTTCGAGGGTATTCTCGGTACGAATGTGAGGGCTATTTTCGGTTTGATTTTTATCCCGTTCGCTAGGGTTTATTCCTCGCCGCCGCTAGGGTATTAATCCTCGCCGGCAGGATCTAGCCGCTCGTCGCAGCACCTCCCTCCCTCCTCGCCGGCAGGATCTAGCCGTGTGTCGTGGCCCCTCCCTTCCTCCACCCCGATTCCCTCGCGATCTCGCACCACCTTTTCAACGAAGAACATGAGAGGAGGCGCACTACCCTCCCCGCGGCCGCCTCCGGCGAAGATTCGGCGCCATCCCACCTCCCTGTCCTCCATGCGGGTGCCTATGCCACAAGGTTATAGGCAACCTCTTTCCCACACCCCAATTGGTTGTTGCGTCCTCTACATATCACCTCTCCGCCATGGATGCAGCTTTGATCTGGCCATGCATCTCGTTCGATGGCAAGGTGGTTGAGTATGGATCATGTTCCGCGGGACTAGATGAAGCCGGCCGCCGGCCTCGACCTCCAGCCCCGACTGCAAGATCTACAAACGGTCAATCGTTGCATTCAACATGTATTCTTTCAATTTGGCTGATAGGTGAGATTTGGAGATCAATAGAGACGATAAACTATTAATTTTGGAATGTACTATAAACAATTCATAACTTATGTTGCTCAATATTTATGACGCTCGCTTCTTCTTGTGCAATTGCTGGACTAGGATCAACAGACTTGGCATGTGCTTTATAAGAAAATTTATATTCACATGGGATATCCACCTTTTGAAGATTGGTGCTAATTCTTATTATGATGTTTTAGCCTTGTTAAAGGGAGAGTAATGATCCTCGCAAAAAGTAGAGAGAAAGGAATGAGCATCCGATTCTTCCATATGTTGCATTTCATTCTTCCATGTTTAGTTATGTCCAATATTTGTTACATGCACACACTTGACAAGGTTAGTACAAGTAGTAATTTTTCCTCTGTTTTGCAGGGCTATGACAGAACATGCTATGTGATTCCCTGAGGCAGGATGGATGTACCATGGCCACACCACTGTGCTCCTAAAGGTGATCCCTTCAATTCAGTGTTGCATCACCTGCAGAGCCCCCCTATGGTATGTGCTTTACTCTTGTTATCCTATGCTCTATTTTATTGTCTTTGCGGCCTGCCTACGAGACCTTGACTGTGTCGTTTTCTGGGATAGCTGGGATTGCGTGTTAAACAGGCAGTATTTTTTCTTCTGTTGTGAGGCTATGCTCATGCTCGTACCTTTTTCTCTCGTATGAAAATAGACATATCATAATCCATTATTCTTCTAGGGTTGCCCGTGCAGTGTAATTGGTCTGAACCATGCCCAGGCACTGTTACTGTCACATGGTAGTCAAAAAGCAAATATAGATTTCTACGAGATCCCGTAGAGACCAAATTTATTTCAAGAAAAATATTGCAACCAATATTATTGAAGTTTTACAACTTGATTCATGCGCAATGGACTAAGAACACGGCTAGGAAACCTTCTTCGGGACTAAACCCCAACCACACCCTACTCTATCGCTTTATGGCCAAGTGTACATTCCACAACGCCGAACTAACTGCTTGCATCTTCATCGTCTTCAACCGCAGCTGCATCCGATAGCCTAGCATGGTACTGCTTGAACCTATTCTTGTATTTCATTTTGCTGTAGGGTGAATCGAAAAGCACAACAGGTAGCTCTTTTCTAAATTTCTCGATGTAGGCCTGCATGCAAGGATATGTTAGTATCGTTCCATAAGTTTCAGAAAATGACATAATTGTAGGTGTTACTCTACGTACTTCGTCATATTGCATCCTCAGGTTTAATCCCGTAAATAATTCGATGTTCTTCAGCATGTACAGTGCACAACAAGAACTACAACATTTTATGTTGTTAGATCAGCATTTCAGATATTAACAATCTAAAACAAAAACAAAAGCTAATATTTTTGACTCACGTCTCATCGGATTTTGGCACATTAATGTTCCGTACTGGCCATTGCATCTCGTTAATGTCTTCCCATGCATTGCTTTGTATCCCATTGACTCGCCTCGCTGCTCTCGGATGTGCTTCCATCCCACGTACCTGCAAGCCCAATGGGATGAGAAGTTGCCTCGACTAATACTTACATACGATGTCAAATCCTTTGTTATAATTAAATATGTTGAAATTCTCACCACATTATTTACTTCTTTGGGTACCATATAGTGGAAAAGTGAATCAAGAACCTGAATCTCCTTCCTTCTGGGGTTTACGACCACAAGTAACTAGTGGACGTTTTTGTTGTTCGTAGGTAGGAAAACCTGGAGTGCACAGATAATTAGATCAACGTGTATAGTAATAAAAAAATATGTTCTACGTCAGGTTAAAATACCATATCATGTTTCAGGTAGCTGGTGCCTTGTGTTGTTGTGGGAATGCCTGCCAAAGCGTCCTCGTAGCACTCCTCTATCCTACCATCTCTTTCGGGCTTCGCCGGACACCCTCTCAATGTAAACCAATTGGCCGTCCCTTGTGTCAATTGGATCATCATGACGCATGAGTTGGATCGTAGCATCAACCACCTACAACAATAATCAAGTTAATTGTATTGTACAAAAATGAAACTTCATAAACTAATTTGTGTAATATCTTAATTAGTCACCCAACCATACACCATCTTCAGATCCATCTTTTTGGGTGAGGCATTGCAAATGCTTCGGTAGGACGACAATGTCATCAACTAAGGCCATTTGTTTTTTATGGTTTGTAGTGTTGATCAGTGACGCCACGAAATCCTGTCGAACCACATCTAGCTGGTCCCTCTGGGTTTCAGTAACTTTTGGCCTCTTTTTTAAGTTGCTAGAGCCGATTTTCCTATTTTTATTGTTCGTGTCCTCGGAATCATTTGTAGACTCTGATGGAGTCTTTTTTTTCTTTCTTCTCAGTATCGTAAGAAGCATACTCCTCATTCTTAAATAATTGCAATACCACACTTTTCTTTTCGCCCCCATGATTTGGTGGCTTCGATTCAACCACACCTACTTCTTGCTACTTTCGAAAGGATTCATCATGGCTGTCATCATCTGTGAAGGCACGGGGCTCTTCAGGCTCTTGCGATACCGTAGCCTTCACAGAGTGCTGCTTACTCCGTCTGTTGAACGGATTCTGTCATACAAAATAAACCGCGTGTTAGACTTTAGCAGATTCTTTCTCAATTATAGGTAAAATGTGCATCACCTGAAATCTTCAAGGCTTGTGGTGGCTTTGGAATGCATTTGCTTATCCAAACTAGGAGCACCCTGGATATCATCCACCTCTTTCAAAAGCTTATGAATACCACTGAGATCTTGTTTGAGTTTTATTCCTCTAATGCTTCATCCTGTACGTGGAAGATCACATGTTATTTCTGAAACGACAATGCTTGTTTCATAAGTAAGTTATCATGCGTACATCAAAATCTTCATCAAGCTTCTTCATTGGGGGCTCCATTGCATCATTTTTTATTCCCTGCTTACAATGGTGCTTAGCAGCGACCTCCGTGACATCATTTTGTTTCCCCTGGTCAGAAGCCTGCTCAGCATTCTCAACAAAGGCCTCCATTGGGTGTGAAGGTGCCCCGAGGTCAGAAAGATGTATGTCCTCCAGTCCTGAAAATATTCCATCGCGTTTTGTCTTTAAAAAATACATATTAGTCTGGGGTGTTTTCATAGTAAACTAATTTAGAAAAAACCTTGTACACGTAAATTTCCAATTATATATACTAATCTCATAATTCTAGGCTTACGTTCAATTCTTTGATGAGGTCCTCTGCGAGCTTGCCATTTGTACCGGTACACCTAAGGCACTCATCCATTTTATTTTCAAGGGTGCACCTCCTATCGACTTGTTCTACACCAGCCTCCCACACGAGGGAGGCAACTTCTTGCAAATCAGTCAATACACGTCTGACGAGTACCTTAATCTGAGACTTTGAAACAGTTAGAATCATATAACTTCATACTAGTTGGAATGTTACAATATATATTTGTGCCTGATGTAACTCATTTACCTGAGCGCCAGTCTTCGGTTTGGTCATTGTACCATCTCGTGCTGGAATGAAAGGCCTCATCAGGTCCTCAACATACTGCAGTTTAGTGTCGTTACTATGATTTAGAAAATATACATGTTACATAATCCAGGCAATGTGCTGACATTTTAACTCTCCAACTCCTAGAAATTATTCTGAATTATGTTGTCAACATTTTTTGGAGTTGTGCAGAATAGGTATCTAATGTTTGCTCCTTTTCCAGTCCAGAATTCCAGTTGTCGGCATTCTCTCTCTTCATGTAAACCTTATAAAATAAGATAGAAAATACATAAGTATTGTGATATAATGTGTAATAACAGCCCCTAATGCAATAAATATTGATATAAAAGCATGATGCAAAATGGACGTATCAATCATCTGCTCCTATATATATATGTCTGTTAGCCAACGTCACCCGACAAGGTAGCGAGCCTAACAAAGTTTGGCAGAGGAAAATTTAAACCTTGGCAGGACGGCTTAAGCTCCAGATGGTCCCCCATATTCCGTGAAAGTCCGCCTGTATTTTCTTCTGATATCACAAATATTAGTTATGAACTTATGATGCAGGCTCAAGTATGATAAAAACACTCATTGTGAACAATGGAAATACCAAAAAGATAATATACAAAATATCTTACAATGAAATGTACCCAATGGTTAGATGACAAATCACTCTTATGAGACGTTGCGTTTGAAGATCAATAATACACTATACCAACACAAATGCATGTTTAGTGATTGTTTAATGCACATGAAAGGTACAAAGTTTGCCGAACTATATACATAACCAAAGCGTCCATTTATAGTATTAGCCAGTAGAAAAAGTCATGCATTTCCATTTATATTCTTTAGTGATAGCTACGTGACAATAACCTTGGTTGACTACGATAGTAACGGATAATAGATATTACAATTATTGCGAAAGTTTTGTATATCCCATAACGGAAGATCCGTCACCTCATACCAACCGATCCATGTCATTCGCGGGCCAGATAACATCACTAGTTGATATCGAGGCCACTATGGCAATTATTACCGTCTCAACATGCAAGTACCTTCTTCCATGGTATGATTTCATTGTTAGAATCTTTCACCTCGACGAGGCGTACATTTTCGTAGTTGAACACCCCATGCACTCTCCAAGCCATGGTTAACAACCAACAAAAGGAGGGTGCATCGGGTACTATATGTATAACATAAATGTGGCCAACATACCCGACTAGGGTGGAAGTGTTTATGGTATTTCCTAGTTTCAAAGAGGGGGACCCTAATGAACAACCTCAAGGCGCAGATGAGGGAATACACTATATTCTCATAGAGTGTCCGAGTTGGACTCTTAGGTGGCCTAAGTCACAAATACATTTGGCGACACACTCCTCGCAGCTAGCAAACACCCTCACCGCTGGCGCTCTGTACGAATGTCCCTACACTGGACCATCTACTTTGGGTCCTTGAAGATCCGAAGGTCCTCAGGCTATAGTGGTGACTAATGATGAGGGCACTAACAAATATGAGCCACCGCCTGACTATGCGCATAGGGAGGAAGATGTTAATATGTATTTTTCACAATGAATATGATGATGGCATGATTTTTGCGGTTAACCATAATGTTGCCGAGAGTCTGTTGAATATGCCACCAGCGGACGACACTCAGAATAATCAATGTCCCTGCAAACCGAATGTCATGACTCTGATCACATTGAATGGGTCAATTTGAGACACTCTCGCTACCCCAACTCTTCTTCAGCTGCACGGCACTGCACGTCTAGTGGTAACGGTCTGTGATCCATCTCCCGTAGCATGTTCTTGGGTGTTCTGAGCATAGGAAAATTTTAATTTGCAGTAGAGGCACCCTACCGTAGAACCCAACAAGGCAGACACACCACTAGCATGTTACTCGCTCGTCATTAGTAACCACTTACAAGTGGGATCATACTAGTGGTGTGCCGACCGAACCACTACTGGGAAAAGAGCTATAGATGATATGGCCACTAATGGCGCACCAGACATGTGATGCGCCATTACTATATACTAATGGCGCACTATGTGTCGGTGCGCCATTAGTAATATATTACTAATGGCGCACCTGATGTGTGGTGCGCCATTAGTAGTTTTGAAAAAAAATAAAAGAAAATTTGTTACTAATGGTGCACCGTTGTATAGTGCGACATTACTAGTTGACATAGTAATGACGCACCACACTCACCGTGCACCATTAGTAGATATGAAAAAAAAATGTTAGTAATGCCGAGCCCCACCTGATCCCTCGCCCGTCGCCGCCTCCTCGTCGCCCCCACCTCCCTTCGCCCGTCCCCCCCCCCCCCCCGCCGCCCTTGCCCCACCTCCCGTCGCCCCACCGTCCCAACCACCCCGCCGCCGCCCCCCGCCCATCGCCCACCAGCCGCCATTGCCCGGCGCCCGGCCCCCTGGTGCCTGACGCCCCCACCACCTGCCCGTCGGCCCTGCGCCCTGCGCCGCCCGGAGCAGGCTGCCGCCGCCCTGCGCCCGCGCCGCCCCCAAGCTCGCCGTCTTCGCCCTCCGTCGCCTCCGCTCCGTCCACCACCTCATCGTGGTCAGGTAACTCTCCTTCCTCTGCCTCTCTTCTCCTCTCTTCCTCCTCTCCTCCCTCCCGGCCATGCCCTCTTCTTCTCTCTTTGCTAGGTTTAGGTCAAATCACTCACGAATTTAGGTCAAATTAGGTCAAATCCCTCTCGAATTTAGGTTCTTGCAGAGGTATGTGTAGAGGCTCATCTTATCAAGCTTGCCTTGCTCTTTGCATCCATCAAATTTCTAGATGATTCAGTGAGCAGTAGGTTTCTATTAGGTGTTTTGGTTTCTGTATGGATTCTTGGTGTGGTTGTGGCTTCTTGCTTGTTGAGCTCTCTGTTCCTGGTTACCTACTTGTGGTTGGCGGGTGCATCACCATACCAACTTGCAAAATTGCTTCCTGTTTTAGCAGATCCTTGGCAAGTTTGGTCTCTGAATTGCCAAGTGCACTACTAGGAAAAGGGCTATAGATGGAATTGACACTAATGGCGCACCAGACATATGGTGCGCCATTACTATATACTAATGGCTCATCATGTGTTGGTACACCATTAGTGTCCAAATACTAATGGCGCACCACATCCACGGTGCGCCATTAGTAAAAATATTTTTTTTAAAAAAAAATTCAAAACTACTAATGGCGCACCGTGGGAGTGGTGCGCCATTACTAGTTGAACTAGTAATGGCGCACCATGCCACGGTGCGCCATTAGTAACTTGGCCACCACTTCCACGAATGCACCCCCCCCTGTGGATCGCCTTTTCAGTTTAAAAAATAAAAGAAAATGATGAAAATGTCAAAAAAAAATAAGTTTCTCATGTGATATGTGGTCTAGTTGTTGGGAAAATTTGCAAATATGAATAGGGGGAACCCCGTTAAACATTTTCAAAATCCTCAAAAACCTAACAAAAAAAAGATACGGGGCTTTTAAGATCTGGAGAGGCAAAAAAATTCAAAAAAAAATCAAACTTACTAACGGCGCACCTACCCATGGTGCGCCATTACTATCTTCCCGCCTTCAAAATTCAAATTAAGTCAAAAAAAAAAATAAAAAAAAGTTACTAATGGCGCACCTGCCCATGGTGCACCATTAGTATCTTCCCTCCTTCAAAATTCAAAATAAGTCAAAAAAATAAAAAAAATATTACTACTGGCGCACCTGCCCATGGTGCGCCATTAGTATCTTCCCGCCTTCAAAATTCAAAATAAATCAAAAAAATAAAAAAAAGTTACTAATGGCACACCTGCCCGCGGTGCGCCCTTAGTATGCCGTATATATGGCTGGCCGTGGTCCTCTCCTCCTTATCTCTTCATTCCACCTCTCCTACACTCCATCTCCTCCTCTCCTCCACTCCATCCTCCCTTCTCTCCTTCATCATACTACCCTCCTCCCCTCCGGCGACCTCCTCCTCCTCTCCGGCGACCTCCTCCTCCCTCCTCTCCTCCCCTCCCCTCCCCTCCCCTCACGGTTTCTTCTCCCTCCTCTCCGGTGAGCTCCTCCTCCATCCTCTCCGGTGAGCTCCTCCTCTATCCTCTCCGGTGAGCTCCTCCTCCCTTCTCTCCGGTGAGCTCCTCCTCCTTCCTCTCCGGTGAGCTCCTCCTCCCTCCTCTCCTCCCATCCCCTCATGGTTTCTCCTTCCTCCTCTACGAGGCTCCGGTGAACTCCTCTCCAGCGACCTCCTCCTCCTCTCCGGCGATGTAGGCGAGCGCCTCTCCAGTGACCTCTTCCTCCTCCTCTCCGGCAAACTCCTCTCCAGCGAACTCCTCTCCGGCAAAAGAACACGGCAAAAGAGCATACAAGATCCAAAAACAGGAACAAAATTTGAAATAATGTTGTGCCGAAAAACGAGCAAAAAAAACGAGCAAAAAATGGGCAAAATATCATGATCCAGATCCAGATCCAGATTCAAAATTCAAATAATTCAAAAATACTAATGGCGCACCGGTGGCCTATACTAATGGCGCACCGGAGGCCTATACTAATGGCGCACCGTGGCCTATACTAATGGCGCACTGCCTGGTGCGCCATTAGTATACCAGATACAAATGGCGCACCATCGGTGCGCCATTAGTAATAAATACTAATGGCGTGATACTAATGGCGCACCGGTGGTGCCCCATTAGTAGGCAAAACCGGTGCGCCATTAGTAGGCCTTTTTCTAGTAGTGGTGGTAGCAATAACTAGTAGTAACTGATATTTTTGTGTGTTCTTAGTTTCTCCCAAATCATGTCTAGTTAGGCCTTTCCCCTCTTCATAGGTACCCCTGATTTGGACTGGTGTTTTCCTGAAATTATATGCTGGTTTCATCAGCTGAGTGCAAAGCTTCGGTTTCTTTTTGTATGCAGGTAGAACTTCAGAAAGAAGACCGAGGTGTTGTGTGTTTGGGAAGTACAGTGATCTGAAGTTTGTTCATCTACTTTCCTGCTAATCTTCGGCAATTTTGGTCTTTTTTATTTTGCAAGGCTCTGAGATTTAAATTGTTCGTCTACTTTCCCGCTGATCTTCTTTCCATAGAAATGTAGTGTTGTTCTTGAATCTGTTAGCAACAACGCACACATGCTAGTGTGGATATATTTTGCTGCATGAACATGATGTTTGTGGTCTTACTTTACTGGAGTGCTAATCTGATCGTGCTTGGAAAATTGATATTGTGATTCATTTTATTAGGACTTGAGAGCTGTCTGGAAATGTTGTAATCTTATAGAGAAGTAAGAGTAGTTGGATGTAAATAGTAGGTGGCTTGTGGATTTATCACTATGTACACATGGTAAAAGATGGACTGAAGCTAGTTGAACATTTCTGTCCTTGATTCAGAAGATTCCGTTTGTCCATTTCATAACATTTGCCGCTAGTAGAAATTATGCAAGTTATAGGCCAAAACAAGTAAGTTATCTTATTCAGTCCCATCCATGCATCCATCCATTTGATGATGTAGTAGTAGTAGTAGTAGTAAAGTTGGAGGAGGGATGTATTTTGAGAGGGATGTAGTAGTAGTAGTAAAGTTGGAGGAGGTTAGTAGATGCTGGAGTACAATTAATTTAACAAGAATGAAGGAAAGAAAGAAAGAGGGAGGTACTACTCTTGTAGTGGTACAACATGACTCTAACTGTTAAATAAAAATGCAGGCTTGTCAGCATGAGAAATGTAGTAAATAGTAGTACAGAAACATTTGCTTGTGTTATTCTGTGCTTTCATCTGTTTGTTGTTACTTAGACAGGCAATGTTTTCCATTCATCTAACTATTGTCTGCTTATATATACTAAAACTGTATTCTACTGTTTTTTACTTGATCAATGGATGCGGCTGTTTTAGTGAGTGTGATGACCTGGGGGATTCAAGTTCCATGACCTGCTGCTGATAGAAACCCTTGAATGATACTATTATTCATTTATGATAGTTTGTGAGATACAGAGATAGATAAATTTAAGTTTGTAATGGCTAACAGCCAGACATGTGAATCTGTTCTTGACATGCTTATCAGAGATGGGGGGAAGTAGCCACCGCCGCTCTGCCACACCGCAGTACGAGTTGGACGCTTCCGAGTTCTTCAGTATCATACTTGGCACTTCAGTATCATCCATGACGCAGGTATATAAAAGGAGAGATCTCCCCTTCACCCATCTCATTATGATATCTGTTGTTTGCTACATCACTCATTGTCCCAAACTGCAGAGGCTGCCTGACAGTTTTATGAACATGCTGGGTGAAGATCCGCCAAATAATGTGAAGCTGCGACAGGCCGGCAGCGGGTTTCGCAGGCAGTGGGATGTGGAGTTGGTGATCAAGGAGGGCCACATGTACTTGTATCGTGGGTGGGAGAAGTTCTACCGTGCCTACGACCTGCGGCTGGGGTACTTCCTTCTCTTCAGGTACGACGACGACGCCACCATGCTCATCGTGAAGGTGTTCAAGGCGACTGTGTGTCTCATGCGCTACGCTGACGATGATGATGCCAGTACGTTCTGCCTCTTATTATTCCTCTATATTTGTCTTTGTCTCACATCGATAGTTAATGGTCATTGTTGCATTTGGACAGGCAATGGGAGCAGCAGCAGCGACACTGGCTATAGCCAAAGCAGCAGCGATTATGACTGTAGAAAAAGCAACAACGATTCTGGCTTTAGCGAAAGCAGCAGCGATTCTGGCAGCAGCGGACACAACAAGAAGGATGATACGGACTGGAATGGGGGAGAAGAGGAGCAGAGTGGGGATGAGGAGCTGCAGGATGACGATGGGCATCAGGCTGAGGATGACCTAGCGCTGATGGTGGCTGAACAAGGGCAAGAGATGGTGGTGGCTGACCATGGGCAAGAGATGGTGGTGGCTGACCATGGGCAAGAGATGGTGGCGGATGAGGTATGTCAGATCTCCAAAATGATATATATATATATATATATATATATATATATATATATATATATATATATATATATATATATATATATATATATATATATATACTTAGTTACCTATGTTATCTCTAATATGCTTAGTTTCCTATAGGTTAGCTCCAAAATTACTTATGTTAGCACAAAATGATCAAGTTTACATAATAAGCTTATAGTCTTCTTCTTATTCCTCTTCCTTTCCAAAATGACATATGTTCGCTTGATTTTACCTAAGTTGGCTCTAATATGCTAACTTAGAGCTTATATGCTTAGTTTCCTATAGGTTAGCTCCAAAATAACTTATGTTAGCACAAAATGATCAAGTTTACATAATAAGCTTATAGTCTTCTTCTTATTCTTCTTCTTTTCCAAAATGACATATGTTAGTTTCATTTTACCTAAGTTGGCACTAATATGCTACCTTAGAGCTTATATGCTTAGTTTCCTATAGGTTAGCTCCAAAATAACTTATGTTAGCACAAAATGATCAAGTTTACATAATAAGCTTATAGTTTTCTTCTTATTCTTCTTCTTTTCCAAAATGACATATGTTAGCTTCATTTTACCTAAGTTGGCTCTAATATGCTACCTTAGAGCTTATATGCTTAGTTTCCTATAGGTTAGCTCCAAAATTACTTATGTTAGCACAAAATGATCAAGTTTACATAATAAGCTTATAGTCTTCTTCTTATTCTTCTTATTCTTCTTCTTATTCTTCTTCTAGTGTTCTTCTTCTTCTAGTATTCTTCTAGTCTTCTTCTTCTTCTTCTTCTTCTAACTTCTTGTTTATCATTTTGCAGATTTGATATAATTCACGGAAGCTTGCATGGATGGAGTGCTTCTTTTCCATTTGTGTTTTTATTTTGTATCAATGTGAAACTTTTGTGAATTGATGGATAACGGTGTTGGATGAACAATGTGAAACTTTTGTAATATGTAACGATGGAACTATGTGTTGGCTATGTATGTATATATGATGTAACTTGTGTGTTGGATATGATTGTTATATGGATGCTTGTTGCGTATAATACGTGTTGGATATCTCATATGTGAAATAGTGACCTGAGATTAAGAAAAAATGAAAAAAAAATTAGAAAAATTGTTACTAATGGCGCACTTCCATGTGGTGCGCCATTAGTATACCAGATACTAATGGCGCACCGGTGGTGCGCCATTACTAAAATATACTAGTGGTGTGGTACTAATGGCGCACCTGTAGTGCGCCATTAGTAGCCAAAACGGGTGCGCCATTAGTAGGCCATTTCCTAGTAGTGAACGCCGCTAGTAGGCACATGCGCAAGCTGCTAATAAGGGGGTCCTATATATTGGTGGTGGGAGTCACGATGCTCATGGGCGAAGCTCTCCGCTAAGGTGGGGGATGGTGGCCATGGACGTGCATGGGGTGGGGTGATTGTGGTACGGCGTTTAGTGGCGGTGATGTGGGAGGTGTCTTCATGACTAGTTGTACAATGTTGCAGAGGCAGCTGCCCTCTTCCTCAAGGCACCGCCTTGGAGTACATGGTTGAGGGCTCTCATGACTTCAAGAAATGTGCTCTCTATCCTACCAGCCATTTTCTTGGAGTATTTTTGTCTTTTTTTCGAAAACTAGAATGACCTTGGCTTCTGCGTCAAACAATGCACTCATCCATCTTTATTAAATTATTCAACAAAGACTGGCACAATAAATACAAGGATCAATCCAAATCCACCTTTCCGACGAACTATGTTGCTACACCTATAAGCTTGATGATGAACCCCGACCGCACCAACACACACCATCTAATCTGGTGGCCAACGAGAGTCGCCGCCTACGAGCCGAGAGCACCAACTGTCCTAGCAAACCCAACGTGCACACCACATGCGCACGCTCCAGGATCCTGCGCTACCATCTACCGCCGTCCCATCTTCAAGAGTGATCCTTGCACTGACCTTGCTAGGCCCAACCATCGTCGATGCTGTCACGACGCTAGACAATGCCACCAGCCTCCGTGCGTCCATCAACCCACCTCCAACACCGAAACTCCACCGCACCATGCCGCCGAGACCCACCGTTCTTGATGCGGTAGATGCAACACAGCTCTACCTATATTGGCCCCTCCATTCTCGGTACCTACTCCAAACAGTGCCCCCAGGAGAGAGAATGGCACAAGTCCCTGTCATCATTCGATCCGGGAGACCCATATATGGGGTTTCTCCAGGAGCAGATGCCTCCTAGAGGAAGAAGGGCACGCCATCAGCAGTTGCCAACGAACCCAAACGGTGCCCACCGAGCACCGACACAACGAGCCATTTTCCTAGAGTTGTCTTGCCGTTCTTCAGCATCTTTGTACAATGCCTTATGTGCATGAGTTGCGGTGTCAGGTCGTGTTGTGTTGTATGTTCTGAATTGCATGATTTGTATATAAAGTGGAGCGGAAGTCTTTTTGATAAACAATAAGATCAATTGCCTCAGTTGAAACTTGAAAGTGAATTTTTTGGCTTTGACAATGGAAGTCAGGGCCAAGGCCGACCTCATCGAAGGAAAAGGGACAAGCACACGTACATCCCATATGTAGCCAAGCTTTTTTGTTGTTTTGGTTGCTTGTTGTTTGCTTCTGCTTAATCCTACGAGATTATCAATTGGTTAATATATTTGCTTGAATAATGCATTATCATCTGAATTCTTGATTAGATCGATGTGCTCTCTATTTTCAAACAGTTTTGGTCTGGGCCTATTTTGTTCAATTGGATAATTTCAGTGCACAAATTTATCGAATCGAAATAAATCAATTTATTTCCTCGGGTTTCCCTTTTTCTGGGAACCTATTTGTTGGCATTCCATAGGACATATGTTTTGAGCAACCGAACGAAATTAATATACAAAATGCTCACCTTTACCTAATCGTGTCCCAGCCATATATACCTTCTCGTTGGTTTCACGATGGGAGCCGACATCATTGGGGGTGGAGCGGAGCAGCGCCTCAGTCGCCATGACATCCAGCGATGGTCATGCCGACGGCCGTCGTCCTACACAGGTCACACGCTTGTAGCGTAACCTGAGTCGCCGTAATTCGTCTGGGTCAACATATCAGCCATTGTGTTGATCCCCAAACTCGCGGACAACATGCTACATGCCATTGGAGATCGTTGCATGCGGCGCACCTTTCTTCGGACTGTCCGACATCTTCACATGGCCAAGAGCACGTGGATACGATACTGAATGTTTGTCAGTGACCCAAGATTACTCATGCAATTAGCTGGACACATCTGAGGTTTTACACACTAGCAAACAAAGAGCACACATGGAATTTGATGCCATGAAAACTTGCTACAGCTTTTTTATTTGGAATACAGAGAGAAAGAAGGGTCGTTATGCCGACCGACCTAAACACACACCACGTTCCTATTGACTCGTACACCCCACGAATCAGATCGTGCGTGCATGATCTACAGCTCCACTATTATCGCGCGTGATCCGTTGTGCCATGCCATCCCATGACTCGGTTCACGACAAGGTAGAAACTGGAGCGACCCCAACCTGATGCATGGACTCGACGCACACATGCTTGCCGACAAGACCGACTCTCAGCGCATACCGCATGCTCGCAGGCAGTTCTGTGGCGCGTTATTTGGAACAAACAAATTGAAAGGAAAAACAATTAAGGCATGCACTAAGTTTACTTCAATGGATCAGCCCTCGATCCACAAACCCACATCGCGAAGTGGTCTTAGTGGATCTCGTCACTCTCAGAGTCTATCTCGTCGTTCTCCGAGTCGGATAAGTTGTTGTCCACCTGCTCGTGCCTATCCTGCAATGCCGTCAACCACAAACACCACATCCAGATTCCGTTAGACTCCCTCATCACCCAGGCAGAAAAAACTGAAAACCTTGGAAAAAAAGAATGGAGATCGAGTTCATACCCTCCTCATCTGGGCACGACGGTTCTTGAACCAGATTTTGATATGCTGGGGCTCCACGCGAAGCTTCATGACTGAGATGAGCGCTGGGCCTCATCGGGTTAGCACTCAATGAAAACACTGCAGTTTTCAAAAAATAGAAGTAAAAGAAAACCATGAATACCCTGCACATGAATCACCATGAAAATATGACACGAGAAATAAGCTGTAGGAAATGGTGCTTGATCAACCTCTCGAGGATCTGAATCTGGTTGTCACTTAGATCCATTGTTACCAATTTCTTGCTTGCTCGCTCACTCTCCCAGGCTACCTAGAGGAAGAGGAAGTGGAGGCAGGAAGATATCTTCGTACTGGATGCTGTGTGACCTCTGGTTTGCTCTTATTTATACACGAGAGGGTGGTGTTTCTCCTCTGTCACAGTGCTGGCGCAAAGAAGCGCCCGTGTGTGTGACCTCTGGCTTGCTGCTGGCAGTCTCCTGGTCGGTCTCTCTTAATGCCTCCTCCTTTTTGGCTTCTTCCACCCTATATTGTTGACCGTCCGTCCCTGTATTGTTTGGGAGCGCCAGTAGCAGAAACGTTCGCTTTGACTTTTGACCACCTCGGCTCGGTCGCCGGCTGTTTTGAAGGTTTCTCTTTATGCCTCCTCTCTCTTGGCTTCGTCCCTGGCTTGCTCGGGAGCGCCAGCAGTAGCATGATAGGACTAGTAACTAATGCGAGGTAAGAAGCTTATATCAACAAATTCAAATCATAGTACAGGTCAATTGTGTTTATTGACCTGCGATGTACTCCCTCGGTAAAGAAATATACTCCCCCTGTCTAGGTGTACAAGTCATCTTAGGTTGTAAAGAAATATACTCCCTCCTCATTTAGCAGAATTTGCAAAGCACTTCAAATCAAACAACTTCAGAGTTTATGGACCTTCATATGTACGAGTCCTACTGGGTTTGGATGCAACAAACAAATGCAGAGTGACTTGAAAATTGCCGGTGACCTGTCTTGAGTTCGTAATTTCTCCCCTCCCACAATTACCATTGTTCCTCTTGTAGAAAGGGAGATAATTAATCCTGAGTTACGTCCATGTATTAGTTGTTAACCATTATAATAAATTCTGCAATATTTTACTAGCATGCAATTGATAGGCATTAATTTCCAGCCTCTTAATTATATATGGATATCAAATTAATCAATAGTACATGTGGGTCATTATCCTCTAAATCAGAATATTCAAACTCTAAGTAAGAAAAGTAGCAGAACAATGACCGACCTATTATTGCAAGCCCTATCATGTATCATTAGGCTAGATATGGCAATATGTTTGCTTCAGCGCACCATTGCACTCCTTTTACAATGGACGTTCTGTTACAAAATCTTTTCATCTACATGGGAGATTATATTTAGTCTTGTTTTCTTATTAAACATGAAACAACACAACGTCAAGATCTTGATCCACAATTCTTATTCCATATAATTTGATTCGAATGAAAGTTCTGAAGTAACATGCATTTCTTATTTCCTGTCGTTTGTTCCAAAAATACGATATATCCTTCGGCCATAAAACTACAACAACTCATAAGAACTACAACCATTTCCCTCTTGCAAAAACTTTTTCTTACTTCCTCCACAACCATTATACCTACCATGCATATCCATGATGAACCCCGACCACACCAATGCACACCATATAATCCGATGGCCTCCCGAAGTCGGCGCATGCGAGCCAAGAACACCAACCAGCCTAGCAGACCCACAGCGCATACCACATGCGCGCGCTCTAGGATCCTGCGCTGCCATCTACCGCCGTCCCATCTTCAAGAGGGATCCTTGCACTAACATTCCCAGGCCCAACCGCCGTTGACACCAGACAATTTCACCAGCCTCCATGGATCCATCAACCCACCTCCAACGCCGATACTCCACCGCACCATGTCGCCGAGACCCACCGTTTTTGATGTGGTAGATGCAACACCGCTCCACCTCTTAGCCCCTCCAGTCAATACCTATCCAAAAGAGTGCCCTAGGAGAGAGAATGACACAAGTCTTCGTCATCATCCGATCTCGGAGAACCGGATCTAGGGTTTCACCTCGAGCAGATGCCTCCTGGAGGAAGAAGAGCATGCCATCTGCAGTGGCCATCGAACCCAAACGGTGCCCACCCGCGTAATGAGCCATTTTCTTGGAGTTGTGTTGTTGTTCTTCAGCATCCTTGTACAATGCCTTGTGTGCGTGTTTTATGTGTCGTGTTCTGTTGTGTTGTATGTGCTAAATTGTATGATTGTATATAAAGTGGAGCGGAAGTCTTTTTTGATAAACAATGAGATCAATTACCTCAGTTGAAACTTGAAAGTGCATATTTTGATTTTGACAGCGGAAGTCAGGGCCAAGGCTGACCTCATGCGCAGGAAAAGGGACAAGCACACATACATCCCACATGTACCCAAGCTTTTTCCTTCTTTGGTTGCTTGTTGTTTGCTGGCGCTTAATCCTAGGAGATTATCAATTGATTAATATATTTGCTTGAATAATGCATTATCATCTGATTTCTTGCTTAGATCCATGTGTTCTCTATTTTCAAACAGTTTTGGACTGGGCCTATTTTGTTCAATTGGATAATTTTGGTGCACAATTTTATCGAATCGAAATAAATCAGTTTATTTTCTTCTGTTTTCCTTTTCATAGGAACCTATGTGATGGCGTTCGATAGGACATATGTTTTGAGAAACCTAACCAAATTCATATACCAAATGCTGACCTTTACTTAATCATGTCCCAACCACCCGTTGTCGTTGGTTTCATGGTGAAAATTGGCATCATTGTGCGGGTGGGGCGGGGGGGGGGGGAGCGGAGCAGCGCTTCGGTCGGCATGCCATCTAGCGATTGTCATGCCGACGGCCATCGTCGTATAGAATCACGCGCTTGTTGCATAACCTAAGTCGCCGTAGTTCGTCCGGGTTAATATATCGGCCACTGTGTTGATCCCCACACTCGCGCACAACATGATTGGTTCACCGCGGTTGACCTCCTTGCCATTGGAGATCGTTGCATGCCGCGCACCTTTCTTCGGATTCTACGACACCTTCACATGCCCAAGTGCAATTGGATATGCTACTGAATGTTTGTCAGCGACCCAAGATAACTAATGCAATTAGCTGTCCACATCTAAGGTTTTATCGAAAAAGGCTTCCGCCCCACTTTATATATAAAGCCACGATCAACAACTGCTGGTACAAACGCACGCCACCACAACACACGCACACACCCAAGGCAGGATACATAGGTGCTGAGCGCAGCAACAACACCCCTAACAACGAAGAGATGAAGCCACATACGACGAACCGTGGACTCCAAGACGGCGCCTTCAGGAAGGATGCGACACCAAAGCGCCGCCACCGCCCGACACGAGGGTCAGAGTTAACCCTGGAGCAACACAATGGGCAATGAGAGGCGCGACGACACCTTCAAGAAGGGAACGAGTTTTGCCGCCGTCGGTCCGTCCGAGGATAGAACAGGTTTTCACCCCGACCAACACTCACCGCCACCGAACGCCACACCTCGGCAACCACGCCGCCCACACGGCCATGACCACCAGGCAGCACCAAGCCACGGCCTCTGCCCCACGAGCACCGTGCTACCACCACCAGGGCCGCCGCCCCGGCATCCAAGACCAAGACCCCACCTCACTCGAGACCCGTCGCTACCCCAACCAAAGGGACAAGCGGAAAGGCTCGGCCTTTCGCACCCCTGGGCAGCCCCCAGCGTCGAGACCCAATCGGCCGGCCAAAACTGGCCACCATCACCACGTCCTGCAGACCCAGGCGCGAGGCGAGCTCGGTCCTTCTGCCGGGCGCGAGACGAGCTCGGTCCTGCTGCTGGGCGCGAGACGAGCTCGGTCCTGCGGCACCGGGCGCGAGACGGGCAATGGACCGCGGCTGGGAGCTGGCCAGCCCTTTGATGCAAGAGTGCCCGGACGACAAGGAGGTGAAGCGAAGGCCGATACGGCTCGAACGCAGACGAGCCAACTGCCGCCACGAGCAAATCCGCCGAGCCACCGTCTAGCCGCCGAACCACCAAGAGGTCACCATGCCGGACCTCCCGCGCCACCGCCCATGGCCAGAACAACAACCACGCCCGGCCGCTGCCCCCATCGGAGCAACTGCCACGCCCGGACAGCCGCCCCTATCCCGCGTCGCCAGCCGCCCCCATCTGAGGTTTTACACTAGCAAACACAGAGCACAGATGGAATTTGATGCCATTAAAACTTGCTACAGCTTTTTTATTTGGAATACAGAGAGAAAGAACGGTCGTTGCACGACCGACCTAAACACACAGCACGTTCCTAATGACTCGTGCCATCCCACGAATCAGATCGTGCGTGCATGATCTACAGCTCCCCTATTATCGCGTTTGATCCGATGTGCCATGCCATCCCATGACTCGGTTCATGACGTGGTAGAAACAGGAGCGACCCCAACCTGATACATGGACTCGATGCATGGACTCGACGCAGACATGCTTGCCGTCGAGACCGACTCTCAATGCGTACCGTCTGCTCGGAGGCAGCTCTATGGCACGTTATTCGGAACAAACAGATTGAAGGAAAAGGAACCTAGGGCATGCACTAAGTTTACTTCAATGGATCAGCTTTCCATCCACAAACCCACATGGCGAATTTGTCTTGGTGGATCTCGTCGTTCTCTGAGTCGATCTCGTCGTTATTTGAGTCGATCTCGTGCGTTCTCCGAGTCGGATAAATGGTTGTCAACCTGCTCGCCTGTGGCCTGCCATGGCGTCAAGCACAAACACTACATCGAGATCCATTACATTCCATCATGACCAGGTGGAAAAACTGAAATCTTAGAAAATTGAAAGGAGATCGAGTTCATACCGTCCTCATCTGGGCACGGCGGTTCTTGAACCAGAATTTGATCTGCTGGGGCTGCATGCCAAGTTCAAGGGCGGAGATGGGCGCGCTGGGTCTCATCAGGGTAGAGGAACACCTTGAAAGTCCTGCAGTTTTCAAAAAAACAAAAAGAAAACCTTGAATACCCTGTACATGGATCACCATGAAAATATGACGTGAGAAATAAGCCATAGGAAATGGTGCTTGATCAACCTCTCGAGGATCTGAATCTGGTTGTCACTTAGATCCATTGTTACCAATTTCTTGCTTGCTCGCTCACTCTCCCAGGCTACCTAGAGGAAGAGGAAGTGGAGGCAGGAAGATATCTTCGTACTGGATGCTATGTGACCTCTGGTTTGCTCCTATTTATACATGAGAGGGTGGTGTTTCTCCTCTGTCACAGTGCTGGCGCAAAGAAGCGCCCGTGTGTGTGACCTCTGGCTTGCTGCTGGCAGTCTCCTGGCCGGTCTCTCTTAATGCCTCTTCCAATTTGGCTTCTTCCATCCCTGTATTGCTCCGGAGCGCCAGCAGCAGAAACGTTCGCTTTGACTTTTGACCACCTCGGCTGTCTTGAAGGTTTCTCTTTCCAACGCTGGTACACAGCCGACACATTGTGGACGATTTTGAGACCATGCAGCGCATCAAGCCATCCATGCAATTAGCAAAACTGAGCATCACCGTCCACTCCTCCCGTCGTCCAAAGTTCGGCCGGCGACTTTCGTCCCTAGAGCAATTTCGTTCTCTTTATGCCTCCTCTCTCTTGGCTTCGTCCCTGTCTTGCACGCGAGCGCCAGCAGTAGCGTGGTATTACTAGTAACTGATGCGATGTAAGAATCTGCAAAGCACTTCAAATCACACACGATAAAAAAACTTAGTAAAACATCTCAAAAAATTCTGAATTTTTTGGATGTGAATATGACCAAATAATTTCGGTGCTTGCAAAATTTGGTGGTGAAATGACATCCGAGGAACTCTGTAAAAAAAACCAGGTTTGTGCTGAAAACATGTGAATAGTAACATGGTGAGCATCATTTGTATTCTGTTTTGTATGAAGATCATTTGATGTTTTTTGGTGACCATACTTTGCAAGCTCCTAAAACATTTGCTCATAATCATGCCGATTTAAATTTCAGAATTTTTAATTTTTCAATATTTTTCGAATTTACTGTTTACTCCATGGGTGCACCAAAGTGGGTGGAGCCACTACTTTCCAAAGAGTATATGGACCTGCCTCTGTACGGGTCCTACTGGGTTTGGATGCAACAAACAAATGTAGCTACACAAATGTATGGCTTGTTAACCATTATAATCAATTCTACAATATTTTAGCATGCAATTAGTAGGCATTAATTTTCAGCTTCTCAGTTCTGTATGGATATCAGATTAATCAAGTCATAGTACAGGCGGTCGTTATCCTCTAAATCATAATATTCATATTCAAAGTAAGAAAAGTAGCATAACAATATACCGACCTATTATTGCAAGCACTATCATGTATCACTAGATTGCCAATATGTTTCCTTAACTGTACCATTGCACTCCTTTTACAATGGACATTTTGTTACAAAATTTGTTCCTCTACCTGGGAGATTTTATTTAGTCCTGGCTTTTTTATTAGCTTGGCACAAACATGAAACTACACAACGACAAGACATTGACCCTCCATTTCTGTTGCATATATACTTCATTTGAGTTAAACTTCTCAAGTAACATGCCTTTTTTCTTCAAGATTATTTCCAGACATTTGTTCCAAAAATATGATACATGCTTCTGACATAAAACTACAACAACTCATAAGAACTACAATCATTTCCTCTTGCCAAACTTTTTTATTACTTCCTCCACAACCATTATACCTACCATGCATATATATGTAAGAGTCATTTTACAGTGCATCCGGATGATATGGACCATCCGTCGGAGAGAATTCGATGGTCCAGATCTGATGCAATACGCTGATGTCACGTGTATTATATCAGACCCGAGGGGCATTTTCAGGAGAAAAATATTTGAACTGATCAGATTTTCCTCCCAAATATTTCGAGGGTATTCTCGGTACGAATGTGAGGGCTATTTTCGGTTTGATTTTTATCCCGTTCGCTAGGGTTTATTCCTCGCCGCCGCTAGGGTTTTAATCCTCGCCGGCAGGATCTAGCCGCTCGTCGCAGCACCTCCCTCCCTCCTCGCCGGCAGGATCTAGCCGTGTGTCGTGGCCCCTCCCTTCCTCCACTCCGATTCCCTCGCGATCTCGCACCACCTTTTCAACGAAGAACATGAGAGGAGGCGCACTGCCCTCCCCGCGGCCGCCGCCGGCGAAGATTCGGCGCCATCCCACCTCCCTGTCCTCCATGCGGGTGCCTATGCCACAAGGTTATAGGCAACCTCTTTCCCACACCCCAATTGGTTGTTGCGTCCTCTACATATCACCTCTCCGCCATGGATGCAGCTTTGATCTGGCCATGCATCTCGTTCGATGGCAAGGTGGTTGGGTATGGATCATGTTCCGCGGGACTAGATGAAGCCGGCCGCCGGCCTCGACCTCCAGCACCGATTGCAAGATCTACAAACGGTCAATCCTTGCATTCAACATGTATTCTTTCAATTTGGCTGATAGGTGAGATTTGGAGATCAATAGAGACGATAAACTATTAATTTTGGAATGTACTATAAACAATTCATAACTTATGTTGCTCAATATTTATGACGCTCGCTTCTTCTTGTGCAATTGCTGGACTAGGATCAACAGACTTGGCATGTGCTTTATAAGAAAATTTATATTCACATGGGATATCCACCTTTTGAAGATTGGTGCTAATTCTTATTATGATGTTTTAGCCTTGTTAAAGGGAGAGTAATGATCCTCATAAAAGTAGAGTGAAAGGAATGAGCATCCGATTCTTCCATATGTTGCATTTCATTCTTCCATGTTTAGTTATGTCCAATATTTGTTACATGCACACACTTGACAAGGTTAGTACAAGTAGTAATTTTTCCTCTGTTTTGCAGGGCTATGACAGAACATGCTATGTGATTCCCTGAGGCAGGATGGATGTACCATGGCCACACCACTGTGCTCCTAAAGGTGATCCCTTCAATTCAGTGTTGCATCACCTGCAGAGCCCCCCTATGGTATGTGCTTTACTCTTGTTATCCTATGCTCTATTTTATTGTCTTTGCGGCCTGCCTACGAGACCTTGACTGTGTCGTTTTCTGGGATAGCTGGGATTGCGTGTTAAATCAGGCAGTATTTTTTCTTCTGTTGTGAGGCTATGCTCATGCTCGTACCTTTTTCTCTCGTATGAAAATAGACATATCATAATCCATTATTCTTCTAGGGTTGCCCGTGCAGTGTAATTGGTCTGAACCATGCCCAGGCACTGTTACTGTCACATGGTAGTAAAAAGCAAATATAGATTTCTACGAGATCCCGTAGAGACCAAATTTATTTCAAGAAAAATATTGCAACCAATATTATTGAAGTTTTACAACTTGATTCATGCGCAATGGACTAAGAACACGGCTAGGAAACCTTCTTCGGGACTAAAACCCAACCACACCCTACTCTATCGCTTTATGGCCAAGTGTACATTCCACAACGCCGAACTAACTGCTTGCATCTTCATCGTCTTCAACCGCAGCTGCATCCGATAGCCTAGCATGGTACTGCTTGAACCTATTCCTGTATTTCATTTTGCTGTAGGGTGAATCGAAAAGCACAACAGGTAGCTCTTTTCTGAATTTCTTGATGTAGGCCTGCATGCAAGGATATGTTAGTATCGTTCCATAAGTTTCAGAAAATGACATAATTTTAGGTGTTACTCTACGTACTTCGTCATATTGCATCCTCAGGTTTAATCCCGTAAATAATTCGATGTTCTTCGGCATGTACAGTGCACAACAAGAACTACAACATTTTATGTTGTTAGATCAGCATTTCAGATATTAACAATCTAAAACAAAAACAAAAGCTAATATTTTTGACTCACGTCTCATCGGATTTTGGCACATTAATGTTCCGTACTGGCCATTGCATCTCGTTAATGTCTTCCCATGCATTGCTTTGTATCCCATTGACTCGCCTCGCTGCTCTCGGATGTGCTTCCATCCCACGTACCTGCAAGCCCAATGGGATGAGAAGTTGCCTACGACTAATACTTACATACGATGTCAAATCCTTTGTTATAATTAAATATGTTGAAATTCTCACCACATTATTTACTTCTTTGGGTACCATATAGTGGAAAAGTGAATCAAGAACCTGAATCTCCTTCCTTCTGGGGTTTACGACCACAAGTAACCAGTGGACGTTTTTGTTGTTCGTAGGTAGGAAAACCTGGAGTGCACAGATAATTAGATCAACGTGTATAGTAATAAAAAAATATGTTCTACGTCAGGTTAAAATACCATATCATGTTTCAGGTAGCTGGTGCCTTGTGTTGTTGTGGGAATGCCTGCCAAAGCGTCCTCGTAGCACTCCTCTATCCTACCATCTCTTTCGGCTTCGCGGACACCCTCTCAATGTAAACCAATTGGCCGTCCCTTGTGTCAATTGGATCATCATGACGCATGAGTTGGATCGTAGCATCAACCACCTACAACAATAATCAAGTTAATTGTATTGTACAAAAATGAAACTTCATAAACTAATTTGTGTAATATCTTAATTAGTCACCCAACCATACACCATCTTCAGATCAATCTTTTTGGGTGAGGCATTGCAAATGCTTCGGTAGGACGACAATGTCATCAACTAAGACCATTTGTTTTTTATGGTTTGTAGTGTTGATCATTGACGCCACGAAATCCTGTCGAACCACATCTAGCTGGTCCCTCTGGGTTTCAGTAACTTTTGGCCTCTTTTTTAAGTTGCTAGAGCCGATTTTCCTATTTTTATTGTTCGTGTCCTCGGAATCATTTGTAGACTCTGATGGAGTCTTTTTTTTCTTTCTTCTCAGTATCGTAAGAAGCATACTCCTCATTCTTAAATAATTGCAATACCACACTTTTCTTTTCGCCCCCATGATTTGGTGGCTTCGATTCAACCACACCTACTTCTTGCTACTTTCGAAAGGATTCATCATGGCTGCCATCATCTGTGAAGGCACGGGGCTCTTCAGGCTCTTGCGATACCGTAGCCTTCACAGAGTGCTGCTTACTCCGTCTGTTGAACGGATTCTGTCATACAAAATAAACCGCGTGTTAGACTTTAGCAGATTCTTTCTCAATTATAGGTAAAATGTGCATCACCTGGAAATCTTCAAGGCTTGTGGTGGCTTTGGAATGCATTTGCTTATCCAAACTAGGAGCACCCTGGATATCATCCACCTCTTTCAAAAGCTTATGAATACCACTGAGATCTTGTTTGAGTTTTATTCCTCTAATGCTTCATCCTATACGTGGAAGATCACATGTTATTTCTGAAACGACAATGCTTGTTTCATAAGTAAGTTATCATGCGTACATCAAAATCTTCATCAAGCTTCTTCATTGGGGGCTCCATTGCATCATTTTTTATTCCCTGCTTACAATGGTGCTTAGCAGCGACCTCCGTGACATCATTTTGTTTCCCCTGGTCAGAAGCCTGCTCAGCATTCTCAACAAAGGCCTCCATTGGGTGTGAAGGTGCCCCGAGGTCGAAAGATGTATGTCCTCCAGTCCTGAAAATATTCCATCGCTTTTGTCTTTAAAAATACATATTAGTCTGGGGTGTTTTCATAGTAAACTAATTTAGAAAAACCTTGTACACGTAAATTTCCAATTATATATACTAATCTCATAATTGTAGGCTTACGTTCAATTCTTTGATGAGGTCCTCTGCGAGCTTGCCATTTGTACCGTACACCTAAGGCACTCATCCATTTTATTTTCAAGGGTGCACCTCCTATCGACTTGTTCTACACCAGCCTCCCACACGAGGGAGGCAACTTCTTGCAAATCAGTCAATACACGTCTGACGAGTACCTTAATCTGAGACTTTGAAACAGTTAGAATCATATAACTTCATACTAGTTGGAATGTTACAATATATATTTGTGCCTGATGTAACTCATTTACCTGAGCGCCAGTCTTCGGTTTGGTCAGCGTACCATCTCGTGCTGGAATGAAAGGCCTCATCAGGTCCTCAACATACTGCAGTTTAGTGTCGTTACTATGATTTAGAAAATATACATGTTACATAATCCAGGCAATGTGCTGACATTTTAACTCTCCAACTCCTAGAAATTATTCTGAATTATATTGTCAACATTTTTTGGAGTTGTGCAGAATAGGTATCTAATGTTTGCTCCTTTTCCAGTTCAGAATTCCAGTTGTCGGCATTCTCTCTCTTCATGTAAACCTTATAAAATAAGATAGAAAATACATAAGTATTGTGATATAATGTGTAATAGCAGCCCCTAATGCAATAAATATTGATATAAAAGCATGATGCAAAATGGACGTATCAATCATCTGCTCCTATATATATATGTCTCATAGCCAACGCCACCCGACAAGGTAGCGAGCCTAACAAAGTTTGGCAGAGGAAAATTTAAACCTTGGCAGGACGGCTTAAGCTCCAGATGGTCCCCCATATTCCGTGAAAGTCCGCCTGTATTTTCTTCTGATATCACAAATATTAGTTATGAACTTATGATGCAGGCTCAAGTATGATAAAAACACTCATTGTGAACAATGGAAATACCAAAAAGATAATATACAAAATATCTTACAATGAAATGTACCCAAGGGTTAGATGACAAATCACTCTTATGAGACGTTGCGTTTGAAGATCAATAATACACTATACCAACACAAATGCATGTTTAGTGATTGTTTAATGCACATGAAAGGTACAAAGTTTGCCGAACTATATACATAACCAAAGCGTCCATTTATAGTATTAGCCAGTAGAAAAAGTCATGCATTTCCATTTATATTCTTTAGTGATAGCTACGTGACAATAACCTTGGTTGACTACGATAGTAACGGATAATAGATATTACAATTATTGCGAAAGTTTTGTATATCCCATAACGGAAGATCCGTCACCTCATACCAACCGATCCATGTCATTCGCGGGCCAGATAACATCACTAGTTGATATCGAGGCCACTATGGCAATTATTACCGTCTCAACATGCAAGTACCTTCTTCCATGGTATGATTTCATTGTTAGAATCTTTCACCTCGATGAGGCGTACATTTTCGTAGTTGAACACCCCATGCACTCTCCAAGCCATGGTTAACAACCAACAAAAGGAGGGTGCATCGGGACTATATGTATAACATAAATGTGGCCAACATACCCGACTAGGGTGGAAGTGTGTATGGTATTTCCCAGTTTCAAAGAGGTGGACCCTAATGAACAACCTCAAGGCGCAGATGAGGGAATACACCACTGGTGGAAAAACAGGCTTTCCGTCCAGCCCATAAGTCGCGAAGCTGTAGGAACCGCGACCAATGGGACCTTTAGTCATGATTCGAGGTGAACCGCGACCAAAGGCCTGGGCCAGGCGCTCGGTGGCCAGCTGGTGCACGTGAGGGGCTTTAGTCGCGGTTGGCGGACCAACCGGGACTAAAGGTCTCAGCTGGCCCAAGGCCTTTAGATCATGGTTGGTTGTGCCAACCGGGATTAAAGGTTAGACCTTTAGTCGGTTGAGTCTGGCCAACCGCGACTAATGGCCCAACCTTTAGTCGCGGTTGGCGGACCTTTAGTCCCGGTTGGTCCGCCAACCGCGACTAAAGGGATTTGAGGCCTCATTTTCAAACTCTACCCCGGGATCGCTTTTCAGTTTTAGAAAAACAAAAGAAAATTATGGAAATGTCAAAAAATAAAATAAAATAAGTTTTCCATGTGATATGTGGTCTAGTTGTTGGGAAAATTAACAAATATGAATTTCGACTTTATTTGCAAAATCTCTCGAAATTCTTAAAATTGGCATAACTTTTGCATACTGAACTCGGATGAAAAAGTTTTTATATGAAAAATCATCTACTCGAAAAGTTACATCCGAATTTAACTGGGGAACCCGTTAAACATTTTAGAATCCCCAAAACCTAACAGAAAAAAAAGATACGGGCTTTTAAGTTCGAGAGGCAAAAAATTCAAAAATTTCAAATTGTGGTCAAACTGTGGTCAAACAATGGTCAAACTAATTATTCTAGAATATTAGTGTTACTAAATAATTATTTCAGTTTTTTAAATTTTGGTCAAATCTGGTCAAACTGTGGTCAAAAATGGTCAAACTAATTATTCCGTAAATATTAGTGTTACTAAATAATTATTGTTTTTAAAACAATAGTTTCAAACTCAAACAGTGAAATGTGTCACTTCATGCTCAAGCTAAATACCTGAGGGTTAATAGAATTGACATCCTACTATTGTCAGGAAAACAACAAGTGCAGACTTGGAAACGAGGGAGAATAGAACCCGGAAGTTAAGCGTGCTCAGGCTGGGGGAGTGGGAGGATGGGTGACCGTTCGGGAAGTTAGATGATTTGGAATTATGAGGGGTGATTAGAGATTAGAGGATAAATTGAGCAGTGATGAGGGGTGGTGATTAGAGATTAGAGGTTAAAATAATTCAGAAATTTGAAAATAAAAAAAATGAAAAATTCGCAAAAAAATTAGTAAAAAATTTAAACTCATGGAGGAGGCTTTAGTCCCGGTTAGCCACGAGAACGGGACTAAAGCCTTTAGTCATGGTTAAAGAGGCGCGACTAAAGGGGGGGGGGGTCTTTAGTCGCGCTTATCTGGTCGCGGTTGCGCAGCCGCGACTAATGGCAGTTGCGAACCGCGACCAAAGGCCTTTTTTCCACCAGTGCACTATATTCTCATAGAGTGTCCGAGTTGGACTCTTAGGTGGCCTAAGTCACAAATACATTTGGCGACACACTCCTTGCAGCTAGCAAACACCCTCACCGCTGGCGCTCTGTACGAATGTCCCTACACTGGACCATCTACTTTGGGTCCTTGAAGATCCGAAGGTCCTCAGGCTATAGTGGTGGCTAATGATGAGGGCACTAACAAATATGAGCCACCGCCTGGCTATGTGCATAGGGAGGAAGATGTTAATATGTATTTTTCACAATGAATATGATGATGGCATGATTTTTGCGGTTAACCATAATGTTGCCGAGAGTCTGTTGAATATGCCACCAGCGGACGACACTCAGAATAATCAATGTCCCTGCAAACCGAATGTCATGACTCTGATCACATTGAATGGGTCAATTTGAGACACTCTCGCAGCCCCCAGTTATTGTTGTACCTAGAAATGGGAGGAAGAAGAGAAAAAGTCTGATTACACAAGGCACGGGCGCTACTGGTAGGGAGAAACTGGTTCGAAGGACGATTATTGATTTCGGTTGACTGTACCTTTTGTTTAGTTTCTAATTAAGTTTTAAAGATGCATGGTGAAAATCACGTTCTAGGTTTACTTCATAAACCTTAGTAGTCATTCGACGTATCGAAACATGATAATTCTAGCACGACAACAACATGCGCGCTTCGGCTCACAAATGCTACCATTGCATCAAAAATATTAACTAAAAATGCAACCACGACAGCTTATAGTGACCCCAAGGCTGGAAAATTCTACCATGACAATTAAATGAGCAATTTGACTCATAATGCTGCCATGGTAGATAAATGAGCCCATTTAACCATAATTGACACCATGGTAGAAAATATGAGGCCAAAGGCTCAAAAGTTCTTCCATGACAACTAAAAGAGCCATTTAGCCTAGACTCTTTGCCATGGCAACTAATTAATGAGCCATTTCGCGAGCTAACTGAGCCATCTGGCTCAGAGTTGCTGCCACGGTAGCAAAAAAAAACGCAAAACTACCATCACAGCAAATATGAGCCCCAAGGTTAAAAATTTCTGTCATGCCTAGATTTGCTATGTGCTAATCTTGCTATTTGTTGCCATGTGCTATGTTTGGTATGTAAGTTGCTATAAAAGACATTTCTGCTATGTATATATGTTGACATATATTTGATTTGATGTACGTTGACATTTTCTCTTCATTACGACACGTAGAAGATTCATCGACCAAAACTTCAACAGTTCCGAGGCACCGCAGTGAAGCTAGATGACAATGCATGTGTTTTACAAATTCGCCATGTGAGATGAATGCATGTAACTCAATGATATCAATGTGTATTATGTAAATTAACGCGTGTGTTGCAATTTGTATATTTGAATTCATGTAAAATGTGATACATAAAAGTATCAATTTAATGCATACTTTTTATATTGATATATGAATCATGTGTGCAAACGCTACCACAACATAAAATACACTGTCGTGTCATCTTTTTTCCCCAAAACAAAGTACTAGTGGCGCACAAAAATACAAGCACGTCACCAATTCCCCAAAATACTAGCATTGTCCCATTAGTATTTTGTATTACATGTTGCGTGAAACTCCCAGACAAGACACTTTGTACGTGCCTTACTATTGTCGTGCAGGCATGTTGGAGATATGCCCTAGAGGCAATCATGTATGATGATATTTCCTATGTGTTTATGAATAAAGATAGTCTTTGGACATTATCAATGATGTATATCAGGAAGTACGTTCCTTGTTTCTGGGACTATGCATTGTATGATTACTGTGCTAAAAGGTCCCTAGTCGAAAGGGTTGTGTGGATGCGCAACTGACTAGACTAGCATATGACACGGTCGATGGCTTGGTCTCACTAGCGATGGAGCATTGGATGCTAACCGGATAATATGGACTTGGAAGGATCTGGTCGGGTTCAACATAGTCGGATCCGAGTCGAGATAAGGTCCGAGTCGGACAGACCAGCTATGAGACGTAGCGATATGTCATCTGTGAGTCTCTAGTAAAACTTAAGTTCTATGTCCTAAGACCTGAGCTAGCGCATGTACTCGGGATGGTGACAGACTTGCTTTGGGCCAACCAAGCGCTACTCCGTGACTAGGTATTTACAAAGGTAGGTTTCGGGCTTGTCCAGACCCATGCCGCAAGACATGGTCGAGCAAGATGGGATTTGCCCCTCCGATTAGTAGAGATATACTATGGGACCCTCGTGTGATCCGACGACGATAAGCATGGCCATGCGATAAGGATTATGAGACAATCCGATTTGTGGTCGACATCACTGCAACGAGAAAGAGGTCGGGCTAGCACAAGGATGACAAACTCGCCTTGAGCCCGACAACATATATCATGTGGCAAAAGGAATAGAAGTGTGATATACAGGTTCGCCAACCGGCTTCATTGTCTACTTGGTGGTCGGCACGCCTTGCTAGAGGCCGCTACCAGCCGAGCAGGTCGGAGGTGATCTAACCTGCGACCAAGCTGACTTGAACCTAAGGGGTCGCGCAGTTGGATAGATGAACTCACTCTATATCTCATCAGTATACATTACAACTGCTTATATAGCAGGTTTACACAAGAGGAGAGAGGGTATCGTTACAACAGAATCGAAGATAACGCAAGGCGTGGCTACGTGGGCGAGGGCGATGCGAGCGGGAGCGAGGGAGCCGTAGGGCTCGGGCCATCCTGTTGCACGCGTGGGTGAGGGTGCATGTCACGTTTCCAACACAACCCCGCAGCCGAAGCGCGGTGCTCTCCGACGTTGAGGCTGGAACGGAAGTCGATGAACACCCTCGTGGGGAGCCCCTTCATGAAGATGTCGGCGAACTGTGAGGTGGTCGGCACATGTAGGACATGCACCTCATCGAGAGGGACACGCTCCCGGACGAAGTGCAAGTCGATCTCGATGTGCTTCGTCCGTTGGTGTTGAACGGCTTTGCTCAACATGTACATGGCGCTGATGTTGTCGCAGTAGACGATGGTGGCGCACGATTAGGGGCGGCGAAGCTCAGCGAGGAGCTGACGCAGCCAGGATGTCTCGGCGACGGCGTTGGCGATGTCGCGGTACTCTGGCGCTTGGAGGACCAGCTGACGAGGTTGGAGCCGAGGTAGACGGTGAAGCCAGACATGGACTTGCGAGTGTCCGGGCACTCCGCCTAGTCCGCGTCGGAGTAGGCTGTCAGCTCGGCGGTGGCGGAGCGGAAGAAGTGCAGCCCGAGGTGGGTTGTCCCGCGCACATACCGAAGAATCCTCTTCACCATCTGGAAGTGGGCGTCCCTGGGATCATGCATAAAGAGACAACATTGCTGAACGACATACGACAGGTCAGGCCGCGTGAGGGTGAGGTACTGAAGGGCGCCGGCGAGACTGCGGTACAGCGAGGGGTCGTGGAAGGCAGGGCCGTCGGTGGCAGAAAGCTTGGAGGTGGTGTCGACGGGCGTGGAGACGGGCTTGCAATTGAGCATGCCAACACGGTCCAAGATTTCAAGCGCATATTGCTCTTGAGAGAGGTGGAGAGCTGTGGATGTGTGGTAAACATTGATCCCGAGGAAGTAGTGGAGGGAACCCATGTCAGTCATGGAGAACTCGCGGTGTAGTGATGAGATGATGGACTGGAGGAAGGAGGGTGTGCTGGCGGTGAGGATAATATCATCTACGTAGAGGAGGAGATAAGCTGCGTCGGTGCCGCGATGAAGCGAGAACAACGACAAGTCCGCCCGCGAGGCATGGAAGCCGAGGGTGAAGAGGTACAAGGTGAACCTCGCAAACCACGCCCTTGGGGCTTGCTTGAGCCCGTAGAGCGACCGGTTGAGACGACACACGTCCCGAGGCCGCGTGGCATCGATGAAGCCGACCGGCTGTGCACTGTAGACCGTCTCAGCTAGATGTCCGTGAAGGAAGGCGTTCTTGACGTCGAGTTGGTGGACCGGCCATGAGCTGCTGGTGGCGACGGCGAGGACGACGCGGATCGTAGCCGGTTTGACGACGGGACTTAAAGTCTTGCCGTAGTCGACACCGGCCTGCTGCATAAAGCCGCGGAGCACCCATCGTGCTTTGTACCGAGCCAGCGTGCCGTCGGTGTTCAACTTGTGCCGAAATATCCATTTGCCACTCACCACATTTGCACCTGCAGGACAGGAAACCAACGACCAAGTGTCATTCCGTAACAACGCATTATACTCATCAAGCATCGCAGTGGCCTAGTTCGGATCCTTAAGTGCAGCGCGATATGAAGAAGGAATGGGGCTGACGGTGGTGGTCACGGTGAGACTAACATGCTGTTTAGGGAGAGAAAATCACGATTTAGCACGGGTGCGCATGGCGTGAGAGTTTGCGGGCGATCGGACCAGGATGGCACGCGGGGGAAGTGTTTGCTGAGCTGGCGGCGTGGGAGTGGCTGGTGCGGAAGCAGAGGTGGATACGGGCGTGGAATCCGGCATAGGCAGGCGGCAAGCAGCGGCAGGCGCGCGATCCGGGGTGGATCATGGTGGGGAAGCGGGCGTGACAGCGACGTGGGCGGGATCCGGCGTGGGACGCGGGCTGGGGGGACTAGGCGGCAGGGCCACTACGGGCGTGCGGGGCGTGCGAGCCACGATGGGCAGGGGACGCGGAGATTGGGGAGTGGGTGGGTGCGGATCAGGTGCTGGCGCGGTCGGCGCGGGGATTGGCGCGGTCGGCGCGGGGATTGGCGCTGACTGCGGCGGCCAGTACGAGGTTGGTGGGGGCCGGGCCAGGTGGGGAGCGGGATCTGGTGCGGGATCCGGTGCGGATGATGTGCCAGAGGACTCCGGTGTGGCGAAAGGGAATTTTTGCTCATCAAAAATCACATGACGAGAAATATGAACGCGCCGTGTGCGAAGGTCGAGACATCTATACCCCTTGTGCTCGAGAGGATAACCTAGGAGGACGCAGGGGTGGAGCGGGGCGCGAGTTTATGTGGAGCGAGATGGCTAAGGTTGGGGAAGCATAGGCATCGGAAAACGCGCATATGATCATAGGTAGGGTGTTGGCCGTGGAGTAAGAAATAGGAGGAGCGGTTTATCATGGAGGAAGGACGCCGTTGATGAGATGGTTTATGTATGGAGGATTCACCCAAGACTCAGGTGGCATGTGTGCATGGATGAGGAGAGTGCGTAAGACATCGTTGGTGGTGCGTAAGAGGCTCTCGGCCTTACCATTTTGGGGCGATGTATGAGGACACGAGAGGCGAAACAAGACACCGAGGTGCGAGAAGTGGTCGCGTAGGGAGTGAGAAAGGAATTCGCCGCCGTTTTCACACTGCACATATTTAATAGAGAGGTTATATTGGGTAAGTACGTATGAGAAGAAACGTTGCAAAGTGGCGGCAGTGTCACTCTTGTGGCGCAGGGGGAAAGCCCATGAGTAGTGGGTGTAGTCATCGACCACAATAAGAAAATATTGGTAGCCGGAAAAACTACAAACGGGAGAGGTCCACAAATCACAGTGTATAAGTTGGAAAGGGACAGAAGTGCGAGAGTGGGATGTGGAAAAGGGTAAACATGGTAGCTTTCCAATCATACATGAATCACAAATGGTGGAACCTTGAATTTTATTACACGAATCTAAAAAGTTCTTGGCTAAGATAGAAAGGGAAACACGACTAGAGTGGCCAAGCCGCATGTGCCACAAGCCGCCATTGCCGGAAGCGGAGAGTGACCGCGTGCCGCCATTATTCCGAAGGAACGGATAGAGATCGCCGGTGCTACTGGACCTCATGAGAAGTTTCCCCGTTGCCATTTCCTTCACAGAGAAGCCAAACAGGTCAAAAGCCACAATACACCAATTATAACATGTAAAACGACGAACAGAAATTAGGTTTTGGATGATGCCGGGAGAAACGAGTATGTCATTGAGATGAAAGGGAGGGAGAGAAGCAGAACCGCGAGCAACTACAGGGAGAATAGAACCATCGCCAACAGTGATGCTTGAAGGGTAATGCGATGCAGACGAGACACTGTCGAGGTTACCTGACGAGCCGGCGATGTGGGAGGTGGCGTCGGTGTCCATGTACCACTCGGACCCGGACGGCGGCTGCTGCATCTGCAGGTTGGCGAACTGCTGC
Source organism: Aegilops speltoides (assembly GCA_021437245.1). NCBI lineage: Eukaryota > Viridiplantae > Streptophyta > Magnoliopsida > Poales > Poaceae > Aegilops > Aegilops speltoides. Next base: position 51,692,733 of record CM038146.1, read on the forward strand.
TACATCATCGCGGTGTTTTCCTAGTGCGGCGCGGAGGAGGAAGACCCGATGACGGGGTAGGCCTGGTGCGGTACGCCAGGACGCGGCCCCAGCACCCCGGCGGCGTTGGGCGGAGTCCAGGCCGCGCGCCACTGCTGCGGTGAGGGCAGCGGGTCGCCAAAAGGGGCGAAGTACCCCATCCAGGGCGTCTGCCCCGACTGGCCACGCCCGTGGCCAGAGTCAGGCTGCCCGTGCCCGTGTCCGCGCCCACGGCCGCGGCCACCACGCTGGCGATCAGCCGACGGACTCCCAGTGGATGGAGACTTGCCCTTGTCTGTTGGTCACGGAGGAGGTGCGCGGTCATCGGAGGGCGGCCACCGAAGGAGGAGGACCCGCCGTGCCCAACGGCGAGGGCCGTGGCGCCCACAGCCCGCTCGCTCTCGGTGATGGCGATTTCCTCGAGGAGTAGCCGCGGTCGGGCCTGGAGGAAGGTCGGGAACGGCTCCTGCATTGGGAGGAGCGTCGCCATGACGTGGAAGCGGCCGTTCAAGCCTCGGATCAACTGGAGCGTGAGCGAGCGGTCGGTGACCAGCTCTCCACGTCGGCCATGGCGGAGGCGAGCTGCTAGAGACGACGGCAGTACTGCGCCACCGTCATGTCGCCCTGGATCGTGGAGCGGAAGTCGGCGCCGATGTGGACGGCGCGGCCGGCGGCGTTGTCGCGGAAGAAGATCTCGAGTTGTTGCCAGAGATGGAAGGTGGTGCTCTCTGGCGACTGGATGGTGTCGTAGAGTTTGTCGGAGATCGTCCCGTACACACACAGGACGAGCGTGATGTCGTCGTTGCGCCAGGTTGCGTCGACACGCAGCGGCTACTCCTTGACACGGTACTTGCACAGCACGTACCAGAAGAGGTGGAGCCACTTTGAGTACTTCCCAGAGTCGACGGAGAGCTTGAACGAGATGTAGGACGCGATGTTAACATGTTGCATGGACGGATCAGGGGCAAGGGGAACCTGGGGTGGCGGGAGAGCCAGGATGTCGGCATGGGGTCAGACGGCCTGGAGAGGAGGCACCACGGGAGCAGCAGGTGCCCGACGCAGAGCGCGGGCGTTGGGTGAGGCAGGCGCCAGGGCGACGGGCACGGGGACGATGGGCGCTGGGGAGGCAGGCGCCAGGGCGGCAGCCGGCGCGGGGTGGGGGGCGACTTCCGGCAGGATGAAGACGGCGTCGGCGTCCCCGAACGAATGAGTCCGGCGGAGAGGGCGTCAGATGCTCATGGCGGAAGCTGGAGAGGATCGGAAAGAAGCTGATACCAAGTTGGATAGATGAACTCACTGTATATCTCATCAGTACACATTATAGCTGCTTATATAGCAGGTTTACACAAGAGGGAGTGAGGCTATCGTTACAACAGAATCGAAGATAACGCAAGGCGTGGCTACGTGGGCGAGGGCGATGCGAGGGAGCGAGGGCGCCGTAGGACTCGGGCCATCCTGTTGCACGCGTGGGTGAGGGTGCATGTCACGTTTCCAACACGCGCGCTTAAGTGAAGGAACACGTGAGGCTCGGTCCGACAACGCGAGTCAGGTGTGATCCTACTCGGACTCGGATCCATGCCGAACAGACTTTGGGCTTTAGGATCCGTGTGAGGCCCAAGCATTGAGCCCATGACGGATTTGCCTATATAAAGTTCGGGTGCGGTACACTCATGCGATTGATCGCTTCGGTGCTGTCACTAAGGTTTGCATGTGTTGCGAATAACCACCTCCACTCGCCGCTAACTGTGTGATCGGACCTGGCAGTCCGTCGCACGGTGTTCCTCCTGCACACGCGGATATCGTTAGACGCGGTGCACCTGCGCCGCTCCGGCGAACTTGTACGTGGGATCGGACAACCTGCTATTTGAGGGAGATCGGACGAGGAGGAGACGATCCACGTTGACGCGCTGCCACAACTCTTCTCCCGCTGCACGGCACTATGCGTCTAGTGGTAACGATCTGTGATACATCTCCTGTACCATGTTCTTGGTTGTTCTGCGCGTATGGAAAATTTTAATTTGCAGTTGAGGCACCCAACTATAGAACCCAACATGGCAGACACGCCACTAGTAAGTTACTCGCTCGTCATTAGTAATCACTTACAAGTGGCATCATACTAGTGGTGTGCCGGCCGAACGCCGCAGGCACATGCACAAGCTGCTAATAAGGGGGTCCTGTACATTGGTGGTGGGAGTCACGAGGCTTGTGGGCGAAGCACTCAGGTAAGGTGCGGGATGGTGGCCAAGGACGTGCAGGGGGTGGGGTGATTGTGGTACGGCGTTCAGTGGTGGTGGTGTGGGAGGTGTCTTTATGACTAGTTGTACTATGTTGCAAAAGGCTGCTGCCCTCTCCTCAAGGCGCCGCCTTGGAGTACATGGTTAAGGGCTCTTATTGACTTCAAGAAATGTGCTCTCTATCCTATCAGCCATTTTCTTGAAGCTTTTTTGTCTTTTTTCGAAAAGGAGAATAACCTTGGCCTCTGCATCAAACAATGCACTCATGCATCTTTATTAAATTTTGCAACAGAGACTGGCACAATAAATATAAGGATCAATCCAAAGCCACCGTTCCGACGAACTTTGTCGCTACACCTATAAGCTTGATGATGAACCCTGGCCGCACCGCTGAGACCCACCGTTCTTGATGCGGCAGATGCAACACCGCTCCACCTCTTGGCCCCTCCATTCTCGGTACCTACTACGAATAGTGCCCCCAGGAGAGAGAATGACACAAGTCCCTGTCATCATCCGATCTGGGAGACCTAGATCTGGGGTTTCTTCCAGAGCAGATGCCTCCTAGAGGAAGAACGGCAAGCCATCTGCAGTTGCCAACGAACCCAAACGGTGCCCACCGACACAACGAGGCATTTTTCTGGAGTTGTCTTGTTCTTCAGCATCTTTGTACAATGCCTTATGTGCATGTGTTGCGGTGTCATGTCGTATTGTGTTGTATGTTCTGAATTGCATGACTTGTATATAAAGTGGAGCGGAAGTCTTTTTGATAAACAATAAGATCAATTGCCTCAGTTGAAACTTGAAAGTGCTTTTTTTTGGCTTTGACAACGGAAGTCAGCGCCAAGGCCGACGTCATGCGCAGGAAAAGGGACAAGCACACGTACATCCCATATGTACCGGAAGTCAGGGCCAAGGCCGAAGTCAAAGCTTTTTTGTTGTTTTGGTTGCTTGTTGTTTGCTTCCGCTTAATCCTACGAGATTATCAATTGGTTAATATATTTGCTTGAATAATGCATTATCATCTGATTTCTTGATTAGATCGATGTGCTCTCTATTTTCAAACAGTTTTGGTCTGGGCCTATTTTGTTCAATTGGATAATTTCAGTGCACAAATTTATCGAATCGAAATAAATCAATTTATTTCCTACGGTTTCCCTTTTTCTAGGAACCTATTTGTTGGCATTCCATAGGACATATGTTTTGAGAAACCTAACCAAATTAATATACAAAATGCTCACCTTTACTTAATCATGTCCCAGCCATATATACCTTGTCGTTGGTTTCACAATGGCAGTTGACATCACTGGGGGGGGGGGGGGGGAGCGGAGCAGCACCTCGGTCGCCATGACATCCAGCGATGGTCATGCCGACGGCCATCGTCGTACACAGGTCACGCGCTTGTAGCATAACCTGAGTCACCGTAATTCGTCTGGGTCAACATGCCAGCCATTGTGTTGATCCCCAAACTCGCGCACAACATGCTACATGATTGGTTCACCGCGGTTGACCTCCTTGCCATTGGAGATCGTTGCATGTGGCACACCTTTCTTCGGACTGTCCGACATCTTCACATGGCCAAGAGCACGTGGATACGATACTAAATGTTTGCCAGTGACCCGAGATTACTCATGCAATTAGCTGGACACATATGAGGTTTTACACACTGGCAAACACAGAGCACAAATGGAATTTGATGCCATGAAAACTTGCTACAGCTTTTTTATTTGGAGTACGGAGAGAAAGAAGGGTCGTTGCGCGACCGACCTAAACACACACCACGCTCATAATGACTCATGCCACCCCACGAATCAGATCGTGCGTGCATGACCTACAGCTCCACTATTATCGCGTGTGATCCGATGTGCCATGCCATCCCATGACTCGGTTCACGACACGGTAGAAACTGGAGCGACCCCAACCTGATGCATGGACTCGACGCAAACATGCTTCCCGTCAAGACAGACTCTCAGCGCATACCGCGTGTTCGCAGGCAGTTCTGTGGCGCGTTATTTGGAACAAACAAATTGAAAGGAATTTTTTTAAGGCATGCACTAAGTTTACTTCAATGGATCAGCCTCGATCCACAAACCCACATCGCGAAGTGGTCTTAGTGGATCTCGTCACTCTCCGAGTCTATCTCGCCGTTCTCCGAGTCGGATAAGTTGTTGTCCACCTGCTCGTGTCTATCCTGCAATGCCGTCAACCACAAACACCACATCCAGATTCCGTTAGATTCCCTCATCACCCAGGCAGAAAAAACTGAAAACTTTGGAAAAAAAGAATGGAGATCGAGTTCATACCCTCCTCATCTGGGCACGACGGTTCTTGAACCAGATTTTGATATGCTGGGGCTCCACTTGAAGTCATGACTGAGATGAGCGCGCTGGGCCTCATCGGGGTTGGGGCACTCAATGAAAACACTGCAGTTTTCAAAAAAATAGAAGTAAAAGAAAACCATGAATACCCTGCAGATGAATCACCATGAAAATATGACACGAGAAATAAGCTGTAGGAAATGGTGCTTGATCAACCTCTCGAGGATCTGAATCTGGTTGTCACTTAGATCCATTGTTACCAATTTCTTGCTTGCTCGCTCACTCTCCCAGGCTACCTAGAGGAAGAGGAAGTGGAGGCAGGAAGATATCTTCGTACTGGATGCTGTGTGACCTCTGGTTTGCTCTTATTTATACACGAGAGGGTGGTGTTTCTCCTCTGTCACAGTGCTGGCGCAAAGAAGCGCCCGTGTGTGTGACCTCTGGCTTGCTGCTGGCAGTCTCCTGGTCGGTCTCTCTTAATGCCTCCTCCTTTTTGGCTTCTTCCACCCTATATTGTTGACCGTCCGTCCCTGTATTGTTTGGGAGCGCCAGTAGCAGAAACGTTCTCTTTGACTTTTGACCACCTCGGCTCGGTCGCCGGCTGTTTTGAAGGTTTCTCTTTATGCCTCCTCTCTCTTGGCTTCGTCCCTGGCTTGCTCGGGAGCGCCAGCAGTAGCGTGATAGGACTAGTAACTAATGCGAGGTAAGAAGCTTATATCAACAAATTCAAATCATAGTACAGGTCACTGGGTTTATTGACCTGCGATGTACTCCCTCGGTAAACAAATATACTCCCTCCGTCCGTCTAGGTGTAAAGAAATATACTCCCTTCTCATTTAGCAGAATTTGCAAAGCACTTCAAATCAATTGGGTTTTTGGACCTGCATCAGTACGAGTCCTACTGGGTTTGGATGCAACAAACAAATGCAGATTGACCTGAAAATGACCGGTGACCTGTCTTGAGTTCGTAATTACCATTGTTCCTCTTGTAGAAAGGGAGATAATTAATCCTGAGTTACGTCCATGTATTGGTTGTTAACTATTACTAATAAATTCTGCAATATTTCAGCTTGCAATTGATAGGCATTAATTTCCAGCCTCTTAATTATGTATGGATATCAAATTAATCAATAGTACAGGTGGGTCATTATCCTCTAAATCATAATATTCAAATTCTAAGTAAGAAAAGTAGCAGAACAATGTCCGACCTATTATTGCAAGCCCTATCATGTATCGTTTGGCTAGATATGGCAATATGTTTGCTTCAGTGCACCATTGCACTCCTTTTACAATGGACGTTCTGTTACAAAATCTTTTCATCTACATTGGAGATTATATTTAGTCTTGTTTTCTTATTAAACATGAAACAACACAACGTCAAGATCTTGATCCACAATTCTTGTTCCATATAATTTGATTCGAGTGAAAGTTCTGAAGTGACATGCCTTTCTTATTTCCTGTCGTTTGTTCCAAAAATACGATATATCCTTCGGCCATAAAACTACAACAACTCATAAGAACTACAACCATTTCCCTCTTGCAAAACCTTTTTCTTACTTCGTCCACAACCATTATACCTATCATGCATATCCATGATGAACCCCGACCACACCAATGCACGCCATATAATCTGGTGGCCTCCCAAAGTCGGCACCTGCGAGCCGAGAACAGCAACCAGCCTAGCAGACCCACAACGCATACCACATGCGCGCGCTCTAGGATGCTGTGCTGCCATCTACCGCCGTCCCATCTTCAAGAGGGATCCTTGCACTAACATTCCCAGGCCCAACCGCCGTTGACACCAGACAATGTCACCAGCCTCCATGGATCCATCAACCCACCTCCAACGCCGATACTCCACCGCACCATGTCGCCGAGACCCACCGTTTTTGATGTGGTAGATGCAACACCGCTCCACCTCTTAGCCCCTCCAGTCAATACCTATCCAAAAGAGGGCCCTAGGAGAGAGAATGACACAAGTCTTCGTCATCATCCGATCAGGGAGAACCGGATCTAGGGTTTCCCCTGGAGCAGATGCCTCCTGGAGGAAGAAGAGCACGCCGTCTGCAGTGGCCATCGAACCCAAACGGTGCCCACCCGCGTAATGAGCCATTTTTTTTGGAATTGTGTTGTTGTTCTTCAGCAGCCTTGTACAATGCCTTGGGTGCGTGTTTTGCGGTGTCGTGTCCTGTTGTGTTGTATGTGCTGATTTGTATGATTTGTATATAAAGTGGAGCGGAAGTCTTTTTGATAAACAATGAGATCAATTACCTCAGTTGAAACTTGAAAGTGCATGTTTTGATTTTGACAGCGGAAGTCAGGGCCAAGGCCGACCTCATGCGCAGTTAAAGGGACAAGCACACATACATCCCACATGTACCCAAGCTTTTTCCTTCTTTGGTTGCTTGTTGTTTGCTTGCGCTTCATCCTACAAGATTATCAATTGATTAATATATTTGCTTGAATAATGCATTATCATCTGATTTCTTGCTTAGATCCATGTGTTCTCTATTTTCAAACAGTTTTGGACTGGGCCTATTTTTCTCAATTGGATAATTTTGGTTCACAAATTTATCGAATCGAAATAAATCAGTTTATTTTCTTCTGTTTTCCTTTGTGTAGGAACCTATGTGTTGGCGTTCGATAGGACATATGTTTTGAGAAACCTAACCAAATTCATATACCAAATGCTGACCTTTACTTAATCATGTCCCAACCACCCGTTGTCGTTGGTTTCATGGCAAAAATTGACATCATTATGTGTGTGTGTGTGTGGGGGGGGGGAGCGGAGCAGCGATTCGGTCGGCATGGCATCCAGCGATGGTCATGCCGACGACCATCGTCGTATAGAGTCACACGCTTGGTGCATAACCTAAGTCATCGTAGTTCGTCCGGGTCAATATATCGGCCAATGTGTTGATACCCGAACTCGCGCACAACATACTGCATGATTGGTTCACCGCGGTTGACCTCATTGCCATTGGAGATCGTTGCATGCCGCGCACCTTTCTTCGGACTCTACGACACCTTCACATGCCCAAGCGCACTTGGATATGATACTGAATGTTTGTCAGCGACCCAAGATAACTCATGCAATTAGCTGGACACATATGAGGTTTTACACTAGCAAACACAGAGCACACATGGAATTTGATGCCATTAAAACTTGCTACAGCTTTTTTATTTGGAATACAGAGAGAAAGAATGGTCGTTGCACGACCGACTTAAACACACACCACGTTCCTAATGACTCGTGCCATCCCACGAATCAGATCGTGTGTGCATGATCTACGGCTCCCCTATTATCGCGTTTGACCCGATGTGCCATGCCATCCCATGACTCGGTTCATGACGTGGTAGAAACAGGCGCGACCCCAACCTGACACATGGACTCGATGCATGGACTCGACGCAGACATGCTTGCCGTCGAGACCGACTCTCAGTGCGTACCGTCTGCTCGGAGGCAGCTCTATGGCACGTTATTCGGAACAAACAGATTGAAGGAAAAAGAACCTAGGGCATGCACTAAGTTTTCTTCAATGGATCAGCCCTCCATCGACAAACCCACATGGCGAATTTGTCTTTGTGGATCTCGTCGTTCTCTGAGTCGATCTTGTCGTTCTCTGAGTCGATCTCGTCGTTCTCCGAGTCCGATAAATGGTTGTCAACCTTCTCGTCCGTGGCCTGCCATGGCGTCAAGCACAAACACTACATCGAGATCCATTACATTCCATCATTACCAGGTGGAAAAAACTGAAATCTTGGAAAAATTGAAAGGAGATCGAGTTCATACCCTCCTCATCTGGGCACGGTGGTTCTTGAACCAGAATTTGATCTGCTGGGGCTGCACGCCAAGTTCGCGGCTGAGATGGGCGCGCTGGGTCTCATCAGGGTAGAGGAACACCTTGAAAGTCCTGCAGTTTTCAAAAAAGCAAAAAGAAAAAATTTATTACCCTGTACATGGATCACCATAAAAATATGACACAAGAAATAAGCCATAGGAAATGGTGCTTGATCAACCTCTCGAGGATCTGAATCTGGTTGTCACTTAGATCCATTGTTACCAATTTCTTGCTTGCTCGCTCACTCTCCCAGGCTACCTAGAGGAAGGGGATGTGGAGGCAGGAAGATATCTTTGTACTGGATGCTGTGTGACCTCTAGTTTGCTCCTATTTATATATACACGAGAGGGTGGTGTTTCTCCTCTGTCACAGTGCTGGCGCAAAGAAGCGCCCGTCTGTGTGACCTCTGGCTTGCTGCTGGCAGTCTCCTGGCCGGTCTCTCTTAATGCCTCCTCCTATTTGGCTTCTTCCAGCATAAATTGCTTCCTCGGGAGCGCCAGCAGCCGAAACGTTCGCTTTGACTTTTGACCACCTCGGCTGTCTTGAAGGTTTCTCTTTCCAACGCTGGTACACAGCCGACACATTGTGGATGATTTTGAGACGATGCAGCGCATCAAGCGATCCATGCAATTAGCAAAACTGAGCATCACCGTCCACTCCTCCCGTCGTCTAAAGTTCGGCCGGCGACTGTCGTCCCTACAGCAATTTCGTTCTCTTTATGCCTCCTCTCTCTTGGCTTCGTCCCTGTCTTGCTCGGGATCGCCAGCAGCAGCGTGGTAATACTAGTAACTGATGCGATGTAAGAATCTGCAAAGCACTTCAAATCACCCATGATAAAAAAAATTATCAAAACATTTCAAAAAATTCTGAATTTTTTGGATGTGATTATGACCAAATAATTTAGGTGCTTGCAAAATTTGGTGGTGAAATGACATCCGAGGAACTCCGTAAAAAAACCAAGTTTGTGCTGAAAACATGTGAAATTAATGAAGTCGTAGTACAGGTGGGTCACGTTATTCTCTAAATCATAATATTCATATTCTAAGTAAGAAAAGTAGCATAACAATATACCGACCTATTATTGCAAGCACTATCATGTATCACTAGATTGCCAATATGTTTCTTAACTGTACCGTTGCACTCTGCTTTTACAATGGACATTTTGTTACAAAATTTGTTCCTCTACCTGGGAGATTTTATTTAGTCCTTGGTTTTTATTAGCTTGGCACAAACATGAAACTACACAATGGCAAGACATTGACCCTCCGTTTATGTTGCATATATACTTCATTTGAGTTAAACTTCTCAAGTAGCATGCCTTTTTTCTAGAGAAAAGGCATACACCAGACTTTATAAATAAAGCCAACAGGCAGAGTCACGTCACAACCATCCAACCATCACAGAAGCAGAGCAACAGTTAAAAGTACTAATACATGGCATCCCAGCCAATCATGGCACGCAGGCCAGCCTTGAGACCAAAAGAATAGGCGACTAAGTCATCCTCCTAGATCGCCGCAGCAGGGAAGAAGCCGTAGACCTCATCTTAGATAACATGTCGTCGAACGCCTCTAGGTCCACCTCCTTAGTCAATAATCTCCACTGCTACAAAAAGCATTGGCTTTAAATAAGCAATTCACAGGGTTAGCCGGAAAGATGTGCTCAATAGTGAACTTGTTCCTAGTAGTCCACAACAACCAACAGATGGCTGCCCAACCAACCCAGAACATCCTCTTATTCCGTCTGGATAAAGTATTAACACAGCGCCGCAGGTCCTCGAAGGAAGAGGGATTCCAATTAACATGAAGCCAATGAATAATACAACTCCAAAGAAATTTGGCCAGCGAGCAATGAGAAAAATATGTGCTCTGTGTTTTCAAATGCCCCACATAATGCGCATCTATCAGAGCCCGGACCGTTCCTATTCCTAATTTGATCAGCCGCAGGTAATTTACGACGGAAAGCTTGCCACAAGAAAATTTTGATCTTAGAAGGAATACGGGCCAACCAAATATCTTTGAATTTCACTGTATGGGCACCTGAGATAAGTTTGGCGTACGCAGACTTAACTGAAAAACTACCAGAAGAAGAGTGAGGCCAGACAACCGAGTCGTCTTCGTCCGAGAGCAAGGGGAAGCAGGTAGTAAGACGTTGCCAATCATCCAACTCCGTAGGAGAAAGGGATCGCCGGAAGTCAAGGTCCCAGTTGTTAACCGAGAGCTCATAGATAGAGATCTCCGGAGCAAAGCAGTACGAAAACAAGGTCAGGAAGGCCACCACGAGAGTGGTGTCTCCTACCCACCAATCTAACCAGAAGCGAGTGGACTTGCCATTCCTAACTACAAACTTAATGAGGGACCGGAAGATCGGGCGAACTTTAACCAGCTGACGCCAAAACTGAGAGCCACCCAAGAAAGAGGCGAACATGGGGCTCGAGGAAGGGAAATATTTAGCTTTGAGAAGAGATAGCCAGAGGGGGCGATCCTCGAGGGACATTATTTTCCACCACCATTTTATCATGAGGCACTTGTTCATGACCACCGTACTAATGATACCTAAGACCCCCATGTTCTTAGGCCTACAGATGAGATCCCACTTAACCATCCTATATTTGCTCTTATTGTTAGAGGAGTTCCATTAAAAAGCACCCATGTGCTTGTCAAATCCAACGTGAATCCCTCCGGTCAGGACATAAAAGCCCATTAGAAACATAGGAAGGGAAGACAGGCAGGCATTAGTAAGGGCAACCTTGCCCGCCTGGGAATTATAGCGGCCTCTCCACGGCAAAACCCTATTCCCTACTTTGGTCACTGTTGGGGAAAAGTCTTAAGCCAATAGCTTAAGAGGGGAGATTGGGAGGCGCAGGTATTTGAAAGGGAATGAACCAAGAGAGCAGTTCATAGGATGCGCCACTCTCTAAGCTTCAGAGTCAGTTACCCCAGTCACAATGACTTCACTCTTTGAAAAGTTGATTTTAAGACCCGATAGCGCTTCAAAGCATAGAAGAAGGAACTTCAGATGCGTGAGACTAGCCTCATTAAGTTCAACCATAATAATGGTGTCGTCCACGTATTGAAGATGAGTGATGCCATTGGGAATTAGGTGAGAGCTAACATGCGTAATGTGTCCAGCAAGAGCTGCCCGAGAAAGGATATGAGAGAGAGCATCCACTACGAAATAAAAGAGAAGGGGGGAAGCCGGGTCTCCTTGCCTAAGGCCCCTGCCATTGGCAAAGAAATTACTTATCTGACCATTGACCGACACAGCCGTATGGCCTCCCAAGACCAGCTGCATGAGACGAAGAACCACCGCACCCTCGAAACTTTAGCAAGAAGGACTTGGCTAAGGAAGTTCCAGCTTCCTAAGTCGTAAGCCTTCTCGAAGTCAAGTTTGAGAACCACTGCCTTAGTTCCCTTGGTTCACAAGTCATGGACAATCTCATGCAAGCATAGAAGACCATCCAGAATAAATCTGCCCTTTATAAACGCCGATTGGAAAGGACTAATGCCACGATGGGCGATCGGAGAGAGCCTGGTAGCCAGACCCTTAGCCGGGAGCTTCGCAAAATTATTAAGGCAATGGGCCTAAATTGGGAATCAGGTCAGACCCTTTGACTTTGGGAATGAGAGTGAGCATTGCGTAATTCAATCTAGAGATTTCAACAGTTCCCAGCCAAAAACCTTGGATAATCGCCTGTATGACGCCCTTTAACTGAGGCCAGAACTGCCTAAAGAAAGGAATGGAGAAGCCATCAGGCCTAGAGGCCGCGTTAGAGTTGGCAGATAGGATCGTTTCAAAGATCTCCTCTTCAGAAAGAGGAATCATCAATCCCTCGTTCTCATCGCTCGAAATCTTCTCGTGGGGGACCAAAAGGTAGAAGCCAGCCTAAAACCCACCTCAGGTTTAGCGGAAAGGAGAGTAGAGAAGAAATGGACCACATGTTGCATAATCGCAGATTGATCAGAAACCCTGACACCATCGATAAGGAGGCTATCAACCAGACATCGCCGACGCCTACCATTCGCGATAGCAAAGAAATAGGACATGGGCGAGTCACCCTTTAAAGTCCAGTTAAAAGTGCCTCTTTGCTTCCAATACACTTCCTCCTGACTATGGACATCCAGAAGGGCCTCTTCAAGGCCGTACCAAATCTTCCACTCGGCGGGGGACAGGCCCATGCCGTCCGCATGAGCATCAAGCGCGCCAATTTGAGCAGCCAGCCAAACTTTGTCACGCCTTGACTCAGCAAAGTGATTTTTAGACCAACCACGGAAAAATCTATGGAGAAAGTAGGAGCACTGATGCCAGTCGTCCATCGGACCAAAAGATCGGCGATTAGAAGACAGGAAAGTCGAAATCTTTTGCGCAATCAAGTTAGCAAAACCCTCAACTAGGAGCCAGGAAGCATCGAACTGAAACCTCGGAAAGGAAACCGGACGAGTGCCATCATCAAGAATCAGAGGGGAATGGTCCGAGCCCACTATTGCCAGGGCTCTGAGAATGGCACGGGGTAACATCGAGTCCCATGTAGAACAAAATAAAACCCTATCAAGGACAGATCAAATGGGAGACGTTTGGCGATTCGTCCAGGTGAAACGGGCCCCAACCCTAGGGATTTCACGAATTGCCATGTCTCTGATGAAAGCATTAATCGCGTCGGCCAGTGGCCACAAGAAGTTAGAGCAACTCTTATCCGAAGGGTAGCGCATCAGGTTAAAGTCTCCCCCAATAAGTAGCGGCAGCTCACAAGAATCTATTTTATTTCGAAGTTCATCCAGAAAAATATAGGACATAGAATGGTCAGCTAGACCATATACCACCATGATTTCTAGTAAAGAATTAAGGGTATGATGAGACACCACCGTGCTAGCCCAAAAAATCCCATGATCAAGGAGGATACCACCCGAATGTCCAACAGAAGCCAGAGATGGCGGAGAGCTCATTTGGGGAGAAGGAAGGTTTGAGAGTCTCAAGAAGACCAATGATATCAATATTTTCAGAACGGACCAAGTCTTTTAGCTGGTCCCTGCGCCCCCTAGCGCCAAAACCCCTAATATTCCATAATAGTGCCTTCATCTAGAAGACAGGTTTTTAATGCGAAGGCTCGACCTACTAAGAGCCATGAAGGATTTAGCTCGTTTACCAGGCCCACGTTTAGACATAGCCGAGGGAGCCTGACTCCTATCAGTTCCCTCCCCATCCCCACCGTCCACAACTAGTGGGGCAGTAGATCCCAGCCCAGCCTCCTTGGCTTTAGCGATGTCAGCCTGAGCTATTTCGTTTGCCCTAATAATTCCAAGCAAGGAAGAAGGCATACCCAAACTAGCATCATAAGAGATACCAACATCTTCTAAAATACGAAGCAAATGATCATCGGATTGAGACTGAAGCACTAAATGCAATGGAGAATGAGCAGAGGGGTTAGGAGAGGGGGGGGCATGGACGCGAACCTGAAGGAGGCAAATCCCTAGCCGCAGCGTGCCGAGCGGCCTGGTCAGCAACCCACTCACCATTGTTCGAGACGCGACCGCTCTTGCGGGTCGTGGAAGCCGGCGAGCGCAACGGCGCAGGGCGAGCATGGCAGGGAGACGCCGCAGTAGAAGATGGGCCCGAGGCCGTACCCATATCAGCATCCAGCCTACGGCATAATCCAACCGCAGACTGCCTTGAGTCACCTAACGCCCTGCTTTTAGCGGAGTACTTCTTGACTGACAACTTCTTCTTCTTTTTCAAGGTCAAGGGACCGGCCAGGGGCCAATCTTCAATGCCCGAGAGGGAAGGAGAGGCAGGGCGAGCTGGTAGGTTAGAGGACACCGCCGAGAATGGTGTTCCCTTGGCCCCACCAGAAGCCGTGGCCCCTCCAACAGAGCCCGACAGCGAATCTTTGGCCCCCCACCAGCCGGAGCATTCTCCTTCAGCATATCCTGGTCTTCTGGAGAGAGCCCGTCCCACTCTGACTGGGTAAAGCGATGATCATTGCAGTGGATAGAATCCTCCGGTAAGCCGTCATCGTCCTTGCTCTTGTCATCGTTGCTGGCAGTAGGAGGCGGGGGAGGAGGCGGAGGCGACACCAGGCCCGAGTCACCCTCCACCCGGACACTGAGCCGGAAGCCTCCAGCCGAGAAAGAATGGTCGTTGCACGACCGACTTAAACACACACCACGTTCCTAATGACTCGTGCCATCCCACGAATCAGATCGTGCGTGCATGATCTACGGCTCCCCTATTATCGCGTTTGACCCGATGTGCCATGCCATCCCATGACTCGGTTCATGACGTGGTAGAAACAGGAGCGACCCCAACCTGACACATGGACTCGATGCATGGACTCGGCGCAGACATGCTTGCCGTCGAGACCGACTCTCAGTGCGTACCGTCTGCTCGGAGGCAGCTCTATGGCACGTTATTCGGAACAAACAGATTGAAGGAAAAAGAACCTAGGGCATGCACTAAGTTTTCTTCAATGGATCAGCCCTCCATCGACAAATCCACATGGTGAATTTGTCTTTGTGGATATCGTCATTCTCTGAGTCGATCTTGTCGTTCTCTGAGTCGATCTCGTCGTTCTCCGAGTCGGATAAATGGTTGTCAACCTTCTCGTCCGTGGCCTGCCATGGCGTCAAGCACAAACACTACATCGAGATCCATTACATTCCATCATTACCAGGTGGAAAAAACTGAAATCTTGGAAAAATTGAAAGGAGATCGAGTTCATACCCTCCTCATCTGGGCACGGCGGTTCTTGAACCAGAATTTGATCTGCTGGGGCTGCACGCCAAGTTCGCGGCTGAGATGGGCGCGCTGGGTCTCATCAGGGTAGAGGAACACCTTGAAAGTCCTGCAGTTTTCAAAAAAGCAAAAAGAAAAAATTTATTACCCTGTACATGGATCACCATAAAAATATGACACAAGAAATAAGCCATAGGAAATGGTGCTTGATCAACCTCTCGAGGATCTGAATCTGGTTGTCACTTAGATCCATTGTTACCAATTTCTTGCTTGCTCGCTCACTCTCCCAGGCTACCTAGAGGAAGGGGATGTGGAGGCAGGAAGATATCTTTGTACTGGATGCTGTGTGACCTCTAGTTTGTTCCTATTTATATATACACGAGAGGGTGGTGTTTCTCCTCTGTCACAGTGCTGGCAGTCTCCTGGCCGGTCTCTCTTAATGCCTCTTCCAATTTGGCTTCTTCCATCCCTGTATTGCTCCGGAGCGCCAGCAGCAGAAACGTTCGCTTTGACTTTTGACTACCTCGGCTGTCTTGAAGGTTTCTCTTTCCAACGCTGGTACACAGACGACACATTGTGGACGATTTTGAGACCATGCAGCGCATCAAGCCATCCATGCAATTAGCAAAACTGAGCATCACCGTCCACTCCTCCCGTCGTCCAAAGTTCGGCCGGCGACTTTCGTCCCTAGAGCAATTTCGTTCTCTTTATGCCTCCTCTCTCTTGGCTTCGTCCCTGTCTTGCACGCGAGCGCCAGCAGTAGCGTGGTATTACTAGTAACTGATGCGATGTAAGAATCTGCAAAGCACTTCAAATCACACATGATAAAAAAACTTAGTAAAACATCTAAAAAATTCTGAATTTTTTCGATGTGAATATGACCAAATAATTTAGGTGCTTGCAAAATTTGGTGGTGAAATGACATCCGAGGAACTCTGTAAAAAAAACCAGGTTTGTGCTGAAAACATGTGAATAGTAACATGGTGAGCATCATTTGTGTTGGAAACTATGTTTGGGCAATGCTTCACGATATATTGATCGGTGCAAAGCGCACGTATATATGGAGTACAAAGTGGGCCACAACCTCAACTATACAAGGACTAGGAGGTGGGCCAGACTATACAATAGACATGTACAAACCATATATTCAACACCCCCCCGCAGTCGAAGCGTCGCCGGAGACGCAAAGACTGGACCTGAACTCCTCGAAAACAGAAGTAGGCAGTCCTTTCGTCATGACGTCGGCGAACTGCTGCGCCGTCGGGACGTGGAGGACCCGGATGCGCCCGAGAGCCACCTGCTCACGAACAAAGTGTATATCGAGCTCAATATGCTTCGTTCGACGATGATGGACCGGGTTGGCGGAGAGGTAGACGGCGGAGACGTTGTCGCAGTAGACGAGCGTGGCCTTGTGAACATCACAAAGCAACTCCTGTAGCAGCTGACGGAGCCAAGAGCATTCAGCAACGGCGTTAGCCACGCGCGATACTCAGCCTCGGCACTCGAGCGGGAGACGGTGGGCTGTCGCTTGGAAGACCAAGAGATCAGGGACGGCCCAAGGTAGACACAGTACCCCGAGGTGGAGCGCCGTGTGTCGGGGCAGCCAGCCCAGTCCGCGTCAGAGTAGGCGACGAGGTCGGTGGAGGCGGAGACCGTCAACGTGAGTCCCAAAGACTGGGTGCCGCGTATGTATCGGAGGATACGCTTCACCAGAGTCCAGTGAGAGTCGCGCGGAGCATGCATGTGTAGACAGACCTGCTGAACGGCATACTGCAAGTCGGGGCGCGTGAGGGTCAGGTACTGCAGGGCGCCCACGATGGAGCGGTAGAAGGCCGCATCTGATGCAGGCGAACCCTCCAAAGCGGAGACCTTGGCCTTGGTGTCGACTGGCGTGGGAGCAGGCTTGCAGTTAAGCATGCCAGCTCGGTCGAGAAGCTCATGGGCATAGCGCTGCTGATGCAGGAAGAACCCATCTGGCCGTCGAACCACCTCAATGCCAAGGAAATAATGCAGAGGACCCAAATCCTTCAGGGCAAACTCATCACGAAGACGAGCAGTGAGCCGCTGGAGGAGCGCGACAGTGGATGCCGTCAGAATGATGTCGTCGACGTAGAGCAGCAAGTAGGTCGTGTCAGCTCCGTGATGATACACGAAGAGGGACGACGGAGCGAGTCGATGTAAACCGAAGCGTCTGCAGGAATGCGGCGATGCGCTGGTACCAGGCTCGAGGTGCCTGCTTTAGCCCGTAGAGAGAACGGGAGAGCAGGCACACATGATCGGGATGCGTGGCGTCGACGAAGCCGGTGGGCTGCTCTCAGAACACCTGCTCAGCGAGGTGGCCGTGCAAGAAGGCGTTGGACACATCCAACTGATGCACAGGCCATGCTCGGGAGACGGCTAGCTGGAGCACGGTGCGGATCGTGCCCGGTTTTACAACCGGGGCAAAAGTGTCGGTGAAGTCCACGCCCGCGCGTTGCCGAAAGCCCCGAACCACCCAGCGAGCTTTGTAGCGCTCGAGAGTGCCATCCGGGTTAGTCTTGTGCCGAAAGACCCACTTGCCCATGATAATGTTGGCACGGGGCGGCCGAGGAACAAGCTGCCAGGTACGATTCCGCTGGAGCGCGTCGAACTCTTCCTGCATCGCAGCGAGCCAATGAGGATCCCGAAGGGCGGCTCGAGCTGACGATGGGAGAGGAGAGGGCTCAGCAGCGGAAGCAGCGAGAAGATACTCATCGCTAGGGTACCGCGTGCTCGGACAACGGGTGCCGACCCGAGAGCGAGTCATCGGGCGGGGCAGTGGGTCCGGAGGGGAGGCGGGCGGTGATGAAGACGAGCCCGCCTCCAACGAGACCGCCGCGGACGAGGCGGCGGGCGAGGCCGCCGCGGACGAGGCGGCGGGCGAGGCCTCGGGCGAGGCCGCGCGGGCGACCGACGAGGAGGCCGCCGCGTGGCGGCGGAGGAGGCCTCGGCGTGGCGGCGGAGGAGGCCGCCGGCAGGGTCGGCCGGGACACCGTGGCGTCGCTGGCGCCGAGGGGGTGCAGCCCTAAGGCAGCCAAACGGGAGAGACTCGACCCGTGGCGCGGAGGGCACCTCAAAGCCGGAGGCAGCCCAGAGAGGCACGGGCGGCCATCACCGGAGCGGCAAGGTCAAGATCGTCCGAAGGTACTGCTGAAACGGAAAGACCATCTCATCAAAGTAAATGTGTCGTGAAGTGATGACCCGATGAGAGATGGGATCATAGCAGCGTAGCCTTTGGTGTTAGGAGGATAGCCGAGAAAGATGCAAGCCACGCATCAAAAGTGCGAGCTTATGAGGAGCGGTGGAAGCGATCTTTGGGTAGCACAGCAAATCAAGATGCGGAGCTCGGCATAGGAGGGTGGCGTGCCAAACAACAGGTGATGAGGAGCGAAGTTCCCGCGAGTGCGACAGGGACGAATGTTAATGAGTAGTGATGCGGTGGCAAGCGCGTCGGGCCAAAAACGTGGTGGCACGTTGGCGTGAAAGAGGAGGGTGCGAACGCAGTCATTGAGAGTGCGTAGCACGCGCTCAGCGCGGCCGTTTTGTTGCGAAGTGTACGGGCAAGTAAGACGAAAGATCGTGCCGTGTGTGGCGAGAAGATTGCGGATTGCAAGGTTATCAAACTCCTTCCCGTTGTCTGTTTGCAACGCATGGATGGGACGTCCAAACTGCGTGGAGACATAGGAGTAGAAGGCGGTGAGAGTGGCAACAGAGTCCGACTTTCGCCGCAACGGGAAGGTCCACACATAGTGCGAAAAATCATCAAGGATGACAAGATAATAAAGATAGCCCGTGTTACTTGCAACGGGAGAGGTCCAAACATCACTATGAATTAACTCAAATGGGTATGACGCGACATGCGAGGAAGTGCTAAAAGGAAGGCGAGCATGTTTGCCTAGGCGACAAGCATGACAAGTGTGATCGTCGATCTTATTACACGTGAATGAAAAACTCCAAGAATGTGGCGAAGAGTGGCGATGTTGGGATGACCGAGACGAAGCGTGCAAAGATCCACTCCAGTGAAAGCGCCATGGGTGCAGCAACGGATGAGGTAGGTGAGTGGACCGGTAGAGCTCGTCGGGCTGTCACATCGGTGGAGCACCATCCGGGTACGGGCATCCTTGACAGAAAAGCCAAACATGTCAAATTCAACGGTAACAGGATTTTCACGTGTAAGAGAACGAACGGAAACAAGATTTTTAATGATGTCAGGAGAAACAAGCACATTAGAAAGATGTAATGGCAATGAGTTAGAAGGAAAAGCAGCATGGCCGACATGAGTAATGGGCATGGAGGAGCCGTCACCCACGGTAATGCGAGCAGCGGTGTGAACGGGGTTAGCGGCAAGAAGGTTACCGGGGTTGGCGGCCATATGAGCCGTGGCTCCGGTGTCCATATACCAGTCGCCGCCGCCGGTGTACTGCTGCGGTGTGGGAGCGGTGTGCAGAGCCGCTAGGAGTGCGGGATCCCAAGGCGCCGGCGGGAGGGCCGGAGTAGACGGCGCCGGCTGAGGCGGTGGCGCCACATACCCATAGCCTGAGGGGCCGTAGAGCGGTGCAGGCTGGTACGCCTGAGGGTACGCCTGAGGAGCCGCGTACAGGGCCTGGTGAGTGGCCGGGCGGGCGCCGAAGGAGCCGGGGACGGGGGCACGCGGGATAGGCATGGAGTACGCGTGTACAACCCCCGTCCACGGGTTCTGGCCGGCTTGCCAGGGCGCCGGCAGCGGCGGGTGCTGCGGCTGGCGGGGCCCCGCCATGGGCAGCGGGCTGCTGCGCTCTGCCTTGCATGCGGCCTCCACGATCGCGACGCCGCCCGCGCCGCTGCTGCTCGGCGGGGCGGAGGGGCTCGCGACGGACCGGTAGGGGAACCCGGCGGCGGCGGCGCTGGAAGGGCCATGGCGGCATGTGGTGGAGTCGGGGCGGTGGGCGGCGCACCGCCACGGGTACCGGCGGTGAGGGCCGTGTGCGTGGCCCGGGTGCGTGACATCCGCATCCGCCTCTCCTCCAGCTTCAGGTACGCGACGATCTTGGGGAAGGTCGGGTTGGTGATGAGGGGGATGTTGGAGGCGGCGTTCCCGAAGTCGTCGTTCAGGCCCGCGATGAGGGTGCTGAGGAGGAGCTCGTCGGAGACCTTCTCGCCGAGGTCACGGAGCTCGTCAACGAGCTTCTTGAGGCGCATGCAATAATCGTCAACAGACGACTCGAGCTGCTGGCACCCAAAAAACTCGCCGTGCAGGAAGACCTTGCGTTGGAGCGCGTTGTCGGTGAAGAGGCCGTTGAGCTTGGTCCAAACGGCGTGAGCGTCGTCGTTGGCGGAGACCACCGTGTGGAAGAGGTCCTTCGAGATGGTTGTGTAGAACCAGCGGATGAGGGTGGCGTCGATAGCCGTCCACTCCTCATCGTCCGCCATGAAGCGGGAGTCCATGGAGCCATCAATGTGATCCCGGAGATTGTACTCACGGAACACAAGAGAGAAGTACGTCTTCCAGGCATAGTACGTGGAGGTGAGGTGGTCGAGGACGACGGGAACCCGCGCGAGGATGTTGAGGTCGCGGATGACGACCGGGTCGGGACCCTCGAACGGGTTGGTGCGGCGGCTGCCACTACAAGAAATATGTCAACTTATGACCTTCTGTCAGTGACCCTCGAAGAATTGGTCATAAATCTATGACCATTTTAGACCAATTGGTCAAAAGCTGTTCAGGGGGCTCCAAACCTCGAACCATTGCGCACCATTTTGGTCGAAGGTCGTAATTTCCTTACACTAAATGGTCACAAAGCAAACAGTGCTAGTCCGCTGCCTTATTTCTAGTTGTTAACGACCAATATAGATGGTCATAGCCTTGTAAATTGTGGTGGGTTGCTATGACTAGGCTCCACCTCATCACTTTTGCCTATGTGTCATGTCCATGTGGCAGTTTTTGCCCTAGGTTGTGAAGCAACCTATATTTCTGTCATTCCCAAAATTCCCAAAAAAATCTCATAAATTCTTTGGGTCATATCTTCGTCAAATATGTAAAAACCTTCCTTGCCTAGTTCAAAAATAATTCAAAAATATTCATTTTCCTATTTTGTTCAGAGTAACAGTTTGTGAAGGAAGTACCACTTTGGCATGTCCAAATAGTATCCATTTTCTACAGTGCTTTCCTATGCCCAAATAACCATCCTCCACCAAATGCCAGCTCAATCCATTCATTATTTTGAGCCGAGCTTCAACATTCAGATTTATGTCCGGTGTGGTGGTTTGCAAAGCAATTACCACCTAGGCTCCTCCTTTTGAGCTGAAAATTTGTGAAAACGGTCTTCTTAGTAACTGATCATCCTCAGCCAAAACTCACGCCCATTATCCATGTACATTTCCGTACCACTAATCAAACACTTGGCTGCTAATTCATGTTTGAGCATCGATTGGTCTCCTCATGAGAATCTTATGTTGTAATTTTCTTCCTAGCACCAACCTGGGGAGTGCCCAACCCACTAGACATGCCTAGGCCGCCCAGAACACATGGCAACGCCACGGTCACGCGGTGACCACGCGGCGGGCATGCGAGTTCTGGCACGCTCTAGAGTTGGGGCCCTCGCCACCGCCCAAACCTCGACGATCGCCACCAAACCATGTATTTATGATTAAATAGGTCCTTATGTAACTAGAAATGATTTTTGGAAAAAATACATAGCAAACTATGAGGCAGCTGCAGTTCAAATTTGACTCGCTTCCAGCTGAATCGGCAGAAATTTGTCTTTTTCACGAGAGGTGGATCAAAATTTTTTACACCAGACCATTTTGTCAATTGTGCATTCAATATGGCCTAGTATTTTATAAAAATGATTTGGTCCAATTTTGCAACAATTATTTGGTAGTTCCTTCACAAAAAAACCTCCTTTCGGGCACTCGAAAAATGGAAAATGGTTTTTTCGTCCAACGAAAATGAAAACTTCCTTAGGCAACATTGTTTGCTATTCCAATATGCACCCTTGTGCACAATATGAGATCATTTGAACAAACTATGCCATGAATGTGGCCATAAGATTGATCATTTGGCTTGAAAGCCATGAATCTTCACACTTGATAGCTCATTTCTGAGAACACTTTTTTAAAATAATTACCGTATTACAAGTTTATTATTTTTCCTGGAAACTTGGTCACATATAATGACACAATGCGAAGGTTTTCCAATTTTTTGATTTTTTTTGAATTTTTTATGCCCGTTTCAAAATGCGGTCAAAACGGCGGGCTTGACCGTTCCTAGCTAGTGGTTGAATCTTGGAATTTTTTTGGTGTTTCTATGATTAAATAGATACTTATGTACCTAGAAATGATTTTTTGAAAAAATAAGGAGCAAACTATGAGGCAGCTACAGTTCAAATTTGACCCGCTTTCGGTGAATCGGCGACAATTTGTCTTTTTCATCGAGGTGGATCAAAACTTTTTTCACCCAACCGATTTGTCAATTGTGCATTATATATGGCCTAGTATTTTATAAAAATGATTTGGTCCATTTCTGCGACAATTATTTGGTAGTTCCTTCACAAAAAAACCTCCTTTCGGGCACTCGAAAAATGGAAAATGGTTTTTTCGTCCAACGAAAATGAAAACTTCCTTAGGAAACATTGTTTGCTATTCCAATATGCACCCTTGTGCACAATATGAGATCATTTGAACAAACTATGCCATGAATGTGGCCATAAGATTGATCATTTGGCTTGAAAGCCATGAAACTTCACACTTGATACCTCCTTTTTGAGAACACTCTTTTAAAATAATTACCGTATTACAAGTTTATTATTTTTCCTGGAAACTTGGTCACATATAATGACACAATGCAAAGGTTTTCTAATTTTTTGATTTTTTTTGAATTTTTTATGCCCGTTTCAAAATGCGGTCAAAACCGCGGGCTTGACCGTTCCTAGCTAGTGGTTGAATCTTGGAATTTTTTTGTTGTTTCTATGATTAAATAGGTCCTTATGTAACTAGAAATGATTTTTGTAAAAAATAAATAGTAAGCTATGAGGCAGCTGCAGTTCAAATTTGACCCGCTTCCAGCTGAATCGGCAGAAATTTGTCTTTTTCATGAGAGGTGGATCAAAACTTTTTTCACCCAACCATCTGGTCAATTGTGCATTAAATATGACCTAGTATTTTAGAAAAATGATTTGGTCCAATTTTGCAACAATTATTTGGTAGTTCCTTCACAAAAAACCTCCTTTGGGCACTCGGAAAATGAAAATGGTTTTTCGTCCAAAGAAAATGAAAACTTCCTTAGGCAACATTGTTTGCCATTCTAATATGCACCCTTGTGCACAATATGAGATCATTTGAACAAACTATGCCATGAATGTGGCCATAAGATTGATCATTTGGCTTGAAAGCCATTGATCTCCACACTTGATAGCTCGTTTCTGAGAACACTTTTTAAAAATAATTGCCGTATTACAAGTTTGTTATTTTTCCTGAAAACTTGTCCACATATAATGACACAATGCGAAGGTTTTCCAATTTTTTGATTTTTTTGGAATTTTTTATGCCCGTTTCAAAATGCGGTCAAAACCGCGGGCTTGACCGTTCCTAGCTAGTGGTTGAATCTTGGATTTTTTTTGGTGTTTCTATGATTAAATAGGTCCTTATGTAACTAGAAATGATTTTTGTAAAAAATAAATAGCAAACTATGAGGCAGCTGCAGTTCAAATTTGACCCGCTTCCAGCTGAATCGGCAGAAATTTGTCTTTTTCACGAGAGGTGGATCAAAACGTTTTACACCCAACCATTTGGTCAACTGTGCATTAAATATGTCCTAGTATTTTAGAAAAATGATTTGGTCCAGTTTTGCAACAATTATTTTGGAGGTCCTTCACGAAAAATCCTCCTTTTGGGCACTCGAAAAATGGAAAAGTGATTTAAAAGAACTCATTTCTCGTAACCCTTTAAAAAAATATTTGTCTTATTTCAATTAATGATTATTCCTGAAAACCATAGTCAAATTTGCTGACACAATGAGAAGTTTTTTTTCTTCAAATTTTCAGGTCATAATAAAATAGCTAACATAATTTGGCACCTTACTTTTAGTCAATTGCACCAATTTAAATGGTCAAAATATCATACCAGATATGCGCGCTCGATTGGTCCAGGGCCTCTCACGCGGATCGTGGATTAATCACCGTCGGATCCTCCTGGATCCAACGGCCCGCACCTCACCCTTTGACGGTCTCACCCACCCACCGCGAGCTACCCAAAAAAAACCCACCACTCCTCTCTCTGCTCGCGCAGCGAACCCTAGCGCCCCGCACACCACTCCCTCCCTCTGGATCTCGACGCGCCGCCGCCCCCACCCCACTGCTCCCTGTGGATCTCGACGCGCCGCCGCCCCCAACCCCACTCCCTCCCTCTGGATCTCCCGTCCTGCCCTCTTCCCCCGAAGCAGCAGCGTCGCTCCTCTCCGCCCGGATCGCGATGGCCGCCGCCGCCGTCGCCGCCGACTCCAAGATCGACAACCTCCGCGACGCCGTCGCCAAGCTCGGCGAGATCAGGTGCCCCGCCCGACCCATCCCTCTTCCCTCCCCCGGATCTAGCGGCCAGTAGGCGCCCACTCCGCTCCCGCTCACCTGTTTTTTCTGCTCTGTTTTGTCGGTGACGACGCAGCGAGAACGAGAAGGCCGGGTTCATCAGCCTCGTCTCGCGCTACCTCAGGTAATAATGCGAATCTCCCTCCCGATTCCTCCTTGCGTATGCTCGCTCGCTCGCGCGTGGGTGGGTGGTTTCTGACGGCGGTGCTGTGCTCTCTGTGTCTGTTCTGCAGCGGCGAGGCGGAGCAGATCGAGTGGAGCAAGATCCAGACCCCCACCGATGAGGTGGTGGTGCCCTACGACACCCTTGCGCCCCCTCCCGAAGGTACCATCTCATCTCAGATGCTTTTTCCTGTGGTCGATTCGGATTCGATTCGAATGTTCACCACCTTTGCTTGTGTGCATGCTCAGGTGTGGACGCTGAATGCTGGATCGTGTGTGTGTGCTGCAGATCTCGACGCCATGAAGGCGCTGCTCGACAAGCTCGTGGTGCTCAAGCTCAACGGAGGCCTCGGCACCACCATGGGCTGCACCGGCCCCAAGTGAGCACCCCACCCCACCCATCCTCTTCACTGCTCCAGAACAATTGATTCACCTTGCATATGTGTGGAACGTGCTACTTTCAGTTATATTCGTCCCGACACTGTAGTCTCACAGCTTGCATATGTGTGGATGGAGCTTGCATATTCTGGTTTCTTCGTGCGATCCTGCTGCTTATGATGGTCTCTGCCTGGTTATTAGAGGTTTTTTCTGCTAGTACTTGTAAGGCAATATAATTGGTTGTTTTGTGCTGCTGGCCATTAATTAAACATGATCAGTATGTATACTTCTTTGAGATAGACATTTCATGCATGTTTATGAGGTACGAATTCTACAGATGTCACAAAATATTGGTGGCAAAGTGTCTTCTTATCTTTATATTTGCTTAGCTAAAATCTTAGAGTAACAATAACTGTACTTGACAAGTAAACATTAGCATCTTAAATGATCATCTTAAATGATTAGCTAAAATGATGTAGGAGTAGTAGAAACTTCATGGTTGATCCTGATTGCTGAACATGGGAGATGCATCTTCTTTTGCATATCAATTACATAGTAGTACTATGTAATGCTTGCCGATGTGGTACATTCAATACTGGCAGCACTGGCCATTAATTACACTTGCCATTATTAAGTAGACAGAGATCGATGCATGGTACTTACAAAGGTAGTCTGATTAAAAAAACGGTCGTGCTCATGATTATTATATATGCACTTGCTCGGTTCATTGTTTGCAGTTCTGCTACACAAACTGACTGACATTACACAATAAAATGTAGCAGATTTGCAGCCCACTAGCACAAATTAATTATGCTGGCAACTTGGTGAAGGAACAAGTATAGGCATATCATTAAGTACACCAAGTCGAATGATTGTCATCATCATCTGATCTGAATGCTAATAAACTGCTTTCATTTCATCTCTGCAGCTTGTGTTCTCTGATTTGAATCACTTGTGGCTGCCAACTTAACTCTGTTTCAACACTTTATATTTTCAGACGAGGACCAAGAAGAAGCTGAAACCTAGGGACCCATGAAGCACTGCACTGGCCAGCAAGAGAAAGGGATACCCAAGTGAAACGCACCAGCTGAATTTACCCTGCCGTCTCCTTATATTAGCTTCTTGATTGATACCATAGTATCTTATTGTTACCAGTAGTACCTTTTAAGTTCCTGCTGCTGCTGGGTTTAAACACCCTAAATGCGTACTCTAGCTGAATAGTACTATGGATTCCTGTTGCATCATGGGTTCTGTTGATGAGCCCCTAAATACTCTTGATGGTGCTTAAGGGATGCTAGTTACAAATTCCTGCTGTTATCATCACATGGGTTCTGTTCTGTTGGAATAGATGAATGTATGCTTGTTTACATGGCAGGCAGCTTGGTTCAGTAGTTTCAGTAGTTTTATAACAGCAGCAGTAGCACAAATTTAATTGCATGCTTATGATCCTGTTAACACATGCTGATGCTCATTTTACTCATGCACATGCTCATGATCTTCTTAGTTAAGACTGTAACTACTCCATTTGATTGCATGATCTCTATTTGATCTAATGGTAGCTTTATGTTCACTCTTTGACAACAAACCTTTTTAGCTCTTTCTCATGATCCTTGTGGGCATTTATATTAGTCCATGGAGCTGTTGCTCTAGCAGATGTTGCTCTGCTTGACATCTCACAGTCCACTGGATCGGCTATGACATCTCATAGTCCATAGTTTATAATCAGGTTTCTGTTTGACAGCTTCACAGTCAACAGTTACATGATAATTCTATAATGCTGAAGCTATATTCCTATCTGCTCAACAGTTACATGATAATTCTATAATGCTGAAGCTATATTCCTGTCTGCTCAACAGTTACATGATAATTTTGTAATGCTGAAGCTATATTTGTTGCGTGTGTCTTAATTTTTTTATTCTGTAATGATGATATGAAATGTCACGCATGTCATTATTGGTGTTGTTGCTGTGGTTGTCGGAGGTGTTGCTGCTGCATCTGGCGGAGCTGTAGTCCGAGAAGTTCAAGGATGAGATCATCCTTGATGGCAACGACATCAAGCTCGTCTCCCGCTCAGCCGCCCTCATCAACTAGGTGAATCAAGCAGGACCCAGAATCTGTCTTTGGTCATGTGCATATTGTGCTCCCTGAATAATTTGGTTGATGTGATGCAATTGATATGGTATCATGCTTGCTTATGCTCTTTGCGGAAACTAGTATGCTAGATGTGCTTAGAAATCATTGCAATGTCTTCAGATGTTGGATGTCGAGTGTTCTTTCTTTGCGGAAACTAGTATGCTAGATGCTAGTGTTCATATTGTGCTCAATACACTACTTGTTTTCCTGTATAGTTTTCTTACTTGTTTTCCTTTATGCGTTCACTCTTTTTCTGGAGCTCCAAGCCTAATTTTTTCCCTTTATGTTCACTCTTTTACAGGAACTCCACTCCTAATTTTTCTGAGTGTGAAGCCGTGAAGCCAAGTGCGAAGCAGTGAAGCCGTTCTTTTGGCTCTGTAGTAGACTGTAAAGTGTAATATTGTAACGGGTTGTAAAAGGCTATGTAGTGTTATTTGATGAACTATGTTTGTTCTGTCCTGTTTGAAATAGCAGTGATGTATGTTGAGAAGATATGGAAACTTCACCAGTGGGACCCACTTATGAATATAATCTGAGCAATTTTGAAATTTCTGACATGTGGGACTCATGTATGGCATTATGACTTGTGGGACCCTTCTGACTAGTGGGACCAGCTCCAAAATATAATTATTGAAAATAGAAAATCAATTGATTGTAAGAAGGCCAAGGCCCAAAAACAAAGAAGCTGAAATACTAGGCTTGGCCCAAGTAGCCCACAAGAATTCACAGAAAAATAATAATATAAAAGGCTGAATTGTTGGGCTAGGCCCATGTAGAAAACCGATTTGGACCGGGCTGAATCTTGTGCCACATCAGCTTGCCACGCTGGATGCCTACGTGGCCTGGGGGAGGTTGCTAGTGACCAAAAATTTGGTCAAAGAACCAACGACCTTTTACATATCACAGAGAAGGTCGCTATAGTCAGTTAATGACCCTCAGCTTTTGACCTTCTGTTTTTGGTCACAAAAAGGTCGCAAATGAAAAACTATGACCTTTCAGCGACCAATAGTGAGGGTCACAAGTTGACATATTTCTTGTAGTGTGCGGGAGGTGCCGGTGGAGCCGGGAGAGGCCATGGCCGGTGGGTTAGGGCGGCGGCGCGAGCGGCGACGCGGCAGGAGGGGAGGCGCGCGCGACGGCGCGACAGAGAGATGGCGGCCTTGGCGTGGAGCGGCGCGCAGGGCTAGCGGAAGCGCGGGCGGCGGCGGCTGACCAAGGCGGGCGCGGGCGGCGAGGGACGCGCGCGCGGCGGCGGCGGCGCGAGGTTGCGGCGGCGGCGGTGGTGGCGGCAGCGGCGGCGGCGATGGGATCGCGGCGGCGGCGGCGGCGCGAGTTAGGGTTAGGATCGAAGGTATGATACCATGTTGGAAACTATGTTTTGGCAATGCTTCACGATATATTGATTGGTGCAAAGCGCACGTATATATGGAGTACAAAGTGGGCCACAACCTCAACTATACAAGGACTAGGAGGTGGGCCAGACTATACAATAGACATGTACAAACCATATATTCAACAATTTGTATTCTGTTTTGTATGAAGATCATTTGATGTTTTTTGGTGACCATACTTTGCAAGCTCCTAAAACATTTGCTCATAATCATGCCGACGAAATTTCAGAATTTTTTAATTTTTCAATATTTTTTCGAATTTACTGTTTACTCCATGGGTGCACCAAAGTGGGTGGAGCCACTACTTTCCAAAGAGTATATGGACCTGCCTCTGTACGGGTCCTACTGGGGTTTGGATGCAACAAACAAATGTAGCTACACAAATGTATGGCTTGTTAACCATTATAATCAATTCTACAATATTTTAGCATGCAATTAGTAGGCATTAATTTTCAGCTTCTCAGTTCTGTATGGATATCAGATTAATCAAGTCATAGTACAGGCGGGTCGTTATCCTCTAAATCATAATATTCATATTCAAAGTAAGAAAAGTAGCATAACAATATACCGACCTATTATTGCAAGCACTATCATGTATCACTAGATTGCCAATATGTTTCCTTAACTGTACCATTGCACTCCTTTTACAATGGACATTTTGTTACAAAATTTGTTCCTCTACCTGGGAGATTTTATTTAGTCCTGGCTTTTTTATTAGCTTGGCACAAACATGAAACTACACAACGGCAAGACATTGACCCTCCATTTCTGTTGCATATATACTTCATTTGAGTTAAACTTCTCAAGTAACATGCCTTTTTTCTTCAAGATTATTTCCAGACATTTGTTCCAAAAATATGATACATGCTTCTGACATAAAACTACAACAACTCATAAGAACTACAATCATTTCCTCTTGCCAAACTTTTTTATTACTTCCTCCACAACCATTATACCTACCATGCATATATATGTAAGAGTCATTTTACAATGCATCCGGATGATATGGACCATCCATCGGAGCAAATTCGATGGTCCAGATCTGATGCAATACGCTGATGTCATGTGTATTATATCAGACCCGAGGGGCATTTTCAGGAGAAAAAATATTTCGAACTGATCAGATTTTCCCTCCCAAATATTTCGAGGGTATTCTCGGTACGAATGTGAGGGCTATTTTCGGTTTGATTTTTATCCCGTTCGCTAGGGTTTATTCCTCGCCGCCGCTAGGGTTTATTCCTCGCCGCCGCTAGGGTTTTAATCCTCGCCAGCAGGATCTAGCCGCTCGTCGCAGCACCTCCCTCCCTCCTCGCCGGCAGGATCTAGCCGTGTGTCGTGGCCCCTCCCTTCCTCCACCCCGATTCCCTCGCGATCTCGCACCACCTTTTCAACGAAGAACATGAGAGGAGGCGCACTGCCCTCCCCGCGGCCGCCACCGGCGAAGATTCGGCGCCATCCCAACTCCCTGTCCTCCATGCGGATGCCTATGCCACAAGGTTATAGGCAACCTCTTTCCCACACCCCAATTGGTTGTTGCGTCCTCTACATATCACCTCTCCGCCATGGATGCAGCTTTGATCTGGCCATGCATCTCGTTCGATGGCAAGGTAGTTGGGTATGGATCATGTTCCGCGGGACTAGATGAAGCCGGCCGCCGGCCTCGACCTCCAGCCCCCGACTGCAAGATCTACAAACGGTCAATCGTTGCATTCAACATGTATTCTTTCAATTTGGCTGATAGGTGAGATTTGGAGATCAATAGAGACGATAAACTATTAATTTTGGAATGTACTATAAACAATTCATAACTTATGTTGCTCAATATTTATGACGCTCGCTTCTTCTTGTGCAATTGCTGGACTAGGATCAACAGACTTGGCATGTGCTTTATAAGAAAATTTATATTCACATGGGATATCCACCTTTTGAAGATTGGTGTTAATTCTTATTATGATGTTTTAGCCTTGTTAAAGGGAGAGTAATGATCCTCGCAAAAAGTAGAGAGAAAGGAATGAGCATCCGATTCTTCCATATGTTGCATTTCATTCTTCCATGTTTAGTTATGTCCAATATTTGTTACATGCACACACTTGACAAGGTTAGTACAAGTAGTAATTTTTCCTCTGTTTTGCAGGGCTATGACAGAACATGCTATGTGATTCCCTGAGGCAGGATGGATGTACCATGGCCACACCACTGTGCTCCTAAAGGTCATCCCTTCAATTCAGTGTTGCATCACCTGCAGAGCCCCCCTATGGTATGTGCTTTACTCTTGCTATCCTATGCTCTATTTTATTGTCTTTGCGGCCTGCCTACGAGACCTTGACTGTGTCGTTTTCTGGGATAGCTGGGATTGCGTGTTAAATCAAGCAGTATTTTTTCTTCTGTTGTGAGGCTATGCTCATGCTCGTACCTTTTTCTCTCGTATGAAAATAGACATATCATAATCCATTATTCTTCTAGGGTTGCCCGTGCAGTGTAATTGGTCTGAACCATGCCCAGGCACTGTTACTGTCACATGGTAGTAAAAAGCAAATATAGATTTCTACGAGATCCTGTAGAGACCAAATTTATTTCAAGAAAAATATTGCAACCAATATTATTGAAGTTTTACAACTTGATTCATGCGCAATGGACTAAGAACACGGCTAGGAAACCTTCTTCGGGACTAAAACCCAACCACAGCCTACTCTATCGCTTTATGGCCAAGTGTACATTCCACAACGCTGAACTAACTGCTTGCATCTTCATCGTCTTCAACCGCAGCTGCATACGATAGCCTAGCATGGTACTGCTTGAACCTATTCCTGTATTTCATTTTGCTGTAGGGTGAATCGAAAAGCACAACAGGTAGCTCTTTTCTGAATTTCTCGATGTAGGCCTGCATGCAAGGATATGTTAGTATCGTTCCATAAGTTTCAGAAATGACATAATTTTAGGTGTTACTCTACGTACTTCGTCATATTGCATCCTCGGGTTTACTCCCATAAATAATTCGATGTTCTTCAGCATGTACAGTGCACAACAAGAACTACAACATTTTATGTTGTTAGATCAGCATTTCAGATATTAACAATCTAAAACAAAAACAAAAGCTAATATTTTTGACTCACGTCTCATCGGATTTTGGCACATTAATGTTCCGTACTGGCCATTGCATCTCGTTAATGTCTTCCCATGCATTGCTTTGTATCCCATTGACTCGCCTCGCTGCTCTCGGATGTGCTTCCATCCCACGTACCTGCAAGCCCAATGGGATGAGAAGTTGCCTCGACTAATACTTACATACGATGTCAAATCCTTTGTTATAATTAAATATGTTGAAATTCTCACCACATTATTTACTTCTTTGGGTACCATATAGTGGAAAAGTGAATCAAGAACCTGAATCTCCTTCCTTCGGGGTTTACGACCACAAGTAACCAGTGGGCGTTTTTGTTGTTCGTAGGTAGGAAAACCTGGAGTGCATGATAATTAGATCAACGTGTATAGTAATAAAAAAATATGTTCTACGTCAGGTTAAAATACCATATCATGTTTCAGGTAGCTGGTGCCTTGTGTTGTTGTGGGAATGCCTGCCAAAGCGTCCTCGTAGCACTCCTCTATCCTACCATCTCTTTCGGGCTTCGCCGGACACCCTCTCAATGTAATCCAGTTGGCCGTCCCTTGTGTCAATTGGATCATCATGACGCATGAGTTGGATCGTAGCATCAACCACCTACAACAATAATCAAGTTAATTGTATTGTACAAAAATGAAACTTCATAAACTAATTTGTGTAATATCTTAATTAGTCACCCAACCATACACCATCTTCAGATCCATCTTTTTGGGTGAGGCATTGCAAATGCTTCGGTAGGACAACAATGTCATCAACTAAGACCATTTGTTTTTTATGGTTTGTAGTGTTAATCAGTGACGCCACGAAATCCTGTCGAACCACATCTAGCTGGTCCCTCTGGGTTTCAGTAACTTTTGGCCTCTTTTTTAAGTTGCTAGAGCCGATTTTCCTATTTTTATTGTTCGTGTCCTCGGAATCATTTGTAGACTCTGATGGAGTCTTTTTTTTCTTTCTTCTCAGTATCGTACACTACTAGGGAAAAGCCTAGCAGCAGCGCCGGTTTGGGCACCCTCAGTAGCGCGGGTACCAGCGCTACTAATAAGGCGCTACAGCTAACGTGTAGCAGTAGCGCGTGTTGACACATGCTGCTGCTACACACGAATTGCTGCAGCGCGGTTTAGAAAAGGGCGCTACTGGTATTAGCTGCAGCGCCGTTTTGGTGCAAGCGCTCTTGGTAAGCGGCGCCATCGCTAAATCCCCTCGCTACTACTAGTTTTATTAGTTTTTTTCCTGCAGATTTGTTTTTATTTGTTTTGCATTTGAATAGGCTTTATACAATAATCTTTAGCATATCATCCACATACAAATGTAATCATAGCATATACATACAATTAGTCTCATCAAATCATGTCATCATCATAATCATCATCCAACACAAAGTGGTCTCGATCTCGTCATCAATCTCGAAAATAGCGATACAAGTCTCGATTACTTGCAAATACATCGTCATCCATCTAAACAATGATATACATGAGAATAGCTATCACTTTGAGTACATGAGTTCGTATCCTCTCTCGCATTAGCGTGAACCTAAACTAAGTATCTGCGTGTCGCTCGAAACCGAAAACCGGTACACCTTGGCCTTTCACTCCGCCACTTGTCGTATATATACTCTGGCGTAGCACTTCTTCGCCATTTATGATCTATGCACCTGCATCGTCACATGAGTCGATGATATGCAACATATATAGTTGAGCAATACAAAGAGACAGACTTGGCAAAAATAGAAACAACATATCATAAGCATAAATAACAAAGTTCATCGTACCCAAATGACCTAACTAGAGTGATTTTAAGCTAGTCGAGGAGGACGGTTTAATTACATCACAAATAAAGTTTCACCGTGCATAACTCAAAGTTTTGTCATAAAAGAAACTATGGACTAAACGGACACATTGTCATATATCGACAATCACTCCAGCATGTCGTGCCATCCATCCAAGTCAGGGAGATAGTCATCGAGCTTTGTGAAAGGCTTCATGTCGAGACGCTGAGAGGCTATCCATGTTCGGACGTCTTCCCGCGACATTTGTCCTTCGCATGGAACATCCCTGTTTTTCCGACGACCTCATTCATGATGATTTGGGCAAGTTCGCTGGATGTTATAGAACTCAGCTCAAGTCGATGATCCTCGATATCTCCTATGTCCTTTGCCCATTGCAGAATATGGGCATCGCTAGATCTAGGTGCCATGTGAAGGTTACGGTGATCCCGTCGGTACTCCAGCATGTGGTGTAGGACATAGAATCCATCATTAAGAGAATCGTTTGGTTCTGGATGCAGCAGAAGTCGGTCTTATGGCTGAAGGCGTGCTGCCGCCCTTTTCTTCTTGTCCCTAACATCTCCACCCCTTGCTTGGTAGTAAAACATAGCACCGTCGAGAACATCTTTGATGTGGGTCTAATCCTTTTGTGAATGTTCTTGACGAGTCCAAGTAAAGAGCGTGGGAGAATCGGGGTAGAGGATGATGAGGACGGTGCGCCGCTTGCTGCATAAAATAAGTACACCTCAAATTAATTAGCCTCCACCGTGCAAATGAATTATTGAAATCGAAGGAAGGATAGCAGCGCGGATGACTTACGCGGGATGATAAGGCACGAGAATCGCCTCCTTGTCCTTATTGGCGAGCATGAAACTGACGATGTAATCCCTCGCGTATTCACGATGCTATGCACAGACTCCCAAGAAGGCCTCGTGCATGTAGTACGGGTCAGCGACACAGATATGAGCTATCTGGTCAACCCCAATAATGTAGCTCATGTGCAAGGCATAAAGGCGGACAAAAGTAAAATCCAGCTTCTTCACGTGAAACATGTCGAATATGTAATCGAATCGGAGGAAGAACTTATCCGCGGGGAAGCCCTTGACGTACGACATTTGTTGCGGAACATTAACCACGTAGAGTGGGTATCCTGGATCTTTCGAGGCGATGAGGCCTTTCTCTACCCGCAGCACATCGTCATGAAGTCTCCTCAGATCGCCGAATCTGGCCCGTAGCGCTGTTTCAGGTAGGATTGGTTTACCGGGGATATGCCATTTATCCGCATCGGGGATATCTACACGGTCCCGAAGCCGAGGCTGCTGAGGCGGCTGGATCATAGAATTAGCTTTTTTGCCTTTCCTCGCTCTCTTCCTAGGCTTCTTTACCACCGGATGGTCGTCAATAACACGTTGAGACGGTAATTCAGGCACCGACTCATGATGCTCAAACCCTGAGGAGGCGCCAGTATAGACATACTGTTCAGCGCCATCGTCATCCTCATCCTCATCCATGGCAACGTCATCAGCCTCTAATGGAGCCACCTGCTTACCCCGTCCGCTATCACCCAACCAGACACCCGATGCTAATTGGGTAGGTGGGGTGTTGATGTTCATACCTTGCTGAGGCTGCGTGCTCGTGGGTGTGCTCCCGGCCGCCTCCAGACGAAGCAGACTCTTTGGCCACAACAGGACCCACCCATTGCAACAATCACCAAGCCGCGCTGGGTCGTCGTCATCCCCACTAGTATTAGAGGAGGCAAATTCTCGTGGCCCGGTTTGACACTGGCCACGGAAACCTTGAAGACGTTGGGGGGATCGGCCGGCTGTGGAACAATGGTTCGTTCGGCTCCATTATCGTCCCCTTCCCCACGTCCACCTTCTGTTCGCCGATGGTGTACAATATGGTGCACGGGGTTTCGTCGGCCTGCAAATAAAAGTCTGCGACTTGAGACATCCGAAAGGCAACGAAAACGGGAGATTATACATTTATATTGAAGGGGGCCGGTGTGGAAGATACCGTGAGGGCGTCGAGCTCAGCCAAAGAGGAGGCACCACCGAGCACGTCCGGTGCGGCAGCTGGTGCGGGAGCAGGTGCGGGAGCAGGTGCGGGAGCAGGTGCGGGAGCAGGTGCGGGAGCAGGTGCGGGAGCAGGTGCGGGAGCCGGTGCGGGAGCATGTTCTGCCAAGAAGTCAGCAAGGGGAAAGTCCTCTGCATTTTTTTGGATTTTCCCTTGTCCAAGTGTGAACGCCCGTCACCAAGGAAGTAGATAAATCTGCAATCGCCTGTGTTGCGGCAGCTATCGCTGTTGCGACTGTCTGAGATGATTTCTTCTCAACCGCAATCTCAACCTTCTTGTCGATGCTTTCTTTAGTTAACCTCCGTCTTTCCTTTCTCTCCTCCGTGGTCTCACGGTAGTACTTCTTCCACGTGGCGCCGTCTCCGACACCGTGCACGCGTCCATACGACGGTCGAGTATCCACCGGTTGTCGTTTCAATATGCTCAACGCCCGGTTGAATGGAGTGTCCCACTTGGGCCTCGCCAATGCCTCAGACGGCGAGTCGCTTTCGGCGTTGCTCTCTCGCAAAAGGCACAAGGATCGTTTACAAATATGACTAACGTGTGCAATCGAATTGATCGAAACTAAAATTACCAGAGTCTCATGAACTCCGTAATGACCGGTGTTGTCTCATAAACCTTCTTGATGGGTCCCAACGGTGGCGGGCCCTCGGGACGCCACGCCTCGCGGGACGGTGAAATCCGCCAAGGGGTCTGGGATGCCCAGACTCGCGGCTTCCACGTCCTCCTTGGCCCATTTGGACCTCTTTCCGCCGTAACCACGGCTTCCGAGGTGGTGGGTCCCAATGTTCCTCTTTTGAAGACCCTTCATGTACTTAGACTTTTCTTTGGCAGCTTCGGCCTCGCAAGCCTCCTTGAATATTTGAAACTGCTCTTCCGTGATTGTCGGACTTTCCTTTACAATCTCGGAGTAGGGTTCCCCGTCGTTAATCTTTGCTTTCACTCGATTTTTCCAGGCAGCCAACGCGTTGCTAAACTTGGTCATGGCGTGTTTGTTTATCTTCTTCATTGCCGGGTCATTGTCTGGATCTTCATAATCCTTCTCATTCCGGCCCGGGAACAAGAATATCTGGCGTAACTTCTTTAGGAGGGAGCTCCTCATATTTTCTATCTTCTTTAGATTCTCATCGTTGATGGTGGCGGTTATCCGTATGATGCAGCCTATTTGATTGCCGTAGCACGCGCGCGCTTCCTCGGGCGCCTTTGGCTCAAAATTGCCGTTGTCCACCTCCGTGACCACCAGTCTAGTAGTCCTGAGTTTGTTAGGAACCTGTTGCCTATTCGCTTTCGGTGCTACACGGATCCGCTCCCGAGGCAGCACCGGTCTCAGCGCCGGTCTCGATGCGGTCTGAATTTCAGCGCCGGTGTCGGTCTCAAAGACCGGTCTGCGTGTCGGTCTCAAAGACAGAGTCTGCGTGTTGGTCTCGATCCCGATGCGGGCCCAGCAACAATATCTGTTGATCGTCGGTAAAGCTAAAAATTAAATGCGCCGCCCGTGAGCGCCGTCGCAATCACCGTAACCATGTCCTTCATCGTTGCTAGCCATGTTTCCTATGATTAAATCTAGTCAATTAATTCTAGACCTAATAAAATGAATAATGACATAAAAAGGACTATTGTTTTGCAGGAATGTTGACTCCTTCTTGGTGCGGCAAATCCGGGCACTCGATATGTCCTAGTTTGTAGCACAAGTCATGCGAAATTCACGGAAATTTCGCATGACCTTTGCTAAAAGTGGACAAATCGAGAACCTGAAATTTGCGGAACAGAAATGAATCAACATTCCGCAAAACATAGGCCACCTGAATCATTCACTCGAAACAACAAAGCCACCACTTGGGCACAATCGAACAACTTCAATGAAAAGATATGACATGACCACTTCAATGAAAAATAAAATTTGCCTAAATTCTTTTCCTTGAAAAATAGTGGTCTTTTGAAAAATCAAAAACCTTTGCCAATCTACTTAACCTAGCTTCTTAATCCAACGAACCTAATTAACCTACCTATTTAACCTAGTTAGTTAATCTAGTTTACCTAGATAATTAACCCTAATTAAACTAGCTAACGCAGCTAGTTCTCTGTCAAAGCCTAAAATAAATTTTTGCACTAATTAACATGGATAATTAACCTAATTAAACTAGTTAACCTGACTAGTTCTCTGTCAAAGCCCTAACTAAGTTTTTGCACTAACCTAGATAATTAACCTAATTAAACTAGTTAACCTAACTACTTCTCTGTCAATGCCCTAACTAAATTTTTGCCCTAAAACCTAGATAATTAACCTAATTAAAAACTGGCTAACCTATGTATGAGAGAGAGAGGAGGGGTGGGGGCTTACAGATGATGGCTCCGATGGTGGCGACTGAGGCAGTGTGGTGGCGAGGAAGGCAGGGGCGTCTCCGGTGACGGCGAGGGAGGCAGGGGCGTCTCCGGTGACGGCGAGGAAGGTGGCGTCGACGGCGGCTCCGGTGGCATTGACGAGGCCGCGCGGCTCCGTGGCGTTGGGGGCGGCTCCGGTGTCGTCGACGGCGCACGGCTCTGGTGGCGCGCGTCGTCGGCGGCGGCGAAGTGTGGGGCGACGAATCGGGGGAGACAATGGCGCTGGGTGGGTTTGAGGATTTGGGGGAAGTGGTGGCCGGGGCGGGGGAAACGGTTTTTTGGCTAAGTCAAACTTAGCGGTAGCGCGTTTCGCAAAACGCGCTATAGCTAAGTTAGCTATAGCGCTTTCGTCAAAACTCGCTGCTGCTATAGCTAATTTCCTATTCTGTTTCTATAGCGGGGGTCTAGGGCACGCACTGCAGCTACGTTAGCTATAGCGCCTCTTACAAACAAACGCTGCTGCTATGCCTTCCTCCGATTTTTCACTTTTTCGTTTATTTTGCTTTACATTTTATTTTTCCCTTTCTCCTTTTTCTATTTCTTTCATTTTCATTTAAATTTCTATTTGTTTATCATCTTATTTTATTTTTGTTAGTAGTAGCACTCTTCCTGAAGCGCTGCTAACTCGTGATGTAGCATAGCGTTTACGCTAAGATCGCTACTGCTATGCGTAGCCTAGCATTCTACCAATGGTAATATTAGTAGTAGCGCTTTTTCTTCAACAGGCGCTACTGCTAAGTTTGTGTCTGTAGCGCGGTTTCTAATAGCTCGTTACTGCTAAATAGCACTAGCGCTGTTTTTTGAACCGCGCTGCTGCTAAGATTCTGTGTATAGCCTTTTCCCTAGTAGTGGTAAGAAGCATACTCCTCATTCTTAAATAATTGCAATACCACACTTTTCTTTTCGCCCCCATGATTTGGTGGCTTCGATTCAACCACACCTACTTCTTGCTACTTTCGAAAGGATTCATCATGGCTGTCATCATCTGTGAAGGCACGGGGCTCTTCAGGCTCTTGCGATACCGTAGCCTTCACAGAGTGCTGCTTACTCTGTCTGTTGAACAGATTCTGTCATACAAAATAAACCGCGTGTTAGACTTTAGCAGATTCTTTCTCAATTATAGGTAAAATGTGCATCACCTGGAAATCTTCAAGGCTTGTGGTGGCTTTGGAATGCATTTGCTTATCCAAACTAGGAGCACCCTGGATATCATCCACCTCTTTCAAAAGCTTATGAATACCACTGAGATCTTGTTTGAGTTTTATTCCTCTAATGCTTCATCCTGTACGTGGAAGATCACATGTTATTTCTGAAACGACAATGCTTGTTTCATAAGTAAGTTATCATGCGTACATCAAAATCTTCATCAAGCTTCTTCATTGGGGGCTCCATTGCATCATTTTTTATTCCCTGCTTACAATGGTGCTTAGCAGCGACCTCCGTGACATCATTTTGTTTCCCCTGGTCAGAAGCCTGCTCAGCATTCTCAACAAAGGCCTCCATTGGGTGTGATGGTGCCCCGAGGTCTGAAAGATGTATGTCCTCCAGTCCTGAAAATATTCCATCGCGTTTTGTCTTTAAAAAATACATATTAGTCTGGGGTGTTTTCATAGTAAACTAATTTAGAAAAAACCTTGTACACGTAAATTTCCAATTATATATACTAATCTCATAATTCTAGGCTTACGTTCAATTCTTTGATGAGGTCCTCGGCGAGCTTGCCATTTGTACCGGTACACCTAAGGCACTCATCCATTTTATTTTCAAGGGTGCACCTCCTATCGACTTGTTCTACACCAGCCTCCCACACGAGGGAGGCAACTTCTTGCAAATCAGTCAATACACGTCTGACGAGTACCTTAATCCGAGACTTTGAAACAGTTAGAATCATATAACTTCATACTAGTTGGAATGTTACAATATATATTTGTGCCTGACGTAACTCATTTACCTGAGCGCCAGTCTTCGGTTTGGTCAACGTACCATCTCGTGCTGGAATGAAAGGCCTCATCAGGTCCTCAACATACTGCAGTTTAGTGTCGTTACTATGACTTAGAAAATATACATGTTACATAATCCAGGCAATGTGCTGACATTTTAACTCTCCAACTCCTAGAAATTATTCTGAATTATATTGTCAACATTTTTTGGAGTTGTGCAGAATAGGTATCTAATGTTTGCTCCTTTTCCAGTCCAGAATTCCAGTTGTCGGCATTCTCTCTCTTCATGTAAATCTTATAAAATAAGATAGAAAATACATAAGTATTGTGATATAATGTGTAATAACAGCCCCTAATGCAATAAATATTGATATAAAAGCATGATGCAAAATGGACGTATCAATCATCTGCTCCTATATATATATATGTCTGTTAGCCAACGTCACCCGACAAGGTAGCGAGCCTAACAAAGTTTGGCAGAGGAAAATTTAAACCTTGGCAGGACGGCTTAAGCTCCAGATGGTCCCCCATATTCCGTGAAAGTCCGCCTGTATTTTCTTCTGATATCACAAATATTAGTTATGAACTTATGATGCAGGCTCAAGTATGATAAAAACACTCATAGTGAACAATGGAAATACCAAAAAGATAATATACAAAATATCTTACAATGAAATGTACCCAAGGGTTAGATGACAAATCACTGTTATGAGACGTTGCGTTTGAAGATCAATAATACACTATACCAACACAAATGCATGTTTAGTGATTGTTTAATGCACATGGAAGGTACAAAGTTTGCCGAACTATATACATAACCAAAGCGTCCATTTATAGTATTAGCCAGTAGAAAAAGTCATGCATTTCCATTTATATTCTTTAGTGATAGCTACGTGACAATAACCTTGGTTGACTACGATAGTAACGGATAATAGATATCTATTATATAATTAAAACAAGAGCAAAATAAGCCACGTGGTGCATCCACACAGATTAAAATATCTACGCCGTTAATCTGGGATTTTTAATGGCTATGATTTTAAGAGGTAACGTGACGTGCAATTTGAACAGACACGTGTGCGTTCTCAACAAAGGACATACACGTATGCATTGGCCAAAGTTTGAAAAAAAAAACACCAAATACATGCATAGGCACGTACCTAATCTGACCGCGTCCAGTGTTCACAAAACAAATCCGACCGAGTCCAACACCTATACGAGGTTACGCACTTACGCTTTTGTTTTTGCTAATAAGGAGCCAACACATGCATAGCCATGTAAAAAAAATAACGCGCTATAGCACCGCTAATAGCACGCTATAGCATATAAAGAATTGTCTCGCTAAATAAATCAATGTACAATGCCTCTCTAATAGCATGCTATAGGGCACTATAGCACGCTAATAGCATGTTTTTAGGGGGCACGCTATTTTCTGTAACGCGCTATTTTTTTCACTGACTAGAATCCAATTCCTATACGAGCCACCCCTTTCCGTGAAAAAAAAACAAACATACGAGCCACCCCCGCATGTTTTGATCGATCAGAACACAAATAAACTATTGTACACATATTGCTGTAGAAAAAAAATATTGTTAGATATGTGCAAATCTAGGACCAATCCATCGGTCGCACAAGGAAGCTTTTCCTGCCATGTTAAAAAGCGAAAATCCTAGGCGCACATATATTGTTCTCCGCGTAACAATAGAAAAAGAGTTAAAAGGAACGGTTGTGATCTGCAAGAAATATATCAACGTAACAACTCAGTTCATATTAAAAACTATCGCTAGGCACTTCCAAGAAAGAGACGACTGTTATTAAAAAAGAAAGAAAGAGACCACTCAGAGTCAATGTCCAGAATATAAACTATCGCTTGGCACTTCCTTATTTGTATTAATATGAAAAAAGACAACTCAGAGTCCTCATTGAAAACTATCACAGGGCACTTTTAGGAAATAGACCAGGCTATGTCCAGCCTATCTGATTCGTTTGACACCAGCCAGGCAGCCACTCCCATCATCAGCGAGTGTGGCTGCATGGTGTGAGCGTCGTGTTGGCCGGTGTCTAATCGGGAGCTTGGGACATCAAGCGTTGCTGCACGGCGCCGACAAGACATACACGCTTGGCTTGATCCAAGCTGAGAAACACAAGTATAAGAATCGACTTTGGAAGCAGACTACAAGATCGTTGCTGACAAGGGTTCGCTAGATTTCAATCGGCCGGGAACACATGCATATGCTACAACCTGGGTTAATTGATTTCATTGATCAGCTTGGTGATGTTTTTGTGAGGGACAAAACACTGGCCTATGCCTCCGACCTACTCTCGGTGCACTTCAAGCAGACATGCAAATTCATACTGCAGCTTTTGTTTACTCATCTCCAATTCCTTTATGTTGCCCCCATTACCGTAACTGAACGTATATGATTGGTTTCTACTACAAGAGGCCAAAGAATTACTCACATGTAGGCTGCCAACATGTGGCATGACTAGACGTTGGGACTACAGGGTGGGCGAGGTGTGCCTGAAGGGGCAGATGGCGGATTCGACCTCGGACTTGCTCTGGGTGCACTGCAACCAGCCGTGCAAATTCAGACTATGGTCTCTGTCTACTCATCTTGGATTTCTTTGAATTGCCTCCATTGCCATGTATAAATTGCTAACTACATGTATATATGATAGATATCTACGATAAGATGCCAGAGAATTTCTCGCATACAGGCTGCCGCTTGGGTAAGACCATGAATGTTGTGGTTCTGATATAATCTATTTACAATACCTGGATTTTGTTTTCAGATGCTTTCTGAGTAACATTCATTATTACAGATTAAAACAGAATTTCATGCTGTTGTGGATGCTTTATTTCTCCATCATAACAAGACGAGGAAGTAAACAAGTGTGCAAGTCAGGTTTATGCTTTGACGTGTGTGATATATAAGCAAAAATAGTATACGTTTTCTGTTGGTAGATTATAGGTTTTAAACTAAAATAATTATGCATTGAGATTA
Source organism: Aegilops speltoides (assembly GCA_021437245.1). NCBI lineage: Eukaryota > Viridiplantae > Streptophyta > Magnoliopsida > Poales > Poaceae > Aegilops > Aegilops speltoides. The sequence goes on from CM038146.1 coordinate 51,735,796, forward strand.
CATGACGTACCAAGCAAAGCATAAAGGACAGTGTCATATCTTTTTTACATTGCAGATGGTGGAGCACTCACCTAATATAAACAAAATTAGACAATAAGGTATTTCATGACCATGTGCTTGATCATTATATATATATATATATTGTCTATTATTAGTTCCTTACAAGACTTTCATACAGCTAAAAAAAGTATATATAACTACTACAATATCAACTTCACCCAACTAAGTAACACATGTTTTCTTGGGATTCAAATACTTTAAGTTTGATCTGAAGCATGAATAGTTAATCCAACGATTAATCCTTTTTATGATGAGAATGCAATTATCGGTTCTTCTATTTTTGCATGGAATAACCATCGAAATTGTGCATCAGCACTAGAAAATTTAGGTTTTCATGTAACATTGTCAATATATTTAATTTTTTATAATACAAGCAGTAGTGTATATTCTACAATCTCCAAGATGTACTTTTCCCGTTTCTTTTAGGTCATTCTACATTCCTTTGGGACAAGTGAGATGCTTGAAGTGCATGAGCCGTAAGAATATCTAAATTATGTACATATCTGATAATACTGCAATTCTAAATCCCAGTAGTAATTAATTCTATTGTTACCCTCATATATGATTTTACTGTTTTATCTATATATACAAAAAAACTGCAATATATATGGATTTGTCATTTGATTTACTTTCATGGCAACCATCTCATTTGGTGGCTTATTTTGTAATGATTTTTATAAATGTTGAATTACATTTCAGAATTATATCAGTACACAACTTAGATTTTAGAATTAAACTCTGTACGTATCTATGTAATATTATGCCGGCTTTCGCCAACAGTAGTGCACTTAATACAAAGATTTCTTCCTAATTTTGGTTGTGTTTCCGGGACTTCGAAGTTGTCATGAGTACAAGCAAGAACATTTACCAGTTTTGAAGCATTCACCAATAATTACCACATAGATAATTAGATTACGATCCGATGTCATCTATGCAAATGGCCCAAGTATGATATGGCGTTAATAAGGAGAACATAGTTCCAGTGTGGCCAAATGCGAGTCGAATGATGGAATGGACAACAGAGTTCATCAAAGATTAATAAATTTATGAAGAAATAACAGAGAAAAGTGGAATTTGGAAAGCTTCAAAATAGTAATGAGAACTAACGTTTTTACATTATGGAACATATACCATGATGCCTTTGATCTTTCACCATCACACATCAAATCTTTGCCAACAACTTAATGAAAAATAGGCGAAAAGTGTCCAAAGTTTAGTTTAGTTTTTTTTCAAGATGTAATGTTGACTATTTATAAAGATCAATATTAGAGTAATGAAAAATAATGTAAAAAATACTGGAAGAAAAAACTATATAATAAAATAACATATAACGAATCTAGCCGCGCAAATGCGTGGGAGACCCAGCTAGTTACAATTATTGCGAAAGTTTTGTATATCCCATAACGGAAGATCCGTCACCTCATACCAACCGATCCATGTCATTCGCAGGCCAGATAACATCACTAGTTGATATCGAGGCCACTATGGCAATTATTACCGTCTCAACATGCAAGTACCTTCTTCCATGGTATGATTTCATTGTTAGAATCTTTCACCTCGACGAGGCGTACATTTTCGTAGTTGAACACCCCATGCACTCTCCAAGCCATGGTTAACAACCAACAAAAGGAGGGTGCATCGGGTACTATATGTATAACATAAATGTGGCCAACATACCCGACTAGGGTGGAAGTGTGTATGGTATTTCCTAGTTTCTAAGAGGTGGACCCTAATGAACAACCTCAAGGCGCAGATGAGGGAATACACTATATTCTCATAGAGTGTCCGAGTTGGACTCTTAGGTGGCCTAAGTCACAAATACATTTGGCGACACACTCCTCGCAGCTAGCAAACACCCTCACCGCTGGCGCTCTGTACGAATGTCCCTACACTGGACCATCTACTTTGGGTCCTTGAAGAGCGAAGGTCCTCGGGCTATAGTGGTGGCTAATGATGAGGGCACTAACAAATATGAGCCACCGCCTGACTATGCGCATGGGGAGGAAGATGTTAATATGTATTTTTCACAATGAATATGATGATGGCATGATTTTTGCGGTTAACCATAATGTTGCCGAGAGTCTGTTGAATATGCCACCAGCGGACGACACTCAGAATAATCAATGTCCCTGCAAACCGAATGTCATGACTCTGATCACATTGAATGGGTCAATTTGAGACACTCTCGCAGCCCCCAGTTATTGTTGTACCTAGAAATGGGAGGAAGAAGAGAAAAAGTCTGATTACACAAGGCACGGGCGCTACTGGTAGGCAGAAACTGGTTCGAAGGACGATTATTGATTTCGGTTAACTGTACCTTTTGTTTAGTTTCTAATTAAGTTTTAAAGATGCATGGTGAAAATGACCTTCTAGGTTTACTTCATAAACCTTAGTAGTCATTCGACGTATCGAAACATGATAATTCTAGCACGACAACAACATGCGCGCTTCGGCTCACAAATGCTACCATTGCATCAAAAATATTAACTAAAAATGCAACCACGACAGCTTATAGTGACCCCAAGGCTGGAAAATTCTACCATGACAATTAAATGAGCAATTTGACTCATAATGCTGCCATGGTAGATAAATGAGCCCATTTAACCATAATTGACCCCATGGTAGAAAATATGAGGCCAAAGGCTCAAAAGTTCTTCCATGACAACTAAAAGAGCCATTTAGCCTAGACTTTTTGCCATGGCAACTAATTAATGAGCCATTTCGCGAGCTAACTGAGCCATCTGGCTCAGAGTTGCTGCCACGGTAGCAAAAAAAGCATAAAACTACCATCACAGCAAATATGAGCCCCAAGGTTAAAATTTCTGTCATGCCTAGATTTGCTATGTGCTAATCTTGCTATTTGTTGCCATGTGCTATGTTTGGTATGTAAGTTGCTATAAAAGACATTTCTGCTATGTATATATGTTGACATATATTTGATTTGATGTCGTTGACATTTTCTCTTCATTACGACACGTAGAAGATTCATCGACCAAAACTTCAACAGTTCGAGGCACCGAGTGAAGCTAGATGAAAATGCATGTGTTTTACAAATTAGCCATGTGAGATGAATGCATGTAACTCAATGATATCAATGTGTATTATGTAAATTAACGCGTGTGTTGCAATTTGTATATTTGAATTCATGTAAAATGTGATACATAAAAGTATCAATTTAATGCATACTTTTTATATTGATATATGAATCATGTGTGCAAACGCTACCACAACATAAAATACACTGTCGTGTCATCTTTTTTCCCCAAAACAAAGTACTAGTGGCCCACAAAAAACAAGCACGTCACCAATTCCCCAAAATACTAGCATTGTCCCATTAGTATTTTGTATTACATGTTGCGTGAAACTCCCAGACAAGACACTTGTACGTGCCTTACTATTGTCGTGCAGGCATGTTGGAGATATGCCCTAGAGGCAATCATGTATGATGATATTTCCTATGTGTTTATGAATAAAGATAGTCTTTGGACATTATCAATGATGTATATCAGGAAGTACGTTCCTTGTTTCTGGGACTATGCATTGTATGATTACTGTGCTAAAAGGTCCCTAGTCGATGACACGGTCGATGGCTTGGTCTCACTAGCGATGGAGCATTGGATGCTAACCAGATAATATGGACTTGGAAGGATCTGGTCGGGTTCGACATAGTCGGATCCGAGTCGAGATAAGGTCCGAGTCGGACAGACCAGCTATGAGACGTAGCGATATGTCATCTGTGAGTCTCTAGTAAAACATAAGTTCTATGTCCTAAGACCTGAGCTAGCGCATGTACTCGGGATGGTGACAGACTTGCTTTGGGCCAACCAAGCGCTACTCCGTGACTAGGTATTTACAAAGGTAGGTTTCGGGCTTGTCCAGACCCATGCCGCAAGACATGGTCGAGCAAGATGGGATTTGCCCCTCCGATTAGTAGAGATATACTATGGGCCCCTCGTGTGATCCGACCACGATAAGCATGGCCATGCGATAAGGATTATGAGACAATCCGATTTGTGGTCGACATCACTGGAACGAGAAAGAGGTCGGGCTAGCACAACGATGACAAACTCGCCTTGAGCCCGACAACATATAATATATCATGTGGCAAAAGGAATAGATTTTTTTACGGGACTAAACCCCCCCCCCCTTGAGCCCGACAAACCCCCCCCCCCTTTAGTCGCGCCTCTTACGAACCGCGACTAAAGGCTTTAGTCCCGGTTCTCGTGGCTAACCGGGACTAAAGGCCTCCTCATGAGTTTAAATTTTTTACGATTTTTTTTTGCGAATTTTTTCATTTTTTTTATTTTCAAATTTCTGAATTATTTTAACCTCTAATCTCTAATCACCACCCCTCATCACTGCTCAATTTATCCTCTAATCTCTAATCACCCTCATAATTCCAAATCATCTAACTTCGAACGGTCACCCATCCTCCCACTCCCCGACTGAGCACGCTTAACTTCCGGGTTCTATTCTCCCTCGTTTCCAAGTCTGCACTTGTTGTTTTCGACAATAGTAGGATGTCAATTCTATTAACCCTCGGTATTTAGCTTGAGCATGAAGTGACACATTTCACTGTTTGAGTTTGAAACTATTGTTTTAAAAACAATAATTATTTAGTAACACTAATATTTCGGAATAATTAGTTTGACCATTTTTGACCACAGTTTGACCAGATTTGACCAAAATTTAAAAAACTGAAATAATTATTTAGTAACACTAATATTCTAGAATAATTAGTTTGACCATTGTTTGACCACAGTTTGACCACAATTTGAAATTTTTGAATTTTTTGCCTCTCGAACTTAAAAGCCCGTATCTTTTTTTTCTGTTAGATTTTGGGGATTCTAAAATGTTTAACGGGTTCCCCGGTTAAATTCGGATGTAACTTTTCGAGTAGATGATTTTCATATAAAAACTTTTTCATCCGAGTTCGTATGCAAAAGTTATGCCAATTTTAAGAATTTCCGAGAGATTTTGCAAATAAAGTCGAAATTCATATTTGTTAATTTTCCCAACAACTAGACCACATATCACATGGAAAACTTATTTTATTTTATTTTTTGACATTTCCATAATTTTCTTTTGTTTTTCTAAAACTGAAAAGCGATCTGAGGGGGGTAGAGTTTGAAAATGAGGCCCCAAATCCCTTTAGTCGCGGTTGGCGGACCAACCGGGACTATTAGTCTCGCCAACCGCGACTAAAGGTTGGGCCATTAGTCGCGGTTGGCAGACCAACCGGGACTAAAGGTCTAACCTTTAATCCCGGTTGGCACGCCAACCGCGATCTAAAGGCCTTGAGGCCAACTCGAGGACCTTTAGTCCCGGTTGGCGTGCCAACGGGACTAAAGCCCCCGTCCGTCCTTGCCACTGTCAACCGAGCGCTGGGCCCAGATAGTTGGTCGCGGGTCTCCTCCCGAACCGCGACTAAAGACCCCTTTAGTCGCGGTTCTATTATTTTGGGGACTAATGGGGGCGCCTGGAAGCCTCTTTTTCTACTAGTGCAATGATGTATATCAGGAAGTACGTTCCTTGTTTCTGGGACTATGCATTGTATGATTACTGTGCTAAAAGGTCCCTAGTCGATGACACGGTCGATGGCTTGGTCTCACTAGCGATGGAGCATTGGATGCTAACCAGATAATATGGACTTGGAAGGATCTGGTCGGGTTCGACATAGTCGGATCCGAGTCGAGATAAGGTCCGAGTCGGACAGACCAGCTATGAGACGTAGCGATATGTCATCTGTGAGTCTCTAGTAAAACATAAGTTCTATGTCCTAAGACCTGAGCTAGCGCATGTACTCGGGATGGTGACAGACTTGCTTTGGGCCAACCAAGCGCTACTCCATGACTAGGTATTTACAAAGGTAGGTTTCGGGCTTGTCCAGACCCATGCTGCAAGACATGGTCGAGCAAGATGGGATTTGCCCCTCCGATTAGTAGAGATATACTATGGGCCCCTCGTGTGATCCGACCACGATAAGCATGGCCATGCGATAAGGATTATGAGACAATCCGATTTGTGGTCGACATCACTGGAACGAGAAAGAGGTCGGGCTAGCACAAGGATGACAAACTCGCCTTGAGCCCGACAACATATAATATATCATGTGGCAAAAGGAATAGATGTGTGATATACAGGTTCGCCAACCGGCTTCATTGTCTACTTGGTGGTCGGCATGCCTTGCTAGAGGCCGCTACCAGCCGAGCAGGTCGGAGGTGATCTAAGCTGCGACCAAGCTGACTTGAACCTAAGGGGTGCAGAGTTGGATAGATGAACTCCTGTATATCTCATCGGTATACATTACAACTACTTATATAGCAGGTTTACACAGAGAGAGAGAGGGTATCGTTACAACAGAATCGAAGATACGCAAGGCGTGGCTACGTGGGCGAGGGCGTCTGGCGGGGCGAGGAGCCGTGAGGGCTCGGGCCATCCTGTTGCACGCGTGGGTGAGGGTGCATGTCACGTTTCCAACACCCCCCCGCAGCCGAAGCGCGATGCTCTCCGACGTTGAGGCTGGAACGGAAGTCGATGAACACACTCGTGGGGAGCCCCTTCGTGAAGATGTCGGCGAACTGTGAGGTGGTCGGCACGTGTAGGACATGCACCTCAGCGAGAGGGACACGCTCCCGGACGAAGTGCAAGTCGATCTCGATGTGCGTCGTCCGTTGGTGCTGAACGAAGTTGCTCAACATGTACATGGCGCTGATGTTGTCGCAGTAGACGATGGTGGCGCACGATGGGGGCGGCGAAGCTCAGCGAGGAGCTGACGCAGCCAGGATGTCTCGGCGACGGCGTTGGCGATGCCGCGGTACTCTGGCGCTTGGAGGACCAGCTGACGAGGTTGGAGCCGAGGTAGACGGTGAAGCCAGACATGGACTTGCGAGTGTCCGGGCACTCCGCCTAGTCCGCGTCGGAGTAGGCTGTCAGCACGGCGGTGGCGGAGCGGAAGAAGTGCAACCCGAGGTGGGTTGTCCCGCGCACATACCGAAGAATCCTCTTCACCATCTGAAAGTGGGCGTCCCTGGGATCATGCATAAAGAGACAACATTCTTTGAGCGACATCTGACAGGTCAGGCAGCGTGAGGGTGAGGTCTTGAAGGGCGCCCGGCGAGGCTGCGGTACAGCGAGGGGTCGTGGAAGGCAGGGCCGTCGGTGGCAGAAAGCTTGGAGGTGGTGTCGACGGGCGTGGAGACGGGCTTGCAATTGAATATGCCGGCACGGTCCAAGATTTCAAGCACATATTGCTCTTGAGAAAGGTGGAGAGCGGTGGATGTGTGGTAAACATTGATCCCGAGGAAGTAGTGGAGGGAACCCATGTCAGTCATGGAGAACTCGCGGTGTAGTGATGAGATGATGGACTGGAGGAAGGAGGGTGTGCTGGCGGTGAGGATAATATCATCTACGTAGAGGAGGAGATAAGATGTGTCGGTGCCGCGATGAAGCGAGAACAACGACGAGTCTGCCCGCGAGCCATGGAAGCCGAGGGTGAAGAGGTACAAGGTGAACCTCGCAAACCACGCCCTTGGGGCTTGCTTGAGCCCGTAGAGCGACCGGTTGAGACGACACACGTCCCGAGGCCACGTGGCATCGATGAAGCCGACCGGCTGTGCACTGTAGACCGTCTCAGCAAGATGTCCGTGAAGGAAGGCGTTCTTGACGTCGAGTTGGTGGACCGGCCATGAGCTGCTGGTGGCGACGCCGAGGACGATGCGGATCGTAGCCGGTTTGACGACGGGACTGAAAGTCTTGCCGTAGTCGACACCGGCCTGCTGCATAAAGCCGTGGAGCACCCATCGTGCTTTGTACCGAGCCAGCGTGCCGTCGGTGTTGAACTTGTGCCGAAATATCCATTTGCCACTCACCACATTTGCACCTGCAGGACAGGAAACCAACGACCAAGTGTCATTCCGTAACAACGCATTATACTCATCAAGCATCGCAGTGGCCTAGTTCGGATCCTTAAGTGCAGCGCGATATGAAGAAGGAATGGGGCTGACGGTGGTGGTCACGGTGAGACTAACATGCTGTTTAGGGAGAGAAAATCACGATTTAGCACGGGTGCGCATGGCGTGAGAGTTTGCGGGCGATCGGACCGGGATGGCACGCGGGGGAAGTATTTGCTGAGCTGGCGGCGTGGGAGTGGCTGGTGCGGAAGCAGAGGTGGATACGGGCGCGGAATCCGGCATAGGCAAGCGGCAAGCAGCGGCAGGCGCGCGATCCGGGTGGATCATGGTGGGGAAGCGGGCGTGACAGCGACGTGGGCGGGATCCGGCGTGGGACGCGGGCTGAGGGGACTAGGCGGCAGGGCCACTACGGGCGTGCGGGGCGTGCGAGCCACGATGGGCAGGGGACGCGGAGATTGGGGAGTGGGTGGGTGCGGATCAGGTCTTTGGCGCGGTCGGTGAGGATTGGCTTGATGGCGGCGCTGGCTGGCGGCCAAGTCTGAGGTTGGTGGGGGCCGGGCCAGGTGGGGAGCGGGATCTGGTGCGGGATCCGGTGCGGATGATGTGCCAAAGGACTCCGGTGTGGCGAAAGGGAATTTTTGCTCATCAAAAATCACATGACGAGAAATATGAACGCGCCGTGTGCGAAGGTCGAGACATCTATACCCCTTGTGCTCGAGAGGATAACCTAGGAGGACGCAGGGGTGGAGCGGGGCGCGAGTTTATGTGGAGCGAGATGGCTAAGGTTGGGGAAGCATAGGCATCCGAAAACGCGCATATGATCATAGGTAGGGTGTTGGCCGTGGAGTAAGAAATAGGGAGTGAGCCGGTTTACCGCGGAGGAAGGACGCCGGTTGATGAGATGGTTTGCGGTATGGAGGGATTCGACCCAGTACTCAGGTGGCATGTGTGCATGGATGAGGAGAGTGCGTAAGACATCGTTGGTGGTGCGTAAGAGGCTCTCGGCCTTACCATTTTGGGGCGATGTATGAGGACACGAGAGGCGAAACGAGACACCGAGGTGCGAGAAGTGATCGCGTAGGGAGTGAGAAAGGAATTCGCCGCCGTTGTCACACTGCACACATTTAATAGAGAGGTTATATTGGGTAAGTGCATTATGAGAAGAAAGCGTTGCAAAGTGGCGGCGGTGTCACTCTTGTGGCGGGGAAAGCCCATGAGTAGTGGGTGTAGTCATCGACCACAATAAGATAATATTGGTAGCGGAAAAACTACAAGCGGAGAGGTCCACAAATCACGGTGTATAAGTTGGAAAGGGACGAAGTGCGAGAGTGGGATGTGGAAAAGGGTAAGCGTGGTAGCTTTGAATCATACATGAATCACAAATGGTGGAACCTTGAATTTTATTACGAATCTAAAAGTTCTTGGCTAAGATAGAAAGGAAACACGACTAGAGTGGCCAAGCCGCATGTGCCACAAGCCGCCATTGCGGAAGCGGAGAGTGGCGCGTGCGCCATTATTCGAAGGAGCGGATAGAGATCGCCTGTGCTACTGGACCTCATGAGAAGTTTCCCCGTTGCAATTTCCTTCACAGAGAAGCCAAACAGGTCAAAAGCCACAATACACCAGTTATAACATGTAAAACGACGAACAGAAATTAGGTTTTGGATGATGCCGGGAGAAACGAGTATGTCATTGAGATGAAAGGGAGGGAGAGAAGCAGAACCGCGAGCAACTACAGGGAGAATAGAACCATCGCCAACAGTGATGCTTGAAGGGTAATGTCGATGCGAGGCGAGAGACCTTGTCGAGGTTACCCGACGAGCGGCGATGTGGGAGGTGGCGCCGGTGTCCATGTACCACTCGGACCCGGACGGCGGCTGCTGCATCTGCAGGTTGGCGAACTGCTGCTACATCATCGCGGTGTTTTCCTAGTGCGGCGCAGAGGAGGAAGACCCGATGACGGGGTAGGCCTGGTGCGGTGCGCCGGACGCGCCCCAACACCCGGCGGCGTTAGGCGGAGTCAGAGCGCAGCGCCATCGCTGCGGTGAGGGCAGCGGGCGCCAAAAGGGGAAATACCCCATCGAGGCGTCTGCCCGACCGCCACGCCCGTGGCGAGTCGAGCTGCCCGTGCCGTGTCGCGCCACGCCACGGCCACCACGCTGGCGATCAGCCGACGGACTCCCAGTGGATGGAGACTTGCCCTTGTCTGTTGGTCACGAAGGAGGCGCGCGGTCATCGGAGGGCGGCCATCGAAGGAGGAGGACCCGCCATGCCCAACGGCGAGGGCCGTGGCGCCCACAGCCCGCTCGCTCTCGGTGATGGCGATTTCCTCGAGGGGTAGCCGCGGTCGGGCCTGGAGGAAGGTCGGGAACGGCTCCTGCATTGGGAGGAGCGTCGCCATGACGTGGAAGCGGCCGTTCAGGCCTCGGATCAGTGGGCGTGGCGGCGGTGATGACCAGCTCTCCCGTCGGCCATGGCGGAGGCGAGCTCTTTGACGACGGCAGCGATCTGCGCCACCGTCATGTCGCCCTGGATCGTGGAGCGGAAGTCGGCGCCGATGTGGATGGCGCGGCGGCGGCGTTGTCGCGGAAGAAGATCTCGAGTTGTTGCCAGAGATGGAAGGTGGTGCTCTCCGGCGACTGGATGGTGTCGTAGAGTTTGTCGGAGATCGTCCCGTACACACACAGGACGAGCGTGATGTCGTCGTTGCGCCAGGTCGCGTCGACGCGCAGCGGCTCCAACTCCTCTAGGACGTGATCCTCGACACGGTACTTGCACAGCACGTACCAGAAGAGGTGGAGCCACTTGAGTACTTCCCAGAGTCGACGGAGAGCTTGAACAAGATGTAGGACGCGATGTTAACATGATGCATGGACGGAGCAGGGGCAAGGGGAACCTGGGGAGGCGGGAGAGCCAGGATGTCGGCATGGGGTCAGACGGCCTGGAGAGGAGGCACCACGGGAGCAGCAGGTGCCCGACGCAGAGCTTGGGGAGTTAGGTGAGGCAGCGCCGAGGCGGCGAACGCGGGCGACAGGCGCTGGGAAGCGAGCGCCGAGGCGGCAGCCGGCGTGAGGTGAAGCGACTTCGGCAGGATGAAGACGGCGTCGGCGTCCCCGAACGAATGAGTCCGTCGGAGAGGGCGTCAGATGCTCATGGCGGAAGCTGGAGAGGATCGGAAAGAAGCTGATACCTGAAGGAAATATGCCCTAGAGGCAATAATAAAGTTATTATTTATTTCCTCATATCATGATAAATGTTTATTATTCATGCTAGAATTGTATTAACCGGAAACATGATACATGTGTGAATACATAGACAAACATATAGTCACTAGTATGCCTCTACTTGACTAGCTCATTAATCAAAGATGGTTATGTTTCCTAACCATAGACATGTGTTGTCATTTGATTAATGAGATCACATCATTAGGAGAATGATGTGATTGACATGACCCATCCCGTTAGCCTAGCACTTGATCGTTTAGTATTCTGCTATTGCTTCCTTCATGACTTATACATGTTCCTGTAACTATGAGGATTGTGTAACTCCCGTTTACCGGAAGAACACTTTGGGTACTACCAAACGTCACAACATAACTGGGTGATTATAAAGGAGTACTACAGGTGTTTCCGAAGGTACATGTTGAGTTAGCATAATTCGAGATTAGGTTTTGTCACTCCGATTGTCGGAGAGGTGTCTCTGGGCCCTCTCGGTAATACTCATCACCCAAGCCTTGCAAGCATGTAACTAATGAGTTAGTTATAAGATGACGTATTATGGAACGAGTAAAGAGACTTGCCGGTAACGAGATTGAACTAGGTATTGGATACCGACGATCAAATCTCGGGCAAGTAACATACCGATGACAAAGGGAATAACGTATGTTGTTATGCGGTTTGACCGATAAAGATCTTCGTAGAATATGTAGGAACCAATATGGGCATCCAGGTCCGCTATTGGTTATTGACCGAGAGCGTGTCTCGGTCATGTCTACATTGTTCTCGAACCGTAGGGTCCGCACGCTTAAGGTTTCGATGACGGTTATATTATGAGTTTATGTATTTTGATGTACGAAGTTTGTTGAGTCCGGATGTGATCACGGACATGACGAGGAGTCTCGAAATGGTCGAGACATAAAGATTGATATATTGGACGGATATATTTGGACACGGAAAGGTTCGGAGAAGTTTGGAGCTACGGGAGGTTCTGGAACCCCGGGAGGTATATGGGCCTTATTGGGCCCATTTAGGAAGAAGGAGAAGGAACAAGGGAGGCGCGCCCAGCCCAATCCGAATTGGGGGGGGGGCCCCTTTCCTTTCTCCTTCCCCTCTTCCTATTACTACTACTAGTACTTATTCCTAATACTAGTACTCTTTCCTTCCCCTCCAAATAAGATAAGGAAAGGAAACCTACTTGGAGTAGGTTTCCCCTCTTCTATGGCGCGCCCCTTGGGCGGCCTCCTCCTCCCTGCCTCCTTTATATACGGGGTAGGGGGCACCCTAGGACACACAAGTTGATCATTGAGATCGTTCCTTAGCCGTGTGCGGTGCCCCCTCCACGATATTACACCTCGGTCATATTGTAGCGGTGCTTAGGCGAAGCCTGCGACAGAGAACATCAAGATCGTCACCACGCCGTCGTCTTGTGGAACTCCCCTCGGCGCCTCTGCTGGATCGGAGATCGAGGTGCGTCATCGAGCTGTCTGGCGTGTCAAGAACTCGGAGGTGCGGAATGCGGTGCTGGATCGGTTGAACCGGGAAGGCGTCGACTACTTCCACTATGCTGTGTCAGCGCTTCCGCCGGTCTCACGAGTGCGTAGACAACACTCTCCCCTCGTTGCAATGTCATCACCATGATCTTGCGTGTGCGTAGGAAAATTTTGAAATTACTACGTTCCCCAACAGTGGCATCAGAGCCTAGGTTTTTATGGTTTGATGTTATTTGCACGAGTAGAACACAAGTGAGTTGTGGACGATATAAGTCATACTGCCTACCAGCATGTCATACTTTGGTTCAGCGGTATTGTTGGATGAAGCGGCCCGGACCGACATTACGCGTACGCTTACGCGAGACTGGTTTTACCGCCGTGCTTTGCACACAGGTGACTAGCGGGTGTCTGTTTCTCCAACTTTAGTTGAACCGAGTGTGGCTCGCCGGTCCTTGTGAAGGTTAAAAGCGGAGTCTATTTGACAAACTATCGTTGTGGTTTTGATGCGTAGGTGAGATTGGTTCTTGCTTAAGCCCGTAGCAGCCACGTAAAATTTGCAACAACAAAGTAGAGGACGTCTAACTTGTTTTTGCAGGGCATGTTGTGATGTGATATGGCCAAGATGTGATGCTATATTTTATTGTATGAAATGATCATGTTTTGTAACCGAAGTTATCGGCAACTGGCAGGAGCCATATGGTTGTCGCTTTATTGTATGAAATGCAAACGCCCTGTAATTGCTTACTTTATCACTAAGCGGTAGCGATAGTCGTAGAAGCAAACGACAACGATGCTACGATGGAGATCAAGGTGTCACGCCGGTGACGATGGTGATCACGACGGTGCTTCGAAGATGAAGATCACAAGCACAAGATGATGATGGCCATATCATATCACTTATATTGATTGCATGTGATGCTTATCCTTTATGCATCTTATCTTGCTTTGATTGACGGTAGCATTTTAAGATGATCTCTCACTAAATTATCAAGAAGTGTTCTCCCTGAGTATGCACCGTTGAGAAAGTTCTTCGTGCTGAGACACCACGTGATGATCGGGTGTGATAGGCTCTACGTTCAAATACAACGAGTGCAAAACAGTTGCACACGCGGAATACTCAGGTTATACTTGACGAGCCTAGCATATCTGAGATATGGCCTCGAACACGGAGACCGAAAGGTCGGCGTGAATCATATAGTAGATATGATCAACATAGAGATGTTCACCATTGAAACTACTCCATCTCACATGATGATCGGACATGGTTTAGTTGATTTGGATCACGTGATCACTTAGATGACTAGAGATGTACGTCTAAGTGGGAGTTCTTAAGTAATATGATTAATTGAGCGTAAATTTATCATGAACTTAGTACTGGTAGTATTTTGCTTGTCTATGTTTGTTTGTAGATAGATGGCTCGTCTGTTGTTCCGTTGAATTTTAATGCGTTCCTTGAGAAAGCAAAGTTGAAAGATGATGGTAGCAATTACACGGACTGGGTCCGTAATCGAGGATTATCCTCATTGCTGCCTGAGAAGAGTTACGTCTGGAAGAACCGCTGGGTGCAGGCCTGCTGCTGATGCAACCGACGGCGTTAAGAACGTCTGGCGAGCAAAGCTGATGACTACTCTATAGTTCGATGTGCCATGCTACGGCTTAGAACCGGGTCTTCAACGGCGTTTTGAGCGTCATGGAGCATATGAGATGTTCCAGGAGTTGAAGTTAATATTTCAAGCAAATGCCGGATTGAGAGATATGAAGTCTCCAATAAGTTCTATAGCTGCAAGATGGAGGAGAACAGTTACTCGGTGAGCATATACTCAAAATGTCGGCTATAATAATCACTTGATTCAAGCGGGAGTTAATCTTCCGGATGATAGCGTCATTGATGAATTCTCCAATCACGCCACCCAGCTCCAAGAGCTTTGTGATGAACTATAATATGCAAGGGATGAACAAGACTATTCCCGAGCTCTTTGCGATCTTTGAAAGCAGCGGAGGTAGAAATCAGAAGGAGCATCAAGTGTTGATGGTCAATAAGACCACTAGTTTCAAGAGGAAGGGCAAAGGGAAGAAGAAGGGAACTTCAAAAGAACAGCAAACAAGTTGCTGCTCAAGAGAAGAAACCCAAGTCTGGACCTAAGCCTGAAATCGAGTGCTTCTCTGCAAGCGATGGACCTTTGGAAGCGGAACTGCCCCAAGTATTTGGCGGATAAGAAGGATGGCAAAGTGAACAAAGGTATATGTGATATACATGTTATTGATGTGTATCTTACTAATGCTCATGATAGCACTTGGGTATTTGATCTGGTTCTATTGCTAACATTTGCAACTCAAAGCAGGGACTACGGATTAGCGAAGATTAGCTAAGGGCGAGGTGACGATGGCGTGGGAAATGGTTCCAAAGTCGATGTGATCGCGGTCGGCACGCTACCTCTACATCTACCATCGGGATTAGTTTTAGACCTGAATAATTGTTATTTGGTGCCAGCGTTGAGCATGAACATTATATCTGGATCTTGTTTGATGCGAGGCGGTTATTCATTTAAATCAGAGAATAATGGTTGTTCTATTTATATGAATAATATCTTTTATGGTCATGCACCCTTGAAGAGTGGTCTATTTTATTAAATCTCGATAGTAGTGATACACATATTCATAATGTTGAAGCCAAAAGATGCAGAGTTGATAATGATAGTGCAACATATTTGTGGCTTGCCGTTTAGGTCATATCGGTGTAAAACGCATGAAGAAACTCCATCTTGATGGACTTACGGAATCACTTGATTATGAATCACTTGGTACTTGCGAACCGTGCCTCATGGGCAAGATGACCAAAACACCGTTCTCCGGTTCTATGGAGAGAGCTACAGATTTGTTGGAAATCATACATACAGATGTATGTGGCCCGATGAATGTTGAGGCTCGTGGCGGATATCGTTATTTTCTCACCTTCACAGATGATTTGAGCAGATGTGGGTATATCTACTTGATAAAGCACAAGTCTGAAACATTTGAAAAGTTCAAAGAATTTCAGAGTGAAGTAGAAAATCATCATAACAAGAAAATAAAATTTCTACGATCTGATCGTGGAGGAGAATATTTGAGTTAGGAGTTTGGTTTACATTTGAAACAATGTGGAATAGTTTCGCAATTCACGCCACCTGAAAGACCACAACGAAATGGTGTGTCCGAACGTCGTAATCGTACTTTACTTGATATGGTGCGATCTATGATGTCTCTTACCGATTTACCGCTATCATTTTGGGGTTATGCTTTAGAGACGGCCGCATTCACGTTAAATAGGGCACCATCAAAATCCGTTGAGACGACGCCTTATGAACTGTGGTTTGGCAAGAAACCAAAGTTGTCGTTTCTCAAAGTTTGGGGCTGCGATGCTTATGTGAAGAAACTTCAATCAGATAAGCTTGAACCCAAATCGGAGAAATGTGTCTTCATAGGATACCCAAAGGAGACTATTGGGTACACCTTCTATCACAGATCTGAGGGCAAGATCTTCGTTGCTAAATTCGGATCCTTTCTAGAGAAGGAGTTTCTCTCGAAAGAAGTGAGTGGGAGGAAAGTAGAACTTGATGAGATAACTGTATCTACTCCCTTGTTGGAAAGTAGCTCATCACAAGAACCGGTTCCTGTGACGACTACACCAATTAGTGAGGAAGATAATGATATTGATCATGAAACTTCAGATCAAGTTTCTACTGAACCTCGTGGGTCTACGAGTAAGATCCGCACTGAGTGGTGCGGAAATCCTATTCGGAAGTCATGTTACTAGACCATGATGAACCTACGAACTATGAGGAAGCGATGATGAGCCCAGATTCCGCAAAATGGCTAGGGGCCATGAAATCTGAGATAGGATCCATGTATGAAAACAAAGTATGGACTTTGGTTGACTTGCCCGATGATCGGCAAGCCATTGAGAACAAATGGATCTTTAAGAAGAAGACTGACGCTGATGGTAATGTTACTGTCTACAAAGCTCGACTTGTTGCGAAAGGTTTTCGACAAGTTCAAGGGGTTGACTACGATGAGACTTTCTCACCCGTAGCGATGCTTAAGTCTGTCCGAATCATGTTGGCTATTGCTGCATTTCATGATTATGAAATTTGGCAAATGGATGTCAAGACTGCATTCTTGAATGGATTTCTAGAAGAAGAGTTGTATATGATGCAGCCTGAAGGTTTTGTTGATCCGAAAGGTGCCAACAAAGTGTGCAAGCTCCAACGTTCTATTTATGGACTGGTGCAAGCATCTCGGAGTTGGAATAAACGCTTTGACAGTGTGATCAAAGCATATGGTTTTATACAGACTTTTGGAGAAGCCCGTATTTACAAGAAAGTGAGTGGGAGCTCTGTAGCATTTCTAGTTTTATATGTTGATGACATATTGTTAATTGGAAATGATATAAAATTTCTGGATAGCATAAAGGGATACTTGAATAAAAGTTTTTTGACGAAAGACCTCGGTGAAGCTGCTTACATATTGGGCATCAAGATCTATAGAGATAGATCAAGACGCTTAATAGGACTTTCACAAAGCACATACCTTGACAAAATTTTGAAAAAGTTCAAAATGGATCAGGCAAAGAAAGGATTCTTGCCTGTGCTACAAGGTGTGAAGTTGAGTCGAACTCAATGCCCGACCACAGCAGAAGATAGAGAGAAAATGAAAGATGTTCCCTATGCTTCAGCCATAGGCTCTATCATGTATGCAATGCTGTGTACCGGACTGGCGTGTGCTTAGCAATAAGCTTGGCGGTAGGTACCAAAGTAATCCAGAGTGGATCATTGGACAGCGGTCAAGAACATCCTGAAATACCTGAAAAGGACTAAGGATATGTTTCTCGTATATGGGGGTGACAAAAAGCTAGTCGTAAATGGTTACGTCGATGCAAGCTTTGACACTGATCCGGACGATTCTAAATCGCAAACCGGATACGTGTTTATATTAAACGGTGGAGCTGTAAGTTGGTGCAGTTCAAAACAAAGCGTCGTAGCAGGATCTACATGTGAAGCGGAGTACATAGATGCTTACAAGCAGCAAATGAAGGAGTCGGATGAAGGAGTTCATTTCGATCTAGGTGTCATACCTAGTGCATCGGGACCAATGAAGATCTTACGTGACAATCTTGGTGCAATTGCCTTAGCAAAGGAATCCAGATTTCACAAGAGGACCAAGCACATCAAGAGACGCTTCAATTCCATTCGGGACCAAGTCCAAGTGGGAGACATAGAGATTTGCAAGATACACACGGATCTGAATGTTGCAGACCCATTGACTAAGCCTCTCTCATGAGCAAAACATGATCAGCACCAAGACTCCATGGGTGTTAGAATCATTACTATGTAATCTAGATTATTGACTCTAGTGCAAGTGGGAGACTGGAGGAAATATGCCCTAGAGGCAATAATAAAGTTATTATTTATTTCCTCATATCATGATAAATGTTTATTATTCATGCTAGAATTGTATTAACCGGAAACATGATACATGTGTGAATACATAGACAAACATATAGTCACTAGTATGCCTCTACTTGACTAGCTCATTAATCAAAGATGGTTATGTTTCCTAACCATAGACATGTGTTGTCATTTGATTAATGAGATCACATCATTAGGAGAATGATGAGATTGACATGACCCATCCCGTTAGCTTAGCACTTGATCGTTTAGTATTCTGCTATTGCTTCCTTCATGACTTATACATGTTCCTGTAACTATGAGGATTGTGTAACTTCCGTTTACCGGAAGAACACTTTGGGTACTACCAAACGTCACAATGTAACTGGGTGATTATAAAGGAGTACTACAGTTGTTTCCGAAGGTACATGTTGAGTTAGCATAATTCGAGATTAGGTTTTGTCACTCCGATTGTCGGAGAGGTATCTCTGGGCCCTCTCGGTAATACTCATCACCCAAGCCTTGCAAGCATGTAACTAATGAGTTAGTTATAAGATGACGTATTACGGAATGAGTAAAGAGACTTGCCGGTAACGAGATTGAACTAGGTATTGGATACCGACGATCAAATCTCGGGCAAGTAACATACCGATGACAAAGGGAATAACGTATGTTGTTATGCGGTTTGCCGATAAAGATCTTCGTAGAATATGTAGGAACCAATATGGGCATCCAGGTCCCGCTATTGGTTATTGACCAGAGACGTGTCTCGGTCATGTCTACATTGTTCTCAAACCGTAGGGTCCGCACGCTTAAGGTTTCGATGACAGTTATATTATGAGTTTATGTATTTTGATGCACCGAAGTTTGTTCGGAGTCCCGGATGTGATCACGGACATGACGAGGAGTCTCGAAATGGTCGAGACATAAAGATTGATATATTGGACGGATATATTTGGACACCGGAAAGGTTCGGAGAAGTTTGGAGCTACCGGAGGTTTCTGGAACCCCGGGAGGTATATGGGCCTTATTGGGCCCATATAGGAAGAAGGAGAAGGAACAAGGGAGGGGGGCGCGCCCCCCCAGCCCAATCCGAAATGGGGAGGGGGGCCGGCCCCACCTTTCCTTTCTCCTTCCCCCCTCTTCCTATTACTACTACTAGTACTTATTCCTAATACTAGTACTCTTTCCTTCCCCCTCCAAATAAGATAAGGAAAGGGGGAAACCTACTTGGAGTAGGTTTCCCCCTCCTCTATGGCGCCCCTTGGGCCGGCCTCCTCCTCCCTCCCTCCTTTATATACGGGGTAGGGGGCACCCTAGGACACACAAGTTGATCATTGAGATCGTTCCTTAGCCGTGTCGGTGCCCCCTCCACGATATTACACCTCGGTCATATTGTAGCGGTGCTTAGGCGAAGCCTGCGACAGAGAACATCAAGATCGCCACCACGCCGTGGTGACGGAACTCCCCCTCGGCGCCTCTGCTGGATCGGAGATCGAGGGTGCGTCATCGAGCTGTACGCGTGTCAAGAACTCGGAGGTGCCGGAGTAACGGTGCCTGGATCGGTTGAACCGGGAAGACGTACGACTACTTCCACTACGCTGTGTCAACACTTCCACTTTGGTCTACGAGGGTACGTAGACAACACTCTCCCCTCGTTGCAATGTCATCACCATGATCTTGCGTGTGCGTAGGAAAATTTTGAAATTACTACGTTCCCCAACAATATCAAGTTGGATAGATGAACTCACTGTATATCTCATCAGTACACATTATAGCTGCTTATATAGCAGGTTTACACAAGAGGGAGAGAGGCTATCGTTACAACAGAATCGAAGATAACGCAAGGCGTGGCTACGTGGGCGAGGGCGATGCGAGGGAGCGAGGGTGCCGTAGGACTTGGGCCATCCTGTTGCACGCGTGGGTGAGGGTGCATGTCACGTTTCCAACACGCGCGCTTAAGTGAAGGAACATGTGAGGCTCGGTCTGACAACGCGAGTCAGGTGTGATCCTACTCGGACTCGGATCCATGCCGAACAGACTTTGGGCTTTAGGATCCGTGTGAGGCCCAAGCATTGAGCCCATGATGGATTTGCCTATATAAAGTTCTGGTGCGGTACACTCATGCGATTGATTGCTTCGGTGCTGTCACTAAGGTTTGCATGTGTTGCGAATAACCACCTCCACTCGCCGCTAACTGTGTGATCGGACCTGGCAGTCCGTCGCACGGTGTTCCTCCTGCACACGCGGATACCGTTAGACGCGGTGCACCTGCGCCGCTCCGGCGAACTTGTACGTGGGATCGGACAACCTGCTGTTTGAGGGAGATCGGACGAGGAGGAGACGATCCACGTTGACGCGCTGCCACAACTCTTCTCCCGCTGCACGGCACTATGCGTCTAGTGGTAACGATTTGTGATACATCTCCTGTACCATGTTCTTGGTTATTCTGCGCGTAGGGAAAATTTTAATTTGCAGTTGAGGCACCCTACTATAGAACCCAACATGGCAGACACGCCACTAGTAAGTGGCATCATACTAGTGGTGTGCCGGCCGAACGCCGCAGGCACATGCACAAGCTGCTAATAAGGGGGTCCTGTACATTGGTGGTGGGAGTCATGATGCTTGTGGGCGAAGCACTCAGGTAAGGTGCGGGATGGTGGCCAAGGACGTGCAGGGGGTGGGGTGATTGTGGTACGGCGTTCAGTGGTGGTGGTGTGGGAGGTGTCTTTATGACTAGTTGTACTATGTTGCAAAAGGCTGCTGCCCTCTCCTCAAGGCGCCGCCTTGGAGTACATGGTTAAGGGCTCTTATTGACTTCAAGAAATGTGCTCTCTATCCTACCAGCCATTTTCTTGGAGCTTTTTTGTCTTTTTTCGAAAAGGAGAATAACCTTGGCCTCTGCATCAAACAATGCACTCATGCATCTTTATTAAATTTTGTGAAAGAGACTGGCACAATAAATATAAGGATCAATCCAAAGCCACCGTTCCGACGAACTTTGTCGCTACACCTATAAGCTTGATGATGAACCCTGGCCGCACCGCTGAGACCCACCGTTCTTGATGCGGTAGATGCAACACCGCTCCACCTCTTGGCCCCTCCATTCTCGGTACCTACTACGAATAGTGCCCCCAGGAGAGAGAATGACACAAGTCCCTGTCATCATCCGATCTGGGAGACCTAGATCTGGGGTTTCTTCCAGAGCAGATGCCTCCTAGAGGAAGAACGACAAGCCATCTGCAGTTGCCAACGAGCCCAAACGGTGCCCACCGACACAACGAGGCATTTTTCTGGAGTTGTCTTGTTCTTCAGCATCTTTGTACAATGCCTTATGTGCATGTGTTGCGGTGTCATGTCGTATTGTGTTGTATGTTTTGAATTGCATGACTTGTATATAAAGTGGAGCGGAAGTCTTTTTGATAAACAATAAGATCAATTGCCTCAGTTGAAACTTGAAAGTGCTTTTTTTTGGCTTTGACAACGGAAGTCAGCGCCAAGGCCGACGTCATGCGCAGGAAAAGGGACAAGCACACGTACATCCCATATGTACCGGAAGTCAGGCCAAGGCGAAGTCAAAGCTTTTTGTTGTTTTGGTTGCTTGTTGTTTGCTTCCGCTTAATCCTACGAGATTATCAATTGGTTAATATATTTGCTTGAATAATGCATTATCATCTGATTTCTTGATTAGATCGATGTGCTCTCTATTTTCAAACAGTTTTGGTCTGGGCCTATTTTGTTCAATTGGATAATTTCAGTGCACAAATTTATCGAATCGAAATAAATCAATTTATTTCCTGCGGTTTCCCTTTTTCTAGGAACCTATTTGTTGGCATTCCATAGGACATATGTTTTGAGAAACCTAACCAAATTAATATACAAAATGCTCACCTTTACTTAATCATGTCCCAGCCATATATACCTTCTCGTTGGTTTCACAATGGCAGTCGACATCACTGGGGGAGCGGAGCAGCGCCTCGGTCGCCATGACATCCAGCGATGGTCATGCCGACGGCCATCGTCGTACACAGGTCACGCGCTTGTAGCATAACCTGAGTCACCGTAATTCGTCTGGGTCAACATGTCAGCCATTGTGTTGATCCCCAAACTCGCGCACAACATGCTACATGATTGGTTCACCGCGGTTGACCTCCTTGCCATTGGAGATCGTTGCATGTGGCACACCTTTCTTCGGACTGTCCGACATCTTCACATGGCCAAGAGCACGTGGATACGATACTAAATGTTTGCCAGTGACCCAAGATTACTCATGCAATTAGCTGGACACATATGAGGTTTTACACACTGGCAAACACAGAGCACAAATGGAATTTGATGCCATGAAAACTTGCTACAGCTTTTTTATTTGGAGTACAGAGAGAAAGAAGGGTCGTTGCGCGACCGACCTAAACACACACCACGCTCATAATGACTCGTGCCACCCCACAAATCAGATCGTGCGTGCATGACCTACAGCTCCACTATTATCGCGTGTGATCCGATGTGCCATGCCATCCCATGACTCGGTTCACGACACGGTAGAAACTGGAGCGACCCCAACCTGATGCATGGACTCGACGCAAACATGCTTCCCGTCAAGACAGACTCTCAGCGCATACCGCGTGTTCGCAGGCAGTTCTGTGGCGCGTTATTTGGAACAAACAAATTGAAAGGAATTTTTTTAAGGCATGCACTAAGTTTACTTCAATGGATCAGCCCTCGATCCACAAACCCACATCGCGAAGTGGTCTTAGTGGATCTCGTCACTCTCCGAGTCTATCTCGTCGTTCTCCGAGTCGGATAAGTTGTTGTCCACCTGCTCGTGTCTATCCTGCAATGCCGTCAACCACAAACACCACATCCAGATTCCGTTAGATTCCCTCATCACCCAGGCAGAAAAAACTGAAAACCTTGGAAAAAAAGAATGGAGATCGAGTTCATACCCTCCTCATCTGGGCACGACGGTTCTTGAACCAGATTTTGATATGCTGGGGCTCCACGCTGAAGCTTCATGACTGAGATGAGCGCGCTGGGCCTCATCGGGGTTGGGGCACTCAATGAAAACACTGCAGTTTTCAAAAAAATAGAAGTAAAAGAAAACCATGAATACCCTGCACATGAATCACCATGAAAATATGACACGAGAAATAAGCTGTAGGAAATGGTGCTTGATCAACCTCTCGAGGATCTGAATCTGGTTGTCACTTAGATCCATTGTTACCAATTTCTTGCTTGCTCGCTCACTCTCCCAGGCTACCTAGAGGAAGAGGAAGTGGAGGCAGGAAGATATCTTCGTACTGGATGCTGTGTGACCTCTGGTTTGCTCTTATTTATACACGAGAGGGTGGTGTTTCTCCTCTGTCACAGTGCTGGCGCAAAGAAGCGCCCGTGTGTGTGACCTCTGGCTTGCTGCTGGCAGTCTCCTGGTCGGTCTCTCTTAATGCCGCCTCCTCCTTTTTGGCTTCTTCCACCCTATATTGTTGACCGTCCGTCCCTGTATTGTTTGTGAGCGCCAGTAGCAGAAACGTTCGCTTTGACTTTTGACCACCTCGGCTCGGTCGCCGGCTGTTTTGAAGGTTTCTCTTCATGCCTCCTCTCTCTTGGCTTCGTCCCTGGCTTGCTCGGGAGCGCCAGCAGTAGCGTGATAGGACTAGTAACTAATGCGAGGTAAGAAGCTTATATCAACAAATTCAAATCATAGTACAGGTCACTGGGTTTATTGACCTGCGATGTACTCCCTCGGTAAACAAATATACTCCCTCCGTCCGTCTAGGTGTAAAGAAATATACTCCCTCCTCATTTAGCAGAATTTGCAAAGCACTTCAAATCAATTGGGTTTTTGGACCTGCATCAGTACGAGTCCTACTGGGTTTGGATGCAACAAACAAATGCAGATTGACCTGAAAATGACCGGTGACCTGTCTTGAGTTCGTAATTACCATTGTTCCTCTTGTAGAAAGGGAGATAATTAATCCTGAGTTACGTCCATGTATTGGTTGTTAACTATTACTAATAAATTCTGCAATATTTTAGCTTGCAATTGATAGGCATTAATTTCCAGCCTCTTAATTATGTATGGATATCAAATTAATCAATAGTACAGGTGGGTCATTATCCTCTAAATCATAATATTCAAATTCTAAGTAAGAAAAGTAGCAGAACAATGTCCGACCTATTATTGCAAGCCCTATCATGTATCGTTTGGCTAGATATGGCAATATGTTTGCTTCAGTGCACCATTGCACTCCTTTTACAATGGACGTTCTGTTACAAAATCTTTTCATCTACATTGGAGATTATATTTAGTCTTGTTTTCTTATTGAACATGAAACAACACAACGTCAAGATCTTGATCCACAATTCTTGTTCCATATAATTTGATTCGAGTGAAAGTTCTGAAGTGACATGCCTTTCTTATTTCCTGTCGTTTGTTCCAAAAATACGATATATCCTTCGGCCATAAAACTACAACAACTCATAAGAACTACAACCATTTCCCTCTTGCAAAACCTTTTTCTTACTTCGTCCACAACCATTATACCTATCATGCATATCCATGATGAACCCCGACCACACCAATGCACGCCATATAATCTGGTGGCCTCCCAAAGTCGGCACCTGCGAGCCGAGAACAGCAACCAGCCTAGCAGACCCACAACGCATACCACATGCGCGCTCTAGGATGCTGTGCTGCCATCTACCGCCGTCCCATCTTCAAGAGGGATCCTTGCACTAACATTCCCAGGCCCAACCGCCGTTGACACCAGACAATGTCACCAGCCTCCATGGATCCATCAACCCACCTCCAACGCCGATACTCCACCGCACCATGTCGCCGAGACCCACCGTTTTTGATGTGGTAGATGCAACACCGCTCCACCTCTTAGCCCCTCCAGTCAGTACCTATCCAAAAGAGGGCCCTAGGAGAGAGAATGACACAAGTCTTCGTCATCATCCGATCAGGGAGAACCGGATCTAGGGTTTCCCCTGGAGCAGATGCCTCCTGGAGGAAGAAGAGCACGCCGTCTGCAGTGGCCATCGAACCCAAACGGTGCCCACCCGCGTAATGAGCCATTTTTTTGGAGTGTTGTTGTTCTTCAGCAGCCTTGTACAATGCCTTGTGTGCGTGTTTTGCGGTGTCGTGTCCTGTTGTGTTGT
Source organism: Aegilops speltoides (assembly GCA_021437245.1). Lineage (NCBI taxonomy): Eukaryota > Viridiplantae > Streptophyta > Magnoliopsida > Poales > Poaceae > Aegilops > Aegilops speltoides. The sequence goes on from CM038146.1 coordinate 51,761,058, forward strand.
ATGTGCTGATTTGTATGATTTGTATATAAAGTGGAGCGGAAGTCTTTTTGATAAACAATGAGATCAATTACCTCAGTTGAAACTTGAAAGTGCATGTTTTGATTTTGACAGCGGAAGTCAGGGCCAAGGCCGACCTCATGCGCAGGAAAAGGGACAAGCACACATACATCCCACATGTACCCAAGCTTTTTCCTTCTTTGGTTGCTTGTTGTTTGCTTGCGCTTCATCCTACAAGATTATCAATTGATTAATATATTTGCTTGAATAATGCATTATCATCTGATTTCTTTCTTAGATCCATGTGTTCTCTATTTTCAAACAGTTTTGGACTGGGCCTATTTTTCTCAATTGGATAATTTTGGTTCACAAATTTATCGAATCGAAAAAAATCAGTTTATTTTCTTCTGTTTTCCTTTGTGTAGGAACCTATGTGTTGGCGTTCGATAGGACATATGTTTTGAGAAACCTAACCAAATTCATATACCAAATGCTGACCTTTACTTAATCATGTCCCAACCACCCGTTGTCGTTGGTTTCACGGCAAAAATTGACATCATTATGTGTGTGTGGGGGGGGGCGGAGCAGCGATTCGGTCGGCATGGCATCCAGCGATGGTCATGCCGACGACCATCGTCGTATAGAGTCACACGCTTGGTGCATAACCTAAGTCATCGTAGTTCGTCCGGGTCAATATATCGGCCAATGTGTTGATACCCGAACTCGCGCACAACATACTGCATGATTGGTTCACCGCGGTTGACCTCCTTGCCATTGGAGATCGTTGCATGCCGCGCACCTTTCTTCGGACTCTACGACACCTTCACATGCCCAAGCGCACTTGGATATGATACTGAATGTTTGTCAGCGACCCAAGATAACTCATGCAATTAGCTGGACACATATGAGGTTTTACACTAGCAAACACAGAGCACACATGGAATTTGATGCCATTAAAACTTGCAACAGCTTTTTTATTTGGAATACAGAGAGAAAGAATGGTCGTTGCACGACCGACTTAAACACACACCACGTTCCTAATGACTCGTGCCATCCCATTAATCAGATCGTGCGTGCATGATCTACGGCTCCCCTATTATCGCGTTTGACCCGATGTGCCATGCCATCCCATGACTCGGTTCATGACGTGGTAGAAACAGGAGCGACCCCAACCTGACACATGGACTCGATGCATGGACTCGACGCAGACATGCTTGCCGTCGAGACCGACTCTCAGTGCGTACCGTCTGCTCGGAGGCAGCTCTATGGCACGTTATTCGGAACAAACAGATTGAAGGAAAAAGAACCTAGGGCATGCACTAAGTTTTCTTCAATGGATCAGCCCTCCATCGACAAACCCACATGGCGAATTGGTCTTTGTGGATCTCGTCGTTCTCTGAGTCGATCTTGTCGTTCTCTGAGTCGATCTCGTCGTTCTCCGAGTCGGATAAATGGTTGTCAACCTTCTCGTCCGTGGCCTGCCATGGCATCAAGCACAAACACTACATCGAGATCCATTACATTCCATCATTACCAGGTGGAAAAAACTGAAATCTTGGAAAAATAGAAAGGAGATCGAGTTCATACCCTCCTCATCTGGGCACGGCGGTTCTTGAACCAAAATTTGATCTGCTGGGGCTGCACGCCAAGTTCGCGGCTGAGATGGGCGCGCTGGGTCTCATCAGGGTAGAGGAACACCTTGAAAGTCCTGCAGTTTTCAAAAAAGCAAAAAGAAAAAATTTATTACCCTGTACATGGATCACCATAAAAATATGACACAAGAAATAAGCCATAGGAAATGGTGCTTGATCAACCTCTCGAGGATCTGAATCTGGTTGTCACTTAGATCCATTGTTACCAATTTCTTGCTTGCTCGCTCACTCTCCCAGGCTACCTAGAGGAAGGGGATGTGGAGGCAGGAAGATATCTTTGTACTGAATGCTGTGTGACCTCTAGTTTGCTCCTATTTATATATACACGAGAGGGTGGTGTTTCTCCTCTGTCACAGTGCTGGCGCAAAGAAGCGCCCGTCTGTGTGACCTCTGGCTTGCTTCTGGCAGTCTCCTGGCCTGTCTCTCTTAATGCCTCCTCCTATTTGGCTTCTTCCAGCATAAATTGCTTCCTCGGGAGCGCCAGCAGCCGAAACGTTCGCTTTGACTTTTGACCACCTCGGCTGTCTTGAAGGTTTCTCTTTCCAACGCTGGTACACAGCCGACACATTGTGGATGATTTTGAGACGATGCAGCGCATCAAGCGATCCATGCAATTAGCAAAACTGAGCATCACCGTCCACTCCTCCCGTCGTCTAAAGTTCGGCCGGCGACTGTCGTCCCTACAGCAATTTCGTTCTCTTTATGCCTCCTCTCTCTTGGCTTCGTCCCTGTCTTGCTCGGGATCGCCAGCAGTAGCGTGGTAATACTAGTAACTGATGCGATGTAAGAATCTGCATAGCACTTCAAATCACCCATGATAAAAAAAAATCAAAACATTTCAAAAAATTCTGAATTTTTTGGATGTGATTATGACCAAATAATTTAGGTGCTTGCAAAATTTGGTGGTGAAATGACATCCGAGGAACTCTGTAAAAAAACCAAGTTTGTGCTGAAAACATGTGAAATTAATGAAGTCGTAGTACAGGTGGGTCACGTTATTCTCTAAATCATAATATTCATATTCTAAGTAAGAAAAGTAGCATAACAATATACCGACCTATTATTGCAAGCACTATCATGTATCACTAGATTGCCAATATGTTTGCTTAACTGTACCGTTGCACTCGTTTTACAATGGACATTTTGTTACAAAATTTGTTCCTCTACCTGGGAGATTTTATTTAGTCCTTGGTTTTTTATTAGCTTGGCACAAACATGAAACTACACAATGGCAAGACATTGACCCTCCATTTATGTTGCATATATACTTCATTTGAGTTAAACTTCTCAAGTAGCATGCCTTTTTTCTAGAGAAAAGGCATACACCAGACTTTATAAATAAAGCCAACAGGCAGAGTCACGTCACAACCATCCAACCATCACAGAAGCAGAGCAACAGTTAAAAGTACTAATACATGGCATCCCAGCCAATCATGGCACGCAGGCCAGCCTTGAGACCAAAAGAATAGGAGACTAAGTCATCCTCCTAGATCGCCGCAGCAAGGAAGAAGCCGTAGACCTCATCTTAGATAACATGTCGTCGAACGCCTCTAGGTCCACCTCCTTAGTCAATAATCTCCACTGCTACAAAAAGCATTGGCTTTAAATAAGCAATTCACAGGGTTAGCCGGAAAGATGTGCTCAATAGTGAACTTGTTCCTAGTAGTCCACAACAACCAACAGATCGCTGCCCAACCAACACAGAACATCCTCTTATTCCGTCTGGATAAAGTATTAACACAGCGCCGCAGGTCCTCGAAGGAAGAGGGATTCCAATTAACATGAAGCCAATGTCTAATACAACTCCAAAGAAATTTGGCCAGCGAGCAATGAAAAAATATGTGCTCTGTGTTTTCAAATGCCCCACATAATGCGCATCTATCAGAGCCCGGACCGTTCCTATTCCTAATTTAATCAGCCGCAGGTAATTTACGACGGAAAGCTTGCCACAGGAAAATTTTGATCTTAGAAGGAATACGGGCCAACCAAATATCTTTGAATTTCACTGTATGGGCACCTGAGATAAGTTTGGCGTACACAGACTTAACTGAAAAACTACCAGAAGAAGAGTGAGGCCAGACAACCGAGTCGTCTTCCTCCGAGAGCAAGGGGAAGCAGGTAGTAAGACGTTGCCAATCATCCAACTCCGCAGGAGAAAGGGATCGCCGGAAGTCAAGGTCCCAGTTGTTAACCGAGAGATCATAGATAGAGATCTCGGGAGCAAAGCAGTACGAAAACAAGGTCAGGAAGGCCACCACGAGAGTGGTGTCTCCTACCCACCAATCTAACCAGAAGCGATTGGACTTGCCATTCCTAACTACAAACTTAATGAGGGACCGGAAGATCGGGCGAACTTTAACCAGCTAACGCCAAAACTGAGAGCCACCCAAGGAAGAAGCGAACATGGGGCTCGAGGAAGGGAAATATTTAGCTTTGAGAAGAGATAGCCAGAGGGGGCGATCCTCGAGGGACATTATTTTCCACCACCATTTTATCATGAGGCACTTGTTCATGACCACCGTACTAATGATACCTAAGACCCCCATGTTCTTAGGCCTACAGATGAGATCCCACTTAACCATCCTATATTTGCTCTTATTGTTAGAGGAGTTCCATTAAAAAGCACCCATGTGCTTGTCAAATCCAACGTGAATCCCTCCGGTCAGGACATAAAAGCCCATTAGAAACATAGGAAGGGCAGACAGGCAGGCATTAGTAAGGGCAACCTTGCCCGCCTGGGAATTATAGCGGCCTCTCCACGGCAAAACCCTATTCCCTACTTTGGTCACTGTTGGGGAAAAGTCTTAAGCCAATAGCTTAAGAGGGGAGATTGGGAGGCGCAGGTATTTGAAAGGGAATGAACCAAGAGAGCAGTTCATAGGATGCGCCACTCTCTAAGCTTCAGAGTCAGTTACCCCAGTCACAATGACTTCACTCTTTGAAAAGTTGATTTTAAGACCCGATAGCGCTTCAAAGCATAGAAGAAGGAACTTCAGATGCGTGAGACTAGCCTCATTAAGTTCAACCATAATAATGGTGTCGTCCGCGTATTGAAGATGAGTGATGCCATTGGGAATTAGGTGAGAGCTAACAGGCGTAATGTGTCCAGCAAGAGCTGCCCGAGAAAGGATATGAGAGAGAGCATCCACTACGAAATAAAAAAGAAGGGGGGAAGCCGGGTCTCCTTGCCTAAGGCCCCTTCCATTGGCAAAGAAATTACTTATCTGACCATCGACCGACACAGCCGTATGGCCTCCCAAGACCAGCTGCATGAGACGAAGAACCACCGCACCCTCGAAACTTTAGCAAGAAGGACTTGGCTAAGGAAGTTCCAGCTTACTAAGTCGTAAGCCTTCTCGAAGTCAAGTTTGAGAACCACTACCTTAGTTCCCTTGGTTCACAAGTCATGGACAATCTCATGCAAGCATAGAAGACCATCCAGAATAAATCTGCCCTTTATAAACGCAGATTGGAAAGGACTAATGACACGATGGGCGATCGGAGAGAGCCTGGTAGCCAGACCCTTAGCCGGGAGCTTCGCAAAATTATTGATTAAGGCAATGGGCCTAAATTGGGAATCAGGTCAGACCCTTTGACTTTGGGAATGAGAGTGAGCATTGCGTAATTCAATCTAGAGATGTCAGCAGTTCCCAGCCAAAAACCTTGGATAATCGCCTGTATGAGGCCCTTAAACTGAGGCCAGAACTGCCTAAAGAAAGGAATGGAGAAGCCATCAGGCCTAGAGGCCGCGTTAGAGTTGGCAGATCGGATCGTTTCAAAGATCTCCTCTTCAGAAAGAGGAACCATCAATCCCTCGTTCTCATCACTCGAAATCTGCTCGTGGGGGACCAAAAGGTAGAAGCCAGCCTAAAACCTACCTCAGGTTTAGCGGAAAGGAGAGTAGAGAAGAAATGGACCACATGTTGCATAATCGCAGATTGATCAGAAACCCTGACACCATCGATAAGGAGGCTATCAATCAGACATCGCCGACGCCTACCATTCGCGATAGCAAAGAAATAGGACGTGGGTGAGTCACCCTTTAAAGTCCAGTTAAAAGTGCCTCTTTGATTCCAATACACTTCCTCCTGACTATGGACATCCAGAAGGGCCTCTTCAAGGCCGTACCAAATCTTCCACTCGGCGGGGGAGAGGCCCATGCCGTCCGCATGAGCATCAAGCGCGCCAATTTGAGCAGCCAGCCTAACTTTGTCACGCCTTGACTCAGCAAAGTGATTTTTAGACCAACCACGGAAAAATCTATGGAGAAAGTAGGAGCACTGATGCCAGTCGTCCATCGGAACAAAAGATCGGCGATTAGAAGACAGGAAAGTCGAAATCTTTTGCGCAATCAAGTTAGCAAAACCCTCAACTAGGAGCCAGGAAGCATCGAACTGAAACCTCGGAAAGGAAACCGGACGAGTGCCATCATCAAGAATCAGAGGGGAATGGTCCGAGCCTACTATTGCCAGGGCTCTGAGAATGGCACGGGGGAACATCGAGTCCCATGTAGAACAAAAGAAAACCCTATCAAGGACCGATCGAATGGGAGACGTTTGGCGATTCGTCCAGGTGAAACGGGCCCCAACCCTAGGGATTTCACGAATTGCCATGTCTCTGATGAAAGCATTAATCGCGTCGGCCAGTGGCCACAAGAAGTTAGAGCAACTCTTATCCGAAGGGTAGCGCATCAGGTTAAAGTCTCCCCCAATAAGTAGCGGCAGCTCACAAGAATCTATTTTATTTCGAAGTTCATCCAGAAAAATATAGGACATAGAATGGTCAGCTAGACCATATACCACCATGATTTCTAGTAAAGAATTAAGGGTATGATGAGAAGCCACCGTGCTAGCCCAAAAAATCCCATGATCAAGGAGGATACCACCCGAATGTCCAACAGAAGCCAGAGATGGCGGAGAGCTCATTTGGGGAGAAGGAAGGTTTGAAAGTCTCAAGAAGACCAATGATATCAATATTTTCAGACGGACCAAGTCTTTTAGCTGGTCCCTACGCCCCCTAGCGCCGAAACCCCTAATATTCCATAATAGTGCCTTCATCTAAAAGAGAGGTTTTTAATGCGAAGGCTCGACCTACTAAGAGCCATGAAGGATTTAGCTCGTTTACCAGGCCCATGTTTAGACATAGCCGAGGGAGCCTGACTCCTATCAGTTCCCTCCCCATCCCCACCGTCCACAACCAGTGGGGCAGTAGATCCCAGCCCAGCCTCCTTAGCTTTAGCGATGTCAGCCTGAGCTATTTCGTTTTCCCTAATAATTCCAAGCAAGGAAGAAGGCATACCCAAACTAGCATCATAAGAAATACCAACATCTTCTAAATTACGAAGCAAATGATCATCGGATTGAGACTGAAGCACTAAATGCAATGGAGAATGAGCAGAGGGGTTAGGAGAGGGGGGGCATGGACGCGAACCTGAAGGAGGCAAATCCCTAGCCGCAGCGCGCCGAGCGGCCTGGTCAGCAACCCACTCACCATTGTTGGAGACGCGACCGCTCTTATGGTCGTGGAAGCCGGGCGAAAGAACGGCTTGAGGCGAGCATGGCAGGAGACGCCTTGAGAGAAGATGGGCCTGAGGCCGTACCCATATCAGCATCCATCCTACGGCATAATCCAACCGCAGACTACCTTGAGTCACCTAATGCCCTGCTTTTAGCGGAGTACTTCTTGACTGACGACTTCTTCTTCTTTTTCGAGGTCAAGGGACCGGCCAGGGGCCAATCTTCAATGCCCGAGAGGGAAGGAGAGGCAGGGCGAGCTGGTAGGTTAGAGGACACCGCCGAGAATGGTGTTCCCTTGGCCCCACCAGAAGCCGTGGCCCCTCCAACAGAGCCCGACAACGAATCTTTGGCCCCCCCACCAGCCGGAGCATTCTCCTTCAGCATATCCTGGTCTTCTGGAGAGAGCCCGTCCCACTCTGACTGGGTAAAGCGATGATCATTGCAGTGGATAGAATCCTCCGGTAAGCCGTCATCGTCCTTGCTCTTGTCATCGTTGCTGGCAGTAGGAGGCGGGGGAGGAGGCGGAGGCGACACCAGGCCCGAGTCACCCTCCACCCGGACCCTGAGCCGGAAGCCTCCAGCCGAGGGGAAGATGTCGATGGAACCACCGATACAAAGAGGATCAACACACCACACCCCCAGACGGACCGGCCTGAGAATAGCCAACGAATCTTGATCAACCTTTTTCTTCAATATTATTTCCAGACATTTGTTCCAAAAATATGATATATGCTTCGGACATAAAACTACAACAACTCTTAAGAACTACAATCATTTCCTCTTGCAAAACTTTTTTATTACTTCCTCCACAACCATTATACCTACCATGCATATATATGTAAACTGCGATTATCAAGATTCGTGTACTAAATGGAAAAGACGGATTGTAAAAAATATGCAATACTAAGAAATATATAAATATACTAAATATATTCTTATACTTTTCTGTTGTTGTAATTCATAGTTGTAATTTCGTTTATTGGATATCATAATTCATCATCGACTAATAATATTGTCATGATTAATAAAGTAATGACATCTTACATATGTATAGCGATACTTTTCATTTAATGTAAACCCTTATAACTATCTGGTTTTTTGTCAATGTGACTTTAGATTAAACCATGATTGATATCAATATTTAACGGGCTTTATCTCACAATAGCGGTAAGTAGCGTAACATTATCATATGTGCTTTTTACTACTAGGGAAAATACTAGTTCCTAATCCGAACTCGTAGACTAGACAAAATTATGTATGTCGTTGTTATGCTAATACAATAATTTAAATGACGCACTAAACAATACTCACATTCATATTAGTTTAAAGAAAAATTAATGTGCTATTTCCATGTGATAAATACATGCTACTAGAAATGCACACTGAGATTGTGGGCTGTTAGTTTTCTTTACAAGGACAAAGATGATTTGCATCAATCATATGGATTTGGCAATCACAAATATTAGTATGATGCAGGCTCAAGTATAAACAAAACTCCGCCTATGTTGTCTCAACATAGCCGGTCCCAAGCCCGGATAAAGGAGAAGGGTTGTGATAGGCTTGCCGAGCCAACGTAAAAGCTCAGCAACTCTTGTGGAGATGAAACCCAAAAGATTTTCGTTGGGGCGTAACCCTCTCAGCGATGCGCTACATCGGAACCCGGGTGTGGTGGAAAATTGGCAAGGGTCAGGCCGTCACCCCCAAGGTGGCGCGTCGTATCTTGATCCGGATACGGTGGCCAATGAGCGAGGATTGGGTCGTCGCATCTTTAGTGGCGCGCTACATCGGCGCCAGATGTAGTGGAAAATGAGCAAGGGTCTTCGCATTTGACTCAACGAGTGCGGGTAAGGAAGCTAGCTGAGCCTAGGAGGATTCGCTTAGGTAGCTGGAACATAGGGTCTCTGACAGGGAAGCTTCGTGAGCTAGTTGATGCAGCGGTGAGGAGGGGTGTTGATATCCTTTGCGTCCAAGAAACCAAATGGAGAGGATAGAAGGCGAAGGAGGTGGAGGATACCGTCTTCAAGATGTGGTACACGGGGACGGCTGCAAACAAAAATGCTGTAGGCATCTTGATCAACAAGAGCCTCAAGTATGGAGTGGTAGACATCAAGAAATGTGGGGACCGGATTATCCTGGTCAAGCTGGTAGTTGAGGACTTGGTTCTCAATGTTATCAGCGCATATGCCCCGCAAGTAGGCCACAACGAGAACACCAAGAGGGAGTTCTGGGAAAGCCTGGAAGACATGGTTAGGAGTGTACTGATTGGTGACAAGCTCTTCATAGGAGGATACCTCAATGGCCACGTGGGTACATCTAACACATGTTTTGAAGGGGCGCATGGGGGCTTTGGCTATGGCATCAGGAATCAAGAAGGAGAAGATGTCTTAAGCTTTGCTCTAGCCTACAACATGATTGTAGCTAACACCCTCTTTAGAAAGAGAGAATCACATCCGATGACTTTTAGTAGTTGCCAACACTCTAGCCAGATTGATTTCATCCTCTCCAGAAGAGAAGATAGGCATGCGTGCCTAGACTGTAAGGTGATACCTGGAGAGTGTTGTACCCCAGCATAAGCTAGTGGTTGCTGACTTTGCTTTCGGATTCGTGTCCAGCGGGATAAGCGTGCCAAAGTCACTAGACCAAAGTGGTGGAAGCTCAAGGGGGAGGTAGCTAAGGGTTCAAGGAGAGGGTCATTAAGGAGGGCCCTTGGGAGGAAGGAGGGGATGCGGACAATGTGTGGATGAAGATGGCGACTTGCTTTTGTAAGGTGGCCTTAGAGGAGTTTGGAGTGTCTGCAGGAAGGAGAAGTGAAGATAAGGATACCTGCTGGTGGAATGATGATTTCCACAAGGCGATTAAAGAGAAGAAAGATTGATTCAGATGCCTATACCTGGATAGGAGTGCAGACAACATAGAGAAGTACAAGATGGCGAAGAAGGCCGCAAAGCGAGCTATTGGTGAAGCAAGGGGTCGAGCATATGATGACCTCTACCAACGGTTAGGCATGAAGGAAGGCGAAAGGGACATCTATAAGATGGCCAAGATCCAAGAAAGGAAGATGAGGGATATTGGCCAACCCAAATGCATCAAGGACGGAGTAGGTAAACTCTTGGTGAAGGACGAGGAGATTAAGCATAGATGGCGGGAGTACTTCAACATGCTTTTGAATGGGGAGAATGAGAGTTCAACCATTGGGCTGGACGACTCCTTTGATGAGACCAGCATGCGTTTTGTGCGGCGAATCCAGGAGTCTGAGGTCAAGGAGGCTTTTAAAAGGATGAAAGGAGGCAAGGTGATGGGCCCTGATTATATCCCCATTGAGGTGTGGAAAGGTCTCCGTGACATGGCGATAGTATGGCTAACAAGATGCCAGAAGAATGGAGGTGGAGTATATTAGTACCAATCTGCTAGAACAAGGGGGGTGTTCGCAGTTGTACTAATTACCATTGAATTAAGCTGGTGAGCCATACAATGAAGCTATGGGAGAGAGTCATTGAGCACCGCTTAAGAAGAATGACAAGCGTGACCAAAAATCGGTTTGATTTCATGTGTGGGAGGTCGACCATGGAAGCCATTTTCTTGGGATGACAACTTATGGACAGATATAGGGAGCAAAAGAAGGACTTGCATATGGTTTTCATTGACTTGGAGAAGGCCTATGATAAGATACCGCGGAATGTCATGTGGTGGGCGTTGGAGAAACACAAAGTCCTAGCAAAGTACATTACCCTCATCAAGGACATGCACGATAATGTTGTGACAAGTGTTCGAACAAGTGATGTCGACACTGATGACTTCCCGATTAAGATAGGATTGCATCAGGGGTCAGCTTTGAGCCCTTATCTTTTTACATTGGTGATGGGTGAGGTCACAAGGGATATACAAGGAGATATCCCATGGTGTATGCTCTTTGCGGATGATGTGGTGCTTAGGCTTATGGAGACAAACCTTGGAATCGAAAGGGTTTAGGCTTAGTAGGACTAAAACTGAGTACATGATGTGCAGTTTCAGTACTACTAGGTGTGAGGAGGAGGAGGTTAGCCTTGATGGCCAGGTGGCACCTCAGAAGGACACCTTTTGGTATTTGGGGTCAATGCTCAGGAGGATGGGGGTATTGATGAAGATGTGAACCATCGAATCAAAGTCGAATGGATGAAGTGGCGCCAAGCTTCTCGCATTCTCTGTGACAGGAGAGTGCCACAAAAGCTAAAAGGCAAGTTCTACAGGACGGCAGTTCGACCTGCAATGTTTTATGTCTCTGAGTGTTGGCCGACTAAAAGGCGACATGTTCAGCAGTTAGGTGTGGTGGAGATGCGTATGTTGAGATGGATGTGTGGCTACACGAGGAAGGATCGAGTCCAGAATGATGATATACAAGATAGAGTTGGGGTAGCACCAATTGAAGAGAAGCTTGCCCAACATCATCTGAGATGGTTTGGGCATATTCAGCGTAGGCCTCCAGAAGCTCCAGTGCATAGCGGACGGCTAAAGCATGTGGAGAATGTCAAGAGAGGGCGGGGTAGACCGAATTTGACATGGGAGGAGTCCGTTAGTAGAGACCTTAAGGTTTGGAGTATCACCAAAGAGCTAGCTATGGACAGGGGTGCGTGGAAGCTCGCTATCCATGTGCCAGAGCCATGAGTTGTTTGCGAGATCTTACGAGTTTCACCTCTAGCCTACCCCAAATTGTTTGGGACTAAAGGCTTTGTTGTTGTTGTTGTTGTTGTTGTTGTTGTTGTTGTTGTTGTTGTTGTTGTTGTTTGTAGGCTCAAGTATAATAAAAATACGCATTATGAACAACGAAGCAAACCAAGAACATAATATACAAAACATATGATAATGTAATGTGCATAAGGGTTGGATAACAACTCACTCTTCTGAGACATTACGTTTGGTGATCAATCATACACTACACAAACATAAATGCATGTTTTAGTGCTTGTTTAATGCGCATTAAAGTTTCAAAGTTTGTCGAACTATACATAAGCTATGCATCCGTGTATACTACTGGCCAACACGACAGAGTCATGCATTTTCATTTATATTCTTTAGGGACACCTACACGACAATAATTGTCCACGCGAAAACCGCTAGGACGTACAGTGCATCCATGGTGGACTATGATAGTAACAGTTAACTGATACTACAATTATTGCGAATGTTTTGTATATTTCATGAAGGAAGATCCATTTGGGATAAATTAATGGCTTGAGTGTACTAAGTGTTATGATCATAGATGCAACAATGCACAAAAATATATCTATATGGTGCTTAATACTAGGTTTTTTGGGTTTGTGTTAACATGAGCTTGTAGAGCAAAATCAAAGTAAATTATTTACCTATTGCAATAGCTCTCTCTCTCTCTCACTCTGTCTCTATCTCTCTCACTCTATCTCTCTCTCTCTCTCTCTGCGTGCGCGTGCGTGTCTCTCTCTCTCACATACACATGCACACACTCTCTCTCTCTCTCTCTCTCTCTCTCTCTCTCTTGTGATTCGGGCTTCAAGGTGTGTTCTTCTCCTGTGACGGCTGCTAAAATCTTAGAGGAATTGGGAAGGGGAAGTTGCGTGGTTGATACCAACCCTCTCCCGATTAATAAGGCACAAAAGGGATCTGAAGTGGCAGTGTTCTTCTCCTGCGATGGCGGTTGCTAATATATAAGAGGAATTGAGGAGAGGGCGATGTGTGGTTAATACTAGCCCTCTCCTGATTAATAAAGCAGCAAAGGGATTTGAAGTGGCAACGCGGCTCCGAAGAATTGCATCGAAGCCAATGGTGACACCTGGAAGGTTGGCACCGGCGATGGGTGGCGGCGATCGCCATTGGGCCGCAATGCCTTTCTCTCCGGCCCAAGTAACACCCTCACCGGGCGTCGCCATGACCTCGGAGAACACCGATGCACGGAGGCCGCGGGTCCGAGAGCCATATTTTTGAAGGAAATATGCCCTAGAGGCAATAATAAAGTTAATATTTATTTCCTTATATCATGATAAATTTTTATTATTCATGCTAGAATTGTATTAACCGGAAACATAATACATGTGTGAATACATAGACAAAACTATAGTCACTAGTATGCCTCTACTTGACTAGCTCATTAATCAAAGATGGTTATGTTTCCTAACCATAGACATGTGTTGTCATTTGATTAATGGGATTACATCATTAGGAGAATGATGTGATTGACATGACCCATCCCGTTAGCTTAGCACATGATCGTTTAGTATTCTGCTATTTCTTTCTTCATGACTTATACATGTTCCTGTAACTATGAGAACTAGCGGTGTGCCCCGCGCATTTGCGCGGCTAGATTAGTTACACGTCGTTGTATTTATTTATTTGCATTTTATTATGTTCATAATTGTAAAATGTTATGTTTATTTATGTACACACAGAAATTCCAAATTTTATAAAATCTTATGATCATATTACCACATGACAACAACCTATCTGCCACACATGTATTACCACATGACTATTAAGTTTTTTGTCTCACATGATCGACTGTCCTATTTAATTTAGGTGCACAATTGGATAATCTATTAACTAATCAATAGTGATGTCGTTGTTTAAGAATGGATTTCAAAGACCAGTGGATTGCCATGCAAAAACAACACTTCCATACTAATATGTATCTTTCACCTTACGCTCTTGGTCCCTTCGTTCCCTTTTAAGAGAATTTCTACGTAAGATTGAGTAGCGTTATTTCCCTTAATTTGCCTCATCATCCCTCTAGATGTTTCTTGCATTTCTTTCGGGGGCATTATTTATTTTAATTGTTTATCACTTGTCCGTATGAGGTAATGTACTCTCCCTTCGTTGTACGTTTTCCACAAAACAATTGTAAAATGGCGTGGTATGGGTCTTCCCTACTATTTTTGGTTAAAAACAGATTTTTCATACCTTTATTCGTGATCACTCCTGGAGTGCCTTGCTCTTTTTGATCATTTTCATGTTTGTTTTTACATGGATTTATTTCGTTAGAATATTGGCATGATTTTGTTTATCGGCGATATTGTTTTTCAATTATGAAATTAATACACTTGCGACACACTTAATTAGGATATTGTCATTGTTTTTAGTCCCCAATGTCATCCATATCGTGTACTACGTGATTCTTGTCCTTTTACTACTTGAGGTATAATCTGTCACCTCTGCACCCCCTCAATTTTTTGAACTCCTGGAATGATCGATGGTTCACACACGCTTAGTGTCCTCTTACTATGTGTACTCACCTACTGTTCCTACCTTATCTCTATGCATTTATCCATTTATAAAAAAAACATGCATGTTGATACATATATATTGTTGGTCCCATTACTATATATATTGCATGCTGCCAAATCCAGATTATATTGTCAAATTTATTTCAGTTTTCACCCAAGACTCCAAGATTCTTCTTAGAATTGTATTTTGAATCTAGCTATTTGCAATGTTCAGATGGAGAACGCATAAAATAGTGTATTCAACTGTATATGTGACAAACCAATAGATCACGAATTTACATCACTTCCTTATCATATATAGTTACGTTTATCACTTCCATTTTTCGGTGAATGTGCTTTCTTCTAAATTATCACATTTTTTCCCCAAATAACAGTCTACCACTAAGCGCTAGTACATACATCCCTCCATTGAATATAGTCCTTATATCTCTCTTTAATCGCGTGTAAATTTTTTATAACCTGCAACAGTTCCAGGTTTCAATTTTGGTGGGCCCTATTCTGTTATACTCATATGATGCATGGATGTACACACGGCTGTAATTCAGTTCAACTACATACTGATGTCATGCATGAATTAACTACATGCAAGGTAGCCAGAATTGCTTTTTTCTAACCGACCCATAGTGCACATGTATTAACCGACTGATATTTTCCTCTCCTCGTTCTTTAACACCCAAACATATTTTCTATTTTTTTGTGGATGTCTTGAACTTATCATCTCGAGCGTAAAATTATTAATTTTCCAAAACCGACGACGAAAGTAACGTTGTGATTTATTTGTCCTTGATTTAGTAACATAATATATTAGACATATAATACCACTCCATAGACTTCACATATAATATATTGCGACCGTTGTTTTTGCAGGAATATATTCCGAAAGTTATATAGCTTCATATATGTGCGTCGCACGTAAATTAAGTTTCTTTTATTTCTTATCCCAAATTACATAATATATAACATATAAAAAGTTTACTGACGCAAGAGGTCACCAATTTTATTTTATTTTGACATCAAGTTTTGCTTTTTCAACTGGTTAGCTTGATCATATCCGTTTCACCAGGTTAGCTTTGGGAGGAGTAGGTTTATATGCAAGTCTGTGCATTGCTGCGTCCTAGTTTTATAAGGATGGCTTTGTCCTTTTCCCGTTTGAATTTGCTACCGCAGACTAACCCCAGAGGGCGTTAGACGTCCTATGCTTCTCCGTGTCCTGGCCGGATAGGCTCTCTTTTTTCTCTCCAGAAAACTGATCTAGTCCTTTGTGTCCGATGACAAACATTCCTATTTTTCTAACCGAGCCATACAACTCCTTTATTAACTGCTGTTCCGATCCAACTGCTATTTTCCTTTCCTTGTTCTTTAACGCCTGAATATTTTTTGGGGTAACGCCTGAACATATTATGTGAAGCGTGACAGGTTGAACATGATTAAAGTTGTACGTAACTTCTATTAGACTTTATATCTCAACCATTATTATTCAGATCAACGGTTCATATATTTTAAACCTATGTGGATCATCGTAATAGCTTGTTTGTCTCTTGTTTTAATTATATAATAGATAGATAGATTATGCAACTCCCATTTACCGGAGGAACAATTTGGGTACTACCAAACTTCACAACGTAACTGGGTGATTATAAAGGAGTACTACAGGTGTCTCCGAAGGTACATGTTGAGTTGGCGTATTTCGAGATTAGGTTTTGTCACTCCGATTGTCGGAGAGGTATCTCTGGGCCCTCTCGGTAATACTCATCACTTAAGCCTTGCAAGCATTATAACTAATGAGTTAGTTGTGAGATGACATATTACAGAACGAGTAAAGAGACTTGCCGGTAACGAGATTGAACTAGGTATTGGATACCGACGATCGAATCTCGGGCAAGTAACATACCGATGACAAAGGGAACAACGTATGTTGTTATGCGGTTTGACCGATAAAGATCTTCGTAGAATATGTAGGAACCAATATGGGCATCCAGGTCCCGCTATTGGTTATTGACCGAGAATGGTTTTAGGTCATGTATACATAGTTCTCGAACCCGTAGGGTCTGCACGCTTAACGTTTCGATGACAGTTTTATTATGAGTTTATAAGTTTTGATGTACCGAAGTTTGTTCGGAGTCCCGGATGTGATCACGGACATGACGAGGAGTCTCGGAATGGTCGAGACATAAAGATTGATATATTGGAAGCATATGTTTGGACATCGGAATGGTTCCGGGTGAAATCGGCATTTTACCGGAGTACCGGGAGGTTACCGGAACCCCCCGGGGGGGTTAATGGGCCTACATGGGCCAAGAGGGAGAAGAGGAAGGAGCCAGGAGGGGGCCGCGTGCCCCTCGCCCTCCTAGTCCTAATAGGACAAGGGAAGGGGGGCGGCGCCCCCCCCTTTCCTTCCCCTCTTCCTCCCCTTTCCCCTTTCTCTCGTACTCCTACTTGGAAAAGGGGAGTCCTACTCCCGGTGGGAGTAGGACTCCCCCCCTTGGCGCGCCCCCTAGGCCGGCAGCCTCCTCCCCCTTGGCTCCTTTATATACGGGGGCGGGGGGCACCCCATAGACACACAAGTTGATCTACGGATCGTTCCTTAGCCGTGTGCGGTGCCCCCTTCCACCATATTCCACCTCGGTCATATCGTCGCGGAGTTTAGGCGAAGCCCTGCGCCGGTAGAACATCATCCTCGTCACCACGCCGTCGTGCTGATAGAACTCATCTCCGGAGCCTTTGCTGGATCGGAGGGCCGGAGATCGTCATCGAGCTGAACGGGTGCTGAACTCGGAGGCTCCGTACGTTCGGTGCTTGGATCGGTCGGATCGTGAAGACGTACGACTACATCAACCGCGTTGTGCTAACGCTTCCGCTTATGGTCTACGAGGGTACGTGGACGAACACTCTCCCCTCTCGTTGCTATATCATCACCATGATCTTGCGTGTGCGTAGATTTTTTTTTTGAAATTACTACGTTCCCCAACAATTTTTGTGGAGCCTGCACCAGGAAAAAAACCAGGAGCCAGGGGTTGGAGAGCCCTAGGGGGCAAAGAGGTGTCCAGAAGGAAGCATCCAAGTCGGGTAGGCGTCCTATGGCTTAACCAGGCTGGGGCCCTCTGTGAACTGTCAACAAAATCAAGAGCTCGCCTGGGTTCTCGAAGACTAACGGAACTCCAGCTCTATATAGGCTCGGACTCTACTGATGGTTCCATGCACCTGTGGTGGCTTCTATCAAAGGAGCTAGCTGGGATGCCGGCTAGGGACCCAAGACGCATGCCAATTAACTGGCATAGGAGGGAGCTCCGAACAATAGACTTACATTCATGATATCATCTTGGCCCCCAAGTCATCCTAGTGCGGGCTAAGATTGGATCTATCTATTTGTAAAACCCTAGCCCTCATCATGTATATAAGGTGAGGGCTATGGGCTCCCAAGAGATCGACTATAGTAGAATAGACTCTTGGTAGCATCTTCATACGCCCCATTGAATCCCTTGCATGAGGTATACCCACCATGAATGAAGACAACCAGCATGACGTAGAGTATTACTCCTCGCCGGAGGCCCTATCCTGGGTAAATTGTGTGTGTGGGCTACGTTCTGGTACTTCCGACCACGTTCGCGACCCTACCGAGGATACTAACTATTTTCACTCGGTCAAGAAAGACATTTCAAAATACCTTCTGTAGTGCATTTCTGAGGGATATGGGCTCAAACATGGTAGAAAATCATCACATAGAAGGACACACCAAGTGTTGAAACTAACGCAAAGCAAATGGCGTCGCCAAGAGGGAAACAAAGGAGAAGGCGACGCATGGTACAACTACATGCGCTGGTACATGTGCTCGTACCACTTGTCTTTGACAGCGTGGTGTCCAACCAAGCGCATTTTATTAAAGAGGCCAAGTCTCATTGGCAACAGAGAGCCGCCCATCGATGAAACAAAGAACTAGGAGCCATATCGGCAACCACCTACCAGGATGTATTTTGCCATTGATGTTGGCATCATTGTGCCAAGTTGGTTCGGCAGTTCATGCTCGGTCGGGGGGGGGGCAACCTAGGTGCAGAGCTTAGAACTATTAAGGGAGCACCACTCGACCAGATTCGAGAGTTGATTGTGATTGTACATGCCCTGGTCTCTCGGAGGATGAGTGGCTCCAATGCTATACCCTTGAGGCCTCCCTTATGAAAATCTGCAAGGGCGAGGAGTTTTATAGGAATGTCGCGGAGAACAAAATTGGCTCTTGAAGGGGGGGCACCAGCACCACATATTTTTACGCCATTGCGAATGGGCAACGTCCGAAGTGATCAGTCCTTCTCTGTGGGATGGGGATGTCCTCCTTGAGCAGGCTGGGGAGATCGTCCCGCATATTTACTCCTTCAATATGGAACTCTTGACGGTGAACCCCGCTATGGGGTTTCTCTGGCAAAGGACTCGCAATCAGCGGCTAGTGTGCCAGCCACTGAGAATGTGCGGCTAACTCTGCCATTCTTGCTAGAAGAGGTAGGGCGGGTGATTGATGTTATGAATGCTAGTTCGACACCTGGCCCCAATAGCCCACCAATGGCCTTCTTCCAGAAATTCTGGCCAGAGCTCCAGCAGGTTATCATGTTGATGTTCCATGAATGCCATATTGCGACTCTCAATATGGCACGTCTAAACTTTGGTGTCAATACCCTGATCCCCAAAATAGTTGGGGCAGAGGGTATTCGGCACTACATGCCGATTAAGGTGATTAATATGCTCCCGCAAATTTTTGCGATGGTGTGTGCAAGGCGCGTTGCCCTGGTGGTGGAATGCCTCTCGCACCTTTACCAGACTGTGTTCCTATAGGGCCGCCATATCCATGAAATGATTATAGACCTTCATGAAATTGTGCATGAGGTTAGGAAACGCTGTCATAAAGGCGTCTTCCTGAATCTACACTTTCTGAAGGTGTATGAATACCTTTTCTACCATTCCTTCGCTTGGTGCTCAAACAGAGGGGCTTCAATGATCACCGGTGTTGTTGGTTAGGAGGAGTAACACTACTACTTCTTGAGCTTGCGTTGGTTTTTCCCTCCAAGACGAAAGAGTGATGCAGCAAAGTAGAGATAAGTATTTCCCTTAGTTAGAGAACCAAGGTATCAATGTAGTAGGAGACAACGCACAAACCACCAATACCTACAAAGACAACCAAACACTTGCAGCCAACAAGATAAAGGGGTTGTTAATCCCTTCAGGATCACTTGCAAAAGTGAGATCTGATAGAGATAGATGAAACTAAACAAAAGATCAAGTAAATATTTTTGGGGTTTCTAGTTTATAGATCGGAAAGTAAAAGATTACAAAATAGTATATAGGAAACTTATATGATGGAAGATGGACCCGGGGGCCACAGGTTTCACTACAGGCTTCTCTCAAGATAGCAGATAATACGGTGGGTGAACAAATTACTGTCGAGCAATTGATAGAAAAGCGCAAAGTTATGGCAATATCTAAGGCAAGAATGAAGTCCACATAACCCCCTCAAATTTCACAAATCGGCTACTTAACCCCCTCAACTCTAAAACCAGGTATTTAACCCCCTGATGTTTAGAAAACCAGACAAAACACCCCCACACATTGTTATAAGGGAAAAGCTATCGTACAGCCCACCAATCACGTGCGCGGAGATCTGACGGCTGTCGAGGTGGTGAATGTTTACTAGACATCTACCGGCGGACGCGATTTCACTAGCAGTTTTGCAATGTGGCACAAGTAGACAAACCTACAGAAGGAAAAAGCTAAGGTGCACATAGGGCCTAACTGTTGACAACGCGACTCGTACTGCCTGATGGTGCTGCTCCTGCTGCTTCTTCTGTCGTTGGCAGCATGGGCGAGCAGTGGTTGGAGTTGTTCATGGTGAGAACGCGAAGGCTTGTCCGAAACTGGCACTGCTTGTGGTGATCCAATCATTTTGAGTTATACGTTCGTTGCTACTAGGAGTAGTACTGAATCGACAAAGCAAAGATTGATAAGAACCTTGTGTACGCGTGTGTGTGTGTGTTTCCTTCCGGCCGGCTCTATTGTGCATGCATATGTGTTAATTAATTGGGATAGATAAAGCTAGCCACATAGCAGAGTCGTAGCAAGGATTGAGCGAAACCATCAGCATGCTTCGTTGACGTCGTCCCGTGTCGCCGGAGAGTGCTTGGCTGCATGGAGCTGGAGCTGAGCCTGCAATGTGAAAACGGATATGGCACCAGCAGCCGCATACAGCGTGTGCGTGTGGTAGCATGGACGCGACTAATTGCAACTTGTCTCGTGTGGAGATATAAATCAACGTTGAGATGCGAGTGAGGGCGAGTAGCAGCATCTAGTGGCAAAGTGGATACTGATGGCAAGGAAGCACGGCCGAAACGATGGCGTGAGTGTCGGCACTCCACCAGAAATCATGTGGTTGTAGGCCTGGTGGATAAAACCGCTCTCAAAACCACCTCCAAAGCTATCAGGGGGTGTTATGTCTGGTTTTCTAAACATTAGGGGGGCAAATACCCGGTTTTAGTGTTGAGGGGGTTAAGTGGCCGATTTCAGAAATCTGAGGGGGTTATGTGGACTTCTTTCCTAAGGCAATGATTATAACATATAGGCATCACGTCCATGTCAAGTAGACTGACTTCGGCCTGGGTGTAGGGATGTTTGGAAGCACAAGTAGTATCTCTACTTGGTGCAAAAAATTTGGCTAGCATGAGAGGGAAATGCAAGCTCAGCATGTCGGATGATCCATGACAATATAACTTCTATTCGGATATAGAAAAACATAATCTATTATGTCATCTTCCTTGTCCAACATCTACCTTTTAGCATGTCATATTTTAATGAGTGCCCACAATCACAAAAGACGTCCAAGATAGTGTATTTATATGTAAAACCTCTCTTTCTTTATTACTTCCTATTAATTGCAGCAATGACCAAAACTATGTTTGTCAACTCTCAACAACTTTTATCATCATACTCTTTATATGTGAAGTCATTACTCTCCACACTACTAGGAAAAGGCATACTAATGGCGCACGAGTTTTGCCTACTAATGACGCACTACTGGTGCGCCATTAGTATCACTCCACTAGTATTTTTTACTAATGGCGCACCACTGGTGCGCCATTAGTATCTGGTATACTAATGGCGCACCACGCAGTGCGCCATTAGTTTTGCCCACAGTGTGCCACTAGTGTCTGCTATACTAATGGCGCACCACATGGAAGTGCGCCATTAGTAACAATTTTTTTATTTTTTTTTGTTTTTCTTAATCTCAGGTCACTATTTCACATATGAGATATCCAACACATATATATACAACAAGCATCTATATAACAATCATATCCAACACACAAATTCCATCATATATACATACATAGCCAACACATAGTTCCATCGTTACATATTACAAAAGTTTCACATTGTTCATCCAACACCGTTATCCATCAATTCACAAAAGTTTCACATTGATACAAAATAAAAACACAAATGGAAAATAAGCACTCCATCCATGCAAGCTTCCGTGAATTAAATCAAATCTGCAAAATGATAAAAAAGAAGTTAGAAGAAGAAGAAGAAGAAGAAGAGAAGAAGAAGAAGACTAGAAGAATACTAGAAGAAGAACACTAGAAGAAGAATAAGAAGAAGAATAAGAAGACTATAAGCTTATTATGTAAACTTGATCATTTTATGCTAACATAAGTAATTTCGGAGCTAACCTATAGGAAACTAAGCATATAAGCTCTCTAAGTTAGCATATTAGAGCCAACTTAGGTAAAATGAAGCTAACCTATGTCATTTTGGAAAATAAGAAAAATAAGAAGTATAAGAAGAAGACTATAAGCTTATTATGTAAACTTGATCATTTTGTGCTAACATAAGTAATTTTGGAGCTAACCTATAGGAAACTAAGCATATAAGCTCTAAGTTAGCATATTAGAGCCAACTTAGGTAAAATGAAGCTAACCTATGTCATTTTGGAAAAGAAGAATAATAAAAAGACTATAAGCTTATTCTGTAAACTTGATCATTTTGTGCTAACATAAGTTATTTTGGAGCTAACCTATAGGAAACTAAGCATATAAGCGCTAAGTTAGCATATTAGAGCCAACTTAGGTAAAAGGAAGCTAACCTATAGGAAACTAAGCATATTAGAGATAACATAGGTAACTAAGTATATATATATATATCATTTTGGAGATCTGACATACCTGAGATAGTTCACTTCTCATTGTTCTTCTCCTTCTTCTTCCTCAGCCTGATGCGCCAAGAGCGGCGAGGCGATGGAGGTAGTGGGATGTAGTCTTCTACTACAATTGGCGTGGTCATGTCGCCCAGCTGTGGGATCGCCGGCGCCACCACCGGTGTGTGGTCATTGTCAGGCCCACCACCATCGCGAGGCCACCTTCAGGAAGGACAGGCACGACCATCGCTAGGTCATCCCCAGCCACCTCCATCTCTTACCCATGGTCAGCCACCACCATCTCTTGCCCATGGTCAGCCACCACCATCTCTTGCCCTTGGTTAGCCACCACCAGTGCTAGGTCATCCTCAGCCTGATGCCCATCGTCATCCAGCAGCTCCTCATCCCCACTCTGCTCCTCTTCTCCCGCACTCCAGTCCGGATCATCCTTCTTGTTGTCTATACTGCTGCCAGAATCGCTGCTGCTTTCGCTAAAGCCAGAATTGGTGTTGCTTTTGCTACAACCATAGTCGCTGCTGCTTTGGCTGTAGCCAGTGTCGCTACTGCTGCTCCCATTACCTGTCCAAATGCAACAATGACCGTTAACAATCGATGTGAGACAAAGCCAAATGTAGAGGAATAAGAAGAGGCAGAATGTACTGGCATCATCATTGTCAGCGTAGCGCATGCGACACATAGTCGCATTGAACACCTTCACGATGAGCATGGTGGCGTCGTCGTCGTACCTAAAGAGAAGGAAGTACCCCAGCCGCAGGTCGTAGGCACAGTAGAACTTCTCCCACCCACGATACAAGTACATGTGGCCCTCCTTGATCACCAACTCCACATCCCACTGCCTGAAACCCGCTGTCAGCCTGTCGCACCTTCACATTATTTGGCGGATCTTCACCCAGCATGTTCATAAAACTGTCAGGCAGCCTCTGCAGTTTGGGACAATGAGTGATGTAGCAAACAAGAGATATCATAATGAGATGGGTGAAGGGGAGATCTCTCGTTTTATATACCTGCGTCATGGATGATACTGAAGTCCCAAGTATGATACTGAAGAACTCGGAAGCGTCCAACTCGTACTACGGTGTGGCAGAGCGGCGGTGGCTGCTTCCCCCCATCTCTGATAAGCAGCAGAAGAGACCAATTAGTACCCTTACAACAGATCATAAAACATGCATTAGTCGCAAGTACCCCATATGTCCTATTTTTAGCAAAGTCATGCTAAAATTCACGAAAAATTTCAGCATGACCTTTGCTTAAAATAGGACATATGGAGTACCCGAATTTGCCGGAATGGAAGTTAATCGACATTCCGGCAAACTCAAGGGCCTCTTTTGCTGCTAAGATGCTTGTATGCCAAAACATATGCTTAAGAATCTACATTTGCAAATGGGCCTCTTTTGCTGCTAAGATTCAGCACTGCTACCTGCTCAACGCCAAGTACTGCAAATTATATTATATTGGTCCATAACTAAATGATGGGTTCGATTTGTAGAAGTGACAAGTCATACTTCCATAGATGAAAGTAGCATGATATACTAATTACCAGATGGGGTAGCAACGGATAGAAAAAAATAAGAATGGTGTATGCACTAAACAAGATCTCATGGCTCTCATGATCATAATTCATGCATGACAAATTAGATATAAAGGCCGCAAAGCTTAGTCCGGATGCCTTAAATCTTAACCATATTTTGCTATTGCTAATTTCTAGAAGTGAGCTCTGACAGCTTTCTATAATAAATTAGTCAAGATAAGTTCCTAAGCTCCTGATATGACGAAACTAGCGTACATATACCAATAAATGCAATTTGTAACAAATTGTTGTACAACAATATATCTTCTAGCCATGAAACCCTACCCTGATTCTCCTTTCTTCCTCTTGCCGAAGAAAAGTTGGCTGCAGAGGATGGTCCAACTTAGATCAACCTGCAGAAGTTCATTGTATAATTCAGTTTAGTTCCAAGCAGTAGTTCAAGAAGTGCAAATTGCAGAAGTTTGAGAAAGCAGTAACTGGAAATTCTGGTGTTTCCTTGAAAACACGAAAGGGCCTGACTATGCATACAATATTACAACAAGACATCCACCATACAATTTTTATTAAAGGAAAAGATTTAAGTTAACATTAATTAAAGTTTCAATTAAAGTTTAAATTAAAGTTTCAGTTAAAGTTTTAGTTGATTTTAAAGTTAAATTAAAATTTCACTTAAAGTTTCAGTTATAGGAGAGCATTTGCTACTGGATTTTAGGGCTATTGTAAGAAGTGCACTACTGCACTATTGTTCATACTCCTGCACTATTACACTACTGGAATCCTCCTTCATACTACTGCAAGCAGGAATACTGATGCAAACCCTAGAACTTGCAAGCAGTAGCAGGAGTACAACAAGACAAGAAGATGAGACAATATGGAGGGCACAAGACAAACTACTGAAAAGGTTTCTTTGTGATGTACTCCAAAATTCAACCAAACAAATTAACTGAAACTTAACAGCAGCAACAAGTGCTACACTATTGTTGTCCTGCACTAAACTAATACAAGCAAACAAATTAATTGAAGAAAAACTACTGAAACTATACAAGCACTACAGTCAGATTACACAAAAGTACTGATACAAGTAGTGCAGTACACAAAACATGCAAAATTACAAGCACTACTGCAACTTAATTAAGCTACTGGAGTAAGTGAAACAACTGCACTTAATTAAGCTACTGGAGTAAGTAACTCCATGGTGTACTCACTGGAGTATAGCTAAATGTTCAGGAGTACTTCTCTAGCATAAGCAACTGCTGACAACTTTCATACTCCAATGAGAAGAGTACTTGTACTCATAGCAGTTCAGAAGTGCAACTACTCTTCTGTGAAATTCAGTGCATCTACTGCAAATAAAATTCAGTAAATTTCCACCCAACAACTGGATAGGATGGTCATGATATTTAGTGCATCTACTTCAACTACTCTTCAAGTATATGAATACTGTGAACCTAACAAGTTTTCCAGAAACATAAGTATTAGGGTGATAACTGTTATATCAATTTCGTTGTGATAATTGTACCCTGAACACCTCAGAAACTCTATTATTGTGTTGGTCACTATAAAATAGGAGTATGAAAACCAACAACCTAGCTATCACGAGCAAGGACTGATGACGAAACCAAAGATTACTGCTTCATCAGAGTGTCCTAGCCTTGGGGCCTTTGCTTTGCGTGCCCCATTGATTTTGATTTTGATTTCTAGTATTGGATTGGGTTGGGGACAAGTTTTGTAAGTTTGGACCTTCCATTCCTAGGTAGGGTAGAAACATGGAAGTAATCACATGCGCTAGGGTTACAGTACGTGGGGAGGAATCAACAACGGAGAAGAGAGGGGTGTGATGGGGAACATAGCAGAAATTCAAAATTTTCCTACGTGTCACAAAGATCTATCTATGGAGAGACCAGCAACGAGGGGAAGGAGAGTGCATCTACATACCCTTGTAGATCGCTAAGCGGAAGCGTTCAAGAGAACGGGGTTGAAGGAGTCGTACTCGTCGTGATCCAAATCACCGGAGATCCTAGTGCGAACGGACGGCACCTCCGCTCAACACACGTACAGCCGGTGACGCCTCCCATGCCTTGATCCAGCAAGGTGAGAGGGAGAGGTTGGGAAGACTCCGTCCAGCAGCAGCACGACGGCGTGGTGGTGGTGGAGGGCGTGGCAATCCTGCAGGCTTCGCCAAGCACCGCAGGAGAGGAGGAGTACTTGGGAGAGGGGGAGGGCTGCGCCAGAACTTCGTGTTTAGCTCCCATGCGCCTCCCCACTATATATAGGGGTGGAGGGGCTGGTTTCTTGCCCTCCAAGTCCATTGGGGCGTTGGCCAAGGTGGGAGGAAAGAAATCCCATCATTTCCTTCCCCACCGATTGTTATTCCCCCTTTTTAGGGATCTTGATCTTATCCCTTCGGGATATGATCTTATTCCTTCTAAGGGGGGATCTTGGTGCGCCTTGACCAGGGGTGTGGGGCCTTTCCCCCACTACCCACGTTCATGTGGGTCCCCCCATGCAGGTGGGCCCCACTCCGGAACCTTCTAGAACCTTCCCGGTAGAATACCGAAAAATCCCGAAACTTTTTCGGTGACCAAAACAGGACTTCCCATGTATAAATCTTTACCTCCGGACCATTCCGGAACTCCTCGTGACGTCCGGGATCTCATCCGGACTCGAACAACATTCGTAACCACATACAAACTTCCTTTATAACCCTAGCGCCATCGAACCTTATGTGTAGACCCTACGGGTTCGGGAGGCATGTAGACATGACCGAGACGTTCTCCGTCAATAACCAACAGCGGATCTGGATACCCATGTTGGCTCCTACATGTTCCACGATGATCTCATCGGATGAACCACGATGTCAAGGACTCGGTCGATCCGTATACAATTCCCTTTGTCTAACGGTATTGTACTTGCCCGAGATTCGATCGTCGGTATACCGATACCTTGTTCAATCTCGTTACGCAAGTCTCTTTACTCGTTCCGTAACACATCATCCCGTGATCAACCCCTTGGTCACATTGTGCACATTATGATGATGTCCTACCGAGTGGGCCCAGAGATACCTCTCCGTTTACAGAGTGACAAATCCAGCCTCGATCCGTGTCAACCCAACAGACACTTTCGGAGATACCTGTAGTGCACCTTTATAGTCACCCGCCACGTTGTGACGTTTGATACACCCAAAGCACTCCTACGGTATCCGGAGTTACACGATCTCATGGTGCGAGGAAGAGATACTTGACATTTGAAAAGCTCTAGCATTTACGAACTACGATCTTTGTGCTATGCTTAGTATTGTCTTGTCCATCACATCATTCTCCTAATGATGTGATCCCGTTATCAATCGACATCCAATGTCCATAGCAGAAACCATGACTATCTGCTGATCACAACGAGCTAGTCAACTAGAGGCTCACTAGGGACATATTGTAGTCTTTGTATTCACACGTGTATTACGATTTCCGGATAATACAGCTTATAGCATGAATAAAAGACAATTATCATGAACAAGGAAATATAATAATACTTTTATTATTGCCTCTAGGGCATATTTCCAACAGTCTCCCACTTGCACTAGAGTCAATAATCTAGTTCACATCGCCATGTGATTTAACATTGACAGGTCACATCGCCATGTGACCAACATCATCAAATGAGTTCTGGGGTTTGATCAAGTTTTGCTTGTGAGAGAGGTTTTAGTCAACGGGTCTGAACCTTTCAGGTCCGTGTGTGCTTTGCAAAAAATTTTAGGTCACATTGTAAATACTGCTTCCACGCTCCACTTGGAGCTATTCCAAATGGTTTGCTCCACTATACGTATCCGGTTTGCTACTCAGAGTCACTCGGATAGGTGTTAAAGCTTGCATCAACGTAACACTTTATGCCGAACTCTTTATCACCTCCATAATCGAGAAACATGTCCTTATTTACTCCAAGGACAATTTTGACCGCTGTCCAATGATCCATTCCTGGATCATTCTTGTACCCCTTGATCGACTCATGGCAAGGCACACTTCCTAAGCGGTACACAAAGATAGCATACTATAGAGCCTACGTCTGAAAACATAGGGGACGACCTTCGTCCTTTCTCTCTTTTCTGCTGTGGTCGAGCTTTAAGTCTTAACTTCATACCTTTCAACTCAGGCAAGAACTCCTTCTTGACTGATCCATCTTGAACACCTTCAAGATCATGTTAAGGTATATGCTCATTTGAAAGTACCATTAAGCGTTTTTGATCTATCCTCATAGATCTTGATGCTCAATGTTCAAGTAGCTTAATCCAGGTTTTCTATTGAAAAACACTTTTCAAGTAACCCTATATGCTTTACAGAAAATTCTACATCATTTCTGATCAACAATATGTCAACAACATATACTCATCAGAAATTCTATAGTGCTCCCACTCACTTCTTTGGAAATACAAGTTTCTCATAAATTTGTATAAACCCAAAATCTTTGATCATCTTATCAAAGTACATATTCCAACTCCGAGATGCTTACTCCGGTCCTTATAAGGATCATTGGAGCTAGCATACCTTTTAGCATCCTTAGGATCGACAAAACCTTTCGATTGTATCACATACAACCTTTCCTTACGAAAACTAGTAAGGAAACTCATTTTGACATCCATCTGCCAGATTTCATAAATGCAGCTATTGCTAACATGATTCCGACGGACTTAAGCATCGCTACAGATGAGAAAATCTCATCGTAGTCAACTCTTTGAACTTGTGAAAAAACTCTTCGCCACAAGTCGAGCTTCATAGACGGTGACATCACCGTCCACATCCGTCTTCTTCTTAAAGATCCATTTATCTCAATGGCTTGCCGATCATCGGGCAAGTCCACCAAAGTCCATGCTTTGTTCTGATACATGGATCCTATATCGGATTTCATGGCTTCTAACCATTTGTTGGAATTTGGGCCCACCATTGCTTCTCCATAGCTCGTAGGTTCATTGTTGTCTAGCAACATGACCTTCAAGACAGGATTACTGTACCACTCTAAAGTAGTATGCATCCTTGTCACCCTACGAGGCACGGTAGTGACTTGATCCGAAGTTTCATGATCACTATCATAAGCTTCTACTTCAATTGGTGTAGGTGCCACAGGAACAACTTCCTGTGCCCTGCTACACATTAGTTGTAGTGACGGTTCAATAACCATATCAAGTCTCCACCATCCTCCCACTCAACTTTTCGAGACAAACTTTTCCTCGAGAAAGGACCCGATTCAAGAAACAATCCCTATTGCTTTCGGATCTGAATTAGGAGGTATACCCAACTGTTTTGGGTGTCCTATGAAGATGCATTTTATCCGCTTTGGGTTCGAGCTTATCAACCTGAAACTTTTTCACATAAGCGTCGCAGCCCCAAACATTTAAGAAATGACAGCTTAGGTTTCTCTAAACCATAGTTCATACGGTGTCATCTCAACGGAATTACGTGGTGCCCTATTTAAAGTGAATGTGGTTGTCTCTAATGCCTAACCCATAAACAATAGTGGTAATTCGATAAGAGACATCATGGTACGCACCATATCCAATAGGGTGCAACTATGATGTTCGGACACACCATCAAACTATGGTGTTCCAGGCGGTATTAATTGTGAAAACAATTTCCACAATGTCTTAATTGCGTGCCAAAGCTCAGAACTCAGATACTCATCTCTATGATCATATCATAGACATTTCATCCTCTTGTCACGATGATCTTCAACTTCACTCTGAAATTACTTGAACCATTCAATAATTCAGACTTGTGTTTCATCAAGTAAATATACTCTACATCTACTCGAATCATCGTGAAGTAAGAACATAACGATATTCATTGACGCCTCAAGACTCATTGGACTGCACACATAAAATGTGTTACTTCCAACAAGTTGCTATTTTGTTCCATCTTATGAAACCGAGGCTCTTTGGTCATCTTGCCCATGTGGTATGATTTGCATATCTCAAGTGATTCAAAATCAAGTGAGTCCAAACGATCCATCTGCATGGAGTTTCTTCATGCGATACACCAATAGACATGGTTCGCATGTCTCAAACTTTTCAAAACGAGTGAGTCCAAAGATCCATCAATATGGAGCTTCTTCATGCTTTTATACCAATATGACTTACATGGCAGTGCCACAAGTAAGTTGTACTATCATTATTATCTTATATCTTTTGGCATGAAAATGTGTATCACTACGATCGAGATTCAATAAACCATTCATTTCAGGTGCAAGACCATTGAAGGTATTATTCAAATAAACAGAGTAACCATTATTCTCCTTAAATGAATAACCGTATTGCGATAGACATAATCCAATCATGTCTATGCTCAACGCAAACACCAAATCTCGATGCTAGAGGGAGCGTGCGATGCTTGATCACATCAACCTTGGAAACACTTCCAACACAGATCGTCAGCTCACCTTTAGCTAGTCTCCGTTTATTCCGTAGCTTTTATTTCGAGTTACTAACACTTAGCAACCGAACGGTATCTAATACCTGGTGCTACTAGGAGTACTAGTAAAGTACACATTAACATAATGTATATCCAATATACTTCTATCGACGTTTCCAGCCTTCTCATCTACCAAGTATCTAGGGTAATTCCGCTCCGATGGTTGTTCCCTTATTACGAAGCACTTAGTCTCGGGTTTGGGTTCAACCTTGGGTTTCTTCATTAGAGCAGCAGCTGATTTGCCGTTTCATGAAGTATCCCTTCTTGCCCTTGCCCTTCTTGAAACTAGTGGTTTCACCAACCATCAACAATTGATGCTCCTTCTTGATTTCTACTTTCGCGGCGTCAAACATCGCGAATACCTCAAGGATCATCATATCTATCCCTGATATGTTATAGCTCATCACGAAGCTCTAGCAGCTTAGTGGCAATGACTTTGGAGAAACATCACTATCTAATCTGGAAGATCAACTCCCACTCGATTCAAGTGATTGTTGCACTCAGACAATCTGAGCACAAGCTCAATGATTGAGCTTTCCTCCCTTAGATTGCAGGCTAAGAAAATCGTCGGAGGTCTCATACCTCTTGACGTGGGCACGAGCCTGAAATCTCAATTTCAGCCCTCGAAACATCTCATATGTTCCGCGACGTTTCGAAAAACATCTTTGGTGCCTCAACTCTAAACCGTTTAACTGAACTATCACGTAGTCATCAAAACGTGTATGTCTGATGTTCGCAACATCCACAAACGACGTTTGGGGTTCAGCACACTGAGCGGTGCATTAAGGACATAAGCTTTCTACTGTCCGCATAATCTCTACTGTCAACTTTCAACTATATTTTCTCTAGGAACATATCTAAACAGTGGAACTAAAGCGCGAGCTTACGACATAATTTGCAAAGGTCTTTTGACTATGTTCAGGATAATTAAGTTCATCTTATGAACTCCCACTCAGATAGACATCCTCTGGTCATCTAAGTGATTACATGATCCAAGTCAACTAGCCCGTGTCCGATCATCACGTGAGACGGACTAGTCATCATCGGTGAACATCTTCATGTTGATCGTATCTACTATACGACTCATGCTCGACCTTTCGGTCTCCGTGTTCGAGGCCATGTATGCACATGCTAGGCTCGTCAAGTTAACCCCAAGTGTTTTATTTGTGTAAAACTGTCTTACACCGTTGTATGTGAACGTAAGAATCCATCACACCCGATCATCACGTGGTGCTTAGAAGCGACGAACTGTAGCAACGGTGCACAATCAGGGGAGAACACTTCTTGAAATTTTGTAAGGGATCATCTTATTTACTACCGTCGTCCTAAGTAAACAAGATGCATAAACATGATAAACATCACATGCAATCAAATAGTGACATGATATGGCCAATATCATTTTTCTCCTTTTGATCTCCATCTTCGGGGCTCCATGATCATCATCGTCACCGGCATGACACCATGATCTCCATCATCATGATCTCCATCATCGTGTCTCCATGAAGTCGTCTCGCCAACTTATTACTTCTACTACTATGGCTACCGGTTAGCAATAAAGTAAAGTAATTACATGGCGTTGTTTAATGACACGCAGGTCATACAATAAATAAAGACAACTCCTATGGCTCCTGCTGGTTGTCATACTCATCGACATGCAAGTCGTGAATCCAATTACAAGAACATGATCAATCTCATACATCACATATCATTCATCACATTCATCTTGGCCATATCACATCACATAGCATACCCTGCAAAAACAAGTTAGACGTCCTCTAATTGTTGTTTGCATGTTTTACGTGGCTGCTATGGGTTTCTAGCAAGAACGTTTCTTACCTACGCAAAACCACAACGTGATTTGCCAATTGCTATTTACCCTTCATAAGGACCCTTTTCATCGAATCCGTTCCGACTAAAGTGGAGAGGCGGCACCGCTAGCCACCTTATGCACGAAGTGCATGTCAATCGGTGGAACCTGTCTCACGTAAGAGTACGTGTAAGGTCGGTCCGGGCCGCTTCATCCCACAATACCGTCGAAACAAGATTGGACTAGTAACGGTAAGCATATTGAACAACATCAACGCCCACAACTACTTTGTGTTCTACTCGTGCAAAGAATCTACGCAATAGACCTAGCTCATGATGCCACTGTTGGGGAACGTAGCAGAAATTCAAAATTTTCCTACGTGTCACCAAGATCTATCTATGGAGAAACCAGCAACGAGTAGAAAGAGAGTGCATCTACATACCCTTGTAGATCGCTAAGCGGAAGCGTTCAAGAGAACGGGGTTGAAGGAGTCGTACTCGTCGTGATCCAAATCACCGGAGATCCTAGTGCCGAACGGACGGCACCTCCGCGTTCAACACACGTACAGCCCGGTGACGTCTCCCATGCCTTGATCCAGCAAGGTGAGAGGGAGAGGTTGGGGAAGACTCCGTCCAGCAGCAGCACGACGGCGTGGTGGTGGTGGAGGAGCGTGGCAATCCTGCAGGGCTTCGCCAAGCACCGCAGGAGAGGAGGAGTACTTGGGAGAGGGGGAGGGCTGCGCCAGAACTTCGTGTTTAGCTCCCATGCGCCTCCCCACTATATATAGGGGTGGAGGGGCTGGTTTCTTGCCCTCCAAGTCCATTGGGGCGTTGGCCAAGGTGGGAGGAAAGAAATCCCATCATTTCCTTCCCCACCGATTGTTATCCCCCCTTTTTAGGGATCTTGATCTTATCCCTTCGGGATATGATCTTATTCCTTCTAAGGGGGGATCTTGGTGCGCCTTGACCAGGGATGTGGGGCCTTTCCCCCACTACCCACGTTCATGTGGGTCCCCCCATGCAGGTGGGCCCCACTCCGGAACCTTCTAGAACCTTCCCGGTACAATACCGAAAAATCCCGAAACTTTTTCGGTGACCAAAACAGGACTTCCCATGTATAAATCTTTACCTCCGGACCATTCCGGAACTCCTCGTGACGTCCGGGATCTCATCCGGGACTCCGAACAACATTCGGTAACCACATACAAACTTCCTTTATAACCCTAGCGTCATCGAACCTTAAGTGTGTAGACCCTACGGGTTCGGGAGGCATGTAGACATGACCGAGACGTTCTCCGGTCAATAACCAACAGCGGATCTGGATACCCATGTTGGCTCCTACATGTTCCACGATGATCTCATCGGATGAACCACGATGTCAAGGACTCATCGATCCGTATACAATTCCCTTTGTCTAACGGTATTGTACTTGCCCGAGATTCGATCGTCGGTATACCGATACCTTGTTCAATCTCGTTACCGGCAAGTCTCTTTACTCGTTCCGTAACACATCATCCCGTGATCAACCCCTTGGTCACATTGTGCACATTATGATGATGTCCTACCGAGTGGGCCCAGAGATACCTCTCCATTTACACAGAGTGACAAATCCCAGTCTCGATCCGTGTCAACCCAACAGACACTTTCGGAGATACCTGTAGTGCACCTTTATAGTCACCCAGTTATGTTGTGACGTTTGATACACCCAAAGCACTCCTACGGTATCCGGGAGTTACACGATCTCATGGTCTGAGGAAGAGATACTTGACATTTGAAAAGCTCTAGCGCATTTAACTACGATCTTTGTGCTATGCTTAGTATTGGGTCTTGTCCATCACATCATTCTCCTAATGATGTGATCCCGTTATCAATCGACATCCAATGTCCATAGCCAGGAAACCATGACTATCTGTTGATCACAACGAGCTAGTCAACTAGAGGCTCACTAGGGACATATTGTGGTCTTTGTATTCACACGTGTATTACGATTTCCGGATAATACAGTTATAGCATGAATAAAAGACAATTATCATGAACAAGGAAATATAATAATACTTTTATTATTGCCTCTAGGGCATATTTCCAACAGGGTGCTGCTGGTCGCCGGCCTGCCGCTCGTCCCTGACCTCCTTCGCGTTGCAGCTCGGAGAGGAAAAATCAAATCAGGGTGGAGAGAGGGGAGGGAACCAGAGCAGGGAGAGAGGGCATCCAACGCCGCCGCCGTCAGCCACCCATGGGGACGCCCGAGAGAGGGGGCAGAGCAGCGCCAAGGGGAAGGGGGCGAGGGAGAGGAGAGGGACAACACCTCGACGCGCCGCCGGTCGAGGCTCCATGTCTCCGGTGGCTCCGAGGGTTAGGGAGGGAGGCGAGGGAGGCGGCGCTCGCAGGGGAGGCGGGGCTCGGGGGAGGCGGCGCTCGAGGGGGAGGAAGGGGAGAGGGAGGCGGCGGGGGCTCGTGGGCGGCTGCGGCGGCGGCGTACGGTTGGGGTCGATCGAGTGGGGAAACCTGGTACTAAGAAAAAGTTAGTAACCCTGGTACTAATGGCGCACCGTATGCAAATGCGCCATTAGTAACCCTGGTTACTAATGGCGCACCGGCTTCTGGTGCGCCATTAGAAGTTTTGCAAAAAAATAAAAATAAAAGTATATATTCTAATGGCGCACCGTGGCACAGTGCGCCATTACTAGTTTAAACTAGTAATGGCGCACTGTGTCACGGTGCGCCATTAGTAGTTTTGCAAAAAAAATAAAAAAAATAAACAATAGTAGTGGCTTACCATGTTCCTGGTGCGCCATTGGTGTCTTCCACACTAATGGCGCACCAGAACATGGTGCGCCATTAGTATATACTAATGGCGCACCACATGACAGGTGCGCCATTAGTGTCCATCCCATCTATAACCCTTTTCCTAGTAGTGCCATAAGATCAACATATGATCTTTTTATTTCTTTTTATTGTTTCTTTAATTCCCACAAGATCATAGCAAGATAGCAAAGACCTCAACTCAAAACTACTCTTTATTATATATAACTCACAGACTCGATTACATAGATAGAGATGAAAACAAAACTCAAAGCTAGATCATACTAAAACTTTATTCTACTAGATCAAGATATAACCAAAAGGATTGAACTAAGAAAAACGGTAAAGATAGAGGTGTGATGGTGATACGATACCGGCACACCTCCCCCAAGCTTGGCAGTTGCCAAGGGAGTGCCCATACCCATGTATTTATGTCTCTTTCTTCGGAGGTGGTGATGATGGAGTTGTTGGTGATTCCGTTAGCTTCATTAATGCACCCTTCAGAACTTGCAGTTTTTGGAGCACACATTGGAGCATATTTGCAGTCTTCTGGATTTCCTCCATAAGATGCATATTTTTAGGCCCCAAGAGCTCTTCTGTGCATTGCTTTCATTTGGATGGGATATGTCACAATTATAGGGTATATGTGTATGAGAAGTGTTCTCCACTCTGTAATTGTGAACCAAATTATGAATGTTGTTATGATGTAACCTGTGTAAGGGCCTCCTAGGGAGAATCCCTTCCCGAACCTCTTGGTTTTCATGGTTGCTTGTAGTCCGCATTGCTTGATCGGGATTGGGAATAGTGGCGATGCCAGCCAGAGTGCCTCTCTCCGAAGCCGGAGGGTGGTCCTCAAGCAAATCTCCTTCATCCTCCTCCATCATGACTCCCTCAGCATCCCTCCTTCTATGTTCCACCTGCATCAACCAAGCATCGTTGTCCTCTTTGTTGTTTGGCCTTGAAAATTCTGGCAGAAAACAGCTCAAAACGGAAACATGAGATTTTGCCGTGGTACGGTGGTCAAAACGTTCGGGAGAATATATAATGAATTTCACCGATCAAAATAAGTATCGTGCAAGAAAATGGAGTCTGGAGGGCACATGAAGTGGCCACAAGGTAGGGGGGTGCACCCAGGGGGTAGGGCGCGCCCTCCACCCTTGTGGTCACCTCGTGTCTCTTTCGGACTACTTCTAATTTTCCTAAATTTTTAAATATTCCAAAACAGAGAAAAATTGTATTAGAACAGTTTTGTAGTCGGTTTACTTAACGTACTAGATACCTATTCCTTTTCAGAGTCTGAAACATTCTGGAAAGTGTCCCTTATGTACTCCTCCGGTGTTACGGTGTCAATTGTATTGGTCTCAACATTTATGGGATTACCTGAGTTATAATTTTTGATTCTTTGACCATTTACCACCTCCGGATTTGTGCCTTAGGCATTGTTGATTTTGATGGCACCGGAATGATAGACCTCCTCGATAATGTAAGGACCTTCCCATTTAGAGAGAACTTTTCCTACAAAAAAATCTTAAACCAGAGTTGTATAGCAAAACATGATCACCTACATTAAACTCGCGCTTTTGTATCCTTTTGTCATGCCATCTTTTAACTTTTTCTTTAAACAACTTGTCATTCTCATAGACTTGGGTTCTCCATTCATCAAGCGAGCTAATGTCAAATAACCTCTTCTCACCGGCAATTTTGAAACCATAGTTGAGCTCTTTAATAGCCCAGTATGCCTTATGTGTTCAATAGATAAGTGACAAGCCTTTCCGAAAACCATTTTATATGAAGACTGATACGTCTACAACGTATCTATAATTTTTGATTGTTCCATGTTATTATATTACCTATTTTGGATGTTTATGGGCTTTACTATACACTTTTATATCAATTTTGGTACTAACCTATTAACCTAGAGCGCGGTGACATTTTCTGTTTCTTCCTTGGTTTTGAGTTTTAGAGAAAAGGAATACCAAACGGAGTCCAATTGACATGCCAATTTTTGACGATTTTTTGTGGACCAAAAGAAGCCACTGGAGTGAAAGAGTTGGGACAAGAGAGTCCTGGGCTGCCCACGAGGGTGGGGCGCGCGCCAACCCCTTGGGCGCGCCCCCTGCCTCGTGGACAGCCCGGAAACCCCCCTGACGTGAGACCTACGCCAAAAATTCCTATAAATACTAAAACCTCCAGAAAATAACCTAGATCGGGTGTTCCGCCGCTGCAAGCCTCTGTAGCCACCAAAAACAAATCGGTACCCTGTCCCGGCACCCTTCCAGAGGGGGGGTTCCCTCACCGATGGCCATCTTCATCATCCCGGCGCTCTCCATGACGAGGAGGGAGTATTTCACCCTCGGGGCTAAGGGTATGTACCAGTAGCTATGTGTTTGATCTATATCTCTCTCTCGTGCTCCTGAGGTGATACGATCTTGATGTATCGCGAGCTTTGCTATTATAGTTGGATCTTATGATGTTTCTCCCCCTCTACTCTCTTGTGATGAATTGAATTTTCCTCTTGAAGTTGTCTTGTCGGATTGAGTCTTTAAGGATTTGAGAACACTTGATATATGTCTTGTCATGCTTATCTGTGGTGACAATGGGATATTCACGTGATCTATTTGATGTATGTTTTGGTGATAAACTTGCGGGTTCAGTGAACTTATGCATAGGGGTTGGCACACGTTTTCATCTTGACTCTCCGGTAGAAACTTTGGGCCACTCTTTGAAGTACTTTGTGTTGGTTGAATAGATGAATCTGAGATTGTGTGATGCATATCGTATAATCATGCCCACGGATACTTGAGGTGACATTGGAGTATCAAGGTGACATTAAGGTTTTTGTTGATTTGTGTCTTAAGGTGTTATTCTAGTACGAACTCTATGATAGATCGAACGGAAAGAATAGCTTCGTGTTATTTTACTACGGACTCTTGAATAGATTGATCAGAAAGGATAACTTTGAGGTGGTTTCGTACCCTACAATAATCTCTTCGTTTGTTCTCCGCTATTAGTGACTTTGGAGTGACTCTTTGTTGCATGTTGAGGGATAGTTATATGATCCAGTTATATTATTATTGTTGAGAGAACTTGCACTAGTGGAAGTATGAACCCTAGGCCTTGTTTCGAAGCATTGCAATACCATTTACGCTCACTTTTATTACTTGTTACCTTGATGTTTTCATATTTTCAGATTACAAGAGCCTATATCTACAATCTATATTGCACTTGTATCACCATCTATTCGCAGAACTAGTGCACCTATACAATTTACCATTGTATTGGGTGTGTTGGGGACACAAGAGATTCTTTGTTATTTTGTTGCAGGGTTGTTTGAGAGAGACCATCTTCATCCTACGCTTCCCATGGACTGATAAACCTTAGGTCATGCACTTGAGGGAAATTTTCTACTGTCCTACAAACCTCTGCACTTGGAGGCCCAACAACGTCTACAAGGAGAAGGTTGCGTAGTAGACATCAAGCTCTTTTCTGGCGCCGTTGCCGGGGGTGAGTGCTTGAAGGTATATCTTTAGATCTTGCAATCAAATCTTTTAGTTTCTTGTTTTATCACTAGTTTAGTTTATAAAAGAATACTATAAAAAATGGAATTGAGGGTGCCTCATATGCTTCATCTTTTTAATATCTTTCATGAAAATAAGGATTCCGACAATTGTGCCAAAGTGTCAAAAGATGAACGCATTAGAATGTTTGGCACTAAATCTTTGAATGATGAGCATGATTGCAATGTTGTTAGTATGAATTCTTTGAATACCCATGATGCTAATGATACGCAAGGCCACAAGCTTGGGGATGCTATCTTTGATGAAGATGATATGTTTAGTCCCCCAAGTTTTAATGAGCAAATTTATTATGATGATAGCATGCCTCCTATTTATGATGATTATTGTGATGACATGTATGCTATAAAGAATAAAGATAACCATGAAACTTGTCATCATGATTTTAATTTTCCATTGGATTATTCTTCACATGATATTTATTTTGTTGAGTTTGCTCCCACTACTATTGGTGAGAATAAACTTGCTTATGTGGAGAGTAGTAATATTTCTATGCAAGTAGATCATGAAAAGAATGCTTTATGTGCTGGTTATATTGTTGAATTCATTCATGATGCTACTGAAAATTATTATGAGGGAGGAAGATATGCTTGTAGGAATTGCAATAATATCAAGTTTCCTCTCTATTTGTTGAAAATCTTGAACCTATGATTGTTTTCCCTTCCTATACTAGTTGATTCTTGTGACCATAAGTTGTTTGCTCACAAAATCCCTATGCATAGGAACTGGGTTAGGCTTAAATGTGATCATCATATGCTTCATGATGCTCCCGTTATGTTTCAATTCTTATCTTTTATGTGAGCATCATTGTCATCATCATGCCTAGCTAGAAAGGCATTAAAGAAAAGCGCGTGTTGGGAGACAACCCAATATTTACCTTTACTATTTTTGTGTGTCCAGATGATTATTCTACTGTAGTAATCATGCTTTATAACTTTTGTTTCAATAAAGTGCGAAGTAAGACCTTTAGGATAGCTTATGGTGATAGTTGTGTTGATCCTGCTGAAAATCAGAAACCTATGCGCCCAGTAAATTAGTTTTGATAATTCACGGAAACATGCTTTTGATCTGATTCTTTATTCTCTGTGTTGGTACATAAATTCTCCAGGTTTTCCTAATTTGGTAGAAGTTTTGGATTTGCAGAAGTATTCTAGAGTTACAGATTACTACAGACTGTTCTGTTTTGATAGATTCTGTTTTCTATGTGTTGTTTGCTTATTTTGATGAATCTATGAGTAGTATCGGAGGGTATGAACCATATATAAGTTGGAGTACAGTAGATATTACACCAATATGACTTTAGAATGAGTTCACAACAGTACCTAAGTGGTGATTTATTTTCTTATACTAACGGAGCTTACGAGTTTTCTGTTGAGTTTTGTGTTGTGAAGTTTTCAAGTTTTGGGTAAAGATTCGATGGACTATGGAATAAGGCGTGGCAAGAGCCTAAGCTTTGGGATGCCCAAGGCACCCCAAGGTAATATTCAAGGACAACCAAGAGCCTATGCTTGGGGATGCCCCGGATGGCATCCCCTCTTTCGTTTTCGTCTATTGGTAACTTTACTTGGAGCTATATTTTTATTCACCACATGCTATGTGTTTTGCTAGGAGCGTCTTGTATGTTATGATTCTTTGCTTTTTAGTTTACC
This sequence comes from Aegilops speltoides, assembly GCA_021437245.1. Lineage (NCBI taxonomy): Eukaryota > Viridiplantae > Streptophyta > Magnoliopsida > Poales > Poaceae > Aegilops > Aegilops speltoides. The sequence goes on from CM038146.1 coordinate 51,801,449, forward strand.
ACAATCATCCTTGATGTACACCCCTTTTGGGAGAGACACACATGATTCGGAATTTATTAGAATACTCTATGCGCTTCACTTATATCTTTTGAGCTAGACAATTTTGCTCTAGTGCTTCACTTATATCTATTTAGAGCACGACGGTGGTTTTATTTTGTAGAAATTATTGATATCTCATGCTTCACTTATATTATTTTGATAGTCTTTTAGAACAGCATGGTATTTGCTATGGTTATAAAATTGGTCCTAGAATGATGGGCATCCAAGTTGGGTATAACAAAATTATAATAGAAAGTGAATTGGATGCTATGATCAATTTGATGCTTGATAATTGTTTTGAGATATAGAGGTGGTAATATTAGAGTTATGCTAGTTGGGTAATTATGAAATTGAGAAATACTTGTGTTGAAGTTGGCAAGTCCCGTAGCATGCACGTATGGTAAAAGTTGTGTAGCAAATTTATTGCATGAGGTGCAGTTTTGATTGCCTTACTTATGTGTGGAGGTCGGATCGCGTGATGGTTAACTCCTACCAACCCTTCCCCTACGAGCATGCGTAGTAGTACTTTGCTTCGAGGGCTAATAAACTTTTGCAATAAGTATATGAGTTCTTTATGACTAATGCGAGTCCATGGATTATACGCACTCTTACCCTTCCATCATTGCTAGCCTCTTCGGTACCGTGCATTGCCCTTTCTCACCTTGAGAGTTGGTGCAAACTTCGCCGGTGCATCCAAACCCCGTGATACGATACACTCTATCACACATAAACCTCCTTATATCTTCCTCAAAACAGCCACCACACCTACCTATTATGGCATTTCCATAGCCATTCCGACTTATATTGCCATGCAACTTTCCACCGTTCCGTTCATCATGACACGTTTCATCATTGTCATATTGCTTTTGCATGATCATGTAGTTGGCATCGATTTGTGGCAAAGCCACCTTCATAATTTTTCATACATGTCACTCTTGATTCATTTAATATCCCAGTACACCACCGGAGGCATTCATATAGAGTCATATCTTGTTCTAGTATCGAGTTGTAATTCTTGAGTTGTAAGTAAATAGAAGTGTGATGATCATCATTATTAGAGCATTGGCCCCAAACAAAAAACAGGAAAGGCCAAATAAAAAAAACAAAGCCAAAAAGAAAGGCCAAATAAAAAAAGGGAAGGCCCAAAAAAGGGGGGACAATGTTACTATCTTTTTCCACACTCGTGCTTCAAAGTAGCACCATGTTCTTCATATAGAGTGTCTCCTATGTTGTCACTTTCATATACTAGTGGGAATTTTTCATTACAGAACTTGGCTTGTATATTCCAACGATGGGCTTTCTCAAAATGCCCTAGGTCTTCGTGAGCAAGCAAGTTGGATGCACACCCACTTAGTTTGTTTTGTTGAGCTTTCATACATTTATAGCTCTAGTGCATCCGTTGCATGGCAATCCCTACTCCTCATGGCAATCCCTACTTCTTTATAGAAGGTATAAGGTATTGCACTCACACTAACACCCACATCACACAAGCCATGATAACAATGATCTCCTATTTTAACAGAAAAAACAGGCATGCCAACAACAGGTCTATGTTTATCTTTTGTGTCAGGTTTAGCAATCCTAGCAGCTTCATCACAGAAATAAATAACATGCCCATCAATATTATCGACCAAGACATCCTTATCCATAGCAATACTAGGTTCAACTTTAATTTGTTCAGGGGGTGTAGGTGTTCTACTATACCTCTTATGAACCACAGTTGAAGCTTTTGCATGGTCCTTTATTCTAACACGAAAAGGTGGTTTCTCAATATAAGCAGTAGGAACAATAGGATCAACATTATAAGTAATAGTTTCTTCTTCAAATTTAATAGGTTCTACTACATTAACTTCAATGGGAGGATGATATTTAAACCACTTCTCGTTAGGTAGATCAACATGAGTAGCAAATGATTCACAAAAAGAAGCTACTATCTCATAGTCAAGTCCATATTTAGTGCTAAAAACACGAAAAGCATCGGTATCCATAAAAGATTTAACAAAATCAAACTTAAGGTTTATACTTGACTCCTTACCTTCGTCGAGTTCCCAATCTTCAGAGTTGTGTTTATTTCTTTCCAATAAATCCCATTTGAATTCAATAGTCTTCATCATAAAAGAACTAGTACAAGAAGTATCGAGCATGGATGGATCATTATGAGAAAGTTGAGCATAAAAAATTTGGATAATAATTTCTCTTGAGAGGTCATGATTGGGGCATGAATATTACATGGACTTAAGCCTCCCAAAAGCTTCAGCAATACTTTCCCCTTCACGAGGCCAAAAATTATATATATAATTCTGATCATGATGAACCAGATGCATAGGATAAAACTTCTGATGAAATTCCAATTTCAATCGGTAGTAGTTCCATGATCCAATATCAGGACATAGCCTATACCATGTAAATGCCTTTCCCTTCAAAGATAAAGGGAAGACCTTCTTCTTGACAACATCTTCGGGCATACCTGCAAGCTTAAATAATCCACAAACTTCACCCACATAGATTAGGTGCATATCAAGATGTAATGTTCCATCTCCTCTATAAGGATTAGCTAGCAGTTTCTCTATCATACCCAAAGGAATTTAAACATAAATATTTTCAGTAGGTGCAGTGAGTTGAGGAGCAACTCGTTGCTCTTCCGGCTGAGGTGAAGATACACAGAACAAGCCCCTCACAGGATTATTATCCATAGTAACAAGTGACAGTAAATTTCAGCACACTATATAAATGTTTCCATACCAAATTCCACTTACCAAAGGTGCTTCACTCCCCGACAACAGCGCCGCAAAAGAGTCTTGATGAACCACAAGTATAGGGGATCTATCGTAGTCCTTTCAATAAGTAAGTGTGTCCAAGGTATTCTCTGCAAGCACTGAAATTATTGGTAACATATAGCTGTGTGATAAGATAATTAGTAACGGGTAACAAGTAAAAAAAGTAAACAAGGTGCAGCAAGGTGGGAAAATCCTTTTTTAATCAAAGGACAAGCCTGGACAAACTCTTATATAAAGCAAACCGCTCCCGAGGACACATGGGAATTATTGTCAAGCTAGTTTTAGTCATGCTCATATGATTCGCGTTCGTTACTTTGTTAATTTAATATGTGGGTGGACCAGTGCTTGGGGGCTGCCCTTCCTTGGACAAGCCTCCCACTTATGATTAACCCCTCTGTGGCACCCCGGCTTAGAGCAACCGATTTACCGTGCATTGCCAACCCAGAGACCATGTCTTCTGGCAACACACAACATCTTGGTACAGAAAACGACCGCTTTATTGATGCTAACGGATCAAAGTTTATATTACAACAGGTAGCGAGGCCAAGCGACACCCACGGTGCGACTGAAAAATATGTACAATATTTAGTGAACATAAAGGGGCCTCGATCGTAACAAGTACGCGGCAGCGGAACAACGTCGTAGCGGAACTCCATAGCACAGGGACACCGATGTGGACACGATCTAGACTCGGACAGCACTCCTTTCCGAAGAGACTTTCCTGAAATCTGCCATGATAAGCCAGGTCAGTACATTGAATGTACCTGCAAGCTCACAACAAACATAAACATAATGACAAACAATATCATGATAATTAACCAATTATTAGTAATGCAACAAGATAGCCAACATGCTATGATTATGCTCCTGAGAGAAAAATCTCTCGGACTGTCTTACCAACGGTGATCGCTCTTGGATCACAAACATACCAACCTCAAGGTATTAACTAGAAATATCTCGTGATCTGGCCGGCGATCACAACCACGACCAATATTTGGTCTTAAACGGTGATCCTTCTGGCAATCACAACCACGACCAACACTTGGTGTAAAACAACAAGATGACCTTTCCGCCATCATCAATAGTGCAAAGTTCATAACTTAGTGTGCAAGATTTATTAAACGTTTAACCATGGTGTGACCTACTTCCGAGCGTGTCCGTAACCATGGACTCAGCTATCGATAGATGAATACACTCTACAAAGGTAGCGCACTTTACCCACACCACGGAACCCATGGCCTCGCACTCCCATTCGGGTGGACCAATGGCATTCCGACGAAACCCCTCCGTTTCCATGACACTCTCCCGGACACTCCGACTCACTCCCCACTGGGCTAGTCCTGGGTGGCCCCATGTCTACCAAAGACACAACGACCACCGTCGTGGCCAAAACATAAACTGTCCCACACGGGGATACGGTACCAAAATTTCAACAACGGGCACACAAGGTTATGTCTGCTTACCGGGCCAGGGTACCGCACTCCCATAACCTTCCCTCGTTGGAGGCACCAACCAGAGGCATGACAACGGACCGAATAAAGGCCTTCCCATAAAGGCAAATGTGGTTGCACTGGGAAAAACTCGTTTCAGTGGCACCATGACCCGGTCAATGATAAATTCAAGTTGAGTAATTATCAGGTTCAACTTAAAATGAAAATACTCGGTGTCATAGTATGCCATGAAATGCAACACTAACATATGCACCACATATCAACGGAAATGACCGAGTCAACTATATTCACACTAAGCATAAGCATCAACAACTCATGTCACTTCTCTGGTTAGGATTAAACCTCACTTTAAGCAGAATCTTTTCTAGCAAATTTTATTATCTTTCCCGTGCAAGAAAATAACTCCAAATAATTACTCATATCCATAACCATATTATTCTTTCATCACCAAAGATAAATCCTAGTTTCTTTGCCAACTTAGTTAGCTTTAAACTTTCTGTAAATCAAGCATATTAACTTAAACAAGCATCTAACAGAATATAAATAACATAATAGTGATTTAAATGCATGGATTAAATCATTCATTCAAGTAAGAAAATCACAAATATTGTAATGGCACCATGAAAATGTTGTTGTGGCTTGCCTTAGTGCAGATGAGGTTCACAAGCCTCCTGGTGATCCTTAAGACAAGCCTCACCCTCTGAAAATATTTAAAAACACAAAAAGAAAACATCAACAACCCTTATGAAATTCACCAGAAAATCTAGACAGCAGGGGAAAATCCCATCTTTGGTGAGCTGCTAGATTTCTTTACAAAGAACACAATGCAAAAAGAATCAATTCATTTGGACTTATGGTTAAAGAGTTTTGGCTGTTTGAAGCTCTCTGGATAAATTGAAATTTGAATTTAAATCAAAACAGACTGGGGGTTGACGTCGAAGGCGTAAAGCCTCAGGGCGCCACCACTCGTACCACTTCGCGTGCATACAGAGTGGCTGATTAGCGGGCCCCGCTAGTCAGGTGAGCGGGAGAGGAGAAGGAAACAGAGGACGGCATGGTTTCACCGGAGCACACGCCGGCGACTAGAGCTTCTTGGAAAAAATGAGAGGGAGGGATCGAGAGAGGAGATGGAGGCGCACCTGACCGTACCCGTAGAGTAGCTAGGGGTGGTCGGACGGCGTCGGAATCGACCTCTCTAGCTGAGGCAGAGAGTAGAGGTCGCCGGAGACGAAGACGACGGCGAACAGAGGCGACTCCAGGGGCTCCAACCAGGTGGAACAACACCACCATAGAGTGGCAGAGGCCCTGGAAAGGTTGGCCAGGCCTGGGAGGGGCTGGAGCTACGCAGACGACCTGAGGGGATCGCCAGCAAGCTCGAGCTCGAGGACGGCGGCCCGCGGCCTGCCCGGCCGGGCTATGGCTTCTACAAGATCATGGAGTGTGTGGGATTGGTGGATGGTGCTCGAGGAGGCTGGGGAGGGGCTCTATTTATAGCCGAGCGTCGAGGATGGATCGGGCTCCGCTGGTGGACACTTGGACACGGCGCCCGGCAACGAACGAAGTCAGTGAGAGGGGGAGAAGGCGACGCAGCTCACGCGGGGACTGTGGGCGAACAGGGACGAGCACAGGGGCACTGGGGTGATGACGAGCACAGTGCGCACCACACTATTACGTTGGCCAGGCCGCGCCCGTGCTCGCTGCGGCGAGCTCCAGCGTTGGCGAGCGTCAAGGTGGAGTTAAGGGGGTTTGGACGAGGATTGTGGAGAATTTTGGCACGCTTAGGCAGGCGGGGAAGCGAGCACGCGTGAAATAGTGTTTGGGAGGCACTCAGAGCTCGTCGGCTGCATGCCTGCACGCCTGGACAAACGCAGTCACCGCATGAACTCTTCTCTCAGGCCGACCTAAGTCAAAATTTCATGTCTGGCTTGTTGTTCGTGGTAGTTTTGAAGGTTACTACGCTTGGGTTTGGTCTCAGGTGCAGTAGAATAGATTTTACATGCCGTAAGTTTCTGGACAGTAACTTTGAGTGCTTACTGTGGTCAAACTACTGGGAGTTGGGAGCTGGGCTTTGGAGGTTTGCAATCATCTAATAAGGTGATGAAGCACAAGAAAAATCGGCCACAATGGGGCAAGTAAAATGGTAGTTGTTGTAGAAACTACCATTTCTGTCGAGAACAGAAAATATTTTCTGTAGCAAAAATATTCCAAAAAGTGACAAAATACTTTTGCTCAGAAAGGTGCCCTAGGGTTCAAAGAATATTTGTAAATTTTCTCAGATTTTTATGGGCAAGAAAAATTGGGGTTGCTTTGGAGCATATTGAGCTAGCTAGGGTTTAAGAGAGGGAAATGAATATTTTTCATTTAAGAAAAATATTCCATATAATATTTTGAGGTGAACCAGAAAGGGAATGATGGTTAGAGAGGGAAATGAGACACTTGGGTGAAAGCCAAGGGGTACCCAAGTGTTTAAGTCCATATGAAAAGATTCAAAACTCCAAATTTCAAATACAAACCAACTGAGAATCAGGCAAAGAAAAGAGGGCAAAAACCAGGCTGTCACACCCTCTCGCAAGCATCCGCAACTACAAAAGAAGAATTAAGGTAAACATAACCATAGCATGAAACATATGGATCCAAGTCAGCCCTTACAAAGCAATGCATAAACTAGGGTTTAAGCTTCTGTCATTTCTAGCAACCCATCATCTACTTATTACTTCTCAATGCCTTCCCCTAGGCCCAAGTCATGGTGAAGTGTCATGTAGCCGACGTTCACATAACACCAATAGAGGAGAGACAACATACATCTCATCAAAATATCCAACGAATACCAAATTCTCATGGTTACTTATAACAAGACTTCTCCCATGTCCTCAGGAACAAACGTAACTACTCACAAAGCATATTCATGTTAATAATCAGAGCAATATTAATTATCATGAAAGATATGAACAGATGATCTTCCACCGGATAAACCAAATAGCATCAACTACAAGGAGTAATCAACACTACTAGCAACGCAGACTAAGGCATAGCCTAGTGGTAGGAAGGGGTTGATGCCTTCCCACCCACCCAGGTTCAAGGCATGGTACTTGAAATTTGGGTTTGTTGCACCAATTATTCTATAGGGGGTTTCCTTACAGTCTTTCTATCAAAAAACGCACTACTAGCAACCCATAGGTACCAATATAAGATTTTGAGACAAAGATCGGATACAAGAGATGCACTAGGATTTGAGAGGAGACGGTGTTGGTGAAGTTGTTGATGGGGATTGACCCCCTCTTAATGTGAGGATTGATTGTGATGACGATGGCAATGATTTCCCCCTCCCGGAGGGATGTTTCCCCGGCAGAATAGCTCCGCCGGAGCCCTAGATTGGTTCTGCCCAGGTTCCGCCTCGAGACGGCGGCGCTTCATCCCGAAAGCTTCTCTCCTATATTTTCAGGGCAAAATACACCATATAGCAGAAGATGGGCGTCGGGGGCCTGCCAGGGGGTACCACAAGGTAGGGGGCCCCGCCCTCCACCCTTGTGAAGCACTACTAGGAAAAGGCATGCTAGTGGCGCACCAGTTTTGCCTTCTAATGGCGCACTGCTGGTGCGCCACTAGCCTCACGCCATTAGAATTTTTTTCTAATGGCGCACCACATGTGCTCCATTAAAATCTGGTATTCTAATGGTGCACCACGCAGTGCACCATTAGTATTGCCCACAGTGCGCCACTATTATCTGCTATACTTATAGCGCACCACATGGTAGTGCGCCATTAGTCACAATTTTTTAATTTTTTCTTAATCTCAGGTCACTATTTCACATATGAGATATTCAACACATATATATACAACAAGCATCCATATAGCAATCATATCCAACACACAAGTTTCATCATATATACATACATAGCCAACACATAGTTCCGTCGTTACATATTACAAAAGTTTCACATTGTTCATCCAACACCGTTATCCATCAATTCGCAAAAGTTTCACATTGATACAAAATAAAAACACAATTGGAAAAGAAGCACTCCATCCACACAAGCTTCCGTCAATTAAATCAAATCTGCAAAATGATAAACAAGAAGTTAGAAGAAGACTAGAAGAATACTAGAAGAAGAAGAACACTAGAAGAAGAATAAGAAGAGTTTTGGAAAGGAAGAAGAATAAGAAGAAGACTATAAGCTAATTATGTAAACTTGATCATTTTGTGCTAACATAAGTTATTTTGGAGCTAACCTGTATGAAACTAAGCATATAAGCTCTAAGTTAGTACATTAGAGCCAACTTAGGTAAAATGAAGCTAACCTATGTCATTTTGGAAAAGAAGAAGAATAAGAAAAAGACTATAAGCTTATTATGTAAACTTGATCATTTTGTGCTAACATAAGAAATTTTGGAGCTAACCTATAGGAAACTAAGCATATAAGCTCTAAGTTAGTATATTAGAGCCAACTTAGGTAAAATGAAGCTAATCTATGTCATTTTGGAAAAGAAGAAGAATAAGAAAAAAGACTATAAGCCTATTATGTAAACTTGATCATTTTGTGCTAACATAAGTTATTTTGGAGCTAACCTATAGGAAACTAAGCATATAAGCTCTTAGTTAGTATATCAGAGCCAACTTAGGTAAAATGAAGCTAACCTATGTCATTTTGGAAAAGAAGAAGAATAAGAAAAGACTATAAGCTTATTATGTAAACTTGATCATTTTGTGCAAATATAAGAAATTTTGGAGCTAACCTATAGGAAACTAAGCATATAAGCTCTAAGTTAGTATATTAGAGCCAACTTAGGTAAAATGAAGCTAATCTATGTCATTTTGGAAAAGAAGAAGAATAAGAAAAAAGACTATAAGCCTATTATGTAAACTTGATCATTTTGTGCTAACATAAGTTATTTTGGAGCTAACCTATAGGAAACTAAGCATATAAGCTGTTAGTTAGTATATTAGAGACAACTTAGGTAAAATGAAGCTAACCTATGTCATTTTGGAAAAGAAGAAGAATAAGAAAAGACTATAAGCTTATTATGTAAACTTGATCATTTTGTGCTAACATAAGTTCCTCTATAAGGATTAGCTAGCAGTTTCTCTATCATACCCAAAGGAATTTAAACATAAATATTTTCAGTAGGTGCAGTGAGTTGAGGAGCAACTCGTTGCTCTTCCGGCTGAGGTGAAGATACCCAGAACAAGCCCCTCAAAGGATTATTATCCATAGTAACAAGTGACAGTAAATTTCAGCACACTATATAAATGTTTCTATTCCAAATTCCACTTACCAAAGGTGCTTCACTCCCCGACAACAGCGCCGCAAAAGAGTCTTGATGAACCACAAGTATAGGGGATCTATCGTAGTCCTTTCAATAAGTAAGTGTCTCCAACCCAACGAGGAGCAGAAGGAAATGACAAGCGGTTTTTTAGCAAGGTATTCTCTGCAAGCACTGAAATTATTGGTAACATATAGCTGTGTGATAAGATAATTTGTAACGGGTAACAAGTAAAAAAAGTAAACAAGGTGCAGCAAGGTGGGAAAATCCTTTTTTAATCAAAGGACAAGCCTGGACAAACTCTTATATAAAGCAAACCGCTCCCGAGGACACATGGGAATTATTGTCAAGCTAGTTTTAGTCATGCTCATATGATTCGCGTTCGTTACTTTGATAATTTAATATGTGGGTGGACCAGTGCTTGGGGGCTGCCCTTCCTTGGACAAGCCTCCCACTTATGATTAACCCCTCTGTGGCACCCCGGCTTAGAGCAACCGATTTACCGTGCATTGCCAACCCGGAGACCATGTCTTACGGCAACACACAACATCTTGGTACGAAAACGACCGCTTTATTGATGCTAACGGATCAAAGTTTATATTACAACAGGTAGCGAGGCCAAGCGACACCCACGGTGCGACTGAAAAATATGTACAATATTTAGTGAACATAAAGGGGCCTCGATCGTAACAAGTACGCGGCAGCGGAACAACGTCGTAGCGGAACTCCATTGCACAGGGACACCGATGTGGACACGATCTAGACTCGGACAGCACTCCTTTCCAAAGAGACTTTCCTGAAATCTGCCATGATAAGCCAGGTCAGTACATTGAATGTACTTGCAAGCTCACAACAAACATAAACATAATGACAAACAATATCATGATAATTAACAAATTATTAGTAATGCAACAAGATAGCCAACATGCTATGATTATGCTCCTGAGAGAAAAATCTCTCGGACTGTCTTACCAACGGTGATCGCTCTTGGATCACAAACATACCAACCTCAAGGTATTAACTAGAAATATCTCGTGATCTGGGCGGCGATCACAACCACGACCAATATTTGGTCTTAAACGGTGATCCTTCTGGCAATCACAACCACGACCAACACTTGGTGTAAAACAACAAGATGACCTTTCCGCCATCATCAATAGTGCAAAGTTCATAACTTAGTGTGCAAGATTTATTAAACGTTGACCCATGGTGTGACCTACTTCCGAGCGTGTCCGTAACCATGGACTCAGCTATCGATAGATGAATACACTCTACAAAGGTAGCGCACTTTACCCACACCACGGAACCCATGGCCTCGCACTCCCATTCGGGTGGACCAATGGCATTCCGACGAAACCCCTCCGTTGCCATGACACTCTCCCGGACACTCCGACTCACTCCCCACTGGGCTAGTCCTGGGTGGCCCCATGTCTACCAAAGACACAACGACCACCGTCGTGGCCAAAACATAAACTGTCCCACACGGGGATACGGTACCAAAATCTCAACAACGGGCACACAAGGTTATGTCTGCTTACCGGGCCAGGGTACCGCACTCCCATAACCTTCCCTCGTTGGAGGCACCAACCAGAGGCATGACAACGGACCGAATAAAGGCCTTCCCATAACGGCAAATGTGGTTGCACTGGGAAAAACTCGTTTCAGTGGCACCATGACCCGGTCAATGATAAATTCAAGTTGAGTAATTATCAGGTTCAACTTAAAATGAAAATACCCGGTGTCATAGTATGCCATGAAATGCAACACTAACATATGCATCACATATCAACGGAAATGACCGAGTCAACTATATTCACACTAAGCATAAGCATCAACAACTCATGTCACTTCTCTGGTTAGGATTAAACCTCACTTTAAGCAGAATCTTTTCTAGCAAATTTTATTATCTTTCCCGTGCAAGAAAATAACTCCAAATAATTACTCATATCCATAACCATATTATTCTTTCATCACCAAAGATAAATCCTAGTTTCTTTGCCAACTTAGTTAGCTTTAAACTTTCTGTAAATCAAGCATATTAACTTAAACAAGCATCTAACAGAATATAAATAACATAATAGTGATTTAAATGCATGGATTAAATCATTCATTCTAGTAAGAAAATCACAAATATTGTAATGGCACCATGAAAATGTTGTTGTGGCTTGCCTTAGTGCAGATGAGGTTCACAAGCCTCCTGGTGATCCTTAAGACAAGCCTCACCCTCTGAAAATATTTAAAAACACAAAAAGAAAACATCAACAACCCTTATGAAATTCACCAGAAAATCTAGACAGCAGGGCAAAATCCCATCTTTGGTGAGCTGCTAGATTTCTTTACAAAGAACACAATGCAAAAAGAATCAATTCATTTGGACTTATGGTTAAAGAGTTTTGGCTGTTTGAAGCTCTCTGGATAAATTGAAATTTGAATTTAAATCAAAACAGACTGGGGGTTGACGTCGAAGGCGTAAAGCCTCAGGGCGCCACCACTGCACCACTTGGCGTGCGTCTGAGTGGCTGATTAGCGGGCCCGCTAGTCGGTGAGCGGGAGAGGAGAAGGAAACAGAGGATGGCATGGTTTCACCGGAGCACACGCCGGCGACTAGAGCTTCTTGGACAAAATGAGAGGGAGAGATCGAGAGAGGAGATGGAGGCGCACCTGACCGTACCCGTAGAGTAGCTAGGGGTGGTCGGACGGCGTCGGAATCGACCTCTCTAGCTGAGGCAGAGAGCAGAGGTCGCCGGAGACGAAGACGACGGCGAACAGAGGCGACTCCAGGGGCTCCAACCAGGTGGAACAACACCACCATAGAGTGGCAGAGGCCCTGGAAAGGTTGGCCAGGCCTGGGAGGGGCTGGAGCTACGCAGACGACCTGAGGGGATCGCCAGCAAGCTCGAGGTCAAGGACGGCGGCCCGCGGCCTGCCCGGCCGGGCTATGGCTTCTACAAGATCATGGAGTGTGTGGGATTGGTGGATGGTGCTCGAGGAGGCTGGGGAGGGGCTCTATTTATAGCCGAGCGTCGAGGATGGATCGGGCTCCGCTGGTGGACACTTGGACACGGCGCCCGGCAACGAACGAAGTCAGTGAGAGGGGGAGAAGGCGACGCAGCTCACGCGGGGACTGTGGGCGAACAGGGACGAGCACAGGGGCACTGGGGTGATGACGAGCACAGTGCGCACCACACTATTACGTTGGCCAGGCCGCGCCCGTGCTCGCTGCGGCGAGCTCCAGCGTTGGCGAGCGTCAAGGTGGAGTTAAGGGGGTTTGGACGAGGATTGTGGAGAATTTTGGCACGCTTAGGCAGGCGGGGAAGCGAGCACGCGTGAAATAGTGTTTGGGAGGCACTCAGAGCTCGTCGGCTGCATGCCTGCACGCCTGGACAAACGCAGTCACCGCATGAACTCTTCTCTCAGGCCGACCTAAGTCAAAATTTCATGTCTGGCTTGTTGTTCGTGGTAGTTTTGAAGGTTACTACGCTTGGGTTTGGTCTCAGGTGCAGTAGAATAGATTTTACATGCCAGGTAAGTTTCTGGACAGTAACTTTGAGTGCTTACTGTGGTCAAACTACTGGGAGTTGGGAGCTGGGCTTTGGAGGTTTGCAATCATCTAATAAGGTGATGAAGCACAAGAAAAATCGGCCACAATGGGGCAAGTAAAATGGTAGTTGTTGTAGAAACTACCATTTCTGTCGAGAACAGAAAATATTTTCTGTAGCAAAAATATTCCAAAAAGTGACAAAATACTTTTGCTCAGAAAGGTGCCCTAGGGTTCAAAGAATATTTGTAAATTTTCTCAGATTTTTATGGGCAAGAAAAATTGGGGTTGCTTTGGAGCATATTGAGCTAGCTAGGGTTTAAGAGAGGGAAATGAATATTTTTCATTTAAGAAAAATATTCCATATAATATTTTGAGGTGAACCGTAAAGGGAATGATGGTTAGAGAGGAAATGAGACACTTGGGTGAAAGCCAAGGGTACCCAAGTGTTTAAGTCCATATGAAAAGATTCAAAACTCCAAATTTCAAATACAAACCAACTGAGAATCAGGCAAAGAAAAGAGGGCAAAAACCAGGCTGTCACACCCTCTCGCAAGCATCCGCAACTACAAAAGAAGAATTAAGGTAAACATAACCATAGCATGAAACATATTGATCCAAGTCAGCCCCTTACAAAGCAATGCATAAACTAGGGTTTAAGCTTCTGTCATTTCTAGCAACCCATCATCTACTTATTACTTCTCAATGCCTTCCCCTAGGCCCAAGTCATGGTGAAGTGTCATGTAGCCGACGTTCACATAACACCAATAGAGGAGAGACAACATAAATCTCATCAAAATATCCAACGAATACCAAATTCTCATGGTTACTTATAACAAGACTTCTCCCATGTCCTCAGGAACAAACGTAACTACTCACCAAGCATATTCATGTTAATAATCAGAGCAGTATTAATTATCATGAAGGATATGAACAGATGATCTTCCACCGGATAAACCAAATAGCATCAACTACAAGGAGTAATCAACACTACTAGCAACGCAGACTAAGGCATAGCCTAGTGGTAGGAAGGGGCTGATGCCTTCCCACCCACCCAGGTTCAAGGCATGGTACTTGAAATTTGGGTTTGTTGCACCAATTATTCTATAGGGGGTTCCCTTACAGTCTTTCTATCAAAAAACGCACTACTAGCAACCCATAGGTACCAATATAAGATTTTGAGACAAAGATCGGATACAAGAGATGCACTAGGATTTGAGAGGAGACGGTGTTGGTGAAGTTGTTGATGGGGATTGACCCCCTCTTAATGTGAGGATTGATTGTGATGACGATGGCAATGATTTCCCCCTCCCGGAGGGATGTTTCCTCGGCAGAATAGCTCCGCCGGAGCCCTAGATTGGTTCTGCCCAGGTTCCGCCTCGAGACGGCGGCGCTTCATCCCGAAAGCTTCTCTCCTATATTTTCAGGGCAAAATACACCATATAGCAGAAGATGGGCATCGGGGGCCTGCCAGGGGGTACCACAAGGTAGGGGGCCCCGCCCTCCACCCTTGTGAAGCACTACTAGGAAAAGGCATGCTAGTGGCGCACCAGTTTTGCCTTCTAATGGCGCACTGCTGGTGCGCTACTAGCCTCACGCCATTAGAATTTTTTTCTAATGGCGCACCACATGTGCTCCATTAAAATCTGGTATTCTAATGGTGCACCACGAGGCACCATTAGTATTGCCCACAGGCGCCACTATTATCTGCTATACTTATAGCGCACCACATGGTAGTCGCCATTAGTCACAATTTTTAATTTTTTCTTAATCTCAGGTCACTATTTCACATATGAGATATTCAACACATATATATACAACAAGCATCCATATAGCAATCATATCCAACACACAAGTTTCATCATATATACATACATAGCCAACACATAGTTCCGTCGTTACATATTACAAAAGTTTCACATTGTTCATCCAACACCGTTATCCATCAATTCGCAAAAGTTTCACATTGATACAAAATAAAAACACAATCGGAAAAGAAGCACTCCATCCACACAAGCTTCCGTCAATTAAATCAAATCTGCAAAATGATAAACAAGAAGTTAGAAGAAGAAAAAGAAGAAGACTAGAAGAATACTAGAAGAAGAAGAACACTAGAAGAAGAATAAGAAGAGTTTTGGAAAAGAAGAAGAATAAGAAGAAGACTATAAGCTAATTATGTAAACTTGATCATTTTGTGCTAACATAAGTTATTTTGGAGCTAACCTGTATGAAACTAAGCATATAAGCTCTAAGTTAGTACATTAGAGCCAACTTAGGTAAAATGAAGCTAACCTATGTCATTTTGGAAAAGAAGAAGAATAAGAAAAAGACTATAAGCTTATTAGGTAAACTTGATCATTTTGTGCTAACATAAGAAATTTTGGAGCTAACCTATAGGAAACTAAGCATATAAGCTCTAAGTTAGTATATTAGAGCCAACTTAGGTAAAATGAAGCTAATCTATGTCATTTTGGAAAAGAAGAAGAATAAGAAAAAAGACTATAAGCCTATTATGTAAACTTGATCATTTTGTGCTAACATAAGTTATTTTGGAGCTAACCTATAGGAAACTAAGCATATAAGCTCTTAGTTAGTATATCAGAGCCAACTTAGGTAAAATGAAGCTAACCTATGTCATTTTGGAAAAGAAGAAGAATAAGAAAAAGACTATAAGCTTATTATGTAAACTTGATCATTTTGTGCAAATATAAGAAATTTTGGAGCTAACCTATAGGAAACTAAGCATATAAGCTCTAAGTTAGTATATTAGAGCCAACTTAGGTAAAATGAAGCTAATCTATGTCATTTTGGAAAAGAAGAAGAATAAGAAAAAAGACTATAAGCCTATTATGTAAACTTGATCATTTTGTGCTAACATAAGTTATTTTGGAGCTAACCTATAGGAAACTAAGCATATAAGCTGTTAGTTAGTATATTAGAGACAACTTAGGTAAAATGAAGCTAACCTATGTCATTTTGGAAAAGAAGAAGAATAAGAAAAAGACTATAAGCTTATTATGTAAACTTGATCATTTTGTGCTAACATAAGTTATTTTGGAGCTAACCTATAGGAAACTAAGCATATAAGCTCTAAGTTAGTATATTAGAGCCAACTTAGGTAAAAATGAAGCTAACCTATAGGAAACTAAGCATATTAGAGATAACATAGGTAACTAAGTATATATATATATATATATATATATCATTTTGGATAGCTAACCTATACGAGATCTGACATACCTGACAAAGTTCAGTTCTCATGCATTGTTCTTCTCCTTCTTCTCCTTCCTCTCCCTGATGCGCCTAGAGCGGCGAGGCGGTGGAGGCAGTGGAGGCAGTGGGATGTAGTCTTCTACCACAATTGGCGTGGTCATGTCGCCCAGCTGTGGGATCGCCGGCGCCACCACCGGTGCGTGGTCATTGTCAGGCACCACCACCATCGCGAGGCGACCATCAGGCACAACCATCGCTAGGTCATCCTCAGCCACCTCCATCTCTTGCCCATGGTCAGCCACCACCATCTCTTGCCCTTGGTCAGCCACCACCAGCGCTATGTCTTCCTCGGCTGATGCCCATCGTCATCCTACAACTCCTCATCCTCACTCTGCTCCTATTCTCCCGCACTCCAGTCCGGATCATCCTTCTTGTTGCTATGCTGCTGCCAGAATCGCTGCAGCTTTTGCTACAGCCAGAATCATTCTTTGCTTCGCTACTGACCATAGTCATCGCTGCTTTGGCTGTAGCTGGTGTTCTTCTGCTGCTCCCATTACTGTCCAAAATGCAACAATGACCGTTAACAATCGATGTGAGACAAAGCCAAATGTAGAGGAATAAGAAGAGGCGAGCGCATGCGGCATCATCATCGGCGTAAGCGCGCATTTATAGTCTTGTTGTACACCTTCACGATGAGCATGTTGGCGTCGTCGTCGTACCTGAAGACAAGGAAGTACCTCAGCTGCAGGTCATAGGCACTGTAGAACTTCTCCACCCACGAGACAAGTACATGTGGCCCTTCTTGATCACCAACTGCACATACCACTGTCTGCAAAACCCGCTGCCGGCCTGTCGCAGCTTCACATTATTTGGCGGATCTTCACCCATCAGCATGTTCATAAAACTGTCAGGCAGCCTCTGCAGTTTGGGACAATGAGTGATGTAGCAAACAACAGATATCATAATGAGATGGGTGAAGGGGAGATCAGCTTGTTTTATATACCTGCGTCATGGATGATACTGAAGCCTCAAGTATGATAGTGAAGAACTCGGAAGCATCCAACTCGTATTGCAGTGTCGCAGATCGGCGGTGATTGCTTCCCGCCATCTCTGATAAGCAGCAGAAGAGACCAATTAGTACCCTTACAACAGATCATAAAACATGCATGATAACAGGCATTAGTCGCAAGTACCCCATATGTCCTATTTTTAGCAAAGTAATGCTAAATTCACGGAAAATTTCAGCATTACCTTTGCTGAAAATAGGACATATGGAGTACCCGAATTTGCCGGAACGGAAGTTAATCGACATTCTGGCAAACTCAAGGGCCTCTCGGGGTACCTGCAAATTCATCACGAGACGATGGTCGGAGACATGATCTTTGCGAAATGGTCGGAGACACGATGGTCTTTCTCAATGTGATCAATTGATGGATCAACACATAAAACATGTCCAATAAGTATGATTTATAGAGTCAACATCATTATGGATATATATAAAGTTTTTCTTCGTCAGCCAGGCCCATGCAAGTAACTCCATCCAACAACTATTTCTGCTACTCTGTAACTAACTACACTCTGTATTTATAGATTCATTTCAGATGAGATCAGATTGAGCTCCAACTATAGCTGCAGCTGAGGGATCCATGAGCTATCATGCCAGCTAGCCAGGAAATAAACTTTACTTTCCAAAGGAAATAAAAATACAATGCATACATACATACTTAAGCAGGTAGATAGATAGATAGATAGATAGATAGATGAGCATGTTCAGTTTACAAGAATGAATATAAACAAGCAAAGAATGCATGCATGCATATCGAAAGTTGGCATCTACTGCTACTGCTACTGCTTGCCTCTGCTGCTATTGAATATCTATAATTACCTGAAATTGTTCCTTTCACTACAAGTAAATGCAACTTTTCCATTAATTAAAACTAAATTGTTCCTTCATGATATTCTCTCTTCATCTACCCCTGGGAGTATTTCTAACTTGAAAATCTCTGGTGAACTGCCTGATGATGTACTGGCAGTACAAGCTCTCTTCTTTTCTTACATTTGCTTGTTCTGTACCTTTTTCTGTTAACTGATTAAACATGTAGTGGAGTAGTGTATTGCAGTGCATGCAGTGGAGTAGAGCAGAGAATCGGGGGCGAGGGGCAAGGTGGAATCGGGGGCTCTGTACCTGCCGCGGCTGCGGCTGGAGGACGGCGCCGTTGACGAACTCGAGGGCGGGGGCACCGGATGCTCGACGAAGACGACGGAGCAGGTGGCCGACGTCATGGTTGGTGAGGAGTAGGTGGCCGGCGTCGTGGTTGGTGAGGAGAGCGCGAGGAAGAGCGCCCCGTCCGAGGAGGTGGTTCGTGCCTTGGCGGCCGGCGACGGCGGAGGCCTGGAGGATGTGGAAGAAGGCGCAGACGGCGAGGAGGATTCTAGCGAGGGTCGAGGCGGCGGGGGTGGGGGCGCGGGGGCGTGGGGGCGGCGGGGGTGGAGTCTGGTGAGGGTCGGGGCGGCGGCGTCATGGGTCGGGGCAGCGCGCGGGTGGATCTGGTGGCGAGGGAGAGAGGGTCGAAGGGGATCTGGCGAGGGAGAGGGAGGATAGCTAGGGGGAGGGTTCTAATGGCGCACCGTCAAGTCGTGCGCCATAAGTATGACTATTCTAATGGCGCACCTCCCCTCGGTGCGCCATTAGAATTTTGTTTTAATCTGGCCCACTTACCATATCTACAACCTAACCCTATCTACAATAGAACCCACCCACTAGCTTGACTGGTTAGCACACAGCACACACACCAGGAGGTCCTGGGTTCGATTCCCAGGCTCCCCAATATTTTTTTATTCATTTTAAATGTTGTTTTTATACTTATTTGTGTTTAAATATGTTCAAACTTGTTTAAATCATGACAGTAATATTTTTTTATAAAAACAGTAATAATTTTTAAAAAAATATGTTCAAATTTCTTACTTGAAAATATCATCAGCGGCGGCGGTGGAGCAGGGGAGGTGCGGGGATCGAGATCGAGATGGAGGGGGAATCGAGGCTACTTCATCGTCGTCGTCATGTTCGATCTTTGGGTCGCCGTACTTGTCGAAGTCTTGCTCATTGGCTACTCCATCCATTCCGATGATCTTCCTTTGCCTCTCCTCACGACAACACGTTGGGCTTTTATGGTCGGTAATGAAGAAGCATTGGTCCACTTGGGAAGCCAGTACCCATGGCTCATTTTTTGCGGTGACGTTTGCGCCCGCTGATGGAGTCATGTACCTAGGGTAGGGTCATAGACCTGATCTAAGTACCCTACCCAAGGACACCCTTAAAAGAGACTACCTTCCAGTCGACCAAGGAGGACTTCACTCGACAGACTCGAAGGACTCGACCATGAAGATACACTCGACCACCAGAAGGTCAAGAAGCACTCTGTACCGTAACGATTTGTAATTAAGTATACTTTATGGTATTTAGGACACTTTATGTGAGGCGTTACCAGTAACGCCTAGACTTAATGTACTTTAAACCCCGCATTACTGAGGGCCGGAGGGGTCTGGCAGGCACTATATAAGCCACCCCCCTCCTCAGTGTAAAGGGTTCGCACCCCTGTAATCCATACACACATAATCCATTCGACCGCCTCCGGGCTCCGAGACGTAGGGCTATTACTTCCTCCGAGAAGGGCCTGAACTCGTACATCTCTTGTGCGTACAACTGCTCCATAGCTAGGACCTTGCCTCTCCATACCTAGTGTCAGGACCCCGACTCAATGCCACATCGATCTAGCATGTAACACCTCATATCACTTTGCGGCCTCACGCACGGTATTCCCACGGGTGTCGCCTTACCTTTGCCCGGGACCGTTTGCGCCTTTTGGCACACGTATATGATAGTGTCGCTAGCATCCATATGATAAGGAGCCCGGGCTGACATGGCTAGTCGTAAACCCAAAGTGGCACAGACTTACAGGGACAGGCATTCATGACCCAGCATCGAACGTGTCGGTCATCAGCGAGTAAGTTTGGGCTGTAGCACTGGGCTAGCAGGACTCCGGTGAACCGGGCTGTAGCGGGCTAACAGGACTCCGGTACTCAACGCGTGACATTTCCCCGAAGGGACAGACACAGGAACGGAGAAGGACACATGCCGGCCAGCCTAACTGTTCCGGAGCAGTAGCAAGCTACCATGGCTCGGTGGAAACACTAGGAGACATTTCCCGGTAAGAGAGGCTAATAAAGATAAACAACTAGATAGTCAGATCCCACACATACCAAGCATTTCAACAACATACACACAATATGCTCGATATGTGTAAATACAACATGGCATCACAACATGACTCTACGACTCAAGTATTTATTCCTTAGGCTCCGAGGAGCGAGATATTACAAACATAGGTCTCATGACCCAACATTCAGAGCATACAAATCAAAGCACATGCGGAAGCTTAACATGTCTGAGTACAGACATCTACAAATGAAAAAGGCTTAGAAGCGACTATCTACGAGATCTGCCGAGGGCACAAGATCGTAGCTGAGGTAACAAGCTAAACGTCAATTCCACGTGGAACTACTAGCGAGACTGAAGTCTCTCGCAAAACATAAAATAGGCAAACGTGAGTACAAATGTACCCAGCAAGACTTACATCGAACTAACTACATATGCATCATTATCAACAAAGGGATGGTGGAGTTTAACAGCAGACAAGCCAGCTTTGACTCGGTGGCTATCCTAAACTACATCGCAAGTAACTCTTTTGAGGTGGCGCACACAGTACACATATTCACCATACCAATACACCACTATGGATCCGCTCCGTCTCCCTCACGAGAACGCCATCCATAGCACTCACGCTTATCTTGCGTATTTTAGAGTATCCACTTTCACTTGTCTATGAACTGTTATAGGCAACCCGAAGTCCTTTTCGAAGACACGGCTATTGAATAGATGATGTTAACCCTGCAGGGGTGTACTTCTTCACACACGCTCTCACCACTTACCGCCGTTTACACGACATGTACTCGGCAACCTTCAAGCGGAAGCCCAACGTGGGTGTCGGCCACGGCCTACCTAAACTCTCCAGTCCCTAGTCCAGGTTTATCGCCTATTCGGGTTCCATCCATGAGGAGATCCGGCCGAAGTTTCGCTCACAGCCCCAAACGATGTGAACAGAGTTCTCGAGACACCAAACGGGCGCCCGGTACACCCGGCCACGTGCCTACCGCATCACAGCCCACCCCTACGGTCAGCGCTGCGCACGGCCTCCAGCATACTACAAACACCAGAAACTACTTGCAACTCCTGGACAGAGGACAATGGTGATTAAGAAGCCGAGAGGGTCCATTGGTTTCGGGCCCAATGCGTGGTAGTAGCTGAATCATGGATCACAAACACAGAACTCAGTTCCTGAGGACGGCTACAATGAGACAACCCACCATGTACTCCTACATGGCCTCTCACCGCTACCTTTACCAAATCGTGTTCACACACTTAGCTCACACACAGTAGGACATGTTCACACACCTTTGATTCCTTCCCGATGAATCAGACTGACTCAACTCTAAGCAGTAGCAGGCATGACAAACAAACATGAATGAGTAGGCACAACATGGCTCAAACAATTCCTACTCATGCTAGTGGGTTTCATCTATTTACTGTGGCAATGACAGGTCATGCAGAGGATAAAGGGGTTCAGCTACCGCAGCAAGTAAGAGATGAATCGTTGTTGTCCTAATGCAGTAAAAGAGAGCAGGAGCGAGAGGGTGGGATTGTATCGGAATGAACAAGGGGGTTTTGCTTTCCTGGCACTTCTGAAGATAATATAGTTCTTCATTGGTGTCATCGATCTCATCGTCGAAACCACGTCTATCGAGAGAGGACAATTACCGGCAAACAAAGAGGGTCACAATCAATGCAATGCAACAAATATGATGCATGATAATGTCATGGCAATATGCTGTTGATTGAGGTAATGCAACAAAAACCAGAGTGGTTTGATCTTATTTGAATCAAAGATTCAAATATAAGCCTAAGCTATGAACTCATATAAGTGCATTATCATGTTTCATCTAAACAGCAAGGTTAGGTTTCTCTAACATGCATGAAACCGGTACAGATGGATAGATTGGATTTTTTTGATCATTTTTCATATATAATTTGTTTGATTTGGAGCTACGGTTGATTTTATATAAATTTTAGAAGTTTTAGTTATTTTCTGGAATTTCTTATATAAAAATAAATCCAGAAAATAAGTTACTGCGTCAGCCTGACATCATCATGACGTTAGCAGGTCAACTGGGCGCCTCCAGGTCAAACCTGACCTGTGGGACCCATACGTCAGTGTCTCAGTGCGAGTTAGGGTCACTGACATGTGGACCCAGTCAATGGCCACGTCAGCATGGTCAACGCTGACGCGTGGGGCCACTAGGATTAGATAAAATTAAACAGAAATTAAACTAGTGTTAGTAAGGGGCGTGGGGCCCAGCTGTCATTGGCTCAGGTGGTTGTTTAGTGGCGGTGATTAGTACTAATCTCGCGGCCACGACAGCACGCCGGAATTTGGCCGGCGGAGACCATCCAGCGCGGCGGAGGCACGCCGGAATCGCGCTACGGACGTCGATCAGACGAAGCCGAGGGCACCAGGCGTAGCTCGCTTGCTATCGAGGAAGCGAGGAGTTGGGAGTTGGACGCGGGGGTTGCCGGAATCGTGTCGGCGACGAGCTTTGGCGGCGGCCGGAGTTCGGGCGGGGTTGGGTTTGACGCTACGGTGCACGGGAGTAGGAGCTGGTGGTGGCTACGGGCTCCCGTTGCTGCACTGAGCACAACAGAGAGGTTGGCTTCGAGCCATTGTGGCTCTAGCCATGACGGCGCCATGGCCGGCGGCGGGGAGTTTTCGGGTGAGGTGGAAACGGCGGCTACAGACGCCAAACGAGCACGGAAGCTAGGGGGAGAGGAAGAGGAGCTCACAGCGAGTTGAACGGAGGCCTCGGCGTGCTCGGGGAGGAGCTGGTGACGACGGGAGGTCGCCGGCGATCTCGGTGGCCCGAGGAGGAAGAAGAGGGCGTGGTCGGCGTTCAAGGGCGCCCGGCGTCACGTGAATCAACGAGGAGGCGTGAGACGACGGAGGCGGAGCTCATGGGCACGGCGAGGGGTCGAGGGGAGGGTGGCGCGGCTATGGCGAAGCAGCGGTGACGGACCTGTTCAGACATGAGAGGGAGAGGACGAGGGGAGAGCAAAGGAGGGAGAGTGGTGTCCAGGGTCGGGCGGTGCCGCAGAGGCGCTGAGGCGCCTGAATGGCGCGGGCGACGGCAGGCGGTGGTGGTGGCGTGGCGAGCTCGGCGGCGTCGCGGTGTCCCTCCTCCGCCTCTTGGCAGAGGTAGGCGATGTTGGCAGCTGTCTTTGGCTGGGCCGGCCAGTGGGCTGGCCAGTGTCTTCTGACTGTGAGGCTGGGTGAGGTCCTTTTCTATTTTCTTCTTTTTATTTTTACGCTCATTGTTTTGGCTTTAGTAAAAATACCAAAGCATTTTGTAAAATGCTGCAATAATTTGTGGACACTCTATGGATTACTCCAATGGCCCACATTTAAATTCAGCATTATTAGAGCATTTAAATTATTTATAGTGTTTAATTGCCCAAATTCAAATATGATATGGTTTAATTCAAAAATCCATGAATGACCTTGAAACATGTGCATCATTTTTGTCAGAGGTTGTAACCTTTTCTAAAAATGATGAACATTTTTAAGGACATTTTGGGTTTATTGAAAAGACTTATGGTTGACCCTATTTAATTTAATTTTGGTGCTAGGGTTTGTCATTCCCCATTTCAAGTTTTCTGGAAAAGTAAACATGATGCAACACTCTAATGCAAGCACTAAGCATTACAGAACCGGGGATGTGACACCTAGCCCCCACTCTACTGTCAGACTTAGAACCACGACAGTTGGCGCCCACCGTGGGGCAGGTGTCTTAGCGATTTTTGGAGAAGTTGCGATTCTTCCGATTACTTTCATCATGGTTGTTGGTGGAGTTTTGGTCGAGGGTCGCGAGATCTGTCTCGGCACTCTCACCTTCATCGCCGACGACCCCGCTTGGCTCCAGGAGGCTCCACTCGACGTTGATGCGCTCCCCGTCCGCGGTGCGACGCATTTTAGCGCATGTGTCCGCGGCATTCTGCTGCGGCAACCGTCGACTCCATATCGGTCGACTCCCCTAGCGATCACCCTCTCGGTCTCCCACCAGCGCAAGCGCTCTGGTCGGTCGAGACTCCAGCGGTGGGTGAGGCACGCGGTGGCATGCCAGACGGCCACCACCCAAGTTGCGGCAATCGAGCCCGACGAATCTCTCTATGGCCTGTTCGATCTGTCGACTGGCTCCGTAGAGACAGCATCCGAGTGCGATAGCAGTGATCCAACGGCGGAGGTCTTGATGGTCAACGAGCCTCGCAGCCCTCCCGGTTTCCCTCCTGAGGACGGGCTAGACGGTGGGGGCGACCCCACTCAAGTCCATGAAGAGTACCAGACCGAGCCACTTAATTCCCTTCAGAGGGAAGAACTTCACCACAGGAACATGGATGCCCTGCATACTTCCATCGCGGGAGAAACCCCCGAGGCTCGCGTCTTGGAGGAGGCACGTTTGGCCAACTTGGCTGAACGCGCTCATCTGGAGCACCTTCAGCGAGCACTCAACGAGCGCGCGCGGCAACGAGTTCCCGACGCCAATCGACGTCAACTCTTCCCGCCGACTCAGGTATATCGAACCCCGATTCAGAATTTAGCAGCTGCAACCCGTATAACAGAGTCCATCCAGCCCAATCAGTCGGAAGCTGGCAGAGGCTTGATGCAGATCAAAGATTTGCTCCGGGCAGCAGGAGATCAGAATTCAGCCGTGTCGCAGTCACGCAACAGATTTCACAGTCAATCCATCGCTGCGAATACAGTTCAGTTGGCTCACAGCCCCAGATCGCCTCTGTGGCGTGAAGGACGCGAGAATCGGCGAGACCAGTATGGTGACCGACATGATCGTGATGATAGGCGTCGAGTGCCCACTCCCCCCCGAGGGATGGGTCTTACGCTCCTCGGCAACAGGATGACAGGCGTCAACATAGTGTGGGGCGAAGAGCTCTAGTCGACCCCCGGGAACCAGGCTTCGACGCGCGATCCATCATCGTGCAAGGCTTGGTCGACCGAAACAGAGCCCATCGGGGCGGCCTCGACAGAGATTGGCCCACAAGCAGTCGAGTGCATGTTTCTGGTCCAGAATGTTTCAGCAGGGCTATCAGAGTCGCGGTGATTCCCCCAACTTCAGGTTGGCCTTTGGAGTAAGCAAGTTCTTTGGTGAGTCTAAGCACGAAACCTGGCTTGAGGACTACCGAGTGGCGATTCAGATTAGTGGCGGGAATGATGAGGTGGCCATGAAGCATTTGCCCTCATGTTGGAAGGTTACGCCGAGCATGGTTGAATCGATTACCTCCTAGCAGAATTTACACTTGGGAAGATCTGTCCCGAGTGTTCGTCAGAACATTTGAAGGAACTTGCAAGTGACCAGCTGGATTGACAGAGCTGCAAGTCCGTGTGCAGAAGACGAATGAGACTCTCAGAGAGTATATTCAGAGATGGATCACTTTGCATCATACCGTGGAGAACGTGTCTGATCATCAGGCAGTCTGTGCCTTCAAGGATGGTGTTAAAAACAGAGAATTGAGTTTGAAGTTTGGTAGAACCAGAGACATGACCCTGAGTCGGATGATGGAGATTTCTACCAAGTATGCCAACGGCGAAGAGGAAGACCGACTCCGGAGTGGCAAGTACAAGCCGAGTCAGTCGGAGAAGGGAAACACCAGTCGGAAGCAGAAGCGGAAGGCCGAACCAGCAGCTCCTGGAGAGGCTCTGGCCGTGACTCAGGGAAAGTTCAAAGGGAAACCCAAAGGATCCTGGAACCCTAAGAAGGTGAAGGATAAAGAAGGAAATGACGTGATGGATATGCCGTGTCACATCCACACGAAAAAAGATGAAGAGGGTAATATCATCTACCCGAAGCATACCAGTCGCCAGTGTCGACTCCTGATCCAGCAGTTCCAAGGAAAACAGTCCAAGGACAAGGAAAAGGAGTCGGACAAGGCCGAAGACAAGGAGGACAGTGAGGGAGGATATCCACATGTCAACTCCACTCTGATGATTTTCGCGGATGTGGAAAGCAAGAGCCAACTGAAGGTCATTAAACGTGAGGTGAACATGGTTGCCTCGGCGAAACCTAGTTATCTGAGATGGTCCCAAACGCCCATCACATTCGACCAGTCTGACCACCCGACTCATAGTGCCACCCCTGGGAGGCAAGCCTTGGTGGTCGACCCGGTTGTCGAAGGCACTCGGCTGACGAAGGTGCTGATGGACGGTGGTAGCAGACTGAACTTATTGTATGCGGACACGCTGAAGGGAATGGGCATTCCGATTTCCCGACTGAGCACCAGTAACATGAGCTTTCATGGAGTTATACCAGGAAAGAAAGCCGAGTCACTCGGTCAAAAAGCTCTAGACGTGGTGTTTGGTGATTCAAAGCATTTTCGCAAGGAGAAGCTGACGTTTGAGGTCGTGGATTTTCAGAGCGCGTACCACGCTATTTTGGGGAGACCAGCTTACGCACGGTTCATGGCTCGATCATGTTACATCTACCTCAAACTGAAGATGCCCGGCCCCTAAGGAGTGATCACTGTCACTGGTGATCGGAAAAAGGCAGAAGAGTGTTTCCAGAAAGGCTCAAAGATTGCCGATTCCCAAGTGACAGCAGTCGAGTTTGAAGAATATAAGCAAAATGCAGATCCGAGTGATTTGCTGCGAGCCAAGAAGCCCGCCACAGAGTCTGCATTTCAGTCGTCCGGTGAGACAAAGCCTGTCCACATTCACCCGAATGACCCCAATGCAGCCCCGACCCACATCTCCACAACACTCGACCCGAAATAGGAAGAAGCGCTCATCCAGTTCCTCCGTGAGAACTGGGACATTTTTGCATGGAAGCCAGCTGATATGCCAGGTGTTCCCAGGGGACTGGCTGAGCATCGTCTTAGAGTCGATTCAGCAGCAAAACCAGTTAAAGAGCATCTTCGGGCCTGCGAGTGGCTCGCTAATGTCGTCATGGTTCCTAAGAAGGACAATTCACTCCGAATGTGCATTGATTTCAAGCACATCAATCGGGCCTGCCCGAAAGATCATTTCCCTCTCCCTCGCATTGATCAAATTGTTGACTCGACCGCGGGATGCGAGAGATTGTCTTTTCTAGACGCCTATTTCGGGTACCATCAGATCCGTCTGTACGTATCCGATGAGATAAAAACAGGTTTCATCACTCCATTCGGGTGCTTCTGCTATATCACCATGCCATTCGGCCTCAAGATTGCCGGAGCCACGTTTATGCGAATGATTCAGAAGTGCTTGCTCACTCAAATCAGTCGGAATGTGGAAGCGTATATGGATGATATCGTGGTCAAATCACGAAAAGGTTCCGACCTGCTCACTGACCTCGCCGAAACATTTGCCAACCTCAGAAGGTATGATATCAAGCTCAATCCATCAATGTGCACATTTGGAGTTCCTGGTGGCAAGTTACTCGCTTTTCTCGTTTCCGAACGGGGGATCGACGCTAATCCAGAAAAGATCGGCATTATACTCCGAATGAAACGCCCGCGCGAAAGTGCACGATGTCCGAGCTTCTTGGATGCTTGGCCGCATTAAGTCGATTCATCTCACGACTCGGTGAAAAGGCATTGCCTCTTTACCGACTAATGAAGAAGGCAGACAAGTTCGAGTGGATTCCAGAAGCTGATGCAGCATTTGCCAAGCTAAAAGCTCTGCTCTCCACCCAGCCGGTGCTTGCTGCTCCAATCAGCAAAGAGCCTCTGTTGCTTTATATCGTATCCACAGGACAAGTCGTCAGTACAATACTTACGGTCGAACGGGAAGAAGAAGGGAAAGCCTTCAAAGTTCAGCGCCCAGTGTATTATCTGTCTGAAGTTTTGACTCCATCCAAGCAGAGATACCCTCATTATCAGAAGCTTGTGTATGGGATATACATGACCACGAAGAAGGTTGCTCATTATTTCTCTGATCATTCCATCACAGTCATCAGCGACGCTCCACTTTCAGAGATTTTGCACAACAGAGATGCAACTGGTCGAGTGGCGAAATGGGTGATTGAACTTCTTCCCCTTGATATCAAGTTTGAGGCAAAGAAAGTCATTAAGTCCCACGCAATAGCAGATTTCCTTGCCGAGTGGATTGAACAATAGCAGCCAGCTCAAGTTCACTCGGAGCATTGGACCATGTTCTTTGATGGCTCTAAGATGTTGAATGGTTCCGGTGCTGGGGTTGTCCTGGTTTCCCCCAGAGGAGATAAGCTCCTATATGTGCTCCAGATTCACTTTGATTCCTCCAACAATGAGGCAGAGTATGAGGCCCTGTTGTACGGGTTGCGCATGGCTATCTCACATGGCGTCCGTCGCCTTATGGTCTATGGTGACTCAGATTTAGTGGTCAACCAAGTGATGAAGGAGTGGGACGTGAGAAGCCCAGCCATGACTGGATACTGCAATGCAGTGAGGAAGCTGGAAAAGAAGTTTGAGGAGTTAGAGCTCCATCACATACCCCGACTGAAAAATCAAGCGGCTGATGATCTAGCAAAGATAGGTTCCAAGAGAGAAGCCATTTCGAGTGGTGTGTTCTTGGAGCATATTCATACTCCGCAGTTAAAGAAGATCCTTTCACCGAAGAAGCTCCGCAACCCAAGAGTGCCACAGATCCGACTGAAGTAGAAGTCCCAGCAGTGGTTGACTTGGTTATGGAGGTCTTAGTAGTCACTCCTGACTGGACAGTTCCATATATCGCGTATATCCTGAGAAAAGAGCTCCCGGAGGATGAGGAAGAGGCTCGACAGATCGTCCGTAGATCCAAGGCCTTTACCGTAATCAAAGGACAGTTGTACAGAGAGAGCGCGACTGGAGTTGGTCAGAAGTGCATAATGCCAGAAGAAGGTCGAATCATCCTTGATGATATCCACTCGGGGACCTGTGGCCATCATGCGTCCTCTCGGACCATCGTGGCCAAAGCATACCGAGCCGGATTTTACTGGCCAAAGGCAAATGAGATGGCAAAGGAAATAGTGGACAAGTGCGAAGGATGTCAGTTCTACTCCAATATGTCACACAAGCCTGTGTCAGCTCTGAAGACCAAATCACTCGTCTGGCCCTTCGCAGTATGGGGGTTGGATATGGTGGGCCCCTTGAGAACAGGTCGAAGCGGTTTCACGCATGTACTGGTGGCAGTCGACAAGTTCACCAAGTGGATTGAGGCTAAACCCATCAAGAACCTTGATGCCGGTACTGCTGTTAGCTTCATCAGGGAACTGATATTCAGATATGGAGTCCCTGAAAGTGCAACTAATCCCCGGGTGGTTTTGGTAATTAATAATAACATATATATCATTGAACTAATAGTTACTTGAGAATCATTTCAGAAAGTTCAGTGATATGGCTATGGCAAGGACTGAAGAAGTGGACCCCTCAAAATGCTAAGGCAAGCATTGGCAAAAGCTCAAGACTCCATTTTTGGTTTAGTGATCCAAGATCACATTGAGTCCATAGGAAAGCCAATACTATTAAAAGGGATGAGGTTATGTTAATGATCTGGTTGCTCAAAGTGCTTAGTGATACATCTCCTAAACTATCAGCAACTCTCACTACAATATACACTCATAAGTAATCTCGGTCCCACCGATTTTCCAAACCAGTCACACCGAGATGAACCACTTCAGCCACAAAGCCAAACCCTAGAAAACTCGGATTTTCCGATTCGAACTCGGTCTCACGAAACTTGAGTTGCCAAGCTTCAGAATCATACATCATCATATCGGTGTCACCGAGATGATAAAGTCGGTCTCACCGAGATTGGCAAGCTCTTTTCTTTGGACGAATCGGACTAACCGAGATTGTATTTTCGGTCCCACGAAAATCCCAACGCTCACATGATTTGAACTTTCGGTCTCACCGAGTTGTCAACTTCGGTCCCACCGAGATTGGTCAAATGTGTGTAACGGTTGGATTTTGTGTGGAGGCTATAAATACCCTCCACCCCTCTTCACTCGTGGAGAGAGCCATCGAAAGAACTACCACTCCTACCTTACATTTACGAGAAGAAAACTACCTACCCTTGTGTTGAGATCAAGTTGCTCCACTCCCACCATATGAAGCTTGATCTCTAGCCTTCCCAAGTTGCTTTCCACTCAATTCTTTCTTCCACCACAGCCAAATCAGTGAGGAGAGTTGAGTGTTGGGGAGATTATCATTTGAAGCACAAGAGCAAGGAGTTCATCATCATCAACACCATCTATTACCTTTTGGAGGGTGGTGCCTCCTAGATTGGTTAGGTGTCGCTTGGGAGCCTCCGTCGAGATGTGGAGTTGAACCAAGAAGTTTGTAAGGGCGAGGAGATCGCCTACTTCGTGAAGATCTACCCCGAGTAAGGCTAGCCCTCCGTGGGCGTAGGCCATGATGGCATAGACAAGGTTGCTTCTTCGTGGACCCTTCGTGGGTGGAGCCCTCCGTGGACTCTCGCAGCCGTTACCCTCCGTGGGTTGAAGTCTCCATCAACGTGGTTTGACGATAGCACCACCTATCGGAACCACGAGAAAAATCTCCGTGTCTCCAAATTGCGTTTGCTCTTCTCCACCTCTCTTTACTACATGTGCAATTTACTTTCCACTGCCTATACTCTAGAATTGCATGTGTAGGGTGATACTGGACTTGATCATTATTGTGAATCTGCCAAAAACCTGTCTTTATCAAAAGGCTGAATTTTTTATATTGTCAAGTAGTCTAATCACCCCCCCTCTAGACATACTTTCGATCCTACAAGTGGTATCAGAGCTTTGGTCTCCATTGTATTGGTTTCCATTGCATTGGACTCCATAAGCTTGGTTTCACAACCTAGGAGAGTATGGCGTCTAGTGAGGGTAATTTTCGTAGAGGTCCTTACTTTGATGGTTCAAACTTTGCTAGTTGGAAGCATAAAATGAAAATGCATATTCTTGGCCATAACCAGCCGCATGGGGCATTATTTGTGTTGGTTTGCAAGGTGAATTCTTCGAGGAAGGAAAAGTTACGGATCATGGTTACAACGGATGAATTATGGATGTTGCAAAACAATGCTCAAGCTTGTGACATTCTCTTCAATGCCTTGTGTCCCGAGGAGTTCAACAAAATCAGCCGTCTTGAGAATGCAAAAGAGATTTGGGATACTTTGGTTGAAATGCACGAAGGTACCGAGTCCGTGAAGGAGTCGCTGAAATGTACTCTAGGCTTGCTCTCATCACAAATGAGATTGCTGGCTTAGGAAGCGAAGAAATGACCGACCGATTCATCATCAAGAAGATTCTCAGAGCTTTGGATGGAAAGTGTGACACCGTGTGCACTTTGATCCAAATGATGCCGAATTACAAGAATCTCAAGCCAACCGAAGTCATTGGAAGAATTGTTGCTCATGAGATGACACTTAAGGATAAGGAAGAGCTTCACAACAAGTCAAGTGGTGCTTACAAAGCTACATGTGATGCTCCCACAACCTCGAGTGACAAGCTAGTTTCCAATGAAGAGATAAGCCTAATGGTGAAGAACTTCAACAAATTCTACAAGAGTAGAAGCAAAGAGAGAAGCTCAAAGTCTAGATCATATGATGAAAAGAGATCTTCTAGTCGTGATCGAAACTGCTACAATTGTGGAAGACCCGGACACTACTCAAATGAGTGCTCGGCTCCCCACAAGAGAAGAGAAGAATCTCCAAGAAGAAGAAGCTCAAGAGAAGAGTCACCTCGGAAAGAGAGAAGGAGTAGAGATGATCGTTATGAACGAAGACACTCTCGGAGAAGCAAGGATTCGGAGAGGAAAGACAAGTCATCAAGGAGCTACACAAGAAGAAAACATCAATCTCATGTAGGTGAATGGGTCTCCGGCTCCGACTCCGACAATCATTCCGAAAGAAGCTATCACTCCAACTCCGACTATAGTCAAGATGAAGGTGTTGCAGGTCTTGCTCTCGTATCCTCCAACTCCAACTCCTATGACTTATTTGATTCACCAAATGAGGGAATTGGAATATGCTTCATGGCTAAAGGCCCCAAGGTATCACACCCTAAATTCACTGACTTTGATAGTGATGAGGATGACTTGCTTGGTGAAGATGAGCTTTTACATGATAAATCTAGTGAGCCTAGTAATGATGAACATGCTAGTAGTCTTTATAGTCGAGAAGAGTCGAATGACAATGCTATGAAGGAGATTGAGCGTCTAACTAAAGAACTAAACACTCTTAAGTTAGCTCATGAAACAACTCAAGAAGATCATAGAGAGCTCCTAAGATCTCATGAGAAGCTACGCTTCGAGAAGCTCACTCTAGAGCAAGAACATGAGTTTCTAAAAGCTATCAATGATGATCTTCGAAAGAAGAGTTCTTCATATCTTGCCAAATGACTTCTCTTGTCTAATTTCTTGCCTCCTATTAAAACTAAGCATGACAAGCATAAGAAAAATTCTTCATCTAGTAGTAACAATAACCATGCTAAATCCAATATTGTTGCTTCTAGTAGTTCTCTTGATTCCACTAACAATGTTTCAAGCCAAGTTACACTTGAGCAAGAAAATAGTTTATTGAAAGGGATTATAGAGAAAGGTGTCTACAAGAGCCTTGCCGGAAGCAAGAACTTTGAGGAAATTGTTCGCAAGCAAGGAAGGCACCGGAAGAATCAAGGAATTGGTTTTGAGCGAAAGTTCAACGCCGAGGGTGTTGAATGGGAAGAAGGTCAATATCCCACTCCACAGTTTATTCCTCAAAAGGAGAAGTACAATCCTACTTCTTCCAATGTGGAACAAGCTCAAGATGACCTTCCACCACAAGACCACATGCTAAAAGGCAAGGACAAGCTTCAAGAGGAGATTGATGCATTTATTGAAGCACCTCAAGCCATGGTCAAGTGGGTTCCCAAGGAAACTTCAAGTTCTACTTCGTCAAGCTCAACTACAACCCCAAGGATTCCCATCAAGATGATGTGGATCCCGTAGAAGAAGAACTAGAGAGTTCTTGAGGGTGACTCCGCCAACATACTTCACTCACATTCATTTTGGCAAGAACCTGTGCAACCAACTTCCACATTATGCACTAGTTCATGGAGTCACAAACCCTCTTGTTGGTAAGTCAAGGGACAAGGTAATCATTGCTTTCATGGACATCATCTATTGTGAACTTCCATCTATGTCCATGGATATCCTTGTTTGTTCCTTGTGGGACTAACCCATGTAGGTATTGAAAGTGCCCGAATCCAAAGGATTGCTCCCAACTCTTGATGATCTTCATCAACATTGAGCATCCACATCTTCAACATCTACATGAAGTCTTCTACGACAACCCAAGGTTAGTTTGACCCTTTAAAAGGGGTTCTCACATCTAGGGGGAGCTTTGCTCTAAAGAATTGAGCTAAAGCATCTTCAAATGATGTGAACACATTAATGCTTTATGTAAAAGTGGTAACCCCACTTGTGCTTAAACGATGAGTATGACCTATGATCAAATGTTCTCATTTGACTCCTAAGTCAATATACTCATATAAAGATGACCTAGTCATCGACAAATTGTGTGATAGTAGCTAGAGTTTTGATTGTGCATGTTTGACACATATTTCATTTGCTATCTTATTGTGTGAGCATGTTGGATGCATGATTTTATCCATTCGAGGACATCCATTTGTGGTTTTGGTTGTTTTGATTTTTCTGACCAAATGGATGGACAAGAATGCCTAAGTACCTCCCCTAGCTATCTATGCTTTCTTGTCTCAAATTCTATTCATGCTTATATCACAAACTTTGAACAAGTCAATTTTGGACCCTCCGAGTGAGGAGCACTCGGAGCCACCGATCCGTCAAGGGCTAACTTCCAAAACCTTCTAAGTGATTTCGGTCAGACCAACCCACTCAAACTCGGTCAGACCGAAAGCATTTGATTGATCTAGGTTTTCACCTCGGTGAAACCGAGTTGTCATTTTCGGCGTGATCAAGTGCATAACACTCATAGTTATCCATCTCGGTGCCACCGAAGTTTTACAACTCGGTCCCACCGACAACAAAGGGTATATATACTCGTGGGTCGCACGCATTGATTTCTACTTCAAACGCCTCGCCCCACACCTTTGCTGCCGTCGCCGTGGTCTCCGGATCGTCTCCGCTGCCGCTCAGGCCCTCGCCGCAGTCTCCGTCACCGTCAACGGACTTCTCTCCGCGCCGTTGCCGCCGTAGAGGAACTCCACCAAGTTAGGGTGAGTTTCGGTCCCACTCGTGCTCCCATCTCCGATTCAATGCACGTTTGGTTTGCCTATAATCTTGCCACGATTGCAATCTTCCTTAACACCAGATTAGTTCCTTTGAACTAGATTCGAGTAAAATTTTTAGGGTTAGGTTTCCGCCGAACACATCTCGGTGAGACCGATTTTACATTCTCGGTATGCCCGATTTGGCCTCTGGCCATTGCACTGCACCTTTCGGTCCAACCGAGTTGTGCAAATCGGTATGACCGAAATGAGGATTTAGTGAAACCCTAGTGTTTTCGGCAGGACCGAAACCCACTTCGGTCCAACCGAAAGTGGTGTGAATGCTTCTGTTTGAACACTTCGGATTCACCGAATTTTAAACTCGGTCTGACCGAAATGTCTTCTGTGAAAACCTAATACTAGAATTTGAACTCATTTTGTTTGCAAAATTTTCTGCAGTTTGTGATAACTCTTCTACTCTGCCTATACCTTATCTATTCATAGGTTGTCAGCCATGTCAGATGCCAGTGACAGCCAGAATAGGTCAGAGTCACCTATTGCTGATATTCCAAAGGCAGGCACTAGTCCTGAACCCAGCAGCTCTTCAAATGATGGTGAGAGGAGCACACCAAGTGGTTTGCCTCCTGCAGCCACCAGGGCCAGAAAGAAGAGAAACTCTGATGAAGAGGATTCTGATTTCATTGTTGAGGAAGAAGTCTCCTCCAAGCCCAAGAGGAAAGTTGTTGCCAAAGAGCCACAAGGTCAGCAGACTAAGAAGGGCACCAGAAAAGTGAAGCAGTCCACAGTTGCAAAGAAGCTGAGTATGGAAGAGGAAACTTCAAGCAAGGTGAAGAAAACTTCCAAGAGGAAGAGGATTGTGCATGATGATGCAGCAGAGGAAGATGAGGATGAGGAAGCACCCTAGCCTCCTCAGAAGTCCAAGTTCATGGGTGATGCCATCAGGGCAGGAGTCACTTCAAAGCCCAAGCATTCTGCTCCAGTCAAGGCAGCTCCAGCAAAGCCTGCTGCCAAGCCAAAGAAGACAGTCAGGAACATCCCTGCATCTGAGAAGAAGAAAGATGATGTGCCTCCAGCTGTGTCAGATGATGAAGCACCAGTCTTGCTGAAACTTCGACAGAAACTGCCACTACACGATGATGCTCATCCTCAAGCTGAGAACATGAAGGAAAGGAAGGATAGAGGTCTCAGGCTATGGAGACAAGCTGATCCATATGCTGTGAGGAGAAGAACTGCTGTTGATCCAAGATTCCACACCAGAGAGCAGCAGGACTTCTATGAGCTCAGGCTGATGGACAAGAAGCCCATAGTTGCGGACACTAGATATGTTGATTTGGGCATACATTGTGATGAAAACACAGAGACTTCTTTCCACATGTGCATGAGAGCTTCACTGCTTGTGGTGTTGCAGATTTTGTTGGTCAGAAGTTGACTAGTTGGAATGATGAAATGATTATGCAATTCTATGCCACGGCTCATTTCTATCCAGATGGAAAGATCACATGGATGACTGAAGGCCAAAGATTCTCTTCAACTGTTGAAGAATGGGCAGCACTGCTGAATGCTCCAGTGCAGAGAGAGGATGATGTTGATGTCTATGGTATTCCCAAGAAGAACCATGAATCTATGAAGAATATGTACAAGGAGGTCCCAGCTAAGGATTTGGCAATATGGAAGCTCGGCTCAGTGTATTATCTCCAGGCAGGTCTACCTACCACAAACACTATTCTGAGGCATACCTTGATGCCCAAGTCTGGAGATCATCGCATGATCAGAGGGTACTCTATCAACATGCTGCATATACTTGATGAGAAGGCACCTTTCAAGGTGATGGGCTTGATAGTTGAGACTATTAAGAGGACTGCAGCTGACCAGAAGAGGTCGTGTGGATTTGCCCCGCATATTCAGATGCTTATCAATGCCAAGTTTGGCACGGGCACATACTTGTTGGATAGACCACACTTGCCACTGCAGCCTGAGCATGAGGATAATGATGTTGTGATGGATGAGGAGGATCCAACGTCAGTTGATGGTCAAGCAAAGATTGAGGCTGCCAAAAAGCCAAAGCTGAAAAGGAAGCAGCAGCAGCAGCAGCTAAACCAAAGAGTGTTGGAGAGCAGCTCCTTGAAGCTACCCAAAGGATTGAACAACGCCTGGCCAGCATTGTACAGTCTTAGGAGAGCCTTGAGAGGATTGTTGAAGACAAGATCCATGCTTTGGATGTGAAGCTGACTGAAGTGCAAGTAACTGTCAACAAGCTTGAGGCAGATATAGAGGAAGCAAAGAGGGAGAAGGAAGAGCTTATGCGTGAGATGCAGGATGACTTAGTCCAGGATGATTATCAACAGCCTGCTCCGGTTCCCACAAGACCCCGATCAGCTGCCATTCCAGTGACAGACACCAGGACTACAGCCTCAGCACCTCCCACAGCTCCATCAGTTGCTCCAGCTCCAGCTCTAGTGACCACACCTCCAGCTCCACAGACATCAGCTGAAGTCTTCGCCGACGCTGCCATCTCAACTCCATCAACCCAGACAGGAGCCGCCAGCAGAGTCCCCAGTGACGCTTAGCTCTATGCCATTTCGAACTTTTTGGTAACTTGTTGCCAAAGGGGGAGAAATTGTATAGATCATAGGACTTCGAGAGAGAGAGAGTGCTTGCTTTTGCTCTTTCGTTCTTTTGCCGGTTTCCTTGAGATACTTCTGGTTTTCGAGACATTCTGTGCATTTGATACTACGTTTCATGCTACGCTTGATGAGTGCTTGGTCATACTATGCCTTAATGTGTGCTTAATGCTTATCATATGCTATTCATATCTTGTATGACCACTTACTCATGTCTTGGTGATTGGGTGCATGCTATTCATTCTTATCATTTTGTGCGCTCCACCAAGATGTATGTGACATGGAAGAGTGACCCATGATCCTAATCGATTGTGCATTTGCATTCAAACGCAAATCTTAAATAATGCACAAATTTAGGGGGAGCTCTTGCTTATCACATACTTCTCAAAGCGACGATATTATTCATAGATTATATCCTTTGTCGAAGCTTTGATCTATATGTTGTCATCAATTACCAAAAAGGGGGAGATTGAAAGTGCAACTAATCCCCGGGTGGTTTTGGTAATTAATAACAACATATATATCATTGAACTAATAGTTACTTGAGAATCATTTCAGAAAGTTCAGTGATATGGCTATGGCAAGGACTGAAGAAGTGGACCCCTCAAAATGCTAAGGCAATCATTGGCAAAAGCTCAAAACTCCATTTTTGGTTTAGTGATCCAAGATCACATTGAGTCCATAGGAAAGCCAATACTATTAAAAGGGGATGAGGTTATGTTAATGATCTGGTTGCTCAAAGTGCTTAGTGATACATCTCCTAAACTATCAGCAACTCTCACTACAATATACACTCATAAGTAATCTCGGTCCCACCGATTTTCCAAACCCAGTCACACCGAGACGAACCACTTCAGCCACAAAGCCAAACCGTAGAAAACTCGGATTTTCCGATTCTGAACTCGGTCTCACTGAAACTTGAGTTGCCAAGCTTCTGTAACCTTCTGTCATCATATCGGTGTCACCGAGATGATAAAGTCGGTCTCACCGAGATTGGCAAGCTCTTGTCTTTGGACGAATCGGACTAACCGAGATTGTATTTTCGGTCCCACCGAAAATCCCAATGTTCACATGATTTGAACTTTCGGTCTCACCGAGTTGTCAACTTCGGTCCCACCGAGATTGGTCAAATGTGTGTAACGGTTGGATTTTGTGTGGAGGCTATATATACCCTTCCACCCCCTCTTCACTCGTGGAGAGAGCCATCAGATAGAACTACCACTCCTACCTTACATTTCTGAGAAGAAAACTACCTACCCTTGTGTTGAGATCAAGTTGCTCCACTCCCACCATATGAAGCTTGATCTCTAGCCTTCCCAAGTTGCTTTCCACTCAATTCTTTCTTCCACCACAGCCAAATCAGTGAGGAGAGTTGAGTGTTGGGGAGATTATCATTTGAAGCACAAGAGCAAGGAGTTCATCATCATCAACACCATCTATTACCTTTTGGAGGGTGGTGCCTCCTAGATTGGTTAGGTGTCGCTTGGGAGCCTCCGTCGAGATGGAGTTGAACCAAGAAGTTTGTAAGGGCGAGGAGATCGCCTACTTTGTGAAGATCTACCCCGAGTAAGGCTAGCCCTCCGTGGGCGTAGGCCATGATGGCATAAACAAGGTTGCTTCTTCGTGGACCCTTCGTGGGTGGAGCCCTCCGTGGACTCTCGCAGCCGTTACCCTCCGTGGGTGGAAGTCTCCATCAACGTGGATTGACGATAGCACCACCTATCGGAACCACGAGAAAAATCTCCGTGTCTCCAAATTGCGTTTGCTCTTCTCCACCTCTCTTTACTACATGTGCAATTTACTTTCCGCTGCCTATACTCTAGAATTGCATGTGTAGGGTGATACTTGACTTGATCATTATTGTGAATCTGCCAAAAACCTGTCTTTATCAAAAGGCTGAATTTTTTATATTGTCAAGTAGTCTAATCACCCCCCTCTAGACATACTTTCGATCCTACAGTCCTACACAGCATCATTATAGATAATGGGTCGAACTTCGACTCGGAGGAATTCAGGGATTTCTGCACCTCTCAAGGCACACGAGTCGACTACGCTTCGGTCGCCCATCCGCTGTCGAATGGACAAGCAGAGCGAGCCAATGGCCTGATCCTCAAAGGGTTGAAACCTCGACTAATGGGCGATCTCAAGCATGCGGCTGGAGCATGGGTCGACGAACTTCCCTCAGTGCTTTGGGGACTGCGGACCACGCTAATCGGTCGACCGGGAGAACTCCATTCTTCTTGGTCTATGGAGCTGAAGCAGTCTTGCCCAGTGATCTTCTCCACAATGCTCCTCGGGTTGAACTTTACAACGAAGCTGAAGCTGGACAAGCACGACAGGATGCAGTCGACCTTTTAGAGGAAGAAAGGGAGATGGCTCTAATCCGATCGACCATCTACCAACAAGACTTGCGTTGCTTCCACGCCAGAAACGTGAAGAGTCAAGCCTTCCAGGAAGGAGATTTAGTTCTCTGAGTGGATCAGCAGAAACAACACAAGCTTGCTCCTTCTTGGGAAGGACCCTTCATCATCAGCAAGGTCCTCCACAATGGGGCGTACCGTCTTTACAATGTCAAGCACAACATCGATGAGCCCCGAGCTTGGAACACAGAGCTACTCCGTCCATTTTACACTTAAGTTTTTCACTCGGATGAGTTGTAATAAAAGTACTTCTGTAGTCCACGTTTTGCAAGATAATAGTGTCATAATTTCCCCAATAATTTTTGTCACTTTTATTTGTTCAGTAAAAATTTCCCCTCAGTGGGTGACTTAGCCGCGAATCCGTTTCGCCTAAGTTTGTAAAAAAAATCCTTACCGAGTGGTGAGCCAGCCTCCCACTCGGGAGCTTAGCCGCGAATCCGTTTCGCCTAAGTTTGTAAAAAAAATCCTTACCGAGTGGTGAGCTAGCCTCCCACTCGGAGGCTTAGCTGCAGTCCAAGTACTCGCCTAAGTTTCAATAAAATCCTACCGAGTGACAAGCCAGACTTTCACTCGGGGGGCTTAGCTGCAGTCTAAGCACTCGCCTAAGTACAAATACAACGTGCGCTCGCAAGGAGGACAAGGTGCAGGTCGACTGCTACCATCTCCTTTGAGCTACGCCACAAGTATAATGTGCGGTCGCGAAGAGGATGAGGCGCAGGTCGACTGCGACCCTCTCCCTTGAGCTACGCCACAAGTACAACGTGCGGTCGCAAAGAGGATGAGGCGCAGGTCGACTGCGACCCTCTCCTCTGAGCTACGCCACAAGTACAACGTGAAAATCCTACCGAGTGAGGAGCAGACCTCCCGCTCGGGGGCTTAGCTGCAGCCCCGTGCTTGCCTAAGGTATAAAAATCCTACCGAGTGAAGAGCATACCTCCCACTCGGAGGCTTAGCTGCAGCCCAGTGCTCGCCTAAGGAATAAAAATCCTGCCGAGTGAGGAGCAGACCTCCCACTCGGGGGCTTAGCTGCAGCCCAGTGCTCGCCTAAGGTATAAAAATCCACTCGAGTGAGGAGCAGACCTCCCACTCGGGGGCTTAGCTGCAGCCCAGTGCTCGCCTAAGTTATAAAACTCCCGTCGAGTGAGGAGCAGACCTCCCACTCGGGGGCTTAGCTGCAGCCCAGTGCTCGCCTAAGTTATAAAAATCCCACCGAGTAAGGAGCAGACCTCTCACTCGGGGGCTTAGCTGCAGCCCAGTGCTCGCCTAAGTTTCAATAAAATCCTGCCGAGTGGCGAGCGCACCTCCCACTCGGGGGCTTAGCCGCAGCCCAGTGCCTGCCTAAGTGAATTGAAGAATAAGTCGACTGCAGTAAGCATCTTGCTTTAAACCTGCAAAAGACATTTCGAGCCAAATGCAAGCGTATTCAAACATCGAATCCAAGTTCAGATAGATACCTAAAGGAACCGAAAGTGCTCAGGCACTAAGCCTGTTAAGGTTTATCGGTTACAAAATCACTCGGCATACCGAGGCAAATTTAAAGTGTCGAGCTCAAAGAAGTTTTTTACCCCTCTTGTGGAGGGCTGGAAGGTGCAACAAACTCATCAAGATCAATTCCATCCGCGATCCGAGTGGCGGAAGCGATGAAGGTCTCCATGAAAGACCTGAAGTCGTGTTTCTTTGTGTTGGCCACCAGAAGAGCCGCCAGCTTGTCTTCTCGCGCATCCTTGCAGTGGACTCGAGCCAGACACAGAGCAACATCTGCACCGCACCTAGCAAAGGACTTTTTCCACTCATGCACTCGACCAGGAACTGTGTTTAGTCGAGCCATCAAAGACTCGAGGTCGTTCTGGAGTGTCTCCCTGGGCCAGAGCGTGGTGTCAATGCGGGAAGTGGCGACCTTCAGCCTTGCAAGATAGTCAACGACCGCAGCAACGCGAGACTCAAGCCGGAACACGTTCATGGCAACTTCATCGTTCACCAGAGAGGTAATGGGGTCCAGGTTTGGTTCCAGCCGACTAGTTTCCTCTTCAATGTTTTGGCAAAATTCTGCATGTACAATCACTGAGTCAAGGAAATGGTCGAATGGAAAGATCACTGTAAAAATGATTGTTGAACGCAAAGGATTACCTTCGAGCATGAGGAAGAACTTCTTGGCAAGCCCACTCAGAAAGGCCTCCAGATCATTCTTCTTCCCAGTCAACTGACTGGCCTTGTCGTTCAGGGCAGCTTTGTCACTTTTCAGTCGACTGACCTCCTTGTTGGCAATCGCAAGAGCAGCATTCAGATTAGTATTTTCTTCTTCAAGCTTGGTGACCGAAGCTAAGTTCTCGTTAGCAAGCTTGGTCTTCTCAGCTAGCTCAAGGTTTTTCTTCTTCGGGGCTTCCTTCACCTTGCCTGCAAAGTTACAGCAAGGTCAGATTTTGAAACAAATGAGGACAAAAGCAGTCGTCGAGGTCTCACCGAACGTACCTTTGGTCTCCTCCTTCACCTTCGCAAGATTCTCCTGGACCAGCTTCAGATCCAGCTCGAGCTGGATGTGCTTGTTCTCCAGCTCAGTGTAACGAGCCGCAAGGTCGCAGGATTTCTGCGAAGAACCAATCGACAAAATGTCAAAGATAATTCACTTCTGAGTGGATAAGAGAAAATCATGTGTTTCTAAGACTACAGCCGAATACAAACATTCGACCGTAGTCTCGGGGACTACACCCAGTGGGTGCACTCAGCGTGCCGCCACTAGTTTTATTAAGATAGAGTCGACCAGTCGACCAAAAAAAAACAACAACAGGACGTATTCTTCAGGCTGTAACCGACTGCCAGCAGTTGACCATAGTCTCGGGGACTACACCCAGTGGGTGCACTCCGCGTGCTCCCACCGGTTTAAGAAATCCATTCGACTTAGTCGAATGACGGAAGAACTTAACTTATAAAGCCTATGGCCGACTGCCAGCAGTCGACCATAGCCTTGGGGACTACACCCAGCGGGTGCACTCAGCGTGCCCCCGCTATACCGGAGTTTCAATCGACACACCAAGTGGGTGACTACTATGGATTACAAAAGAAAGATTTTCAGATAGCATATCCTAACAGTAAAGCGATGATCGATCGACCGAACGTTGCTTTGAAGAGCGAAGCTGGCGTCGAGGGCTGCCCGGCTTGCCTCCGGATGGCCTTCACCGCTCCATCATGACTCCGCTGGCGACGCTTCCTTTGCAGACTTGGCTTGGTCCTCCGGGACGAGTGTGTCGAGAAGAGGGAAGGCTGTGCGGCACTCGACGACGCTGGGTGAGCACTCGTCGCCGCACCATGAAACATACGGTGTGCCGAGTGGTGTTCTCCTCCGCGACCAGAGTCTCGGGTGCCGTCACATCCTGGGCCACCCTGCCGGCAGACACTTTCCTGCTCCTCCTGTGCTTCAGCGGTTCCTCATCGTCGTCATCATCGGGAAGGGTGATAACGACATTGGATGGAGCTGCAGAAAAGAATCAGAATTAGAGACCAAGAGCCAATCGACTAAAAAACGGAATTAAGAGAGGGGTACCAGGTTTTGAGGTTGCAGCATCCTCCATATTATGGTCGTCAGCCCTGGCTGAGGTATCGGAAGTAGCAGCACTGCAATTCCGAAAATCAGTCGGTTAACTCAAGAGTCGATCAAAGATAAACTCATATAAAACAAGAAGACTCAAGCAGCATTTTTACCCTGATATGGTGGGGATTGACACCTTCATCTTCGGCAGGACCTTGGTCGGCTTCGACGGTGCCACCCTGGATTGCTTCGGAGCCTTTTCAGTCCGCGCCGGAGAAGTGGTCCGAGGGCGCTTGGTCGACTGCGCGACAGTCGCAGCCCCCTTACCACATTTAGTCGCAGGATCATGGAAAAGCTTCGACCGCCTTTCCAAGCGCGGTGGTGCGACCTCATCCTCCTCCTCTTCTTCTTCCTCCTCATCATCATCGTCATCTTTAGCAGCATCCGAGTCCCACTCCTCCTAGCTTTCGCCCCCACTCGCTTCTCCCTCCTAAGTCGGAGTTTGTGCTCCATTGGGCATTGAGTACAGTTTGGTGAGGGTCTGTCATGCATCAAGACAAAGATCAATCGACCAATTTACGGCGAAAACGGAATAAGTATGGCAAGAATACAATTGGAGATAAAGTAAACACACCTTGTCTGGAATGCTGGAATTGTCGAGTGGCGGAATCCTCCTGGCTCCACGAGGGTTATCTTTGTTCCCAGTGACCGCCGCCATCCACCTCTCTAGCGTGGCGTCGTCGAGTGCTTCAGGATTGGTCCGAGTTTCATCTTCAGTCCCGCAGTACAACCACATGCAATGGCCTCGGTACTGAAGAGGCTGGATACGCCGCCTAAGGAAAACCTCCAGGAGATCCATACCCGTCACTCCTTCCCGAACTAACTGGACTACACGCTCCATCAACATTTTCACGTCGTCTTCAGGGAGGAGGGTTTGTTGGCTCGGTCCATGGTAAACGGAGGGAGGCCACTCGACTGCCCCGGCGTCGACTCGCTCTGGCAGTAGAACCAAGTCGACTGCCAACCTCTGACTGACTCGGGAAGCGTCGTAGTTGGGAAGGTGCGCTTGTTCCTCATCTGGATCCCCATACCTCCACACATCTGAATAACCTTGGTTTTGTCGTCATCTGGACTCGCCTTCTTCACGGTCTATGAGCGACACGTGAATATATGCTTGAACAGACCCCAGTGCGGTCGGCAACCCAGAAAATTCTCACACATGGATACAAAGGCAGCAAGGTAGGCGATAGAGTTCGGATTGAAGTGGTGGAGTTGCGCTCCAAAGAAGTTCAAGAAACCACGGAAGAAAACACTCGGCGGCAAAGAAAACCCGCGGTCGACGTGGGTAGCCA
Organism: Aegilops speltoides; assembly: GCA_021437245.1. Classification (NCBI taxonomy): domain Eukaryota; kingdom Viridiplantae; phylum Streptophyta; class Magnoliopsida; order Poales; family Poaceae; genus Aegilops; species Aegilops speltoides. The sequence continues at coordinate 51,845,991 of CM038146.1, forward strand.
GAAGAACACACTCACCCTCTTCCGGCTGGGGTTGCCACTTGTTCCCCGGGAGCCTTGCTGCTCCGTGGGGGATCAGACCATCGTTGGCCATGTCGGTGAGATCCTTCTCCGTGATGGTCGACCGTATCCAATCTCCTTGGACCCAGCCATGCGGCAGACGAGATCTGGACGAAGACCCGCCCCGACTGGTTGTTCTCCCTTTCGCCTTCCCCGTCGCCGACGCCTTCTTCGCGCGTTCCAGCGCCGCCATCTTCTCCTTCACCATGGCTGCCGGCGAAGCGTACGAGGAGCGGTTGCACGGAGGCGAGAGCGGGCGAAGTGGGCGGAGGCAGGGAGAGCAGGGAGAGAATGGAGAGATACTGTTCAAAGACCCTCGCCGGGCACCTTTATAAGATCACTTCCGAGTGGATGACAGGTGGGCCCAGGCGATCCAATCACATCCCGAAACAGTCGCGTGTACGCGATATGTGGCGAAAAAGGTGGCGCGAGAATCGAGGCGTCTATGCCCTATCCCATCCGATCGCCGCAGTCCGCCCCGCTTCGCGCGCTTCCCCAAATTTCGTATCCCACAAAATCCGCTAAACGGCAGATCGATCTGTCAAGCGCGAGATTTCTTGCGATCCGTCGCTCGGGAATTGTTAAGTTCAAAAGGTCACTCGACGAAAGAAAAGAATGGATCAACTCGACTATCAACGAAGAGATTATTGGTCAAATACAACACATATCCAGAACGCAAAGGCAGGTCGGAAATAATATCAACTCCTTCCTCACTCAAGCCTCAATCCATTCGGGGGCTAATGATGGAGTCATGTACCTAGGGTAGGGTCATAGACCTGATCTAAGTACCCTACCCAAGGACACCCTTAGAAGAGACTACCTTCCAGTCGACCAAGGAGGACTTCACTCGACAGACTCGAAGGACTCGACCATGAAGATACACTCGACCACCAGAAGGTCAAGAAGCACTCTGTACCGTAACGGTCTGTAATTAAGTAGACTTTATGGTATTTAGGACACTTTATGTGAGGCGTTACCAGTAACGCCTAGACTTAATGTACTTTAAACCCCGCATTACTGAGGGCCGGAGGGGTCTGGCAGGCACTATATAAGCCACCCCCCTCCTACGTGTAAAGGATTCGCACCCCTGTAATCCATACACACATAATCCAATCGACCGCCTCCGGGCTCCGAGACGTAGGGCTATTACTTCCTCCGAGAAGGGCCTGAACTCGTACATCTCTTGTGCGTACAACTGCTCCATAGCTAGGACCTTGCCTCTCCATACCTACTCCCCACTCTACTATCAGACTTAGAACCACGACACCCGCGGTCTTGGATTTGGCTTCGGGTATAACCATGGTGGTGAAATATCGGTCTTCTTTTAGGACGCTCTTGGCCCATCTGACACGGAACATCGGCACCTTCTCTCCAGCGTAGCTCAGCTCCCAGATCTTTTTTATGCATTTTAAATCCTGTTTGATATTTATTGGTGTTTTAATATGTTCAAACTTGTTTAAATCATAACAGTAATATTATTTTTATAAAAACAGTAATATTTATTTAGAAAATATGTTCAAATTTGTTAATTGAAAATATCATCGGCGGCGGCGGTGGAGCGGGGGGAAGGTGCGGGGTGCGTTGGGCGGTGGAGCGAGGAGGTTGTGGGGGCCGGGTTCTCGGCGGCGGTGGAGCGGGAGGTTGCGGTGGGTCGTCGGCGGTGGAGCTGGCGGGGAGGTCTTGAGGTGCCTGCTTGGCGGTGGAACGGGCGGGAGGGTGCGGGGGTCGGGTGCTCGTCGGCGGCGGTGGAGCGGGGGAGGGTTGCGGCGGGTGGTCGTCGGCGGTGGAGCTAGCGAGGGAGGGTGCGGGTGGGATCGAGATCAAGATCAAAAAGTGTCCATAAAAATATACACGGTGCGCCACTAGCAGTTTTGTAAAAAAGTAAAAAAAATTATATACTAATGGCGCACTATTTACAAGGTGCGCCATTACTTGGTAGAACTAGTAATGGCGCACTTTGGCACCATGCGCCATTAGAGTGTATGGAAAAATGGAAAAAAAATCAATACTAGTGGCGCACCGTGTGCCTGGTGCACCATTAGTGTCTTCCACACTAATGGCGCACCACTAACCGGTGCGCCATTAGTATATAGTAGTGGCGCACTACTTACCTGGTGCGCCATTAGTATCAATCCTATCTATAGCCCTTTTCCTAGTATTGAAGGGCTGGTGGCCCCCTTCTGGTGCTTTATTCGCCCAATATTTTTTATTTATTCCAAAACTGATATCCGTGAAGTTTCAGGACTTTTGGAGTTGTGCAGAATAGGTATCTAATATTTGCTCCTTTTCCAATCCAGAATTCCAGTTGTCGGCATTCTCCCTCTTCATGTAAACCTTATAAAATAAGATAGAAAAGATATAAGTACTATGATATAATGTGTAATAATAGCCCCTAATGCAATAAATATTGATACAAAAGCATGATGCAAAATGGACGTATCAATCATCTGCTCCTATATTGCATGTAGGACATTGCCCATTAATTTTTATTTGCCTGTTAGCCAATGTCACCCGACAAGGTAGCGAGCTTAACAAAGTTCGGTACATGAAAATTTTAACCTTGGCCGGACAACTTAAGCTCCACATGGTCCCCCATATTGGTGAAATCCGTGAAAGTCCAACTGTATTTTCTCGTGATATCACAAATATTAGTTATGAACTTATGATGCAGGCTCAAGTATAATAAAATCACTCATTGTGAACAATGAAAAAACCAAAAAGATAATATAAAGAATATCTTACAGTGAAATGTACCCAAGGGTTACACTACAGGAAACAGGTAATTTGCCGTCTGTGGATTACAGACGGCAAAGACCTAATTCCAGACGGCAAAGACTTTGCCGTCAGGAAGTAGACGGCAAAGTCAGACGGCAAAGATTACTCGGCAAAGAATTCTTTGCCGTCTGCTGTTTGTCGGGATGACGGCAAAGAGTTTGCCGTCTGCCAATATGGTTTGCCGTCAGCAGACTAGCCAGACGGCAAAATATGCCAACAGACGGGGCGGCCACGTTGACGGACGGGGTCAAGTACTTTGCCGTTAGTTACGCTATGTCTTTCCTGTCTTCCTTGTATGCCCAGACGGCAAAGCAAATATTTTTATTAAAAAAATAAAACAACACTACAAGTGCAGAGGCCGTAGATGGCCGAAGGCATATGGAAAATCTTTCACAGCTATGACGAGTGAACGGGTTTTTATAAGATAGAAATATTCTATTTAGATACTATATCCATCATCACAGTATTTACACAATATAATGTTCTCCATTTATAAGAAGACCGAACAAACCAAACAACAAAAAAATGATTACAAAACGGACGAACTGGCCCTTGCCAGCATCCAGATCCGAGCACGGGCGTCGAGCTAGACGAGGTGAATGGTGGTCTTCCGGCGGAGTTGACCATGGCGCCATGGAGCCCCTGGATTGGACACGTACAGGGCAGAGTTAAACCAATATCACATTTAGGGTAAGATGAACTTCTCGCGCCCAGGAAGCCTACCAGATCACGTCGCCCGCCGCCTCAAACCTCATCCGGGTGCCAGGAGCAAGGAGAGCAGCCCTTGGGCCTTCTTCTTCACGGCCACGGCGCCATCATCTCTGGGATGCTCGTCGGCGGCGCCATCGTCGCCGGCCACGGCGCCCTCCGCATGCCAGAGGACCTGCCGTGTTGAAGGGCGGCGGCGGTTGACGAGCACGGGAGGAGGCTCCCGCGCCGGCGAGGCGGGGTCGACCAGCGACCAGCGGCGAGCAAAGGAGGAGAAGGCGCCGGGTCGCGGGCAGGGGAGGACGAGGAAGATCCCGCGTTGGCCTCCGGCTCAGGCGACGGAGAGGCGGGGTCGACCGGCGGCGGTTGACGAGCAGCGGAGGAGGTGGAAGATCCCGCGCCGGCCTCTGCTCAGGCGACTGTGAGGCGGGGTCGAGCGGCGGAGGTTGACGAGCAGGGGAGGAGGAGGATCCCGCGCCGGCCTCTGCTCAGGCGACGGTGAGGCGGGTCGATCGGCGGCGGTTGACGAGCACGGGAGAAGGAGGAAGATCCCGCGCCGGCCTCTGCTCAGGCGACGGTGAGGCGGGTCGATCGGCGGCGGTTGACGAGCAGGGACCAGGCCTAGTGTGTGCGGCAGAGGAGGGATCGAGGGAGAGATGGGGTTGGGCGTGGGAGAGAGATTGTGGTGGGGCTTGGGGATAAGAGAGAGAGGGACTGGTGGGATGGGTGGGTGGGGCGTGCGTGGTGTGAAACGGTTGCGGGCGGCACTACTAGGAAAAGGGCTATAGATAGGATTGATTCTAATGGCGCACCAGACTTGTGGTGCGCCATTGCTATATACTAATGGCGCACCATGTGTTGGTACGCCATTAGTTTCCAAATACTAATGGCGCACCACATCCCACGGTGCGCCATTAGTAATTTTTTTTTTCAAAACTTCTAATGGCGCACCATGGGTGTGGTGCGCCATTAGTAGTTTTAACTAGTAATGGCGCACCACACCCACCGTGCGCCATTAGAAGTTTTGAAAAAAAAGTAAAAAAATTATAAAAAAAATTTATAAATTTTTGTTAGTAATGGCGCACCGGTTGACAGTGCGCCATTACTAGTTTTAACTAGTAATGGCGCACTGTCCACGGTGCGCCATTAGTAGTTTGCCCAGCTTCCACCGAATGCACCCCCGTGGACCGCCTTTTCAGTTTTAAAAAAATTTAAAAAAATGATAAAAATGTCAAAAAAATAAAAGAAAATAAGTTTTCCATGTGATATGTGGTCTAGTTGTTGGGAAAATTTACAAATATAAATTTCGACTTTATTTGTAAAATCTCTCTGAAAATTTGTAAAATGGGCATAACTTTTGCATACGAACTCGGATTAAAAAGTTTTATATATGAAAAATCATCTACTCGAAAAGTTACATCCGAATTTAAGAATATTAATGGGAACCCCGTTAAACATTTTTAAAATCCTCAAAAGCCTAACAGAAAAAAAATTTACGGGGCTTTTAAGATCTGGAGGCAAAAAAATTCAAAAAAAATAGTTTTTGTTAAATCTGGTCAAACTATGGTCAAACTAATTATTCAAGAATATTAGTGTTAATAAATAATTATTTTAGTTTTTTTGAATTTTGGTCATATCTGGTCAAACTATGGTCAAACTATGGTCAAATCTGGTCAAACTGTGTGCGAACTAATTATTCAAGAAATATTAGTGTTACTAATTTTTTAGAACAATAGTTTCAAACTCAAACAGTGATATGTGTCAGTACATGCTCAAGCTAAATTCCTGAGGTTAATAGGATTGACATCTTACTATTGTTAGGAAAACAACAAGTGCAGACTTGGAAACGAGGGAGAATAGAACCCGGAAGTTAAGCGTGCTCAGGCTGGAGTAGTGAGAGGGATGGGTGACCTTTCGGGAAGTTTGACTATGGAGTGTGATTTGACCTGAGATTAAGCATATTGACTCGAGATTAAGCCATAGTGACTTGAGATTAAGAAAAAAAAACAAAAAAAATGGAAATTTTGAAAAAAAAAAATTAAAAAAAAATCCTGCAAAAAAAATTTGAAATAAAAATGTTACTAATGGCGCACTCCTATGTGGTGCGCCATTAGTATACCAGATACTAATGGCGCACCACATGTGCGCCATTAGAAAAGAATTCTAGTGGCGTGATGCTAATGGCGCACCGGTAGTGCGCCATTAGTAGGCAAAACCGGTGCGCCATTAGAAGGCTTTTTCCTAGTAGTGCGGGGGCGCCCCAGATCATGCCACCTCATCAATCGGTCGGATCGATCCGTGTGCTGTGCTTTTTCTTTGCCGTCTGCGATTGTTTTTACAGACGGCAAAGAGCTCTCTTTGCCGTCTGTAAAATAAATCGCAGACGGCAAAGTTTTTGCTGTCTATGATTTTTTTTACAGACGGCAAAAAGAGCTCTTTACCGTCTGTAAAATAGAATCCCAGACGGCAAAGAATCTTTGCCGTCTGTGTTTTTTTTTACAGACGGCAAAGTATGGATTTGCCGTCAGTTGTTCTTTGCCGTCAGCCGCTGATGGCAAAGTTTGTCTTTGCCGTCTGGCCCGACGAAATGCTGACGGCAAAGAACAGTACTGACGGCAAATCTCCAGTTTCCCGTAGTGTTAGATGACAACTCACTCTTAGGAGACATTGCGTTTGGAGATTAATAATACACTATACCAACACAAATGTATGTTTAGTGACTGTTTAATGCACATGAAAGGTACAAAGTTTGCAGAACTATATACATAACGAGTGCATCTATTTATAGTATTAGCCAACAGAAAAAGTCATGCATTTCCATTTATATTCTTTAGTGATAGCTACATGACAATAACTGTCTCATGTGTAAATCACAGGGCCATACAATGCATCCTTGGTTGACTACGATGGTACCGGGTAATAGATACTAGTATTATTGCGAAAGTTTTGTATATCCCATAAGGGAAGATCCGACACCTCATAACAACCAATCCATGTCATTCGCGGGCCACATAACGTCACTGGTTGATACCGACGCCACTATGGAAATTATTGCTGTCTGAACATGCAAGTACCATCTTCCATCGTATGATTTCATTGTTAGAATCTGTAACCTCGACGAGGCATAAATTTTCATAGTTGAACACCCCGTGCACTCTCCAAGCCATGGTTAACAACCAACTAAAGGAGGGTGCATCGGGTACTATCAACAGAAATTGATGCATACATTATGTGGCCAACATACCCGACTAGGGTGGAAGTGTGTATGGTATTTCCCAGTTTCAAAGAGGTGGACCCTAATGAACAACCTCAAGGCGCAGATGAGGGAATACACTATATTCTCATAGAGTGCCCGAGTTGGACTCTTAGGTGGCCTAAGTCACAAATACATTTGGGGACACAATCCCTGCAGCTGGCCATCTACTTTGGGTCCTTGAAGAGACGAAGGTCCTTAGGCTATAGTGGTGGCTAATGATGAGGGCACTGACAAAGATGAGCCACCGCTTGACTATGAGCATGGGGAGGAGGATGTTAATATGTATTTTTCACAATGAATATGATGATGTCATGATTTTTACGGTTAACCATAATGTTGCCGAGAGTCTGTTTAATATGCCACGAGCGGACGACACTCAGAGTGATCAATGTCCCTCCAAAGCGAATGTCATGACTCTGATCACATTGAATGGGTCAATTTGAGACACTCTCACAGCCCCAGTTATTGTTGTACCTAGAAATGGGAGGGAGAAGAGACAGAAAAAGTTTGATTACACAAGGCACGGGCGCCGCTGGTAGGCAGAAACTGGTTCGAAAGACGATTATTGATTTCGGTTTACTATACCTTTTGTGTAGTTTCTAATTAAGTTTTAAAGATGCATGGTGAAAATGACCTTCTAGGTTTACTTCATTAACCTTAGTAGTCATTTGACGTATTGAAACATGATAATTCTAGAAGGACAACAACAAGCACGCTTCGGCTCATAAATGCTACCATTGCAGCAAAAAGATTAACTAGAAATGCAACCAAGACAGCTTATAGTAGCCCCAAGGATGGAAAATTCTACCCTGACAACTAAATGAGCAATTTGACTCATAAATGCTCCCATGGTAGAGAAATGAGCCCATTTAACCATAATTGACCCCATGGTGAGGCCAAAGGCTCTAAAGTTCTTCCATGAGAACTAAAAGAGCCATTTAGCCTAGACTCGTTGCGATGGCAGCTTATTAATGAGCCATTTCGCGAGCTAACTGAGTCATCTGTGTCAGAGTTGCTGCCACGGCAGCAAAAAATGAACGCAAAACTACCATCAGAACAAATATGAGCCCCAAGGTAAAAATTTCTGCCATGCCTAGATTTGCTATTTGCTAATCTTGCTATTTGTTGCCATTAGCTATGTTTGGTATGTAAGTTGCTATAAAAGACATTTTTGCTATGTATATATGTTGACATATATTTGATACGATGTATGTTGACATTTTCTTTTCGACACGCCAAAGATTCATGGACCAAAACTTCAACAGTTCCGAGGCACTGTAGTAAAGCTAGACGACAATGCATGTGTTTTACAAATTCGCCATGTGAAATGACTGCATGTAACTCAATGATATCAATGTGTATTATGTAAATTAACGCGTGTGTTGCAATTTGTATATTTGAACTCATGTAAAATGTGATACATTAAATTATCTATTTAATGCATACTTTTAATATTGATATATGAATCATGTGTGCAAACGCTACCACAACATAAAATACAGTGTTGTGTCATCTTTTTCCCCAAAACAAAGTACTAGTGGCGCGCAAAAATACAAGCACATCGCCATTCCCCAAAATACTAGGGTTGTGCCATTAGTATTTTGTATTACATGTTGCATGAGAGTCCCAGATAAGACACTTGTATGTGCCTTACTATTGTCGTGCAGGCATGTTGTAGATATGCCCTAGAGGCAATCATGTATGATGGTATTTCCTATGTGTTTATGAATAAAGATAGTACTTGGACATTATCAATGATGTATATCAGCAAGTACGTGCCTTTTTTGTGGGACTATGCATTATATGATTACTGTCCTAAAAGGTCCCTAGTCGAAAGGGTTGTGTGGATGTGCAACCGACTAGGCTAGCATATGACACGGTCGATGGCTTGGTCTCACTATCCATGGAGCATTGGATGCTAACCGGATAATATGGACTTGAAAGGATCTGGTCGGGTTTGACATAGTCGGATCAGAGTCGAGATAAGTTCCAAGTCGGACAGACCCAACTATGAGACGTAGCGGCATGTCATCTGTGACTCTCTAGTACAACATATGTTCTATGTCCTAAGACCCGAGCTGGCGCATGTACTCGGGATGCTGACAGACCTGCTTTGGGACAACCAAACGCTACTCTGTGGCTGGGTAGTTACAAAGGTAGGTTTCGGGCTTGTCCAGACCCATGCTGCAAGACATGGTCGAGCAAGATGGGATTTGCCACTTCGAATAGGAGAGATATACTCTAGGCCCCTCATGTGATCCGACCAGGATAAGCATGGCCATGCGACAAGGATTATGAGATAATCCGATTTGTGGTCGACATCACTGGAACGAGAAAGAGATCAGGCTAGCACAAGGATGATAGACTCGCCTTGAGCCCGACAACATATATCGTGTGGCAAACGGAATAGAAGTGTGATGTACATGTTCGCCAACTGGCTTCATTGTCTACTTGCTGGTCGGCGCGCCTTCCTAGAGGCCGCTACCACCCGAGCAGGTCGGAGGTGATCTGACCTTCGACCAAGCCAACTTGAACCTAAGGGGTCGAGCTCTTAAGGGCAGGAACCTGTGAGGCTCGGTCCGACTCCACGAGTCAGGTGTGATCCTACTCGGACTCGGATCCATGCCGAACAGACTTTGGGCTTTAGGATCCGTGTGAGGCCCAAGCGTTGAGCCCACGACGGATATGCATATATAAAGTGGGGGTGCGGCACACTCATGCGATTGATCGCTTCGGTGCTGTCACTAGGGTTTGCATGTGTTGCGAATAGCCACCTCCACTAGTCACCGACTGTGTGATCGGACCTAGTAGTCCGTCGGATGGTGTTCCTCCTACACGCGCAGATACCGTTAGACGCAATGCACTTGCGCCGCTCTGGCAAACTTGTATGTGGGATCGGATGACAGGCTGTTTGAGGGAGATCGGACACGGAGGAGACGATCCATGTTGACGCGCTGCCCCAACTCTTCTTCCGCTGCACGGCATTGCACGTCTAGTGGTAACGATCTATGATCCATCTCCTGTAGCATGTTCTTGGTTGTTCTGCACATAGGAAAATTTTAATTTGCAGTTGAGGCACCCTACAGTAGAACCCAACAAGGTAGACACGCCACTAGTACGTTACTCGCTCGTCATTAGTAATCACTTACAAGTGGCATCATACTAGTGGTGTGCCGGCCGAACACCGCTAGTAAGCACATGTGCAAGCTGCTAATAAGGGGGTCCTGTACATTGGTGGTGGGAGTCACGATGCTCGTGGGCGAAGCTCTCAGCTAAGGTGTGGGATGGTGGCCATGGACGTGGGGTGGGGTGATTGTGGTACGGCGTTCAGTGGCGGTGATGTGGGAGGTGTCTTCATGACTGGTTGTACTATGTTGCAGAGGTTGCTGCCCTCTTCCTCAAGGCGCCGCCTTGAAGTACATGGCTGAGGGCTCTCATGACTTCAACAAATGTGCTCTCTATCCTACCAGCAATTTTCTTGGAGTTTTTTTGTCTTTTTTGGAAAAGGATAATAACCTTGGCCTCTGCATCAAACAATGCACTCATCCATCTTTATTAAATTATTCAACAGAGACTGGCACAATAAATACAAGGATCAATCCAAAGCCACCTTTCCGACGAACGATGTCGCTACGCCTATAAGCTTGATGATGAACCCCGACCGCACCAACGCACACTATCTAATCTGGTGGCCAACGAGAGTCGTCGCCTGCGAGCCGAGAGTACCAACCATCCTAGCAAACCCAACGCGCGCACCGCATGCGCGTGCTCCAGGATCCCGCGCTACCATCTACCGTCGTCCCATCTTCAAGAGTGATCCTTGCACTGACCTTGCTAGGCCCAACTGTCACGACGCTAGACGACGCCACCAGCCTCCGTGCGTCCATCAACCCACCTCCAACACCGATACTCCATCGCACCATGCCGCCGAGACCCACCGTTCTTGATGCGGTAGATGCAACACCGCTCCACCTCTTGGCCCCTCCATTCTTGGTACCTACTCCAAACAGTGCCCTAGGAGAGAGATTGACACAAGTCCATGTCATCATCCGATCTGGAAGACCCAGATCTGGGGTTTCTCCCGGAGCAGATGCCTCCTAAAGGAAGAAGGGCACGCCATTGCCAACAAACCCAAACAGTGTCCACCGACACAACGAGCCATTTTCCTGGAGTTTTCTTGTTGTTCTTCAGCATCTTTTGTACAATGCCTTATGTGCATGTGTTGCGGTGTCATGTCGTGTTGTGTTGTATGTTCTGAATTGCATGATTTGTATATAAAGTGGAGCAGAAGTCTTTTTGATAAAAGATAAGATCAATTGCCTCAGTTGAAACTTGAAAGTGCATTTTTTGGCTTTGATAAAGGAAGTCAGGGCCAAGGACGACCTCATGCGCAGGAAAAGGGACAAGCACACGTACATCCCATATGTTTACCCAAGCTTTTTTGTTGTTTTGGTTGCTTGTTGTTTGCTTCTGCTTAATCCTACGAGATTATCAATTTTTAATATATTTGCTTGAATAATGCATTATCATCTGATTTCTTGATTAGATCGATGTGCTCTCTATTTTCAAACAGTTTTGGTCTGGGCCTATTTTGTTCAATTGGATAATTTCAGTGCACAAATTTATTGAATCAAAATAAATCAATTTATTTCCTCCGGTTTCCCTTTTTTTAGGAACCTACTTGTTGGCATTCCATACGACATATGTTTTGAGAAACCTAAGCAAATTAATATACAAAATGCTCACCTTTACTTAATCGTGTCCCAGCCATATATACCTCATCATTTTGTGTGTGTGTGTGGGGGGGGGGAGCAGCGCCTCGGTCGCCATGACATTGAGCGATGGTCATGCCGACGGCCATCGTCGTACACAGGTCACGCGCTTGTAGCATAACCCGAGTCGCCTTAATTCGTCCGGGTCAACATATCAGCCATTGTGTTGATCCCCAAACTCGCGCACAACATGCTACATGATTGGTTCACCGCGGTTGACGTCCTTGCCATTGGAGATCATTGCATGCGGCGCACCTTTCTTCGGACTGTCCGACATCTTCACATGGCCAAGAGCACGTGGATACGATACTGAATGTTTGTCAGTGACCCAAGATTACTCATGCAATTAGCTGGACACATATGAGGTTTTACACACTAGCAAACACGGAGCACACATGAAATTTTATGCCATGAAAACTTGCTACAACTTTTTTATTTTGAATACAGAGAGAAAGAAGGGTCGTTGCGCGACCGACCTAAACACAGACCACGTTCTTAATGACTCGTTCCACCCCACGAATCAGCTCATGCGTGATTGATCTACAGCTCCACTATTATCATGTGTGATCCAATGTGCCATGCTATCCCATGACTCGGTTCACGACACGGCAGAAACTGGAGCGACCCCAACCTGATGCATCGACTCGACACAAACATGCTTGCTGTCAAGACCGACTCTCAGCGCATACCGCGTGCTGGCAGGCAGTTCTGTGGCACGTTATTTGGAACAAACAAATTGAAAGGAAAAAAAAAGGCATGCACTAAGTTTACTTCAATGGATGAGCCCTCGATCCACAAACCCACATCGCGAAGTAGTCTTAGTGGATCTCGTCACTCTCCGAGTCGATCTCTTCGCTCTCCGAGTCGGATAAGTGGTTGTCCACCTGCTCATGCCTAGCATGCAATGCCGTCAACCACAAACACCACATCAAGATTCCGTTACATTCCGTCGTCACCCAGGCAGAAAAAACTGAAAACCTTGGAAAAAAAAGAATGGAGATCGAGTTCATACCCTCCTCATCTGGGCACGACGGTTCTTGAACCAGATTTTGATATGCTGGGGCTCCACGCGAAGCTCGCGACCGAGATGAGCGCGGTGGGCCTCATCGGGGTTGGGGCACTCAATGAAAACACTGCAGTTTTCAAAAAAATAGAAGTAAAAGAAAACCATGAATACCCTGCACATGAAGCACCATGAAAATACGGTTTTGCTAATTCTCATTCAGCTGAGAAATAAAATGGTCTCATTCACTTTTCCATCCGTTGGATCCCGACGCGCCGTGATTTGTGTTTGTCGACGTGGAGAACTTCGCATCGACGGGGGGGCGACCCATCTGGTGGCGTTCGACTCACGACCTGTCCCTTTTTTTTTGTAGTTCGGCCCAGACCGTTTTCAGCGCTGAAGCCCAGGCCTGTAGAATATAGTACGAGATAGAAGGCACTCTGCTTATATCATCGGCCTCTCCACTCCGTTTTTTCTTTTCTTTTTTCGGGTTGTTCCATTTTTTATTTTTGTTTATGAGTTTTTTTGTTGTAGTTCCAACCGACCCAACCTGAGCGCAATCGCAACACAACCTACCCAAGCGCAATTGCAAGACATATAACGTGACCGCAACCGGGGGTCGGGGCGGAGGGTTGTCGGCGCCGATGAAATCGGTTCCATTTTTTTATTTATTGTTAGTTTTTTTGTTGTAGTTGCAACCGACCCGGCCCGAGCGCAATCGCAACACAACCTACCCAAGCGCAATTGCAAGACATATAACGTGACCGCAACCGGGGGTCGGGGCGGAGGGTTGTCGGCGCCGATGAAATCGGTTCCATTTTTTTATTTATTGTTAGTTTTTTTTTGTTGTAGTTGCAACCGACCCGGCCCGGGCGCAATCGCAAAACAACCTACCCAAGCGCAATTGCAAGACATATAATGTGACCGCAACCGGGGGTCGGGGCGGAGGGTTGTCGGCGCCGATGAAATCGGTTCCATTTTTTTATTTATTGTTATTTTTTTTTTGTTGTAGTTGCAACCGACCCGGCCCGAGCGCAATCGCAACACAACCTACCCAAGCGCAATTGCAAGACATATAACGTGACCGCAACCGGGGGTCGGGCGGAGGGTTGTCGGCGCCGATGAAATCGGTTCCATTTTTTTATTTATTGTTAGTTTTTTTTTGTTGTAGTTGCAACCGACCCGGCCCGAGCGCAATCGCAACACAACCTACCCAAGCGCAATTGCAAGACATATAACGTGACCGCAACCGGGGTTGGGGCGGAGGGTTGTCGGCGCCGATGAAATCGGTCCCATTTTTTATTTATTGTTAGTTTTTTTTTTGTAGTTGCAACCGACCCGGCCCGAGCGCAATCGCAACACAACCTACCCAAGCGCAATTGCAAGACATATAACGTGACCGCAACCGGGGGTCGGAGCGGAGGGTTGTCGGCGCCGATGAAATCGGTCCCATTTTTTTATTTATTGTTAGTTTTTTTTTGTAGTTGCAACCGACCCGGCCCGAGCGCAATCGCAACACAACCTACCCAAGCGCAATTGCAAGACATATAACGTGACCGCAACCGGGGGTCGGGGGCGGAGGGTTGTCGGCGCCGATGAAATCGGTTCCATTTTTTTATTTATTGTTAGTTTTTTTTTGTAGTTGCAACCGACCCGGCCCGAGCGCAATCGCAACACAACCTACCCAAGCGCAATTGCAAGACATATAACGTGACCGCAACCGGGGGTCGGGGCGGAGGGTTGTCGGCGCCGATGAAATCGGTTCCATTTTTTTATTTATTGTTAGTTTTTTTTTGTAGTTGCAACCGACCCGGCCCGAGCGCAATCGCAACACAACCTACCAAGCGCAATTGCAAGACATATAACGTGACCGCAACCGGGGGTCGGGCGGAGGGTTGTCGGCGCCGATGAAATCGGTTCCATTTTTATTTATTGTTAGTTTTTTTTTGTTGTAGTTGCAACCGACCCGGCCCGAGCGCAATCGCAACACAACCTACCCAAGCGCAATTGCAAGACATATAACGTGACCGCAACCGTGGGTCGGGGCGGAGGGTTGTAGGCACCGATGAAATCGGTTCCATTTTTTTATTTATTGTTATTTTTTTTTGTAGTTGCAACCGACCCGGCCCGAGCGCAATCGCAACACAACCTACCCAAGCGCAATTGCAAGACATATAACGTGACCGCAACCGGGGGTTGGGGCGGAGGGTTGTCGCGCCGATGAAATCGGTTCCATTTTTTTATTTATTGTTAGTTTTTTTTTTTTGTAGTTGCAACCGACCCGGCCCGAGCGCAATCGCAACACAACCTACTCAAGCGCAATTGCAAGACATATAACGTGACCGCAATCGGGGGTCGGAGCGGAGGGTTGTCGGCGCCGATGAAATCGGTTCCATTTTTTTATTTATTGTTAGTTTTTTTTTGTTGTAGTTGCAACCGACCCGGCCCGAGCGCAATCGCAACACAACCTACCCAAGCGCAATTGCAAGACATATAACGTGACCGCAACCGGGGGTCGGAGCGGAGGGTTGTCGGCGCCGATGAAACCGGTTCCATTTTTTTATTTATTGTTAGTTTTTTTTTGTTGTAGTTGCAACCGACCCGGCCCGAGCGCAATCGCAACACAACCTACCGAAGCGCAATTGCAAGACATATAACGTGACCGCAACCGGGGGTCGGGGGCGGAGGGCGAGCCATCGGATTTGGACCTGCTTGTAATTTCCACTTCATTGGGGTTGCTCTTGTAATTTTATTTTTTATTTCTATCATGAGTATATTATTTCTGGTCATTATACTACTAAAAAGAAAAATTCTTTCCCACGCAAAAAATTAATAAATTCCTTTTTTAGCTTATAGACGACGTTTTCTTGGTCGGTAGGATTCAGCCCGGGTCTGTTTGCTGCTCCTCCTCCTGTCCGTCCGCTCGCCCCGAAGCGTCTAGCCGCCGGAAACCCTCGCCGGCCCCCTCCACCGGAGCACCTTCCCGCCGGCGAGCAGCCATCCTCCTCCTCCTCTTCCTCCCGGTAAGAAAGCCCCAGCCTTCCTTGGATCGCGCCTCGTTCTCTCGCTCACGTACGACCTTCCGCCGCGAGGAACCGAGCCGGATCGAGTCCGGTCCGGCCGGCCAGCCCGGATCTCCCACAACCCAAACAAGGCCCACAAGACAAAGGCCAACAACCCACAACTAACAAGGGAGAAGTTTCAACCCAATTGGGCTTTTCTATTTTTGTTTTGTGCGGGGGGAGAAAGGAGCCTGGCGATCGGGCTGGGACAAATAACAACGACGTCATCGCCACGTCATTCGACTGAGACCATTTTATTTCTCAGTCGAATGAGGTCCAGGCGCTCCCATGAGAATATGACACGGGAAATCAGCTGTAGGAAATGGTGCTTGATCAACCTCTCGAGGATCTGAATCTGGTTGTCACTTAGATCCATTGTTACCAATTTCTTGCTTGCTAGCTCACTCTCCCAGGCTACCTAGAGGAAGAGGAAGTGGAGGCAGGAAGATATCTTCGTACTGGATGATGTGTGACCTCTGGTTTGCTCCTATTTATACATGAGAGGGTGGTGTTCCTCCTCTGTCACAGTGCTGGCAAAGAAGCGCCCGTCTGTGTGACCACTGGCTTGCTGCTGGCAGTCTCCTGGCCGGTCTCTCTTAATGCCTCCTCCTATTTGGCTTCTTCCAGCATAAATTGCTGACCGTCCAACCCTGTATTGCTCCGGAGCACCAGCAGCAGAAACGTTCGCTTTGACTTTTGACCACCTCGGCTGTCTTGAAGGTTTCTCTTTCCAACTCCTGACATCGCTGGTACACAGCCGACACATTGTGGACGATTTTGAGACGATGCAGCGCATCAAGCCATCCATGCAATTAGCAAAACTGAGCATCACCGTCCACTCCTCCCGTCGTCCAAAATTCGGCCGGCGACTGTCGTCCCTACAGCAATTTCGTTCTCTTTATGCCTCCTCTCTCTTGGCTTCGTCCCTGTCTTGCTCGGGAGCGCCAGCAGTACCGTGGTAGTGCTAGTAACTGATGCGATGTAGGAATCTGCAAAGCGCTTCAAATCACCCATGATAAAAAAAACTTAGCAAAACATTTCAAAAAAACTGAATTTTTTGGATGTGATTATGACCAAATAATTTAGGTGCTTGCAAAATTAGGTGGTGAAATGGCATCCGAGGAACTCTGTACAAAAAAACCAAGTTTGTGCTGAAAACATGTGAATAGTAACATGGTGCAGATCATCATTTGTATTTCGTTTTGTATGAAGATCATTTGATGCTTTTTGGTGACCATACTTTGCAAGCTCCTAAAACATTTGCTCAAAATCATGTCGAGGAAATTTCAGATTTTTTTTTAATATTTTTTGAATTTACTGTTTACTCCATGGGTGCACCAAAGTGGGTGGAGCCACCACTACTTTCCCAAGAGTTTATGGACTTGCTTCTGTACGGGACCTACTAGGTTTGGAAGCAACAAACAAATGTAGCTACACAAATGTATGGCTTGTTAACCATTATAATCAATTCTACAATATTTTAGCATGCAATTAGTAGGCATTAATTTTCAGCGACTCACTTATGTATGGATGTCAGATTAATCAAGTCATAGTACAGGTGGGTCGTTATCCTCTAGATCATAATATTCATATCTTCTATTATATAATTAAAACAAGAGCAAAATAAGCCACGTGGTGCATCCACACAGATTAAAATATCTACACCGTTAATCTGGGATTTTTAATGGCTATGATTTTAAGAGGTAACGTGACGTGCAATTTGAACAGACACGTGTGCGTTCTCAACAAAGGACATACACGTATGCATTGGCCAAAGTTTGAAAAAAAAAACACCAAATACATGCATAGGCACGTACCTAATCTGACCACGTCCAGTGTTCACAAAACAAATCCGACCGAGTCCAACACCTATACGAGGTTACGCACTTACGCTTTTGTTTTTGCTAATAAGGAGCCAACACATGCATAGCCATGTAAAAAAAATAGCGCGCTATAGCACCGCTAATAGCACGCTATAGCATATAAAGAATTGTCTCGCTAAATAAATCAATGTACAATGCCTCTCTAATAGCACGCTATAGGGCGCTATAGCACGCTAATAGCATATTTTCAGGGGGCACGCTATTTTCTGTAACGCGCTATTTTTTTCACTGACTAGAATCCAATTCCTATACGAGCCACCCCTTTCCGTGAAAAAAAAACAAACATACGAGCCACCCCCGCATGTTTTGATCGATCAGAACACAAATAAACTATTGTACACATATTGCTGTAGAAAAAAAATATTGTTAGATATGTGCAAATCTAGGACCAATCCATGGGTCGCACAAGGAAGCTTTTCCTGCCATGTTAAAAAGCGAAATTTCCTAGGCGCACATATATTCTTCTCCGCGTAACAATAGAAAAGGAGTTAAAAGGAACGGTTGTGATCTGCAAGAAATATATCAACGTAACAACTCAGAGTTCATATTAAAAACTATCGCTAGGCACTTCTAAGAAAGAGACGACTGTTATTAAAAAAGAAAGAAAGAGACCACTCAGAGTCAATGTCCAGAATATAAACTATCGCTTGGCACTTCCTTATTTGTATTAATATGAAAAAAGACAACTCAGAGTCCTCATTGAAAACTATCGCAGGGCACTTTTAGGAAATAGACCAGGCTATGTCCAGCCTATCTGATTCGTTTGACACCAGCCAGGCAGCCACTCCCATCATCAGCGAGTGTGGCTGCATGGTGTGAGCGTCGTGTTGGCCGGTGTCTAATCGGGAGCTTGGGACATCAAGCGTTGCTGCACGGCACCGACGCACATACACGCTTGGCTTGATCCCAGCTGAGAAACACAAGTATAAGAGATACGACTTTGGAAGCAGACTACAAGATCGTTGCTGACAAGGGTTCGCTAGATTTCGATCGGCCGGGAACACATGCATATGCTACAACCTGGGTTAATTGATTTCATTGATCAGCTTGGTGATGTTTTGTGAGGGACACAAATCTAGGACCAATCCATGGGTCGCACAAGGAAGCTTTTCCTGCCATGTTAAAAAGCGAAATTTCCTAGGCGCACATATATTCTTCTCCGCGTAACAATAGAAAAAGAGTTAAATGGAACGGTTGTGATCTGCAAGAAATATATCAACGTAACAACTCAGTTCATATTAAAAACTATCGCTAGGCACTTCCAAGAAAGAGACGACTGTTATTAAAAAAGAAAGAAAGAGACCACTCAGAGTCAATGTCCAGAATATAAACTATCGCTTGGCACTTCCTTATTTGTATTAATATGAAAAAAGACAACTCAGAGTCCTCATTGAAAACTATCACAGGGCACTTTTAGGAAATAGACCAGGCTATGTCCAGCCTATCTGATTCGTTTGACACCAGCCAGGCAGCCACTCCCATCATCAGCGAGTGTGGCTGCATGGTGTGAGCGTCGTGTTGGCCGGTGTCTAATCGGGAGCTTGGGACATCAAGCGTTGCTGCACGGCGCCGACGCACATACACGCTTGGCTTGATCCCAGCTGAGAAACACAAGTATAAGAGATACGACTTTGGAAGCAGACTACAAGATCGTTGCTGACAAGGGTTCGCTAGATTTCGATCGGCCGGGAACACATGCATATGCTACAACCTGGGTTAATTGATTTCATTGATCAGCTTGGTGATGTTTTTGTGAGGGACACAAATCTAGGACCAATCCATGGGTCGCACAAGGAAGCTTTTCCTGCCATGTTAAAAAGCGAAATTTCCTAGGCGCACATATATTCTTCTCCGCGTAACAATAGAAAAAGAGTTAAATGGAACGGTTGTGATCTGCAAGAAATATATCAACGTAACAACTCAGTTCATATTAAAAACTATCGCTAGGCACTTCCAAGAAAGAGACGACTGTTATTAAAAAAGAAAGAAAGAGACCACTCAGAGTCAATGTCCAGAATATAAACTATCGCTTGGCACTTCCTTATTTGTATTAATATGAAAAAAGACAACTCAGAGTCCTCATTGAAAACTATCACAGGGCACTTTTAGGAAATAGACCAGGCTATGTCCAGCCTATCTGATTCGTTTGACACCAGCCAGGCAGCCACTCCCATCATCAGCGAGTGTGGCTGCATGGTGTGAGCGTCGTGTTGGCCGGTGTCTAATCGGGAGCTTGGGACATCAAGCGTTGCTGCACGGCGCCGACGCACATACACGCTTGGCTTGATCCCAGCTGAGAAACACAAGTATAAGAGATACGACTTTGGAAGCAGACTACAAGATCGTTGCTGACAAGGGTTCGCTAGATTTCGATCGGCCGGGAACACATGCATATGCTACAACCTGGGTTAATTGATTTCATTGATCAGCTTGGTGATGTTTTTGTGAGGGACACAAATCTAGGACCAATCCATGGGTCGCACAAGGAAGCTTTTCCTGCCATGTTAAAAAGCGAAATTTCCTAGGCGCACATATATTCTTCTCCGCGTAACAATAGAAAAAGAGTTAAATGGAACGGTTGTGATCTGCAAGAAATATATCAACGTAACAACTCAGTTCATATTAAAAACTATCGCTAGGCACTTCCAAGAAAGAGACGACTGTTATTAAAAAAGAAAGAAAGAGACCACTCAGAGTCAATGTCCAGAATATAAACTATCGCTTGGCACTTCCTTATTTGTATTAATATGAAAAAAGACAACTCAGAGTCCTCATTGAAAACTATCACAGGGCACTTTTAGGAAATAGACCAGGCTATGTCCAGCCTATCTGATTCGTTTGACACCAGCCAGGCAGCCACTCCCATCATCAGCGAGTGTGGCTGCATGGTGTGAGCGTCGTGTTGGCCGGTGTCTAATCGGGAGCTTGGGACATCAAGCGTTGCTGCACGGCGCCGACGCACATACACGCTTGGCTTGATCCCAGCTGAGAAACACAAGTATAAGAGATCGACTTTGGAAGCAGACTACAAGATCGTTGCTGACAAGGGTTCGCTAGATTTCGATCGGCCGGGAACACATGCATATGCTACAACCTGGGTTAATTGATTTCATTGATCAGCTTGGTGATGTTTTTGTGAGGACACAAATCTAGGACCAATCCATGGGTCGCACAAGGAAGCTTTTCCTGCCATGTTAAAAAGCGAAATTTCCTAGGCGCACATATATTCTTCTCCGCGTAACAATAGAAAAAGAGTTAAATGGAACGGTTGTGATCTGCAAGAAATATATCTACGTAACAACTCAGTTCATATTAAAAACTATCGCTAGGCACTTCCAAGAAAGAGACGACTGTTATTAAAAAAGAAAGAAAGAGACCACTCAGAGTCAATGTCCAGAATATAAACTATCGCTTGGCACTTCCTTATTTGTATTAATATGAAAAAAGACAACTCAGAGTCCTCATTGAAAACTATCACAGGGCACTTTTAGGAAATAGACCAGGCTATGTCCAGCCTATCTGATTCGTTTGACACCAGCCAGGCAGCCACTCCCATCATCAGCGAGTGTGGCTGCATGGTGTGAGCGTCGTGTTGGCCGGTGTCTAATCGGGAGCTTGGGACATCAAGCGTTGCTGCACGGCGCCGACGCACATACACGCTTGGCTTGATCCCAGCTGAGAAACACAAGTATAAGAGATCGACTTTGGAAGCAGACTACAAGATCGTTGCTGACAAGGGTTCGCTAGATTTCGATCGGCCGGGAACACATGCATATGCTACAACCTGGGTTAATTGATTTCATTGATCAGCTTGGTGATGTTTTTGTGAGGACACAAATCTAGGACCAATCCATGGGTCGCACAAGGAAGCTTTTCCTGCCATGTTAAAAGCGAAATTTCCTAGGCGCACATATATTCTTCTCCGCGTAACAATAGAAAAAGAGTTAAATGGAGCGGTTGTGATCTGCAAGAAATATATCAACGTAACAACTCAGTTCATATTAAAAACTATCGCTAGGCACTTCCAAGAAAGAGACGACTGTTATTAAAAAAGAAAGAAAGAGACCACTCAGAGTCAATGTCCAGAATATAAACTATCGCTTGGCACTTCCTTATTTGTATTAATATGAAAAAAGACAACTCAGAGTCCTCATTGAAAACTATCACAGGGCACTTTTAGGAAATAGACCAGGCTATGTCCAGCCTATCTGATTCGTTTGACACCAGCCAGGCAGCCACTCCCATCATCAGCGAGTGTGGCTGCATGGTGTGAGCGTCGTGTTGGCCGGTGTCTAATCGGGAGCTTGGGACATCAAGCGTTGCTGCACGGCGCCGACGCACATACACGCTTGGCTTGATCCCAGCTGAGAAACACAAGTATAAGAGATACGACTTTGGAAGCAGACTACAAGATCGTTGCTGACAAGGGTTCGCTAGATTTCGATCGGCCGGGAACACATGCATATGCTACAACCTGGGTTAATTGATTTCATTGATCAGCTTGGTGATGTTTTTGTGAGGGACACAAATCTAGGACCAATCCATGGGTCGCACAAGGAAGCTTTTCCTGCCATGTTAAAAGCGAAATTTCCTAGGCGCACATATATTCTTCTCCGCGTAACAATAGAAAAAGAGTTAAATGGAGCGGTTGTGATCTGCAAGAAATATATCAACGTAACAACTCAGTTCATATTAAAAACTATCGCTAGGCACTTCCAAGAAAGAGACGACTGTTATTAAAAAAGAAAGAAAGAGACCACTCAGAGTCAATGTCCAGAATATAAACTATCGCTTGGCACTTCCTTATTTGTATTAATATGAAAAAAGACAACTCAGAGTCCTCATTGAAAACTATCACAGGGCACTTTTAGGAAATAGACCAGGCTATGTCCAGCCTATCTGATTCGTTTGACACCAGCCAGGCAGCCACTCCCATCATCAGCGAGTGTGGCTGCATGGTGTGAGCGTCGTGTTGGCCGGTGTCTAATCGGGAGCTTGGGACATCAAGCGTTGCTGCACGGCGCCGACGCACATACACGCTTGGCTTGATCCCAGCTGAGAAACACAAGTATAAGAGATACGACTTTGGAAGCAGACTACAAGATCGTTGCTGACAAGGGTTCGCTAGATTTCGATCGGCCGGGAACACATGCATATGCTACAACCTGGGTTAATTGATTTCATTGATCAGCTTGGTGATGTTTTTGTGAGGGACACAAATCTAGGACCAATCCATGGGTCGCACAAGGAAGCTTTTCCTGCCATGTTAAAAGCGAAATTTCCTAGGCGCACATATATTCTTCTCCGCGTAACAATAGAAAAAGAGTTAAATGGAGCGGTTGTGATCTGCAAGAAATATATCAACGTAACAACTCAGTTCATATTAAAAACTATCGCTAGGCACTTCCAAGAAAGAGACGACTGTTATTAAAAAAGAAAGAAAGAGACCACTCAGAGTCAATGTCCAGAATATAAACTATCGCTTGGCACTTCCTTATTTGTATTAATATGAAAAAGACAACTCAGAGTCCTCATTGAAAACTATCACAGGGCACTTTTAGGAAATAGACCAGGCTATGTCCAGCCTATCTGATTCGTTTGACACCAGCCAGGCAGCCACTCCCATCATCAGCGAGTGTGGCTGCATGGTGTGAGCGTCGTGTTGGCGGTGTCTAATCGGGAGCTTGGGACATCAAGCGTTGCTGCACGGCGCCGACGCACATACACGCTTGGCTTGATCCAAGCTGAGAAACACAAGTATAAGAGATACGACTTTGGAAGCAGACTACAAGATCGTTGCTGACAAGGGTTCGCTAGATTTCGATCGGCCGGAACACATGCATATGCTACAACCTGGGTTAATTGATTTCATTGATCAGCTTGGTGATGTTTTTGTGAGGACAAAACACTGGCCTATGCCTCCGACCTGCTCTCGGTGCACTTCAAGCAGACATGCAAATTCATACTGCAGCTTTTGTTTACTCATCTCCAATTCCTTTATGTTGCCCCCATTACCGTAACTGAACGTATATGATTGGTTTCTACTACAAGAGGCCAAAGAATTACTCACATGTAGGCTGCCAACATGTGGCATGACTAGACGTTGGGACTACAGGGTGGGCGAGGTGTGCCTGAAGGGCAGATGGCGGATTCGACCTCGGACTTGCTCTGGGTGCACTGCAACCAGCCGTGCAAATTCAGACTATGGTCTCTGTCTACTCATCTTGGATTTCTTTGAATTGCCTCCATTGCCATGTATAAATTGCTAACTACATGTATATATGATAGATATCTACGATAAGATGCCAGAGAATTTCTCGCATACAGGCTGCCGCTTGGGTAAGACCATGAATGTTGTGGTTCTGATATAATCTATTTACAATACCTGGATTTTGTTTTCAGATGCTTTCTGAGTAACATTCATTATTACAGATTAAAACAGAATTTCATGCTGTTGTGGATGCTTTATTTCTCCATCATAACAAGACGAGGAAGTAAACAAGTGTGGAAGTCAGGTTTATGCTTTGACGTGTGTGATATATAAGCAAAAATAGTATACGTTTTCTGTTGGTAGATTATAGGTTTTAAACTAAAATAATTATGCATTGAGATTACATGACGTACCAAGCAAAGCATAAAGGACAGTGTCATATCTTTTTTACATTGCAGATGGTGGAGCACTCACCTAATATAAACAAAATTAGACAATAAGGTATTTCATGACCATGTGCTTGATCATTATATATATATATATATATATATTGTCTATTATTAGTTCCTTACAAGACTTTCATACAGCTAAAAAAAGTATATATAACTACTACAATATCAACTTCACCCAACTAAGTAACACATGTTTTCTTGGGATTCAAATACTTTAAGTTTGATCTGAAGCATGAATAGTTAATCCAACGATTAATCCTTTTTATGATGACAATGCAATTATCGGTTCTTCTATTTTTGCATGGAATAACCATCGAAATTGTGCATCAGCACTAGAAAATTTAGGTTTTCATGTAACATTGTCAATATATTTAATTTTTGATAATACAAGCAGTAGTGTATATTCTACAATCTCCAAGATGTACTTTTCCCGTTTCTTTTAGGTCATTCTACATTCCTTTGGGACAAGTGAGATGCTTGAAGTGCATGAGCCGTAAGAATATCTAAATTATGTACATATCTGATAATACTGCAATTCTAAATCCCTGTAGTAATTAATTCTATTGTTACCCTCATATATGATTTTACTGTTTTATCTATATATACAAAAAAACTGCAATATATATGGATTTGTCATTTGATTTACTTTCATGGCAACCATCTCATTTGGTGGCTTATTTTGTAATGATTTTTATAAATGTTGAATTACATTTCAGAATTATATCGAGTACACAACTTAGATTTTAGAATTAAACTCTGTACGTATCTATGTAATATTATGCCGGCTTTCGCCAACAGTAGTGCACTTAATACAAAGATTTCTTCCTAATTTTGGTTGTGTTTCCGGGACTTCGAAGTTGTCATGAGTACAAGCAAGAACATTTACCAGTTTTGAAGCATTCACCAATAATTACCACATAGATAATTAGATTACGATCCGATGTCATCTATGCAAATGGCCCAAGTATGATATGGCGTTAATAAGGAGAACATAGTTCCAGTGTGGCCAAATGCGAGTCGAATGATGGAATGGACAACAGAGTTCATCAAAGATTAATAAATTTATGAAGAAATAACAGAGAAAAAGTGGAATTTGGAAAGCTTCAAAATACTAATGAGAACTAACGTTTTTACATTATGGAACATATACCATGATGCCTTTGATCTTTCACCATCACACATCAAATCTTTGCCAACAACTTAATGAAAAATAGGCGAAAAGTGTCCAAAGTTTAGTTTAGTTTTTTTTCAAGATGTAATGTTGACTATTTATAAAGATCAATATTAGAGTAATGAAAAATAATGTAAAAAATACTGGAAGAAAAAACAATATAATAAAATAACATATAACGAATCTAGCCGCGCAAATGCGCGGGAGACCCAGCTAGTTCTAAGTAAGAAAAGTAGCATAACAATATAGCGACCTATTATTGCAAACACTATCACGTATCACTAGATTGCCAATATGTTTGCTTAACTGTACCATTGCACTCCTTTTACAATGGACATTTCGTTACAAAATTTGTTCCTCTACCTGGGAGATTTTATTTAGTCCTGGGTTTTTTATTAGCTTGGCACAAACATGAAACTACACAACGGCAAGACATTGACCCCCCATTTCTGTTGCATATATACTTTGAGTTAAACTACTCGAGTAACATGCCTTTTTTTTCAAGATTATTTCCAGACATTTGTTCCAAAAATATGATACATGCTTCGGACATAAAACTACAACAACTCATAAGAACTACAATCATTTCCCCTTGCAAATCTTTTTTATTACTTCCTCCACAACCATTATACCTACCATGCATATATATGTAAACTGCGATTATCAAGATTCGTGTACTAAATGGAAAAGTGGGATTGTAAAAAATATGCAATAATAAGAAATATATAAATATACTAAATGTATTCTTATACTTTTATGTTGCTGTAATTCATAGTTGTAATTTCGTTATTGGATATCATAATTCATCATTGACTAGTAATATTGTCATGATTAATAAAGTAATCACATCTTACATATGTATAGCAATAATTTTCATTTAATGTAAACCCTTACAACCATATGGTTTTCTGTCTTTTTTTGAACACCACCTTATATTAATTAACCAGCCACACCAGTACACTCATTCCATACAATATTCATCACACAGGGCGGTACATCATTTACAAGAATACCATCTAATCTATTGTCAAAGCTATACTTAGCGATTAAATGTGCCACCATATTGGCCGAACGGCTAATCTTTGACAATTGAAGATTGTTGATCAACTTCGAGATGCTCAACGCTTTCATCTTCAGGTCACACATAGCAGACCTGTCATAGTCCCCTGATGCAAGAGAAGCTACCACAAAAGCGCAATCAGTCTCTAAAGTTACAGGATTATGAAGAGAAATACCTATGTAGAGACCGGCAATGCAAGCCCTAAGCTCCTCTTCCTCTACGCTTTGACAGGCATCAATGAAATCCCACGACGAAACAATAACTTCCCCTTCCTCGTCCCTAACCACCACCCCACACTGGCTTCTCTAATGGACTCCACGAAGCTAGCATCGACATTAATCTTGAACCATCCTGCAGGAGGCGGGGACCAGCCACTACTCGCCTCCACAGAATTAGGAACTCCGCTAAACCGGAGCGACGGACCTTTTCCTTTATTTTTAGAATCCACCGGCATCGGAGAATGATATGCACAAAAGGACGCCCAATAATTCTCCACAAAGCAAGCAGAAGTTGAAACTGATTCCTTTCCTCTACCAAAAATCAAATCATTTCTCAAATGCCAGGCCCTCTAGAATAAAAATACAATTTGGTCTCGCATTGCTGTGTTTAATTGACTCAGGAGAAAAATAAACCAATTATACCCCGTATATCTGAAAACCTCCTCATCAGGTAGAGCCCAAATGTTCCTCATGGCCATGCGAAGCGCACGCGCCTTTGGGCACGAGATAAGCGCATGAAAGGTATTTTCATCCTCCATGCCACAAATAGAACACGTACTAAGAGAGGCTTGATGATACGCCACTCTATTAACCTATACGGCCAAGCTATTGGAAGCAACCCTCCATGCAAAATACGAATCTTCTGAGGAATATTTGCCTTCCAAATAATATCCCAAATTTTCCTCTCCGGCCCTAACGCCTCACTGGATTGCCCCTCATCTTCTTTTTTATCCTTAAGGGTGAGCGCTAACTTGTACGCACTCCTAACTGAGAACATCCCTGACTTTTCATAATTTCAAGCAACAAAATCTACCTCCCCATTTGATTGGATCCGCAACCTCAGAATCTCATCCGCATCATAAGGGTAAAATAAATGCCTAACCAGCTCCTCATCCCATCTCCTTTCTCCACTCATGAACAATTCCTCAACCCATTTGACTCTAGTTTTATTCTTCCTTGCAGAAATTTTAAGTCCAGAAGCTCTAGGAAGCCAATTATCTCTCCAAATATGTATATTAGCCCCATCACACACTCTCCAAATAACTCCGGATTTAGGCAGCTCCAACCCATGCAGAATACCTTGCCAAGTGAGAAAAGTCGACTGCGGGAAAGCTGTGTCTAAAATATGCCCCTGTGGATAATATTTTGCCTTGATCACTCTGGCACACAGAGATTCCGGATTCACCACCAGCCTCAATGCCTGCTTCGCTAAAAGAGCCTGGTTAAATAACCTGAGATCCCGAAAACCCATACCACCCTCCGCTTTAGGCTTTGTTATCTTATCCCAAGCCAACCAGTGAGTCTTCCTTCTGTTTTCCTCGTCCCCCCACCAGAAATTCCTTATAATCTGAGATAATTCCTTGCACAGAGACGCCGGGAATTTAAAAATACCCATAGCATATATCGGAAGAGCTTGCAGAACAGATTTAATCAAGGTTTCTTTCGCCCCACAAGAAGCATATTTCTCTATCCAGTCCGACGGAATTTTGAGAGCTTTGTCCTTAGTGGATTGAAATTTTCCTGCCTTAATTCGACCTTGAGGCACCGGTAAACCAAGATATTTGTCCTCAAATCCTTCCGCGGTAATGCACAAAATTACCATAACAGCCACTTGAACTTCCATACTACATTTTTTTACCAAACATGATAGAGCATTTATCTCGGCTCAACAATTGGCCAGTCCCTTTCTCATAGGTTGAAATAATATTTTTAATTGTCAACGCTTGATCAATGGCTCCCTCGAAAAATAAAAGACAGTCATCTGCAAACAAAAGATGTGAAATACCCGGCGCTTGCCTGTTCACCTTGAATTCCAGCAGAGCTCCTCCATTACACGCATCCTGCAGCAACACAGAGAGAGCCTCGGCCACGAACAAGAATAAATAAGGAGATAGAGGGTCTCCTTGCCTGATACCACAAGAAGGCGTAAATGTCTCCAAGAGTTGGCCGTTGAAGCGAACAGAGAATTTCACCGAGGTAACATAGGCCATAATCCACTTTATCCATCCTCTCGCAAACCCGAGCGCACTCAACATACACTTCAGAAAATTCCAATCTACTCTATCATATGCCTTAGCTAGATCAAGTTTATACGCACAAAACTCACCCCGCCCATCCTTAAGAGTACTGAAAGAGTGCATACACTCCAACGCAATAAGCTCATAATCAGATATCAGTCTCCTAGGAATAAAAGCACTTTGTGTTGGAGAGATCATACCATCAAGGAGCGGCCTCAATCTGTTCACTAGGCACTTTGAGATAATTTTATAAATGACATTGCAGAGGCTGATAGGCCGAAATTCTTTGATCGATTGGGGGTTCTTTACCTTTGGTACAAGAACAATTACCGTATCATTAACAGCTTCCGGCATCATACCAGTATCAAAGAACTTTTTAACTGCACGAATAATGTCCTCCTTCAACACTCCCCAATTGTGCTGAAAAAATCTTGCCGGAAAGCCATCAGGACCTGGAGCTTTAAGCGGCCCAATTTGAAAGAGAGCATCACTAATTTCCTGATCCGTAAACGGTTTGCATAACTCACTATTCATGTCCTCACTGGCAAGAGGTTTTACCAATGGAATAATCAGAGAGGGATCAACCATACCATCGCCAGTATACAACTTTTTTAAAAATGAATTAGTGATGCTATGAATTTCCGCCACATCCTCGGTAACCGTGCCATCATTCCTTTTTAGGATAGATATAAAAATTGTCTTTGCTCTCCAATTTGTCTTAGCTCTAAAGAATTTTGTATTCCGATCTCCCCATCTAATTTTATAAATCCGCGACCTCTGTTTCCATAACATTTCCTCTTTATAGAGCAACTCATACATTTCCTTGAGAAGAGCTTTTTTCTCCATCACTGCGGCATGATCATTCCTGTTATAGAGCACCTTGAGTCTGCTCCTAGCCAAATCAAGCTTTCTAGGAAGATAACCAATATATTTTCGACTCCAATCATGCAATTTTCCTAGCATTCTCTTGAGCTTAGAAGCCACATCGTTCAAATCATCAATATACGTACCTTCCTTCCAGCAAGATTTAATATGCTCTTCTAGCACCACTCCTTCCCTCTCCCAGTATGCCTCGTATTTAAGATGTTTAACAATTTTACCTTGCCGAGGCAACCCCGTAAGTTTAATGAGCAGAGGGCAATGGTCAGATCTTTAGCTAATAATATGAGATACCCTGCACTCCGGAAATAGTGCCGACCATTGAGGACATGCAACAGCTCTGTCCAATCTTACTCTAACATTGTTGGAACCCTCTTGCTTGTTGTCATAAGTCCACGGAGTACCATGAAACCCCAAGTCAAAATGATTACAATCAGAGAGCACACTCCTAAAATCAGCCATCAAAGACTTGGACCTCTTATTCCGGGAAAAATGTTCATTTTGCCACATCGCTTCATCGAAATCTCCAACCATGAACCAAGGACCAGAATCCATAGGCTTAATTCGCCGCAAAAGTTCCCACATGACGTACCTTTGACTAGCCTTAGGCTCTCCATAGATAAAGGTGCTTCTCCACTTTGCTCCATTAGCAGTACAGACAAACATATCAATGAAATGCTCCCCATATTTGTTCAACTGTATAGTATAAGAATCATCCCAGAACACTGCAAGACCACCACCTTTCCCTGGAGAAGAATAGGTAAAAACATTACCCATACCCAATCGATAACGCAAACGCTCGACATATCCCTTGTCTCGGAGAGAAAGATAACAGTGGGTTGGTGCGTCTTAGAGAGACACACTAGCTCCTGAACTGTGCGAGGTTGACCCAAACCCCGACAGTTCCAACTAAGTATTTTCATGGCTCCTGACGGGCGCTCACATCCGAGCCCGTCAGTTGACCGACAGCCCCATGGTCGGTAGCTTACTTAGAGATCTCACCAACAACTCTCCCCTCCCCTACAGATTCTCTTTTTTTCTTCGATTCACTTCCTCTCCCACATCTACTTCCTTAGTTACATGAGTGACTATACCATCTATCCCAACTACAGGCTCAACTCTCTCAATACACACTCTTTTACAAGTAGAAAAGTCCACACTCTCAGAACTAGCATATTTAACGGGCTTTATTGACACAGAAACAAATTTCTTGTAGCTTTGTGTTACCCCTTCTCACAACAGGGGTAAGTAGCGTCACTTTATCATATGTGCTTTTTACTACTAGCAAAAACACTACTTCCTAATCTGAACTCGTAGATTAGACAAAATTGTGTATGTCACTGTTATGCTAATACAATAATTTAAATGATGCACTAAACAATACTCACATTGATATTAGATTAAATAAAAACTAATTTGCTATTTCCATGTGAGAATTAAATACATGCTACTAGAAATGCACCGTGAGACTGTGGGTCGTTGGTTTTCTTTACAAGGACAAAGATAATTTGCATCAATCATATGGATTTGGCAATCACAAATATTAGTATGATGCAGGCTCAAGTATAATAAAAATATGCATTATGAACAACGAAGCAAACCAAAAACACGATATACAAAACATAAGATAATGAAATGTGCATAAGGTTTGGATAAAAACTCACTCTTATGAGACATTACGTTTGGAGATCAATCATACACTACACCAACATTAATGCATGTTTTAGTCCTTGTTTAATGAGCATTAAAGTTTCAAAGATTGTCGAACTATACATAAGCTATGCATCCATGTATACTACTGGCCGACACGAGTCATGCATTTTCATTTGTATTCTTTAGTGACACCTACACGACAATAATTGTCCACGTGAAAATGCAAGGCCGTACAGTGCATCCTTGGTGGACTATGATAGTAACAGTTAACTGATACTATAATTATTGCAAATGTTTTGTATATTCCATAAAGGAAGATCCATTTGGGATACATTAATGGCTTGAATGTACTAAGTGTTATGATCATAGATGCAACCGTGCACAAAAATATATCTATATGGTTCTTAATACTTGGTTTTTTGAGTTGGTGTTAACATGAGCTTGTAGAGCAAAATCGAGTCAATTATTTACCTATTGCAATAGCTCTCTCTCACTCTCTCCATATATATATATATATGTGTGTGTGTGTGTGTGTGTGTGTGTGTGTGTGTGATTGTACTCATTTTACAATGGATTTTCTATTACAAAATGTGTTCATCTCCAGGGAAGAGGACATGGATCCTTCTCGGCTTTCCACGTAGCAAGACACTGGAGTGAAAACGGATTGTGCTTGGGCAGCCATCCCTGGGCAATCAAGCCCTCTAGGTGGTCCGAGGTGATGACGGAGGGCTTCCAATCACCAGGCCTGGTGGGCAAATTTGCCACCTCGACCGCAGGGTGACGACAGGGACAAGCTTTTATCCAGGATGCCTCATTGTCTTGCGGCCATGCCAACCTTGCGCGGCTTGGGCTTCAAGGTGTGTTCTTCTCCTATGACTACGGCAGCTAAAATCTCAAAGGAATTGGGAAGGGTAAGTTGCGCGGTTGATACCAACCCTCTCTCGATTAATAAGGAACAAAAGGGATTTGAAGTGGCAGTGTTCTTCTCCTGCGATAGTGGTTGGTAAATATCAGAGGAATTGAGGAGAGCATGATGTGTGGTTAATACTAGCCCTCTCCTGATTAATAAAGAAGCAAAGGGATTTGAAGTGGCAATACGGCTCCCAAGATTTGCGTCGAAGCCAGCGGTGACACCTCGAAGGTTGGCGCTGGCGATGGGTGGCGGTGATGGCCATTGTGCCGCAATGCCTTTCTCTCTGACCCAAGTAACACCACCCACCCCGGGCGTCGCCCTGACCTCGGAGCACATCGACGCCCAGAGGCCGCGGCTCCAAGAGTCCTATTTTTGTGGAGCCTAGACCAGGAAAAAACCATGAGCCAGGGCAGGAGAGCCCTAGGGGACAAAGAGGTCTCAGAATGAAGCATCCAAGTCGGGTAGGCCTCCTATTGCTCAACCAAGATGGGGGCCTCTGTCAACTGTCAACAAAACCAGGAGCTCGCCTGGGTTCTCAAAGACTGACGGAACTCCAACTGTAGATAGGCTCGGGTGAGGGAGTCCTGGATTAAGGGGTCCTCGGACAGCCGAATTATATACATGGGTCGGACTATTGGGCTATGAAGATACAAGATAGAAGACCTCTTCCTGTGTCCGGATAGGACTCTCCTTTGCGTTGGAAGGAAAGCTTGGCGATTCGGATATATAGATTCTTTTTTTGTAACCGACTTTGTGTAACCCTAGCCCCCTCCGGTGTCTATATAAACCAGAGGGTTTAGTCCGTAGAGAGAAGAACAATCATAATCATAGTCTAGACTTCTAGGGTTTAGCCATTACGATTTCGTGGTAGATCAACTCTTGTAATACTCATATTCATCAAGATCAATCAAGCAGGAAGTAGGGTATTACCTCCATAGAGAGGGCCTGGACCTGGGTAAACATTGCGTCCCCCGCCTCCTATTACCATTAGTCTTAGACGCACAGTTCGGGACCCCCTACCCGAGATCTGCCGGTTTTGACACCGACATTGGGCGCTACTGATGGTTCCATGCATCGGGGTGGCTTCTATCAAAGGAGCTAGTTGTAAGGCCCTGCCAAGGGACCCAAGACGCATGCCAAGTAACCGGCATAGGAGGAAGCTCCGAACGATAGACTTACATTCATGATATCATCTTGCCCCCCAAGTCATCCTAGTGGCGGGCTAAGATTGGATCTATCTATTTGTAAAACCCTAGCCCTCATCATGTATATAAGGTGAGTGTTGGAAATATGCCCTAGAGGCAATAATAAAAGGATTATTATATTTCAATGTTCATGATAATTGTCTTTTGTTCATGCTATAACTGTATTATCCGGAAATCGTAATACACGTGTGAACACTTAGACCCAATGAGTCCCTAGTGAGCCTCTAGTTGACTAGCTCGTTGTGATCAATAGATAGTCATGGTTTCCTGACTATGGACATTGGATGTCGTTGATAACGGGATCACATCATTAGGAGAATGATGTGATGGACAAGACCCAATCATAAGCATAGCATAAAAGATCGTATAGTTCGTTTGCTAGAAGCTTTGCCAATGTCAAGTATCTTTTCCTTCGACCATGAGATCGTGTAACTCCCGGTTACCGTAGGAGTGCCTTGGGTGTATCAAAGCGTCACTGGCGTAATCGGGTGACTATAAAGGTGCATTACAGGTATCTCCGAAAGTATCATTGGGTTGACACGGATCGAGCTGGATTTGTCACTCCGTATGACGGAGAGGTATCTCTGGGCCCACTCGGTAATGCATCATCATAATGAGCTCAATGTGACCAAGGTGTTGTACGGGATCATGCATTACTGATGCGAGTAAAGTGACTTGCTGTAACGAGACTGAACAAGGTATTGGGATACCGACGATCGGGTCTCGGGCAAGTAACGCATACCGATTGACAAAGGGAATTGCATACGAGGTTTGATCGAATCCTCGACATCGTGGTTCAACCGATGAAATCATCGAGGAGCATGTGGGAGCCAACATGGGTATCCAGATCCGCTATTGGTTATTGCCGAGAGTCGTCTCGGTCATGTCTGCGTGTCTCCGAACCCGTAGGGTCTACACATAAGGTTCGGTGGCGCTAGGGTTAGTAGGAAGTCAAGTATGTGACCACGAATGTTGTTGAGTCCGGATGAGATCCCGGACGTCACGAGGAGTTCGGAAGGGTCCGGAGGTAAAGAATAATATATAGGAAGTGGTGTTTGACCATCGGGAAAGTTTGGGGTTTCGGTAAAATCTGGGACCACCGGAAGGGTCGAGGTCCACCGGTGGGGCCACCTATCCGGAGGGCCCCATGGGCCAAGGGGAAGGAACCAGCCCACAGGGGCTGGTGCGCCTCAGGCCCACCCTGCGCCTAGGGTTGAAACCCTAGGGGTGGGGCGCCCACCGGCTTGGGGGCACTCCACCCCTTGGCCGCCGCCCCCGGAGATTGGATCTCCGGGGCCGCCACCCTGGGGCCTATATAAAGGGGGGAGGAGGGGCTGCTGTACCAACTCCCAGGTGCAGCCCTCCCTCCCAACACATCTCCTCCTCCGTAAGAGCTCGGTGAAGCCCGCCGAGATCTTGCTTCTCCACCATCACCACGCCGTCGTGCTGCCGGTGGAGCTGTCTTCCTCAACCTCTCCTTCCCCCTTGCTGGATCAAGAAGGAGGAGACGTCGCTCGTCCCGTACGTGTGTTGAACGCGGAGGTGCTGTCCGTTCAGCACTTGGGCATCGGTGATCTGAATCACGTTCGAGTACGACTCCATCATCACCTTGCAAGCTTCCGCACGCGATCTACAAGTGGTATGTAGATGAAATCTCTCTCCCGTTACTCGTTGCTTAGATGAACTCATAGATGGATCTTGGTGAAGCCGTGGGAAAAATTTTAATTTTTCGCAGCGTTCCCCAACAGTGGCATCATGAGCTAGGTCTATGCGTAGTTCTCTAATGCACGAGTAGAACACAATTTGTTGTGGGCGTTGATCTTGTCATCTTACTTGCCTCTACTAGTCTTTTCTTGCTCAACGGTATTGTGGGATGAAGCGGCCCGGACCAACCTTACGTGCGCTTACGTGAGACCGGTTTCACCGGTGACATGCACTAGTTGCATAAGGTGGCTGGCGGGTGTCTGTCTCTCCACTTTAGTTGGAGCGGATTCGATGAACAAGGCCCTTATGAAGGGTAAATAGAAGTTGACAAAATCACGTTGTGGTGATTCGTAGGTAAGAAAACGTTCTTGCTAGAACCCAATCGCAGCCACGTAAAAGATGCAACAACAACTAGAGAACGTCTAACTTGTTTTTGCAGCGATTGATCATGTGATGTGATATGGCCAGAAGTTGTGATGAATGATGAATTGTGATGTATGAGATCATGTTCTTGTAATAGGATTCACGACTTGCATGTCGATGAGTATGACAACGGCAGGAGCCATAGGACTTGTCTTTATTTTTTGTATGACCTGCGTGTCATTGAAGAACGCCATGTAAACTACTTTACTTCATTGCTAAACGCGTTAGTCATAGAAGTAGAAGTAGTCGTTGGCGTGACAACTTCATGAAGACACGATGATGGAGATCATGATGATGGAGATCATGGTGTCAAGCCGGTGACAAGATGATCATGGAGCCCCGAAGATGGAGATCAATGGAGCTTGATGATATTGGCCATATCATGTCACAACTATATAATTGCATGTGATGTTTATTATGTTTATGCATCTTGTTTACTTAGGACGACGGTAGTAAATAAGATGATCCCTTATAAAATTTCAAGAAGTGTTCTCCCTAAGCGTGCACCGTTGCTACGGTTTCGTCGTTTCTAAGCACCACGTGATGATCGGGTGTGATGGATCCTTACGTTCACATACAACGGGTGTAAGACAGTTTTACACAGCGAAAACACTTAGGGTTAACTTGACGAGCCTAGCATGTGCAGACATGGCCTCGGAACACGGAGACCGAAAGGTCGAACATGAGTCATATGGAAGATACGATCAACATGAAGATGTTCACCGACGATGACTAGTCCGTCTCACGTGATGATCGGACACGGGCTAGTCGACTCGGATCGTGTAACACTTAGATGACTAAAGGGATGTCTAATCTAAGTGGGAGTTCATAATTTTGATTAAGAACTTTATTATCATGAACTTAGTCTAAAACCTTTGCAAATATGTCTTGTAGATCAATGGCCAACGCTAATCTCAACATGAACTTCAACGCGTTCCTAGAGAAAACCAAGCTGAAAGATGATGGCAACAACTATACGGACTGGGTTCGGAACCTGAGGATCATCCTCATAGCTGCCAGGAAGCAATATGTCCTAGAAGGACCGCTAGGTGCCGCTCCCGTCCCAGAGAACCAAGACGTTATGAACACTTGGCAAACTCGTGCTGATGATTACTCCCTCGTTCAGTGCGGCATGCTCTGACTTAGAACCGGGCTCCAAAAGCGTTTTGAGCATCACGGAGCATATGAGATGTTCAAGAGCTGAAACTAGTTTTCCAAGCTCATGCCCGGGTCGAGAGATATGATGTCTCCGACAAGTTCTACAGTTGTAAGATGGAGGAGAACAGTTCTGTCAGTGAACACATCCTGAAGATGTCTGGGTTGCACGCACGTATGACCCAGTTGAACATTAACCTCCCAGATGAGGCGGTCATTGACAGAATCCTCCGGTCGCTCCCACCAAGCTACAAGAGCTTTGTGATGAACTACAACATGCAGGGGATGGTAAAGACCATTCCTGAAGTGTTCTCGATGCTGAAGTCAGCAGAGGCTGAAATCAAGAAAGAACATCAAGTGTTGATGGTCAATAAGACCACTAAGTTCAAGAAGGGCAAGGGTAAGAAGAACTTCAAGAAGGACGGCAAGGATGTTGCCGCACCTAGTAAGCCAGTTGCCGGGAAGAAGTCAAAGAATGGACCCAAGCACGAGACCGAGTGCTTTTATTGCAAGGGAAGGGGCACCGAAGCGGAACTACCCCAAATACTTAGCGGATAAGAAGGCCGGCAACACCAAAGGTATATTTGATATACATGTAATTGATGTGTACCTTACCAGTACTCGTAGTAACTCCTGGGTATTTGATACCGGTGCCGTTGCTCACATATGTAACTCACAGCAGGAGCTGCGGAATAAACGGAGGCGGCAAAGGACGAGGTGACGATCTGCGCGTCGGGAATGGTTCGTGGTCGATGTGATCGCCGTCGCACGCTGCCTCTACATTTACCTACGGGATTAGTTTTGAACCTCAATAATTGTTATTTAGTGCCAAGTTTGAGCATGAACATTGTATCTGGATCTCGTTTAATACGAGATGGCTACTCATTTAAGTCTGAGAATAATGGTTGTTCGATTTATATGAGAGATATGTTTTATGGTCATGCTCCGATGGTCAATGGTTTATTCTTAATGAATCTCGAGCATAATATTACACATGTTCATAGTGTGGATTCCAAAAGATGTAAAGTTGATAACAATAGTCCCACATACTTGTGGCACTGCCGCCTTGGTCACATTGGTGTCAAGCGCATGAAGAAGCTCCATGCTGATGGACTTTTAGAGTCTCTCGATTATGAATCGTTTGACACATGCGAACCTTGCCTCTTAGGCAAAATGACCAAGACTCCGTTCTCCGGAACAATGGAGCGAGCAACCAACTTGTTGGAAATCATACATACCGATGTGTGCGGTCCAATGGCGTTGAGGCTCATGGAGGATATCGTTATGTTCTCACTCTCACCGATGACTTGAGTAGATATGGGTATGTCTACTTAATGAAACACAAGTCTGAGACCTTTGAAAAGTTCAAGGAAT
Source organism: Aegilops speltoides (assembly GCA_021437245.1). Lineage (NCBI taxonomy): Eukaryota > Viridiplantae > Streptophyta > Magnoliopsida > Poales > Poaceae > Aegilops > Aegilops speltoides. The sequence continues at coordinate 51,883,943 of CM038146.1, forward strand.
TTCAGAGTGAGGTGGAGAATCAACGTGATGAAAGATAAAGTTCCTACGATCGATCGTGGAGGAGAATATTTAAGTCACGAATTTGGCACACACTTAAGAAAATGTGGAATCGTTTCACAACTCACGCCGCTGGAACACCTCGTGACGGGTGTGTCCGAGCGTCAGAATCGCACTCTATTGGATATGGTGCGGTCTATGATGTCTCTTACCGATTTACCGTTATCATTTTGGGGATACGCTCTAGAGACAGCTACATTCACTTTAAATAGGGCACCGTCTAAATCCGTTGAGACGACACCGTATGAATTATGGTTTGGGAAGAAACCTAAGCTGTCGTTTCTAAAAGTTTGGGGATGCGATGCTTATGTCAAGAAACTTCAACCTGAAAAGCTCGAACCCAAGTCGGCAAAATGCGTATTCATAGGATACCCTAAGAAAACTGTCGGGTATACCTTCTACTTAAGATCCGAAGGCAAGATCTTTGTTACCAAGAACGGATGCTTTCTGGAGAAAGAGTTTCTCTCGAAAGAAGTAAGTGGGAGGAAAGTAGAACTCGATGAAGTACTACCTCTCGAGCGGGAAAGTGGTGCAGCGCAGAAACCGTTCTGTGATGCCCACACCAACCAAGAGGAAAACGTTGATGATGATCAAGGTACTTCGGATCAAGTTACTCTTGAACTTCGAAGGTCCACGAGGACACGTTCCGCACTGAGTGGTACGGCATCCCTGTCATGGAAATCATGTTGCTAGACAACAATGAACCTTCGAACTATGAAGAAGCAATGGCGGGCTCGGATTCCAACAAATGGCTTGGAGCCATGAAATCCGAGATAGAATCCATGTATGAAAACAAAGTATGGACTTTGACAGACTTGCCCGATGATCGGCGAGCGATAGAAAATAAATGGATTTTTAAGAAGAAGACGGACGCGGATGGTAATGTTACCATCTATAAAGCTCGACTTGTCGCTAAGGGTTATCGACAAGTTCAAGGGATTGACTACGACGAGACATTCTCTCCCGTGGAGAAGCTTAAGTCCGTCCGAATCATGTTAGAAATTGCCGCATACTATGATTATGAGATATGGCAGATAAGCTGTCAGGACCCCGACTCAATGCCACATTGATCTAGCATGTAACACCTCATATCACTTTGCGGCCTCACGCACGGTATTCCCACGGGTGTCGCCTTAGCTTTGCCCGGGACCGTTTGCGCCTTTTAGCACACGTATATGATAGTGTCGCTAGCATCAATATGATAAGGAGCCCGGGCTGACATGGCTAGTCGTAAACCCAAAGTGGCACAAACTTACAGGGACAGGCATCCATGACCCAGCATCGAACGTGTCGGTCATCAGCGAGTGAATCCAGGCTGTAGCACTGGGCTAGCAGACTCGTGAACGGGCTGTAGCGGGCTAACAGACTCCGGTATTCATCGCGTGACATTTCCCGAAGGGATGACACGAGAACGAAGAAGGACACATGCCGGCCAGCCTAAGTGTTCGGAGCAGTAGCAAGCTACCATGGCTCGGTGGAGACACTAGGAGACATTTCCGTAAGAGAGGCTACTAAAGATAAACAACTAGATAGTCGATCCCACACATACCAAGCATTTCAATAACATGCACACAATATGCTCGATATGTGCAAATACAACATGGCATCACAACATGACTCTATGACTCAAGTATTTATTCATTAGGCCCGAGGAGCGAGATATTATAAACAGGGTCTCACGACCCAACATTGAGCATACAAGTCAAAGCACAAGCGAAGCTAACATGTCCGAGTACGACATCTACAAATGAAAAAGGTGAGAAGCCCGACTATCTACCGAGATCTGCCGAGGGCACAAGATCGTAGCTGAGGTAACAAGCTAAACGTCGAAGTCCACGTGGAACTACTAGCGAGACTGAAGTCTCTCTGCAAAAACATAAAATAGGCAAACGTGAGTACAAATGTACCCAGCAAGACTTACATCAGAACTATCTACATATGCATCATTATCAACAAAGGGGATGGTGGGGTTTTAACTGCAGCAAGCCAGCTTTGACTCGGTGGCTATCCTGAACTACGACTGCAAGTAACTCTTTTGAGGTGGCGCACACGAGTCCATTATTCACCATATCAATACACCACTATGGATCCGCTCTCGTCTCCCTACGAGAGCGCCATCCGTAGCACTCACGCTTATCTTGCGCATTTTAGAGTATCCACTTTCACTTGTCTATGAACTGTACAAGGGGTCCAAGTTTCCATATCCGAGGAATCCGGCTATTGAATAGATAATGATAACCTGCAGGGTGTACTTCTTCACACACGCTCGCCACTTATCGCCTCAGACACGTCATGTACCGCGGCAACCTTCAAGCGGAAGCCAGGCGAGGGAGTCGGCCACGACCTACCTAAACACTCAAGTCTCTCATCCAGGTTTATCGCCTATTCGGGTTCCATCCGCAAGGAGATCCGGCCGGGGTGTCGCTCACGGCCCCAAACGATGTGAGCAGGGTTCCCAAGCCCACCTCGACGGGTAGATCTACGCTTGGTACACCGTGCCACGGTGCCTAGTCTGTCCCAAGCCCACCTGTACCGGGTGCCACTTGGTAGACTACTAGCACTACCTACAAACACCAGAAACTAGTTGCAACTCCTGGACAGAGAACAAGGGTGATTAAGAAGCCGAGAGGGCTTGGAGCGCCCGGAGCCCAATGTGTGGTAGTAGCTGGTCATGGATCACAAACGCAGAACTCAGTTCCTGAGGACGGCTGCAATGAGACAACCCACCATGTACTCCTACATGGCCTCTCACCGCTACCTTTACCAAATCGTGTTCACACACTTAGCTCCCAACAGTAGGACATGTTCACACACCTCTGATTCATTCCCGATGAATCAGACCTGACTCAACTCTAAGCGATAGCAGGCATGACAAACAAGCATGGATGAGTAGGCACATCAGGGCTCAAACAACTCCTACTCATGCTAGTGGGTTTCATCTATTTACTGTGGAATGACAGGTCATGCAAAGGATAAAGGGGTTCAGCTACCGCAGCAAGTAACAGTTGTATCGTTGTTGTCCTAATGCAGTAAAAGAGAGCAGGAGCGAGAGAGTGGGATTGTATCGGAATGAACAAGGGGTTTTTGCTTGCCTGGCACTTCTGAAGATAATATAGCTCTTCATCGGTGTCATTGATCACGTCGTCGGAACCACGTCTATCGAGAGGGGGCAAACACCGGCAACTGAGAAAGAACACAATCAATGCAATGCTACAATATGATGCATGATCATGACATGGCAATATGCTGTGAGTTGATCTAATGCACCTAGCTATGATTTAAATGAAGTTGGTTTGTACATGATTCAAATTCCAACTCCATATATGATTATTTAAATGCCCTTTATTGGTTTTGTCCAAAACAGAGGACAAACATTGTTCAAACATGCATGAAAATGGTACAGATGGATTCCTTGAATTTTTCTGATCATTTTTCATATATAAATTATTTCATTCTGAGCTACGGTTGAATTTATATGATTTTTAGAAGTTTAGGGCATTTTCTGGAATTTCCTGGTTTTATTTTAAATCCAGAAAATTGTTAATTGCGTCAGCATGTGTAAGCATGACGTCAGCAGGTCAAAGGGGCTGGTCCGGGTCAAACCTGACCAGTGGGACCCGCTGGTCAGTCTCACAGTGATGGCTAGGGTCACAGACATGTGGGCCCAGTCAACAGCCACGTCAGCATGGTCAAGCTGACGTGTGGGCCCACTGGGGTTAGCTTAAAACTAAGCAGGGGTTACCCCGTGGTTAATTAGAGTGGTGGGGCTGGTCTGTCAGTGACACAGGGCCAGGTTAACGCGGTAATTAGCCTCAAGCTAATGACGCCACGTCATCTAATCCGCGACTAATCGCCGGCGGTAGGCGACGCGGCGGCGCTCCTCGTCCGCCATCTCCGGCGTCGGTGACGAGCGGTCAAGGCTAGAAAACCAGCGATGCGGCGCATCCGGTGGTGGCGGCGTGTGAGCTCGGGCGACATGTAGCGGCGGTGGTGACAAGCTGGCGGCTGCCGAGCTACTGACTGCTGACGGGCGCGAGGGCTACGCAGCTAGCGAGTGAGCCGAGAGGTGGGCGGGCTCCTGGCAGCTCCACGAGCTCGGGGCAACGCTCGGACGCGAGTGGCAGCAGTTGTGGCCGCGGCGGCGACGAGGTACGGCACCGGCGAGCTTCGGCGTCCGCGCAACTACGGCCTAGAGGAGGCGGCAAGCAACGGGGTTCGAGGGAGAAGGAAGAGAAGCTCACCGCGAGCACGATGGGAAGGTCAGTGGGCGCGGGGGAGGTCCGGAGCGAGCAGGGCGACGGTGGCGATCTCGGCGACCCGAGGAGGAAGAAGAGGTCAGGGCCGGCGCTTCGGGGCGTTTGGCGTCGCTTGAGTCGACAAAGAGGCGTAGGCGACGGTAGCGAAGCTTCTGGGCATGTAGGAGAGGCGAGGGGGAGGCGGTGGCCGCGGTGGTTCTCGTCGGCGGCGGCGGGCGCGTTCGGTGAGGGGAACAGAGGAGGGGGAGAGCGTTCGGGGGAGAGAGAGGAGAGGGCCACGGGGAGAGGAGAGCGGTGCAGGGGGTGCGTGGCGTCGTCCGGGCGCGTCGAGGGGTAGCCAGGCAGGCAGCCTGGTGGCGTGGCGACCTCGGCGGCGTCACGGTGTCCCTCCTCTGCCTATTGGCATGAGGAGGAAGGCGACAGGAGGGGGCGCCTGGTGGACTGGGCCAACAGTGTGGGGCCGCAGCTGGGCCGCCAGGTAGGTTAGGTAGGTGGCCTAGTGGCCTTCTCTCCCTCTCTTTATTTTGTTGTTTCTGTTTTTCTATTATGTTATTTTGTTCTGGGCTTTATTAAAAATACTTAGGCATACTCAAAAATCACCAAACTTCCCATGGCCACTGTTTGGAATATATCCAACATGGAACATTTCAGTTTAGGATTATTTGGACATTTTAAATATTTTATAGTATTTAAATGCCCAAATTCAGATAGAGTATGATTTAATTCAGAGCCCAAATATATCATGGAGAAATGTGCATCACCTCTGGCTACTGTTTACAGTATTTTCCATAAATGATGAACATTTTTGAAAGCCATTTGGACTTACTGAAAATATTTCGGGTGAACCTAGTGAATTCCTTTAATGCTAGGGTTTGGACAATCCCCATTTCAACTTTAATGAAATTTAGACATGATGACATGAATGCAATGCCACTAGTTACAAACAAACTCTAGGGCTGTGACAACTCACCCCACTAAACAAGAATCTCGACCGAGATTCAAGGCGAGGTCAAGACAAAGGGACACAAACTAACACAATCTTTACAATCCATTGCATTTCTGAAGATGTTGATTCGTTGCATCATATTGATCTTGACGTCTTTGCCTTCGAGATCTTTGTCCAACACGATACGACAGAAAGGAATCCTACAAGAATCGATCTTCTCGAGGATCGAGCAATTCATGATCAACTCATGGAATGAGATGTAAGAAATAGATGACGACGATTCAATTTGGTGGGCACAGTTCCACGCTTGAGTAAGATGGTGCGTGGTTTCAAAGTAGAGAGGAGATAATTGCCATGATTCCATAGCGCGACACCTTAGGGAAGGTGACCCGTAGAATTATTCCCTTAAGTGGCAAAAAGAATTACTTTTGATTCAGAGATCATTGAATCTCTTAATACCAGCCTAAGGCAATTCGCAAAAGATCATTGGAAGGAGTTCAGAGAAATGGCATGCTCAGATCGGAAGGGAACTACGGTTATAGAACAATCGGCAAAAGGAAGGAACATTCCCATTGGCATCAAGGGTATAACCCAGTGCCTGAGCGTGCTCTCAAGAACTTGAGCATTTCCATATTCATCAGGGTCTTACCAACATCCATGCCGAGGATCCTGGTGACACATCATACTACCATGATGAATAGTGGTGGACGATGCAGATGCAAAGGAAGATATCACCTTCTCAGATTTCACCTTGGCGAGGCCAAGGGGCCGAATCTAGATGATCGACCAAGAGACATTTAGCACTCCGCTTCTAATGTTCTCCTTGATGTGCTAGCGTAACCCATTCATAGATATGGTTTGATATCTAGAACATCAAGTAAAAGGTCGGACTTCGGAACACAGAAATCATAAGGCACAACTAGGGAGTAAACCCTACGAAGTCCTTATGGGGAGGTGGCCAACTTCTTCAATCAAGATACTACAATAATAGGTCTTCCGGCTGGGTGTGTTGGCCACGACATCCACTTCACCGGGTTATAGAGAGACCAATATAATAGTTCTTGGGAAATGTTCCAACCATCATATCTGCCTGAGATTCAGATCCGGTCGGTGTCAGAATATTCTAGACTCATCAAGTCTAGAAAGAAGAATGAAAGTTTGCAACACAAATCGACAAGACGACGTTGCGAGATTCTCGGGAAATGGACTACGGCAGTAAGCTCCAAAACATGAGCTGGTTCTGCTACATACATGTGAACACACTGTCCCAGACAAGCATGGTCACGTAATAGTCTTGTAATAAAACACTACCGAGTTCAGGTTGGGAACCATCATTGGGGATATCGAAGTCCTTACATAAGTCATATGATTAGCTCTTATGAAGAAACTTCTTCTCCTTGAACAAATCAGTCAGTGGCTTGGTGTGCTAGGGAATACATATGGAGTGGAGGTAATTAATCTACCAAACCATAGAATACATTCGCACATACATAACTGACTTGGGATGATTCCAAAGGAAACAAAACTAACTTCCTCAAATTCACCTGCGGCAACTTGCATCGAATGCACATGAATGAGAGGAAGTCACTTCTTTCATCCAAACGTATACTTCATGAACGGGGCATGAAGAAAATGCTTACACAAGTTTCCAACACTAGCTTAATGTTCAACATGAATCATGGACAAGATGAAATTGTTGTCAATGGGCTCAACAACAAACCATCCAGGCTTCCATATAGGTGGAATTCCAGAACTATGTGAACAAGGCGATAGTATTGGTCAGACCCAAAATATGTAATGGTGTATGCTCGAGGGATAACCACGAGCAAGACAACATTACGAACATCATTGGTTCTGACTTGATTTGAGGATAGCCCACACTCAAATCAAAGTTTTGATAAGATGATAGATCCAACAACTGATCACGAGGACCAATCGATGAAGATATCATCTTTCTTCAACACACATATAAAAAAGATATCCCTTAAAATGAACTAAATCGGACAAGCTTCTATCTTCCAACTCACCAAGTTGTTGTTTGGCTTAACCAACTAGCTCAGGGTATCCAACACGGATTCTTGGAGAAAGGGTGGTTTCGAAAACCAACTTGATCACGAGCTCAACATAGCGGTCAGGTGACATCCTGGTGATACCTCCGAGAAGACATTTGGAGAATCACGAACCACCGATATGTTACTAAGCTCGAGAACAATCTTGCTTTTCAGGGCAAGACGATATGACCAGAAGAGCGAGGGATTGCCAAAATCCTAACTCATGGATCGAAGAGTGCACCAGGAAATAAGGACTAGGTAGAACAATCAGTCTTAGAATGATGATTCAATAACCAACACGCTAAGAATGAAATTATTGTCCATTTACTACCAAGCAACAAAGTTGCGAGGAGTATTGATTTCACACATCATAGTTCACTTGTCGGCATTCCAGTTGCAACAACACGGAACCGAGGGATGAACAATGATGGCAAGAAGTATCACTACGTCAAGAATTCACAAGAGTCAATGCAATTCTCATGAAAATCCTGACATAAAGACGGTAATACTTCAGGATAGAACAGAATCAAAGGCTACTTTAGCATTTTGATCTGCGGAGTACAACTACTTTGACCCAATCTTAGATATGGATGAGGTACTGGAGTTTGTTTCTCCTAGTCATTCCGGAATAGAATGGCTTGACAGACCACAAGAGTAATAGGCATCGATAAACGAATGCACGCCTACTCTTGACTATCGATTGATGGACAAGGCCAGAAAACAACTAAAGAGGGACAACCCAAAACAACATATGATTTTCTGAGTTGTGGATGCATGGATTAGCATGTCAAACGAGTTCAACATATTTCTTCCAGATAACCCATGCAGAAAGGTTGAATTGGCAGAGTCACAATATAGAGAGAAGAACTCATCAAGAGGACTCTGGTTGAGATCTTTTGGTTCCCGAACTTCTGCCATATTGGTTCATGGTATTGGAAGAAGGACATACCATGAATCTCGAGGACTATCACAAAGGTTACTAATCTCCTAAGGGAACTAGCAAATACTACCAACAAGAAGTAGGTAGGGTGAATCTCGGGTTCAGAAACCCAGGAGTAGAATACCTACTACTAAATGGCATCACGGGATGCTTTCGAGAAGAAAGGCCAGAATCATCACACGGGAACACAAGCATGGCTGGATTACTAGGCGATACTCTAGACACCTAAGGTCATAATAATAGCTCCAACATAAATGTCGAGGCAATAGAATACCTCAACTCAACAATTAGTGTGATTAACCTGGCCTAAAGGGACATCGGAACGGGAGGAAGGGATTTTGCAAATGCCTCAGACTATTTAGAAACCTGGGATGACTCGGACAGCATAACGGCTGTAAATGCTCAAAAGATTGGAGACATGCTACAAAAATGGTGGCATAGCCACTCAGAAGCACAATATCAAGTGTTGGGGATATACATAACAGGTAGGCCCACGAAGGGTCGAAATATCATGAAGCATGGGGTCCACACAACATGTGGGTCCAGGTCAATTTTATACAGACACACTGTCCACTCGGACAAGCAGCATACTATCCACTCGACCAAGCAACATACCATCCACTCGGATGACGGTTCACCACTCGACCGTACGACTCACTCGGATATACGAAGACCAGCAGGCAGCAAGGCAGTCGGCATCTTTCTAATAGTGAGGGCTTAATAGCGGGCTGCCATTATGGCATTCATACCCCACTTTGTAACATAGGAGGTGAGGGGTGGCGACTCTATATAAGCCACCCCCACCACAAGACTAGGGGGCTTCTTCTTCCACTCTCTCTTTTCACCATTAGTCTCGGGACTTAGCTCGGGCATGGGGATCCGTTCCTCTCGCTCACACACATTGTAATCTCCGGATATATACTCAGATAAAACAAAGCCTCTCCGGAGCACGAGACGTAGGGTTGTTATCTCCACCGTGAGAGGCCCGAACTCGCTAAAACCACCGTGTCACCCATATGCATCTCGATAGATCATGCTCCGTTATCCTACCCCTATTCTACTGTCAGACTTAGAACCACGACAGTTGGCACCCACCGTGGGACCTGACGTCTATCGAGCCATGGTGCAAATGGTTTTTCTTCAATCTTCGACAGCGGATCAACTACCGTCGCCAGAGAAATTGGCCGCTGAAGTTCTGGCCATCGCGCCATTCGTACAAACAAAAGGATCAGGGAAGTATTCATTCGATATAGTCTTTTTACAATAAATTGTCTAACAATGAGTTTGTCTTTTCCTCCTGTAGGATCAGACACACCCATGCATGATCGGTCGTGAAGCAGAGAAGAGAAAAGAACAAGTCGTTCCATCTTTTTTGCCTTTTCACGGGATCATCATCAATGGCAACCACCACAAACGGCCACTCGCGCGGGTCGTCCTGTCGTCTCCGGCCTCGTCCACGACGCTGCCGGGCGAAGCTCATAAACGCCCGCGAGGCGCCCATCGATCGTCTTCGCCTCGTTCACGACCTGCCGGGCGAAGCTCGTACAAACACCCTCCGCGCGGTCCACCGCGCCGTTTTCGCCTCGCTCACGACGCCCCACACGCTGCACCTCCTCCCTCCGACGCTGGTCATCGGCACAATTCTCCCCTCGGAGGCACCGCCGATCCCGGCGTTGGAGCAAGAAGCTAACCGCAGCTCCACGCACGGCCCGCCACGGTCCGGCCGGCGTCATCTCCGACTTCAAGCTGCGATGTCGTCACCCAGCGCCACACACGCCAGCTGCTAACGCCCGGCCTGCGGGCGGCAGAGCCCAGCGACCAACGCCGACCGGTTCCTCGGACGGTGAGGCACGGCTGCTCGCACTCGGCCCAGCTCGCATGGCGCCCAAGCACGGCTCGACCGGCGCACAACTCCAGCTCCTTGAGCAGTAAAACGCGCCACCGGCGCTGTGTCGGTCTCGCCTTTGGCAGCACCGCCCGCGTCTCCGATGGGGCGCGATCGATCAAGACATCGACCTCGTCGTCACCTCTCGGCTGCCGACCGATTCGCCAGATGGCAGTTTCCACCACAGCGAGCTCTCCTCGACTGCCCCGCATGCAGTGGGAGAAACAATCCTCGAAAAGGAAACTCCCATTACATGCGGATCGATTTAATTCTTGTTAATTAGCACTAATACCTCTTTCATGCAGATTATGCGCACAAATCCGGACGGCAGCAATCGATCGCAGGTCATCTCCACCAACGCCGCTGGTCCACATCGCTGGATTTAAATGAGCATGGACCTCCCACGATCCGGCAATAAACCGGTTCGAACGTGGGGCAAGTCCATCAATTCGCTGGACGTGAACAACTCCTTCATTGCGTTTAGGCGTGGACGGCTCCTTCAATGCGTCGATTAGCCAAACAATTACACCTAGTAATTATTAGGATTTATTGCTAACTCTCACGGGAGCGCCATCGGGGAACAATCACAACAACGGTGGCAGATTGCGGCGAAAGGCCCACCTCCCCTTTGTTTCGATCAGATTTGGCTCCCGGACAATGAAGCAACTCAATCGACTGCACAACACGTCGTCGTCAACTTCACTCGACTGCCCACGCACTATCACTCGGTTGGGCTTGACTTCATCGACATGCTCCGACTCAGCCATCCCGCGGGTCGTCACTCAGCGCCTCCTCACTCGGCTGCCCCGCGCGTGCTGTATGGTTGGACACACCCTCGTCAGTCGGCCGCTCCGTACGTCACCACTTCGCGGAGCGTCTACATCATCCGGACGCTCCGCGTGTCGCCATTCTGCGGGACGCATCTACGTCACTCGGACGCCTCGCTCGTCGCCACTGCGCGGCACGCGCCTCTACTTCATCAGGACGCCCCGCGCATCGTCATTCCGGGCCACGCGTCTACATCATCCGGACGCTCCACGCGTCGCCACTCTGCGGGACGCATCTACGTCACTCGGACGCCTCGCTCGTCGCCACTGCGCGGCACGCGCCTCTACTTCATCAGGACGCCCCGCGCATCGTCATTCCGGGCCACGCGTCTACATCATCCGGACGCTCCACGCGTCGCCACTCTGCGGGACGCGTCTACGTCACTCGGACGCCTCGCTCGTCGTCACTGCGGCACGCGCCTCTACTTCACCAGGACGCCACACGCCTCGTTACTCCGCGGCACACATCCACATCATCCGGATGCTTCACGCGTCGCCACTCTACGGGACGCGTCTACGTCACTCGGACGCCCCGCATCGGTTGGTCACCTCATCACCACTCGACCGCTCCGGGCCTCGTCAATCGGTTGGTCACCTCATCACCACTCGGTAACCCCGCGACACAGTTTTTACAATCTCATAAATAATTGCTATTCTTTTTATATGCTCTCAATCCCCCAGTGGGTGACTTAGTTGCGAATCCGTCTCGCCTAAGTTTCAAAAAATCCTACCGAGTGGACAGCAACCCTCCCACTCGGGGGCTTAGCTGCAGTGCAGTACTCGCCTAAGTTTCAAAAAAATCCTGCCGAGTGGAGAGCAACCCTCCCACTCGGCGGCTTAGCTGCAGTCCAGTACTCGCCTAAGTTTCAAAAAAATCCTACCGAGTGGAGAGCAACCCTCACACTCGGGGGCTTAGCTGCAGTCCAGTACTCGCCTAAGTTTCAAAAAAATCCTGCCGAGTGGAGAGCAACCCTCCCACTCGGGGGCTTAGCTGCAGTCCAGTACTCGCCTAAGTTTCAAAAAATCCTACCGAGTGAAGAGCAACACTCACACTCGGGGGCTTAGCTGCAGTCCAGTACTCACCTAAGTTTCAAAAAAATCTTGCCGAGTGGAGAGCAACCCTCCCACTCGGGGGCTTAGATGTAGTCCAGTACTCGCCTAAGTTTAAAAACACGATACAGGTTGGTCACCTCATAACCACTCGGCCGCCCCGTGCGTCGCCACTCGGTTGGTCACCTCATCACCACTGCCGCCTGCTGCCGCCACCAGGTTGGTTACCTCATAACCACTCGGCCGCCCCGTGCGTCGCCACAGGTTGGTCACCTCATAACCACTCGGCCGCCCCGTGCGTCGCCACAGGTTGGTCACCTCATAACCACTCGGCCGCCCGTGCGCCGCCACAGGTTGGTCACCTCATAACCACTCGGCCGCCCGTGCGCCGCCACTCGGTTGGTCACCTCATCACCACTCGGCCGCCCCGTGCGTCGCCACTCGGTTGGTCACCTCATCACCACTCGGCCGCCCCGTGCGTCGCCACTCGGTTGGTCACCTCATCACCACTCGGCCGCCCCGTGCGTCGCCACAGGTTGGTCACCTCATAACCACTCGGCCGCCCCGTGCGTCGCCACTCGGTTGGTCACCTCATCACCACTCGGCCGCCCCGTGCGTCGCCACTCGGTTGGTCACCTCATCACCACTCGGCCGCCCCGCGCGTCCCCACTCAGGTTGGTCACCTCATAACCACTCGGCCGCCCCGTGCGTCGCCACAGGTTGGTCACCTCATAACCACTGGCGGCCGCCCGTGCGTCGCCACAGGTTGGTCACCTCATAACCACTCGGCCGCCCGTGCGCCGCCACAGGTTGGTCACCTCATAACCACTCGGCCGCCCGTGCGCCGCCACAGGTTGGTCACCCATAACCACTCGGCCGCCCGTGCGTCGCCACTCGGTTGGTCACCTCATCACCACTGCGGCCGCCCGTGCGCCGCCACTCGGTTGGTCACCTCATCACCACTCGCCGCCCGTGCGTCGCCACTCGGTTGGTCACCTCATCACCACTCGGCCGCCCGTGCGTCGCCACAGGTTGGTCACCTCATAACCACTCGGCCGCCCCGTGCGTCGCCACTCGGTTGGTCACCTCATCACCACTCGGCCGCCCCGCGCGTCGCCACTCGGTTGGTCACCTCATCACCACTCGGCCGCCCCGCGCGTCGCCACTCGGTTGGTCACCTCATCACCACTCGGCCGCCCCGTGCGTCGCCACAGGTTGGTCACCTCATAACCACTCGGCCGCCCCGTGCGTCGCCACTCGGTTGGTCACCTCATCACCACTCGGCCGCCCGTGCGCCGCCACTCGGTTGGTCACCTCATCACCACTCCGCCCGCCTGCCGCCACTCAGGTTGGTCACCTCATAACCACTCGGCCGCCCCGTGCGTCGCCACAGGTTGGTCACCTCATAACCACTCAGCCGCCCCGCGCGTCGCCATCGGTTGGTCACCTCATAACCACTCGGCCGCCCCGGGCGTCGCCAATCGGTTGGTCACCTCATCACCACTCGGTCGCCCCGCGCGTCACCACTCGGTTGGTCACCTCATCACCACTCGGCCCCTCGCGCGCCTTCAGACAGCTAAGTCATTTTACATTATGTTATTTCCGAGTATCCCGTAATTCACACATCACCTTCACTCGAAGGTCGCACCAACTAGTGTACCTCTACGCTCGACTGCTTATTTTCACATACTTGCTTAGTACTGGTTATGTGACTCCCGAGTCCAGCTTCCATTTTTTTCGCATACATCATTCATGAACACCACGTGTCGTTCTTAATTTCGAGTTTGCATCGGTCCTCCGGGGCTGCAACTTAGTCGAAACACTACACTTCCATTTTATTTGAGCCAATATTCCAATGAGTTCATCGGATCCATCGCTCGACAAGTTCGAATCGATCCTTCGCTTCTTTCGGACTCTTGCTGGTTAACCAGCAAGCCCTTGCACTCCCAATGGGTGTCTATGGGTGTCATTCACACAAATCATTTGAGCACACACCAAATTTCCTCGAGAAAATATTTCGTTGGCTTGTGCCATTTTTTACACAAGTTACGTGATCACTCGATGGCCCTATGCACCAACTTCATCGCTGCTCGGACTCGGTCACCGTACCGGTCCTAGTGCACCACAACACCTACCTTGTCGCTCTGTTGACTTCAAACACATCCGGCCAACCCCTCTATGGAATCCTCTTCATCATATCAATGATATAGACCTCTTCAGGCATGAGACAGATAATTCCCTTTTATAATCAAATTTCACACTTCACTCTTTTGCGAGTTTGCCTCTTTCGAGCATCACTCGAAAGATTCTCCTCATCTTTACCCGAGTCTAAGTCGATGAATTGCAAATTATCCATTCAAAACTATATTTCTCGTGTTCCGACATGTCCGTTGTCAAAGCCTGTAGTACGCTCGGGAGCTACGCCACACTCGGGGGCTGCATCTCATTTGGAATTACACTCTCCTGAGTGGTCGACTACTTCATCACCTGGCAGATCCTTCACTTCAACAAATGCATCCGATTCGCCACTTCGACAAGTTTAGTAATCACCCAGATGCTCTGCACGCCATATTCTTTCCTACTCAGACTCAGTTGTCACGCCGGTCTTGTTGCGTCGCAACCACACTACACCAAACTCGTCACTACATAACCTTCGAAAGCATTTGACTAAGTCCTCCGAGGACCATTTTTCACCGTCCGGTGACACATGACTTCGCCTTAGCCGCTTCGCGTGCCGCCACTCGGTTGTGCACGTCTTCACCACTCGGCTGCCCCGTGCATCTTCACTTGGCTAGATATGTAGTCCTACATTCGACCAGTTCACACGTCATCACATTCGGCCGCCCCACGCGTCGCCACTCGGTTTGGCACGTCTTCACCACTCGACCGCTCTGCGCGTCACGCATCCATCCGATTGATTCAATTCCAGACAAAGATATTTGCCGTGCCAACTACATGGAGGTTTACCGAGAGACTTAAACCCTCTGCCAGACTCATCTAGTCCGACAGAGGCTCGGGGACTACACCCAGTGGGTGCACTCAGCGTGCCCCCACTGGAAGAGAACTCAGAAAGAAACATTTTGCTCGATGCAAACCCATCTCCAGTATTACTCGACCTCCGAGTCAGAAAAGAACAAGTTCGATCAGTACCAGCTAAGAAGAGTTTTAGTTCTCTCATACCCCCGCCGACTGCCCGCAGTCGACGGCGGTCTCGGGGACTACATCTAGTGGGTGCACTCAGCGTGCCCCCACTGGAGTAATCTCTACTCGGTACGGCCTGACCAGTCCGAGTGATGAACAACAACAAAAAAGACAGGCTCTATGACTCCCGCCGACTGTTGGTATCCACTCGGAACGGTCAGCCCGGTCCGAGTGACGGCCAAACAACAACAAAAAGACAGGCTCTAAGACTCCCGCTGACTGCCCGCAATGACGGCGATCTCTGGATTACACCAGTGGGTGCACTCAGCGTGCCCCATCGGAATGGTATCCACTCGAACGGTCCGCCCAACCCGAGCGACGGCCAAACAACAAAAAAGACACGTTCCAGGCGTGAAGAAATTCCGAGTAATCAGTTACTCGATGCAGGCCCAGCTCCAAATCACTCCAAAAAAATAAATATTCTATAAGGCGAGTTTAACGCTCCTCCGTGGACCTGTTTTGAGCCTTCTTCTAGGACTCAAAGTGTGAAACTCACAAGTGTGGATCTGAAACCGACTCGTATTGACGTTCCTCTGGGATAAGAATGGCATCTCTCTAAAAGATCAGTCCATGTGTCAATCTGGTTGCACGGATTTAATGGCACGCCCATACTCAGATCACGAGTTAAACCTCTCCCGAGAGATGAACGAATGTCAGCAAGTTGCTCCTCACAGACACTTACCTCGATCAGTCGGGAAGCATGGTGCCGGAATCCATTGAGATTTTGTTCAAACCTTGGTTGTCTGAAAGCGCGGCGATATGTATCGAGTATTTCTGTAATCACTCGGACCAAAATGTGTCTTACACCAACTCATTCTGCAAAATCGCAATCGATTCGGGGGCTAATGTTGGGGATATACATAACAGGTAGGCCCACGAAGGGTCGAAATATCATGAGCATGGGGTCCACACAACATGTGGGTCCAGGTCAATTTTATACAGACACACTATCCACTCGGACAAGCAGCATACTATCCACTCGACCAAGCAACATACCATCCACTCGGATGACGGTTCACCACTCGACCGTACGACTCACTCGGATATACGAAGACCAGCAGGCAGCAAGGCAGTCGGCATCTTTCTAATAGTGAGGGCTTAATAGCGGGCTGCCATTATGGCATTCATACCCCACTTTGTAACATAGGAGGTGAGGGGGTGGCGCACTCTATATAAGCCACCCCCACCACAAGACTAGGGGGGCTTCTTCTTCCACCTCTCTCTCTTTTCACCATTAGTCTCAGGACTTAGCTCAGGCATGGGGATCCGTTCCTCTCGCTCACACACATTGTAATCTCCGGATATATACTCAGATAAAACAAAGCCTCTCCGGAGCACGAGACGTAGGGTTGTTATCTCCACCGTGAGAGGCCCGAACTCGCTAAAACCACTGTGTCACCCATATGCATCTCGATAGATCATGCTCCGTTATCCTACCCCTATTCTACTGTCAGACTTAGAACCACGACATCAAGGTTTCGAGATCAACAGTTAACATACAGAAGTAGTAGGAACTGAACTGAAGCTTAAATCCATCAATCCTATAAGTCTACGGATTAGTAACACGTGATCCTGATAGAAAGAAGAGAAAGCCTAGTTCCTTAACCCCGTAGGAAAGATAGGATGACTCAGATCAGAAGGGCATAAGGTATAAGGAGTAAAAAGAGCCTTACGTCCCATCCCACAATCAATTCCCTTATATAACTAAAGAATTTCTAGACTCAACTTCGACCAGTTTGGCTTGGTAATCCTACAAGCAGTCAAGCTCTGATACCAAAGCTGTCAGGACCCCGACTCAATGCCACATTGATCTAGCATGTAACACCACATATCACTTTGCGGCCTCACGCACGGTATTCCCACGGGTGTCGCCTTACCTTTGCCCGGGACCGTTTGCGCCTTTTAGCACACGTATATGATAGTGTCGCTAGCATCAATATGATAAGGAGCCCGGGCTGACATGGCTAGTCGTAAACCCAAAGTGGCACAAACTTACAGGACAGCATCCATGACCCAAAGATCGAACGTGTCGGTCATCACGAGTGAATCCAGCTGTAGCTTTGGGCTAGCAGACTCCGTGAACCGGCTGTAGCGGGCTAACAGACTCGGTATTCATCGCGTGACATTTTCAAGGACGAGACACAGAACGAAGAAGGACACATGCCGCCAGCCTAAGTGTTCGGAGCAAGTAGCAAGCTACCATGGCTCAGTGGAGACACTAGGAGACATTTCCGTAAGAGAGGCTACTAAAGATAAACAACTAGATAGTCGATCCCACACATACCAAGCATTTCAATAACATGCACACAATATGCTCGATATGTGCAAATACAACATGGCATCACAACATGACTCTACGACTCAAGTATTTATTCATTAGGCTCGAGGAGCGAGATATTATAAACAGGGTCTCACGACCCAACATTGAGAGCATACAAGTCAAAGCACAAGCGGAAGCTAACATGTCCGAGTACGACATCTACAAATGAAAAAGGTGAGAAGCCCGACTATCTACCAGATCTGCCGAGGGCACAAGATCGTAGCTGAGGTAACAAGCTAAACGTCAAGTCCACGTGGAACTACTAGCGAGACTGAAGTCTCTCTGCAAAAACATAAAATAGGCAAACGTGAGTACAAATGTACCCAAGAAGACTTACATCGTAACTATCTACATATGCATCATTATCAACAAAGGGATGGTGGGGTTTTAAGCTGCAGCAAGCCAGCTTTGACTCGGTGGCTATCCTGAACTACATCGCAAGTAACTCTTTTGAGGTGGCGCACACGAGTCCACATATTCACCATATCAATACACCACTATGGATCCGCCTCGTCTCCCTACGAGGCGCCATCCGTAGCACTCACGCTTATCTTGCGCATTTTAGAGTATCCACTTTCACTTGTCTATGAACTGTACAAGGGGTCCAAGTTTCCATATCCGAGGAATCCGGCTATTCGAATAGATAATGATAACCCTGCAGGGGTGTACTTCTTCACACACGCTCTCGCCACTTATCGCCCTGTACACGTCATGTACCGCGACAACCTTCAAGCGGAAGCCAGGCGAGGGAGTCGGTCACGACCTACCTAAACACTCAAGTATCTCGTCCAGGTTTATCTCCTATTCGGGTTCCATCCGCAAGGAGATCCGGCCGGGGTGTCGCTCACGGCCCCAAACGATGTGAGCAGGGTTCCCAAGCCCACCTCGACGGGTAGATCTACGCTTGGTACACCGTGCCACGGTGCCTAGTCTGTCCCAAGCCCACCTGTACCGGGTGCCACTTGGTAGACTACTAGCACTACCTACAAACACCAGAAACTAGTTGCAACTCCTGGACAGAGAACAAGGGTGATTAAGAAGCCGAGAGGGCTTGGAGAGCCCGGAGCCCAATGTGTGGTAGTAGCTGGTCATGGATCACAAACACAGAACTCAGTTCCTGAGGACGGCTGCAATGAGACAACCCACCATGTACTCCTACATGGCCTCTCACCGCTACCTTTACCAAATCGTGTTCACACACTTAGCTCCCAACAGTAGGACATGTTCACACACCTCTGATTCATTCCCGATGAATCAGACCTGACTCAACTCTAAGCGATAGCAGGCATGACAAACAAGCATGGATGAGTAGGCACATCAGGGCTCAAACAACTCCTACTCATTCTAGTGGGTTTCATCTATTTACTGTGGAATGACAGGTCATGCAAAGGATAAAGGGGTTCAGCTACCGCAGCAAGTAATGATTGTATCGTTGTTGTCCTAATGCAGTAAAAAGAGAGCAGGAGCGAGAGAGTGGGATTGTATCGGAATGAACAAGGGGGTTTTGCTTGCCTGGCACTTCTGAAGATAATATAGCTCTTCATCGGTGTCATTGATCACGTCGTCGGAACCACGTCTATCGAGAGGGGGCAAACACCGGCAACTGAGAAAGAACACAATCAATGCAATGCTACAATATGATGCATGATCATGACATGGCAATATGCTGTGAGTTGATCTAATGCACCTAGCTATGATTTAAATGAAGTTGGTTTGAATACATGATTCAAATTCCAACTCCATATATGATTATTTAAATGCCCTTTATTGGTTTTGTCCAAAACAGAGGACAAACATTGTTCAAACATGCATGAAAATTGTACAGATGGATTCCTTGAATTTTTCTGATCATTTTTCATATATAAATTATTTCATTCTGAGCTACGGTTGAATTTATATGATTTTTAGAAGTTTAGGGCATTTTCTGGAATTTCCTGGTTTTATTTTAAATCCAGAAAATTGTTAATTGCGTCAGCATGTGTAAGCATGACGTCAGAAGGTCAAAGGGGCTGGTCCGGGTCAAACCTGACCAGTGGGACCCGCTGGTCAGTCTCACAGTGATGGCTAGGGTCACAGACATGTGGGCCCAGTCAACAGCCACGTCAGCATGGTCAAGCTGACGTGTGGGCCCACTGGGGTTAGCTTAAAACTAAGCAGGGGTTACCCCGTGGTTAATTAGAGTGGTGGGGCTGGTCTGTCAGTGACACAGGGCCAGGTTAACGCGGTAATTAGCCTCAAGCTAATGACGCCACGTCATCTAATCCGGCGACTAATCGCCGGCGGTAGGCAGACGCGGCGGCGCTCCTCGTCCGGCCATCTCCGGCGTCGGCTGGACGAGCGGCTGGGCGCGCTAGAAAACCCGCGATGCGGCGCATCCGATGGTGGCGGCGGTGTGAGCTGGGGCAGCATGTAGCGGCGGTGGTGACAAGCTGGGCGGCTGCCGGAGCTACGGCTGCACGGGCGCGAGGGCTACGCTTGGCTAGCGAGTGAGCTGAGAGGCTGGGCGGGCTCCTGGCAGCTCCACGAGCTCGGGGCAACGCTCGGACGCGAGTGGCAGCAGCTGTGGCCGCGGCGGCGACGAGGTACGGTGCCGGCGAGCTTCGGCGTCCGCGCAACTACGGCCTAGAGGAGGCGGCAAGCAACGGGGTTCGAGGGAGAAGGAAGAGAAGCTCACCGCGAGCACGATGGGAAGGTCAGTGGGCGCGGGGGAGGTCCGGAGCGAGCAGGGCGACGGTGGCGATCTCGGCGACCCGAGGAGGAAGAAGAGGTCAGGGCCGGCGCTTCGGGGCGTTTGGCGTCGCTTGAGTCGACAAAGAGGCGTAGGCGATGGTAGCGAAGCTTCTGGGCATGTAGGAGAGGCGAGGGGGAGGCGGTGGCCGCGGTGGTTCTCGTCGGCGGCGGCGGGCGCGTTCGGTGAGGGGAACAGAGGAGGGGGAGAGCGTTCGGGGGAGAGAGAGGAGAGGGCCACGGGGAGAGGAGAGCGGTGCAGGGGGTGCGTGGCGTCGTCCGGGCGCGTCGAGGGGTAGCAGGCAGCAGCTGGTGGCGTGTGGCTCGGCGGCGTCACGGTGTCCCTCCTCTGCCTATTGGCACGAGGAGGAAGGCGACAGGAGGGGGCGCCTGGTGGGCTGGGCCAACAGTGCTGGGCCGCAGCTGGGCCGCCAGGTAGGTTAGGTAGGTGGCCTAGTGGCCTTCTCTCCCTCTCTTTATTTTGTTGTTTCTGTTTTTCTATTATGTTATTTTGTTCTGGGCTTTATTAAAAATACTTAGGCATACTCAAAAATCACCAAACTTCCCATGGCCACTGTTTGGAATATATCCAACATGGAACATTTCAGTTTAGGATTATTTGGACATTTTAAATATTTTATAGTATTTAAATGCCCAAATTCAGATAGAGTATGATTTAATTGAGCCCAAATATATCATGGAGAAATGTGCATCACCTCGCTCATTTTATGATATTTCCCATAAATGATGAACATTTTTGAAAGCCATTTGGACTTACTGAAAATATTTCGGGTGAACCTAGTGAATTCCTTTAATGCTAGGGTTTGGACAATCCCCATTTCAACTTTAATGAAATTTAGACATGATGACATGAATGCAATGCCACTAGTTACAAACAAACTCTAGGGCTGTGACATGGACGTCAAAACGGCATTCCTTAACGGACATCTTAAGGAAGAGCTGTATATGATGCAGCCGGAAGGTTTTGTCGATCCTCAGAATGCTAACAAAGTATGCAAGCTCCAGCGATCCATTTATGGACTGGTGCAAGCATCTCGGAGTTGGAACATTCGCTTTGATGAGATGATCAAAGCGTTTGGGTTTATGCAGACTTATGGAGAAGCCTGCGTTTACAAGAAAGTGAGTGGGAGCTCCGTAGCATTTCTCCTATTATATGTAGATGACATACTCTTGATGGGAAATGATACGAAACTCCTGGACAGCATTAAGGCCTACTTGAACAAGTGTTTTTCAATGAAGGACCTTGGAGAAGCTGCTTATATATTAGGCATCAAGATCTATAGAGATAGATCGAGACGCCTCATAGGTCTTTCACAAAGCACATACCTTGATAAGATTTTGAAAAGGTTCAAAATGGATCAGTCCAAGAAGGGGTTCTTGCCTATGTTACAAGGTGTGAAACTGAGCTCAGCTCGACCACCGACCATGGCAAAAGATAAAGAAGAGATGAGTGTCATCCCTATGCTTCAGCCATAGGATCTATTATGTATGCCATGCTGTGTACTGACCGATGTAAACCTTGCCGTAAGTTTGGTTGCAAGATACCAAAGTAATCCCGCAAGGAACACCGGACAGCGGTCAAGAATATCTGAAGTACCAAAAGGACAAAGGACATGTTTTCGCTTATGGAGGAGACGAAGAGCTCGTCAGTAAAGGGTTACGCCGACGCTAGCTTCAACTCAGATCTGGATGACTCTAAGTCACAAACCGGATACGTGTATATGTTGAATGGTGGAGCGAGAAGCTGGTGCAGCTGCAAGCGAGCGTCGTGGCGGGATCTACGTGTGAAGCGGAGTACATGGCAGCCTCGGAGGCAGCGCATGAAGCGATTTGGGTGAAGGAGTTCATCACCGACCTAGGAGTCATACCCAATGCGTCGGGCCGATCAAACTCTTCTCGTGACAACACTGGAGCTATTGCCCTAGCCAAGGAGCCAGGTTTCACAAGAAGACCGAGCACATCAAGCGCCGCTCAACTCCATCCGTGAAAATGTTCAAGATGGAGACATAGAGATTTGCAAAGTGCACACGGATCTGAATGTCGCAGATCCGCTGACTAAACCTCTCTCGCGTGCAAAACATGATCAACACCGTAACTCTATGGGTGTTCGATTCATCACAATGTAACTAGATTGGTGACTCTAGTGCAAGTGGGAGACTGTTGGAAATATGCCCTAGAGGCAATAATAAAAGGATTATTATATTTCAATGTTCATGATAATTGTCTTTTGTTCATGCTATAATCGTATTATCCGAAATCGTAATACACGTGTGAACACTTAGACCCAATGAGTCCCTAGTGAGCCTCTAGTTGACTAGCTCGTTGTGATCAATAGATAGTCATGGTTTCGACTATGGACATTGGATGTCGTTGATAACGGGATCACATCATTAGGAGAATGATGTGATGGACAAGACCCAATCATAAGCATAGAATAAAAGATCGATAGTTCGTTTGCTAGAAGCTTTGCCAATGTCAAGTATCTTTTCCTTCGACCATGAGATCGTGTAACTCCGGTTACCGTAGGAGTGCCTTTGGTGTATCAAACGTCACAACGTAATCGGGTGACTATAAAGGTGCATTACAGGTATCTCCGAAAGTATCTCTGGGTTGACACGGATCAAGGCTGGGATTTGTCACTCCGTATGACGGAGAGGTATCTCTGGGCCCACTCGGTAATGCATCATCATATTGAGCTCAATGTGACCAAGGTGTTGTACACGGATCATGCATTACGGATGCGAGTAAAGTGACTTGCCGTGTAACGAGACTGAACAAGGTATTGGGATACCGACGATCGGGTCTCGGGCAAGTAACGTACCGATTGACAAAGGGAATTGCATACAGGGTTTGATCGAATCCTCGACATCGTGGTTCAACCGATGAAATCATCGAGGAGAATGTGGGAGCCAACATGGGTATCCAGATCCCGCTGTTGGTTATTGCCCGAGAGTTGTCTCGGTCATGTCTGCGTGTCTCCGAACCCGTAGGGTCTACACACTTTAGGTTCGGTTGACGCTAGGGTTAGTAGGAAGTCAAGTATGTGACCACCGAATGTTGTTGAGTCCGGATGAGATCCCGGACGTCACGAGGAGTTCGGAAGGGTCCGGAGGTAAAGAATAATATATAGGAAGTGGTGTTTCGCCATCGGGAAAGTTTGGGGTTTCGGTGAAAGCACGGACCACGGAAGGGTCCGGGGTCCACCGGTGGGGCCACCTATCCGGAGGGCCCCATGGGCCAAAGGGGAAGGAACCAGCCCACAGGGGCTGGTGCGCCCCTAGGCCCACCCCGCGCCTAGGGTTGAAACCCTAGGGGTGGGGCGCCCACCGGCTTGGGGGCACTCCACCCCTTGTCGCCGCCCCCGAGATTGGATCTCGGGGCCGCCACCTGTGGGGCCTATATAAAGGGGGAGGAGGGGGCTGCTGTACCAACTCCCAAGGCGCAGCCCTCCCTCCCCAACACATCTCCTCCTCCATAAGAGCTCGTGAAGCCCTCGCCGAGTCTCGCTTCTCCACCATCACCACGCCTGTCGGCTGCGGTGGAGCTGTCTTCCTCAACCTCTCCTTCCCCTTGCTGGATCAAGAAGGACGTCGCTCGTCCCGTACGTGTGTCGAACGCGGAGGTGCTGTCCGTTCAGCACTTGGGCATCGGTGATCTGAATCACGTTCGAGTACGACTCCATCATCACCTTGCAAGCTTCCGCACGCGATCTACAAGTGGTATGTAAATGAAATCTCTCTCCCGTTACTCGTTGCTTAGATGAACTCATAGATGGATCTTGGTGAAGCCGTAGGAAAAATTTTAATTTTCTGCAACGTTCCCCAACAGTGAGGGCTATGGGTTCCCAAGAGATCAACTATAGTAGAATAGACTCTTGGTAGCATCTTCATACTCCCCATTGGAACCCCTTGCATGAGGTATAGCCACCATGAATGAAGACAACAAGCATGACATAGAGTATTACTCCTCGCCGGAGGCCCTATCCTGGGTAAATTTTGTGTGCGGGCTCCGTTCTGGTACTTCTGACCACGTTTGCCACCCTACCAGGGGTACTGACTATTTTTCGTTCCATCAAGCAAGAAATATCAAAATACATTCTTTAGTGCATTTCTGCGGGAAATGGGCTCAAACATGGAAGAAAACATCACATAGAAGGACACACCAAGTGTTGAAACTAAGGCAAAGCAAATGGAGTCGCCAAGAGGGAAACAGAGGAGAAAGCGGTGCATGGTACAACTACTTGCGCTGGTACATGTGCTCGTACCACTTGTCGTCGATGGCGTGGTGTCCAACCAAGCACACTGAGGCCAAGTCTCATTGGCAACAGAGAGCCGCCCATCGATGAAACAAAGAACCAGGAGCCATATCGGCAACCACCTACTAGGATGTTTTTTACCATTGATGTTGGCATCATTGTGCCAAGTTGGTTAGGTAGATCATGCTTAGTTGGAGGGCCAACCTGGGTGCAGAGCTTATAACTCCTATGGGACCCCCACTCGACCAGATTGGAGAGTTGATTGTGCTTGTAGACGCCCTGGTCTCTCGGATGATGAGTGGCTCAAGCACTATACCCTTGAGGCCTGCCTTATGAAAATCTGCAAGAGTGAGGAGTTTTATAGCAGCCTCGCAGGGGCCAAAATTGGCTCTTGAAGGGGGGCGCCAACACCACCTATTTTCACTCCATTGCGAATGGGCAATGTCCGAAGTGCTCAATCCTTGTCTGTGGGATGGGGATGCACTACTAGGGAAAAGCCTATACACAGAATCTTATCTGCAGCGCGCTTCAAAATACCACGCTATCTGCTACTTAGCAAAGAAGATGTCCGCCAAACGCGCCATCGACTTGGAAGTAGCAGCAGCGCTTGAGGCATACATCGCCATCGCTATAGTTGCCATGACCTTGGCCCCCCGCTAGCTATAGCAGTAGCGCATTACACTGTAGAGCGCTACTGCTACTTACGTTAGCTGTAGCACTTTTTGTCAAACGCGCTACAACTATCCCTACCTTATCCCCACGGAGGACCGCGCTTCACACTCACACTCACTCTCGCCGCGACAACCGTCGTCGTCCGTCGCCGCCGCCGCCGCCACCGTTCGTCCTCCGCCGAGGTACTCCCCTCCTTCCGTCCCTCCTCCATCCTCCTCGCACATCCTCCCCTCCGCTGCCGCCGCCCTCCTCCTCCGCCGCCTCCTCCATCCGCTCTGACCGCCCTCCTCCTCCTCCGCCATGGCAGCCCGCCTCCCACCGCCTCGACCTCGCCGCCCCTAGCTACCTCTCCGTCGCCCCCCACCCCCTGCCACTAGTTAGTACTAGATTTAGTAGTAGATGTTAATTTAGGGTTAGCTAGTACTAGATGTTAATTTAGTAGTAGTAGATGTTAATTTAGCTTAGTTAGTACTAGATTTTTAGTAGTAGTAGTGGTAGTTGAACTACTTTAGTTGTAGTTGAACTAGTTTAGTAAGTAAATTAATAAACTAGTTGAACTAGTTGAATTAATGAACTAATCTATTTTTAGTAAGATAATTAATATAACTAGTTGAACTACTTTATTTTTAGAAAGAACTAGTTTTTTCTATTTATAGTAAGTTTATATTTAGTAAGAACTAGTTGAATTAATAAAACTAGTTGAACATGTTTTGTTGCTAGTGATAACTTATATGGTTTCAGTGACCTCTGTCGTCCCGTCACCGACCCCTCCGACAACCCCGCCGTCATCCCAGTCACCGACGCACCCCTCCGACATCGAGGTGAGACCAGCCAAATATCCTTGTATATTTTGTGTTGTTGCTCAAATAGGATATGTGGTTGCCCAAGTGGCCGTTCATGTTCAGTTTACATCTCCGAGTGGCCTATGTTTTGTCGGAGTGTTGATTAATTTCCGTTCCGGCAAATTTCAGGCGCTCGATATGTCCTTTTTTAGCAAAGGTCTTGCCGGATTTTGTCGTGAATTCTGACATGACTTGTGCTAGAATATGTACAGAAACTCCCGATGGATTGTGTGCCTCATCTGATGTGTCTGCATGGTCGCCTCTCAGTTCTGAACATACTGCCAGGTAAATCTAGGGAGCTCACCTGTGCATATCGGATTTCTAAAAACCGTGAACACATGATCATCAGAGTATGGAAGAAATGTATGGACATTCGCAAGGAGGTTCTTGGAAGTAACATTCAGCGAAAGGCAAGAATGGGAGACAGGCTAATCTCCATTCTCCATAATGGAGAGTCAGGGGCTATCTTGTTTTTGTTATTTTACCTTAGAAAATGTAGTAGGTCTTAATCGAATGTAATAGGTCCTATGAAGTACAATATGTTTATTATGTGGTAATGTGTTAGAGTTGATAATGATGATCTTGAGGAGGTGTTATGTGATGTCAATGATGAAAACGATGATATTGAGGAGGTGTTATATGACAATGATGTATTATGATGCTAAGTTGTTAATGATATGATGATGATGATGATATTATTATATCATTGGGTGAAAGAATCATGGATTAGTTTCAAGTGGATGGACATCCACTTGAAACTAGTCCACTGTTCTTTCACCCCATGATGTAATAACTCATTATGATGTAAAACAATCTCTAAATTCCTGTTGTATGAAAACTTGTGTAAAGGTGTATGAATACAACATGAAAGCGAAAAGAAATAAAATACTAAATAGTAGTAGTAGCTGGTTAGGAGAAGCGCTACTACTAATTAATAAAAGAGCGATGTTCTAAAGAACTGCTGCTAGTAAGTCAATTTAGCAGTAGCGTGCGTCAAGCCGCGCTATTGCTAAGCATTAGCTGTAGCGCCTTATCAGTAGAGCTTGTGCCCGCGCTACTGATAGGCCCAAAACCCGCGCTGCTGCTAGGCTTTTCCCTAGTAGTGATGTCCTCCTTGAGCAGGATGGGGAGATCGTCTCACATATTTTCTCCTTCTATAACAAACTCTTGATGGTGAACCCTGTTATGGGGTTTCTCTGGGAAAGGACTCGCAATCAGCAGCCAGTGTGTCAGCCATTGAGAATGTGTAGCTAACTGTGCCATTCTTGCTAGAAGAGGTAGGGCGGGTGATTGATGTTATGAATGCTAGCTCGGCACCTAGCCCCAATAGCCCACCAATGGCCTTATTCTAGAAATTCTGGCCAGAGCTCTAGCAGGTGATCATGTTGATGTTCCATGAATTCCATATTGGGACTCTCAATATGGCACGACTAAATGTTGGTGTCAATACCCTGATCCCCAAAATAGTTGGGGCGGCAGATATTCGGCACTACAGGCCGATTAAGGTGATTAATGTGCTCCCGCAAATTTTTGCGATGGTGTGTACTACGCGCGTTGCCCTGGTGGTGGAATGCCTCTCACACCCTTATGAGACTGTGTTCGTATAGGGCTGCCATATCCATGAAAGGATTCTAGACATTCATGAAATTGTGCATGAGGTTAGGAAACACCGTCATAAAGGCATCTTCCATAATCTACACTTTCAGAAGGCGTATGACTACCTTGTCTAGCATTCCTTCGCTTGGTGCTCAAACAGAAGGGGTTCGATGATCACAGGTGTTGGTGGATCATGTTGTTGGTTAGGAGGAGTAACACCGCCACTAATATTCATGGGGAGGCAGGCCCTTCTTTAGGTCTTCTCGGGGGTTAAGGCAGGGAGGTCCTATCTCCCCCCCCTCCTTTTTAATCTTGCGATCGATGCCCTTCCGGCTATCCTAGATAAGGCAAGGATTGTATCCCACGTCTCTGGGGTGGTGGGGAATCGTATCATAGGTGGTGGTGTGACACATCTTCAATATACGGATGATACCATGATTATAGTGGAGGGTTCGGACCTTGGTATCATTAACCTCAAGTTCCTCCTTCTGTGCTATGAATCCATGTTTATTCTTAAGACCAACTTTGACAATACCAAAGTGGTGGTCTTAAGGTACTCCGTTGAAGAGCAGAAGCGGATTGCAGACAAATTAAACTACATGTTATCTTTTTTCCCATTACTTACATAGGGATGTTGTTGGCTGACTCGAGGGTACCTGTGTATAAATTTGACCGGTTTATTGACTCCTCCAAATCTAGTATTCCCATGTATATGAGTATTACAAGAGTTCCATAGCTCCTTTGACCGGAAGGGTTCCATAGCTCCTTTGACAAAGACCTCTCCCGTTTCTTCTGGCAAGCGACAGATGACCAGAAAAAACACCGTATGGTCAAGTGGGTTGATGCCTGCATGGCAAAGATTGGCATCTGCATATCCCGTTGCATGAATGTTTCCTTAAGCTTAGATGGTTCTCGAAGATACCGCATGAGGAGGTCGTATCTAGTCTAGGCTAACTATCTGCAAGGCGACCCTTCTTACTTATGAGCAAAGGGAAGGGTCTCAATTCTGGAAATCCATCCAGCTGATCAAACATGTGATCCTCAATGGACTCTCTATATCTATCACGTGGGTTGGCGTCTCACCATTGTGGACAAAGTTCTCCAATGTCTTCTCTATCCGCACAGATCCGATGGTGTTAGTTTCCATGGCGGCCCACAATGGCCACTGGAACATCTTCTTTCGACGGACATTTGGGCCCGTGGAGACCACTGAGTGGGCCAACTTGCAAGCTGCCCTCTTGCCGGTGCTCACGGATTATCCAGACACAATGTCTTGGCAGTTGGCCGCTCAAGGATCTTCTCAGTTGCCTTAGCATACCATGCCTTATGCCGGCCGTCTCTCTACTAGACCTTTTAACTATGGTAAACACCCATACCAACAAAGATCAAGATTTTTTGGTAATTTCTATATAGGACCGGCTCCCATCTGGCATAGAGGTGATCAAGTGGGGCACGGCCTTGGTGATGGGTTGTGCCCCCTTCGTGTGTTTCAGAGACGAGAACACACATCTTCGGTTGCAATGCAACAATATTCCTGTAGAGCTTTGTCCTTGAGGCTCTAGGGCCTGACTGGGAGGCCCTAGATGTGGTCGGGTTCCTACAGGACCGAGCCAACCAGACTGGGAGGAGGTGAGGCCTCTTCTGTCTTCTATTCACGGCGCTAGCTTGGACTCCATGGACGTCGTATAAGAAGATGGTGATTGAAAGGATCTTTCTTAGGCAGGCCTATGACTCTATCTTCAAACCTCTTTCATTTTTGCAACATTGGCACCAACTCTCTAGACAGCGGGATCGCGACTGGCTTGGACTCATGGTGGAAGAGCTCAGTACTACCGTGTGACTTCTTGCTTTTCCAATGATCACCTGAGCTTTCGGTCACTTGGTGATATTTTTTCATCTTTCATTCTAGGTATGTTTGTGTTGTTACCCTAGCAGACTACTTAATTTTTTCTGTTGTACTTGAATTTGTTGTATGGATGTGTTGGTTGCTTTCTTTATTCTTTATAAAGGGGTGAAACCATGTTTTGTTAGGAATCATTGTGTAGAAACCCGAGTTCATAGTATGACTGAAATAACATATAGTTGTGCTGAATGTAGTATTGTTGTCTGGTTCCATAGAGTGTCCTCATATATCAAGGATATTTTGCCTCTCGATTGTAACTCTATCATTTTGGAATAAAAAAGACTGGAACGACATTACGCGCAAAGAAAAAGACTAAAACGACATGTTTTGTGCTCCCTTTACCCAAGTGATGAGACCAGTGACCATATTATGTTAACTGTCACTTTGTGGCACTAATCCGTAGTTGCATCTATTCGTGGCTGGGTGTTAACTGGGTTCCCACTTTTGTTCAGTTAATACCACCAGTTAACTCCTTGTTTGGTCAGTTAAAACATCTATTTTGGTATAATTTTGCTGCTGTTAGTTGGGATTTCTGGACAATTAGAAATAAATTTACCATCGAGCATTTCTTTCCCTCAAAACATGCTGACATTATCTTCAAATCTTTTGTCTAGCAGTGTAAGCTGCTGGTTAAAAGTTGTGATTTCGACACGACGGAGCTGCTGATCTCTCGGGTTCGAGCTACTACAAATTCCTTAGCTCTAAGAGCGCAGGCTCTGTCGACGTAGTTGGTGTGGTGTCGTAGCTATCTTTACCTACAAGGCTTTTTTTGGCTTCCAGAATAAGCTGCCCCCCTACCTAGCTTATTCTTGAAGCCCAACCAAAATTTTCTTTTTAGAAGCTTACTAGTCAAGTCTTAACTACTAGGCTTCTAAAAAAATAAATTTGGTTGGGCTTGTACAATAAGCTGGGTAGAGGGCAGCTTATTTCAACTTATTCTAGAAGCCAGCAAAAGAATTGGCCCTAATAAACCAGCGATTGCTTCTGGTCGTACGTAGTCGCCAATTTTGCGAAAAAGTCCCTACGGTTTTCGATATTCAACACGCGGTCCTTTTTAAAGTGGAAAAACTTTTCGACACAGATCCGGCCCGCGCAGCCCGAGTGCCGCCGCTCCCGTACGCCGCCACCACCAGCGCCCAGAGAGCGCCTGACCCCGAGCTCCTTCTCCCGTGCGCCTCCTCCCCGGCCTTCCTCGTGAATCATCCGGCGACCGACGCTGCCGCCGGTGACTCCCAGGTCACGCCACCGCTCCCCTTCCTTCCCCCCCCCCCTCTCTCTCTCTCTCCTTCTCTCCAGGAGCTCAGCGCCAATGGACAGATCCGGCACCTCCCTCCCACATCTGCGCGCCCTCCACCTCCTCTACCCAATCTGGCACCTCCCAACCCGCCATGACCTCCAACATGGCGCCAACCGAGATCCTGTTCTCCGTCGACGCGTCGTCATCGCATGAGGACTTGGACGCCTGGCTCGCTGACAACCTCCCCCAAATCCTACAGGAGGTTCAGGTACAACATCTACTTGATTAATTTCTGAATTCCACTTTTTTGTGCATGTATATGCAATTGAGGGAGACTCTTGTTGATGATCTTGTGTGCCAAATCTTACATGGACAGTTTGAATGTGTGATACATTGTGTGATCCAGCGACAAAATTCAGTTAGTGGTGCTATGTATCAGTCAAGGGAATGGTGTAGAGAAGAGAGAATGAGGACAATATATACAAAGTGAGTGGGAGAGTGTGAGTGATTAATGAAGGGGTATAGGCTTTGTACTATTACACACAGTACATTGTACAAATAAGGAAGTGGGCAGTGTGCTATCTTTGTTGTGAAAAGGGAAGATTTCTTTCCTGACTCATGTAGTACAGTACTGGTGGATCGATGATCTAATGATCATATGAATGATTAATGGAGGATAACATAGTATTGTTGTAGAGGTGTCGACAGCTGCAGTATTTGAATCTAAACATGTGATACATGAAAGAGCTATTTTGGGTTAGATAATTATTTGCTTTTGGGTATAGAGTAATTATTTTGGTACATGGCTTATGTCTCAGTATGTACTATGTAGCTTAGTCCCAGCAAAAGTGTGAAACCTTGTGTATTTGTTCTGCAATCCTGGTGATGATTTTTTTGCAGATCTAATAAGATAGGTGAATTTGGGCTGGCCGAAATATAGGAGTGTGCTGCGTGCTGCACCAGGTTTGGATGCGGCAATCAAGACCATGGCTCGGCTTGGGGAGCATCAAGCATCGACTGATGTGAAGAGGCCAAGGTGAGCTTCTCCGGTCCAATCCCAATCTGATTCAGGAGAGCATATTCTTAAGGTTGTCATTTCACTTTATGGATAGGTTAAACTATTATTTGCGCCCATGAAGATGCATCAGATTGAGATTGCATTCTCAATGTCTTCCATATTTTTTTCTCTATACAATTATTTCATTTCTGGATTTGTTGCAGATTCAAGGATTTAAATTGTCAAGATATATGATTGTTGGGGATTCAGTACTGTGCCATTGTATTTAAAATTTTGAATGAGCTGTCTGCCATTGTTCATATCACATCTTCCTTTGCTAGACCATGTGAGCTGATTCCAACTTTGGCCTCAAGTTGCTCCTGCTTATGACAAGTGGTTAGTTTTATGGGTTCAGGTATTGATAAGCACCATCCTTGGTTTAGTTCATATGTCTTGAATTATTTTGATCATTTTGGTAACATCAAACTGGGATGCATAGAAGTATCTGCTAATTGGGTTTGACCTTTTTGAGGAATGCTACTACAACACTTCAAAACTACTAGGCTGTTTTCATCAGCAGCATACATCTGACCACATGATGGAACTCTGTAATACAAGAGTGTACGATGCATTCCTAAGATTCTAAGGGATACCTCACTAGTAGAAAAAGGGTCTAATGTGCAGCTCATTAGTCCCGGTTTGAAATTGAGCTGGCACTAATGTGACCATTAGTGCCGGTTCCAACGACTAGGCGGGCCGCTCCCTTTAGTATCGGTTCGTGCGGAACCTTTAGCACCGGTTTGTGCCACGAACCGGTACTAAAGTGTGTGGTGGCAGGATGTTGTCAGACTGGGGCCCGTCTAGCACCTTTAGTACCGGTTCTTGCCACGAACCGGTACTAGGCATGAACCGGTACTAAAGGGTGTGGTGGCACGATGTTGTCAGACTGGGGCCCATCCAACACCTTTAGTACCGGTTCTTGCCATGAACCGGTACTATAGGTCATCCTGCATATAAACCCTTCGTCCATCTTGCTCTGTTCTTCCCCCTTTCCCCTCTCCTCTTCCCTGTTCTTCCTCTTCTCCCCTCGACCTCATCACACATTTTGCCCAAATTTTGTCAAGATTTGTAGGCCCCCATCCATTCAAGTGATCACAAAGGTTAGCAACTTTGTCCTTTCATCTCTGATTGCTAGATTAGCTCTTGCAATGCTTTATATAGTGATTAATTTGTGGGTTTTAGTAATTTGGGAGGAATTATATGTGGTAGTATATTTGATTTATATGCAATTTGAGCTTAAAATAACTCTTAGTTTGCATAAGTAGGTGTGGTTTACTTAGTGCCTTCCTGTCTCCGTTGTAACCACCGACGATCGTCTGCACCGACCCGTCGCCGACACCACCTTGTGGTGAGCCTCTTGTTCTTATCTTTTTTATATAAAAAAAATCATGTTCGTGTGATTTAGATATATATAGTTACTTGTATAATTATCTTACCCGTATGTTGTTTGTTATACATAGTGCCATGGTTTTGATATCCGTCCCCGTCGGCCCTCGTCCGAGTTATGATTCGGATGTGGTATATTCTCTTTTAAAACTATTTGTTGCATTTCATGTTTATGACAAATTGTGCCCATCAAGTTGACATAGATATTTTTATCTAGGAGGTATGTGAACCAAAAATTCCAACCGACCTTATTGTCGAGAGGTTAAATTTATTTGAAAGAGAAAACAAGTATTTGAAAGAAAAATTGAAAAGAATTGAGGGGGAGAAGATGGAATTGGAGTTGCATGTTGCCGCTGTCGTCGATGATCACAAGATCAAGATGGAGAAAATGCGGTTAAAGATTAGAATGATTAGAAAATATGCCATTGATAGTGTGGCTTGGTATCATTGTGTTGTTGGATCAATTGTTACCTTAGTTGCGATCTTGATCGCATTTGTTGTTGCATTTAAATTCTTTAGCTAGAGAGTTATTTGTATGTTGCATTTAGGTGTTGTATATGAACTTTATGTATGAACTTGTATTAATTTGGTCTATTCGGTGGTGTGTAATGAAGATGCGCCGGCAATGGATGTACGATGACCGATGCTCTCCCTAGTTCATTGATGGCGTGCATACTTTTCTGATTGCGGCTCAGGAAAACAAGCGGGCGGATGGTTTTATGCCTTGTCCATGTGCTGGCTGTGAGAATTGTCACAATTACTCTAACTCAAGAACCATTCACGTCCACCTGTTTGAGTCCGGTTTCATGCCCCACTATAATGTTTGGACCAGGAACGGAGAAAGTGGGGTTATGATGGAAGACAATGAAGAAGAAGAGGACGACGATAGCTATCCTGGGCATGGGTTCCCTGAATACGATGATACAACAATGTGGGAAGAAGCTGAGCCGGCCATGTGGGAAGAAGCTGAAGAAGAGGCATGAGATGAGCTTGCTGATGATCTAGGTCGGGCCATTGCCGATGCAAAGAGAAACTGCCCAAGTGAAAAGGAGAAGAAGAAGTTGCAGCGCATGTTAGAGGATCACAAGAAATTGTTGTACCCGAATTGCGAAGGTGACAAGAAAAAGCTGGGCACCACACTGGAATTGCTGCAATGGAAGGCAGAGAATGGTCTATCTGACAAGGGATTTGGAAAGTTGCTGGTAATGATAAAGAATATGCTTCCAAAGGACAACGAATTGCCTGAGAGTACGTACGAAGCAAAGAAGGTTGTCTGCACTCTAGGTTTAGAGGTGTAGAAGATACATGCATGCGCTAATGACTGCATCCTCTACCGCGATGAGTACGAGGATTTGAACGCGTGCCCGGTATGCGGTGCATTGCGCTATAAGATCAGCCCCGATGACCCTAGTGATGTCGAGGGCGAGCGCCCTAGGAAGAAGATTCCTGCGAAGGTGATGTGGTATGCTCCTATAATTCCATGGTTGAAACGTTTGTTCCGAAGCAAAGAGCATGCAAAGGCGATGCGATGGCACGGAGAAGACCGTAAGAAAGAAGGAAAGTTGAGAGTACCCGCTGAACGTATGGTTTGGTCTAAGCGCCGATGGCATTAATCCTTTTGGGTAGCAGAGCACCAACCATAGCACGTGGCATGTGACTCTATGTTTGTATAACCTTCCTCCTTGGTTGTGCATGAAGCAGAAGTTCATGATGATGCCAGTGCTCATCCAAGGCCCTATGCAACCCGACAACGACATTGATGTGTACCTAAGGCCATTAGTTGAAGAACTATTACAACTGTGGAATGGAAAAAGTGTACGTGTGTGGGATGAGCACAAACAAGAAGAATTTGACCTAAAGGCGTTGCTGTTCGTGACCATCAATGATTGGCCTCCTCTTAGTAACCTTTTAGGACAGACAAGCAAGGGATACCGCGGATGCAAGCACTGTTTGGATGATACTGACAGTATATATTTGGATAGTTGTAGGAAGAATGTGTACCTGGGACATCGTCGATTTCTTCCGAGCAGGCATCCCGTAAGAAAGAAAGGCGAGCATTTCAAAGGTGAGTCGGATCACAGGACGAAGCCTCGCC
Organism: Aegilops speltoides; assembly: GCA_021437245.1. Classification (NCBI taxonomy): domain Eukaryota; kingdom Viridiplantae; phylum Streptophyta; class Magnoliopsida; order Poales; family Poaceae; genus Aegilops; species Aegilops speltoides. Next base: position 51,919,267 of record CM038146.1, read on the forward strand.
ACCGTATAGTGCTGATGTACATGATATGGTCAAGGATTTGAAGGTAATCTTTGGAAAGGGTCCTGGCGGACAACCTGTTCCGAAGGACGCTGACGGACGCACACCCATGTGGAAGAAGAAATCTATATTTTGGGACCTACCCTATTGGAAAGACCTAGAGGTCCGCTCCGCAATCGACGCGATGCACGTGACAAAGAATCTTTGCGTGACCCTGCTTGGCTTCTTGGGCGTGTATGGGAAGACAAAAGATACACTGAAGGCACGGGAGGACCAGCAACGTATGCACGGAAAAGACAGCATACATCAGGGTCAGGCGAGCTACGCTCTTACCAAAGAAGAGAAGGAAATCTTCTTTGAATGCCTGCTCAGTATGAAGGTCCGTCTGGCTTCTCGTCGAATATAAAGCGAATAATAAATATGGCAGAGAAAAAGTTCCTGAACCTAAAGTCTCATGACTACCACGTGATTATGACGCAACTTCTTCCAGTTGCATTAAGGGGGCTTCTACCGGAAAACATTCGATTAGCCATTGTGAAGCTATGTGCATTCCTCAATGCAATCTCTCAGAAGGTAATCGATCTAGATATCATACCAAGGTTACAAAATGATTTGGTGCAATGTCTTGTTAGTTTCGAGTTGGTGTTCCCGTATTCTTCAACATCATGACACACATCCTAGTTCACCTTTGCGAAGAGATTAACGTTTTGGGTCCCGTATTTCTACACAATATGTTCCCCTTTGAGAGGTTCATGGGAGTCTTGAAGAAATATGTTCATAATCGTGCTAGGCCAGAAGGAAGCATCTCGAAGGGCGATGAAAATGAGGAGGTCATTAAGTTTTGTATTGACTTTATTCCTGACCTTAAGATGATAGGTGTTCCTGAATCGCGGCATAAGGGCAGACTAGATGGAAAAGGCATGCTAGGAGGGGATCAAATAATATGTATGGACGGGCATTCTCTCACTGAAGCACAGTACACAGTTCTACAGAATTCCGCCTTGGTGGCTCCGTATATGGAGAACACAAGAATTTTCTTCACTCCAAACACCCGGAGCAGTCTGACGACTGATACGTCTCCGTCGTATCTACTTTTCCAAACACTTTTTCCCTTCTTTTGGAATCTAACTTGTATGATTTGAATGAAACTAACCCGGACTAACGCTGTTTTCAGCAGAATTGCAATTGTGTTGTTTTATGTGCAGAAAATAAAAGTTCTCGGAATGACCTGAAATTCCACGGAACACCTTAGAAAAAACAATAAAAAATCCTCGCAAAAGATGAAGACCAGGGGGCCCACACCCTTTCCACGAGGGTGGGGGGCGTGCCCCCTACCTCATGGGCCCCCTGGTGGCCCTCCGACACTAACTCCAACTCCATATATTGGCTTTCGGGGAGAAAAAAAATCAGAGAGAAGAAATCATCGCGTTTTACGATACGGAGCCGCCGCCAAGCCCTAATCTCTCTCAGGAGGGCTGATCTGGAGTCCGTTCGGGGTTCCGGAGAGGGGGATTCGTCGCCGTCGTCATCATCAACCATCCTCCATCACCAATTTCATGATGCTCACCACCGTGCGTGAGTAATTGCATCATAGGCTTGCTGGACGGTGATGGGTTGGATGAGATTTATCATGTAATCGAGTTAGTTTTGTTAGGGTTCGATCCCTAGTATCCATTATGTTCTGAGATTGATGTTGCTATGACTTTGCTATGCTTAATGCTTGTCACTAGGGCCCGAGTGCCATGATTTCAGATCTGAACCTATTATGTTTTCATGAATATATGTGTGTTCTTGATCCTATCTTGCAAGTCTATAGTGACAATAATCGGGACCACTACTGGTGATGACAATAGTTTGAGGAGTTCATGTATTCACTATATGCTAATGCTTTGTTCCGGTTCTCTATTAAAAGGAGCCCTTAATATCCCTTAGTTTCCAATAGGACCCCGCTGCCACAGAAGGGTAGGACAAAAGATGTCATGCAAGTTCTTTTCCATAAGCACGTATGACTATATATGGAATACATGCCTCCATTACATTGATGAATTGGAGCTAGTTCTGTGTCACCCTATGTTATGACTGTGACATGAAGAACCGCATCCGGCATAATTATCCATCGCTAATCCAGTGCCTACGAGTTTTCCATATACTGGTTCTCGCTTATTTGCTTTTCCGTTGCTACTATTACAATCACTACAAAATACCAAAAACATTACTTTTGCCTTCTTTACTTTTGTTACCGTTACCACCACTGTCATATTACTTTTCTACTAAACACTTTGCTGCAGATACTAAGTTTCTAGGTGTGGTTGAATTGACAACTCAGCTGGTAATACTTGATAATATTCTTTGGCTCCCCTTGTGTCGAATCAATAAATTTGGGTTGAATACTCTACCCTCGAAAACTGTTGCGATCCCCTATACTTGTGGGTTATCAAGACCTTTTTCTGGCGCCGTTGCTGGGGAGCATAGCTCTATTCTTTGAGTCACTTGGGATTTATATCTGCTGGACACTATGATGAACTTGAAAGACGATCGAACTACTATTTTGCCCTCAACTACGCAGGGAGGTAAGGGACTGCCATCTAGCCTTGCACTAGATTCTCCTTCTGTTATGAGTAAGTTTGCGACGCCTAAACCTACTACTGCTATAAATTCTAATATGTCGCATGTTATTGATGATGCCACTTCTGTTATGCATGATACTTATGATGAAACTACTTCTATGCTTGATACTACTGTGCCCCTTGGTGAATTTCTTGATGAGCAAATTGCTAGGTCTAGAGAAATAGAAATTATTGAACCTGAATACGATGATGTTAGTGATGATGAAAATATGCCTGCTATTCCTGAAGGTTATCTTTTTTATGTTGAATCTTCTGCAGCTATTCTTGCTTGCCAGGATAGACATGAACTTAAGAGGTTGCTAGTTAAATGGAGTAAAGAATCTTTTAGAGATAGGATGAGACCCGACCCTGCTTTTGCTTCTTCACCTATATGTGTTCCTGATCAGGATTATTATGATTTTTCTGTTGATCCAGATATAATTACTTTGGTTGAATCTGATCCTTTTTATGGCTATGAATCTGAAACTATTGTGGCACATCTTACTAAGTGCAATGATATAGCTGCCCTGTTTACTAATAATGAGAGATCGCGCAACCTTTATATACTCAAAATATTTCCGTTCTCATTAAAGGGTGATCCTAAGATATGGTTTAATTTTCTTGACCCTGGTTGTGTCCAAAGTCCCCAGGATATGATTTATTACTTCTCTGCTAAATATTTCCCTGCTCATAAGAAACAAGCTGCTTTGAGGGAAATATACAACTTCGTGTAAATTGAAGAAGAGAGTCTCCCACAAGCTTGGGGGAGGCTTCTCAAGTTACTTAATGCTTTGCCTGATCATCCTCTTAAGAAACCTGAAATATTTGATATCTTTTATAGTGGACTAACTGATGCATCCAGAGATTACCTGGATAGTTGTGATGGTTCTCTTTTCAGGGAAAGAACACCGGATGACGCTGAAATTCTATTGAATAATATGTTGGCAAATGAAAATAATTGGGCACCTCCCGAGCCACCTCCTGAGCCAGTTCCTGAGCCAACTACTAAGCCTATTCCTAAACCAACTCCGAAGAAGAGAGGTGTTCTATTTCTCAGTCCCAAAGATATGCAAGAGGCAAAGAAACCTATGAAAGAAAAAGGTATTAAAGCTGAAGATGTTAAGAATTTACCTCCTATTGAAGAAATACATGGTCTTAATTTACCGCCTGTTGAAGAAGTATATGATCACAATTACTTATTTACTGAAGAACCTCCCGATATCCCGACACAGGTAGTAAAGGTAAATTCTCTCTATAGATATGATAAAGTTGAAGTCCCTCCTACTAAAATTGCTAGTCATTGCTTGGACGAGTTTGATGACTTTATGTTTAGGCAAGAGGACTTTAATGCTTATTTTGGTAGACAATTAAAACAGAATACCTTTATGATTAAACGCTTGGGTGATTATATGGCTGATATTAGAGGTGAACTTAAACTTGTTAGCAAAAATGCTTCTATGGTTACCACTCAAGTAGAACAAGTACTTAAAGCTCAGAAAGAAGTTCTTGATGAAATGAATAGTAAGAAAAATGATTATGCTGTTAGAGTGGCTACTAGAACTGGTAGAATGACTCAGGAAGCTTTGTATCCTGAAGGCCACCCTAAGAGAATCGAGCAAGATACTCAGAGAAATAATATTGATGTACCTAGTTCTTCTAAGAGGAAGAAAAGAAAATGATAGGACTTTGCAAACTTCTAGTGAACCTATTGCTTTGAACCACCGAGAATCCAAATGATACCTCTATTTTCGATCTTTGAAACACAATCGGTGATGAACATGAACCTAGTGATGATGTTAATGATAATGTTCATGTTGATGCTCAACCTAGTAATGATAATGATGTAGAAGTTGAACCTGCTGTTGATCTTGATAACCCACAATCAAAGAATCGACGTTATGAGAAAAGAGACTTCATTGCTAGGAAACATGGTAAAGAAAGGGAACCATGGGTCCAGAAACCCATGCCTTTTCCTCCGAAACCATCCAAGAAAAAGGATGATGAGGATTTTGAGTGCTTTGCTGAAATGATTAGACCCATCTTTTTGCGTATGCGATTAACTGATGTGCTCAAAACAAATCCTTATGCTAAGTATATGAAGGATATCATTACTAATAAAAGAAAAATACCTGAAGCTGAAATTTCCATCATGCTTGCTAATTATACTCTTAAGGGTGGAGTACCAAAGAAACTTGGAGATCCCGGAGTGCCTACTATACCATGCTCCATTAAGAGAAATTATGTTAAAACTGCTTTATGTGATATTGGAGCCGGTGTCAGTGTTATGCCTTTCTCTTTATATCGTAGACTTGATTTGAATAAGTTGGCACCTACTGAAATATCTCTGCAAATGGCTGATAAATCAACTGCTATACCTGTCGGTATTTGCGAGGATGTGCCTGTTGTAGTTGCAAACGTTACTATTTTAACAGTCTTTGTTATTATTGATATTCCCGAGGATGATAGTATGTCTATTATTCTTGGAAGACCTTTCCTTAATACTGCAGGGGCTGTTATTGATTGCACCAAAGGCAATGTCACTTTTCATGTTAATGGCAGTGAGCACACGGTACATTTTCCGAGGAAACAACCTCAAGTTTATAGTATCAACTCTATTGGAAAAATTCCATCGATTATATTTGGAGGTTTTGAATTTACTCTCCGTACTGTCAAGAAAAAGTATGATATTCTTATTCTTGGGGATTTTCATATCCCCGTTGAACTAACTTAGTGTTATTCGAAATTTCTCCGGTTCCGTGATTATTCGGAATGAGTTTGTTAACAAGACTTGATCAACCTTGTTAGTGGGTTCATTTTGATGATCACGAGATGGATGAAACTAGAAGCACAACCTTCTGTACTCTCTTTATATTTTCTGTTACTTAGTAGAAATAAAGTAAAATAGTATTTTTCTGTCTATCTCCTGACTTATCCGTGCAATATAAAAATACCCCGAAAATAAAAGTCCTCAGAATGCCATGCCAATTTAATATGATCTTTTCGGGAATATTTGAAGATTTACTGTGCAAAAATTACCACGGGGGGAGCTGCCACCTGGCCACGAGGGTGGAGGGTGCGCCCTACCCCCCTGGGCGCGCCTCCTGCCTCGTGGGCCCATGGTGGCCCTCCTCCACTTATTCCTGCACCCATCTTCTTCCTCTGCCTCACACAAACACGAAAAACCAACTCAAGCACGAGTTCCAGCCCACGTTGTTGTGATTTTCGATCTCCTTGCTCAAAGCACCTCTCACGAAACTGCTTGGGGAGATTGTTCCTTGGTATGTGACTCCTCCATTGGTCCAATTAGTTTTTGTTCTAGTGCTTTATTCATTGCAAATTCGTGCTTCATAGGTGACCATGTTCTTGAGCTTTGCATGTCAAATTTATATGGTTCCAAGTAGTTCCAATGCTTTTTATAGGCTCTAGGCACTTATGTGAGTTGTTGCTATCAATTTTATGAAGTTGGTTTACTTTTATTTGAAGTTACTAAAAATTTCAAAAAAAAATTAGAGGAAACAATATGTTTAGGAGGATGTTCCAAGGTGGTCCATCAAGGAAGCAAGGTCCCAGACTTGCAATACGTGATGCTGACGAGGAACCACCAAGAGACGCTCCTGTGAGGCTCTGTGAATGGCCTTCGGAAAATTTTATGAATCGAGCGGGAATCAAAGAAGAATTTAGCGCATATTTGAGTAACGCCGGTCTTGAGGACTTTGAAGCTGACAAATGCCCCCAGTATCATGATCTCACAAGTTCATTTGTGAGGAGGTTTGAATTTTCATCTTCGCGTAATTCTCCTTCAGTCATGTTTGACCTTTATGAAAAATCTTATACCATGGACTTAGAGGATTTTACTTCTGCTTGCAAACTTCCATCTTGGGTTAATGTCAGGGATCCCCCTAAATCTGAATATAGAGACTTTCTTGCTAGAATAACTGTGGGGGAATCTAGAGATATAACACAAGCCACTATAGGGAGCGTTCACTTTCCTACTATACATTATTTTGATCTCTTCATAGGTAGATGCATAAATGCTAAGGATGAAGCATGTCACATGTGTGTCCCTGATCTCAGCATTCTTAGGAGTGTTGTGTTAGCAGACCAATCTTATCATACGGGAGCCATTGTAGCCCGCAGGCTGCATCAGAATAGACATAGCGGAGATTTCTTTGGAGGAATTTATGCAACCCGCTTAGCTAATTCTCTTGAGATAGACATTTGTGAGGGTGATATGGAGTTACCCCCTTCTTATTTAGATTTTGATTCTATGGTTTCCCACCAGTTTGTTGAGAGGACTGAACCACCTCTCCAATATCGACTAATCTTTAACAAACGTCATCATGTTGCTCTTCCTGCTCCTGCCTTCTTCGATTTTCAGACAAATGGAAGATATATTATTACCAAAGAGGAGGCAGATGAGTACGAGAGGAGAGCGGAGGCTGCTCAACGCCATGCTGCAACTCAGGCGGCAGTAGCCGCTGCATCACAGTACGACCCCAGTTTCACCTACGGGTGTCCGCCAGGCTATCCCTGGCAATAGACCAACTTAGGCCAAAAGCCTAAGCTTGGGGGAGTACGTATTTCCCACCAACATTACATTTATGTTCACACACACTCATTGCTAGATGTCGGTGCTCATACTCTTTCACTGTAATATTGATGTTAGTTTAACTTTCTTTTTCCTGCTTTCTTCTTGTGTGTTTGATAAACCTTAAGAAAAAACAAAAAAATCAGTAGCAGTTTATTTTTTTGCTTGTAGTAGAATTAAAAAGAAAACCCCAAAATATTTCCCGTTCTTCTTTTACTTGTTGGGACCATATTGAAAATGCTTAGTTGGTCTTATATGCATGATTGTTTATTTAACTTAGATCCCATATTACTTGTGTTCTCTCTTGAGTTGAATGCTTGCAGATTCCAGCTTAGTCCAATGCACGTGCACTCTTATTATTATACACAGCGTTCGGTCGTGCAAGTGAAAGGCAATAATGATAATATATGATGGACTTATTGGGATGAGAAAAGCTGGTATGAACTCGACCTCTCTTGTTTTTGTAAATATGATGATTCATCGTCCCGAGTCAGCTATTATGAAGTAAACATATTTGCAATGACATTTAGAGATTATAGTTGCTTGTGCCATGCTTGATTAGCTACGAGTTATAATGGTTTACCTTGCATGCCAACATGCTATTAAGATGATTATGATGTGGTATGATGGGATGGTATTCACCTTTAGATGAATTGAGTGACTAGACTTGGCACATGTTCATGCATGTAGTTGAATCAAATCAACATAGCCTTCATGATATTTATGTTCATGGTGGATTATATCCTACTCATGCGTGTATTCGATGTAAATTAATTTTGATGCATGTTTACGACTGTTGTCGCTCTCTCAGTTGGTCGCTTCCCAGTCTTTTGCTAGCCTTCACCTGTACTAAGCGGGAATACTGCTTGTGCATCCAAACTCCATAAACCCCAAAGTTGTTCCATATGAGTCCACTATACCTTCCTATATGCGGTATTTACCTGCCGTTCCAAGTAAATTTGTATGTGCCAAACTCTAAACCTTCAAATAAACATTCTGTTTTGCATGCTCGAATAGCTCATATGTCAACTAGAGCTGCCCTTATCTTCCGTGTTAGGCGGGTTATTCTCAAGAGGAGTGGACTCCGCTCCTCATTCACGAGAAAATGGCTGGTATCCGAGATGCCCAGTCCCATGCTTTATGCAAACTAAATCAAACACTTTTCCAAGCACTTTTGCCCTTGTTTTGGACTCTAACTTGTATGGTTTGAATGGAACTAACCCGGACTGACGTTGTTTTCAGCAGAATTGCCATGGTGTTGTTTTATGTGCAGAAAATAAAATTTCTCGGAATGACCTGAAACTCCACGGAACACCTTAGAAAATACAATAAAAAATCCTCGCAAAAGATGAAGACTAGGGGGCCCACACCCTGTCCACGAGGGTGGGGGGCGCCCTCCCCCTGGGCGCGCCCCCTACCTCGTGGGCCCCCTGGTGGCCCTCCGACGCCAACTCCAACTCCATATAGTGGCTTTCGGGGAGAAAAAAAATCAGAGAGAAGAAATCATCGCGTTTTACGATACGGAGCCGCCGCCAAGCCCTAATCTCTCTCGGGAGGGCTGATCTGGAGTCCGTTCGGGGCTCCGTAGAGGGGGATTCGTCGCCGTCGTCATCATCAACCATCCTCCATCACCAATTTCATGATGCTCACTGCCGTGCGTGAGTAATTGCATCGCAGGCTTGCTGGACGGTGATGGGTTGGATGATATTTATCATGTAATCGAGTTAGTTTTGTTAGGGTTTGATCCATAGTATCCATTATGTTCTGAGATTGATGTTGCTATGACTTTGCTATGCTTAAAGCTTGTGACTAGGGCTCGAGTGCCATGATTTCAGATCTGAACCTATATGTTTTCATGAATATATGTGTGTTCTTGATCCTATCTTGCAAGTCTATAGTCACCTACTATGTGTTATGATCCGGCAACCCCGAAGTGACAATGATCGAGACCACTCCCGGTGATGACCATAGTTTGAGGAGTTCATGTATTCACTATGTGCTAATGCTTTGTTCCGGTTCTCTATTAAAAGGAGGCCTTAATATCCCTTAGTTTCCAATAGGACCCCGCTGCCATGGGAGGGTAGGACAAAGATGTCATGCAAGTTCTTTTCCATAAGCACGTATGACTATATACGGAATACATGCCTACATTACATTGATGAACTGGAGCTAGTTCTGTGTCACCATATGTTATGATTGTTACATGACGAACCTCATCCGGCGTAATTATCCATCGCTAATCCGGTGCCTACGAGTTTTCCATATACTAGTTCGCGCTTATTTACTTTTCCATTGCTACTGTTACAATCACTACAAAATACCAAAAACATTACTATTGCTGTCTTTACTTTTGTTACCCTTACCACCACTGTCATATTACTTTGGTACTAAACACTTTGCTGCAGATACTAAGTTTCCATGTATGGTTGAATTGACAACTCAGTTGCTAATACTTGAGAATATTCTTTGGCTCCCCTTGTGTCGAATCAATAAATTTGGGTTGAATACTCTACCCTCAAAAACTGTTGTGATCCCCTATACTTGTGGGTTATCAACGAATGTATTACATGTGAACAAACGAGTACTTCCGTCGGTTGGTTGCAGACACGTGCCATGGTGATGGCGATATTGAAGATGACCTGTACTTGTTGTCCCAGTTACCATCTTCGAATAGAATGACTCTCAAAGGGTATATAAGATAAATGGGAATACATTTTACACGATCGCCCATGATAAAAAGAGCACCAACCAAAACAGTGGTGTCCGCTTTGATGCAACAACCAACACGGGAAAGGAAACATATTATGGTTACATAGAGGACATATGGGAACTTAACTATGGAGGTGGTTTGAAGGTCCCTTTGTTTCGGTGCAAATGGGTCAATATGACACGAGGCGGGGTAACGGAAGACCCGCAGTACGGAATCACAACAGCGGATCTCAACAATCTTGCGTATGCAGACGAACCATTCGTCCTAGCCAATGATGTGGCACATGTTTTCTATGTGAAAGACATGTCTACCAAGCCGAGAAAAAGAAAAGATAAGGAAGCGAATGGATCATACGATGAGCCAAAGCGCCACATAGTTCTTTGAGGGAAAAGAAACATCGTGGGAGTGGATGACAAGACAGACATTACAGAAGATTATGAAAAGTTTGATGAAATTGCTCCATTCAAAGTGAATATTGATTCGAGCATCCAGTTAAATGATGAAGATTGTCCATGGTTACAGCGCAAAGGGACACACGCGAAGAAAAAGTTTCACACCCAAAGATCCCACACTAGCATGTGATAGGCTTCACCGTCATCACTTTCTTCTGTAGTGACTTTCCAGACTTATATATCTGGAAAGTGCCGCTTCGAACAAACCGGAGGTAATCTTTGTAATAGTTAGAGTACTTATGTGTTTTGGTATTTGAAATGCGAAGAAATTTTATGTGCAAAAACTGGATGCACTTCGTCTACAAATTAGTTCGTCACATAATTCAAATTTAAACTATTCAAATTTGAAAACTACTGGCACTAACAGAAAGTTTGTAATTGTTTGTAACTATAGAAAAAATATTCAGAAATAAATAAATGAAAATAAATAAAGTAGAAAAGAAAAAAACTAAATTTTATTGAGAGAAACACTAAATTAAAAAATTTAAACTATTCAAATTTGAAAACTACTCGCACTAACAGAAAGTTTGTAACTTTTTGTACCTAAAGAAAAAATATTCAAAAATAAATAAATGAAAATAAATAAAGTAGAAAAAGAAAAAAAAACTAAATTTTTGTTGGCACAAAAACTAAATAAAAAAGCCCACCTACTGGGCCATAGCGGCCTGCATACGACTAGAAACCCAACCTGTAGTTGGGCCAGGATGCAGGCCCACTAGCCCAGTAGGCCCAACATGGCAGAGTAGAAGAGGTAGGCCCAGAAGGCCTGCATTGGAGAGGAGCTCAATGCAGTGCCCACGCCGGGGCTTATAAACTGGCTCGGCGCTCCTCGACTAGCGATGTGGGACTAAACCTGTGCACCGCCTGGAGCCAGCGCACCCCCTTTAGTACCGGGTGGTGGCTACAACTGGTACTAAAGGGTGCCTTTAGTACCGGTTGTAGCCACCACCCGGTACTAAAGGGGGTGCGCTTCTCGCTGCTTCGCCTGGCCAAAACAGACCTTTAGTACCGGTTAGTGGCTCCAACCGGTACTAAAGGTAGGTTCTATATAAGAAAACACTTCAAAAAAATTGTCAGTTCTCCCTATGCTTCTTCTCTGCCCCGTCGCCGCTGCCCCCGTCCCGCGGTGTCGCCGTCCCCGTCGCGCCATCGCCGTCCGGCCCCTCACCTCGCCGTCGCCTTGGATCGACATCGCCTCGCCATCGCCATCGCCTCGACCTCGCCAGCGCGTGCTGTGAGCCCCTCCCCCGGCCTCTCCTCCCTCCAATCCACCACGCCGCCGCCGCAGCCGGCCGCGCGCGCGCACACACACAAACACTCACACTACACGCGCGCGAACACACACACACTCACATTTTTTCTGTTTTTAGTTTTTAGTTTTTTCTTTTTTTCTGTTTTTCATACAAAGTTTTAGATGAATTAATTAATTAGATTAGATTAATGTCAAATAGTATATAGAAATGTTAGAAATGTTATAGAAATGTCAGAAATTTTAGAAATGTTAGTTTTAGCTAGATGAATTAGATTAATTTCAAATTGTTATAGAAATGTTATAGAAATGTTAGTTTTAGTTTCTTATAATTTTAGTTATACAAATTTAGAATTTGCATATTAGAAATCACAATCCAATCATTTAAAAAATGTTACTTTTGCGGCGTATTGTATATGTTCTCGACGATGCCCGACCCGCATCCTCGTCGTCGACCCGTTCGCGACGATGTCCTGCTTCAGAGGACCCATGTCCGGGACTGGGCTCCGCCGGGCTGGCACTGGGAGGTGCTACCTTCAGGGGCTCGCCGCTTGGTGAGGAACCCGGGTCCTGTCGTCGACCCTGAGCTCCTTTGGTGGCGTTCCCGTGGGCCACTTTCGGTGCAGAGGGAGCCGGCCTCGCCGGAGGTGGTGCGTCGTCATGTCAGGGAGGAGGACGAGCACGTCTCTCGCTACATGGCTAGTATGGACGTTAGGTTCTCCAATACCTGGCAGGGTCTTTGGGGAGATGACCGGAGCTATGATCCTGTGATGGTTCCTTCTCTTTGGGTGTCCACCGCCCGTGCCTCAGGACCGCGAGTGGCCTAGATTATTCTATAGTATTCGATCTTTATTAGCTAGCTAGCTAGTGATGTATTCGATATATAATATTCGAGACGATGTATTCGAGATTATATATTATTCGAGACAATGCATATTATGTACTATGATTCAGGATTTCCTCTTATTGATTGCATGCATGCATATTGTAATTTGAATACTAAATTGTTCTATATTTCTTCTGGATTTGTTAAATAAAAGTATGGCGGACAATACCGGCAGAGAGGGAGAAGAGGCCATGTTCGGTATCATACGCTACCCTCGCGCGCCAGATAATCGAAATGAAGAAGATGACGACTCCCAATATCTGAACAATACCGGGGAGGGTGATGATATGATATTCGATCACGACGACCGAATTGATGAAGTCATGGACTATGATGGCGAAGAAATTAATGATTATGATGGCGACGAAATTAATGATTATGATGGCGACGAAATTAATGATTATGATGGCAAAGAAAATGTTGATCTTGATAAAACAGAGACCGGCGAGGTATATTTATATAAGCAGGCATTTGGTGATCATCACATGTTTTAAATGATTTGAAGATATATTAACGAATTGATCTTTTTTCTTTTCATTCCGCCGAATCAAACAAATCTTCTACAGGCAGAGTGCGAGGAAAGGGAAAAAAAGTTGAAGCAGGGTGTAAAGTACAACATCGATGCCATCAAAATTAATGGCGAACCATTAGCGCGTAAGAACATTGTGAACAAGTTCGTTCATCAGTGCGGAGTTCTTGTGAAGGATAAACTCCCGATCTCCCTTCCAGAATGGAAAAAGCCATCAAAGCCCTGTCCAGATCTTACTTTTGTTGATGATAGAGCAAAAAAAAGCACTTTGGGAAGAACTCATGGAACATTTCACCCTACCAGATCATTTCACAGCTGCAGATGTGGAGAAAGTCAAGGACGCTGCTCTTAGGAAGATGGCAATTGCATTCAACAACCACAAGAAAACTGTATGGAAGGACTACGTCAAAGCAGGAAAGAAGACTTCAGAATTCAAGGGAACACTGGAGAACCAAAGAGAACATTGGGACGATTTCGTGAAATTCAAGGAATCAGGGTTATCTAAGTAACGGTCCAGAAAAAACAAGGCCAATGCCGCCAAAAAGGAGCAATTCCATAGACTGGGGCCAGGTGGCTACGCGTTGGCAATTCCTAAGTGGGATAAGTCTGAACAAGAGATGCTAGCTGCACAGGTCACTCCAGTTACATTGAGCTGGCCCCCAGGTGCAGAAGTTGGTTCTATGCGCATGGGGGGCATTGGACCCGAAGACATGCATGATCTCGAAGAAGGCATGTCTTAAAGGAGCCGCTGAAAAGTTAGTTCAAGCAATAGAAGAAGCTCGAAAGGGGGTGTTCACGCCCAACAGAGAGAACGGTGAGCTTACGCGCGCCCTGCGAAATTTTGAACACCCGGGAAGAACACGAGGCAAGGGCGTTGTTCCGTGGTATGAGGGCTTTTCTGAGTGGAAAGCCGACTACAGAAGTGCGTGAAGGAAGATGGAGGAGGAGAAGAATAAGAAGGTGGAGGACGAGTTGAGGAAGCAGGAAGCAGAATGGCTTCAAGGCCTAGAATCAACGCACGCGGACTTGGCACTCAAATTACAGAGGTAGCAGGAGTAGATCGACTCGCTTAGCCAGTAAAGGGGGTCTCAGCAGCGGCCGCAGCTAGCGCATGATCCATCATTGGATAGCACCGTCCCATCCATGCCAAGAAGCAGCGTGGGTTTCGCCCCGGGCGACGCACTGCTGGATAGATACCTTGTGGATGACATCATGGAGAACACTAACGGTGAGCTACACTTCAAAATAAAGAACATATCCGTGAAGGCGGCGGACGCCGTTTCTTATAAAAATCCCCTAGGAGCAACCTACCATTGCAGAATGATTCTAGCCGGCTATGCTCGTGTCGTGGTTGATGAGGTGGTGGACCATTATTCAGGGCTACATCTTGACATTCCTGGAGGTGACGAGGAGCAAACACTGGGACAGGCCACACATCGTATCATCCTATGGAGAAAGGATTGCATCATCTTTCGGAGGCCACCGACACCGCATCAGCTAGATCCTGAAATTCCAGGAGGTGACGAGGAGCAGACGACTCACGCTCCTCCAACGCGTGAGGCCACTCCTCACTACTAGGAAAATGGCTATAGATGATATGGCCACTAATGGCGCACCAGACATGTGGTGCGCCACTACTATATAGCAGTGGCGCACCATGTGCTGGTGCGCCATTAGTGTGAAAGACACTAATGGCGCACCAGGCACATGGTGCGCCACTAGTAACAAATTTTTTTCCAAACATACTAACGGCGCACCAGGGCACAGTGCGCCATTACTAGTTCTAACTAATAATGGTCCACCAGCCGCATAGTGCGCCACAACTATATTTTTTTATTTTTATTTTTTGCAAAACTACTAATGGCGCAACAGGGAATAGTACGCTTTTTTTGAGGAATTAACAATGGGAGAGAACTCCCACTGTTTTTCATATATCTATATAAATGGGATGTTTACATAGACATATACAAACACATCAACCCCACCACTCCTGGTTATCACCAGAGAGGGTGGGCAGCTACTCCATACAAGGTGGTAAGTGGTATACTAACTGTATACAATAAGGATATAAAGGAAAAAAAGCGGTGACTCAACCAAGCGCGTCACAATATGCGAGCAGGGACGTTCGACGTGCCACCTTAACTCTATGCTGCAGAAGTCGTAGATCCTGTTTGAACCGAGCAGACCAGGAGTCAACGCTGGGGACAACACCCCTGAAGTGCTTGTTATTTCTTTCCTTCCATATGCTCCATGCAGCGGTGTAAAAGACTTCAACAAAGAACGCGTTCGGCCAGCCTGCTTGTTTGTCGTGGAGCGCAGAGAGCCTATCATGGAAATCACCCCAATCAATATGTATTTTTTCCCAGCACATCTTGCTAAAGTGGCACGTGAAGACCATATGGTCAAGTGTCTCAACTTCTTGCCCATAGAGGAGGCAGGCAAAGTCATCTCTGATGTTATAATGTCGTCTTCGCAGCATATCACGCGTGTTAAGCCTATCATGCAGGAGCAGCCACCCGAACACTTTGATTTTCATTGTGCAGTTGGATTTCCAAAGCTTGCGGAATGCCGGGTGGGCAATTGCAGCGGCAAAGTAGTTGTTGTAGTAATCAATGGGCCTGTAATCCGCTTTGCTCCAAATGTAATGCCATATGTCAGTCATTGCTGTTGGGGGCACTACAAGAAATATGTCAACTTGTGACCACCATTATTGGTCACTGAAAGGTCGCAAATTTCCATTTATGACCTTTTTGTGACCAAAAACAGAAGGTCAAAAGCTAGCGGTCGTAAACTGACTATAGCGACCTTTCTTCTGGAATGGTCAAAGACGTTTACGACCAAAATATTCCTACTGTGGCGTTTTGGTCACTAGCAACCTCCCCCAGGCCATGTAGGCATCCAGCGTGGCAAGCTGACGTGGCACAAGATTCAGCCCGGTCCAATTCGATTTTCTACATGGGCCGAGCCCAACAATTCGGCCCTTTTTATATTTTTTCCATGAATTTTTGGTCAGGATCATGGGCCAAGCCCAATATGGCAGCCTTTTTTATTGTTGGGCCGCGTCCATTTTGGCTAAACAATTTCATTTCTTTTTTATTTAATGGGTCCACTAGTCAGATGGGTCCCAATTGTTAGGTTCTGGTAACAGGTTTCCATTTGTCAGGTAAGTAGGTCCCATCCATCTATCAAGCAGTATTTAGATTCACAGAGACAAAAAACACACATAATACTTAAACAAGAGCAACCAGATCACATAATACAATACTTTACAAGCTCTATCCGTGCCATTACAAAGGGCCATGTATAATACAATACTTTACAAGCTCTACAAGTGTAATATAGTACTACTTCACAAGCTCCTGGACTCGCTGGACTCTCTCATATTTCTATGCAACTTCAACAGGACAAAAACTTTGGTAGTCAGGGCTGGAACCATAATCAGATGAACAACACGCTGGACTCGCTCGACGGCAATAGTCAGGGCTGAGACCAAACAAAACAGCAACATGGCTTCCTCTATCATCCTGTTACATGAATCAGAAAAGAATGAGAAAAACTGGGGCAAATATATTATGAACAGACCGTTCAAGAATAGACCATTCAACATTCAGCTAGTACCATGCTTTTTGTTGTCGAGCTAGTTAAAATGAGATAGTAGTTCATATAAGAAACAGAGACACAATATGAATATGCATGGCACATATGCAGGTTGTGCAAAAAACTGCACTACAACACATTGCACCTAAAACAAAATACCATTCTTCTATCACGACCATACATTCAACTGGCAAGATCTAACAATACTCGTCAGCACACGCATACTAAACTTCACAAAGGCAGGAGAGAATAAAGGGAACCAAGGAAGATACCTGTGGATGATAGTGTCGACGATGATCTGGATTGAAATAGAATTGATGAGGAAGTGGATGGTGTCCATGGTGTGCTTTAGATGCACACAACCATGAGCTTCTTGTTGTTGTTGCATCCGTTCGCTCGATGATGGGTACCAATGCATCCAAGTAGAACAAAACCACCAACATTAACCTAAAGCAGAGCAAGTGTACAGCAAGTGTGAATGTGATACAGTAAAAAATTGCATGCTATGTACATCAAGTTAAAAGGCACAAGTTATACAGTAACCTAAAGCAGAGCAAGTGTACAGCAAGTTGATAAAAGAATGCCCAGTCATGGCATTTGATTTCACAAGAGAAGAATGTGTAAGGTGCAATGTTGTGTACACTTTGTAATTCTATAATAATTTGTAGTGCACTGCGGCTAGAAGCCAGAGTACACTTGAAGCTACGAACTATGCAACAAGCCTGAAACTCCAACAACAAGAAGCAGAGTTGAGTTCCTAGCCATCAGACAAGACTGGAACTCCCAGCATTTGCCTCTTAAATTTTTATATAAAGTGAAAATTCCCAGCAAGGTAGATAGTGATCAACTTGTTGTACAACAAGTGCAGAGCAGCTACACAAGAAAAATACAAGCCCACTGATACTAGTTGTGCACTTTTTTCTTTCGTTCACCACTGATCTGGTCTGTAGTGAAAGTGAAAGCACAGCCAAAAGAAGTTAAAAAATGTTATCAGTTGTAAGAGGATAGAGATGCCACTGGAACTCAGAACAATATCAGATCAGGTTGTTGAAGATGTTGATGACGATGTTGTCGTTGGTGATGGCGTCGATCTGCGGCCCCGGGAACTGCATGTTGATCAGGATCCCCTGCACCGCCGCCAGCATCAGCCCAAGAACAGAGCAAGAGGAAGAGTGCAATGCGGTTGGTTTCCATGGCCGGGCTTCATAACGTCGCTTGTTGCTGTTCCTCCTGTCCTACCTACAGAGACAGAGACGGGGGTGAGAGGGAGGGGGAGATTGATCCACCTGTAGTACTAGGATTACACAACAACTAGTAGCAGAACTAGCAAGAAATAACCAAATTGAGTGTACACCAATATCATATGAATCCGCGACACAATCGAGCAACAGATTCGTAGAAGAACAGCTGTTGCATAAACCGTGAACTCCAGGTGGAGAAATAACCCTTTTCATGAGTATACTAAGCAATAATATGGGTTACAGCTAGTTGATAACTGACACCGTGTAGACCATGATGTGAGTATACTAAGCACTCATATGAGTATTACCAAGGACTTCCATGAAATTATTACCTCAAAGACATACTGGAAAATTAAAACTGCACTGTTTATGCCTCTGATCACATAAAAGCAGCTACCTCCCTTAACAAATTCACATCACTGTCAGTTTTGTGATATTGTTGCATAAATAGCTCTAAGATCAAGTTAATAAATCTATTTAGAATGTAGTGTGTGCAGCAAGAAACTTGATTGAGAAACCATGCTCTGTCTAAGCATAATACTCCTGATTGAGAAATTTGCACGGTTTCCAAATTCCTCGTCCTGCACACGAGTAGCTACAAATCCACCTGAAAGCTACATAGCGCGACTTGCAGCAACCAAAACTAGGGAGCAGACGCCGTGTGTCTAGTAAGAAGAGGAGGAGCACGGAGACGAGGCCGTACCTTGGAGGCGCTCGCGGGGCTTCTCGAGGGCCTCGCCGAGGAACTGGTCGACCTGCGCGACTGGATCGTCCCCGCGCGCGGGGTCCTGCTCCTGCTGCGCGTCCGTGGCCTGGCGGTCGTCGGCGAGGTCGGGCGAGGAGGAGACCCGGCGCGCGGCGGGGGAGGTCGAGGGGGAGGTGGTGGAGGAGGAGAGGAGCAGGCGGCTCATGGCCCCGTCGAGGTCGGCCGTCGCCCACGAGTCCGGCGCCGCGGCAGCAGCAGCCGCCGCGTCCTCCTCCATGCCTGTTGTGCGCAGCCCGATCTGCTCGCGGCTGGCGAACTAGAAGCCAGCGAGGCGGCCGGCAGGGGAAGCGGCCATCGGGGGTCGGGGCTCGACGGCGAGATCTGGGGAGGTGCGCGGCAGGGGGCGAGCGAGCGAGCTGTCTAGGGTTTGGTCCTCTGGTCTGGATTTGCGGGGTGAGGTGAGGAAGAGGAGAGGGTGAGGGAAGGAGGGCACCGCCGCCGGCGACGGGAAGCGAGACAGAGAGAGGGAGATGATGTCGATTTGGATCGGAGAGAGAGAGAGGGAGGGAGACGGCGTCGATCTGGATCGGGGAGAGAGAGTGGATCTGACTCGGGGGCGAGAGGGGAGAGGAGTGGAGTTAGGGTTTCGGTTGGCCCGCTGAGGAGTGGAGTGAGAGTCGTTGGATTCACCTGGTATGGACGGTTCAGATCACATAGAGTGGGGTGATCCGTGAGAAGTGTTCTGATTTTTCTGAGAAATCTGTGATTTAAAATAATTTCCAAGTACTAAAGATAGAGCTATTTTGTGAAGCAACTATTAAAAATATTTTGCAAAGGGCATTATGCAAATTTTCACTCAAGCTAGACCACATTTTATGGATGAGCACTGTCGGTGTCAAAACCGGCGGATCTCAGGTAGGGGGTCCCGAACAGTGTGTCTAGGCGGATGGTAACAGGAGACATGGGACACGATGTTTTACCCAGGTTCGGGCCCTCTTGATGGAGGTAAAATCCTACGTCCTGCTTGATTAATATTGATGATATGGGTAGTACAAGAGTGGATCTACCACGAGATCAAGGAGGCTAAACCCTAGAAGCTAGCCTATGGTATGATTGTTGTAATGGAGGTTATGTCCTACGGACTAAAGCCCTCCGGTTTATATAGACACCGGAGAGGGCTAGGGTTACACAGAGTCGGTTACAATGGTAGGAGATCTACATATCCAGTCGCCAAGCTTGCCTTCCACGCCAAGGAAAGTCCCATCCGGACACGGGACGGAGTCTTCAATCTTGTATCTTCGTAGTCTTGGAGTCCGGCGGATGATGATAGTCCAGCTGTCCGGACACCCCCTAGTCCAGGACTCCCTCAGTAGCCCCTGAACCTGGCTTCAATGACGATGAGTCCGGCGCGCATAATGTTCGGCATTGCAAGGCGGGTTCCTCCTCCGAATAATCCAAAGAAGATCATGAACACCAGGATAGTGTCCGGCTCTGCAAAATAAATTCCACATTCCACCGTAGAGAGAATAAAATGTACACAAGCTCAATCTGCTGACGTATTTTGCGGCATGATGTCACACCACTACCAAGCCTTTACTTGAATCGTTTTTTTCTTATTGTACTGCCTCAGCGCGTTTAGCGAAGCGGTTTCCTTGGCACGTCTTGTCGAAGCAGAGATCGTGTTCCCCTTATTCCGGGATCCTCATCAATACGGACGTCGGTAACCCAACCGCGCCATTGATGGTGGCGCTTGGGAGATAAGCAAGTTTTACCAGGCTAGTGGGGGACGAATAGTCTTCGCCCGCTTATATATAAGGGATAAGGATTCACCTTTTCACCTATGCCTTCTTCCTCCTTTGCTTATCCATCTCTACGCACTCGAGCTCCAATGCCCAAGTTCGCGCATCTCGTCTCGATCTTCTTCGACCACGTCCGGAGCGGGAGGCAAATGGCTGGCCTCCACCGTTAAGGAGGAGCACATCACAAGGATGCGCAGCACCGGGTACCTTTCCGGCGACGTCGCGCACCGGCTGCCCGACGAGGGGCAACTCATCCCCACCCCCGGGCCCCATGAGAGGGTCGTTTTCCTTCCCCACTTCCTCCGCGGACTGGGCTTTCCACTTCACCCCTTTGTCCGGGGGCTCATGTTCTACTACGGCCTGGATTTCCATGATCTGGCGCCGAACTTCATCCTCAACATCTCGGCGTTTATCTGCGAGGCCTTCCTCTGCATCCAGCCCCACTTCGGCTTGTGGCTCAAGACCTTCAATGTCAAGCCGAAGGTAGTGAAGGGCACTCAAGCGGAGTGCAGAGGCGTCATGTTGGGCGAGATGCCCAACGTCCTTTTGTTCGAAGGGGCCTTCGTGGAATCCGTCAATGGGTGGCAGTCGGGGTGGTTCTATATCACCGAGCCGCGCGACCCTACGTGGGCGGCGGCCCCCGAGTTCAGATCTGGAATCCCTACGCAGCTCACCTCCTGGAAAGAGAAGGCTTGCTGTGGGGTAATTCGAAGGAGCTGACGGGACTCCAAGCCTGTATACAGAAGCTGGTGAACAAGAAGCTCAGGCTGGTTAATGTGGTCCGGGTCATGCTCGTTCGCCGGATTCTCCCATGCCAACAACGGGCATTTAATCTATGGGAGTTCAATCCGGAACAACACCAGGCGCTGAGTGGGCTCTTGACCTGACGACGCAAGGCGCTGGAGGTGCTGTTTAAGGGTGCGAAGCCCCGCATCATGACGGAAGATCGCGGATTTCACTCGCAGCGTCCAGCTGACGAGGTAAGTGATTCTACCCCTTTACGGGACACCTGTTGTTAATAGTTCGACCCTAAGCGGGTTTTAATCTCCCTTTTCATTTGACAGGAATGGATGAAGAAGGCCGAGCAGCTCATCTGCCCGGCTCCCATGCCAGAAGACCCAGTGGACGCCCGTCTAGCGGGGCTACTGGTTCCGGCACCGCACGTGGTGCCAGAGAAGAAGGCCAAGAAGGTGGCCACGGGCACTCGAAAGAGTTCCCGTTTTAAGGTGTCCGATGACTCCGAGGTGGACTCCTCCCCCGAAGATGAGGAGGAGGAAGAAGACTCTCTCCCAGAGGAGGGAGAGAGGAAGAGGAAGGCTTCCCCAACAGGGGAGGCCGAAGGGTCCAAGAGGGGAAGAACTATTCCCCCGGACAGCTCCACCAACACCAACGTTGGCGGTGAAGAGTGGCCCTCAAGGCCCCGGCCTCGGGCGAGATCGTAAGTATCCGGATCCCTGAATGATCTGCAATTTCTTTCGTGTCACATAGTGTCCTTCTAATGCCGCATACTGCCTGCAGTCCGGCCGATGATGATCTCCCCGCTTCATCGAGCGGGTCGTTGGCTCCGTCGGATGTGGATTCCATCCCGACTGCCTCCACCCCTCGCGCCGATGAGGACGCCAAGGTGGGATCCCAGAAAGGGACCCATCAGGGGGAGGCTCCGGAGGCGCCGCAAGGCGGCCTCCCGGACTTAGCGCCGGACTCACGCGGAACTGCGGTGGTTCCAGAGTCCGGCAGGCGACCCCTTCGTAAGAAGGCAAGACCCTGACACCGGCGGCCTCCGTCCAACTGGAGGCGCCGGACAACTTGCTGGAGGCACTCAAAGGCGCTTCCATCAAGGAAGAACATCGCACTATCATGAGTGCGGTGATCCAGAAGGTTCAGCTCGCCAAGAGCGGGCTGACTGAAGCCTGCAGCAGCCTTCTAACAGGCTTTGAGGTAAGAAGTTAAAATTATGTAATGTAATACCGCATAAACAGTAGCCCCTGATGCTCGGTTCGGTGTTCGGAAAGAAAAGCCGGACTGAGGATCTAAAAAGATATACGCAGGGTTGCTAAAAAGTATGTCAATATGGGTTTGCAGGCTGCGCTGCTGACCTCTGCCGCACTGACATCATTATGGACTTTGATATCGATCACCCCCAATCCAGCTTTGTATTCTGGTTTGCAGACCATCTCCCAGGCAGCCCAAGAGTTACACTTGTCGCCCTGCTCTGTTTTCTTTGTCCATAAACATCTCCTCCTAATTTTATCAAGGATATCAATTAGCTTGGGAGGAAATTTTAGGGTGCACATGGCAAAAACCAGAAGTGAGGTGACCGACGCATTGAGCCAGGACAAGCGCCCTCCATATGACATCATGGCTATTGTGGCCGTAAGGCGACACTCCATTTTGCAAACTAAGGGCATAAGTTCTTGAATGGTGGGCTTGGTGATGCCCAGTGGAAGCCCAAGGTATGTGAAGGGCATGGCTCCTACCTTGCACTCAAAAATGCTGGCAATATTAGACGTGGTTGTTGCATCGGTGTTGATAGGGATGAGAGTGGACTTGTGAAAATTAATCTTGAGGCCGATAGAGGATGCGTAGTCAGATAGAATTTGTTTGACACGCAGAGCTTGTTGAGGGCAGGCCAGCAGGACTAGCAGGGTGTCATCCGCGTATTGGATCACCGGAAAATCACTTTGACCGTTGCAAGGAAATGGCAATGAGAGATCGCCACGTTGGAAAGCATCATTGACTACAGCTTGCAAAAGTTCAGCAGCAAGAACAAATATTAAGGGGGACAGTGGGTCACCTTGTCTCACCCCACAACGACACAAGAATTGTCGGCCGGGGACCCCATTAAGAAGCACGGACGAGCGGCCCGAGGAGAATAGACACTTGATCCAAGAGATCCACTTATCATTAAATCCCATCTGCTGCATAATGCGAATCATCGGCTCATGAGCAATCATGTCGAAAGCCTTGGCAAAGTCCAATTTGAGTAGAACGATTGGTCGGCCCGAGCGTTGACAATAGTACAGGTATTGATATGCCCATGCAAGACAATCTTGTATAGTGCGGCCCTTTATAAATCCATATTGGTTACGGTGGACAAGCGATAGGATGACACGTTGGAGCCTGTCCGCCAACAATTTGGTAAGTTACTTGAGGCAGCAGTTTAGCAGCGTTATCGGCCTGTAATCATTAATCGTCTCAGGGGTGTTGATCTTAGGTATGAGTGATAAGACCATCATTGATACTTGTCACATCCAAAGTTCCCTCATAGAATTGGTCACAGAGAGCATAGAAGTCATCTCGAATGATTGGCCAACAAGCTTTAAGAAAAGCACCACTAAAGCCATCCGGTCCAGGCGCCCGATCAGGTGGCATTTCCTTGACAACCTTGTCAATTTCGTCATGAGTGAAAGGAGAAGTGAGCAGGTCAAGGTTGCTGACGCGAGGAATGATGGAGGGAAGGTTGAATTTCATGTCTGTAAGGGATACTGTCCCAAGACGAGCCTTGTAGGTTTGAAATAGGAGAGCTTCTTTGGCAGGGTGATCATCAATCAGTGTACCATCATCCAGCTTGAGGGAAGAAATAATGTTTTTCCGAAATATTTCCGTGGCCACTGCTTGGAAAAACTTGGAGTTTTCATCCCCAAATTTGATCCAGCGAATAGTGCATCGCTTTTTCCAATATAGTTTTTGGTATTTGAGCAAGGTCAGCAAATGTGTCTTCAGGATGGATTGGAAATTCATTTCGGGAGTAGTCAAAAATCTTTTGTTCTCAAGCTCATATAAATTAGCCAGGACAGCATTGCAGTTTGTGATAGTCACAGACAGACGGGAGATAGACTCACTCCAAATTTTTAAGGCATGTCTGAGGGCTTTAAATTTTCGGCATAGGACTGCAACAGCATTGTCACCCCTAACTGGATGGCTCCATATCTCATTAATCGTGTCCATGAACCCAGGGTGGAGGATCCAATAGGACTCAAATCGGAATAGCTTAGATCGTGGTATTTTGGTCTCAGATGGACACCACACAAGGAGTGTGATCCGATACAGGTTTGCCAAGGGGTTTAACTAGTGTCTTGGGATACACATTAGTCCAATGAAGAGAAGTGAAGAACCAATCAATCTGTTCAAGCAGTGGGTCAGTTTGCATGTTACTCCACGTATAAGTCCTCCCTTTTACTGGAAGTTCAATTAGTTCCGTTTGCGGATGATGTCATTGAAAGTAATCATGTCATTAATGTTCCCCTGGCTTGTTACGATTCTCCGGGGCTCTCATATAGTTAAAATCACCAAGAAGTAACCAGTCTTGGCCATTCGGGATGTTAACATCATAGAGCCATTGGGTGAAAGTATCTCTATCCGTTCCGTACATGGGCCATACACATTAACTAACGTCCAACGCTATGCTGATTGAGTATTGATAAAGTCGATGACTAACGCAAAAGGATCAGATGAAACTACCGTGCCAGAGAAGACCGAACTCTTCCAGATCGTAAGAAGCCCCCTCGAGGCACCACGCGAAGGAACAAAAGCAAAACGATCAAATTGTTTAGGGCAGCATGTTTTAATGAACGCAAAAGAAACATCAATCATCTTAGTCTCTTGAAGACAAACCACAGCACAACCACTGCCAGTCATAGCATTATTCAGAGCCAGTTGCTTCTTCTCAAAATTGAGCCCTCTGATATTCCATGAAAGCACGTTCCAGCAGCTCAGAGGCGACATGAGAAGATCCAAACTAAGCAGAGTGGCGATGGACAGCCTCGCTCAGTCCATCAGAGGCAGTATCAGACTGAGAGGAGGTAGTCACCACAGCAGGTTCAGCTAACAGGGCATCTTTAGTGATAGCAGAGCTGGTATAGCACATCTGTTAATGCCAATGTCCTGCAGAGTAGCAATAGGAGTGGGTGGTGGAATTGCCTCTACAGCAGAGGTAGCAGAAGAAGATGCTCCAATAGAAGGAATAACATGCGGCTTGACCTTGGAATTGCTCCTGCGAGTGTCAGAGAGGGCTGGTACCTTGAACCCGTCATATTTGTTGGAGCGGAGGATGCGACGTACTTCAGTAGTGGTGGTAGGAACAGCAGCCCTGTTCCTGCGAGGCCGCGTGCTGGACGGAACCACAGAGTCTGCAGTGTTGTCGTCAGTCGCGGCAAGTTTAGCAGCAAGTGCAACATGGTCAGGGTTTCCAGGGGCGTCAGATAGAAGTGGCAGCGCTGGAATCACTGTGGGGCCATCAATGATTTCAGATTCAGGCAGTTCTTCAATAATCACTGAAGGTTGAACTGGAGCAGTTGAAGTGGTGGAGAAGTTCAGAGTGTCCTTGTTTAGTTTGACCATAACAGAGAGCTGCACCGGGCTGGAGCGTAGCCCAAATCCTTCCCTCCAGGGCCCAAATGAAGCAATCAAAGGACTAACGGCCCGAAAAATGAAGGTGTTGAGGTTCTGGCGCGGGATTGGGTCATTCAGCAGCCGAGAGAGTATCTCATCACCCTGAGCAGATAAGCCAAACCTGATACCTTGTTCATGAACCTCTAGAGATATATTAAGTGGCTCCACCTCTGGATGTGCAGTTAAATGCATTGTCTGATCTGGCATGAAGTATATGTCTGAATGAGTGGAGCTAGAGCTATCAGAGTGATTGATGGAGTCGTTCCAAGCTTGAAAAGCATTGTCCTGAATGTTGTTTTCAGGAACAATACCATGTAGCACCGTGAGGCCCTGTGCAGCTAGCTAGGCCTAATAGTTAACCAAATGAGGCGGCATAGATGGCATAGGAGCAGCAGCAGGTTTAGGCCAGGCATCCCAGCCTTGGTTGGCATTTGCCTGATGAGCAGGAGCACCATTTGCAGGTCCCTCATTGTTACCAGCACCTGGGGCCCCGTTTTGAACGAGCCAGTTATGCACTTGTTGCTGGTAGAGCTGCTCAGCAGTGAGCTCCGGTCCAAACTGCGGATGAGGGTTGCCATCAGGCGGCGGCTGTTCTTCACCAGGAGCAAGAACCTCCGGTAGCAGGCCATTCCAGTCATTACAGCGTAAAATCGTAATCTGAACTGTCCAGCAATCACGGACACCACCAAGTTGCCAAACCACAAAGCTTTTAGGGATGAGGCGGAGACTGATCACCCTGGCCTTCAACAGGTTGAACCTGCGATCCTGCCGAGGGTTGTACCAAGAAACGAGAGATCCATATCCACCTAGAGCCTTAGTGATGTAATAATCAGTTTGGTAATCATACGGGAAGCCAAACATCATGATCCAAACCTCAGGCCCAAGAGTTGTGGTTCTTCTATTCAGAGCCTCATTATGTGGGACAAAAGTGATGAGTAGATCCTCATCTTCAAGCTCAATCAGGGTATTCACCGCAGTATCCCGCAAGAAAGAATCAACGAACACAAAGATCTCAATGCCAAAGGGATGGTCACTGACCTTAGTAGTAAAGAGCTGGGCTTCATGGAGATGCTGCACGATCTGGTTGCGGATGGAAGCACGGCAATGCAGCAGGACGTAGGCACTGGCTTCAGCAATAGCCAGAAATTCATGGCTTAGTGGGGCAATCGGGCCAACCACCATTCCACTGCGCACAAGAGGGTCCGCCGGCCCTGGCTCGACGGCGAATCCCGAAGGGAGGAATGGCACTAGGTTGAGCGGGTAGTTCGCCATTGCCGAAGGGCGGAGAAGCAGAGTGGAGGGCGGTGGAGTGGGATGTGGATGCGATGGCAATGGGGGTGGATGGGGCAGAGTGGCAGACTGCGGCGATGGGACTAGGCGTGGCGATACCTGTTGGGTTTTCGAGGAGGAAGTTGAAGCGTGAATGGGGGCGGATGGAGGCAAAGTTGCCTTGGCAATCCATTTCCATTTCTGTTGGAAAATAGCGCATCGACCAGATTGTTCCACGTGGCCGTAGAATCCGCAAGCATCGCATCGAACGGTATGCCTCTGTGATTTAGTCCCCGGTTTGGTGGAAAGGCAATTGCCCAGCGATCGTGACACCGTAAAATTGGCCTCCTTGTTTGACCGGCAGGTGGCTATTGTCACAGTGGCTATTATCACGGCTGCCACGGTTGGGGCAGTATCCAGTTTTGTGATCCGGCCCTGAGCAGTTAATGCAAATGAGACAGGCAGGGCAGGTGATCCTGGTGTGCCCCCATTAAAGGCATTTAGCACACAAAGCAGCCCAATTAGCGGCAAGGGAGTTAATGTCGGCTGCCGAATATTCCGGTTGGGCCAAATCCACCTGATGGCGATAGCTGAGGAGTGGGGGCCATGAGTCATAGTGAGGAGCATAACGGAACGCTGACTGTGGAAAACATTTAGGTAGTGGTGGGTATCGGTCATGCAACGGGAATTTGAATTGCCCAAAAGAAATGCTCTCAAAATCAATTCCTCCTCCGACTTCGCTTGGGCCAGATAATGATCCATTAATGCCACCTTGGCTAAGGTCGGAGCGTTGACGTCGCAATGCGAAATTGACAGTTTGATCGAGCCAAATTGAATTTGAATGTTGTCGTTGTTCTTCGCCCACGATGAGGATGAAGCTTCATGATCATTCGAGCTAGAAAAATTCCAGTGCCTCAAATTAACAAGATTAAACTTGCTTAGCTCTTTGATCGACGAGGGATCGGGAGAATGCTCCTTGCGCAAGAAGTCCAAAGAAGCAGAGATGGCTACTGGCCGTCTATCCAAAACCTCGACCAGTTCCTGATCCGCATGCCAATGCGAATCAGAGAAACGCTTAGCAAAATGACCATTGAACAAATGGAAGTGACAAACAAAGTCTGGCCACACACGATCCTTTAAACCATAGATGAAATGCCCCACTTTATTGTTAGCCAGAGAGAAACGAAATGATCAAGAGGATATGGCCATAACCTTAAAACCAGAACAAATTCCACCAAGGCAGCATTGCAGTGCAAGCCCAACCGAATCTTTCGTGAGAGGGAAGGAAGCCGAAGAAAACGAGACAACCAAGAAGAACTCCTTTGCGTCTCGGGAAGGAGAAAAGTGCGCCATAGATCCAAACTTACGTCTCACCTGATCGGCTAAGGACAAACCTGGAGCAAAATCCCAGTGTAGAAGGCCTTCCATGGTGGTGGAATCTAGAGGTCGCCATTGGTGGTGGTCAGCAGGTGGGAGAGGAGAGGGGTGGGAGAGGAGAGAGCCATCTTACCCTAGATACTTTGCTCTGGTGCGCCATTAGTATATTTTTTTTTGCAAAACTACTAATGGCGCACCACCAGCAGGTGCGCCATTAGTAACCAGGGTTCCTAATGGCGCATTTGTAGGTGTGCGCCGTTAGTAACCTGGGACCAGCTATATATTTTGGACAGCCACACCTACCCACTCACTTTTCCCACTTCATTCTCTCCACCTCCTCCTCCAAGCTTGTCTCTGCTGCCTCCTCCTCCTCACCTCATTTACACCATAGATTCATCCAAATTAAGTGGTTAAATTACCTTTTTTGTTAGGTAAGTAAGGGGGAAGCTATCTTTATGTTGTTCTCCCTCCAACAACGTGCACATGCACTTTTTATGGCGTAGCTAGATCTTTTTGGTCCTATTTTTAGGGAAAGCCATGCCAAATTTTTTCTTGGTTCTAAAATATCGTTTTGCTCTACGCCGCAGGCGACCATGGTCCGCACGATGACCGAAGGCATCGTGAATAGGTTTTTGAGCTCCGCAAAGGCAGAGATGCTTCAAAATAATGAGACGGAGAGAAGATGTCCGTGTCGAAGATGCAAGCAGAAGAGCCTTATTGCAGACCTGGATTCCGGGCAGGTGCGGGACCACCTGGTCTTGTGTGGTTTCATGGATGGCTATCGGTGGCAAGGTGATGAAGATGACTATGAAGTCGTCCATGGGTGCCGGGCAAGAAATGAGGAAAGGCAGCAAGACAACCATCGCGGCTCGGGCGGGCGAGAAGACGAAGAATCTCCAGGACATGATCACGACGGTGATGCTGTACATAGTCATCATGTAGAAGATGCCGGACATGATGATGAGAAAGATGCCGGAGCAGACAAAGGGCATGATCATGAAGATGAAGATGCTGCGGAGCAGATGACAATGGACCCTCGATGGGCTGGGTAAAGGACCCTCATATTCAAGAGCTGCTTCTCAAGCAGATGGATAACGCAAGAGCTGCCGCCCAAGAGAAAGCCAAGCTGGATCAACTGGAGATAGATGCGGTTACTCCATTGTATGAAGGATGTAGGCCTGAGGATACCCGCCTGAAAGTAACACTCATGGCTCTGGAGATGAAGGTAAAACACAAAATGACCGACGCATGCTTCTACGAGAACATGTCATTCTGGCACAAATGTCTTCCCAAGGGGAACAAGTGCCCGACCAGTTTCGAGGAGGCGAGGAAAATCGTGTGTCCTCTGGATTTACCGCACGTGAAATACCATGTCTGCATGAACAAATGCATCATTTATCGGGACGAGAACGCGGAGTCTACCATATGTCTGGTGTGCGGCGTCACTCGATACAAGAAGAGGAAGAAAGCTCCTCGAAAAGTGGTTTGGTACTTTCCAATCACTCCTCGTCTGCAGCGGTATTTCGCGGACCCTAAGGTAGCAAAGCTCCTGTGTTGGCACGCGGATAGGGAGGAGAAGAAGCAAGAAGATGACGCAAATGATCCGGAGATAAATAAAAAAGACAAGATGCTGACTCACCCTAAGGATGGGAGCCAGTGGCAAGTGTTGAACTTCGAACACCCATAATTGGGAAGGATCCAAGGAACATCATGCTGGGCGCGAGCACCGATGGAATCAATCCATTTGGCAGCCAGAGAAGCACACATAGCACCTGGCCAGTGTTTGTGTGGATGTGCAACCTTCCCCCCCTGGTTGTGCTTGAAGAGGAGGTAAATTCACATGAGTATGCTAATTGAAGGGCCGAAACAACCAGCGAACGACATCAATCTGTATCTGGGGCTGCTGAAAGAGGATCTAGAGAGGCTGTGGAAAACGCCAGCCAATACATGGGACGCCATAGAGAAAGAATATTTCCCTATGAGAGCCGCACTGCTCACGACGGTGCACGACTAACTTGGTTACAGATATCTCGCGGGGCAGGTAGTCCACGGATTTTCTGGATGCGTCAGGTGCATGGATGACACAACGTATCGCCAGCTAGATAAAGATCCCGGGTCTTCGAAAACCGTATTGATGGGACATCGAAGGTGGCTTCACGATGATGACCCCTGGAGGAAACGCAAGGATCTGTTCGATGGTGAAACCGAACCCCGAAGACGCCCGCGTACGAGGAGCGGCGAGGAAATAGACGAGCTATTGAAAAATTGGAAAGATTGCCCACTGCCGGGAAAGAAGCAAAAGGCGCCAGTGCCGCTGCTGAAGGTATGGAAAACGAGGTCTGTTTTCTGGGACTTGTCGTACTGGAAGATCCACCGTGTGCCTCACAGCCTTCTTGTCATGCATATCACAAAGAACGTGTGCAAGAGTCTGCTTGGTACCCTGCTCAACATGCCAGAGAGGACCAAAGATGGGCCGAAAGCAAGGGCAGACTTGAAATCAATGGGCATCAGGGAGGAGCTTCACTCTAATGATGATGATGATGAGGCGAAGCAGGACACGGAAAGTCGTCGGAAAGGCAAAAAGGCCAAGAAGACCAGAAATGACTTCCCTCCCGCGTGCTTCACTCTAAGTCAGGAGGAGATCGATCAGTTTTTCACCTGCCTCGTAGGAGTAAAACTTCCTTACGGTTTCACGGGGAAGATAAGCAAATACATAGACCCAGCGAAGCAGAAGTTCAGCGGGATGAAGTCTCATGGCTGTCGCGTGCTGATGACGCAGATACTTCCAGTTGCAATATGTGGGATCATGGACGCGCACGTCCGTGAAATGCTATTTGGCCTATGCAACTTTTTCGACGTCATCTCTCGGAAGTCGGTTGGCGTGAGGCAACTCAGAAGGCTACAGGAAGAGATCATGGTGATACTATGCGAGCTTCAGATGTACTTCCCGCCCGCATTCTTCGACGTTATGGTGCATCTGCTGGTCCATATTGTTGAGGATATCGTCCAACTCGGGCCGACGTTCCTGCACAGCATGATGCCGTTCGAAAGGATGAATGGTGTCATCAAAGGATACATTCGCAACATGTCACATCTAGAGGGAAGCATAGCCAGGGGCCTTCTAACCGAAGAGTCCATCTCCTACTGCATGAATTATCTAGGCATCGAGAACCCCGTTGATCTGCCCATCAACAGGCACCTCGGCAGGATCGCTGGATGGGGTCATCGTGATGGTCACCGTGAAATGCATGTCGACTTCGAGGGTCGACTCGCCGACTTTGAAAGAGCAAACCTAGTCGCGCTACAACACATAGACGTGGTCATTCCTTGGGTAGTAGAGCAAAAAAACCTTTATTGAGAAGACGTACAATGACCGAGGCTAACAGAGGACGGACAGAGATATAACCAAAGAGCACAACTCATGTTTCATGCGTTGGTTCAAGTAGAAGCTTCTGTCGTACCCTTTACATGAGGATTCTTCCACGGAAAAACGACTCATATTCGCCTTGTCATAGGGCGCCGAGCACAACTTGATGACATATGAGGCGTACGATATCAGCGGCTACACATTCTACACCGAGCGAAAGGAAATGAAGAGCGATGGTTATCAGAACTCTGGGGTAACGATGGAATCCTACACTTGTAACGACAAGGATAGATACTACGGAAGGATCGAGGAGATCTGGGAGCTGATCTACGCTGGAGAGAAAGTCCCGATGTTCCATGTCATATGGGCCAAGAGCGTCATAAAACAAGACCGGTATTTCACCACCATGGTTATACCTGAAGCCAAATCCAAGACCGCGGGCGCAAACGTCACCGCAAAAAATGAACCATGGGTATTGGCTTCCTAAGTGGACCAATGCTTCTTCATTACCGACCCGCCAAAGCCCAGTCGTGTTGTCGTGAGGAGAGGCAAAAGTAAGATCATCGGAATGGATGGAGTCACCAATGAGCAAGACTTCGACAAGTACGGCGACCCGACGATGGAACATGACGACGACGATGAAGTATCAACATACACCACAAGAAGAAGCAGGACCACCCTACCTAAAGGACGTCCGTTCAAGAGAAGAACTCCATTTACGAAAAATAAGGGCAAGAAGATTGTGAACAGATAGCTAGCTAAGATCGATTGTATTTAAATAGTAGCCTTCATTTCTCGATTTTATTCCATGGGCACTTTTTGAACTCATGAATATTTTTAAATTTCATGGACACTCGATCTCGATCCCCCCCCCATCTCGATCACTATCCCACCTCGCCAGATCCGGTCCCCCACGCCGCCCAGCACCCCCTGCACCTTCCCCCGCTCCACCGCCACCGACGACCCACCGCACCCTCCCCCGCTCTACCGCCGCCGACGACCCACCGCACCCTCCCCCGCTCCACCGCCGCCGCCGACCCACAGCACCCTCCCCGGCCCGCTCCACCGTCACAAATGAATGCAACTAAAATTGCAAAAAAAAAACAAATTTGATTATATTTTCAAATAACATATATGATGATATTTTCAAATAATAAATTTGATGATATTTTTTCATATTCATAAATATTTTCAGATAAAAAATTTGATGATATTTTTTAAAAAATTATTACTGTTTTTAGAAAAAATTATTATTGTTTCATATTCATATTCATTTTCTAAAAAATTATTAGATGCAAAAAAAATTACTTATGGGGCACCTCTGGCTGGTGCGCCATTGCAATATATAAATAAAAAGATTACTTATGGCGCACCTCTGGCTGGTGCGCCATTGCTATATAAAAAAAGATTACTAATGGCGCACCGCTGCGGGGTGCGCCATTGCTATAAAAAAACATACTAATGGCGCACCACTGCGGGGTGCGCCATTAGTAATCCCCCCTAGCTAATTCCTCCCTCTCCCTCGCCAGATCCTCTTCATCCCTCTTCCTTGCCAGATCCACCCGCTGCCCCGATCGACCCACGACGCCGCCGCCCCGACCCCCACCGGACTCCACCCACGCCGCCACCGCGCCCCCCACCACTGCAATTCCCCTGCGCCGCCGCTGCCGTGCCCCCGCGCCCCCCACCACTGCAGCTCCCTGCGCCGCTGCCCCCGCGCCCCTGCGCCTGAGCCGGAGAAGGAGGACCAGGAGGAGGACGAGGAGGACGAGGAGGAGACAACGACCGCCTCTACCTCAGCTCAGCCAGGCCACACGACGCCGCCGTCCACGCGCTGCTCTGCTCTACCTCAGCTCAGCCAGGCCGGCGCCGTGTACGCCCTCGACTGCAGGTGAGCCCTTCCCCTCCATTTCCTTCTTCTTCTTCTTCCTCTTGCCCTCAACCTCTACTCTGATTCTCGATCGTTGTGCAGGGCCCGTCCATCTCCGGCGAGCTCACCACACCTCGCGAGCTCAACGACCGTTGTGCAGGGCACCACCACGCAGGTGACAGTTAGGTACAGTTAGAAAAAATGGCTTGTAAATAGGGTTAGGGTTTGTGAGTTGAGACCATGGCCATGGCTTGTAAATTGTTCTTGATTCTCAACTAAAATTTTCTGTTAGGGACAGTTAGGTACATTTACAGAAAAATTCACACGGAAAGGTTGTGTCATGCATCACAGGATTTGAAGGAGTTCTTGGAGCCACAAAAATAACTTTAGAACCCAAAGAGGCCTCAGACCAGCATCATAGACAATAAGATCACGCAACATCTGTTCTTATTAGTTTAATAGAAGAGAGAGGGATGGAAAAATAGACAAGAAAGCAGAATATAGCCAAGACAAGTAGCATCTGTTCTTAAGCAGAGTATAATTATAGCATAGAAGAAATAGACAGGGTAGCACCCAACTGAGCATCTGCTTCTGCAGAACACTGCACTCCACTTACACATGGTATTTTTCTGCAAATAGGACACCACACCCACAAGCACATGGGCTAGTATCATTAGCAGTGCTGTTGTAAGTATATATAACAGCAGTAACCTGTAACAACAAGTATAAGTAGCTATTACGCAAAGGTCAGCCAGACCAATGGGAATAGACATAATTATGTAACCAACTCTAGGAACTAGAGTAGCATATTCAGTTAACTCAATCCAAACACCCTTTTTATCCTTCAGTTAACACGAACAGCAGAGCCACATAGGAGCAAACAACATATTAAGCACTTTGCTCCTGACCAACTTGGCAAATCCAGAGCAATCCCATACCAGCAGAGCATGACATGAGCACAGTAATAAAGCAAATACACATGGGCAGCTACTGACAGACCTAGAACAGCATGAATTTATCACCAGAGAGATCTGGTAGGAGTTGATGGCTTGATGCTTGATTACAACATCTACCAGCAACTAGTAGAACCCCACTTCAGTAATGCCTGTGATGCATGACACAACCTTTCTGTACAGTTAGCCTAGTTAAGTATAGGCTTGGGCTTGTTGTTGAATGCTAGTTTTCCTCTAGTTTGTTATTACGCAAGATTATGATTATGGAAGAGACATTACTGAAGTGTTAAAGTATGCATGTTTTGCTTAGTTGAAGAATCTGAGATATTGTGGTACGAGTTCGTGGCATAAATTTGCTTGTTCTTTGTTGTTGCCCATGATGTGCAATATATGCAGCTAGATTGTTCCTGCTCTTGTGTATCTGGCTTTATATTTATAACCTGCCATTACTGGATATTCCAATTGTGGTGTCCCTGTGATATAGGGTTGGCCGTTTAATTGATACACACCAAATTTTGCGGTAGTAGTGGTCGTTTCCTGATCAATCATGCCTAGTAGACTTTTTAATTAATTAGTAGCAGTGAACCCTTGTTTTGGAAACTTGAAACTGACTGGCTGTTTAGCAATGTTCAGTAGGACCGAATTGTAGTAGCGCATTTACAGGGTAAGCTTGATGCATTCTTTCTAGTATGTGTTCTTCTCTACTTGATGGTGTGATGAAATGGTGCTTGATCTGAAGTGAGAAAATAAGAGTGTGACAAAGTTATGTCAGGGCGTAGTTTGTGATGATGCTACTTGTGATCTTGTGATGATGCTACTTGTGATCTTGTGATGATGCTACTTGTGATCTTCTGAAATGACCCATTGGCGACTTCATTACGTGGGGATAATGATTTTGCAGGTACCCCGAGAGGCCCTTGAGTTTGCCGAAATGTCGATTAACTTTCATTTTGGCAAATTCGGGTACTCCATATGTTATATTTTCAGCAAAGGTCATGCTGAAATTTTCCATGAATTTTAGCATGACTTTGCTAAAAATAGGACATATGGGGTACTTGCGACTAATGCATGGGCCAGGGTATCTTGGTACTTAATTGAGTAGGATCAACTATCCCGCCATTCTTGCTGCATTAAACCATAGGTGGCAATAGAGCCAAGTGATTAGGCCCAACTTAGAATTCTCCTTCCCTTTTCTTGATAGGGTATATTATTAGAAGATACCCATAGCATTTAGGGTGCCTCGGCGTCGACAAACCCTAAATTATAAAACCTTGGCTTTTAGGGTGCCTCGGCTTCGATGAGAACCTAAATAATGTACGCTTAGGCTTTTAGGGTGCCTCGGCGTCGACAAACCCTAAATGATAAAAGCTTAGCTTTTAGGATGCATCGGTGTCGACAAACCCTAAATGATGAGATCATGATCTTGTTCCTTGACAATAACCAACTTTTTGACCAAACTTTTTCCTATTTAGAGCAAAACATGCATGGCCCACAACGATTAGGTCGGTGGTTCGGGCGGCAAGCAATTCTTGGAGCTGTCCCAGGAGATGGAGGAAGAACCTCACCGTTATGAGGACGCCGCAGAAGACACCGATCCTGACTACACAACCCCTAGTGGCATCGGCGATGACACCACTGATGGTGCCGCCGAGGATGCCACCACTAATGATGGCGGCGCACGCACAGATGGCAGCCAACCGAAGAGGCAACGGAAGGACCGGCGCCCAAACGTGCTCGGCACCGTCAAGGAGGAATTTACTGATGTGAACTCCGACGGGCATCCAACGGCGCCCAAAGAATTAGTCAAGGGTTACTCAGTTCAGCTTGGGTGCATTCTCCGGAGCACCGTCTCGATCAACACCGAGAAACTAAGGCATATGGACCGAGGGAATTTGTGCAGCCTCCTCTTCACGAAGCTGCACGAACGATACAAGTTCCCTGCTGACTTTGCAAACACACGCCTCTCAGGGAATAAAGTGAACAGTGCGGCCCTCACGAGGATGAGCATGGCCCTGTCTACTTGGAGAAGCACGGTGAAGGCAATGATTCAAAAAGGTGATGGTTATGAGAAGATCAAGGCGAAATATCCTTTGATCAGCGAAGATGACTACAAGGAGTTCAAGATCAAGTGCGAGAGCAGCGCAACCTCTGAATCAAGTCAGTGGGGGAAAGAAATGCGGTAGTTGAACTTAGGGGTCCACCAACTCGGTCCCAGGGGTTACAGAGTGGCGGAGCCTATATGGGACAAGGAGGACGCGGAGCGTGCCGAGCAAGGCCTATCGCCCCACTTTGAGAAATACCGTGACAAGAAGACCAGGAACTTTGTTAGGGCCCAGTACAAGGAGGACCCGATAACAAAGGAGCTTACCACAGATCCGAAGACCAGGGCGCTTGAGCTTGTTCTGGTAAGGTATACACCCCCACGTAATTAGCTCCATATGGTTGCATTCTAATTAATCCCCAATATTTCTAAATGGTTCACGTTCCTTCCGCAGACACCGAAAGCGATGGCGTGGGGTAGATCTCGAGCTTCCTTCGACACCCCTTTAAATAGGGCGTTGAACGTAATGAAAAACAGGGATAAGCTCAGTAAGACGTCGTTAGCTGGTCGTGTGGATGGCAAAGGCTTGTCCACAAAATGGTCGTCATACTATACCGCTGGTGGGCGAAATGAGAAAAAGACCAGCTCGGAAAGCCAGTCGCGCGAGGTTGAAGCACTCAAGGCACAAGTGGCGAGGATTCCGGAGATTGTCCAAGAGCAAGTGCAACAACAACTGGGAACGACGCTCGCCGCCATGGTGCCTACCTTGATTCATGGGCTGACGACGTGGATTGCGGGCGGCCAACAGGGGCCTCCCCCGGTTCCCAGCTTCACGGCCAGCAACTCGCACAACGCGCAGGCGGCGCCATTGGTGTCTCCGACGGAGGAGGTATTCGTGACTCCGGTGCCGGCACGGGCATTGGAGCTTAATGCACCCGGGTGTACGCCGACGGACACCTCGCCAGCAAGCTGCCCCTCCGTTAGTTGCACGCCCGCCGTTGACGGCATCACGGTAACTAAGCCTCTTGGCTGATCAATTCATCTCCTTGCCTTTGACTAGGCATCCCTGGCGCCCTACATGTTTTCGCAGGGCGCCGCCGATGTTCCTTGCACTCTCCTGCACTTCGTGGGCGGCGAGTTGGTCGATGTCGCCAAGGGCAGAATCGTTCAACCGGGCAACCGCGTGTTCCACGGTAATTCGATGCCACCCACCATGTATTGGGTTGAACTGGTTCGGGTGCTGCCAGGCTGCGACGAGTTGTTACCTCCGATTCGACCCGCTGGGGCCGACGAAGATGATGTGATGACCCTCAGCCCCTGCGTAAGCTGGCCCCTGCTTTGGCTGAAGAGCCAGATTCGTTTGGGGGTGGGGGACACCACCCCACAAACAAGACCGCCAGTCGTGCCGGCGCCAAGCCATAGCAAGAATGCCGCAACGCTACCGAACATGCCGGACATCCCTATGGCACAGGATCCGGACATGCATATGGCACAGGATCCGGACGACGACGACAACGACGACGGTACATTTACCAACGTAGATAAGTACTTTGCCAAACATGGGGTACGGTGACGAGTTCTGTGGGCCTCCTTCTCAAGAACCCAACCAAGAAGACCGCGATCTAGCTGGTACGGCGGAGAAACCCAATTGCAACAGGCGTCGTCTGGCGTTCAGTTCTCAGGAGACGCCTCCAGCTGCCGCCTTCGCCAACCCTCAGATAGCCGAGGTGCAAAATATTATCAGCCCCAACACGCTCAAGAAGGCGGTCTGTGAGCAGAACTCGATCCCATTTCAGCAGATCAAGAAGAAGGGACAGAAATCAAAGACTAACAAGGGCGCCGGTGCGAGCCAGCCGGCACCAAGTATGATCTGTGCTCAGGACAGGCCACCTTCACCTAAGGATATCTCGAGGAGGGTGCATGTGGCAGGTAGGGCGATGCTACAGACAAATATGCTCAATGCTGCAACTGGTGCTAGGAGTCTGCATGACAGTGTTCTTTCTTTGGAGAAGCAGCGTCTCTCCCAGAATGATGTGGCATACCCGGTTTTCGTGGCCAAGGTGCCAGAGGGCAAGGGCTTTGTGGATAGCGCCATTGGGGGTACGATCGTCCTGTGGTTTGATGACATCTTTGCTATGTTTAACCTTCATCTGATGCACTACACCTTCGTTCGGCTGTTTTCGCTGAGTATGGAGATGCGTATCATTAGAGACATGACCCCGAACATCGGGATAGTCGACCCCTTCTACATGCGTGCCAAGATCTTGGGCAGCGCTGGGGACCGGCAAGCCGCGAGTTCACGCCTCGAAGGCGTCATTCTGGCAAACCGAGATAAGGATAACTTCCTCGTGCCTTACTTTTCCGAGTAAGTCATCCCCTAACCACCCCGTAACATATGATTTCTTAGATTTCGATCGTTCTTTTTTTCTAACATTCCGTGTTCTGTGCAGTGACACACATTGCACACTCATCCTCTTAAGCCTGAAATATTCCATGGCCACGTATTTCGACCCAGACCGTGACTCCAAGATAGACTACACAAATATCAAGAAAGTTCTTGATGATGCTCTCCCCGCCTACGCCACATCTAGAGGCACCTTTAAGAGGCCAGTTCGTAGGTACGGCAGGCACGTGTTCACCCACAATACAACGTTCCCCTACGTCAAGCAGCCGCCAGGCGGTCAGAAGGATGCCTACTACACCCTCCATCACATGCGGGCGATCGTACGGGACCATAATCACCTTCTGCTACCAAATAATCTCAAAGATTGGGCCACAAGCTTGGCGGCAATCCAGGACGCGGACCTCCGACAAGAATTCTTTCGCATCCAGTCAGAGTATGCAGAAATCATCCATCAAGATGTCCTTCGTACCTCGGGGCAGTTCTACCTCAGGTATCAACCGTCCAACAGTGAAATAGACACAATGCTACAAATGCAGGCTGACAACGACCGCGACTTCATGACCATCACGAAAGACGGCGGATTCATCCATGCTCCGGTCCCATGAGTCGAGTCGAAAGTAGTGATGCTATTTGTAGTTCTGAAACATCGATTAGCTCATGTTGAATTAAACTTTAATGAACTTGTATGTTTCTTTGGTTCGGACAGTGGTTCAACTTAGATGTAACCGATGCTATTTATTAGTAGGACCATGAAACGTGCTATTAATGTCTTGCTTTTCTTTTCCGATCCTTTTGTTGCATACTTATATATTGCTTATGTATTGTCTGTTGTTTGGCTTGTGAATAGAGATGCCGTCGTATGTCGTGTACAAGGGTAAGGTTCGAGTCTCGACGATCGGGAGTGTCGGAGACAGGTTCATTGTTTCAGCGATTACAAGATTAAAGGGTACACCACTAAGCGCGGGCGGAATCTGAATCTGCGCACTATCTAGCGGGAGAGAGGAGGGAGCATCGCAGGAACCGGATGAAGACCAGTTTCATCGCGATGATGCTCATTGTGATGACCGCAGCTCTCTTCTATGTGATGGTAGTTTAGATGATCGATATCGACTTGTAATGTCAAGACAAACTCGCTAGTCGCGGTCTCGAGACTTGTAATGTTCTATCTTTGTTCGGTCTTTTGAATTCGGAGACTAATATGACGAATTGTATTCGGAGACTAATCTTCTATTGTATTCGATGAATCTGTTGTTGTTGTGTGGTGCTGTCTATATTCTGTCCAATAATATATTTTGTAACCTGTGCAAAAATCAAAAAAGAAAAAAATCCCTAATATTCATACTAATGGCGCACCACTCAACACTCTAACGGCGCACTGTAGAAAGGATACTAATGGCGCATCACCACAAAGTGCGCCATTAGTATGCCAACGCACATGGGTAAATATGGCCCCCTGGGAGGCACACCAATGGCACATGTTGGGCCATACTAATGGCACATTGCGTGGTGCGTCATTAGTATACCAGATACTAATGGCGCACCAGTGGTGCGCCATTAGTATTTAATACTAGTGGCGTGGTGCTAGTGGCGCACCAGTAGTGCGCCATTAGTAGGCAAAACTGGTGCGCCACTAGCAGGCCTTTTCCTAGTAGTGCCTCCTGCTTGAACTCATCCAACGCGTGATGCCACTCCTCCTGCTTCAACTCAACCAACACATGAGGCCACTTGTCAGGACCCCGACTCAATGCCACATCGATCTAGCATGTAACACCTCATATCACTTTGCGGCCTCACGCACGGTATTCCCACGGGTGTCGCCTTACCTTTGCCCGGGACCGTTTGCGCCTTTTGGCACACGTGTATGATAGTGTCGCTAGCATCCATATGATAAGGAGCCCGGGCTGACATGGCTAGTCGTAAACCCAAAGTGGCACAAACTTACGAGGACAGGCATCCATGACCCAAAGATCGAGCGTGTCGGTCATCGCGAGTGAATCCAGGCTGTAGCACTGGCTAGCAGACTCGGTGAACCGGGCATGAAGGGCTAACAGGACTCCGGTATTCATCGCGTGACATTTCCACGAAGGGACGAATACAGGAGCGAAGAAGGAGACATGCCGGCCAGCCTAAGTGTTCCGGAGCAGTAGCAAGCTACCATGGCTCGGTGGAAACACTAGGAGACATTTCCCGGTAAGAGAGGCTACTAAGGATAAACAACTAGATAGTCAGATCCCACACATACCAAGCATTTCAATAACATACACACAATATGCTCGATATGTGCAAAATACAACATGGCATCACAACATGACTCTACGACTCAAGTATTTATTCATTAGGCTCCGAGGAGCGAGATATTACAAGCAGGGGTCTCATGACCCAACATTCAGAGCATACAAATCAAGGCACAAGCGGAAGCTAACATGTCTGAATACAGACATCTACAAATGAAAAAGGCTGAGAAACCTGACTATCTACTAGATCCTGCCGAGGGCACAAGATCGTAGCTGAGGTAACAAGCTAAACGTCGAAGTCCACGCGGAACTACTAGTGAGACGGAAATCTCTGCAAAAACGTAAAATAGGCAAACGTGAGTACAAATGTACCCAGCAAGACTTACATCAGAACTAACTACATATGCATCATTATCAACAAAGGGGATGGTGGAGTTTAACTGCAGCAAGCCAGCTTTGACTCAGTGGCTATCCTGAACTACGACTGCAAGTAACTCTTTTGAGGTGGCGCAGACGAGTCCACATATTCACCATATTAATACTCCACTATGGATCCGCTCCCGTCTCCCTACGAGAACGCCATCCATAGCACTCACGCTTATCTTGCGTATTTTAGAGTATCCACTTTCACTTGTCTATGAACTGTACAAGGGTCCAAGTTTCCATATCCGAGGAATCCGGCTATTGAATAGATAATTATAACCCTGCAGGGTGTACTTCTTCACCACACGCTCTCGCCACTTATCGCCCATTACCGTCATGTACCTCGGCAACCTTCAAGCGGAAGCCGGCGAGGAGTCGCCACGACCTACCTAAACACTCAAGTCTCTCGCCCGGGTTTATCGCCTATTCGGGTTTCATCCGCAAGGAGATCCGCCGGGTGTCGCTCATGGCCCCAAACGATGTGAGCAGGG
Organism: Aegilops speltoides; assembly: GCA_021437245.1. Taxonomy (NCBI): domain Eukaryota; kingdom Viridiplantae; phylum Streptophyta; class Magnoliopsida; order Poales; family Poaceae; genus Aegilops; species Aegilops speltoides. The sequence continues at coordinate 51,961,447 of CM038146.1, forward strand.
TTCCCAAGCCCACCTCGACGGGTAGATCTCGCTTGGTACACCGTGCCACGGTGCCTAGTCATCCCAAGCCCACCTGCACGGGTGCCACTTGGTAGACTACTAGCACTACCTACAAACACCGAAACTAGTTGCAACTCACGGACAGAGAACAAGGGTGATTAAGAAGCCGAGAGGGCTTGGGCGCCGGAGCCCAATGTGTGGTAGTAACTGATCATGGATCACAAACACAGAACTCAGTTCCTGAGGACGGCTGCAATGAGACAACCCACCATGTACTCCTACATGGCCTCTCACCGCTACCTTTTACCAAATCGTGTTCACACATTTAGCTCTCAACAGTGGGACATGTTCACACACCTCCGATTCTTTCCGATGAATCGGACCTGACTCAACTCTAAGCGATAGCAGGCATGACAAACAAGCATGGATGAGTAGGCACATCCGGGCTCAAACAACTCCTACTCATGCTAGTGGGTTTCATCTATTTCTTGTGGAATGACAGGTCATGCAAAGGATAAGGGGTTCAACTACCGCAGCAAGTAACATTGTATCGTTGTTGTCCTAATGCAGTAAAAGAGAGCAGGAGCGAGAGAGTGGGATTGTATCGGAATGAACAAGGGGTTTTGCTTGCCCGGCACTTCGAAGATAATATATCTCTTAAATCGGTGTCAACGAACTCATCGTCGAACGCGTCTATCGAGAGGGGCAATTACCGCAATCGAGAAAGAAACACAATCAATGCAAATGCACAATATGATGCATGATCATGACATGGCAATATGCTGTGATTTGAGCTAATCCATCTAGCTATGATTTAAATGAAGTTGGTTTGAATACATGATCCAAATTCAAACTCCATATATGATTATTTAAATGCCCTTTATTTGTTTTGTCCAAAACAGAGGACAAACATTGTTCAAACATGCATGAAAATGGTACAGATGGATTCCTTGAATTTTTCTGATAATTTTCATATATAATTTATTTGATTTGGAGCTACGGTTGATTTTATATGAATTTTAGAAGTTTTGGTTATTTTCTGGAATTTCCTGTATAAAAATAAATCCAGAAAAGGATTTACTGCGTCAGCATCGTGTCACTGTGACGTCAGCAGGTCAACTGCGGTTGACCAGGTCAATCCTGACCTGTGGGTCCCGCATGTCAGTGACTCAGGAACTAATCCCGGTCAAAACTAGCGTTGAGTGAGGTTTGACTACGGCTAGGGCCCACAGTCAGTGTCTGTTAGGGCTAACAAGATGTGATTAGTGCTTAATTAAGCGGCCACGTCATCATCACCGGACTTTGGCCGGCGACGACCAGCCCGACGACGGAAGTTCACCGTGCTCTCACTACAGGGCACCATTTCACGCGTGGTTTGCGGCTACGGGTTCTTTGTGGTTTGCTTGGCGCATCCGATGGAGCAAGCGAGAGGAGCCGGGTGAGTTGTGGCGTCGGCGGTGGCGGAGCGAGGCGGCGCCGGAGTTCGGCATCGGTGAAAACGACGCTGCAGCGCACGGCAGGAGCAACGGGTGAGCGTTCTAGGCTCCTGACGGTGTTCTGAGCATGTTGCAGTGCTCGGTTGTCGTCATGGCAATCTCTGGCCGCGGCGGCGATGAGGCCTAACGGCGGCGGGCTTCGAATCTCATGGGGGCGGCGGCTACAGGATGCTAGGGACGATGGGGCAAGGGGGGGACGGTTCAGCGGCTCACCACGCAGCTGCAGGGATGGTTAGCGGGCCTGGGGACGTCCTTGACGGCGCGAATCGACGGTGAGGGGCTCGGGTGCCCGAGGTTGAAGATGACCGCGATGACGATGAAGCAGGGCCTCCCGGCATCCCGTAGCTCGATGGAGAGGGCAAGGCAGACGCGGCGGATCTTCTAGCCTCAGCGGTAGGGCGAGGGGTGGTCGGTGGCCTTGGGTACGGCGAACGGCGGCGACGGTTGCTCTCGGACGGAGCTCGGGGAGGAGCTAGAGAGGAGGAGAGGGAGCCGCGAGTGGGGGAGAGGGGACAGGGGGCTTCGGGGCGTCTCCGTGGCACGCCTGGGGGGTCGAAGCTGCGCGGCTGAAGCAGGAGGTGGCAAGGCGTCGTCGGCGCGCTCGCCACGCACCTGTCTATCCTCCTGGCAGGAGGAAGACGACAGGGGAAGGCTGCTGGGCTGGGCCAACAGTGTTGGGCCACACAGGTGGGCTGCAGGTAAGCCAGGTAAGTCCTCTCTCTCTCTTTTACTCCTAGTTTAGTTTCTGTTTTCTATTTAGTTTGATCTGTTTTGAATTAGTAAAAATACTAACTCACTTTGTAAAATCCTGACAAACTTGTGGGCACTATTTGAATTATCTCCAACAGCCCCCAATTGTTTTCAGAAGTATTGAAGCATTTAAAATATTTATAGGCATTAAATGCTCCAATTCAAATACAATATGATTTAACTCAAGAATCCATAAATGACCAATAAATATGCTCATCATTTTGGCAGAGGTTTTCACCTTTATAAAAAAAATATGAACATTTTAATGGGCATTTTGGGTTCTTGAAAAAGATTTTATTTGATCCTATTGATTTCTTTCTGGTGCTAGGGTTTGACCAATCCCCATTTCAAGTTTCTGAGAATTTTAAACATGATGCACACATGAAGGGCTAGCCTAGTGCATACCAGAACTAAGGATGTGACAGCTCACCCCTACTAAACAAGAATCTCGTCCCGAGATTCAAGCGTAGGGTAAGATGAAGGGGGATCACAAACTAACATAATCTTCACGATCCAGGTGGCACTTCAAAGAACGTTGATTCCTTGCATCATGTTGGTCTTGACAACTCTGCTTTTGAGATCTTCATCAAACATGAGGACAGAGACAACTTTACAATGATGGATCATCTTAATGATCACAGGATCAACTCACGGAATGAGACGTAGGGCATCTCTTGATCTGAGAGGCAAAACACACCTTGGAAAGGGCGGAAGGACAGTTTGACGGGGGTTTCATAGTAGCAAGGAAAAATTGCCATGATTCCATAATGGGCACCTTGGGGAAGGTGACTCGTAGAATTTCCCTCAAGTGGCAAAAGGAATTACTTTTGATTCAGAGATCATTGAAACTCTTTATACCAGCTTAAGGCAATTCCCGAGGGATCATTTGGAGGGGTTCGGTAGAATGGCATGCCCGGATTAGAATGGATGATGTGGATTACCTTGTTGAAACAACACAAGGATGATTTTAGTAACTAGGGGGAAGCTCAACAGTAGAGAGTGAATCCACTATTTGAAAAGTTATAGCATAACCGAGGAAAACTGGGAGCAATCCCAGTTAGAGCCGGTGATAATACCTAGCGCTTGTGCGTGCTCTCAAGAACTTGAGCATTTCCATATTCATCAAGGTTTTACCAATATCCGTGTCAAGGGTCCTGGCAACACAACATACTACCATGATGAACAGCGATGGACGATGCAGAGGCAAAGGAAGATAACCTTCTCAGATTTCACCTTAGCGGGCCAAGGAAACAAAATCTGGATGATCGACCGAGAGACATTTAGCACTCCGCTTCTAATGTTCTCCTTGATGTGCTAGTGCAACCCATTAATTAAAATGGTTTGGTATCTAGAACATCAAGTAAAGGTCGGACTTCGGAAACACAAAAATCATAAGGCACAGCTAGGGGTTAAATCCTACGAAGTCCTTATGGGGAGGTGGCCAACTTCTTCAATCAAGATACTACAATATTAGGTCTTCCGGAGGGGTGTGTTGGCCACGATATCCACTTTACCGGTTATCGAGACCGATATTATAGTTCTTGGGAAATGTCCCAACCATCATATCTGCCTGAGATTCAGATCTGGTTGGTGTCAGAAAATTCAGACTCATCGAGTCTAGAAAGTAAAATGAAAGTTTGCAACACAAATCGACGAGATGACGTTGCGAGATTCTCGGGAAATGAACTACGATAGCAAGCTCCAAAACATGAGCTGTTTCTGCTACATACATGTGAACACGTTGTCCGAGACAAGCATGACCACAGAGTAGTCTTACAATAAAGCACTACCGAGTTCAGGTGGGGAACCATCATTGCGAAGAGCGAAGTCCTGCGCATGTACCTTTGGGTCCTTAAGGATTAGCACTTAAGAACTTCTTTTCCTTGAACAAATTAGTCAGTGGCTTGGTGTGCTAGGAACACATATAGCATGGAGGCGGCCAACCTACCAAACCATAGAGTACTTCACACATGTGCATAACTAACTTGGGATGATTCCATGGATATCAAAACAATCTTTCTCGAACTCACGGCGGCAACTTGCACCAAATGCACGTGAATTAGAGGAAGTCGCTACTTTCATCCAAACATATGCTTCATGATCTAGCATGAAGAAATGCTTTCAAAAGTTTCCAACACTAGCTTAATGCTGAACAAAATCATGGAGAAGACAAGGATGTTGTCGATGGCTCAACAACAATTCATCTATGTTTCCAAATAAGTGGAGTTCCACAATTATGTGAACAATGTGATAGCATTGGTCAGACCAAAAGATATAATGGTGTATGCTCGAGGAAAATCCACGAGTAAGACAACATCACGAACATCGTTGGTTCTGACTTGATTTGAGGATAGCCCACACTCAAATCAAAGTTTTATTTAGGACGATAGGTCCAGCAGTTGATCGCGAGGATCAATCAATGAAGATATCACCTTTCTTCAACACACACACACACAAAGATATCCCTTTGGAATGAACTGAGTCGGACAAGCTTTCATCTTCCAACTCTCCAAGTTGTTGTTTAGCTTAACCAACCAGCTCGGGGGTATCCAACACGGATTCTTGGGGAAAGGGTGGTTTCAAAAACCAACTTGATCACGAGCTCAACATAGCGGTCAGGTGACATCCTGGTGATACCTCCGAGAAGACATTCGGAGAATCACGAACCACCGATATGTTACTAAGCTCAAGAACAATCTTGCTTCTCAGGGCAAGATGATATGATCAAAAGAGCGAGGATTTGAGATAATCCTAACTCATCAATCGAAGAGTGCACTAGGAAAATGGACTAGGAAGCACAATCTAACTTAGAATGATGATTCAATAACCAACACGCTAAGAGTGAGAATATAGTCCATTTACTACCGAGCAATGAGTTGCTCGGAGTATTGATTTCACACATCACAATTCACTTGTTGGTATTCCGGTTGCAACAACACGGGAGCCGAGAAATGGATAATGAGGGCGAGAAGTATCACTATATCAAGAGTTCATAAGAGGTGGTGCAATTCTCATGACAATCCTGACATAAAGAAGGTAATACTTCAAGGTAGAACAGAATCAAAAGCTGGATTAGCATTTTGATCTGCAGAATACAATTGCTTTGACCGAATCCTAGAAATGGATAAGGTACTGGAGTTTGTTTCTCCTAGTCATTCCAGAATAGAATGGCTTGACGGACCACAAGAGTAATAGGCATTGATGAGCGAATGCACGCATACTCTTGACTATCAATTGATAGACGAGGGTCAGAAGACGACTAAGGGGGGGACAACTCAAAGGAACATATATCTTTCGGAGTTGTGGATGCATAGATTAGTATGTCGAGCGAAGCTCAACATTTCTTCCGGATAACCTATGCGGAAAGGTAGAACTGGCAGAGACGCAATATAGAATGGAGAACTCATCAAGAGTTCTGGTTGTGATCTTTTGGTTCAGAAGAACTTCTACCATAAGTAGTTCATGGTATTTGGAAGAGGAAAATACCACGGACCTCGAGGACTAATGCAAAGGTTACTAATATCCTAAAGGAACTAGCAAATACTATCAACATGGAGTAGGTGGAGTGAATCTCGGGTTCAAACCCAAGGAGTAGAATACCTACTACTAAGTGGCATCACGGGATGCTTTCGAGAATGAAGGCCAGAATCATCACACTGGGAACACAAAACATGGCTAGATTACCTGGCGATCCTCTAAGACACCTAGGGTCATAATACTAGCTCCAACATATATGTCGAGGCAATAGAGTACCTCAACTCACCGATTAGTGTGCTTAATCTGGCCTAAAAGGACATCAGGAATGGGAGGAAGGGATTTGCAAATGCATCAGACTGTTTAGAAACCTGGGATGACTCGGACAGCATAACGGCTGTAAATGCTCAAAAAGGTTGGAGACATGCTACAAAAATGGTGGCATATCCACTCCGAAGCACAATATCAAGGTTTCGAGATCAACAGTTATGAACATACGGAAGTAGTAAAACTGAACTGAGATTTGAAACTAATATTTCTACAAGTCTATGGATTAGTAACACGTCATCCTGATAGATAGATGAGAAAGCCTAGTTCCTTAACCCCGTAGGAAAGATAAGATGACTCAGATCAGAAGGGCATAAGGTAAAGGAGTAAAAGAGCCTTACGTTCCATCCCACAATCAATTCCCCTACATATAACTAAAGCATTTCTAGACTCAACTTCGACCAGTTTGGCTTGGTAAACCTACAGGCAGTCAAGCTCTGATACCAAAGCTGTCAGGACCCCGACTCAATGCCACATCGATCTAGCATGTAACACCTCATATCACTTTGCGGCCTCACGCACGGTATTCCCACGGGTGTCGCCTTACCTTTGCCCGGGACCGTTTGCGCCTTTTGGCACACGTATATGATAGTGTCGCTAGCATCCATATGATAAGGAGCCCGGCTGACATGGCTAGTCGTAAACACAAAGTGGCACAAACTTACAGGACAGCATCCATGACCCAAAGATCGAACGTGTCGGTCATCGGCGAGTGAATCCAGGCTGTAGCACTGGGCTAGCAGACTCGGTGAACCGGGCTGTAGCGGCTAACAGGACTCGGTATTCATCGCGTGACATTTCCACGAAGGGGACGTACACGAGAACGAAGAAGGGCACATGCCGGCCAGCCTAAGTGTTCCGGAGCAGTAGCAAGCTACCATGGCTCGGTGGAAACACTAGGAGACATTTCCCGGTAAGAGAGGCTACTAAGGATAAACAACTAGATAGTCAGATCCCACACATACCAAGCATTTCAGTAACATACACACAATATGCTCGATATGTGCAAAATACAACATGGCATCACAACATGACTCTACAACTCAAGTATTTATTCATTAGGCTCCGAGGAGTGAGATATTACAAGCAGGGGTCTCATGACCCAACATTGAGCATACAAATCAAGGCACAAGCGAAGCTAACATGTCCGAATACGAGACATCTACAAATGAAAAAGGTGAGAAGCGACTATCTACTAGATCTCCGCCGAGGGCACAAGATCGTAGCTGAGGTAACAAGCTAAGCGTCAAGTCCACGCGGAACTACTAGTGAGACGGAAATCTCTGCAAAAACGTAAAATAGGCAAACGTGAGTACAAATGTACCCAAAGAAGACTTACATCGTAACTAACTACATATGCATCATTATCAACAAAGGGATGGTGGAGTTTAACTGCAGCAAGCCAGCTTTGACTCGGTGGCTATCCCGAACTACGATCGCAAGTAACTCTTTTGAGGTGGCGCACGAGTCCACATATTCACCATATCAATACTCCACTATGGATCCGCTCCGTCTCCCTCACGAGAACGCCATCCATAGCACTCACGCTTATCTTGCGTATTTTAGAGTATCCACTTTCACTTGTCTATGAACTGCATAAGGGGTCCAAGTTTCCATATCCGAGGAATCCGGCTATTGAATAGATAATTATAACCCTGCAGGGTGTACTTCTTCACACACGCCTCGCCACTTATCGCCCATTACACGTCATGTACCTCGACAACCTTCAAGCGGAAGCCAGCGAGGAGTCGGCCACGACCTACCTAAACACTCAAGTCTCTCGTCCAGGTTTATCGCCTATTAGGGTTTCATCCGCAAGGAGATCCGCCGGGTGTCGCCACGGCCCCAAACGATGTGAGCAGGGTTCCCAAGCCCACCTCGACGGGTATATCTATGCTTGGTACACCGTGCCACGGTGCCTAGTCTGTCCCAAGCCCACCTGTACCGGGTGCCACTTGGTAGACTACTAGCACTACCTACAAACACCAGAAACTAGTTGCAACTCCTGGACAGAGAACAAGGGTGATTAAGAAGCCGAGAGGGCTTGGAGCGCCCGGAGCCCAATGTGTGGTAGTAACTGATCATGGATCACAAACACAGAACTCAGTTCCTGAGGACGGCTGCAATGAGACAACCCACCATGTACTCCTACATGGCCTCTCACCGCTACCTTTTACCAAATCGTGTTCACACATTTAGCTCTCAACAGTGGGACATGTTCACACACCTCCGATTCATTCCCGATGAATCAGACCTGACTCAACTCTAAGCGATAGCAGGCATGACAAACAAGCATGGATGAGTAGGCACATCAGGGCTCAAACAACTCCTACTCATGCTAGTGGGTTTCATCTATTTACTGTGGAATGACAGGTCATGCAAAGGATAAAGGGGTTCAGCTACCGCAGCAAGTAACAGTTGTATCGTTGTTGTCCTAATGCAGTAAAAGAGAGCAGGAGCGAGAGAGTGGGATTGTATCGGAATGAACAAGGGGGTTTTGCTTGCCTGGCACTTCTGAAGATAATATATCTCTTCGTCGGTGTCAACGAAGTCATCGTCGGAACGCGTCTATCGAGAGGGGGCAATTACCGGCAACTGAGAAAGAAACACAATCAATGCAAATGCACAATATGATGCATGATCATGACATGGCAATATGCTGTGATTTGAGCTAATGCATCTAGCTATGATTTAAATGAAGTTGGTTTGAATACATGATCCAAATTCAAACTCCATATATGATTATTTAAATGCCCTTTATTTGTTTTGTCCAAAACAGAGGACAAACATTGTTCAAACATGCATGAAAATGGTACAGATGGATTCCTTGAATTTTTCTGATAATTTTTCATATATAATTTATTTGATTTGGAGCTACGGTTGATTTTATATGAATTTTAGAAGTTTTGGTTATTTTCTGGAATTTCCTGTATAAAAATAAATCCAGAAAAGGATTTACTGCGTCAGCATCATGTCACTGTGACGTCAGCAGGTCAACTGCGGTTGACCAGGTCAATCCTGACCTGTGGGTCCCGCATGTCAGTGACTCAGGAACTAATCCCGGTCAAAACTAGCGTTGACTGAGGTTTGACTACGGCTAGGGCCCACAGTCAGTGTCTGTTAGGGCTAACTAGATGTGATTAGTGCTTAATTAAGCGGCCACGTCATCATCACCGGACTTTGGCCGGCGACGACCAGCCCGACGACGGAAGTTCACCGTGCTCTCACTACAGGGCACCATTTCACGCGTGGTTTGCGGCTACGGGTTGCTGTGGTTTGCGCGCATCTGATGGAGCAAGCGAGAGGAGCTGGGGTGAGTTGTGGCGTCGGCGGTGGCAAGCGAGGCGGCCGCCGGAGTTCGGGCATCGGTGAAAACGACGCTGCAGCGCACGGCAGGAGCAACGGGTGAGCGTTCTAGGCTCCTGACGGTGTTCTGAGCATGTTGCAGTGCTCGGTTGTCGTCATGGCAATCTCTGGCCGCGGCGGCGATGAGGCCTAACGGCGGCGGGCTCCGGATCTCATGGGGGCGGCGGCTACAGGATGCTAGGGACGATGGGGCAAGGGGGGACGGTTCAGCGGCTCACCACGCAGCTGCAGGGATGGTTAGCGGGCCTGGGGACGTCCTTGACGGCGCGAATCGACGGTGAGGGGCTCGGGTGCCCGAGGTTGAACATGACCGCGATGACGATGAAGCAGGGCCTCCCGGCGTCCCGTAGCTCGATGGAGAGGGCAAGGCAGACGCGGCGGATCTTCTAGCCTCAGTGGCAGGGCGAGGGGTGGCGGTGGCCTTGGGTACGGCGAGCGGCGGCGGTTGCTCTCGAGACGGAGCTCGGGAGGAGCTAGAGAGGAGGAGAGGGAGCCGCGAGTGGGGAGAGGGACGAGGGGCCGGGCGCCTCCGGGCACGCCTGGGGGTCGAAGCTGCTGGTGAAGCAGGAGGTGGCAAGGCGTCGTCGGCTGGGCTCGCCACGCACCTGTCTATCCTCCTGGCAGGAGGAAGACGACAGGGGGAAGGCTGCTGGGCTGGGCCAACAGTGTTGGGCCACACAGGTGGGCTGCAGGTAAGCCAGGTAAGTCCTCTCTCTCTCTTTTACTCCTAGTTTAGTTTCTGTTTTCTATTTAGTTTGATCTGTTTTGAATTAGTAAAAATACTAACTCACTTTGTAAAATCCTGACAAACTTGTGGGCACTATTTGAATTATCTCCAACAGCCCCCAATTGTTTTCAGAAGTATTGAAGCATTTAAAATATTTGTAGGCATTAAATGCTCCAATTCAAATACAATATGATTTAACTCAAGAATCCATAAATGACCAATAAATATGCTCATCATTTTGGCAGAGGTTTTCACCTTTATAAAAAAAATATGAACATTTTTAAAGGGCATTTTGGGTTCTTGAAAAAGATTTTATTTGATCCTATTGATTTCTTTCTGGTGCTAGGGTTTGCCCAATCCCCATTTCAAGTTTCTGAGAATTTTAAACATGATGCACACATGAAGGGCTAGCCTAGTGCATACTAGAACTAAGGATGTGACACCACTCCTCCTGCTTCAACTCAGCCAACGCTTGAAGCCACTCCTCCTCCTTCAACTCAGCCAACGCGTGAGGCCACTCCTCCTCCAAGTCCACCAACGCGTTACACTCCTCCTCCAAGTCTGACACCGCATCAGTCGTCTGCGCTGCCTCAGCAATCGCGGAAGAGAGCCGCCACAGCTATGGTGCGTAGTGCTACAAGTCGAGGTAGTACAGGAGGTACAGGCGGAGGCAAGCGATTTCAATATGGCCCAAAAAGCCTCACGCCTCTTTCGCAGAGGCCTTACGACATGACCAAGGAGCAAAACGAAGCCATAGTGAAGGCCCAAGTGGAGGCCCATTTCACACCAAAACCGGCACCGCTGCCAAGGGAGAAAGTGCCTGAGGAGAAGACCACTTTATTCGTATGGCCCGACCACCAGCTCCCAAGCCTGCGGACTCAGACTATGAGCGCCAAATCAGGAAGGCACATCGAGCACGATAACAGGGGTCGAGATCGAGCTCGAGTCAAGCAGCTGGCCAAAAATGCGAGAAAACCGTTCCCCAGCTAGGATAACAGGCGGCGCAATCGATCCCCCTACTTGTACCAACACATGAGATTACCGATGTCAGTTAGCTGGTAATAACCGAGGAGCATAGACGGAACGCCGAAATGCTCCGTATCACTGTTGGACAACTCCTCGAGATTGAGCCCATGCCTAAGCTTAAAGAGGAGGAGATAAAATGGAAATATGTCCGTGGCCAACCTTTGGTAAGGCCTGAGGAGGTCAAGAACCTCCCAACGAGATTGTATCAATTGCATGATTGGTACATGAAAATTACCAATAGTAGCAATTGACAGGGCCTCATGGTGAGAGTCAAGGAAGAGTATTACTTCCATAAGCTAGCTTTGTCCATTGAGTATTCAGAACTATTTTAGTTATTACATCAAGACGCACTCGACAAATCCATCATCAGTTTGTATTGTCTGTAAGTGATTTCTTTTCGAGAACATTCGCATGATGACGTCCGAAAAGACCAAAACTGAGAGACAGCTATGGGTACGCGCGTTTGACAGAACACTATTCACAATTTTTATGTCATTATCGATATCTAGTCACATAACTAATACATATGCATATTGATCTCCTTCTTAACAGTTTGAATCGGTACAGGAGACAATCCTATCAGTGGAGCGCATACGAGCACTTCAAGAGGAAATAGCGGGATTTTTGCTCGACGAGGTCATAGATCCCCAAGGGGAATTCTACTACCCGCTACCGCCCCAATTGTCATCGTGCTCCAAAGGCACCAAGGCAAATTGTCGTGTTGGGCGCACGGCAGATGCCAAGGGATGGCTAAAGAGAGGAGGAGGCTCGAGGGTGCTGGTGGGCTTCGGAGGCGAGGTTGATATCTTGTGGCGGCAGGGACGCCTGGACATACCTGTGTTGGGATTCTCCGAAGAGATAACACCCCTAGTCCTGCCGAGTTTAGTTGGATGGTTGATAGTACAATGTCGCTCCTGGAGCTGTTTGGAGGAGGAAGGAGGCTGGCCAAAGCTCCCACTGCTCCTTCTCCTTGGTGTTGCTATGTAGTGGCCAGTCCTATCTTGCTTGCTCTATCTTGTGTGGCTTTGCATGTCGTGTGTGTCGTATGTCTTTGTTGAATATCTCTCGTCCGTCTCGCTTTAGGCGTGGACTCCTGGGGGGTTTTATAGACCAACCTACCCAGGGTTACAATGGTAATATGCCGAGTCAGTGGGTCTGTATTGTCAGAGTCCAAGGTGCCGGGCTAGGTCCCGCTAGGGGGCTTGTGGTTCGCCGGGTTCGCCTAGGTGCGGGCCCCACGTGCCTAGGGGGACTGTGCGCCGTCTTGTCGATCGTCATGGCCTGGCACTGTATTCTTGGTCATCAGTGATTGAGGTATCGTCCCATCGTACGGCTTGGATGGGACGGGAGCTGACCCGTGGCTGGGTTGCCGCGGACGCCACAGGTGGGTTGGCTTACTGGGGAAGCCAAGGTTGCGCCGGGTTGAGTTGCCTTCCGCCAGCCGCTGCGGTCAGGTTGACGTACCTTGCCGAGTCGACGGTTTTGGCCGGGCTGCACGTCTTGCGGGTCGGCGACCGCTGGCGCGACGCCGGTTCTGAAGCGTCACGGGCCCGCTGTTTTTGAAATAGATCCGGGTTCCGTTGCCTGCCTGGGGTTCATCCGCTCGATAGTAGTCCCCGAAGCTGTGAAGGTCCGCCGTCTTCGAATGAGTGGGCCTTCGCAGCTTCCCCCTTAAGCAAGGCAGAATCTGCGAACGCCGGGTCTGGCAACACCCATTGTATGCCGGTTTTTCCGTAAACTGGATCGCGGCATCCCGGTCGTGGCAGGAACCGAGGAGTCCGTCGAATCTTGAGGCGATCCGTCGGGCTTCGTGCTTGCGCCACGTGGTGCCCGGAAGCCGGAGGGGCCTGACAGGCCACGCGCGTGACGGGACTGGGCGACGGGCCGGGGGCCCGCCGCGCTCCCTTGGCTACACGTGCGGATTTATTGCAGCGTCTGGGGGTCGGTTGCACTTCCTCGCGCAGTGCGTGTGTACGTGCGCACTTATTGCGGGGTAGTGGAACAGGCGCGTGCAGACGATCCCACTTCCCCATGTTTGAACCGGGGCTTATAAATTGAGGGGGGCAAGGGGGGGGGCATTATTCTCCCTCGCGCTCTCCTGCCCCCTGCTCTCCCTCTACTCCTAGCCACCGACGCACAGCTGTGCCCGCAGCCCCGAGCAGAGCTCTTCTCCGTCGTCCTTCTTCCTTCCGCTTCTATCCATGGCGCTGCCGTCGGGCTCTTGGATGGGCTTCAATGTCACCAACGATGACATCACACAGCTTCGAGCTTCGCGGCGCTTGCCACGGGAGACGGACGTTGGCGTCCGCCTGTCGCGCGACGAGCAAAGGCCTCGACCCAAGGGGCAGGAGCGCGTCGTCTTCCTTACTCACTTCGAGCGCGGGCTCGGTCTATCGGCGAGCACCTTCTTCCGCGCCTTCCTGGAGTTCTTCGGGCTTCAACCGCACCATGTCGGCACCGGTGACATCGTCCACCTCTCCGGCTTCATGACCCTGTGTGAGGGGTACCTGGGGGTCGAGCCGACTATCGACCTCTGGACGTGCTTCTTCTCCTTGAAGAAGCAGGGCGCGTCGGCCAGGGAGTTCGCTGACTGCGGCACCGCCATCATCTCCAAGCGGTCGGGGGCAGATTTCCCCAAGATTCCACTCGAGGATTCTGCCAAGAAGTGGCAGAATTCCTTCTTCTACATCCACAATCATTGCGCGGACCACATCAATCTTCCCCTTTCACCATGGTGCCGCCGCGGGCGAAGATGAACAGGGGCTACTCGCCCCGGCGCCCGTCGCAGGAGATCGTCAACCTCTGCGAGCGGGTTATGGTGATGAGGACGCAGGAGGGGCTCGCCGCGTTCATCACTTGCCGGGTTCTCCCGCTTCAGAGGCGCTCCTGCCTCATCGGCGAGATGATCGGCCTGCAGGACCCCAACCGAATGGGGTCGACGAGGCTGTCTGGGGAGCAGGCCGCGCGCGCCGTCAACGCCATCTCCAGGGCCAATCTTGGAGAGGATTGGCGTTTCGGCAAGGCGCCGTATAGCCATGCGAACCCGGCGCCGCAGGTGAGCATCTTGTCTCCTTACTTCGCCACCGCGCATCTTCCTTTTCGTCCCGACGCATCATGGGAGGTTCTTCTGAATGCGAGCCGGCATCCTTATGCCCGGGCTCCGCTGCAGGTGGCGCCGATGGCACCAAAAGAGCCCGCGACCCAAGGCGGCGAGGAGGTGGCCGAGTCCGACGCCGGCACTGTGCGTCGAGCCGGTAAGCTTCGGATCTTTCTCGTCTTCATTTTGTCTTGAATAGTTGCTCGTGTCGCGATGAAGGCGACGGTGACGCCGGTTGCTTGGTGTAGCGGCGTTGGGCGGGGGAGGTGGCGACGCAGGCAGAGCCGGGTCCTCGCATGGGGCGGCGCCGAGCCGCCCGCATGGCAAGGACAGCGTCACGAGGCGACCCCGCGGATCGAAGCGCGCAGCGGACCCGGCCGAGCCCGGAAGGCCAGCCAAGAAGAAGCGCGCGAAGCCGACTCAGGTCCTGGTCTTGACGGGGTAAGTCTTGTTTCTTGCCTGTGCCCTGATTTCTTGTTTCTTTTGGTTATTCTGCCTTCTTCTTCAGGTCGCTGATCGCGCTAGCAAGGGCGGCAGCGGAGTCCGCGGCCACTGAAGGGACCGCGTTCCGCAGGAGCCGGTCCGACCTCGCCGGCCTGGCCGGGGACGAGGGACGAGGCGACTTGGACCTCGGCTTGGACCCGGACGACGCCGTGGCCTTGGCCGGGCATGACAGGAACCGGGCCGAGGCGGAGCTGGAGGCGGCGTCGGTCCGGGCTTGGACCAACGCGGTGGCGGCGTGGGCGCGAGGCAGCACGGAGCCGGCCTAGCGCGAGATGCCGGAGGGCATGGTGGTGGAGGTGACGGATTTTGAACAGTCGTCGGTGAGGGAGCACGGCCATGGGGGCCGGCCCGAGGTGGTGCTCCTCGACCAGGAGGTCGTGGTGGTGGGGGCGATACCCCGCCGCGAGCCGACATTGTCGAGCGCGTGGGGGCTGATGGTGGTGGAGGCGGCGCCGGATGCGCCATCAGTTATGGAGGAGGCACCGCAGGCGGCGGTGCCTAAGGTGGCGAAGCGGGGCGCCCCAGCGTCAGAGGAGGTGTTGGCCGCGTTGCAAGCGGCCAGCGGGGGGCACGCCTTGGTGCCCCGGCAGGGCGGGCGCCGAGCTACCATGCCGCAGCCCGCGTGGAGCGGGGGCGCGGCCGTCTTCAGGCCCCAGACCAAGGAAGAGGCGGCGCTGGATGCCGTCAGCCGCCGTCTGCGAGCCCGGACGGCGCGCCTTGAGGCCTTCGCCCAGGCCGAGGCGGAGTGGACGCGCGACCTGGAGCGTGCCGTCCTGTTAAGTCTTTCCTCTTCTTGTTTTCTTGTGATTTTATCTCTGTGGGGTGCGCCAGCGTACCCACTGGGTGTAGCCCCTGAGGCTCGGGCCAACTATGTAGTAGTTGGATCGAACCTTAGAAGCGTTGGCCTTGTGTTGACTTTGGTCTTCTCTTCAGCACCTTGACGCCTTCCGGGTTGCCGCCTACAACCGGCTCCTGGCAAGCATCTGGAGCTCAAGGAGCAGCTTGCTGCCAAGGAGGAGGAGCTTCGCGTCGCCGCAGGTACTTTGCTGAGTTCTTTCCTTCTAGTGGGGGCGCGCTAGTGCACCCACTGGGTGTAGCCCCTGAGATTCGGGCCAACTGTGTAACAGTTGGGCCAAATCTTAGGCCTTGTCTTACTTTTTCTTCCTGCTGAGTTCTTCCTCTTTGCAGCCGAGGTGCTGTCTTGGCGGACCCGGCTGTTCCAGGCTGGTCATCACTATGACCGGCTCGTTGCTGATTCCGGTCGTCTTGGCGTCGAGGCAGCACAGGCGAGGGCGGAGGCGACCGCGGCCCGTCGGTCTCTTGACAAGGCCAACAGGCTGCACGAGCAGCTGGTGGGTCACAAGAGCCGCCTCGAGGCCGAGGTGGGGCTTCTTAAGGCGGAGGCCGCCAAGGCGGTGGAGGCGCAGCAGGCCTTGGTCGAGGCAGACCAGCAGCGCGGCCAGCTGGCCGACGACAAGGGCCGGCTCCAGGCCGAGGTGGAGCGTCTGCGGGGGCAGGCCACCAAGGCTGAAGAGGCCCGCCAGGCCGAGGCTCGCCGCTGTGAGGCGGCCAAGAAGGCGGCCGGAGACAAGGATGCTGAGCTGAAGGCGGCCCTTGCTAAGGCGGACGACCTGGAGCGGGAGCGACATGGTACGTTGCTTGAGGCGCAGCACCTGGAAGAGTCTTTCTCCAGTAAGTGCTGCTTCTTCGTTGTTTGCCGGGTCAGGACCCGGCCCTTTCTTCTTTGTTGCTCTTCTGACTTGCTTCGTTTTTGGCTGCAGGGGCCTTTCCGGAGACGCGGCGGCTGGCGGAGGAAGCCGTCCGCTATCAGTGCGACCTGACCGGCATTGTTGGGTCCGGGACGGATCCGCTGACGGCCTGGACCTTCCCGAATATCATTGCCGCTGCTGAGGCCCGGCTGCGGGCTTTGGGGACGCAGATGGAGCGGCTGTCCCGAGACGGTACCGCAATGAGGGCGGCCTTGTGGCTGGATTCCGTCCATCCGCGCAGCTTCTCGCGTCTGGCACGCTGGTTGGAGATGGGCCCAGATCGCCTTAGCGACGGGCGCGTTTCCGCCGCCCGGGCTGGTGCTGAGATGGCGCTCCAGATCGCGCTGTCTTGGCATATGGATCTTCAACTGGCCGCGCTGATGGGTCAGCGCATTGGCTCAGAGCAGTTAATGCAGGAGCAGGCTGGCCGAATCGCCTCCCGGGCCAGCTATATCGCCGAGTTCGCCTTCCACGACGAGTTCCATTCAGAAAAGACGGAAGACGGCGCGGTCATGGATGGCGATGACTACGGCTTGCTTCTTTGCGACCCGAAGGGCAGCTTGGAGGACACGGGCGTCTACGGCGACACGGAGGTCGAAGAGGACACCGGTGCTTCGCTAGACCCGGAGGCCGGCCGGGGGGATCCGTCGACGTCACGACGCGGTGCTGGGAATTCCTGAGAATCTTTTGTAGAAAATTCTGTTAAGTAGCAGGTCCACCCACCCACTGGGGGTTTTCAGGGTGTAATGAACTCGGGCCGTGGGCCTTTGCTTGAAACATTTATGTGTAAATGCTGTGAGTGTTTATTTGCTTTTTGCCTTCTACTTTTTTCGAACTTATTTCATGCGTTGCTCCTCTCTAAAGCTTCCCACACGCGAGTTAGACGGCTGAGGCTCCGGTCCATGACAAGGAGTTCGGCTCTTTGAGAGGCGGTCGCAGGAGTTGGGTCCTTCAAAACGTTGAGCGCGAGCGAAACACCGACTGGGCCGGCTGGTGGCAATCCGGCTTGGCCGATTGGTGAGCAGCCGGTCGTGCGGCTAACTTAGTTGACGAGCGTCAGGCCGGGTTGGTCGACCCGGCGGCTTTGACTTAGTGTATGAATCGTAGGGGAGCTTTATCCCGTTGTGCTTGCCCCCCGTCAGCCAGAGCTGGATCTGCGGTTTTAGGGCGAAGTGGGGGGCCGCAACATCCTAACTTATCAGGAATCACTAAGTCAAGCGGCGGGGTGATGATCAAGCCGGCCAGCCCCCGAGCCCCCGGGTCGAGCTTGTCGAGCCAGCGGCCAGGTTCGGTAGTAAAGTGCTGTGAAATATGCACGCAATAAATTGGTCGGCAAAAGGCAGCCCTCGAGTCTCGTTCGGGGACCCCATAGTTTCATATGCTTACAAAAGGCGTTGAAACGTACATTCGTTCGACTAACTGTAAAATGGACAGAGGAGTTCCGCGTTCCACGGCTGGGTCGTTTCTTCGCCGATGGTGTCCCTCTTGCACTTCTTCGATTTGCGTGCGTCGATGAGGTAGTAGGCGTTGCGGTCGCGCAAAGACCTCCTCACGATGAACGGGCCCTCCCATGGAGAGGATAGCTTGTGCTGGCCTGCCTGCTCTTGGACGAGTCGGAGGACGAGGTCGCCTTCGCGGAATGCGAGAGGCTTGATCTTCTTGTTGTGGTAGTGCCTCAGGCCTTGTTGGTAGATTGCCGAGCAGCTAAGTGCCAGAAGGCGCGCCTCGTTGGTGCCGTTGTCGGTGATGATGCTGTTCGGCATGCCGTAGCGCACCGCTATGTCCTTGATGAACCGGACAGCTATTAGCCCGTCCAGTTTCTTGATTGGTCTTGCCTCGATCCATTTAGTGAACTCGTCCACTGCCACCAGCAAGTGCGTCATGCCGCCTTGAGCGGTTTTGAAGGGTCCCACCATGTGGAGTCCCAAGACCGCGAAGGGCCAGGCGATCGGGATGGTGCGGCGTGCTGATGTCGGCTGGTGGCTGCGTTTGCTGAAGCGCTGGCATCCTTCGCACTTGAGGACGAGCGACTCGGCGTCTTCGAGGGCCGTTAGCCAGTAGAAGCAATGGCAGAATGCCTTGGCCACGAGGGATCAAGATGCGGCATGGTGCCCACACTCGCCCTGGTGAATGTCGAGGAGGATGTCTATGCCGCGGTCCTACTCGACGCAGCGCTGGAACACGCCAGTAGAGCTGGGTGGGTTCCGAGTTGGCGGCTCCTGGGCTGGGTTGAGCAGCCCCCGGGTTGGTGACGGCGACGGCCGGGTACGGGGTGATGGTGGCCGGGTTGGGTTGAGCAGCCCCTGGGCTGGGTTGAGCAGCCCCCGGGCCGGGTTGAGCAGTCCCCGGGCTGGGTTCAGCAGTCCCCGGGCCGGCTTGTGGCGCGGCCGGGTCTTCTGGGATGTGGATGGATTCGGAGTCTAGCCACGGCTTGACGGACAACTTGCGCAGGTGCTCGAGGGAGACGCCGGACGGGATGGCTTGACGTGACGAGGCAATCTTAGCGAGCGTGTTGCCTACCTCGTTCTCCGCGTGCGGGATGTGGAGGAACTCGCAGCCATCAAAGGATCCAGACAGCTTCTGGATGAGGAAGCGATAGCTTGCCATGTTGGAGTCGTGGGCCTCCAACTCGCTGGAGCACTGCTGTACCACCAAGTCTGAGTCGCCATAGCACAGGATGCGCCGGATGCCGAGATCGTTGGCATGCCGGAGGCCGTGCACAAGGGCTTCGTATTCGGCGATGTTGTTGGAGGCAGCGAAGCGGATCTAGAGCGCGTAGCAGAGTCGGTCACCCTTCGGAGATGACAGTACGATGCCGGCCCCTAAGCCAAGTCACATCTTGTACCCGTCAAAGTGCATGCGCCAATGTGTCGAGTCGGGAGGTGGCGGTAGGTACTGGCTATCGGTCCAGTCGACGAGGAAATTGGCCAGGGCCTGAGACTTGATCGCGGTGCGGGGCTCGTAGAGGATGGTGTGGCCGGCTAGCTGGATCGCCCACTTGGCGACCCGGCCGGAGGCGTCCCGGGACCCTATGATTTTTCCGATAGGGCGCCCGTCTTGGCAGCGGTGGCGACATGTTCTTGAATGTACTGCTTGACTTCTTTGCGATGAGGTACACGCGTAACACATCTTCGGTAGTGCGGGTTGTTACTGCTTGGAGGTGGAAACGCCGCTCAGGTAGTAGACCGGTATTTGGATGGCTGGATCTTGCCCTTCTTCGGTCGCTCGACCACCAGCACCGTGCTGACCGCCCGCGAGGTCGCGGCTATGTAGAGCAACAGCGGCTCCTTGTCGGTCGGCGTGGCCAGGACGAGTGCGGTGGAGAGCATGCGCTTGAGGTCTTGGAAGGCTCCGTCCGCCTTGCCGTTCCACTCGAACGGGCTTGTTTTCTTCATTAGCTGGTACAGGGGTAGCGCATTCTCGCCCAGCCAGCTTAGAAACTGGCTAAACGAGGCCGGGCAGCCTGTGAACTTCTGGACATCGCGCAGCCGGGTTGGCTTGCGCACGCGCTCGATGGCCTTGATCTTCTCCGGGTTCGCCTCGATGCCGCATTCCGAGACAAGGAAACCAAGCAGCTTTCCGACTGGGATGCCGAAGACCCACTTTTCCGGGTTGAGCTTGACCTTGTATTCACGAAGGTTGGCGAATGTTTCCTTCAGATCATCGAGGAGCATGAGGTGCTGCTTGGTCTTCACCACGATATCGTCCACGTATACGTGGATGTTCTTGCTGAGTTGCGGTAGCAGGCACTTCTGCGTGCAGCGTTGAAAGGTGGCGTCGGCATTCTTCAACCCGAACGACATGGTGATGTAGCAGTACGCCCTGAAGGGTGTGATGAAAGACGTCTTCAGGGCATCGGCCGGGTCCAGCTTGATCTGGTGACAGCCGAAGTAGGCGTCCAGGAAGGACAGCACCTCGCACCCGGCGGTCGAGTCGATGACTTGGTCGATCCGCAGGAGGGCGAACGGATCCTTGGGACAGGCCTTGTTGAGGCTGGTGTAGTCGATACACATGCGCCAGGTCTTGCTCTTCTTCAAGACGAGGACTGGGTTGGCCAGCCACTCGGGGTGAAACACTTCCATTATGAACCGACCGCCAAGAGCTTGGCGACCTCTTCACCGATGGTTCTTCTCTTCTCTTCGGAACATCGTCGAATGGGTTGACGGACAGGCTTGGAGTCCTTGCGGACGTGGAGTTTGTGCTCGGCATACTTCCTCGGGATACCCGGCATGTCTTTGGGGTCCATGCGAAGATATCCTGATTCTCACGGAGGAAGTCGACGAGCTCGCCTTCCTATTTGCTGTCGAGGCAGGCGCCTACGACAACGTACTTGCTGCAGCTGGGGTCTTCCGGGTTCAGCTTCACTTTCTTCGTTTCCTTGGAGGGCTTGAAGGCAGCCTCATTGGCCGGGTCCAGGGTCGGAACGATGCGTTGGAGGCCTCGCCGGCCAGGACGATGATCCGGTCGAGCTGGCGCTGCTCCTCGGCAATGACCAGCGACTCGGCCAGCTTGGTGCCGTCTCAGGCGCACTCGAGAGACTTGCGGTAGTCACCGGTGACGGTAAGGAGGCCCTTGGGACCCGACATCTTCATCTTCAGGTACGTGTAGCGGGGAACCGCCATGAATTTGGTGAGCGCGGGCCGGCCCAGCAGCGCATGGTACGCGCTAGACAGGTCCACCACCTCGAACCAGATCGGTTCGCGTCGGAAGTGGGTGTTGTCGCCAAACAGGACGTCCAGCCGGACCCGGCCAATGGGTGAACAGGAGAGGCCTGGTACGATGCCGTGGAAGACAGTCCGGGTCGGCCCCAGGTCCTCATCCTTGAGGCCGAGCTTGGTCATCGTGTCGTGGTAGAGGATGTTGATGCCGTCGCCGCCGTCGATGAGGACATGGGAGAACTTGCAGGTGCTCCGTGAGACGATGCTAGGGTTGAGGACGAGGGCGTATCCACCCGGACTTGGCATGACTGCCGGGTGATCCTCCCAGGTCCAGGTGATCGGGCGCTCCAACCAGTGCATGAAATCTGTCTCGGCCGGGACGACGGTGTTCACCTCCTGCTGGAGGAGGCGCTTGCTGCACTTGTCATCACCGAGGCCGGTGAAGACGACGTAGGCCGCGTTCTGGTCCGGGTAGGCGTCGTTCCGCATTGCCCCACCGGCGAGGGGCGGCGGTGGAGGCGGAGGCGGCTGTCCCGCGACCGGAGCAGGAGCCGGAGCTGGAGGAGGCGGGACGTCGCCCCTCATGATACGCTTGGTGATGGCGCACTGTCGAAGCATGTGCGTGGAGGGTCTTGCGCCGCTGTGGTGCTTGCATGGGGCGTCGAGCATCTCTTCAAAGCTCATGGCGGGTTGCCATGCCATCTTGCCGGTCTGCCGGCGCTTTAATGCCGGGTACGCCGCAGGCTCGGCGGCCGCGACGAGCCGGTTGTCGTGACGTTGCGCCGGCTGCTCGGCCTTGCGCTTGTTGTTTTGGTGGAGCTGCTGCCGGCTGCCTTCGCCGGCCGGCTTCTATGGGGGACCGGTTTGTCCTTGCCGGCCTCGTCCAGCGCCACTTGGTTCTTCATGGCGGAGTTGGCATTGGTGTACTTGTCCGCCGTCACCATGAGCGCGGCCATGGTGGTCGGCTCGGAGCGTAGAAGCTTGCGCTTGAGAAGGGTGCCGTCTCGGCACCCGATGACGAAGTATTGGATCGCCTGGACTTCATGGACGCCCTCACAGCTGTTCTGGAGCTCGGTCCAGCGTGCAAGGTACTCGCGGCCGGTCTCCATCGGCCCCTGCACGCATATGGCGAGCTGACTGGGGCGATCGGGTCGCTTGTACGTCCCCGTGAAGTTGCGGACAAATGCTTCCTCGAAATCGACCCATGCGTTGATGCTGCCCATCGGTAGGATATTCAACCATGTGCAAGCCGATCCTTGGAGCATGAGCGGTGCGTAGCGCACGGCGAGATGACGATTGGCACCGGTGATGCCAATTGCCGTGGTGTAGTCGGTGAGCCAGTCTTCGGGCTTCATGGTCCCATTGTACTTGGGAGTGTCGCGGGGAAGCACGAACCCCTTGGGGAAGGGCTCCTCCCAGATGCGTGGGCCAAAACACGCCGGCCCGATAGCGCCGCTCTCCTCCACCTCCATGGAGCGAGCGAGCTAATCGAGGCGGTGGCGCGCGTCGGCGTCGTCGATGGCGCGCAGGCCGACTAGACTGGCGGCCAGACCCCGAGGGGCCGGGTCGGGTGGAGCCGGACGCTGGCTAGGCTGGCCGGGTCCGCGCTAGGTCTTCGGGGCGGGCTTTTTGCCCAGGGCATCGGCGGCGGTGCCGGCCGGGTTGCGCCGGGTCTGGCCTAGGCCGGAGTGCGCCTCGCCGGGCGGCGAAGAGGCCGTGTGCAGGAGTTCGCCGGGTCCACCAAGGCGGGCGGAGCCAGACCCCGCCGGCTTGGCGAGCTGGTTGAGGCGATCCTGCTGGGTGTTGGCGGCGCGAAGGAGCTCGCGCATCCGCCCGATGCGCTCCTTGAGCTCCTCGACCGCGAGTTGGTCGGGGCCGACCGCGGCTGCCTCCGCAGCACGCATGTTCTTGACCGGGGTCTCGTAGACGGTCCGGCCGGCGCCGAAGGCCCGGCCGATCGCTCCTCCCCGGGCGCGAGTATTGACGGCCCGGCTTGGCTTGGCCGTGGTGGGCGTGAATCCGTGGGCGGCGTCGTGCTCCATCTGAGCAGCTTCTAGGCGACGTCTAGTGGGGGCCAGCGTCTCAGACAGGTCCAGCATTTGCTGGCGCCTGTCCTCGAGCTGGGTTCGGGCTTCAGCGACGTTGGTGCCGTCGACGTCAGTGCCGATGGGGATGCGGAGGCTCTGCATCGCGGCGCACAGCGGGTCGGATGGCTCCGTCCGTGCCGTGGAGGCCGCGGCTTCGGCGGCTCTTCTCGCCTTGCTCGACGAGGAAGAGGCGCCATCGCCGGTGACGAAGACCTCTACGTGGGCGTCCACCGCCCCAGCAGTGAATCTGCCGCTGAGAGAAAGCAGGGAGTCGGAGTAGCTGAGCACCCCGCTGGGGTACTCGTCGGTCGCGAGCGCGTCGGAGATGCGCAGCGCGGTGAAGGAGGCGGCGAGCGCGCCGATGGCGTCGTCTGCGAGAGCAACGGACTCGTCGAAGTAGGAGGGGGCCCCGTCCGAAGCATGCTTCCGGCCAACTCCTCGAACTGCCCCACGGTGGGCGCCAACTATCGTGGTGGGCGCACGGCAGATGCCAAGGGATGGCTAAAGAGATGAGGAGGCTCGAGGGCGCTGGTGGGCTTCGAAGGCCAGGTTGACATGCGCGGGCGAGGGACGCCGGACATACCCAGGTTCGGGACTCTCCGGAGAGATAACACCCCTAGTCCTGCCGAGTTTAGTTGGATGGTTGATAGTACAATGTCGCTCCTGGAGCTGTTTGGAGGAGGAAGGAGGGGCTGGCCAAGGCTCCGACTGCTCCTTCTCCTTGGTGTTGCTATGTAGTGGCTAGTCCTATCTTGCTTGCTCTACCTTGTGTGGCTTTGCATCCCGTGTGTGTCGTATGTCTCTGTTGAATATCTCTCGTCTCTCTCGCTGTAGGCTTGGACTCCTGGGGGGTTTTATAGACCAACCCACCCAGGGTTACAATGGTAATATGCCGAGTCAGTGGGTCCATATTGTCAACGTCCGGGGTGCCGGGCTGGGTCCCGTTCGGGGGCTTGTGGTTCGTCGGGTTCCCCTAGGTGCGGCCCCTCGTGCCTAGGGGGACTGTGTGCCGTCTTGTCGATCATCATGGCGTGGCCGGGTCGAGTCGCGTGCAGTGTTCTCCGTCAGGCCACCGTTCTTGTCGTCGATGGTAAGGGCGGAACAACATTGCCGTGCCAGCCTGGTCGTGGGTAGGTAAGAACCTTGTTACACGCCTGGCTGACCACGGGCATGGGTGGGCTATTGTAGTCTTGGTCATCAGTAATTGAGGTCTCGTCCCATCGTACGGCCTGGATGGGACGGGAGCTGACCCATGGCTGGGTTGTCGTGGACGCCACAGGTGGGTTGGCTTACTGGGGAAGCCAAGCTTGCGTCGGGTTGAGTTGCCTTGCGCCAGCCGCTGCGGCCGGGTTGACGTACCTTGCCGAGTCGAGGGTCTTGGTCGGGTAGCGCGCCTGGCCAGGTCGAGTGACCTGGCCTAGCGCACGCCGGTTTGCGGGGCGATGCGGGCCCTGCTATTTTTGAAATAGATCTGGGTTCCGTTGTCTGCCCGGGGTTCATCCCCCCGACAGAAATGCCATTGGCTCTGAAGGCTACATGTAGGAAAAACTGTATATATATATATATATATATATATATATATATATATATGTGTGTGTGTGTGTGTGTGTGTGTGTGTGTGTGTGTGTGTATGTGTGAATTAATGGTGCGGTTGTGAGACACGAGAAATTCTATTTATATATATGCATAACGTGTACAATATGTAGTATCATAAAATACCAGCAAACGCAAAAAGAATTAAATGCAAAACACAAAATGAGAGGAAAAATAAATAATAAAACCAAAACCCCCCAAACATTTTAGTACCGGTTAGTAACACCAACCGGTACTAAAGCTATCCCCGCACCCCGCCCTGTCCTGTGCCATGTGATGGCCCTTTCGCTACAGTTCGAGCCGAACCGGTACTAAAGGGGGACCTTTAGTCCCCACCCTTTAGTGCCGGTTACAGAACCGGCACCAAAGCCCCTTACGAACCGGGGCTATAGCCCGGTTTTGCACTAGTGCCTGTGGAAGGTCCACGATAGCTGATTTTAGAAGATGCATTTATTGGTCCTGGGATTATGGTGCACCTAGTCGCTGCTGATGATGAAATAATGGACAATTACAAGGATAATTAGTCATTACAGGAACTCTAGCACGAGTATTGTTTATTTGACAGTAATTGGATTGGATTACACCTTTTTCTTTGCTTTAACATCAGTATTGCAGTTATCTGGACGGATCACCTGCAAACCATTTCGTGCATATCTCGACGGCGATGAGGTAGCCCTCTGTGTTGTTGTCGCTTGATGTTAGTATTTTTTGGATTCGAATTTGCTTTGTGTGACGTTCCTCATGTAGGAATCAGTTCCAATGTGGAGAGGATTAACATTTTGTTTCAGTTCAGTTTGTAGGCCTTACTGTCTGCAAATTCTTAACATACTTTCTTCATACACTACTAGGGAAAAGCCTATACACAGAATCTTAGCAGCAGCGCGGTTCAAAATAGAGCGCTGCTGGTAAGTAGTTGTAGCGCTCTTTACGTAAACTCGCTGCTGCTAAATATTTAGCAAGATGGCCGCTTCGTAAACACGCTGCTACAAATATCGACCGCGGTGTTCCCCACCTCTAAGTAGCGAAGGCTGTCGCAGAAACAGCGCCATTGCTAAGTGCATAGTAGTACCGCGGTTTCCTCGAGATCGCTGCTGGTAAGTTTCAAATTGCCGCAATTTTTGTCCCGATTAGCAGTGGCGCCTTACCTGAAAGCGTTGTTGCTAAGTTCTTAGCAGCAGCAGTTTCTTACCAGCGCCATCTGCTAACCCCACCAACCCCAACCCGTCCCTCCCTCCCCCTTGCTTTTTTCCTTCCCCTACCTCCCCTCTCTTCTCTTCCCTCCACCACATGCTCCCACTCTCACTTTTTCCCTTCCCCTACCTCCCCTCTCCTCTCTTCCCTCCACCACATGCTCCCACTCTCACTCTTCTTCTTCTCAATACTTCTCCCCATTACTCCCTCTCTTCTCTATCCACCTTCTCTCTCTTCATTACTCCTACATAACTACACCACCTCCATTAATGCATCTCCTTTCTCTTTTCCTTCCCCTCCACTAGTTGAAGTTGTCTCCTTCCAAATTAGGTAGCTAGGTAGATGTAGGATTTAGTTAAGTGACCTATTTGCCCCTAACTAGATCTATCTTTGTCAAGAAGAGCTTAATTTGTGCACTTTTGATCTCCCTACAACATCATCTTGACCATCAAGATAGAGGTGATGAAAATTTCATGCTTTTGCAAAATGGAAATGTGTTTATGTGTGTGTGATATGTTTGTGGAAATTGTGTGTGTGGCATGAGTTGGCCGCCAAATTGTGCTTTTGAGTTGCCTATGTTTTGCGAAATGTCGATTTATTTCCGTTCGTGAATTCGCAAACTCTAGATCCATATCGTCCTATTTTTAGGGAAGGTCATGCCAAATTTTTTATGACTTTGATGCATGCATGCATTTTTACAATCAATTTTTTATTATTACCGTGCAGAGTTGACAATGGTCGATTGGAGCGATGGTGGACAGGTGGTTGCGATCGGCGGTGCAAGACATGAAAGAAAATAACCGGACAGAGGTTTTATGTCCGTGTCGAAAATGCAAAGGAATAGTTTGGCTCGACCCCCATGGCGATGGTCGTGTCGAGCGCACCTGCTCATGACTGGTTTCATGGATGGCTATACTAGGTGGATAATTGAAGATGAGGATAGCGATGTTGAGGATGCCGACGGGCAGGAAATGATGACACGGGCAAGACGAAGAGATGATTGATAATGGCGGCGGGAAGAGGCGGACATGGCGGCGGAGAAGGGGCGGACATGGCGGAGGAGAAGGGGCGGACATGGCGGCGGAGAGAACGACATGGACTCCACGCAGCAGAGTTAAATCGGTACTAAGTTCAATTGTGCGGGACCCTCATGTTCAAGCTTTGCTTCGCAAGGAGGCGAGTACTGAGAGAGCTGCTTCTAGAGAGGAGGCTAAGCTGGAGCAACTGGTGGTAGACTCGAACACTCCATTGTATGATGGTTGCAATCTGAGGTGACCGGTTGAGTTTCACGCTCCAACTCCCGAAGGCGAAGGCTAAAAACAAATGGACCGACACTAGCCTCGATGAGCATCTCAAGTACCTAAAGGATGTTCTTCCCGGGTAATCTATGTCCTACTAGTGTTGATGAGGCCAAGAAGATCGTGTGCCCTCTTGATCGCCACACGTTAGATACCATGCATGCATCAACGATTGCATAATTTATCGGAAGGAGCATGCGGAAAAAACAAGCTGTCCGGTGTGCAATGCTTCTCGATATAAGAAGGCCGGGAAGAAATGTCCCCAGAAAGTTGTATGGTACTTACCGATCACTCCCCGTCTCCAGAGGTATTTTGTAGATCCCAAGGAAGCAAAGCTAATGCGCTGGCACGCGGAGAGGAAGAAGCCCGACGATGGAGATGATCCGAAGTGAGACACGTGAAGGATGGAAGCCGATGGGGAGCGTTGAACAGCTTCTATCGGTATTTTGAATGTGATGCAAGGAACATCGTGCTCGGTGGCGTGTACCGATGGCATGAATCCGTTTGGCAACCGAGCACCAACCATAGTACATGGCGCGTGTTTGTATGGATGTACAACCTCCCCTGGTTGTGCATGAAATCAAATACATTCACATGAGCATGCTTATTCAAGGGCCAAAACAACCAGGAAATAATATTAATTTGTATCTGGGGCTACTTCAAGAGGAGTTAGACACGTTATGGAAAACACCGGCCAAGACATGGCATGCCAGCAAAGGTGAGTATTTCAACATGAGAGCCGCGCTGATCACGACAGTGCAGGACTATCTCGGTTACGGATATGTGGCAGGCCAGGTGTGCCATGGATATTGCGGATGCACGCGGTGCATGGATGATACAACGTCTCAGCAGCTAACGTCAAGGAAAGATGGCGGGTCTGGGAAAATCGTGTACATGGGGCATCGAAGATGGCTTGAACAGGACGACCCATGGAGAAACCGTGGAGATCTATTCAATGGTCACGCTGAGCATCGAGGACCACCACGTAAGCGGAGCGGTGCCGAAATCGATGAGCTGTTGAAAAACTAGAATGAGTGCCCTGCGCCGGGAAAGACGATGAGAAAGGCGCCGAGCCGCTGCTGAAGGTATGGAAGGCGAGGTCTGTGTTCGGGACTTGAGTATGGCACAAACTCGATACACCTCATTGCCTAGATCAAATGCATATCTGTAAGAATGTCCTTGAGAGCTTGCTTGCAACAGCGATGAACATGCCGGATAAGACCAAGGATGGGCCGAAGGCAAGAAAAGACTTGCAAGATTTGAAAATCAGGGAAGATCTGCACATGCCGCCCGTAAAATGTCGAGACGAGACAGAGACGGAGGCAGAGGCACAGGAGAAGAAGGGCAAGAAATTAAAGAAAGAAGATTATTGCCCCCTCTTGCTTCACCTTAAGTCAGCTGAGATCAATCAATTCTTTAAGTGCCTTACGGAGTGAAAGTTAGTTCGATTCATTGTGGCAAGATAAGCGAGATATCTAGACACGGACAAGAAAAGGTTCAGCGGGATGAAGTCTCATGACTGTCATGTGATGATGACGCAGATACTACTGTTGCCCTTAGAGGGATAATGGACAAGCACGTCCGTGACACGCTTATTGGTCTCGCAACTTTTTGACGTCATCTCTCGAAAGTCGATCGGTGTGAAGCAGCTCCAAAGGCTACAGGAAGAGATCGTTGTGATCTTGAATGAGCTTGACATGTACTTCCGCTCGCGTTCTTGACGTGATGGTGCATCTGTGTCCATATTGTGGATGACATAATAGACTGGGGCCGCCATTCCTGCACAACATGATGCCGTTTGAGAGGATGAATGGGATCATCAAAGGATTCGTTCAGTAATATGTCCCGTCCGGATGGAAGCATCGTCCAGGGCTATTTGGCACAAGAGTGCATCTCTTTCGTGAGAATTTTCTATATGGTGCAGACCAGCTTTGGTGTTAGTGTTGGTTTGCCCGTTAACAAGCTAACGATGGGAGGCTCAAGGAGATGGTCATCAGAACGGTTGCGAGGAACTGCACGTGGCATACTCAGATCGACGCAGCGATTTTGACAGAGCAAACTTGGTAGTGCTACAACACCTAGGCGAGGTAGATCATTTCGTGGCATTGCACAAAGAAATTATCGCAAAGAGGTATCGTGACGGGGTATGCGGGGACGGACGCCGGAAGTTACTAGAGAGCACAACTCCACTTTCTGCATTGGTTCAAAGAGCATATTATTGCTAATCCCGGAGGAGGGCTCTAAGGACGGATTGCTCATATACGCCTTAGCACATGGCCCTCGCCCAACCTCGTAACCTATCGGGCATATGATATCAACGGATACACGTTCTACGGAGGCAAAAGATATGGGCGGTGATGATCGTAACTCGGGGTGACGATGGAATGCATGACCGGCAGCGACAACGGCACAACTGAACGATTTTATGGAAGGGTCGAGGAGATCTGGGAGCTTGACTACTCTGGACTGCACAACACGACGATGTTCCGTGTCAGATGGGCTAAGAATGTCGAAAGAGAAAGCCGAATGTTCACTACCATGACTATACCGACGCCAAGAGCGCTACCGTTAACGCTTATCGCAAAAAACGAGCCATGGGTACACGCTAAGCACGTGACACAATGCTTCTTCATAACTGACCAAGCAATCCCAGCCGTGTTGTCGTGAGGAGAGGCAAAAGGAACATCATTGGAATGGATGGAGTCGCCAACGAGGAAGACTATGATCAGTACGGCAACCCAATGAGGGAAGATGACGATGATGATGAAGTATACGTCAAAAGAAGAATCAATACTACATTACCTAAGAAAAATCGCACTCGATGGAAAAGGCAAAGTTACAATGAGGGGCTCAATTATTCTTCGACGAACAAGAAGGGAAAGAAGCTGACTCAAAAACGAAAACATCAGCACTGAGGAAACGTATGTTATGGGTCCAATGATGTGTAATATATATATGTTCCTATTTTGTATACACACTTAGCCATATGATGTGTAATATATATGTTCCTATTTTGCATACATATTTAACCGTCAAATGATGGAATATATATCGCCTCCCTTCGCTCACCGCCCTCGGAAATAAAAGTGGGATAAAATAAAGGAAAAGAAAATGAAAACTGGGAAGATGACGGCATAGCGCTGCTTCCACAAAACCGCTGCCGCTATGCACCATAGTAGTAGCGTTTCTTATAAACCGCTGCCGCTACGCACCATAGTAGTAGCGTGTTTCCCGTAAAGCGCTGCAGCTACAGATCATAGTAGTAGCGCGTTTCGACATAACGCACTACTGCTACGTCCACTTAACCCAAAATTCTCACTCGCCCAGCTTCATCCCGCCACATTTCCCCCCAAATCTGTTGGGGAACGTTGCAAAAAATTAAAATTTTTCCTACGGCTTCACCAAGATCCATCTATGAGTTCATCTAAGCAACGAGTAACGGGAGAGAGTTTGCATCTACATACCACTTGTAGATCGCGTGCGGAAGCTTGCAAGGTGATGATGGAGTCGTACTCGAACGTGATTCAGATCATCGATGTCCAAGTGCTGAACGGACAGCACCTCCGCGTTCAACACACGTACGGGACGAGCGACGTCTCCTCCTTCTTGATCCAGCAAGGGGGAAGGAGAGGTTGAGGAAGACAGCTCCACCGGCAGCACGACGGCGTGGTGATGGTGGAGAAGCAGTACTCCGACAGGGCTTCGCCGAGCTCTTAAGGAGGAGGAGAAGAGTTGGGGAGGGGAGGGGCTGCGCCTTGGAGATGGGTACAGCAGCCCCCCTCCCTCCCCCCCTTTATATAGGCCCCCTGGGGGGGTGGCCGGCCCCTGGAGATCCAATCTCTAGGGGGGGCGGCGGCCAAGGGGGGTGGAGTGCCCCCCAAGCCAGGTGGGGCGCCCCCCACCCCTAGGGATTCAACCCTAGGCGCAGGGGGTGGGCCTAGGGGGGCGCACCAGCCCACTATGGGCTGGTTCCCCTCCCACTTCAGCCCATGGGGCCCTCCGGGATAGGTGGCCCCACCCGGTGGACCCCCGGGACCCCTCCGGTGGTCTCGGTACTTTACCGGGAGACCTCGAAACTTTCCCGATGGCCGAAACACCACTTCCTATATATTATTCTTTACCTCCGGACCCTTCCGGAACTCCTCGTGACGTCCGGGATCTCATCCGGACTCGAACAACATTCGTATTCACATACTAGTCTTCCTACTAACCCTAAGCGTCACCGAACCTTAATGTGTAGACCCTACGGGTTCGGGAGACCTTGAGACATGACCGAGGCGACTCTCGGGCAATAACCAACAGCGGACCTGGATACCCATGTTGGCTCCCACATGCTCCTCGATGATTTCATCGGTTGAACCACGATGTCGAGGATTCGATCAAACCCTGTATGCAATTCCCTTTGTCAATCGGTACGTTACTTGCCCGAGACTCGATCGTCGGTATCCCAATACCTTGTTCAGTCTCGTTACTAGCAAGTCACTTTTACTCGTACCGTAATGCATGATCCCGTGACCAACACCTTGGTCACATTGAGCTCATTATGATGATGCATTACCGAGTGGGCCCAGAGATACCTCTCCGTCATACGGAGTGACAAATCCCAGTCTCGATCCGTGTCAACCCAACAGATACTTTCGGAGATACCTGTAATGCACCTTTATAGTCACCCGATTCGTTGTGACGTTTGATACACCCAAGGCACTCCTACGGTAACCGGAGTTACGATCTCATGGTCGAAGGAAGAGATACTTGACATTGGCAAAGCTTCTAGCAAACGAACTATACGATCTTTTATGCTATGCTTATGATTGGGTCTTGTCCATCACATCATTCTCCTAATGATGTGATCCCGTTATCAACGACATCCAATGTCCATAGTCAGGAAACCATGACTATCTATTGATCACAACGAGCTAGTCAACTAGAGGCTCACTAGGGACATTTGTGGTCTAAGTGTTCACACGTGTATTACGATTTCGGATAATACAGCTTATAGCATGAACAAAAGACAATTATCATGAACATTGAAATATAATAATACTTTTATTATTGCCTCGAGGGCATATTTCCAACAGTCTCCCACTTGCACTAGAGTCACTAATCTAGTTACATTGTGATGAATCGAACACCCATAGAGTTCTGGTGTTGATCATGTTTTGCATGCGAGAGAGGTTTAGTCAACGGATCTGCGACATTCAGATTCGTGTGCACTTTGAAAATCTCTATGTCTCCATCTTGAACATTTTCACGGATGGAGTTGAAGCGACGCTGATGTGCTGGTCTTCTTGTGAAACCTGGGCTCCTTGGCAAGGGCAATAGCTCCGGTGTTGTCACAGAAGAGTTTGATCGCCCCGACGCATTGGGTATGACTCTAGGTCGGTGATGAACTCCTTCACCCAAATCGCTTCATGCGCTGCCTCCGAGGCTGCCATGTACTCCGCTTCACACGTAGATCCCGCCACGGCGCTCGCTTGGAGCTGCACCAGCCTTCTGCTCCACCATTCAACATATACACGTATCCGGTTTGTGACTTAGAGTCATCCAGATCTGAGTCGAAGCTAGCGTCGGCGTAACCCTTCTGACGAGCTCTTCGTCTCCTCCATAAACGCGAAACATGTCCTTTGTCCTTTTCGGTACTTCAGGATATTCTTGACCGCTGTCCGGTGTTCCTTGCGGGATTACTTTGGTATCTTGCAACCAAACTTACGGCAAGGTTTACATCGGTCAGTACACAGCATGGCATACATAATAGATCCTATGGCTGAAGCATAGGGATGACACTCATCTCTTCTTTATCTTTTGCCGTGGTCGGTGGTCGAGCTGAGCTCAATCTCACACCTTGTAACATAGGCAAGAACCCTTTCTTGGACTGATCCATTTTGAACCTCTTCAAAATCTTATCAAGGTATGTGCTTTGTGAAAGACCTATGAGGCGTCTCGATCTATCCCTATAGATCTTGATGCCTAATATATAAGCAGCTTCTCCAAGGTCCTTCATTGAAAAACACTTGTTCAAGTAGGCCTTAATGTTGTCAGAAGTTTTGTATCATTTCCCATCAAGAGTATGTCATCTACATATAATAGGAGAAATGCTACTGAGCTCCCACTCACTTTCTTGTAGCGAGGCTTCTCCATAAGTCTGCATAAACCCAAACGCTTTGATCATCTCATCAAAGCGAATGTTCCAACTCGAGATGCTTGCACCAGTCCATAAATGGATCGCTGGAGCTTGCATACTTTGTTAGCGTTCGAGGATCGACAAAACCTTCGGCTACATCATATACAGCTCTTCCTTAAGATGTCCATTAAGGAATGCCGTTTTGGCGTCCATCGCCATATCTCATAATCATAGTATGCGGCAATTGCTAACATGATTCGGACGGACTTAAGCTTCGCTACGGGAGAGAATGTCTCGTCGTAGTCAATCCCTTGAACTTGTCGATAACCCTTAGCGACAAGATGAGCTTTATAGACGGTAACATTACCATCCGCGTCCGTCTTCTTCTTAAAAATCCATTTGTTTTCTATTGCTCGCCGATCATCGGGCAAGTCTGTCAAAGTCCATACTTTGTTTTCATACATGGATTCTATCTCGGATTTCATGGCCTCAAGCCATTTGTTGGAATCCGGGCCCGCCATCGCTTCTTCATAGTTCGAAGGTTCATTGTTGTCTAACAACATGATTTCCATGACAGGGTTGCCGTACCACTCTGGTGCGGAACGTGTCCTTGTGGACCTTCGAAGTTCAGTAGCAACTTGATCCGAAGTACTTTGATCATCATCATTGTTTTCCTCTTCGGTTGGTGTGGGCATCACAGGAACGGTCTCCTACGCTGCACCACCTTCCCGTTCGAGAGGTAGTACTTCATCGAGTTCTACTTTCCTCCCACTTACTTCTTTCGAGAGAAACTCTTTCTCCAGAAAGCATCCGTTCTTGGCAACAAAGACCTTTCCTTCAGATCTTAAGTAGAAGGTATACCCGACAGTTTCCTTAGGGTATCCTATGAATACGCATTTTTCCTACTTGGGTTCGAGCTTTTCAGGTTGAAGTTTCTTGACATAAGCATCGCATCCCCAAACTTTTAGAAACGACAGCTTAGGTTTCTTTCCAAACCATAATTCATACGGTGTCGTCTCAACGGATTTAGACGGTGCCCTATTTAAAGTGAATGTAGAAGTCTCTAGAGCGTATCCCCAAAATGATAGCGGTAAATCGGTAAGAGACATCATAGAACGCACCATATCCAATAGAGTGCGATTACGACGTTCGGACACACCGTTTCGCTGAGGTGTTCCAGGCGGCGTGAGTCGTGAAACGATTCCACATTTCTTTAAGTGTGTGCCAAATTCGTGACTTAAGTATTCTCCTCCACGATCTGATCGTAGGAACTTTATCTTTCGGTCACGTTGATTCTCCACCTCATTCTGAAATTCCTTGAATTTTTCAAAGGTCTCAGACTTGTGTTTCATTAAGTAGACATACCCATATCTACTCAAGTCATCGGTGAGAGTGAGAACATAACGATATCCTCCATGAGCCTCAACGCTCATTGGACCGCACACATCGGTATGTATGATTTCCAACAAGTTGGTTGCTCGCTCCATTGTTCGGAGAACGGAGTCTTGGTCATTTGCCTAAGAGGCATGGTTCGCATGTGTCAAGCGATTCATAATCAAGAGACTCTAAAGTCCATCAACATGGAGCTTCTTCATGCGCTTGACACCAATGTGACCAAGGCGGCGAGTGCCACAAGTATGTGGGACTATCGTTATCAACTTTACATCTTTTGGCATCCACACTATGAACATGTGTAATATTACGCTCGAGATTCATTAAGAATAAACCATTGACCATCGGAGCATGACCATAAAACATATCTCTCATATAAATCGAACAATCATTATTCTCAGACTTAAATGAGTAGCCATCTCGTATCAAGCGAGATCCGGATACAATGTTCATGCTCAAACTTGGCACTAAATAACAATTATTAAGGTTCAAAACTAATCCCGAGGTAAATGTAGAGGCAGCGTCGACGGCGATCACATCGACTCTGGAACCATTCCCGACGCGCATCGTCACCTCGCCCTTCGCCAGATCTCCGTTTATTCAGCAGCTCTGCTGTGAGTTACAAATATGAGCAACGGCACGGTATCAAATACCGGGAGTTACTACGAGTCTTGGTAAGGTACACATCAATTACATGTATATCAAATATACCTTTGGTGTTGCCGGCCTTCTTATCCGCTAAGTATTTGGGGCAGTTCCGCTTCCAGTGACCCTTCCCCTTGCAATAAAAGCACTCAGTCTCAGGCTTGGGTCCATTCTTTGACTTCTTCCCAGCAACAGGCTTACCGGGCGCGGCAACATCCTTGCCGTCCTTCTTGAAGTTCTTCTTCACCTTGCCCTTCTTGAACTTAGTGGTCTTATTGACCATCAACACTTGATGTTCTTTCTTGATTTCAGCCTCTGCTGACTTCAGCATTGAGTACACTTCAGGAATGGTCTTCACCATCCCCTGCATGTTGTAGTTCATCACAAAGCTCTTGTAGCTTGGTGGAAGCGATGGAGGATTCTGTCAATGACCGCCTCATCCGGGAGGTTAATGTTCACTGGGTCATACGGTTGTGCAACCCAGACATCTTCAGGATGTGCTCACTGACAGAACTGTTTTCCTCCATCTTACAACTATAGAACTTGTCAGAGACATCATATCTCTCGACCCGGGCATGAGCTTGGAAAACTAGTTTCATCTCTTCAAACATCTCATATGCTCCGTGATGCTCAAAACGCTTTTGGAGCCCCGGTTCTAAGCTGTAGAGCATGCCGCACTGAACGAGGGAGTAATCATTAGAACGAGTCTGCCAGACGTTCAAATCGTCTTGCAGCGCTGGGAGAACAGGTGGGTCACCTAACGGTGCTTCTAGGACATATTGTTTCTTGGCAGCTATGAGGATGATCCTCAGGTTCCGGACCCAGTCCGTATAGTTGCTGCCATCATCTTTCAGCTTGGTTTTCTCTAGGAACGCGTTGAAGTTCATGTTGACATTAGCGTTGGCCATTGATCTACAAGACATATTTGCAAAGGTTTTAGACTAAGTTCATGATAATAAAGTTCTAATCAAAATTATGAACTCCCACTTAGATTAGACATCCTCAAGTCATCTAAGTGTTACACGATCCGAGTCGACTAGCCCGTGTCCGATCATCACGTGAGACGGACTAGTCATCGTCGGTGAACATCTTCATGTTGATCGTATCTTCCATACGACTCGTGTTCGACCTTTCGGTCTCCGTGTTCGAGGCCATGTATGCATACATGCTAGGCTCGTCAAGTTAACCCTAAGTGTTTTCGCTGTGTAAACTGTCTTACACCCGTTGTATGTGAGCGTAAGGATCCATCACACCGATCATCACGTGGTGCTTAGAAACGACGAACTGTAGCAACGGTGCACGTTAGGGAGAACACTTCTTGAAATTTTGTAAGGATCATCTTATTTACTACCGTCGTCCTAAGTAAACAAGATGCATAAACATAATAAACATCACATGCAATTATATAGTTGTGACATGATATGGCCAATATCATAAAGCTCCATTGATCTCCATCTTGGGCTCCATGATCATCTTGTCACCGCTTGACACCATGATCTCCATCATCGTGTCTTCATGAAGTTGTCACGCTAACGACTACTTCTACTTCTATGACTAACGCGTTTAGTAATGAAGTAAAGTAGTTTACATGGCGTTCTTCAATGACACGCAGGTCATACAAAAAATAAAGACAACTCCTATGGCTCCTGCCGGTTGTCATACTCATCGACATGCAAGTCGTGAATCCTATTACAAGAACATGATCTCATACATCACAATTCATCATTCATCACAACTTCGGCCATATCACATCACATGATCAATCGCTGCAAAAACAAGTTAGGCGTCCTCTAATTGTTGTTGCATCTTTTACGATGGCTGCGATTGGGTTCTAGCAAGAACGTTTTCTTACCTACGAATCACCACAACGTGATTTTGTCAACTTCTATTTACCCTTCATAAGGGCCTTGTTCATCGAATCCGCTCCAACTAAAGTGGGAGAGCAGACACCCGCCAGCCACCTTATGCAACTAGTGCATGTCATCGGTGGAACCGGTCTCACGAAGCGCACGTGTAAGGTTGGTCCGGCCGCTTCATCCCACAATACCGTTGAGCAAGAAAAGACTAGTAGAGGCAAGTAAGATGACAAGATCAACGCCCACAACAAATTGTGTTCTACTCGTGCATTAGAGAACTACGATAGACCTAGCTCATGATGCCATTTGTTGGGGAACGTTGCAGAAAATTAAAATTTTTCCTACAGCTTCACCAAGATCCATCTATGAGTTCATCTAAGCAACGAGTAACGGGAGAGAGTTTGCATCTACATACCACTTGTAGATCGCGTGCGGAAGCTTGCAAGGTGATGATGGAGTCGTACTCGAACGTGATTCAGATCACCGATGTCCAAGTGCTGAACGGACAGCACCTCCGCGTTCAACACACGTACGGGACGAGCGACGTCTCCTCCTTCTTGATCCAGCAAGGGGAAGGAGAGGTTGAGGAAGACAACTCCACCGGCAGCACGACGGCGTGGTGATGGTGGAGAAGCAGTACTCCGACAGGGCTTCGCCGAGCTCTTACGGAGGAGGAGAAGTGTTGGGGAGGGGAGGGGCTGCGCCTTGGAGATGGGTACAGCAGCCCCCCTCCCTCCCCCCTTTATATAGGCCCCCTGGGGGGGTGGCCGGCCCCTGGAGATCCAATCTCCAGGGGGGGCGGCGGCCAAGGGGGGTGGAGTGCCCCAAGCCGGTGGGCGCCCCCTAGGGTTTCAACCCTAGGCGCAGGGGGTGGGCCTAGGGGGGCGCACCAGCCCACTATGGGCTGGTTCCCCTCCCACTTCAGCCCATGGGGCCCTCCGGGATAGGTGGCCCCACCCGGTGGACCCCCGGGACCCTTCCGGTGGTCCCGGTGATTTTACCGGAGACCCGAAACTTTCCCGATGGCCGAAACACCACTTCCTATATATTATTCTTTACCTCCGGACCCTTCCGGAACTCCTCGTGACGTCCGGGATCTCATCCGGGACTCCAAACAACATTCGGTATTCACATACTAGTCTTCCTACTAACCCTAGCGTCACCGAACCTTAAGTGTGTAGACCCTACGGGTTCGGGAGACCACGACATGACCGAGACGACTCTCGGGCAATAACCAACAGCGGATCTGGATACCCATGTTGGCTCCCACATGCTCCTCGATGATTTCATCGGTTGAACCACGATGTCGAGGATTCGATCAAACCACGTATGCAATTCCTTTGTCAATCGGTGCGTTACTTGCCCAAGACTCGATCGTCGGTATCCCAATACCTTGTTCGGTCTCGTTACTAGCAAGTCACTTTACTCGTCACCGTAATGCATGATCCGTGACCAACACCTTGGTCACATTGAGCTCATTATGATGATGCATTACCGAGTGGGCCCAGAGATACCTCTCCGTCATACGGAGTGACAAATCCCAGTCTCGATCCGTGTCAACCCAACAGATACTTTCGGAGATACCTGTAATGCACTTTTATAGTCACCCAGTTACATTGTGACGTTTGATACACCCAAGGCACTCCTACGGTAACGGGAGTTACGATCTCATGGTCGAAGGAAGAGATACTTGACATTGGCAAAGCTTCTAGCAAACGAACTATACGATCTTTTATGCTATGCTTATGATTGGGTCTTGTCCATCACATCATTCTCCTAATGATGTGATCCCGTTATCAACGACATCCAATGTCCATAGTCAGAAACCATGACTATCTATTGATCGAACGAGCTAGTCAACTAGAGGCTCACTAGGGACATTTGTGGTCTAAGTGTTCACACGTGTATTACGATTTCGGATAATACGCTTATAGCATGAACAAAAGACAATTATCATGAACATTGAAATATAATAATACTTTTATTATTGCCTCTAGGGCATATTTCCAACAAAATCCCCACTCTCTCTCCGGGCCCCGTCGCTCCGCCGCGCCCGAGCCAGCCCGGCGCTCGCCCCGACTCCGCGCTCGCCCCGTCCGGCCCTCGACCCGACTCAAGCGCTCGCCCCGACTCAGGCGCGCTTCGCCCCGACTCAGGCTCGCCCCGACTCAGCCGCGCTCGACCCGACTCAAGCGCTCGACCCGACCGGCCAGCGCTCGCCCCCGACCCGTCGGCCCTCGCCTCCCTCCTCGCCACTGCACTCTCTGTAAACCCCCCCCCTCTCTGCTAGGGTTCTTCATGTTAGTTAATTAGGTTATCTATTTAGTTATGAATTTAGCTAGGTTTCAAAATTAGCTGAATTTATATGGAAATTTGAACTGGACATGTGATATGTGCATATGTCATGTTTTGGACATGTCATGTTTGGAAAATGATCCGAGTGGCCTATGTTACGCGAAATGTTGATTCATTTCCGTTTCGGTGAATTCGGTATTTCGATATGTCCATTTTTAGCAAAGGTCATGCGAAATTTCCGTGAATAAAGGCATGATTTGTGCTACATAGTTGGCATATCGAGTGCGGGCACATAGATTTTTTTTACGTCATTTCTCATTTATTCATACTTTTAGAAATAAATGAGGCCACTTAATCATAGGAAACATGTCGAACAATGAAGAAACTGGGCCTTGACCAAGATGCGAGCGAGATGGATTATGATGGTGAACAAGAGTACCTCGACTATTTGTTGCTAAGCAAGGTTTGCAGGTCGGCCTCGATGATGGTATCGACGCCGACATCGACATCGACGGCGCGCCCGGCACCGACGGGCGCCCGGCACCGATGGCGGCGCCGAGACCGTGGGGAAGGTATCGGCGGGAAGGTACCGGCCCGATGCCGATACCGAAAAGAGGAAGCATAAGAAGCAGAGGATACGAAAACCTAACAAACTAGGGATTGGACGACTTGTGATCACAAAGATGGCACCTGGCAAGTTTGAGCCGTTAGAGCCGGAAGAACCTCGCAAGTGCTATGGGAACCAAGTAGGATGCATCCTACGGAATGCGCGAGCATCAACGAGCGATGACTTAAGGAGTAAAGAACATTTGACGATTGCTCCTAACGAAGTTGCACAAGAGATTCAAGTTCCCCGACCGGGATGATAACATAGAACAACCGTGGGATGATCCGAAGATGAAAAAGATTAATAATCACGCCATGGGCATGTTCAGCAATTATTTGGCCTCCTGGAAAGGGAGGGTGAAACGAGCTATTGAGGCTGATGAACCCCTGTCCAAGATTCGGAGGAAAATCCGACACTTACGGAAGAGGAGTTCAAAAGTTCAAGGACACTTGCGCTACCGAGGCAGCCAAGGCTAAGGCTGCGAAATTCAAAAGCCTTCAGCCCGAACACGGAAGCATCGCCTCGGAAGCCGTGGCTACCTCGGTAAAAGGCCCATATGGGATAAGGAGGACGCGGAACGTGAAGCCGCGGGTCTCCTGACACCTTCGCTGAAGTTCACCAACCCCTTGGAGCATGACTTCATCGGGGCCCGCTACAAGTGGGACAAGGAGAAAAGGTTTTTACACGGACAAGATCATGAGGAAATTGATTAGACTCATGGAGAAGCAACACCGCTTGCAGCCAAAGCCCTACTTCTCGATGAGGCCCATGTGGGACACCCCTCTCAACCGGCCTTGAACGAACTTAAGGGACTCCCGTTGGACCAGCGGCCGCAATATGGTCGTGTGCACGGCGCTGGAGACGGTGCCACGTGGAAGGTGTTTTACAGCGACGGCCCAGAGGCCAAGAAGCAGAAAAAGAAGTTTAGTCAGGCGGACATCGGCGCAAAGGTGAAGCTTGCGGTCGAGAAAAAAGCAGCCGAGGACGCGAAAAAGCGATCGAGGACAAATATGAGTTGCTACAAGAAAGTCAATGCAGCAGAATCGCACTGCGAAATGATTTCGCTACTAACTTGGTTCGATTATCATCAATCGGGCGAAGGAAAATCAGACAAGGCGGTACATGATTTCCGATGCCCGGTTTACGTCGAAAGCAACTCCATGAACAACAACACCATCGCACCATCACTTGCTCAAGCAACCGGGCCTCCTCTCGCAGCCGCTCCCACTCATAGCAGCCCGTCCTCAGTCTCAGGCGCGCTAGGCGGGCCTTCGTCTTTGGCTGAGCTCGACGCCGTCACGGTAATTACATGTCGCACCAACATATATATATAGATAATATTCCATTTTTGTTGCCTTTCGGTTGTTTTACACCACAGACATATGTGTTTGCAGGCGAAAGAAACCCCATGCACCATACTCTACTTGATCAAAGGCCAGAAGGTGGACGTGGGAAAGGGGATGATAATGGACCCTCTCAACGCACATTCCACAACCACCCGATCCCCGCTGGGCACTTCAGGGTTAGCTTGACCAGTGTGAAATCGGGGCATGAGGATTTGCCTCCTCTAGTACAGCATGTGGGAGCGGACGACGAGACCCCGCCGCGGATTGGACGATGCAAGGGTTGGGTGCTGCTATGGCCGAAGAATCTTATTAAATGCAGGAGCCGCCGAGAGCACACCAATAACTACCACACATCAACAAGCATGTGCGGAGACCACCACCCCACCTATGCAATTACCAGCTCTGTAGTAGTGCGGGTGAGGCGCGGACAACATGATGAAGGGGGTGCAATAGTATGGCTGATGTACCAGAGAACAGAGAATGGATGATGAGACGGAGGTCGACCCTATGGATTACCTCAATACAAACGCGTATGATCGTGACATAGATATGATGAGTCAACCATATGACTGAATCGGGCTATCAACTTGCTAATGAGGATATGGATGATATGCCGGGCAGGGCCGTACCATGGAATGCAAAAGTCTCTCTTCATGAAATCCTCACAGACACGCTGAAGATGCCGCTCAACACAGGCTCAACTAGCCGGGCGCGAGGGTCGTCAAGATTTAGCCGGGAACAATTGGGCAGGGGTTAAGGAAGGGTCTGGAAGGTGTGCCCAAGAAAAGGAGAGGAAGAGATCGGGAAGGTAATCGCCTCCAAACAAGCGAGCACACAGCAGCAGACGATGCATTCGAAGAGCGTGTACCCGTGAAAGGTGCAGTCATGTTCCATCTCACGGGCGAGCCGATGCTACCGCCGAAACCGCTGGAGGCACTATCGGGGATCTCGAGAGATCGCACGACCATGTCTTTGTCGATCGAGAAAAGCCTACTAGCCTCAAAGGATCCGGGATATCCGACATATGCGGCTCGTGTGCACGAGGGGAAGTGCTACGTCGACACACGGCCCCTGGAGGTGTTCTTCCTGCGGTTTGACCATATCTTTGAGATGTTTCTAACAAGGCGGCTTGATTTTACTATCGTCCGCCTTTTTGCGCTACATATGAGCTCCGTCGTGAAGAGTGAAGAAGTCTCGCAAATCTGTGTGGCGGATCCGCACTACATGCACGAGTCTTTCTTGAGTCTCGCGACTTTGAGCGTGAAATTGCTAGGGAGTACCTCCAAAACTTCATGGTACGAATAAGGACCGGAAAATTGTCCTCGTGCCTTATCATCCAAAGTAAGTCAGTTCGGACAACCCTTTCGTACATTTCAATCATTCCTTCTCTCTCATATGGGGAATAATTTGAGGTGTCTTTTTCTCGCAGCAGGTAGCGCCGTTCTTATCGTTCTTTACCCGCAAGTCTCCCACCGTGTATTTTGACCCTTCGAGAGACTACGAGAAAAGGACTACACCCACATAATGAATATTCTAGATGATGCTCTCCAAGGCTTCAGCTATAGAGGTGGCCACGTGCATATCAGGAAACAAAGGAACAAGAAGATGGGTTTCGCGCATAATACTAACTTCTCCTGCATCCATGTCCCAAAACCAAGCAAGAAGGATGGATTCTACATCGTCATCTCATGAATCAGTTCAACACGGATCACCAAAAGCTTCTGATTAACAGCAGAAATGATGATCATATCCACAAGTGGCTAGAATCTCATGGAGAAGCGAATTATAAACTTAGAGATGACTTCTTTCGCATCCAAAGCGACATTGCGACGATCATCATGAAAGAAGTCGTCAATGAGAAGGGGATGTTCCACCACGGCCCTATATCGCGAGCTGACGTCCGAACTCGCATAGGCATGCAACGTCTAGATCTCACGCCGTTCAAGCAGCTAGGGTTCGTCCTCGATGATTTGGAAGGATGGAACTTCTAGTGAGTTATGATGCCGATGATGATGATATGTGTCGGTTGAACTTGTATACTTTTGTAGCGATGAAACTTTGTGATGTCCACGGTCCTGCCGAACTTGCGTAACGCTACTTTGTTAGTTGGCGACGATGACCTGCGTACCTCTAGTTAATTAATTTGCGCATTGTATATGTTGCATCTAGTTGCTAACCTTTCCTTTTTGGTGTTGCTCTAGTATATTTTTTGCATATATATGATTGTACATCCTCTTCATGAACATGCATCTCTAACAGTACCTAGTTTCTTGATGGCGAGATGGAAATGCTATGTCGTGTACAAAGGGAAGGTTCCGGGTGTACAACGAGTGGCATGAGTGTCGGCGCAAGTGAATGGGTTCACGGCGCCAGCCATAAGGCTTCAAAAGCAGACAAGAAGGAGAAGCTAGTTACTTGAGGTTCACGCTAGCGAGAGAGGACTCAGAACCGCCACCTCATGTCTTGCATGGTTCGCTCTCACTCATAGTGATAGCACTTCTTGCGTATGCCTTTGTTTAGATGGATGACGTTGTTGTAGTTGCAAGTATTCGAG
Source organism: Aegilops speltoides (assembly GCA_021437245.1). NCBI lineage: Eukaryota > Viridiplantae > Streptophyta > Magnoliopsida > Poales > Poaceae > Aegilops > Aegilops speltoides. Next base: position 52,005,626 of record CM038146.1, read on the forward strand.
ACTTGCATGTATTGCTATTTTCGAGATGATAACAAGATATCACTTTGTGTTGGATGATGATTATGAAGAGACTATTTGTATGTACATGCTATGATTACATTTGTGGTCTTGCAGGCATTTGTATGTGTATCATGATGAAATTTCTATGTACTAAAGATTCTTCTACAAAGCCGGTTCAAATACAAAACAAATATGCCAAAAAACTACTTAAATTAGCGATGGCGAGTGTACAAAAGTTAGCGGCAGCGCGCTATAGCGATGATGGCGTCCGCCAAAGAGCGCTTAGCGCTAATAGCGATAGCGAGCTTCCGCAACCAGCATTGCTGCTACACTTGTATAGCGATAGCGGGAGGTCACGCCATCGCTATGAGTTAGTAGAAGCGCCAGATTAGTAGCGCGGTACCCGCCATCGATACATGTAAAACCCGCGCTGCTGCTAGCCTTTTCCCTAGTAGTGATATGTGCATCGATAGCAAATACTTTGATCAGAATGATAGACTGCTCCAAGATTGCGTCAGTTGCGTAAGTGCCTAGCTCCAGTTGTTGACATAGAGAACTAGAATTGTCACATGTGTAGTTATATTTTACCAATGCTAGAGAGTATCTAGCAGATAGTAATTTTCTACATAACCTGGAATGTTCTTCTGAACTGTAATTTTGAAAGAGCCATTATCTGATATTTAAATCTAGCCAAAAATGATCATGACTGATATAACACCACTACCAGAATCGCCCCCTATGCCGACGGCTAGGGCCATCGGCATATCCCTCAATCCGGTCGGGATAGACCTATGCCGACGGCCCCGTCGGCATAGGGCCGTCGGCAACATATACGTCGGCGTAGCCCGGGAGGCCGTCAGCATAGAAGATTTCCCGACGGGGGCCGTACATCTATGCCGACGGCCCTGGCCGTCGGCAACGTCCATGTCTAATGGCGGCCGCCGTCAAGTATGACCAGTGCCTGGCCGCCATGTGGCATACCTATGCCGACGGGCTAGCCGTCGGCTTGGTTTCAAACTATGCCGACGGCCAGGCCGTCGGCATAGGTATGCCCCATGGAGTCCAGCCATTATGTGGGCCAGGGATATGCCGACGGGCTAGCCGTCAGCTTAGTTTCAAACTATGCCGATGGCTAGGCCGTCGGCATATCCCTTCCTCGGGAGCTACCAGTTGCCGACACGTGGCATCTATGCCGACGGCCTAGCCGACGGCATAGATGCCACGTGTTAGCAACTGGTAGCTCACCCCAGCCCTATGCCAACGGCATAACCGTCGGCATAGCTTGCAATTTTTTTTGTTTTTTCTATTTGTTTTCAGATCGATTCAATTCAAATATACAGCACCTATCAGCAGATCTATATGATGGAAATAAACATGTAGAACACATCAGGATATCATCCGGCACCATCCCAACAATATATGCATAAGCATCATCACAATCATAAGCATAATGCTACCTCTTGAGCACTGCGTTGGATTTCCCCGAAGAGGAGAGGATGATGCAGCAAAGTAGCATAAGTATTTCCCTCAGTTTTTGAGAACCAAGGTATCAATCCAGTAGGAGACCAGGCACAAGTCCCTCGTACCTACACAAAACGATAGCTACTCGCAACCAACGCGATTAGGGGTTGTCAATCCCTTCACGGTAACTTACGGGAGTGAGATCTGATAGAGATGATAAATAATATTTTTGGTATTTTTGATAGATAGATGCAAAGTGAAAAGTAAAAGGCAGAGTAAAAACAAAGTAAGTAATAAAGCGATAGAGATTGATATGATGAGAATAGACCCGGGGGCCATAGGTTTCACTAGTGGTTTCTCTCAAGAGCATAAGTATTCTACGGTGGGTGAACAAATTACTGTTGAGCAATTGATAGAATTGAGCATAGTTATGAGTATATCTAGGTAATGATCATGTATATAGGCATCACGTCCGAGACAAGTAGCTCGAAACGATTCTGCATCTACTACTATTACTCCACTCATCGACCGCTATCCAGCATGTATCAAGAGTATTAAGTTAAAAACAGAGTAACGCCTTAAGCAAGATGACCTGATGTAGAGGGAGAAATTCATGCAATATGACAAAAAACCCATCTTGTTATCCTTGATGGCAACAATACAATATGTGCCTTGCTGCCCCTGCTGTCATTGGGAAAGGACACTGCAAGATTGAACCCAAAGCTAAGCACTTCTCCCATTGCAAGAACTACCAATCTAGTTGGCCAAACAAAAAAAGATAATTCGAAGAGACTTGCAAAGATAACTCAATCATACATAAAAGAATTCAGAGAAGATTCAAATATTGTTCATAGATAAGTTGGATCATAAACCCACAATTCATCGATCTCAACAAGCACACCGCAAAAAGAAGATTACATCGAATAGATCTCCACGAGAGAGGGGGAGAACATTGTATTGAGATCCAAAAAGAGAGAAGAAGCCATCTAGCTACTAGCTATGGACCCGAAGGTCTGAAGTAAACTACTCACACATCATCGGAGGGGCTAGGGTGTTGATGTAGAAGCCCTCCGTGGTGGATGCCCCCTCCGTCGGAGCTCCAGAACAGGCCCCAAGATGGGATCTCGTGGATATAGAAGGTTGCGGCGGTGGAATTAGGTTTTTGGCTCCTATTCTGATCGTTTGGGGACACGTAGGTATATATAGGAGGAAGGAGTATGTCGGTGGAGCAACAGGGGGCCAAGAGGCAGGGGGCGCGCCCAGGGGGGCGCACCCTCCACCCTCGTGACCGCCTCTGGCACTTTTTGGAGTAGGGTCCAAGTCTCCTGGATCACGTTCAGTGAGAAAATCACGTTCCCGAAGGTTTCATTCCGTTTGGACTCCGTTTCTTCGAAACACTGAAATAGGCAAAAAAACAGCAATTCTAGGCCGGGCCTCCGGTTAATAGGTTAGTCCCAAAATAATATAAAAGTGGAAAATAAAGCCCAATATAGTCCAAAACAGTAGATAAAGTAACATAGAGCAATCAAAAATTATAGATTCGTTGGAGACGTATCAGGCATCCCCAAGCTTAATTCCTGCTCATCCTCGAGTAGGTAAATGATAAAAAAAGAATTTTTGATGCGGAGTGATACTTTGGTATAATTTCAATGTAAATCTTCTTAATTGTGATATGAATATTCAGATCTGAAAGATTCAAGACAAAAGTTCATATTGACACAAAAATAATAATACTTCAAGCATACTAATCAAAGCAATCATGTCTTCTCAAAATAACATGGCAAAAGAAAGTTCATCCCTAGAAAATCATATAGTTAGGCTATGCTTCATTTTTGTCACACAAAGATGTTCCCAACTTCTATACCCCCGATGACAAGCCAAGCAATTGTTTCATACTCAAATAATCTCAAACTTTTTCAACCTTCACGCAATACATGAGCGCGAGCCATGGATATAGCACTATGGGTGGAATAGAATATGATGATGGGGATTGTGTGGAGAAGACAAAAAAGGAGAAAGTCTAACATTGACGAGGATAATCAACGGGCAACGGATGCACTAGAGCTATGAATGCTAAACAAAAGAAAACTAGTGGGTGTGCATCCAACTTGCTTGCTCATGAAGACCTAGGGCATTTGAGGAAGCCCATCATAGGAATATACAAGCCAAGTTCTATAATGAAAAATTCCCACTAGTATGAAAAGACAACTTATGAGACTCACTACATGAAGAACAAGGTGCTACTTTGGAGCACAATATATGAGACTCACTACATGAAGAACAAGGTGCTACTTTGAAGCACAAGTGTGGAAAAAGAGATAGTAGCATTGCCCCCTTTTTTTCTTTTTTTTCTCTCTCTCTTTTCTTTTGGGCCTTTCTCTTTTTTTTGGCCTTTCTTCCCTTTTTTTCTCTTTTTTTTCTTTTTGGGCAATGCTCTAACAATGATGATCATCACACTTCTATTGATTACAACATAAGGATTACAACTCGAAACTTAGAACAAGATATGACTCTCTATGAATGCCTCCGGCGGTGTACTGGGATGGTGCAATGAATCAAGAGTGACATGTATGAAAAATAATGCATGGTGGCTTTGCCACAAATACGATGTCAACTACATGATCATGCAATGGCAATATGACAAAAGTAATGTATGTCATGATGAAGATGATGGAAGTTGCATGGCAATATATCTCGGAATGGCTATGGAAATGCCATGATAGGTAGGTATGGTGGCTGTTTTGAGGAAGATATAAGGAGGTTTATGTGTGATAGAGCGTATCGTATCACGGGGTTTGGATGCACCGGCGAAGTTTGCACCAACTCTCAAGGTGAGAAAGGGCAATGCACGGTACCGAAGAGGCTAGCAAAGGCAGAAAGGTGAGAGTGCGTATAATCCATGGACTCAACATTAGTCAAAAAGAACTCATACACTTATTGCAAAAATTTAGAAGCCATCAAAAATCAAGTACTAAGCGCATGCTCCTAGGGGGATAGATTGGTAGGAATAGACCATCGCTCGTCCCCGACCGCCACTCATAAGGATGCACAAGCCAGGTACACTTCATGTTTCAAATTTGTTACACAACTTTAACTATACGTGCATGCTACGGGACTTGCAAACTTCAACACAAGCATTTCACAAATTCACAATTACCCAACTAGCACGACTTTGATATTATCACCTCCATATCTCAAAATAATTATCAAGCATCAAACTTATCTTAGTATTCAATTCACTCAAAAGAAAGTTTCACATAACTTGAACACTAAGTATATTTACATTAAGCAAATTACCATGCTATTAATGACTCTCAAAATAATCTAAGTGAAGCATGAGAGATCAATAGTTTCTTTAAAACAAATCCACCACCGTGCTCTTAAAAGATATAAGTGAAGCACTAGAGCAAAAATTATCACGCTCAAAAGATATAAGTGAAGCACATAGAGTATTCTAACAAATTCCAATTCATGTATGGCTCTATCAAAAGGTGTGTACAGCAAGGATGATTTTGTTAAACTAACAAGCAAAGATGCAAATAATACAATATGCTCCAAGCAAAACACATATCATGTGGTGAATAAAAATATAGCTCCAAGTAAATTACCGATGGAATTGGACGAAAGAGGGGATGCCTTCCGGGGCATCCCCAAGCTTTGACTTTTTGGTGTACTTGGATTATCTTGGGGGTGCCATGGGAATTCCCAAGCTTAGGCTCTTGCCACTCCTTGTTCCATAATCCATCAAAAGAATTCACCCAAAACTTGAAAACATCACAACACAAAACTCAACAGAAATCTCGTGAGCTCCGTTAGAGAAAGAAAACAAAAGACTACTTCAAAGTACTGTAATGAAATCATTCTTTATTTATATTGGTGATAAACCTACTGTATTCCAACTTCTCTATGGATTATAAACTATTTTATTAGCCATAGATTCATCAAAATAAGCAAACAACACACGTAAAACAGAATCTGTCAAAAGCAGAACAGTCTGTAGAAATCTTTAACTAACGCAAACTTCTGGAACTCTACAAATTCTAACAAAATAGGAAGTCCTGGAAAATTTGTTTACTTAACAGCAGCAAGAAGAATCAACGCAAAAGCACGTTTCTGTGATTTAACAAAATTATATTTGTGCATGCAAAGTTTCTATTTTTCAGCAGAATCAAATCAACTATCATCGTAGGTTATCCTATAGGTTCTACTTGGCACAAACACTAATTAAAAGATAAAACCACATCCAAACAGAGGCTAGATGGATTATTTATTCCTAAACAGAAGGGAAAAAAAAGACAAATAAAATTGGGTTGCCTCCCAACAAGCGCTATCGTTTAACGCCCCTAGCTAGGCATAAAAGCAAGGATAGATCTAGGTATTGCCATCTTTGGTAGGCAATTCATAAGTGGCTCTCATGATAGATTCATATGGTAATTTTATTTTCTTTCTAGGGAAGTGTTCCATGCCCTTTGAGGGAGTCCTGGACTAGGGGGTGTCCGGACAGCCGGACTATCATCGTCCGCCGGACTCCAAGACTACGAAGATACAAGATTGAAGACTCCTTCCCGTGTCTGGATGGGACTTTCCTTGGCGTGGAAGGCAAGCTTGGCGATACGGATATGTAGATCTCCTACCATTGTAACTGACTCTGTGTAACCCTAGCCGGAGGGCTTTAGTCCGTAGGACACAACATACATTACAACAATCATACCATAGGCTAGCTTTAGGGTTTAGCCTCCTTGATCTCGTGGTAGATCCACTCTTGTACTACCCATATCATCAATATTAATCAAGCAGGACGTAGGGTTTTACCTCCATCAAGAGGGCCCGAACCTGGGTAAAACGTCGTGTCCCTTGTCTCCTGTTACCATCCGCCTAGACGCACAGTTCGGGACCCCCTACCCGAGATCCGCCGGTTTTGACACCGACACCCTTATTTAAGGGAAATTGGAATCTAATATTCCCTTCCTTCATATCAATAATTGCACCAATCGTTCTAAGGAAAGTTCTACCAAGAATAATAGGACTTGAAGGATTGCAATCTATATCAAGAACGATAAAATCTACGGACACATAATTCCTATTTGCAACAATAAACATCATTAATTCTTCCCATAGGATTTTTAATAGTGGAATCCGCAAGATGCAAGTTTAGAGAGCAATCATCAAAATCACGGAAATCTAGCAAATCACACAAAGTTTTGGGAATAGTAGAGACACTAGCACCCAAATCACACAAAGCATGAAACTCATAATCTTTAATTTTAATTTTAATAGTAGGTTCCCACTCATCATCGAGTTTTCTAGGGATAGAGATTTTCAACTCAAGTTTTTCTTCATAAGATTGCATCAAGGCATTAACAATGTGTTCGGTAAAGGCCTTATTTTGACTATAAGCATGAGGAGAATCTAGCACGGATTACAACAATGAAATACAACCAATTAAAGAGCAATTTTCATAATTAAATTCCTTGAGATCCAAAATAGTGGGTTTAGCAACATCTAGATTTTTATTTCTTTCAATCCCACTTTCATCAATTTCATCATCAAGATCTAGAAACTCCGAATTCTTAAAACGCCTTCTAGGTAAAGGAAGATCATCTTCAGTTTCATCAAGATTCATATTGCAAAACAAAGATTTAATGGGGGACACATCAATAACTTTTAGATCTTTATCTTGATTTTCATAGGATTTGGAAGAACACGCTTTAATAAAGGCATCTTTGGAAGCACGCATCCTAGCGGTTCTCTCTTTGCACTCATCAATGGAAATTCTCATGGCTTTGAGAGACTCATTGATATCATGCTTAGGAGGAATAGATCTAAGCTTTAAAGAATCAATTTCAAGAGAAATTCTATCAACGTTCCTAGCCAAATCATCAACTTTAAGCAACTTCTCTTCAAGCAAAGCACTAAAATTCTTTTGTGAATCCATAAATTCTATAATACTACTCTCAAATTCAGAGGGCATCTTATTAAAATTTCCATAAGATTTGTTGTAGGAATTTCCATAATTATTAGAAGGATTACTAGGATAAGGCCTAGGATTAAAATTCCCTCTATAAGCGTTGTGTAGGATCGTTGAAGGCAAGAGTGTCTAGAGGGGGGGGTGATTAGACTACTCGACAAGATAAAAAATATGCCTTTTGATTTGAACAAGTTTTTAGCAAGTTCACAATGAAGATCAAGGCAAGCATCAAGCATTCAAGTCGAGCAACAAGCTACACATGCAATTCTAGAGTATGAGCAGCGGAAAGTAAATTGCACATATAGAAAAGGAGAGATGGAGAAGAGCAAACGCAATTTGTAGACACGGAGATTTTTCTCGTGGTTCCGATAGGTGGTGCTATCGTCAATCCACGTTGATGGAGACTTCAACCCACGGAGGGTAACGGCTGCGAGAGTCCACGGAGGGCTCCACCCACGAAGGGTCCACGAAGAAGCAACCTTGTCTATGCCATCATGGCTTACGTCCACGGAGGACTAGCCTTACTCGGGGTAGATCTTCACGAAGTAGGCGATCTCCTTGCCCTTACAAACTTCTTGGTTCAACTCCACATCTTGACGGAGGCTCCCAAGCGACACCTAACCAATCTAGGAGGCACCACCCTCCAAAAGGTAATAGATGGTGTTGGTGATGATGAACTCCTTGCTCTTGTGCTTCAAATGATAATCTCCCCAACACTCAACTCTCCTCACTGATTTGGCTGTGGTGGAGGAAGGGATTGAGTGGAAAGCAACTTGGGAAGGCTAGAAATCAAGTTTCATATGGTTGGAGTGGAGCAACTTGATCTCAACACAAGGGTAGGTAGTTTTCTTCTCAGAAATGTAAGGTAGGAGTGGTAGTCCTTTCGATGGCTCTCTCCACGAATGAAGAGGAGGTGGAGGGTATTTATAGCCTCCACACAAAATCCAACCGTTACACACATTTGACCAATCTCGGTCGGACCGAAGTTGACAACTCGGTGAGACCGAAAGTTCAAATCTTGTGAGCGTTGGGATTTTCGTGGGACCGAAAATACAATCTCGGTGAGTCCGATTCTTCCAAAGTCTAGGGTTTGCCAATCTCGGTGGGACCGACTTTCTCATCTCGGTGACACCGATTTGAGTCTGTAGGTTCTGAAGCTTGGCAACACCAATTTCGGAATGACCGAGTTTGGAATCGGAAAATCCGAGATTCTTAGGGTTTGGGTATATGGCTGAGGTGGTTCATCTCGGTGTGACTGAGTTTATGGAATCGGTGGGACCGAGATTACTTATGGGTTTATGTTGGAATGAAAGATTGCTGATAGTTTGAGAGATAAGTCACTAAGCACTTTGAGCAACCAGATCATCATCATAACCTCATCCCCTTTTAATAGTATTGGCTTTCCTATGGACTCAATGTGATCTTGGATCACTAAAATAAATGAAGTCTTGAGCTTTTGCCAATCCTTTCCTTAGCATCCTAGGGGTCCACCTTTCAAGTCCTTTTGCCATACCAGAGTGATTGACTTTCCTGAAACATACTTGTTAAAAGCATTAGTCCAACCACAACGTATGTTGTCATTAATTACCAAAACCACCTAGGGAGCAAATGTGCTTTCAATCTCCCCCTTTTTGGTAATTGATGGCAACACACAAAATAAGATATCAAAGCTTACTAAAAGAAAGACAGGATAATCATTAAAGCTTTGACAAACAAGTAGTACACAGGCTCCCCCTACAAGTGTGCAAGATCTTAGATTTTGGTTTTGGACTACCACAAGCACACAAGAGAGAAAAGCAAGATGTGCTACAAGCAGCTTGGCTATATGCATCAGAGCAGATGAGGATAAATGAGTGATGATGCATATGTGCATGGTGATTTCCTGCAAACAAGTATTCACAAGCAAGTCACCATCATGCACATTCTGCAAGATGCATATACTTACCTTGAAGTTCCTTGACGTTGTACCTGAAGAAATAAGCTTGAGAAAACAAGGTTAGATAACACAAGAGTATTCCTTCAACCAACAGCAAGAACATCAAGAGTACCAAGCCAGGGATGACATGTATAAAGAGTGTCTCATGTTGAGCACTAGCTTGAATCAGCTAACATGTCTCCCAAGACTAAAAGATTTTCAATGAGCTCTGAGAGATTTTGCTTTTCATAAGATACCAATTGTGCTTTTCAGAAGATACCAATTGTGAGAGAAGCAAAAATCAAAAGAATAATGCCAAATGTAATATCCAATATGGGACATGGCAAAGCTTTGATGTGATCCTTTCCCCCTTAAGGTAAGATTGTTTTTCTTCCTTATCCTCCAATCTCCCCTTAGCTCCCCCTAAATCTTCTCCCCCTTTGACATCAAGTGCCGAAAAGGACAGTAAACTAGGAAGTACAGGAAAGATGGAAGGAAAGAAGTGGGATCCTTAAGAATCACAACTGAGCAAATTAAGAATAAACCATTTAGTTGAGCTGCAGAAGATGATATCCTGTTGAATGTAAATCGGTGGCACCGAATTGAGATGGATCGGTGAGTCCGAAAGTCAGAGACTTAGGGCAGATCCTTTTTCGGTCAGACCGAAGTGATCAAATCGGTGACGCCGAATTTAATTCCAAGGAAATGTAGAAATAACTCAGCTCACATTGCAAGGAATGTTTCAAAAGATTTGCAATGAATTTGTAAAAGATTTTCAGGGAATTGATCAGAGCCAAAAAGATATTCACAAAAACAAAAAGAAAATAGAAGTAAAAAGATTGCTAGATGAAGTTTTTTTTTTAATAATAAAAAGGAAAACTCAACGAGAGTATCAAAAGAGACAATAGCAAACTCCAAAACATATGTACTTCATCTAGACAGGGGTCGGCGACTAGGTCACCTATGTTTGAGTATATTGACTTAGGAGTCAAATGAGAACATTTGATCATAGGTCATACTCATCGTTTAAGCTCAAAATGGGGTTGCCATTTTTCGATTAAGTATTTGATATGATCACATCTTTTGAAGCTGCTTGTACTCATGTCTTTGAGCAAAGCTCCTTCAAGATGTGAAAAACATACCTTGGGCTTGTTGTTGCTTGTGCTCATGTAGGTGAACTTGATGTAGATGCTCATAGAATGTGAAGTTGGAGCACCATTTCCAATTGTATAGTTCATCTTCCTACATGGGTTAGGCAAGCAAGGAAATACTCAAGAGTATTCAAGATGACATGAGTGAAGTACTAGAGGTATATGATGTCAAAAAGGGTATGTGTAATTTGTTCCTTGAACTCAACATCCCAAAGAGCTAGATACTTGGTCAATGACAAGATTACTCATGATTTGAGTGTGTGGTAATCTTGTGGAATGTAGACCATCCAAGTACCTGCAAGGAGTTAGATGCAATACAAGGGGGCAAATGTGTCCAAGACATATGATCATCATCATAAGAGAAATATCAAGGATTAGTCAATTAGGCTCATGCCTTGCATGCATCAATGGAGTTTTCACTCCAAGTTTGAAGCATCAATGATGTTCAACTCACTCCTTAAGCGACAAAACACTTTCTCATCAAGTGGTTTTGTGAAGATATCTGCAAGCTGTTTGTCAGTACGAACATGTTTAAGATCAATGTCTCCCTTAGCAATGTGATCACGAATAAAATGATGACGAACTTCAATGTGTTTCGTTGCGAGAGTGTTGCACGGATTGTGTCCAATCTTAATCGCACTCTCATTGTCACAAAGCAAAGGAACATGTCTTGCATGTATCCCATAATCCTTAAGCGTTTGTGTCATCCATAGCAACCGAAAGCACAACACGAACCAGCAGCAATATATTCTGCTTGGCGAGAGATAAAGATACGAATTTTGTTTCTTGGATGACCAAGATACAAGAGACCGACCGAGGAATTGACACGTACCCGAAGTTGACTTTCTATCAATCTTGTCTTCGGCATAGTCCGAGTCGGAATAGCCAACAAGATCGAAAGAGGCCCTCTTAGGATACCAAATGCCAAAGTTAGGTGTATGTATCAGATATCTCACAATTCTTTTAACAGCTTTAAGATGACATTCTTTAGGGGCTGCTTGATATCGAGCACACATGGATACACTCAACATTATGTCAGGACGAGAAGCACAGAGATATAGTAGAGAACCAATCATGGATCGATAAACCTTTTGATCAACAGGTTCTCCATCTTTAGTTAAGTCATTATGTCCACTAGTAGGCATGGGGGTTTTCATACCTTTGCTCTCTTGCATGTTGAACTTCTTGAAGAGATCCTTAGTGTACTTTGTTTGTGAGACAAAAGTACCCTCCTTAGATTGCTTGATTTGCAACCCAAGGAAAAACTTGAGTTCACTCATCATGGACATCTCATACTTCTCCGACATAAGCTTTCCAAACTTCTCACTAAAATGAGGGTTAGTTGAACCAAAGATAATATCATCAACATATATTTGACACACAAATAGTTCACCGTCAACCCTTTTTGTGAATAGCGTTGAGTCGATTTTACCAATCTCAAATCCTTTTTCAAGAAGAAAGCTAGTCAAGCATTTGTACCAAGCTCTAGGAGCTTGTTTAAGACCATAAAGAGCTTTGTGCAACTTGTAAACATGATTAGGTTTCTTAGGATTCACAAATCCGGGAGGCTGTTTCACATATACTTCCTCCTCAATTTCGCCATTTAAGAAAGCACTTTTAATGTCCATTTGATAGAGAGTAATGTCATGGTGATTGGCATAAGCAAGAAGAATTCGAATGGACTCAAGTCTAGCAACGGGGGCATAGGTCTCACCATAGTCCATACCTTCGACTTGTGTGTAACCTTGAGCTACGAGACGAGCCTTGTTGCGGATGACTTGACCATCTTCATCTTGCTTGTTCCGAAACACCCATTTGGTTCCAATGACGTTTTGGTCATCATTGGGCTTCTCTACCAAAGTCCAAACGTTGTTCCTCTCGAAGTTGTGCAGCTCTTCGTGCATAGCGTTCACCCAATCCGGGTCTTCAAGCGCTTCTTCTACCTTCATAGGTTCAAGACTAGAGATAAATGAGTAGTGCTCACAAAAGTTAGCTAAACGAGTTTTAGAGCGAGTGATTCTCCCGGAGTCGATGTCATTCATCATTTGTTCCACGGGATGGTCCTTCTTGACTCTTGCTCGAACTCGGGATAGCTTTTGTCGTGGTCGTGGCTGAGCTTCCTCATCATCCTCATCTTCTTCTTCATCATTGCTGTTGGTGTTGTCTTGAGGTGGTGGAGAAGGAGGTTGTGGTGGATCTTCTTGTCGCACTTCCTCATCTTGGTGAGTACCACTTGTGGAGGCCTCCATGTTGCCTTGAGGTTCATCTCTCCGTGAGGTAGGGGGCTCCACATATGTAGATGAGGTACTCTCCTTCACTTCCATGGGACGAATCTTTCCAATGGATAAATCTTGAATGGCTTCCGATGGTTCCTTGTCTCCTACATCAATAGGCATTTGCTCTACTTGCGAGCCATTAGATTCATCAAACTTCACGTCTACCGTCTCTTCAACCTTTCGGGTGAAATTATTGTAGACACGGTAGGTGTGAGAGTTTGATCCATAACCGAGGAAAAAGCCTTCATGAGTTTTAGGAGCAAATTTAGACCGACGATGCTTATCAAGGATATAGCATTTTGAACCAAAGACACGAAAATATCCCACTTGGGGTTTGTTACCGGTAAGGAGCTCGTATGAAGTCTTGCCGAGGAGCTTGTGAAGATAGAGCCTGTTGATAGCATGACAAGCTGTCTCGATTGCCTCGCCCCAGAAGTGTTTCGGTGTCTTGTATTCATCTAGCATCGTTCTCGCCATCTCAATGAGCGTTCGATTCTTCCTCTCAACAACTCCATTTTGTTGAGGTGTGTACGTAGCCGAGAACTCATGTAGAATCCCTTCTTCGTCAAGAAAAGAGTCCACATGGGCGTTCTTGAACTCCGTTCCGTTGTCACTTCGAACTTTCTTGATCTTCACCTCGAATTGGTTTTGGGCTTTTCTTGCAAAGGTTTTGAAGATTTTCTGAACCTGCGATTTGTCATCGAGGAAAAATACCCACGTAAATCTGGAAAAATCATCAACAATAACTAGACCAAAAGATTTACCACCAAGGCTTTTGTAAGCATTGGGACCGAAGAGATCCATATGAAGAAGCTCAAGCGGTCTCCTTGTGGTCATGATGTTCTTCACGGGATGACTTCCACCTACTTGTTTTCCTGCTTGACATGCACTACAGAGTCTATCTTTGTCAAAGAAAACATCTTTAACACCAAGAATGTGATCACCTTTGATTAGCTTATCTAGATTACGCATACCAACATGTCCAAGCCTTCTATGCCATAACCAACCTTTAGCAGATTTAGCAATGAAGCAAGTTCTAGGTTGGGCTTTCTTAGTGAAATCAACGACATATAGGTCACCTTTACGAATGCCGGTAAATACCATGTTATGATTGTCACGACGAAAAACTTGGCAATCTACTTCGGTGAATAGCACATTGAATCCAAAGTCAGCTAATCTAGACACGAAAAGCAAATTATATCCAAGTGATTCGACAAGCATGACATTTTTAATGGAGCTATCATGAGATATGGCCACCTTACCAAGGCCAAGTACCTTACCCTTGGAGTTGTCTCCAAAAGTCACATACTTGCGTGGACCATCGTTCTTTGCAAGCTCTCGAAACATGTCTTCATCTCCGGTCATGTGATCGGTGCATCCACTATCAAGAATCCACTCTTTTCCACCGGATATGTAGTCTCTCAGATTTGCCATAAGATTGAGACTCTTCATGATCTTGTCTAGCTCGGTGTCCGAATCGGAGTAATCGTCATCCTGCTCATGCTCATCATCATATTGACCCATAGACAATTCATCATCAATTCCTAGGTCAATTTGACAATGACTTGCATCAGTTTTGTCAGAGTGACGATAATCATCGGAATGCAATACAAGAGCATTTCTAATTCAACATTGATAAAACGGGATCACCCTTCCTTTTCATAAGATCACGAAGCTCAAAGAAGCATTTATCAAAGTTGGGATCTTTGGGGCGATCATATCAAATTCAACAGTCTTGTATAGAATTTCATCAAGACCTCTCAAAGAGAAGTCCTGATAAAGTTCTTCCAAGAACTTCCACATAGCATAGGCGCACTCAAAGTTTGTGACAAGCTCAAGCAAGTTATCAGGCAAACCTCTAATGATAAGATTGACAGTTCTAAGGTTGCGAATCAAATCAAGCTCTTCATCTATAGTAGGGTGCAAAGGGTCAAGTGGTGGTACATATGGGGTTTCAACATATTTGCGCAAGTTGTACATCTTAAAGATAGCAAGCATTTCAATCCTCCACGAGTTATAGGACACTCCATCAAGAATAGGCACTCTATGACTAACACTCCCAAACGTAAGACACGCCCATCTTCCTCCAATGGTGTGCAAACCAAACCATGGAGACCAATGCTCTGATACCAATTGTAGGATCGTTGAAGGCAAGAGTGTCTAGAGGGGGTGATTAGACTACTCGACAAGATAAAAATATGCCTTTTGATTTGAACAAGTTTTAGCAAGTTCACAATGAAGATCAAGGCAAGCATCAAGCATTCAAGTCGAGCAACAAGCTACACATGCAATTCTAGAGTATGAGCAGCGGAAAGTAAATTGCACATATAGAAAAGGAGAGATGGAGAAGAGCAAACGCAATTTGTAGACACGGAGATTTTTCTCGTGGTTCCGATAGGTGGTGCTATCGTCAATCCACGCTGATGGAGACTTCAACCCACGGAGGGTAACGGCTGCGAGAGTCCACGGAGGGCTCCACCCACGAAGGGTCCACGAAGAAGCAACCTTGTCTATGCCATCATGGCCTACGTCCACGGAGGACTAGCCTTACTCGGGGTAGATCTTCACGAAGTAGGCGATCTCCTTGCCCTTACAAACTTCTTGGTTCAACTCCACATCTTGACGGAGGCTCCCAAGCGACACCTAACCAATCTAGGAGGCACCACCCTCCAAAAGGTAATAGATGGTGTTGGTGATGATGAACTCCTTGCTCTTGTGCTTCAAATGATAATCTCCCCAACACTCAACTCTCCTCACTGATTTGGCTGTGGTGGAGGAAGGATTGAGTGGAAAGCAACTTGGGAAGGCTAGAAATCAAGTTTCATATGGTTGGAGTGGAGCAACTTGATCTCAACACAAGGGTAGGTAGTTTTCTTCTCAGAAATGTAAGGTAGGAGTGGTAGTTCTTTCTGATGGCTCTCTCCACGAATGAAGAGGAGGTGGAGGGGTATTTATAGCCTCCACACAAAATCCAACCGTTACACACATTTGACCAATCTCGGTCAGACCGAAGTTGACAACTCGGTGAGACCGAAAGTTCAAATCTTGTGAACGTTGGGATTTTCGGTGGGACCGAAAATACAATCTCGGTGAGTCCGATTCTTCCAAAGTCTAGGGTTTGCCAATCTCGGTGGGACCGACTTTCTCATCTCGGTGACACCGATTTGAGTACAGAAGGTTACAGAAGCTTGGCAACACCAATTTCGGAATGACCGAGTTTGGAATCGGAAAATCCGAGATTCTTAGGGTTTGGGTATATGGCTGAGGTGGTTCATCTCGGTGTGACTGAGTTTATGGAATCGGTGGGACCGAGATTACTTATGGGTTTATGTTGGAATGAAAGATTGCTGATAGTTTGAGAGATAAGTCACTAAGCACTTTGAGCAACCAGATCATCATCATAACCTCATCCCCTTTTAATAGTATTGGCTTTCCTATGGACTCAATGTGATCTTGGATCACTAAAATAAATGAAGTCTTGAGCTTTTGCCAATCCTTTCCTTAGCATCCTAGGGGTCCACCTTTCAAGTCCTTTTGCCATACCAGAGTGATTGACTTTCCTGAAACATACTTGTTAAAAGCATTAGTCCAACCACAAAGTATGTTGTCATTAATTACCAAAACCACCTAGGGAGCAAATGTGCTTTCACGTTGTTTCCAAAACTATTCCTACCAACAAAATTCACATCCATAGAGTCATTATTATTCTCAAGCAAAGTAGATAAAGGCATATCATTAGGATCAAGAGGAGTATTTTTATTAGCAAACATCTTCATAAGTTCATCCATCTTTTCACTCAAAACATTGATTTCTTCTATAGCATGCTCTTTTCTACAAGAAGATCTTTCGGTGTGCCATTGAGAATAATTAGCCATAATATTATCAAGCAATTTGGTAGCATCTCCTAACGTAATTTCCATAAACGTGCCTCCCGCGGCCGAATCTAAAAGATTTCTAGAAGCAAAATTCAATCTGGCATAAAAAATTTGTATGATCATCCATAAATTCAAACCATGAGTAGGGCAATTGCGAAGCATCAATTTCATTCTTTCCCAAGATTGGGCAACATGCTCATGATCAAGTTGTTTAAAATTCATAATATCGTTCCTAAGAGTGATGCTCTTAGTAGGAGGAAAATACTTAGAGATAAAAGCATCTTTGCACTTGTTCCAAGAATCAATACTATTTTTAGGCAAAGACGAAAACCAAACTTTAGCACGATCTCTAAGTGAAAACAGAAATAACTTCAATTTGACAATATTGTTATCCGTATCTTTCTTCTTTTGCATATCACCCAAATCAACAAAATTGTTTAGATGAGTAGCGGCATCTTCATTAGGAAGGCCGGCAAATTGATCTTTCATAACAAGATTCAGCAAAGCGGTATTGATTTCACAAGACTCGTCATTATTAAGAGGAGCAATTGGAGTACTAAGGAAATCATTATTATTGGTATTCGAGAAATCACACAATTTGGTATTATCTTGCGCCATGCCAACAAGTAATCCAACACACAAGCAAACAGAAAGGCAAAGGCAAACGGGAAAAAGAGGAGGAGATTGGGAAAGAGAGGGCGAATAAAACGGCAAGGGTGAAGTGGGGGAGAGGAACACAAGAGGCAAATGGCAAATAATGTAATGCGAGAGATAGGGATTGTGATGGGTACTTGGTATTGTTGACTTGCTTGCGTGAGCCTCCCCGGCAACGGCGCCAGAAATTCTTCTTGCTACCTCTTGAGCACTGCATTGGATTTCCCCGAAGAGGAGAGGATGATGCAGCAAAGTAGCATAAGTATTTCCCTCGGTTTTTGAGAACCAAGGTATCAATCCAGTAGGAGACCACGCACAAGTCCCTCGTACCTACACAAAACGATAGCTACTCACAACCAACGTGATTAGGGGTTGTCAATCCCTTCACGGTCACTTACGAGAGTGAGATCTGATAGAGATGATAAATAATATTTTTGGTATTTTTGATAGATAGATGCAAAGTGAAAAGTAAAAGGCAAAGTAAAAACAAAGCAAGTAATAAAGTGATAGCGATTGATATGATGAGAATAGACCCGGGGGCCATAGGTTTCACTAGTGGCTTCTCTCAAGAGCATAAGTATTCTACGGTGGGTGAACAAATTACTGTTGAGCAATTGACACAATTGAGCATAGTTATGAGTATATCCAGGTAATGATCATGCATATAGGCATCACGTCCAAGACAAGTAGATCAAAACGATTCTGCATCTACTACTATTACTCCGTTCATCGACCGCTATCCAGCATGCATCTAGAGTATTAAGTTAAAAACTGAATAATGCCTTAAGCAAGATGACATGATGTAGAGGGATAAATTCATGCAATATGATAAAAAAACATCTTGTTATCCTCGGTGGCAACAATACAATACGTGCCTTGCTGCCCCAGCTGTCAATGGGAAAGGACACCACACGATTGAACTCAAAGCTAAGCACTTCTCCCATTGCAAGAACTACCTATCTAGTTGGCCAAACCAAAAAGGATAATTCGAAGAGACTTGCAAAAATAACTCTATCATACATAAAAGAATTCAGAGAAGATTCAAATATTGTTCAAAGATAAGTTGGATCATAAACCCACAATTCATCGGTCTCAACAAACACACCGCAAAAAGAAGATTACATCGAATAGATCTCCACGAGAGAGGGGGAGAACATTGTATTGAGATCAAAAAAGAGAGAAGAAGCCATCTAGCTACTAGCTATGGACCCGAAGGTCTGAAGTAAATTACTCACACTTCATCAGAGGGGCTATGGTGTTGATGTAGAAGCCCTCCATGGTGGATGCCCCCTCCGGCGGAGCTCCGGAACAGGCCCCAAGATGGGATCTTGTGGATACAGAAGGTTGCGGCGGTGGAATTAGGTTTTTGGCTCCTGTTCTAATCGTTTGGGGATACGTAGGTATATATAGGAGGAAGGAGTACGTGGGTGGAGCAACAGGGGGCCACGAGGCAGGGGGCGCGCCCTCCACCCTCGTGACCGCCTCTGGCACTTCTTGGAGTAGGGTCCAAGTCTCCTAGATCACGTTCGGTGAGAAAATCACGTTCCCGAAGGTTTCATTCTGTTTGGCCTCCGTTTGATACTCCGTTTCTTCGAAAAACTGAAATAGGCAAAAAAACAGCAATTTTGGGCTGGGCCTCCGGTTAATAGGTTAGTCCCAAAAATAATATAAAAGTGGAAAATAAAGCCCAATATAGTCCAAAACAGTAGATAAAGTAGCATCGAGCAATCAAAAATTATAGATACGTTGGAGACGTATCACATATGCATATAGAGAAGCACACAAGTCATCTAAAGGATCATCACCACACACAAGTCATCTAAAGAAACATAAGCATACAAGTCCCCGAAAGGCTTAAGCGCCAGGACGTCGAGCACCGCGGAGGTCGTCACCGCCAAGACCGCCGAAGCCTAGGTCGTCACTGCTAGCGACAGCGCTACCGCCAAGACCGCCTCCACCTCCGTGGATCGGAGTGGTCGGGGTCCGTGTCTCGGGGGTGCTGCGAAGACCACCGCCAACGGTAGATCCACCTGTTCCCTGGATGTTGAAAATACATATTAATGGGATATATGACTGTGTTGAAAGGCATGACAAGCTTTGGGTGAATAGATTGGGGATGAACTAACCAGCGAGGGGACAGCGTTCTGTGCCACAAACCTCTCAAAGGTCAGCAGCACGTGTTTTGCTGGAGGACATTGTGCTGGCTGCAACTGAGGACACCTGCCGGCCGCCATATCCTGAAAAACCTGATGCATCTGGCGATCCCTCTCCACTTGGTGTTCACAAAGCCTATCATGCCACGCCATGGTCTCCTGGTGTGTGTACTCCAGGTAGGCCTACGGTATGACATGATGGAACTCATAAAACTACTAAATGCGGAAAATGAAATGAGCAATGAAGATAAGAGGGAAAATACTTACAGATTGTTGCTCCTGAAAGAGGGACTGTGCACTGGTCACTGGCTAGCTCGTGCGCTGGCTCAGGCTCGGGTCGATCCGATGGAGCTGTGTGTAGGAGATAGTAGGAGTGATCACAGCATCGAGAACCGCCTCCCGACCGTGCTCCTTGGGACCCATGCTCACCACTGCCCTGTCGTCCAGATCTGCCGCACTGGGGTCAGGTGTGTCAGGATGTAACTTCAGATACGCTTTGGAGTAGGCCTTCTTCCTCCCCGCGGTCTTCTTGCCATTGTACTTGGGCTCGCCAGGCTTGGGGTCCTTCCACGTCTGGGCGATCTCCCACGCCTGCATGTCTGAGAGAGGCTGCTTCAGTTTCTCCTCCTGCACCACCAAACAAAGGTTAGTCATACATAAGAAAGTGATGGTAAATAGAAGAAGAAGAATGTTTAATGGGGTTAGTCATACATTAACTGCCTTGTGGAGATAGTGGTTTTGGTTTCCCTGAGCATGTACTCCCTCCTTCCCTCGGTTAGCCTTGTTTTTGACTCTCATAGCCGCCCAAGATCCAGCCTCATCACACCAAAGATCCACCAATGCCGCCCAGGACTCGTCTTTTCCATAACACCAATTTGGTAACACCTACATAATGAAAGCATAATGGCATGTCAACATGAAACGGTGAAATGTACCACAAGCTAATGAAAGCATAATGAAAGCATAATGAAAAATCTTTTATACTTACCGTCAAGAACTCGTCCCTATCCAAGGTAATGCCCATCCTTCACGCGTCTTCCTTGGTCATCTTCACACCAAGATTGTCGTGATGGTATGTCGAGATGGCCACATAACGCACCTCGTACTACATCTAGCGGGCCTTCTTCTTGCATTGGCACAGCACGATCTGGTCCGCTCTAGCCCTGTGCTCCGGAAGAACTCGATGGAATTTCTACAATCATGCATGAAACAAGAATGGAAGAAGCCATGAGTTAAATCATTCATGAAACTAGAATGGAGTTGTGCTTCTGAAGAGAACTCACCTCGAAAGTGGTGATCACGGCCTTGGCATGGGTCCCATGGTCCACGTGGAGGGCCGCTTCCCAGTGCTCCCAGCTCGTGGCCAAGACCCGATGGTCCGGGTGCCTGACTGGATCCGAACAGTACAACCCCGGCCAGTGTAACTTCAGCAAGATGGTGATGAGGCCGTTGGGAATACGGACCCCTTTAGAATATATCCAGTTGCTGCAAAAGAATGAACTATTAGCATGTGACAAGCAAAACAAATAACAACCGGAATGAGCATGTGACAAGCAAAATAATGAAATTATTATAAAGTGGCACTTACTCTTTCCCCGTGGGCTCAATGAGCCACTTCTGCTCCTCAGTAGCAGGAACCTGCTTTGGTAACTTTGCGTTAGCACGCAGCGACCCCTTGTTGTCACCCCCTCCCCGCCACCACCATTATCCCCGCCACCACCATCATCCCCGCCACCACCCTCCTCCTTGCCTGCCTCCCCCTCCCAAACCTCCTCCTCATCCTCCTCCTCCTCGTCCTCCTCCTCCACCTCCTCCTCGGCCCCATCCAGAACCTCCTCCTCCTCCGCCTCGCCTGCCTCGTCATCCTCCTCCTCCTCGCCAGAGGAGGGTACCTCACTAGAGGAGGGTACCTCACTAGAGGAGGGCCTCGAAGACAACACCCCTAAGTCGGTGAGGGTGCGCTCTTTCTGGCCACGACCCCTTGTAGTGGCTCTCCCCCCACCACCTCGCCATTTAGGGGCTCTCCCCCCGCCCCCTCCTCCTCTATGGGCACCTCTCCCTCGACCTCCCTGTGAGGAGTCGTTGTCAAGTAGCCGAGGGGAGGATTACGTGCTCGACCACTCCGACTAGGCAGGCCGGCGACCCCACGTAGGAAACCCATGCTGTCGGCCTTCCCCTTGCCCATGTTCCACGAACCTGCATTGAAAAGAGAATAAGCAATTAGTAAATTAATGAAATGAAGGAAAATGCATGATAATAAACACATTAATAAAAATGCATAAAAAGGCATATTCCTAAACTATAGAAAGAAGACTTGAAACGTACATCTGCTAGAAACCATATGAATCATCACTGTTGTAACCTCTTTCTCGGTCCGTCTCATCATCACTATCAATCATATCATCTTCGTTGTCTGACGGAGGTGGAGGCTCTTCCTCGTCGTCAGCGTCTTCGTTTAACTTTTCTAGCATAAGTATGTCATTTTCATTGACAATGGTCTCACCATCATTCCATTCATCATTGTTGTTTGGATCCACATCATCATCACCCAATGGTCTATCGTCATCATTTCTAACCACATCATCATCATCAGGTTGCTCTTGATAGAACACTCCCTCGTATGTCATGGGGTTAATGTTGTAGTAATCGTCTTCATTTGGGTTTGGTAGCTTACCATGTGGCGACACCTTGAACACAACTTCCCAACCCTTTAGGTACTCTTTCTGGCATGGGTAAGGCATATAGTATACTTGTGTAGCTTGGGTAGCCGCAATGAAGAGATCAGCTCCGGCATAGACGGTTGATGGTTTAACTTCGACCAAACCAATGGAAGGCGTATGTTTTACCCCCTTCCGCGGATCGAACCATCGACATTTGAACACAGGCAGACTTAGGGTCTCGCGCCCTTTGTGGAATTGAATCTCGTATATATTTTGTACCCTTCCGTAGTAGTCTACTGAATTTTGACCGGGGGTGTACACTCCGGTATTTATAGTTTTGGGATCAGGCCGGCTGTTCTGGTGCTCCTCTGTATGGAAGCGATACCCATTCGCATCATACTTTTTACATGTCATGACGGCAGGGTCAAAACCCATGGAAACCCATCTCAATTCATCATCCATAGATATGTTCGGATCTTTTCCCTACAAGTATAATTGAAATTGTTGTGTGCATTAGTTAACTAGTAAATTATGAACTAGTTATTTAATAGGGGAGTGTGGAAAATTACTTTCTCCATGAACCAAGCAACAAAAATTTTACGTCCAAGGTTTCCATGACGGAGAAGAGTAAGTGCCTCCGCCTCAATAGGAGGATTCATTCCTGTCCATTCCTCTTGAACGAAATCACTAGACAAAAGTAATGCGGTGTTAGACCGGGACTAAGTGAACATAGAACAAGATGATGTGGAAGACATAAAGGAATGGTGTAGTGGTATTACCTCATCCACACTTCCTCAACTTCCTTGATGTTGTGCAAGATATAGAACATGAGGTCCTCCCACTCTTGTCGTGGCATGTTATAAGGTTTCGAGGCCCCAGCCCTCCCACCTTGCGCGTTGAATAGATGGAGCCTGGGTTGATACTTCGGCTCTTCTATATTCTATCGAGGCACCTTGTTATGAGATGGGGAACGTGGTGCGGATAGTATGATGTCCCGAGGTCCGACACCTCCTCTAGGATAACTGCCTCAGCTATGGAAGCTTCAATCTTAGCTTTGTTTCCACATTTCATCGGAGATGCTTGTTCTGTCTCTCGAGGCCGTGCATCGCCAGCGATTCTGCACACAGTTCGCCCAACAATACCTCGTTCGCGAGGTGTAGAATGAGATGTGTCACCGGTGTAAAGAAGCCTGGCGGAAAGATCTTCTCTAGCTTGACTATCAACTCCGGTGCCTTCTTATGCAATTTTTCAATCACGTCTTTACTTACTTCTTTAGCACAGAGCGTGCGGAAGAAATGGCTTAGCTCGGCAAGCACTCTCCAGACATGCTCGGGGACATAGCCTCGAACCATCACTGGCATTATCCGCTCAATCCATACATGGTAGTCATGACTCTTCAGGCCGGTCACTTTGCCCGTTGAAAGATTGACTCCCTTACTTATATTCGATGCATAACCATCGGTGAACTTCAAAATGTGTTTCAGCCAGATAAGTACTTCCTTTTTTTCTGGCGGTTTAAGGACAAAGTCAGCATCTGGCTTGAACCAGTTTTTTCGACCGCCTGTGGGAGGCTTCATGTTCAGACGTGGTCTATCACAAATTCTATGTTGATCGGCTCTAGCTTTAACGTTATCCTTCGTCTTATCGGGAATGTTGAGGATCGTGTGGAAAAGGGACTCTGCCACATTCTTTTCGGTGTGCATCACATCGATATTGTAAGGAAGTTTGAGGTCCTTGAAATAGGGAAGCTGTGAGAAGGGGGTTATGTGAGTCCAGTTGTGCATCTCACCATATCCCTCAAAGCCTTTGGCTTTGGCTTTGCCTTTGCCTTTGGCTTTAGGCTGGAGAACTTTTAGCTGAGCAAGAACATCTGCCCCCGAAAATGTTGGAATATCGGTTACTTCATGAACAACCCGGCCTTTCGTGAAGTTCTTCTTGTCTGCCCTAGGCTGGATGGTTTGGAGGGAGGAACTGTCGATGCAGGTCAAAGGCTACATACTTGCCACCCTTACTCAGCCAAATAATTCGCAGAGCCTGCATACACACTGGGCATGGCATCTTCCCACTCGTACACCATCCGCAGAATAGAGCATAGCCGGGAAAGTCATGCATGCAATAGTGCAACCAAACTTTCATCAAGAAATTTCTCTGCAGATCCCGGTCGTATGTTAACGTCGGAGAGTACCAAGAATGGTGCAAAGCATCCACCAGCGGCTTCATAAACACACCCAATTGCTTCCCCGGATAATCAGGCCCCGGAATGATGAGCAACAAGAACATGGTCTTGCGTTGCATTAGGGCACCGGGAGGAAGATTGAGCGGAATTACAAACACGGGCCAGCAGCTGTATGGATTGGACGACATACCATATGGATTCAACCCATCACCTGATATGGCTATTCTGACATTCCTAGCCTCGGCTGCTTCCTCGGGGTATTCTTCATCGATCGACTACCATGCTTCCCCTTCCGATGGATGTGTCGAATTTCGGGTTCCGGAAGATCCTTGAGGTTCGAACACTGGGGTGCGCGCGGAGATCACACCTTCAGCCTACCCATGTTTCACCGCCTCGCTAGGATCTAATCTACTCGAAGAACAACACAAGGGACACAAGATTTATACTGGTTCAGGCCACCATTGTGGTGTAATACGCTACTCCAGTTTGTGGTGTGTGGATTGCCTCTGGGGCTGATGAGGAACAGTACAAGGGAAGAACAGCCTCGCGAGGGTCTGTTCTTGGTGGGTGCGATGAACTTCTTGGAGAGTTCAGTCGCCTCTCTCTCTCTCTTGGGTGTCGATACGATCAGATCCATATGCCTCTACCCTGATGCCTGTCGGAGTAATGGGCCACGGGTAGGCTGACCCGGGACCCGAGATCTTTCAAGACATCGGGGCAGGCCGCGCCCCTCAGCCGAGTCCCAGCTGGCGACCTTCGAGAAGGCCAAATCTCTACTGGCGACCTTTGGAGAAGCCGAGTCTCCACTGGCGACCTTTGGAGAAGTCGAGTCCTTAGACGGCGACTCTGAATCAAGCCGACTCCAGGCTTGCAACCTTTAAAGGGGCCGACTATGAGAGTCGGGCCGCGACCTTACACGAAGACCGATGCGGGGTACAGCCCCGACGTGGCCGTCCCCTCAAACCCACGGGAAGAAGGCGTGGCTACAGTGAGCCGCGTCACCAGGAGATCTCCGGTGAGGTGCGGCACTGTTGCCATGCCTCCCCTGACCTCAGCCACAGTGCATAAGGCACTGTGCCCACGATGGCGGCGTGTACGGCCCGGAGATCGCCGGGCCCTCCGTCAGTGAGAGAGAAGAAGACGGCCAGAGAGCCCGAAGACGGCCCTGCGGGAGTCGGCCTCACCAGAGTCGGCCGCCCCCCCGGCCAGGGCCCCACAAGCCATAAACCAGATTAGACGGGGAATGGCGACAGTGATCGCCTGACAGACGGCGGCACTGTTCCCACGACCCCATGACCAAGCCCGCGTCATCAGCGCTGCTGCAGTTGTCCTACATCACGAGGCCCGCCATCAGCGAGCCCCGTAAGCCGGCAGGAGGACGGCTGCAAGAGAGATCGACGGCTGGGGGCCATGCCCGATCAGATTATTGTAGACTCGGGTAGGCCTATATAAACCCCCCGGGGCACCCATGCAAATGGTTCGGCCCTGGATAGGTTTAGACACATAGCAAGAGGGAAAAGAGCTAGCCTTGCTCCTCCCTGCTTCCCAAAACAGCTCGAGGAGCACCTCTGTACTATCATATCATAGTGATCATGCGGAGACCCCGCAGAGCAGCAGTAGGGGTGTTATCTCCCCGGAGAGCCCCGAAGCTGGGTAAGATTCGCCGGCGTGCATGTCTGCGCCTTTATCCCGCTTTCTGTGCACCGCGACGTTCTACTCGCCCCCACCATGATAAGCCACCCGTTGGCATATGTCGATCAAACCCCGACATTTGGCGCCCACCGTGGGCGAGGTGCCCGTCGTCCGGAGATCTGTTCGACGGGAACCCTCTTCCTCCTGGCGGCGCAGCCAGCCCGGCTTCGCCAGATGGAGTGCAGATCGATCGCTGCTTGGCGCGCGAAGCCGCCTGCTGCTGCCGCTCGCCAACTCATCGGCGGTGCGCCTTCAACGAACTCCGCGCCGAAGCGCAGCGCTGGTGGCCCCGAGAGCCTTCTCGCGGGCCTCCTCGACCAACTCCACGTCGCCGGCGAGCCCGCCGTAGATTTGGAGTCTGTAGGCTCCTCCGACCCGATGCTGGTCGACTCCGACGCCGTATCGCTTGATATCTTCCCCACCAACGTGGTGGTCTACGACGAGCCGCTTCCGTACGAGGAGAGTGGTGGAAGCGCCGTCACAGAGGTACTCGTCATCAGCCACGGCGAGCACTCCGGTGAAAACACCCAGGACCCGCTGCCAGCGGCCCTGCAAGACCTGACCGCTCCCATTCCAGAGGACGCGGACGCCGAGACGCTGGAAGAACGCCGCCTTCAGCTCATCGAAGGCGCCAAGAAGTTGGCAAGCATGAGACGCTTATGCGGCGCATACCAGCGTGAGATGGATCGTCTTTGTAGGCGGCTCGCCCGGCTCGGCGGGAAGTCGTCTAGGTGCGGTCCGTGCGCGCGCAGCTATCGCCGATTGTTGGCGAACGCCCGTGTCGCTTACCTGCGGAGAACATCCGCGCGCGTAGCGGCGCATCAAGAGCCGAGAACCTCGGCGAAGAGCGCCGTGTAATAGCGAGCGAATCCAGCAGCTCCTCGGCGCGGTTGCTGCACGTAAGCTGGCGGCGGCTGCGCAGACGCCAGAGCAGCAGCAGCAGAATGACGACTTACCTCGCCGAGACCAGCGCGACCTCCGGACGCCGTGGCGGAGTCCACGGAGGAAAGAGAAGGAGCCGCTGCAAGCCTGGCCGACTTCGCATCACCCTCGAGCACGACCAAGACGGCCGCCCAGAGCGGTGGAGCAGCGAGATGATTATCTGCCTCCCCACCCCAAAGAGAACGGCGAAGTTTCTCCGCTGCTCGTTGAGCATCAACTCTCGGAGGTCGCCTTGGCCGAGAGGGAGTCGGAGAGAATAGCGCCCGCCACCGGATCGACCGACTCCACAGATCCTGGCGTTAGAAGAAGAAGATGAGCTGGGTCCGCTTTGCTTGGGCCCCGCGATCGAGACGAGCCCTTCCCAAAGGGTTCACGCTCCCGAGATCGCCTAAGTACACGGTTCCGTGAAGCGGAGGATTGGTGATAGATTACTCCACAGCCGTAAACATCGCCAATGGCAACAAGCGAGTTGCCGTAAAGTATGTTCCTCTCATGCTCCAGGGCACGGCCCGGACATGGCTGAACAGCCTGAAGCCCCGCAGCATCAATAGTTGGGTCGACTTCACTGAAGCCTTCATCCGCAACTTCACCAGCACGTACAAGCGACCTCCCAAGCCGCGCCAGCTCTCCTTGTGCGTGCAAGGCCCCGAAGAATCGACACGCGACTACCTCACGCGCTGGGGCGAACTCCGAAACTCCTGCGAGGGCGTGCACGAGGTGCAGGCCATCGAGTACTTCACGGCCGGGTGCCGAGAGGGCACCCTCCTCAAGCACAAGCTCCTCTGCGACGAGCCCGAAACCCTCGACGAACTGCTAGTCATAGCAGACAAGTACGCCACGGCCGACTCCTCTATGAAGACGGAGATCCAAGTCAACGCGGCTGGCAAAGTGACTCCCCAGGCTCCCAGAACCCCGGCTGGAGACGCCAGCCGGCGACAGCAACAGAACGACAACAAGCGTAAAGCCCCACAGCCGACTTCCAACAGTCGGCAGGTCGCGGCGGTAGAAGATCAACAACCGGAAGGGCAGCCTCCGGCAAAGCGGCCGAAAGGCGGCAAGTCCAACTGGTTGTCGGCTTTATCCTATGAGCAGACTCTGGATGGTCCGTGCAAGTTCCATAGCGGCGCGAAGCCGTCGAACCACACCACCAGAAAGTGCCACTGGCTTGTTAGGATCGCCAAGGGAGACAGCCTTGCCCCTCCGCGCTGCAGAAGGCCGCCACCGCCGCCGCCTCCGCGGCCGCGGCTCGGCGATCGGCGCTGTCAAGACGAGTTCGAAGAGCATGGGGCATACGTAGTATTCACCAAGATGGCAGATGATCGGCGAAGCGGCGCCAGCAGCAGAAGAAGTCAACGAGCGGGCGAAGCTCCCCGAGTTCATGCATTGGTCCGAGAAGCCTATCAGCTGGAGTCGGGCAGATCACCCAGAGGTGATGCCGAGTCCGGGCTCCTACGCCTTGGTTCTAGGTGCGACCTTGGCTACTGATAGGCGGGCCGCCCGTTTCTCACGGGTCCTGATAGATGGAGGCAGCAGCATAAACATCCTATACAAGGACACCATGGAGAAGCTCGAATCAGCGGAGGCAGCTGCGGAGCAGCCGCACGTGTTCCATGGAATCGCACTCCGGCCTCTCCTGTTCACCGATTGGCAAGATTCGATAGGCGTCCTCTTGGAGACAAAGATCACTTCCGCCGAGAGCCTGTCTGTTCGGTGGTGGTAGGGAGAGCCCGTACCACGCCCTGCTTGGCCGACCTGCCTTGGCCAAGTTCATGGCGGTTCCCCATTACGCCTACCTCAAGATGAAAATGCCGAGTTCCAAGGGGATCCTGACCATTGCCGGCGACTACAGGAAGTCGTCCGCTTGTGCGGCCGAGAGCAGTCGGCTGGCCGAGTCTTTGCTGATCGCGGCTGAGAAGCGGCTTCTAGACCGTGTCGTGGCAATGGCTGGGAAGCAGCCGGAGATGTCGCCTACCCCCAAGGAGTCGGAAGCAGAAGGATCATTCAAGCCGGCTAAAGAAACCAAGAAGATACCCTTGGACCCGGAGCACCCAGAGAAGTACGCTGTCATAGGCACAGGCCTCGACAGCAAATAGGAAGGCGAGCTCGTCGATTTCCTCCGTGAGAATCGGGACATCTTTGCATGGTCCCCCAAGGACATGCCGGGTGTGCCGACGGAATTCGCCGATCACAAGTTACACGTCAGGCCGGATGAGAAGCCCGTCAGGCAGCCCTTGCGCCGCCTGTCGGAAGAGAAGAGGAGAGTTGTGGGAGAGGAAATAGCCCGGCTTCTAGCAGCCGGATTCATCATGGAGGTGTTTTTTCCGGAGTGGTTAGCAAACCCAGTACTGGTATTGAAGAAGAATAAGAAATGGCGGATGTGCATCGATTACACCAGCCTCAATAAAGCCTGCCCGAAGGACCCGTTTGCTCTGCCAAGGATCGATCAAGTGATAGACTCCACAGCCGGATGCGAGCTGTTGAGCTTCTTAGACGCATACTCAGGATATCACCAGATCAAGCAGAATCCAGCAGACAGACTGAAGACCGCATTCATCACGCCGTTTGGAGCCTTCTGCTACCTGACAATGACGTTCGGCTTGAGGAATGCCGGCGCCACCTTTCAGCGTTGCATGCAGAAGTGCCTCCTCAAGCAACTCGGCAGAAACGCCCACGTTTATGTAGATGATGTGGTGGTGAAGACGGAGAAGCGTGGGGCGCTCTTTGGAAGACCTCAAAGACCTTTGAAAATCTGCGCCGATTCGAGATCAAGCTCAATCGAGAAGTGCGTGTTCGAGTCCCAGCCGCCAGCTCCTTGGCTTTTTAGTCTCGAGCGGCATAGAGTGCAACCCGTGAAGATCAAGGCCATTGAGAGAATGGAGGTACCCAGCCGATCGCTGGATGTCGAAGTTCACAGCTGCTTGGCTTCAATCAGCCGATTCATCGATCGGTGGAGAAAGCTCTCGCCGTTGTATCAATTGATGAAGAAGACCACCTTTTGAGTGGAACCACAAGGCGATGAGGCATTTCTCCAAGCTGAAGAAGATCTTTGGCGACTCCCCTGTGTTGGCGGCTCCGACTCCCAAAGAGCCCATGCTCTTATACATCGCCGCTACCAGCCGGTAGTCAAGACAGATTATTGTAGTTGGCGCAAGGAGGAAGGCAAAGGCGCTTCGGTCCGAAGACCGGTGTATTACTGGCGAGGTACTATCGACCTCCAAGCGTAACTACCCTCACTATCGAAGATGTGCTCTGGCGTGCATTTTGCCGCCAAGCTGAAGCCCTACTTTCAAGAGCATCCAATCACTGTGGTCTGCACCGCTCCACTCGCCGAGATCATCGGAAGTCGAGACGCTTCCGGCCGAGTGGCCAAGTGGGCTATCGATCTAGCTCCTTACACCATCTACTACCAACCTCGCACCGCCGTCAAGTCGTAGGCGCTGGCCGACTTCCTCGTCGACTGGGCCGAGACTCAGTACCTGCCACCAGCGCCCGACTCTACTTATTGGCGACTGCAGTGGCGCGGAGATTGTGGTATTCCTACAAAGCCGGCAAAGTAAAAGTTAGTCTTCGCAGCTCGCTAAAAGGAGTTACGAGCCGCCTGCTCAGCAGCCGACCCCGAACTTGGGGACTACACCCAGTGGGTGCGCTGGCGCGCCCCCACAAAAAAAGACAGAAACTGAAAAAGGAAAAAGCAAGTATACCTGGACGGAGGTCCGCAGGGCCAGATGCGCCTTGGTAGAGTTGGGGTCGCCGCCTTTGCGCAGCTTCGATGGACGCCCGAAGGGCTGGTTCGAGGGCGGTGCCGCCTTCACGCACCCAGCCGGTGGGCGCGGCACTCGAAGCCTCGACGTCCAAATTCGCCGTGCTCGCAGCGCCAGTTTCCCGAGGTCGCGGCGCTGAGTTAGTCCTTTCAATCCAGCGGCACGCTGGCGCGGCAACCTGAAGAAGCAGTTGCGCGTCAGCGTCATCCGCAATCGGAGGATCCTGCGGGTCCACCGGCTGTTTGCCGTGCGGCCTTGAAGACAGAGGCGGTGGAGGCGGCGGGGGCGGCGCGTGAGAATCCGAGCCCCCGAGACATCGCCGCCCTCCTCCGCAAGACGGTTTGCGGTGCCGACCTCCCCGGTCTGCCCCGTGAACTCAGGGGGTGGCGGTGGCAGCGATGGGGGGACGAGCACGCCGCTCGGCGCATTTAACGGCCTCCTCAGCATCCCGCTTCGCCGCGGCCGCAGCCACAGCGTCCTCCAGGTGCCGCTGGGCGTTGGCGGCCGCCTTCTCGGCCTCCGCTTTCTCCAGGCGGTCGGCCTCCTCCTCGCGCTTCTCTCGCGCGTTCCGTGTCGTCGCCTCCCGAAGGTCGGCGGCGGGATCAATCCGCCATGTATTGGCAGACGTCTCCACCGACCCCATGACGGAGGGGACGACGGCTCTCTCAAGGGAGAGGGGAGCGCTGGAGAAGATCGGAGGGAGATCAGAAAGACTCAAGCGAGATCCAGAAAAGAAACGAAGGAGTAAGGGACTTACGAAGAAACTAGCGGCGGCCTTCTCACTTCCTTTCGGAAGCGGTTGGCCTTCGCGGCCGCCTCCTCCGCTGGCAACGCGCGGCGCTCCTTGAACTTTCGACTAGCCGCCGGGCACACTCGGCCCGGCGTGACGCCTCTTCGCGCCGGCTTGTCTGGAGGAGCCGGCTCTCGGCTGGCGGTGCGGGGCGACTTTCGCGTCGGCGTCGCCCTCGGGCCAGTCGGCGAAGGTCGCCGACGGTCTGAGGCCGCCGTCTTCCTCCTCTCTGCCGCCTTCGGCGTCGGCTCCAGCGCCGTGGCCCCCAAGTCGGGGTCGTCGACGTTGCTGACCTCGCGGTAGGGGACGTAGTCACGCGGCTCTCTCGTGGCGCCGGCTACGGGCGCCGTGAGAGGGTTCTGCTCAAAAGATTCCAACAAAGATCAGAGCTCGAAGTCGGACGCAAGCAAGATCGAATACGCATTTAAAGCAACTTACCTTCGGAGGGGATTGTCGCGCGAGTACGGCTCCTTGCCGAACTGCCACTCCTCCGTGAACCCGCAGTGGGCGATGTGGTTCACCAAGTTCGCCACTTCTCCATGCGGCATGTCCTTGGTGCACAGCCGGCTTGGATCATGTCGGCCACTCATCTGACAGATGAGGTGAGGCCGGCCTTGGAGCGGAAGAACCCGGCGCGCCACGAAGGCGGGCAGGAGATCGGAGGCGACGAGGCCTCCGCAAGATCATGACTCGAGGCGCGCACAGCGCCGACGAGGTCGAAGTGACTTTGACCGATGGGACCAATCGGGCGGCCGCCGGTGGCTCGGGGTCGAAGGCGGCAGGTTGACCCGGTCGCCGTCGAGAGACGTTCTTCACGAAGTACGTCTTCTGCCACATCTTCACCGATTTCACCAGCGGGATGGGCGGAAAAGGGTTGTCGGCCGTCGTGCGCCGCACCGCGATGTAGGTGCCGCACTGCGCCGGCGTGCCGGCGGTCTGAGTGCCGAGCCAAGAGAAGAACTCCCCCAGCTCGAGGTGGGAGAACACGATGTAGCCTTCGCGTGGTGGCGAAGGCGGAGAGAAGCACCACCGCGTTGGGGGTGAGGTGGTGCGGCTGCAGGCTGTGAAACTCGAGGAAAGAGCGGAAGAATACGCTCGCAGGGAGCCCCAGCCCGCGCATGAGGTGCGAGCGGAAGATGACCTGCTCGCCCTCCGCCGGCGCGGGCCGGATCTCTCCCGCCGGCGCGGGACGGGCTTGTACCAGGTCCGCGCTCGGGAGGCGGCGGGTTTGGCGAAGGAACTCGATGTCCTCCGCCCCCACGTCCGAGCCGTCCCACACGCCGGAGCGCGAGGTGGGGGGCGCGACGGAAGAGGAGCTCATCGCCGGCGAGGAAGAACACCCGCTGGCGAAGAAGAATGCAGTCTTGGCGAAGCGAAGGAGAAGGGCGAGAGCGGGGAGGGAGTCGCGCGTCTTTGTGCCGCCCGCTCCACCCCCGCCTACTTATAGCCCTACGGGCTGAGAAGCCGAGGGGGCGACGTGGGGATTAACTGCGCCCGCGGCCCCACGATGCCCCACGATTAACCCCCACGATGTTACTGCGCGCAGAACAATGTGGGATGTTAACCGCCCTCGGCGCGGCGGATCCGCCGGGCCGAGGTGCGATGTGGCGGGCCCCACCTAGCGGCCCGTCCCGTCACGCGCGTGGGCAGACAAGCTATCACCTCCACGTGGCGCCACGCGACGGGACCGTCGCATAAATGGCAGGGAGGCGTAACCGATACGCCGCCTGTTTCCCACCACGACTTACGAGCGGCGGCCCCTCGCGGAGCCAGTCCGACTCCGGCGAGGCGGCCCAAGACACGACAGCCGAGTCCCAGAGTCGGTGCTGGGAAAATTGAAACTGCCGAAGCCCCACAAGGCGGTGCCACCTGGCCGCCAGCTTCGGGACTCACTGCCGAGTAATGGGCCACGGGTAGGCTGACCGGGACCGAGATCTTCAAGACATCGGGCAGGCCGCGCCCTCAGCGAGTCCCAGTGGCGACCTTCGAGAAGGCGAATCTCTCTGGCGACCTTTTGAGAAGCGAGTCTCGGTGGCGACCTTTGGAGAAGTCGAGTCCTTAGACGGCGACTACAGATCAAGCCGACTCAAAGCTTGCGACCTTTAAAGGGCCGACTATGAGAGTCGGCCCGCGACCACACGAAGACCGATGCGGGTACAGCCACGGCGTGGCCGTCCTCAAACCCACGGAAGAAGGCGTGGCTCTGGTGAGCCGTGTCACAGGAGATCTCCGGTGGTAGCGGCACTGTTGCCATGCCTCCTCGACTCAGCCACAAGTGCATAAGGCATTGTGCCACGATGGCGGCGCATGTACAGCCGGAGATCACCAGCCCCTCCGTCGAGTGAGAGAAGAAGACGGCGGAGAGTTCAAGACGGCCTCAAGGGAGTCGGCCTCGCATGAGTCGGCCGCCCCGGCCAGGCCCCACAAGCCATAAACCAGATTAGGCGGGGAATGGAGACAGTGATCGCCTGACAGACGGCGGCACTGTTCCCACGACCCCATGACCAAGCCCGCGTCATGAGGAGCGCTGCCTGATGTCCTACATCGCGCAGGGCCGCCCGATCGGCGTGCCCGTGGCCGGAGGAGGACCGCTGCAAGAGAGACCGACGGCTGGGGGCCACGCCCAGTCAGATTACCGTTGTACCCCCGGGGGGTAGGCCTATATAAACCCCACGGGGCACCCATGCAAAGGGTTCGGCCCTGGATAGGTTTAGACACATAGCAAGAGGGAAAAGAGCTAGCCTTGCTCCTCCCTGCTTCCCAAAACAGCTCGAGGAGCACCTCTGTACTATCATATCATAGTGATCATGCGAAGACCCCGCAGAGCAGTAGTAGGGGTGTTATCTCCCCGGAGAGCCCCGAAGCTGGGTAAGATTCGCCGGCGTGCATGTCTGCGCCTCATCCCGTTTCCAGGCACCGGCGACGTTCTACTCGCCCCCACCATGATAAGCCACCCGTTGGCATATGTCGCATCCAACCCCCGACAATGCCGATCAAGATGCCCTACCCTGTGGGTGGCTAGTCCTATTTATAAGCGAAGGCCCCGGGCCAATTCCCAAATATTGAGCTGGAAGGGCGCCAACAATTGGCAATTTTGAAGGGGGACATCTAGTACACTTATCCTGACTAAAGTTGGTCCTCGCCTGCCAAAAGACCCTGACGATGACGCTGGCTTGGGTTCCACGATGACCTCCGTTCTGCCGTCCTGCTGGTCTTGGTCTTGTTGCGCCGAAATGGTTGCCTTTGCTTGATACCCTTGCCTACGCTTGCCCCCTTTGTACCAAAGGGGAAACAAGGACTCTGCGCGGGCCGGCGCCCGCCTGGCGCCCGCCTGGCCTTGGTCGTCATGGCTTGCATCACGGGCACCTCATAAAGTACCCCTCCTTGATCTCACTGCCTCCTCGTGAGCCCGCCTGACGAGGCCGTGCCTGAGGAAGCCTCCTGTCGTCCGCCCCGCAAGGCTTGGCCCCTCGCGAGGGTCTTGAGCATGTGTTGATGAAGATGGGCCGTACTGGGCCACTCCTTGTGCCATGCCACAAGCCGCAGGCAGGCAAGTCTAGGTACCCCCATTCCCAGAACACCGACGGTATCCCCCGGGCCCAAGGCGCACTTGGACTTGGCTTAGCAGAGAAGCGAAGAGGCAAGTGCGAAGCGCCGCGGGCCCCAATAGCCTGCGGCCTTGGGCGCCGCGTGGCGGTTGATTGGATGTGGGCGTCCTGGCTCTCCCATGACGCCTCGGCAGCTGCACAAGCTGATAAGGGAGCGGTACCTGTCCAGGCTTACCTTCTTTGCCTTCTCCTTCACCGCCCAGATCTCCTTTCTTGCTCCTGTCCTTCTTGCTTCCGAAATCCCCAGATCCACTCCAGCTCTGCATCCTAGCAAGGCAGGGCGCCTCGCCAGACCCCAGCCGGACCGTGGTACTCGCCCACCTTGGATCCTCTGAATGTGTTGGAGAAGAATCTTGCTCGGACGCGCCAGATGATGGCGACGCAAGGCCACGACAGGGCGGCCGTGCTCAAGGCCGGCACCGCCCTTCCTGAGGGCAGAGGAAGCACCTTCTACCCGCTCTTCGTGAGTGCCATCGCCGCCGGTCTGGTGCCCCCTTTCTCCGAGTTCTTCCTTTCCGTTCTTAACCATTATAATCTGCCAGCCCTGCACCTCCATCCCAACTCCGTTCTTCCCCTGGCGATTTTCGCCTACTACTGTGAGGCTCATGTTGGGGTGAGGCCTTCGGTGGCCTTGCTGCGCCATTACTTCTACCTCCGGGTCTCCCGTGGCTCCATCACCGCGTGCGCGAGCTTTATCGCACACAGCAGCTCTAACGCCATCTCGAAGCCCGGGAAGAGAATTGAGGGCTTCAGGAGCACGTGGGTCATGGCGGAAGCTGGGCGCACCCACTCCCGGCTGATTCTGCCCACGGTGCAGCCCAAGTCTGTTGACGATTTGTCCCGTGCAGAGCTCGTCGATCCCCGCGCGAGGCCGGTGCTGGAGAAGATGGACACGGACCTGTGGCCGGACATCATGGCGACGGCGAAACTGACTGGGGCGTCGCTCCTGAGGGAGTTCGTGGAGCATCAGGTGGCCCCGCTCCGGGAACATCTGCTCCCGCTGTGGAAGCTTGGGAGGGCCGATGCTGCCCTCCGCTCGGACCCCGAAGCCCTGGCCGACGAGGATCTGGCCGCGGTCCTCCAATGCTTGGTTGGGGGAAACGTGGCGAGGTTGGAGGACGCTCCCGTGCCCTTGTTCCTTCGGGATGATTGGGAGCAGGTGGTGAACTCCATGTCTGCTTTCAACGAGGGCGGGCCTGTGCCCGCGGAGGTTCCTGAGGCCCCGGCGGCCCAGGCGACGGTGAATGTATCCTCCAGCAACTCCATCGGATAGGAGGAAGAAGAGGACGAGGAGGACGAGGAGCTCAGTTCGGAGGCGACCGATGGGGAGTCGAGAACGCCCCTTCCTCGGCGTAGGTCCCGCACTCTTCTCCTCATGCCGGATGATGATGAGGACGGCAACGAGCGGGGTGGCGAGAGCTCACCCCTGATCCCAAAGAAGGACAGGACGGGGTTGGTTCCCCACAGGTCTGCCCCGGCTCCAAGGCGGTCTGCTGACGCGCCTCCTGCTCCCGAGCCTCTTGAAGTTGATCCCAGCATCCGGCTCTTGGGGTTCAGGTTCGGCCGGAGGTTGCTTGAGCCTGCGAGTGATGACGAGTAAGTGCTCGACTCTCGTTTTGCTTCTTGCTTTGTTGTTGAGGCTTGACGTCCATATTCCTTGGCTAGGCCGGTGCTTGCGGCGAAGAAGCTGAAGGGGGCTCCCGAGGCTTCGTCTGAGCCGGCACCCCCATCCACGGGAGAAGGGGGTGACAAGGTGCGGGCCTCTCCTGCCCGGTCATCCTTGCGAGGCCTGGCGGGGCTAGCTGGAGCGAGCTCAGCCCCCATGGCCCAAGCGACTCCCGGGCATCCGTGCCTGACGCCACTGCCGCAGTCATCGGGGCGCAGAAGGTCCTGACCCCTGGTGCTGTGATCACGCTGCTGTTTTCTCCTCCTACTCCGCCAACAACTGTCTCTCCGGCTCCCCCTACTGTCCTGGATCGCGCTGCTGCTGAGCTGGACCGGCTGCGGAAAGATCTTCTGGGTGCCGACCCTCGCTTGGTGGCCGGGCGCCTGGAGCTGGTCTCTAGCTGGGTCAGCTTTGATGCTTCAGTCCGGGCGGCGCTGGCTCAGGCCGCGACAGCTTGTGACGAGGAGAAGCAGGCCACCCTCGAGGCGAAGGCCGCCCGCGATGCCGCTTTGGGTGAGGTTGCGGATGTCCAGAGCCACTGCAAGACGCTGGAGAGCGAACTACAAGGCCTGCGTGACCAGCTTGTCAAGGAAGCCTGTGTCCGCCAGGAGAAGGAGGAAGACATGAAGGCTCGTGAGGCTACCGCCAATGACCGGGATGCCGGGCTTGACGAATGCCAAGGCCGCCTGGATGCGCTGGAGCGGGCGTTGGAGGCGAAGAAGATCGAGCTGGACGGCAAGGCGCGGGTCCTGGCCGAGGACCGTGTGGCCTTCACGAAGCTGGAGGTGAAGGTTCGCACTCTACTGAAGTCGCTTTATGACAGCGGCCTAGAAAGCCCACTGGCTGGCGCCGAGGAGGGCCCCGCCAAGATGCCTCCCTTCCTGGTCTGCGCCCTCGAAGATGTCACCCTCGTCCTTGGCCCCGCGGCTGAGGCTGAGGCGCGCGCCCTTTCTTCTGCGGCGTTGACGCGCGTCTTCACCCACGTCTACCTCCGCGACCCCAGCGTTGACCTCAACAGTCTGCTGGAGCTTGTTAGCGGCGAGCTTGCCGCCGTCACTGCTAAGGCTATGAAGGGTCGGGCGGAGGCTCTGCTGGCGATGTTTCGGGCCTTCAGCACCAAGCCGAAGCGAGGCGCTACCGGTCTTGAGGCTCCACGAGGCGAAGCTGCCCAGTGTAGCACCGTCACCAGCGATGGCGCCGCCAAAAAGTGACCCCTTCGCAGCTCCCGTCCTGCTTTTAATTCCTGCAACATGCATTCTGCCTCGTGGAGGCGTTTAAACTTTGTGTTTGGCGTTGTCAAAGTTATCTATGGACTGTAATATTTGCTTTTGAATTTCTTGACATTTGCGTTTTTCCTTCCTACTTGCTCGTGTTCTACGTTGGCAGAGCCCGGCCCCGCGCATACCTCAGCCGCCGTTAGCCCCGACCGAAAACCAGGACGGGACCAAGGAGTGAGGGGCTACGTGACAAGTTAGGCTCCTGAGTCGCGATGCTCAGGAGTCCCCCTTGACGCACGAACAACAAGTAGGGAGGTGAAATGTATGGGGTGAGATTACCGTTCTACGTCGGCAGAGCCCGGCCCCGCGCATACCTCAACCGTTGTTAGCCTTTCAGAACTAAGGGGTGTGGGGCTACATGACCAGTTAGGCTCCTGAGTCGCGATGCTGAGGAGTCCCCCTTGACGTTCAAATGGCCTTCGTACCTTGGCTCCGCTCGGGGAGATGCGTGCGACAAACCAGGCCCGAGGGCCCGGCTGGGTGGCGTGCGCCTGGGCATGACCCGGGCGCAGCCCCCTCGCGCGGCACTCCCGAGGGGAGGCGTTATGATGAGGCCAGACATTGAGCTCTGGGCTCCCTGAGGTTGATGCAGCCGGGGGCCACCCTCAGTTGTTTATCACGAGCGCGAAGCATAGCACTTCCGTATGTGTACGGGCATAGCCGCTCCTCGGTAGTGTCGTCAGCCAGCGTGGAGCATGGTGCTTCCACTGGTGCGTGGGAGGGAGCTCCCCTCTGGGAGGAGCCCCCGGGGCGTGTACAGCCCCGCCCTGACATGTGGCTGGCACGGTAGGGCCTGGCGAGGTGTATCTGGGCACCCGTGAGCCAGCGCGGGACTCACGGGGCCCTACCTCAAGGCGGGTTGCACTTGGCTCTGGGCCTTTACTTGTAATGTGTCCCTGCAAATTTGGTTAGATGTCGGTGCTCTACGTCCTCGGGTCCCGGCCCTCGAGCGGGGCTCAGCCGTCGCTGGTATGCTAGGTCGCGATGCCGTGGACAAGGCTAGAGGGTGAGGGTCGGAGAGCCAGTAAGAGCCCATGAGTCGCGATGCTCAGGTACCCCCCCCCTTTAACGTGCAAGCAGCCGACATGAAGAAAGAAGGGTGCCATAGGCAAGCATCAAAGAACGATCCCGATGGGTCAAACGCACGACCTGAATAAACGCGAGAGGAATACGTGCCACCGGGTCTGGCCTGGGTGGCTCGGGGATAATGCAGCCCGAGGGGCGCCCCCGATAAAGTAAGCTGAAAACATGAACTAAAGGGATACATGCGCGCAGGACGGACCCACGCGCACAGGAATGATGCAGCCACAGGGGCACTCCCAGCTGAAAATGAAACTCGAAGGATGTCACATGATGATGCTGAAGCTGGAGGGATGCTGATGTAGCGGACGGTGTGCGCTCCGGGAGACGATCTTCACGAGCCCCCAGGCCCAGGGGCCTCGGGATTCTCCGGGGGCAGTGGCGGCTCCTCGCGGACCATCTCCATCTCCGCCAAGACTGCGGAGTGCCTGACCGCCTGAGCCTCCAAGATGCTCCTCATGAGGAGCTGACGCACAGCACCCGCGTTCGGCAGGCCGTAAGGCATGCGAACATAGCTGTGAGGTGGGCCTTCGCAGCGCCCCACGCGTGAGGGCCAGAGGCGCTCCTGAGAGGCGGCTCGGTTGAGTCCTGGTATGTCGATGCAGACGCGCAACCCACCATCTTCGCCTGGATGGGGGGCCACGGCCGGCAAGCGGCGGCTGCCACTCATGACTCTTGACTCCTGCAACTCCTGAATGATCTCGCTGATGAATTCCTGAGGGTTTGGCCCTCCTTGCCTTGCTTCCTCCTGAGGGAAACGTGTGTTGAAGCACGCCTCCAAGTGGTGCCCGAGCGCCTCCCTCGTAATCTTAGCAAAGTCGATGGCCCTCCAGAAGAGAGCCCCCGAGCCCTGCTCGAGGAGGGCGCCGGGCGTGCCTCCCTAAGCGATAGAAGGGGTGCCCCCCGAACGGGCGCGGACCTTGAGGGGCCTGCCTCCCGAGGGGTCGGACCAGGCGATGTCTTCTTCTTCTTAGGAGCAGCCTCGGGAGGCCTCCCGTTCCTGTGATCTGGGTCTTCAACTGATGCGGCTTGGAAGGCACGTTCCAAGGAACACACAGCGTCTCTCTCTTCACAAGGCATAGTGATGACTCCGCCGCTTCCTGGCATCTTGAGGACATTGTAGCCGTGATGGGTCACGGCCATGAACTTGGCCAGGTCTCGGTACCCGAGGATGCCGTTGTACGGCAGGTGGATGTGAGCAACGTCAAAGTCAATGAGCTCCGTGTGGTAGTTGTTGCAATTCCCAAAGGTAACAGGAAGGCGGACCTCGCCTATCGGAACCGTGGAACCATCAGTGACTCTTGAGAAGGGCTTGGTTGGCTGCAGCTGATTGTATGGCACTTGGAGATTGTTGAACGTTTCGATGGATAGGATGTTGAGCCCCACTCCGCTATCGATGAGGGTCCTGGTGACTTGCACATTGCTGATGATTGGGGAACAAAGCATCGGGAGGACTCCAGCTGTGGCCGCGCACTTGAGTTGATCCGCTGAGCTGAACGTGATAGCGCACGATGACCACCTGAGAGGGCGCGTGGCCTCAAGCTTGGGGAGGACTGCATTCCCTTCGCGGGCAAACTGCTTGAAGATGCGCTGAGAGGCCAGGGCTTGTGCGCCGCCCAAGATGCAAGCGATTGCACGCGGCTCCTGGAAGCTCCCAGCCCTCTCGTCCTGGTGATTATCTTCATTCCTCCTTGGCTGTGGTGGCAGAGGAGGGAGGCCTGCATTGCCTTGTGGGCGATCCTCGCGGGGCTGATCTCTCCAACCCCCCTCGCGAGGTGGGTCCCTCCAACCTCCCTCACGAGGCTAGTCCTGCCAGCGGTCTTCGCAAGGTCGGTCACGCCACCCTTGGTGAGGGCCACGGTCTTCCCATCGTCCTCCACCTCTTGCTCCTCCTCGGCCATAGCCCCTGTCGCTGCGCTCGGGGCGTTGGCCGGCACGCACGTCTTGCACGGCTCTGAGCTCTTGGCATTCGTTGGTGTTGTGGGTGCGGAGGTTGTGGTACACACAGTACTGGCTGTCCTAGGATGACTCTGGCTGATCCCTGCCTTGCTTGGTGTCTGGCTTTGCTGAAAGCACGGCAGCCCCCTTGCGCTTCACATCCTTGGTCTTGGGCTTCTTCTCTTCTGGGTCAGCAGCTGGCAGCTCGAGGAGGGACAGGCGCCCTTCCTCAGCCCTTGCGTACTTGGTCGCCAGGTTGAACAGCTCCAGGAAAGTGCACAGGTCTTCATGGATCGTGAGCTCCTCCTTCATCTTGACGTCACCCACGCCGTCGGAGAAGGCTGAGATGATGGCCTCCTCAGACACCTTGTGGATCTTAAGGCGAGCGTTGTTAAAGCCTTTGGATGAACCTGCAGGTCTCCCCGGCTCTTTGCTTGATCTTGGCGCAAGTCGCTCATGGCCGGGGGCCAGTCGCGAGTGCCTTGGAAGTTGGCGATGAATCGGGTGCGCATCTCGTCCCAAGAGGATATTGTGCCAGGAGCCAGGTGCGGGCGCCGTCCTTGAGCGCCATGGGGAACCAGTTTTCCATGACCTTCTCGTCTCCGTTGGCGGCTTTGATGCCCAGCTTGAAGAGTTGGAGGAACTCAGCAGGGTCAGTCATGCCATCGTAGCGCGGAGGCAGGTCTGGCTTGAACATGCCCGGCCAGGCCACGCTACGCAGCTCGGCGGAGAAGGCACGACAGCCCGCAGTGGCCGCGGGAGCCCTTTAGTGACGGAGAGCTTGATCTTGCAGGTCTCTGTCTTCTTGCTGCCGAGTGCTCTGTGAGGGTCTTGATCGCCGGAGCGGTAGCGCTTCGTCTGCGAGCAGTGCGGGAGCACACAGGCGGCTTCACGGGGCGAGGATCTCTTGGCAGCTCTTCTCTTGTTGTGCTGCCGCCGGACGAAGTGGGTTCCGCCCAGGGGCCATGTGCCTTTGAGCCAAGACGCATTCTTGAGGGGGAGGCGGCTGAGGCACCGCCGGAGCTTCATCGCCCGTCAGGGTCTGCAATGCAATGAGAGGGGCAGTGCGAGGCCCCAGTGCGCTGACGAGCTCGGTGATGCGGGCGAGCCACTCGTCGTAGAGGTCGTCGAGGGGACGGTAGTGCAGGAGCTCCCGTGCCAAGAGCAGCGTGGCGTCTTGTGACCGCAGGAGGCGTGTGGGCGTGGGGCGAGGAGCGGCGGAGTCAGTGGCGGAGTGGCGGTGCGGCCTTTCGCCCGCCTTGATGGATGCTGAGGAAGAGCGCTTTTTGTCGTTCCCTGCCGGGCGGTGGCGGTGTTTGGCGGCGGCGGAGCGATGGGGCTCTCGCCGGCAGGGGGCCGTCTGGGCGGCCTTGGCGAGCGGCCCGGCGCTCGAC
Organism: Aegilops speltoides; assembly: GCA_021437245.1. Taxonomy (NCBI): domain Eukaryota; kingdom Viridiplantae; phylum Streptophyta; class Magnoliopsida; order Poales; family Poaceae; genus Aegilops; species Aegilops speltoides. The sequence goes on from CM038146.1 coordinate 52,048,063, forward strand.
GCGGGCGCGACGTGCGTCTGACATGGATGGGACGGGCGACGAAAACACGAGGTGACGGAAGGCGGATTCCGGCACACCCCTACCTGGTGCGCAAAATGTCGGATTTCGGGTTCCGGCAGACCCTTGAGGTTCGAACACTGGGGTGCGCGCGGAGATCACACCTTCAGCCTACCCATGTTTCACCGCCTCGCTAGGATCTAATCTACTCGAAGAACAACACAAGGGACACAAGATTTATACTGGTTCAGGCCACCATTGTGGTGTAATACCCTACTCCAGTTTGTGGTGTGTGGATTGCCTCTGGGGCTGATGAGGAACAGTACCAGGGAAGAACAGCCTCGCGAGGGTCTGTTCTTGGTGGGTGCGATGAACCGCTTGGGGAGTTCAGTCGCCTCTCTCTCTCTCTCTCTCTCTCTCTCTCTCTCTCTCTCTCTCTCTCTCTCTCTCTCTCTCTCTCTCTCTCTCTTGGGTGTCGATCCGATCAGATCCAGATGCATCTACCCTGATGCCGATCAAGATGCCCACCCTGTGGGTGGCTAGTCCTATTTATAAGCGAAGGCCCCGGGCCTCTTCCCAAATATTTAGCGGGAAGGGCGCCAACAATTGGCCATTTTGAAGGGGAACATCTAGTACACTTATCCTGACTAAAGTTGGTCCTCGCCTGCCAAAAGACCCTGACGATGACGCTGGATTGGGCTTCACGATGACCTCCGTTCTGCCGTCCTGCTGGTCTTTGTCTTGTTGCACCGAAATGGTTGCCTTTGCTTGATACCCTTGCGTGCGCTTGCCCCCTTTGCACCAAAGGGGAAACAAGGACACTGCGCGGGCCGGCGCCCGCCTGGCCTTGGTCGTCATGGCTTGCGTCACGGGCACCTCGTGAGGTACCCCGCCTTGATCTCTCCGCCTCCTCGTGAGCCATCTGGCGAGGCCGTTCTGAGAAGCCTCCTGTCATCCGCCCTCAATGAGGCCCCTCGCGAGGGTCTTGAGCATGTTTTGATGAAGATGGGCCGTACTGGGCCACTCCTTGTGCCACGCTGCAGGCCGCAGGCAGGCAAGTCTGGGTACCCCCATTCCCAGAACGCCGACAGGATGTATGATTTTTTTATTGTACCTTATACCTTCCTTGTGCCACTTCATCATTTTGGCAGACTCCTTCATGATGAAAAGGCGCTGCAGTCTTTTTATAAAATCAAGATATCGAAGAACCTTAACGGGGATGGTTAGCTGCTTTTTCTCACCATCCTCACCGACCACCTCAATGTACCGAGACGAACCGCACTGCCTACAGTACTTGTCATCCGCATACTCGTGCCTAAACAAAAGGCAATTCTTCGGGCAAACATCTATTTTCTCATAATCCATAGTGAGTGCCTTCATGATTTTCTTTGTATCATACATGCTTTTCGGCAGTTCATGACCCTCAGGGAGGCTGTTAGCCCATACTCCTAGGAATGCTTCCAAGCATTTCTGGCTACAGCCGTACTCAGCCTTGACTGCAATCAGTTGCAAGATGGCATCAAGCTGAGATATTTTCGCAGCCGCATAAAGAGGTTTCTTCGACGAGGCCAAGACCTGCAAGAAGGCCTTTGTGGTTGCCTCCGGCTCCTCCGGTTCATTCTCTGAAGGTGTCGCATCTGTCGTTTCTGCAACAATGACATCATCTAGCAAGTCCCTGACCCCGTCGTCTGAAGGAAATATGCCCTAGAGGCAATAATAAAGTTATTATTTATTTTCTAATATCATGATAAATGTTTATTATTCATGCTAGAATTGTATTACCCAGAAACATGGTACATGTGTGAATACATAGACAAACATAATGTCACTAGTATGCCTCTACTTGACTAGCTCATTAATCAAAGATGGTTATGTTTCCTAACCATAGACATGTGTTGTCATTTGATTAACGGGATCACATCATTGGGAGAATGATGTGATTGACTTGACCCATTCCGTTAGCCTAGCACTTGATCGTTTAGTATGTTGCTATTGCTTTCTTCATGACTTATACAAAGTTCCTACAACTATGAGATTATGAAACTCCCGTTTACCGGAGGAACACCTTCTGTGCTACCAAACGTCACAACGTAACTTGGTGATTATAAAGGAGCTCTACAAGTGTCTCCGAAGGTACATGTTGGGTTGGAGTATTTCAAGATTAGGTTTTGTCACTCCGATTGTCGAAGAGGTATCTCTGGGCCCTCTCGGTAATGCACATCACTATAAGCCTTGCAAGCAATGTAGCTAATGAGTTTGTTACGGAATGATGCATTACGTAATGAGTAAAGAGACTTGCCAGTCACGAGATTGAACTAAGTATTGAGATACCGACGATCGAATCTCGGGCAAGTAACATACCGATGACAAAGGGAACAACGTATGTTGTTATGCGGTTTGACCGATAAAGATCTTCATAGAATATGTAGGAGCCAATATGAGCATCCAGGTTCCACTATTGGTTATTGACCGGAAACGTGTTTCGGTCATGTCTACATAGTTCTCGAACCCATAGAGTCCGCACGCAAGGTTTCGATGACAGATTTATTATGAGTTTTGATGTACCGACGGAGTTCGGAATCCCGGATGAGATCGGGGAAATGACGAGGAGTCTCAAAATGGTCGAGACGTAAAGATCGATATATTGGACGACTATATTCGGACATCGAAAGGTTCTGAGTGATTCGGGTATTTTTCGCGAGACCGGCGAGTTCACGGAATCTGAGGGAAGAGTATTGAGCCTTAATGGGCCTTAGTGGGAAGGTGCCGGGGAGGTGGCGCGCGCCCCTCCCAAGCGCAGTCCGAATTGGACAAGGGGTTTGGGCGCGCCCCTCTCCTTCCTTCTCCACTCCCTCCTTTCCCCCTTCTCCTAGTTGGACTAGAAAAGAAGGAAACCTACTCCTACTAGGAGTAGGAATCCTACTCCCTTGGCGCGCCCCTCTTAGGGCCGGCCTCCTCCTCCCTTGCTCCTTTATATACGGGGGTAGGGGGAACCGCATAGACAAAACAATTGATCTCTTGATCTCTTAGCCGTGTGCGGTGCCCCCCTCCACCATAGTCCTCTTTGATAATATTGTAGCGGTGCTTAAGCGAAGCCCTGCGAAGGTAGAACATCAAGATAGTCACTACGTCGTCGTGCTGACGGAACTCTCCCTCGACACTCAGCTGGATTGGAGTTCGAGGGACGTCATCGAGCTGAACGTGTGCTAGAACTCGGAGGTGTCGTAGTTTCGGTGCTTGATCGGTCGGGCCGTGAAGACGTACGACTACATCAACCGCGTTGCTCTAATGCTTCCGCTTTTGGTCTACGAGGATACATGGACAATACTCTCCCCTCTCATTGCTATGCATCACCATGTTCTTGTGTATGTGTAGGAAAATTTTGAAATTACTACGTTCCCCAACAGTGGCATCCGAGCCTGGTTTTATGCATAGATGTTATATGCATGAGTAGAACACAAGTGAGTTGTGGGTGATACAAGTCATCTTGCTTACCGACATGTCATACTTTGTGCAGCGGTATTGTTAGATGAAGCGGCCGGACCGACATTACTGCCAGACGCTTATGCGAGACTGGTTCTACCGGCGTGCTTTGCACAGGTGGCTGGCGGTGTCTGTTTCTCCAACTTTAGTTGAACCGAGTGTGCGCGCCCGGTCCTTGCGAAGGTTAAAACAGCACTAACTTGATGAACTATTTTTATGGTTTTGATGCGTAGGTAAGAACGGTTCTTGCTCAGCCCGTAACAGCCACGTAAAGTTTGCAACAACAAAGTAGAGGACGTCTAACTTGTTTTTGCAGGGCATGTTGTGATGTGATATGGTCAAGACGTGATGAGATATAAGTTGTTGTATGAGATGATCATGTTTTGTTGAAGTTATCTGCAACTGGCAGAAGCCTTATGGTTGTCTCTTTATTGCATGAGATGCAAGCGCCAAATAATCGCTTTACTTTATCGCTATGCGATAGCAATAGTTGGTGAGACGACCATGTGACGACACATTGATATAGATCAAGATGATGGAGATCATGGTATCATGCCGGTGACAATGGAGATTGTGACGATGCTTTGGAGATGAAGAGCAAAGGCACAAGATGATGATGGCCATATCATGTCACATATTTTTGATTGCATATGATGTTTATCTTTTATACATCTTATTTTGCTTAGTTTGACGGTAGCATTTTAAGATGATCTCTCACTAATTATCAAGAAGTGTTCTCCCTGAGTATGCACCGTTGCAAAAGTTCTTTGTGCTGAGACACCACGTGATGATCGGGTGTGCTAGGCTCTACGTTCAAATACAACGGGTGCAAAACAGTTGCTCACGCGGAATACTCATGTTAAACTTGACGAGCCTAGCATATACAGATATGGCCTCGGAACACGGAGACCGAAAGGTCGAACGTGAATCATATAGTAGATATGATCAACATAGTGATGTTCACCATTGAAAACTACTCCATGTCACATGATGATCGGACATGGTTTAGTTGGTTTGGATCCCGTGATCACTTAGATGACTAGAGAGATGTCTGTCTAAGTGGGAGTTCTTAAGTAATATGATTAATTGAACTTAAATTTATCAAGAACTTAGTCCTGGTAGTATTTTGCAAATTATGTTGTAGATCAATAGCTCGCGTTGTAGCTTTCATATGTTTATTTTGATATGTTCCTAGAGAAAATTGTGTTGAAAGATGTTAGTAGCAATGATGCGGATTGAATCCATGATCTGAGGTTTATCCTCATTGCTGCACAGAAGAATTGTGTTCTTTATGCACCACTAGGTGACAAACCTATTGCAGGAGCAGATGCAGACATTATGAATGTTTGGCTAGCTCAAAATGATGACTACTTGATAGTTTAGTGCACCATGCTTAAATGGCTTAGAATCGGGACTTCAAAGACGTTTTGAACGTCATGGACCATATGAGATGTTCCATGAGTTGAAGTTAATATTTCCAGCAAATACCCGAGTTGAGAGATATGAAGTCTCCAACAAGTTCTATAGCTAAAAGATGAAGGAGAATCGCTCAACTAGTGAGCATGTGCTCGATTATGCAGGTACTTCAATCGCTTGAATCAAGTGGGAGTTAATCTTCCGGATAAGATAGTGATTGACAGAATTCTCTAGTTACCATCACTAGGTTACTAGAACTTTGTGATGAACTATAGTATGCAAGGGATGACAAAAGCGATTCCGAGCTCTTACGTGATGTTGAAATCGGCGAAGGTAGAAATCAAGAAAGAGCATCAAGTGTTGATGATTGACAAGACCACTAGTTTCAAGAAAAGGGCAAAGGAAAGAAAGGAAACTTCAAGTAGAATGGCTAACAAGTTGTCACTCCCATGAAGAAGACCAAAGCTGGACCAAAGCCTGAAACCGAGTGCTTACTTGCAAAGGAAATGGTCCTTTGGGCGGAAATGCCCTGAATATTTGGTGGATAAGAAGGATGGCAAAAGTGAACAAGGGTATATTTGATATACATGTTATTGATGTGTGCATTACTAGTGTTTATAGTAGCCCCTGAGTATTTGATACTTGTTCGGTTGCTAAGATTAGTAACTCGAAACAGGAGTTATAGAATAAACAGAGACTAGTTGAAGGGGAAGTTACGATGAGTGTTGGAAGTAGTTCCAAGATTGATATGATCATCATCACACACTCCCTATACTTCCGGGATTAGTGTTAAACCTAAATAAATATTATTTGGAGTTTGCATTGAGCATGAATATCATTGATCATGTTTATTGCAATACGTTTATTCATTTAAAGTCAAAGAATAATTGTTGTTCTGTTTACATGAATAAAACCTTCAAATGGTCATATACCCAATGAAAATAGTTTGTTGGATCTCGATCGTAGTGATACACATATTCATAATATTGATGCCAAAAGATGCAAAGTTAATAATGATAGTGCAACTTATTTCTGGCACTGCCCGTTTGGGTCATATCGGTTTAAAGCGCATGAAGAAACTCCATAAAGATGGATTTTCGGAATCACTTGGTTATGAATCATTCGATGCTTGCGAACCGTGCCTTTTGGGCAAGATAACTAAAACGCCGTTCTCCAGAACTATGGAGCGAGCAACTGATTTGTTAGAAATCATACACACTGATGTATGTGGTCCAATGAATATTGAGGCTCGCAGCGGGTATCGTTATTTTCTCACCTTCACAGAAGATTTGAGTAGATATGGGTATATCTACTTGATGAAACACAAGTCTGGAATATTTGAAAATTTAAAAGAATTTCAGAGTGAAGTGAAAAATCATCGTAACAAGAAAATAAAATTTCTAAGATCTGATCATGGAGGAGAATATTTGAGTTATGAGTTTGGTTTACATTTGAAACAATGCGGAATAGTTTCACAACTCACGCCACCCGGAACACCACAACAAAATGGTGTGTCGGAACGTCGTAATCGTACTTTACTGGATATGGTGCGATCTATGATGTCTCTTACTGATTTACCGCTATCGTTTTGGGGTTATGCTTTAGAGACGGCCGCATTCATGTTAAATAGGGCACCATCAAAATTCGTTGAGTCGACGCCTTATGAACTGTGGTTTGGCAAGAAACCAAAGTTGTCGTTTCTTAAAGTTTGGGGCCGCGATGCTTATGTGAAGAAACTTCAACCAGATAAGCTCGAACCCAAATCAGAGAAATGTGTCCCAAAAGAGACTACTGGGTACACCTTCTATCACAGATTTGAGGGCAAGATTTTCGTTGCTAAATTTGGATCCTTTCTAGAGAAGGAGTTTCTCTCGAAAGAAGTGAGTGGAAGGAAAGTAGAACTTGATGAGGTAACTGTACCTGCTCCCTTATTGGAAAGTAGTTCATCAAAAGAACCAGTTCCTGTGACAACTACACCAATTAGTGAGGAAGCTAATGATATTGATCATGAAACTTCAGATCAAGTTTCTACTGAACCTCGTAGGTCTACCAGAATAAGATACGCACCAGAGTGGTACGGTAATCCTATTCTATAAGTCATGTTACTTGACCATGGCGAACCTATGAACTATGAGGAAGCGATGATGAGCCCAGATTCCGTGAAATGGCTTGAGGCCATGGAATCTGAGATGGGATCCATGTATGAGAACAAAGTGTGGACTTTGGTGGAGTTGCCCGATGATCGGCAAGCCATATTGTATAAATGGATCTTCAAGAAGAAGACTGACGATGATGGTAATGTAACTGTCTACAAAGCTCGACTTGTTGCAAAAGGTTTTCGACAAGTTCAAGGGGTTGACTACGATGAGACCTTCTCACCGTAGCGATGCTTAAGTCTTTTCGAATCATGTTAGCAATTGCCGCATTTTATGATTATGAAATTTGGCAAATGGATGTCAAAACTGCATTCCTGAATGGATTTCTCGAAGAAGAGTTGTATATGATGCAACCAGAAGATTTTGTCGATCCAAAAGGTGCTAACAAAGTGTGCCAGCTCCAGTGATCCATTTATGGACTGGTGCAAGCATCTCGGAGTTGGAATAAATGCTTTGATAGTGTGATCAAAGCATATGGTTTTATCTGAGACTTTTGGAGAAGCTGTATTTACAAGAAAGTGAGTGGGAGCTCTGTAGCATTTCGATATTATATGTAGATGACATATTGTTAATTGGAAATGATATAGAATTCTGGATAGCATAAAGGGATACTTGAATAAAAGTTTTTCAATGAAAGACCTCGGTGAAGTTGCTTACATATTGGGCATCAAGATCTATAGAGATAGATCAAGATGCTTAATTGACTTCCACAAAGCACATACCTTGATAATGTTTTCAAAAGTTCAAAATGGATCGAGCAAAGAAAGGGTTCTTTTTGTATTGCAAGTGTGAAGTTGAGTCGGCCTTAATGCCCGACCACAGCAGAAGATAGAGAGAAAATGAAAGATGTTCCCTATGCTTCAGCCATAGGCTCTATCATGTATGCCATGTTGTGTACCAGACCTGATGTATGCTTAGCAATAAGTTTAGCAGGGAGGTACCAAAGTAATCAAGGAGTGGATCACTGGTCAGCGGTCAAGAACATCCTGAAATACCTGAAAAGGACTAAGGATATGTTTCTCATTTATGGAGGTAACAAAGAGCTAGTCGTAAATGGTTATGTCGATGCAAGCTTTGACACTGATCCAGATGATTCTAAATCGCAAACCGGATACATGTTTTTATTAAACGGTGGAGCTGTAAGTTGGTGCAGTTCTAAACAAAGCGTCGTGGCGGGATCTTCATGCGAAGCGTAGTACCTAGCTGCTTCGGAAGCAGCAAATGAAGGAGTCTGGATGAAGGAGTTCATTTCCGATCTAGGTGTCATACCTAGTGCATCGGGACTAATGAAGATCTTCTGTGACAATACTAGTGCAATTGCCTTGGCACAGGAATCCAGATTTCACAAGAGGACCAAGCACACCAAGAGACGCTTCAATTCCATCCGGGACCAAGTCCACGTGGGAGACATAGAGATTTGCAAGATACATACGGATCTGAATGTTGTAGACCCGTTGACTAAGCCTTTTCCACGAGCAAAACATGATCAGCACCAAGACTCCATGGGTGTTAGAATCATTACTCTGTAATATAGATTATTGACTCTAGTGCAAGTGGGAGACTGAAGGAAATATGCCCTAGAGGCAATAATAAAGTTATTATTTATTTCCTCATAACATGATAAATTTTTATTATTCATGCTAGAATTGTATTACCCGGAAACATGATACATGTGTGAATACATAGACAAACATAATGTCACTAGTATGCCTATACTTGACTAGCTCATTAATCAAAGATGGTTATGTTTCCTGACCATAGACATGTGTTGTCATTTGATTAACCGGATCACATCATTAGGAGAATGATGTGATTTACTTGACCCATTCCGTTAGCCTAGCACTTGATCGTTTAGTATGTTGCTATTGCTTTCTTCATGACTTATACAAAGTTCCTACAACTATGAGATTATGCAACTTCCGTTTACCGGAGGAACACTTTATGTGCTACCAAACGTCACAACGTAACTGGGTGATTATAAAGGTCTACAGGTGTCTCCGAAGGTACATGTTGGGTTAGCGTATTTCAAGATTAGGTTTTGTCACTCCGATTGTCGGAGAGGTATCTCTGGGCCCACTCGGTAATGCACATCACTATAAGCCTTGCAAGCAATGTAGCTAATGAGTTAGCTACGAAATGATGCATTACGTAACGAGTAAAAAGACTTGCCGGTAACGAGATTGAACTAAGTATTGAGATACCGACGATCGAATGTCGGGCAAATAACATACCAATGACAAAGGGAACAACGTATGTTGTTATGTGGTTTGACCGATAAAGATCTTCGTAGAATATGTATGAGCCAATATGAGCATCCAGGTTACACTATTGGTTATTGACCGGAAATGTGTTTCGGTCATGTCTACATAGTTCTCGAACCCGTAGGGTCCGCACGCTTAAGGTTTCGATGACAGTTTTATTATGACTTTATGAGTTTTGATGTACCGAAGGAGTTCGGAGTTCCGGATAAGATCGGGGACATGACGAGGAGTCTCGAAATGGTCGAGACGTAAAGATTGATATATTGGACGACTATATTCGGACATCGGAAAGGTTCCGACTGATTCGGGTATTTTTCGAAGTACTGGGGAGTTACGGGAATATGGGGAAGAGTATTGGGCCTTAATGGGCCTTAGTGGGAAGGAGCCAGGAGGTGGCGCGCCCCTCCCAAGCCAGTCCGAATTGGACAAGGGGTTTGGGGCGCGGCCCCCCTCTCCCTTCCTTCTCCACTCCCCTCCTTTCCCCCTTTCTCCTAGTTGGACTAGGAAAGAAGGAAACTTACTCCTACTAGGAGTAGGAATCCTACTCCCTTGGCGCGCCCCTCTTAGGGCCGGCCTCCTCCTCCCTTGCTCCTTTATATACGGGGGCATGGGGCACCCCATAGACAAAACAATAGATCTCTTGATCTCTTAGCCGTGTGCGGTGCCCCCCTCCACCATAGTCCTCCTCGATAATATTGTACCGGTGCTTAAGCGAAGCCCTGCGACGGTAGAACATCAAGATCATCACCAAGTCATCGTGCTGAAGGAACTCTCCCTTGACACTCGGCTAGATCGGTGTTCGAGCGACGTCATCGAGATGAACGTGTGGTAGAACTCGGAGGTGCCGTAGTTTCGGTGCTTGATCGGTCGGACCGTGAAGACGTACGACTACATCAACCGCGTTGTTCTAACGCTTCCGCTTTCGGTCTACGAGGGTACGTGGACAACACTCACCCCTCTCGTTGCTATGCATCACCATGATCTTGCGTATGCGTAGGAAAAAATTTGAAATTACTACGTTCCCCAACATCATCCTCATACCCATCGATGCGTTGTCGCATCACCTCCTCTCTACCACGGTCCTGCTCGGCTATGTTTATCGGCGGCATGTCAAAGTTTGGCATATACCCGTGCGTGCGAAGGTGCTCACTCATGTCCGTCTGATTTCTACGGTGACGTCTGGCACATCTTGCACCGGGGCATGGTGGGATAATTCTCATTGGACGACGGAATATCTCCTTCAACTACACATCAGTTTTCGCGATCCACTCTGATGTTACTCGATTCCGACGGATAAAACCACTGTACATCCACTGATTATCTGCCATCCTCTGCTTTTTTGCAAGCCACACAACATAATTAAGGATTCACTTAAATTAATCACATCATATTTTCAGTTTCTACCACGTTGAATCCACCTACATCTCTAATAGGTAAACATGGGTTCTAATCCCACCCGAGGATGTGTAGATTGAGTACGTTCTCCATTCTACCCCGTTCCGAGACAAAATTTCAGCAGCACCTCCCCGCTGTTCTCTAGATAAACGTCTCGGCAAATAGCCGAGAGAATGTGCTCCGGAGAACAATGGGGAGGCGCCGCCGAAATCCTGTCTCGAAACGGGGTAGAACATGGAGAACATACCCAATCTACACATCCTCGGGCTGTCCGTGGAAAACGCTGGACAATCCGAAAGAGCTGCGGTGATAAATATGCAATTGAATGCATATTCGTCGATGCAACCCTTTCGGACGGGAGACGCTTAGGTTACGCCAGTTGACTTGAGAATGAAATCTAGTGACATCAAAAAATGGAGGAGATGGACTTGTAGCTCACCCTCAGCTGTAGGGGAAGGAGTCGAACAACAGAGGGATGCTCAGGGACCAACGCGTCGGACGACAGTCACTTTGATGAAATGCAACACCACAAAGCCTGCAAATTTCATCGCGACAAAAAATTTAGAACATCACAACTCATAGAGCATATTTAAAACATTTAAACATGCAGTCATTTATTTTTGCATCATGTAGGCAAAAAAATATAATCATCATCATCTATTCGTCACATATTCATCATCATCATCTATTTGTCATCATCATTGATTCATCTCATAATCCATTTATCTAACTATTTATTTATCTCATAATCCATTCAACACAACAAAAAAATTCTCAACTAACCTATCAACAAAATTATTATATCTTATAATCCAACTATCTAACTATTTATATATCTAACTAATCTATCCATCTAAACCCTAAACTAACTAACCTAACTTAGCAAGCAGGAACGGCAGCAGCAAGCAGCAAGCAGCAAGTAGCAAGCAGCGGCAGCAGCAGGAAGCATCAACCAGCGGCAGCAGCAAGCAGCAACGGCAGCGGTGGCAGCAAGCAGCAAGCAGCAGCAGGGGCTCACCGGCGGAATAGAGGCGGGGCGGAGCAGAGGCGGGGCGAAGCAGGGCGGGGCACAGCAGGGCGGGGTGGCGACGACGTTGGAGTGGAGAAGGGCGGCGACGGGCGGGACGATGGCGTTGGCCGCCAGCTGGCGATCGGCGGCAGAAGGCGCCGGCCTTGAGCGGCGACGCCGCCTTGCTGATCGAGGCCAGGGCTGGGTCGGTGGTGAGGATGGGGACGGGCCGCCTAGCAGCGTCGATGGCGGTCTCGGGGTGGCGCGGTGGGGGGCGGTCTGGCGGTGTGGGGAGGGGATGGGGCAGTGGCGGAGCGATGGGGGACGGGCTTGGCGGTGGGGGAGGGGATGGGGCGACGATGGTGTTGGGGCGGGAACGGGGCAGCGCCGGAGTTGGGAAGGCGATGGGGTGGCAGCAGCGAGGGTGGGGCGGCGGCGAGGGTGGGGCGACGGCGAGGGTCGGGATAGGGCGGTGGCGGCGGCGCGGGTGGGGATTGGGGTCGGTCGGGGAGGGAGAAGCTGCGGCCGGTGAGGAAGAATGAGTGCAGGGGTGGGGCGCGGCTGTGGATAAGGTTAGACTATGCCGACGGCGTAGCCGTCGGCATAGCCTGTATGCCACGTGTACTGTACTCCTATGCCGACGGCTATATATATATATATATATATATATATATATATATATATATATATATATATATATATATATATATATATAGGGCTGGACTATTTTGTTACAGTATGAGAATATTATTACATTACCCTCGGTCCCTATAAGGCGCGGCCGCCCAAAAGAAGAAAACTACCCGATCCCCGCAGATCCTTCTTACCACCTCCTCCTGCCCCCACTTGCCCGACCTTCTCCCCACCGAGCCGGCCGGCCTCCTCCCCCAGCGCCTCCGGCCGGCCTCCCCCCCCCTCCCGCGCCGCCGGCCTCCTCCCCAGCCGCCCGGCCGGCCTGCTCCCAGCGCGCCTCTGAATGGCCTCCTCCCCACCGCGCCACTGGCCGGCCTCCTCACCACCGCGCTGCCATCCGACCTCCTGCCCGGCCCGGCGAGCCCCAGCTCCGGTGACCCCAACCCTTGGCGACCCCATCCCCAGCACCCCCAGCCCCGGCGCTCCCCATCCCTGAAGACCCCCATCCCTAGCGGCCCCAGCCCCGACAACCCCCATCTTCGGCGACCCCCATCCCCACCCACCACCGTCGCGCCACCGGGTCGGCGCGACCAGTACCGTCGTCGATCCCGACCATGGCGCCCGCCGTCGCGCACCACCTCCCGACCATGGCGCCCGCTGTCGACCAGTACTTTGTTTCTTCTCACAGGAAAACAACACAACGTGTCTCATACAAAGTACTAATACATCGTCATACTAAGTACTTACGCGGTCGGGGTCGAGGACATCCTGCTCAACAGTACAACTTAACTTCTTGTTTTATGGCCGCTCGCTCAAGGGGCTGTGCTCAACAGTACAACTTCTTGTTTTGTGGCCGGTCGCTAAGGAGCTGAGTTCAAAATGAGAGAATTCTAGAATATCGTCACAAAACACGCTCGGGATGTGAAAACACGCTCAATACAAAACCAAACATACATCCGTTCAAGTACTCTTTTTCTCGAACATACATTCGTCCGTTCTAGAAAGAAGAATGGTTGAATTAAAAATATTCATCAGTACAAGTTAAAAATGGTGGTCCGTTCGGAATAAAAGAAATGACAGAAATTCAACTTGTAAAAGTTCAAGCAAAATAGAAACCCCATGCAATTCAAATGAGAAAAGTACACGTCGTAAAATAAGAGAAGTTCAGAACATTATTGTAAGAAAAAATTTAGTTCAAAAAAAATAAAAAAACATTTTCTTTTTGAAAAAATATCATTCAATTCGATGATATAAACCATGCAAGTACAGAGGCGAAGATACAATAAACCATTGAAAACTTATGAGCAAAACAGAGCAAAGTCTAGTTAGTGAAAACACGCTTAGTACAAAACCATGCAAGCATCAGTACAAGTACCCTTTTTCGGAACCATTCAAAATTACTCTACAAAAAATAGCTCAGTACAAACGTACAGATATATCAATACGACTACTCTGTTTTCAGACGGGAAAACAGCATGATCCGTCATGCCGTATATTCAAAATTACTCTTAAACGGTTGCGAAGTAGAGAAAATGTTCAACATGACTAGGTTTCGCATTTTCGATAGCTATCCAACGGTATATTATTTGCCATATTTCAACAAACTTTTTAAAAAAATCGCGTTCAAAATCAAATTTAACCGTATTCGAATTCGTTTTTAAACAGTAAGGAATTAGAAAACATTTATATACAAAAAGTTGCGCATTTTCCATAGCTTTCCAACGCCGTATCATTTGCGTCAATCCGACGAACCGTTTGCAAAAAATCGCGAAAATACGTTTCGCCCAGAATTTCACGTTTTTCAAATTACTTTTAAATCATATAGAATAGCAAAAAACAATACATATAGGGAAGATGCGGATTTTCACCAGCTTTCCAACGCCATCTTATTTGCTCAATTCCGACAAACGGTTTGAAAATTGAGTCCGAAATACAATTCACGTTTTCGGTTTTGAAAAAAACGGTTTTTCCAAAACTGCTCTTACACCATAATGACTTTGCAAAAACGTTCAATATACTTGAAATATGGTTGTCAAGAGCTTTCCAACGATATATTACACGCGCCGTTCCGACAAACAAATTATAAAAAAAATGGAACTAAAGAAGACGATGTGTTAAATAAAACGGAAAGCATCAGTTCAACCGCTTTGAAACACATCAGGACAACCACCTGAAACCGTCAGTTCAAAAAAGGTAACAGAATAATATTCTGTTACACGTAACAGAATAACCCAATTTATTTTTAAAAAGTCCTAACAAAATATAATTATTAATTTTTTTAATTTTTTGAATTTTTTTTATTTTTTAAAAAAATTAAAACTTTTTTGTTTTTATTATTTATTATTTTTTGGTTTATTTCACAACATAGATGTGCCTTATCTAAACAAAAAACATACCCCGATGGTATACCGATTGCCCCCATCATGACCGTTGTTGCCGCCGTACCCTGGGGGGTAGCAATTATCACGATCGATTGCCCCCCTCACACGAAGGCGCCCTACCGTTAACTTTTGGAGAAGCAGGCGTGTCAGTCTACGGAGGGATCTTGCCGTGGGTGTGGCCCGAATGTTGCTCCAAAGTGTTCCTATGGACTGACCTAACACAACCGGGTGGATAGGTCCACTACTCAAAGCCCGTCCGTGCAAAGTCAAAGGGCTAGATCCCGTGGTCAAACACTACAGGGTTAGGCGGGACGGGGGCCCTGGGGGTAGCAATGCCACCCGAGCGTCGCACTGAGCCCTCATACATGCGGGGTGGTGCGATGGCATGTCCGAAGAGGCTGGCACCTGGAGGGGGGAAACGGACGCGTCGGGTCTACACGGAGGGGATCTTGCCGTGGGTCTGGCCCGGATGTTGCTCCAAAGTATTCCTATGGGCTAACCTAACACAACCGGGTGGATAGGTCCACTGCTCAAAGCCCGTCCGTGCAAAGTCAAAGGGCTAGATCCTGTGGTCAAATGCTCTGAGGTTAGGCGGGACGGGGGCACAGGGGGTAGCAATGCCACTGCCGCACCAGGCCCTCATACATGCGAGGTGGTATGGTGGCATGTCGAAGAGGCGCACATGTCTCGGGTGTGCCCCCCTCACAGACGGGCGCCTTGCCAGCACCTAGAGGGGAAGCAGACGCGTCGGGTCTACGGAGGGATCTTGCCGTGGGCCTGGCCCGGATGTTGCTCCAAAGTGTTCCTATGGACTGACCTAACACAACCGGGTGGGTAGTTTCACTGGTCAAAACCCGTCCGTGGAAAGTCAAAAGGCTAGATCCCGTGGTCAAACGCTACAGGGTTAGGCGGGACGGGGGCCCTGGGGGGTAGCAATGCCACCCGAACGTCCCACCGGGCCCTCATACATGTGGGGTGGTGTGGTGACATGTCTGAAGAGGCGGCGCGTGTCTCCGGGGTGTGCCCCCCTCACGGACGGCGCCGCCACCGGCACCTGGAGGGGGGAAACAGACGTGTCGGGTCTACACGGAGGGGATCTTGCCGTGGGTCTGGCCCGGATGTTGCCCCAAAGTGTTCCTATGGGCTGACCTAACACAACCGGGTGGATAGGTCCGCTGCTCAAAGCCCGTCCATGCAAAGTCAAAGGGCTAGATCCCGTGGTCAAACGCTACAGGCACTAGTAGAAAAGGGGGCAAAGGTCGAGGCCGGGTCTGCCCATTAGTCCCGGTTCGGTACAGAACCGGGACCCATGGGGGCATTGGACCCGGTTCGTGAGCCCCGGGGGCCGGCCGGGCCACGTGGGCCATTGGTCCCGGTTGGTCTGGACCTTTTGGTCCCGGTTGATGGGACGAACCGAGACCAATGGGCCTCGCTCCTGGCCCACCACCATTGGTCCCGGTTGGTGGCTTGAATCGGGACAACAGGTGGACCATTAGTCCCGGTTTGTGCCACAAACCGGGACTAAAGGGTTGGTCCTCGTTGCGGTAAGAGTTTAGTCCCACCTCGCCAACCGAAGGGCGCTCACACCGGTTTATAAGCCCCTCCCTCTCTACCTTGTTGAGCTCCTCTCAAAGTGAAAATTGATGCCCATATACAGGGAATTTGACCTAAATTCATACTGAATTTCTTTGAAATTCATAGAAATTTATTATGAATTTAGGTTGAATTCTCTCTATAGGCGCATCTATGCTCATTTTTTTAGTAAAGTTAATCACAAACTTGTGATTCACAAAAATTTCAAAGAATTCAAATTTTAACTATTCATGCCACCAACCGGTTCATGCCACCAACCGGGACCAATGATATGCCTATATATACCATGCCAAAATGAAAGAGAGTTGCAATGCTCACCTACATGTTGCTTAGCTTCAGGCCAACGTGCAGGTGAGCACTACGCTTCTCCATTCATCATCTCTACACTCATGGCTTATAAACCGCTTTGAGTGCCTCTCGCTTGGCGAGGTGGGACTAAAAAATAGCTGCAGAAAAAATCAACTAAAAAACTCTTTTACCGGTTCATGCCATGAACCGGTACTAAAAGGTGCTTGTGGGGCACCAGCCTTAAAACATGTACCAAACAAAATGCCTTTGTAACAGCCTTAGAACTGGTACTAAAGGAATCAACATAAAAACTTTTATAAACCTCTAGTATTATTGAAACTAAAATTATATAGAATTTTGTTACAAACTTTAATAGCAAAAAGAATTATCATAAAAGAAAATAAATAAGTAATTAGAATTCTGTTCAAAACATTAAAAGCAAAAAAGAATTATCATAAAAGAAAATAAATAAGTAATTAGAATTTTGTTACAAACTTTAATAGCAAAAAGAATTATCATAAAAGAAAGTAAATAAGTAATTAGAATTCTGTTCAAAACATTAAAAGCAAAAGGAATTATCATAAAAGAAAATAAATAAGTAATTAGAATTTTGTTACAAACTTTAATAGCAAAAAGAATTATCATAAAAGAAAATAATTAAGTAATTAGAATTATGTTCAAAACATTAAAAGCAAAAAGAATTATCATAAAATAAAATAAATAAGTAATTAGAATATTGTTACAAACTTTAATAGCAAAAGATTTATCATAAAAGAAAATAAATAAGTAATTAGAATTCTGTTCAAAACATTAAAAGGAAAAGGAATTATAATAAAAGAAAATAAATAAGTAATTAGAATTTTGTTAGAAACTTTAATAGCAAAAAGAATTATCATAAAAGAAAATAAATAAGTAATTAGAATTTTGTTACAAACTTTAATAGCAAAAAGAATTATCATAAAAGAAAATAAATGAGTAATTAGAATTCTATTCAAAACATTAAAAGCAAAAGGAATTATCATAAAAGAAAATAAATAAGTAATTAGAATTTTGTTACAAACTTTAATAGCAAAAAGAATTATCATAAAAGAAAATAAGTAAGTAATTAGAATTCTGTTCAAAACATTAAAAGCAAAAAGAATTACCATAAAAGAAAATAAATAAGTAATTAGAATTTTGTTACAAACTTTAATAGCAAAAAAGAATTATCATAAAAGAAAATAAATAAGTAATTAGAATTCTGTTCAAAACATTAAAAGCAAAAAAGAATTATCATAAAAGAAAATAAATAAGTAATTAGAATTTTGTTACAAACTTTAATAGCAAAAAGAATTATCATAAAATAAAATAAATAAGTAATTAGAATTCTGTTCAAAACATTAAAATCAAAAATAATTATCATAAAAGAAAATAAATAAGTAATTAGAATTTTGTTACAAACTTTAATAGAAAAAAGAATTATCATAAAAGAAAATAAATAAGTAATTAGAAATAAAAAAGAAAGCAAAAAAACTAGGAGAAAATTAAAAAAAGTGCCACCTACAGGGCCACCACGGCACGCATACGACTAGAAACCCATTACTAGGGCAGGATGCAGGCCCATGATGGCCCAATTGGCCCTAAGCACAGAGAGTGATTTAAGGCCGTAAGTCTGCGAGAGAGAGGAGGTCGAGAGGCGGCGGATGGGGCTTATAAACCACTCTCGAGCTCCTCACTAGCGAGGTGGGACTAAACTTTCGTCTTGCGACGCGGGTAAGCGACTAAGGCCTTTAGTCGGTTGGTGGCACAAACCGGGACTAAAGGCGCTTTGGTCTTGGTTGGTGGCACCAACGGGACCAATGACCCCCTTTAGTCGGTTTTGCCACTAACGGGACTAAAGGCCTCTGCTTCCGCCCGTTGAAATTGCTGAAAAGAGGCCTTTGGTCGGTTGATGGCACAAACGGGACTAAAGGGGTGCATTGGTCGGTTGGTCTCCTGAACCGCACGAATGCTCTGCCTATATAAGCAGCACTCATGAAATTTTGGTTCGATTCGTTCTTCCCCGCCGCCCGACGTGCGAGGCTGCCCGCCGTATCCGCCCGCGCCGTTGTAAATCGCCGCCCAGCGCCGCCTCGCGTCGTCCGCGCCGCCCGATAGACGTCGTCGCCTCCCGCCCATGACGCCGCCTTGCCCTGCCGTCGCCCGCGCCGCCCGACCAGCGCCGCACCTGCATCGTCGCCGTCGCCGTCACCGTCGCCGTCGCGATGAGCAACTAATTTAATTTGATGTTAGTAGTAGTTAATTGAGTTAGATTTGTTAGATTTTTTTGTAGATTTTTTTGTAGTTCATAGATTTTTTTGTTAGATGTGTAGTTCATAGATTTTTTTGTTCGATGTGTAGTTCATAGATTTTTCTGTTAGATTTTTTCATATTGTATAATTATTTTGTTCATATTGGGTTAGATTTTTTTATGATTTTTTCTATTGTAATTTAGATGTCAATTTTTTTATGATATAAGTCATTTATGAATATGTTCATGTTTAGAATAGAGGAAAAAGGAAAAATAAGAAGAGAAAGTGTTTAATATAATTAGTTAGAAAAATAATAGAACTATAGTTAAACTAGTTTATTTTTAGTAAGTACTACTTTATTTTATTTATAGTAAGTGCTTCATATATAGTTGAACTAGCTAGTTGATTGAATAAACTACTGTATTTAACTATATATAGAAGTAGTTCTCGCATCGACATCGGCGATGCCTATCCCGCATCCTCGTCATCGTCGACTCGGCGGAGGAGGCATGTTTGATCAGGGCCATGTTTGGGACTGGGCTCCGCCGGGCTGGTACTGGGAGGTGCTACCTTCCGGGGGACGTAGGTTGGTGAGGAGGCAGCCCGTCGTTGACCCGATTCTTGTTTGGTGGCGGTCGCGTGGGCCAGTGACGGTGCCGAGGCTTCCGGACACCGCGGAGGTGGTACGTCACCATGTCAGCAAGGAGGACGAGCACGTCTGTCGCTACATGGTTGCATTGGAGGGCAGGTTCGACAATACCTGGCAGGTTCTTCAGGAATCTCACTGGAGCTATGATCCTGTGATGGTTCCTTATCTTTGGGTGTCCACCGCCCGCCACGATACCAGCCGGGTGCTACGGTTCTAGCTGTATTAGTGATGCTATATGTATGATAGTATTCGAGGAGTATTAGTGATAATATTTGACGATGTACGGACACAAGAGATGATGTACTTTTGCTTATAATTGAATGCATGCTAATTTGAATACTACTTTATTTTATGATTTGGTTTTTCTTATTGAATGCTCATATTGGAAAAGTACTCCTACTTTGAATGCTAAAATTGGAGAGCACTATGCAGAAATCTAGGAGCCACCTCCATCATCCACGGCGTCATGGGGGTAGCTTCTCCTTCATTCCCGTGTGCTAGACAATTTGGTGTAATAATGCACTCGGGAATTAAAGGAGGAGCTACGTACCATCACCGATAGTCAACCCGTGATTAATAATAATGATCTAATTTAGGTTTTTTAGTACATATATTTGAATTATGAACATAGGCCGGAAATGTCGTACTCAGACGACGAAAACCGCCGGGTGGAGTGCGACTGGTGCCACGACGACCGAGGTATGTGCGACAGGTTCAATGAGCTGGACAAAGATCGGCGCTTCAGCATTAAGCTCGAGGAGACCTTCGATGTTCATACGGTACGCAACGACGACAATAGTTTTTTTTCGTAATTAAGCACGACTTCAACTATTTTAACGTGTATTTTTCATCTTTTCCATTCGACTAGCTTATCCCATGCTATGCAAGACGCTATGTCTTGGAGAGGATGGGTTTTGAAGACCATGAAAGTATGGAAACTAAAAGAATTCTCCTAAGGACCCATCATGGTGTGGATTTTATAGTAAAGTTGTACAATGCTGAGAGTGTAACCCATTTTGGTTGCAAAAATTGGGAAGCACTTTGCAATATGTATGGTTTTGATGAGGGTATGCTTGTCACCATGGATCTTGGTGATCCTACAATCGAGCTAGACAATATGGAGATTTGGGTCCTTGTGGATACACCTCCAATTCTTCCCCCATGTGAGCTTAACATAGTTATTAAGTAATTTATATTGTTTATTTCAAAATAGTTGATAGCTTATTTCCATTGACAGCTTATTTTCATTCTTCAAAGAATGTGCGGAAGATGGTAGACAAAACCCACTACACCGATGGCTCCAAATTAACTTATAAGGAGAAAAATCATCTGATCGCATTTTTTACTGATCTTGAGAATTACAATTTTTACAATCGAACTCCTCACATTATGGTCAATACGTGCCACTAGTGCACGTGTTGAACTACGGTAACTACCATGGAGATACCCTGGTAAGATTTTTTACTATTACGACATCCGTACATCTTTTTGCATACTTCTAAAACTAGTACTCCCTCCTTCCATCTATATAGGGCCTAATGCGTTTTTCGAGCCTAACTTTGACCAAATATTAGAGCAATAATATATGACATGCAACTTACACAAAGCACACCGTTAAATTCATGTGTGAAAGGAGCTTTCAATGATATAATTTTCACATTGTGCATGTCATGTACTATTAATCTTGTCAATAGTCAAAGGCGGTCTTAAAAAAACGCATTAGGCCCTATATAGATGGAAGGAGGGAGTACATCATTGCTAACTACGAAGTTATTACTATGTTTTTCAACAGATAATCTCGAATGATTGTGTGTCTCATCTGATGTATACGCACGGTAGCCTTCATGTTTTGAACATACAACCAGGTCTTCCTATGAATCTCAACTGTCCATACCGGGTTTCCAAAGAATGGAAAAATGTATGGACAGTCGTAAGGAGCTTCTTGGAAGCAAAAGGCAGCGAAGCTCAAGAATTTGAGACAGGATGATCTCCATTCTTCATAATGGAGAGTCGGGGTCTATATTGTTTTATGCTATTTTACCTTAAGGGTGTTTAGGTCCTACCTGATAATGATGATCATGTGCTAAAAACAATTATGTAGGGTTGGGTTTGATGACTATGAGGATGATGATCGTATGACTTATTATTAATAACGAGTAGAAGTCGTATGATGATGCATGATTAGTAGGACTTGTTATTATATATGATGATGTATGATGCGAGCATGCATGAGTTATTATATATCTGCGGGTGAAATGAACATAGCAGTAGCTTTGGTAAACCAAGGACGAAGATATAAGAGAGGACACTTCCCTCTATGAGCTAGCTAATAACAACCTAAAAATAACCCCCAAAACCCCTAAACCAGCCACTTTTTAAAAAAAAACCTCAGCTCCAGCCACTTGCTGATGCGTGGAAGCCTTTTGGTCCCGGTTTATGTCACCAACCGGGACCAAAGGCCCCCTTGCCTGGGGAGCCCGCAGCGGCTGTCGTGGTTCTAAGCCTGACAGTAGAATAGGGGGGTAGGAATGGAGAGGCAAGATCCTAGCTATGGAGTAGTTGTATCGCAAGGGATTTCTGAGTTCAGCCCTTCTCGAGGAAGTAACAGCCCTCGTCTCGGAGCCGGAGGCGGTCATTGGATTATATGCGTATGAGTTCTGGGTGCGAGCCCTTTACACCGAGGAGGGGGTGGCTTATATAGAGTCTGCCAGACCCCTCCGGCCCTCAGTTATGCAGGGTTTAAAGTACATAAAGGCCTGGCGTTACTGATAATGCCCTACATAAAGTGCTATCATGGCCATAAAGACTACTTAATAACAGACTGTTTGGGTGCAGAGTGACCCTAGATCTCCTAGAGGTCGAGTGAGTCTTCATGGTCGAGTGTCTTCGAGTCCGTCGAGTGGAATCCTTCCAGGTCGACTGAAAGGCAGTTTCTCCTAGAGATGTCCTTGGGGAGGGTACCTTGGACAGGTCCATGACCCTACCCTAGGTACATGGCTTTATCATTAGCCCCCGAATGGATCGAGGTTTGAGTGAGGAAGGAGTTGAGAATTCTTCCGACCTGTTTTTCTTGTTGCGAGTGTGTCTTACTCTGGACCAACGACTTTTAGTGATGGCATCAACTTCTCTTTCAGTCGCCTTGATCCATTCTTTGTATCTGTCGAGTGAACTTTATGAGCTTGGAGATTTCCGAGCGACGGATCGGAGGAAATCTGCGGTCTGACAAGTTGCTCTGCTGTTCGCGGATTTAGCGGGATCCGAATTTCGGGAAGCGCGCGAAGCGGAGGAGGCCGTGGTACTCGGATGGGATACGGCAAGGACGCCTTGATCATTGCGCCACCTTTTTCGCCACGTATCGCGCGCGCGACTGTTGCGGGATTTGACAGGATCGTCTGGGCCTACCAGTCAGCCACTCATAAGAGACTCCATATAAGGCGCCGGACGGGGGTTTTTTGAACAGTGCGCCCTCATTTTCCCCTCTTTCTTCCTCAGACTCGCATGTTGTGTTCGCCACCGTCCCAGTGCTGTTGTTATGTGTCTGCTTCGCCGGCGATGATGGTGAAAGAGAATACGGTAGCTTTGGAGCGGGCGAAGAAGGCGACGGTGAAGGCGAAGGGGAGGGCGACCAGCCGGGGTGGATCCTCGTCGTGGGCCGGCCTGCCGCAAGGCTGGATCCAGGGAGACTGGATCCACTCGACCATCAGCCAGAAGGACCTCGACGATCTGGCCAACGAAGGACTGATCCCCCATGGGTCAGCGAGGCTTCCGGGGAAGGAGTGGCAGCCGCAGCCTCAGGAGGGTGAGTGCGTCCTCTTAGCCACCCACGTTGACCGCGGGTTTTCTCTACCACCGAATCCTTTCTTTCGGGGATTTATGAACTTCTTTGGGGCACAACTCCACCACTTCACGACCAACTCTATTGTCTATCTCGCCGCTTTCGTGTCCCTGTGTGAGAACTTCTTGGGTTGTCGGCCGCACTAGGGCCTTTTAAAACACATATTCACCTGTCGCTCTCAGACGGTGAAAAAGGCTAGTCCGAGTGAAGAGAAAACCCAAGTAATCCAGATGTGTGGGGGTCTTGGGGTTCATATGAGGAGTAAAAGTGCCTTTCCAGTCATGACCCTTCCCGAGTCAATTCGAGCATGCTAGTTGACCTGGTTCTACTGCCAAGACCAGCCGACGCCAGGGCAGTCGACTGGACTTCCTCCTTTCTCCATGGACCGAGTGAACAAGCCATCCTCTTTGAAGGTGGTCCCGGAGGAGAAGGCTCAGGTTAAGGTGTTGCTAGAGCGTGTAGTCCAGCTCATCCGTGTCGGGGTGACTGGCATGGATCTTCTGGAGATTTTCCTTCGACGGCGCATTCAGCCACTTCGGTATCGAGGCCATCTGATGTGGATGTACTCTGGTACCGAAGACACCACTTGGGTTCACCTGGAGGAGGTCGACGATGCCACTCTGGAGAGGTGGATGACCTCTATCAGAGGGAACAAAGATAACCCCCGTGGAGCCAGGAGGATCCCGCCACTCGACCAGTCATACGAACCAGACAAGGTCTGACCATGTATCTCCGATCGTGACCCTGTTCCCTTCATTCTGCTTTGCTATCATTTGGTCGACTGACTTCTGTCTTGTTTGTTCTCTTCCAGATCACTACTGAGATGTACTCGATGCCCAACGGGGCGCAAGAACAGATCGAAGAAGAGGAAGGGAGCGGGGGTCAAAGTTAGGAGGAGTGGGAATCGGATGGCGAGGAGGGTGAAGAAGATGCTGGCTCTGATGAGGAAGAGGAGGAGGAAGAGGAGGAGGAAGTCCAACCACCCCGTACTGAAAGACAATCCAAGCTCGTCCATGACCCTGCAGTCGAGCGCGGCAAGGGGGTCGTGCCTGTTGTGCAGTTGACCAAACGTCCTCGGACGACCTCTCCGGCGCCGACTGAGAAAGCGCCGAAGCAACCCCGAGCGGCATCATCAAAACCGACGAAGGCCTGCCGAAGATGAGGATGGTGATTCCCACTATTTTCGGGTAATGGCCTAACTTTTGTTTTCTTGTTTAACATGGATACACTCTAGGTCGACTCGTTTGCTGACCGATTGATTTCTGAAATTGCAGTGCTGCTACTTCTGAGACCTCAATCAGACATGACGATCAAGAAATGGAGGATGATGTCACTTCCAACCCTGGTATGATCTCTGTAGTTTCGCTTTCGGTCGACAGGATCTTCATTTTTAACTTTGAATCTTTTCTATAGCTCCACCTAATATCATCATTGATCTCCCTGATGATGACGATGAGGAGCCACTAAGGCAGAGGAGGAACAGGAAGACGTCAGCTGGCAAGACTGCTCAGGTTGTATCAGCACCTAAGACGCTGGTTCCGGAAGGGGGCAACGTCACTCGGGCTACCGTATCCTTTCTTTGTGCGGCGACGAGTGCTCGCCCTTTCGTCGTCGAGTGCTGATCCGCCTTCCCTTTTCTCCACTCACCACGTCCCGGAGGACCAAGCAGGCGCTGCTAAAGAAGCTATACGCCAGGCAGGGGTCATGATGGAGCAGGTTAAGGCGATCCGAGATGCCAGCCAAGCAGCTTATGATGCAAGTTCAGCCCTTCAAAGCAATGTCCAGGTTAGTTGATCACCGCCTGTTCAGTTAGGATATGGTACCTAAAAACGTTTCTTTCTGAAGATCTTAGTATCTGTACACCCACTGGGTGTGTCGATTGAATATCTGGATTGGTGGGGGCACGCTGAGTGCACCCACTGGGTGTAGTCCCCGAGACTATGGTGGACTGCTGGTAGTCGACAATAGTCTTTATACCTTGAACTTTTTCTCTTTACTTTCTTCACTCGATATGGTCGAATGGAATCATGGAACCAGTGGGGGCACGCTGAGTGCACGCACTGGGTGTAGTCCTCGAGACCGTGGTCGACTGCTGGCAGTCGACTATGGTCTTAAGAACTTTTTTTTAGGTTAACTGCTGGTAGTTAGCCTTTTTGTCTATTTTGGTCGACTGATCGACCCGAGCCGATAGAACTAGTGGGGGCACGCTGAGTAAACCCACTGGGTGTAGTCCCCGAGACTATAGTTAAATTTTTTGATTCGGCTGTAGTCTTAGAAATACTATGATTTTTCTTAGTCACTCGGAAGTGACCTATCTTTGATGTCTGTCGATTGATCTTTCGCAGAAATCTTGCGAGCTTGTGGCTCGTTATACTGAGTTGGAGAACAAGCATATCCAGCTCGAACTTGATCTGAAGCTTGTCCAGGAGGACTTCACGAAGGCGAAGGAGGAGGCAAAAGGTATGTTTGGTGAGAACCTTGACGACTGCCTTTATTTCTTGTCCATTCACGAGTGCGATCTCCTTTGTCATTTTGCAGAAAAACTGAAGGATGCTCTGAAGAAGAAGGACCTTGACCTCGCCGAAGCGCAGAAAGCGGCTTCGGACAAGACGAAAATCGCAGAAGAAAAGCTGGCTAATCAGCAAACTTGAAGAGGAAAATACCAATCTGAAAGCTGCTCTCGATGCGGCCAACAAGGAGGTCAATCGACTGAAGAATGACAAGATAACCCTGAGCGACAAGGCTAGCGAACTGGCGAGAAAGAAGAATGATCTAGAGGTTTATCTGGGAGGGCTCGCCAAGAAGTTATTCCTCATGCTTGAAGGTAATCCCTTGTATCCGACTGGCTTGTAATTATGGACTTACCACAAAACTACTGGCTTATCTTTGGGTTGTGTCTACAGAGTTCTGCCAAAACTTTGAGGAAGAGACTGGTCGCTTGGAGACAAGCCTGGATCCCATCAATTCTCCTGTGAAGGATGAAGCCGCCATGAACGTGCTCCGACTGGAGTCTCGTGTTGCTGCTATGGTCGACTATCTTGCTAGACTGAAGGTTGCAACGTCACGCATTGACACCGCACTCTGGTTGGGGGAAACACTTCAGAATGACCTCGAGTCTCTGATGACTCGACTGAATGAAGTTCCAAGTCGAGTGCAAGTATGGAAGAAGTCTTCTGCCAGGTGTGGTGCTGATGTTGCTCTGTCTCTGGTCCGTGTTCACTGCAAGGACGCGCGAGAGGACAAGCTGGCGTCTCTCAAGGTGGCCAATACCAAGAAGCATGACTTCCGATCTTTCATGGAGACCTTCATTGTTGCTGCCACTCAGATTGCAGATGGAATCGACCTGGACGAGTTTGTCGCGCCTTCCAGTCCTCCACAGGAGGAGTAAAAAACTTCTATGCTTGATGCCTTAAATTTGCCTCGGAATGCCGAGTGGTTTTTGTAACCGGTAAACTTTAACAGGCTTGGTGCCTGAGCACTTCTAAATCCGTAGGATGCTATCTGAACTTGGGTTTGCCGTTGAATATGTTTGCATTTTTCTTCGAACGAACATTGTTCTTCGCTCGGAATATATGCTAGTACTTGTGATGCACCCTTGCAGGTAGGAATGAAGCACAAGTTGCAGTCGACATGCGTCCTTGTGGATCGGGATGTAGTGCACATTGTATTCGTGGCGGAGCTTTGAAGGGGAAGGTTGCAGTCGACTTGCACCTCGACATCCTTGCGGCAGTGGGTGTAGCCCCCGAGTGGGAGGTTTGCTCTCCACTTGGTAGGATTTTCAAAAACTTAGGCAAGCACTGGGCTGCAGCTAAGCCCCCGAGTGGGAGGTTTGCTCTCCACTCGGTAGGATTTTCAAAAACTTAGGCGAGCACTGGGCTGCAGCTAAGCCCCCGAGTGGGAGGTTTGCTCTCCACTCGGTAGGATTTTCAAAAACTTAGGCGAGCACTGGGCTGCAGCTAAGCCCCCGAGTGGGAGGTTTGCTCTCCACTCGGTAGGATTTTCAAAAACTTAGGCGAGCACTGGGCTGTAGCTAAGCCCCCGAGTGGGAGGTTTGCTCTCCACTCGGTAGGATTTTCAAAAACTTAGGCGAGCACTGGGCTGCAGCTAAGCCCCCGAGTGGGAGGTTTGCTCTTCACTCGGTAGGATTTTCATAAACTTAGGCGAGCACTGTGCTGCAGCTAAGCCCCCGAGTGGGGTGTTTGCTCTCCACTCGGTAGGATTTTTGTGACGTACTTCCAAAGGAGAAGGTGGCAGTCGACCCGCACCTCGTCCTCCTTGTGGAGCGCATGTTGTATTTGTGGCGTAGCTCGGAAGGAGAAGGTCGCAGTCGACCTGCAACTCGTCCTCCTTGCGGAGCGCATGTTGTATTTGTGGCGCAGCTCGAAAGGAGAAGGTAGCAGTCGACCTGCACCTCGTCCTCCTTGCGGAGCGCACATTGTATTTGTGGCGTAGCTCGGAAGGAGAAGGTAGCAGTCGACCTGCACCTCGTCCTCCTTGCGGAGCGCACATTGTATTTGTACTTAGGCGAGCGCTGGGCTGCAGCTAAGCCTCCGAGTGGGAGGCTGGCTCACCACTCGGCAGGATTTTGTTAAACCTAGGCGAGTACTTGGACTGTAGCTAAGCCCCCGAGTGGGAGGCTGGCTCACCACTCGGCAGGATTTTGTTAAACTTAGGCGAGTACTTGGACTGCAGCTAAGCCCCCGAGTGGGAGGCTGGCTCACCACTCGGTAGGATTTGAAAGTACTTAGGCGAAACGGATTCGCAGCTAAGCCCCCGAGTGGGAGACTGGCTCACCACTCGGCAAAGATTATTTTTTTAAAACTTAGGCGAAACGGATTCGCAGCTAAGCCACCCACTGGGGGACTGTTCATGTAAACAAAAGTAACAACAATCACTGGGAAAATTGTCTTTGATAAATAAACTACAGAAGTACTTTTATTACATCTCATCCGAGTGAATACTTAAGTATAAAATGGGCGGAGCAGTTCCGCGTTCCAAGCTCGGGGCTCGTCAATCTGGTGACCGACATTGTAAAGACGGTACGCCCCATTGTGGAGAACTTTGGTGACGATGAAGGGACCTTCCCAAGTAGGAGCAAGCTTGTCTGGCTTCTGCTGATCCACTCAGAGAACCAAATCTCCCTCTTGGAAGGCTCGACTATTCACGTTTTTGGCATGGAAGCGACGTAAGTCCTGCTGATAAATGGTCGATCGGATCATGGCCATCTCTCTTTCTTCTTCCAGAAGATCGACTGCGTCTTGTCGGGCTTGCTCTGCTTCATCTTCAGTGTAGATTTCGACTCGGGGTGCGTTGTGAAGCAGGTCACTCGGCAAGATTGCTTCAGCTCCGTTGACCAAGAAGAACGGAGTTCTCCCAGTCGACCGATTAGGTGTGGTCCTTAATCCCCAAAATACTGACAGAAGTTCGTCCACCCATGCACCAGCCGCGTGCTTGAGATCGCGCATCAGTCGGGGTTTCAGCCCCTTGAGAATTAAACCGTTTGCTCATTCTGCCTGTCCATTCGACTGGGGGTGAGCGACTGAAGCATAGTCGACTCGTGTGCCCTGAGATGTGCAAAAGGCTCTGAATTCCTCAGAATTGAAGTTTTACCCATTATTAGTGATGATGCTATGTGGAACTCCATATCTAAATATCAACTCCCTGATGAAGATGATAGTAGTGCCGGCATCAAGATTCTTGATGGGTTTAGCTTCAATCCACTTAGTGAACCTGTCGACTGCCACCAGCACATGGGTGAAGCCGCTTCTGCCTATTCTCGGTGGTCCAACCATATCCAATCCCGATACAGCAAAAGGCCAGATGAGTTGAATGGTCTTCAAGGCTGAGGCGGGCTTGTGTGACATATTGGAGTAAAATTGACATCATTCACACTTGTTGACTATCTCCTTTGCCATTTCATTTGCTCTTGGCCAGTGAAATCCCGCTCGGTATGCTTTAGCCACAATGGTTCGAGAGGACGCATGATGGCCACAGGTCCCTGAGTGGATATCGTCAAGGATTATCCGACCTTCTTCTGGCATTATACATTTCTGACCGACTCCAGTCACGCTTTCTCCGTACAACTGCCCCTTTATCATGGTAAAGGCTTTGGATCGGCGGACGATCTGTCGAGCCTCTTCTTCATCCTCTGGGAGCTCTTTCCTTAAGATATACGCGATGTACGGCACTGTCCAATCGGGAGTGATGACCAACACTTCCATGATCAGGTCAACCACCGCTGGAACTTCAACTTCAGTCGGATCTGTGACACTTTTTGGCTGCGGAACTTCCTCGGTAAAAGGATCTTCCTGAACTGATGGAGTATGGATATGTTCCAAAAACACATTACTAGGAATGGCTTCTCTCTTGGAACCTATCTTTGCAAAATCATCAGCCGCTTGATTCTTCAGTCGGGGTATATGATGGAGCTCTAACCCTTCAAATTTCTTATCAAACTTTCTTCCTGCATTGCAGTAACCAGTCATGGTTGGGCTTCTGACGTCCCACTCCTTCATCACCTGATTGACCACCAAATCTGAGTCGCCATAAACCATAAGGCGACGGACGCCGAGTGAAATGGCCATGCGCAACCCATACAAAAGTGCTTCAGATATTCGCTTCATTGTTGGAGGAATCAAAGTGGATCTGGAGCACATATCTGAGCTTATCTCCTCGGGGGGAAACCAAAACTACCCCAGCACCGGAACCATTCAACATCTTAGAACCGTCAAAGAACATCACTACTAGGAAAAGGGCAATAGATGGAATTGACACTAATGACGCACCAGACATGTGGTGCGCCATTACTATATACTAATGGCGCACCATGTGTTGGTACGCCATTAGTGTCCAAATACTAATGGCGCACCACATCCACGGTGCACCATTAGTAAAAATATTTTTTTAAAAAAAATCAAAACTACTAATGGCGCACCGTGGGAGTGGTGCGCCATTACTAGTTGAACTAGTAATGGCGCACCATGCCACGGTGCGCCATTAGTAACAACCACCACTTCCACGAATGCAAATCCCCACCCCCCTGGATCGCCTTTTCAGTTTTAAAAAAATAAAAGAAAATGATGAAAATGTCAAAAAATAAAAGAAAATAAGTTTCCCATGTGATATGTGGTCTAGTTGTTGGGAAAATTTGCAAATATGAATTTCGACTTCATTTGCAAAATCTCTCGAGAATTTGTAAAAATGGGCATAACTTTTGCATACTAACTCAGATGAAAAAGTTTTTTATATGAAAAATCATCTACTCGAAAAGTTACATCCAAATTTAGCAGGGGAACCCTGTTAAACATTTTCAAAATCCTCAAAAACCTAACAGAAAAAAAAGATACGGGATTTTAAGATGCGAGAGGCAAAAATTCAAAAATTCAAACTTACTAATGGCGCACCTACCCATGGTGCGCCATTACTATCTTCCCGCCTTCAAAATTCAAAATAAGTCAAAAAAAATAAAAAAAATTGCTAATGGAGCACCTGCCCATGGTGCGCCATTAGTATCTTCCCACCTTCAAAATTCAAAATAAATAAATAAAAAATAAAAAAAAGTGCCGTATATATGGCTGGTCGTGGTCCTCTCCTCCTTATCTCTTCATTCCACCTCTCCTACACTCCATCTCCTCCTCTCCTCCACTCCATCTTCCCTTCTCTCCTCCACCATACTACCCTCCTCCTCTCCGGCGACCTCCTCCTCTCCGGCGACCTCCTCCTCCCTCCTCTCCTCCCCTCCCCTCCCCTCCCCTTCCCTCACGGTTTCTTCTCTCTCCTCTTCGGTGAGCTCCTCCTCCCTCCTCTCCGGTGAGCTCCTCCTCCCTTCTCTCCGGTGAGCTCCTCCTCCCTCCTCTCCGGTGAGCTCCTCCTCCCATCCCCTCATGGTTTCTCCTTCCTCCTCTCCGATGCTCCGGTGAACTCCTCTCCAGCGACCTCCTCCTCCTCCTCTCCGGTGATGTAGGCGAGCGCCTCTCCGGTGACCTCCTCCTCCTCCTCTCCGGCGAACTCCTCTCCGGCGAACTCCTCTCCAGCGAACTCCTCCCCAGCAAAAGAACACGGCAAAAGAACGTACAAGATCCAAAAACAAGAACAAAATTTGAAATAATGTCGTGCCAAAAAACAAGCAAAAAAAGAGCAAAAAATGGGCAAAAGATCCAGATCCAGATCCAGATTCAAAATTCAAAAAATTCAAAATACTAATGGCGCACCGGTGGCCTATACTAATGGCACACCGGTGGCCTATACTAATGGCGCACTGCCTGGTGCGCCATTAGTATACCAGATACTAATGGCGCACCTTAGGTGCGCCATTAGTAATAAATACTAATGGTGTGGTACTAATGGCGCACCGGTGGTGCGCCATTAGTAGGCAAAACCGGTGCGCCATTAGTAGGCCTTTTTCTAGTAGTGCATGGTCCAGTGCTCCGAGTGAACTTGAGTCGGTAGTTGCTGTTCAATCCACTCGGTGATGAAATCTGCTACTACTTGGGACTTAATGGCTTTCTTTGCCTCAAACTTGATATCAAGGGGAAGGAGTTCAATCACCCATTTTGCCACTCGACCAGTTGCATCTCTGTTGTGTAGAATCTCTGACAATGGGGCGTCGCTGACGACTGTAATTGAATGATCAGAGAAATAATGAGAAACCTTCTTCATGGTCATGTAAATCCCATATACAAGCTTCGATAATGAGGGTATCTTAACCCGATGGGGTTGACACTTGGAAAGATAATATCTTTGAGCCTTTGAACTTTGAAGGCTTTCCCTTCTTCTTCCTGTGACGATAAATCAGATCTTGACAACTTGTCCTGTGGCTGCAATGTAAAGCAACAAAGGCTCATTGCTGATTGGAGCAGCAAGCACAAGGCTGGGTGGAGAGCGAGCTTTTAGCTCGCAAGCGCTGCATCGACTTCGAGTCCACTCGAACTTGTCGACTTCTTCATCATCGGTAAAGAGGCAATGCCTTTTCACCGAGGCGAGATGAACCGACTTAAGCGCGCCAAGCATCGAGAAGCTTCGGACATCATGCACACGCACGGGGCGTTTCATTCGGAGTATAGTGCCAACTTTTTCTGGGTTGGCGTCGATTCCTCGTTTGGAAACGAGAAAACCGGGTAACTTTCCACCAGGAACTCCGAACGTGCACTTTGACGGATTAAGCTTGATATCATACCTCCTGAGATTGGCAAATGTTTCAGCGAGGTCAATCAATAGGTCGGAACACTTCCATGATTTGACCACAATATCATCCATGTATGCTTCCACGTTCCGACTGATTTGAATGAGTAAACACATCTGAATCATCCTCATGAATGTGGCTCCGGCATTCTTGAGGCCGAATGGCATGGTGACATAGCAGAAGCACCCGAATGGAGTGAAGCTGTTTTGATCTCGTCGGGTCCATACAGACGGATCTGATGGTAACAGGAATAAGCGTCTAAAAAAGACAGGCGCTCACATCCCTTTGGTCGATGCGGGGAAGAGCAAAATGATCTTTCGGGCAGGCCCGATTGATATGTTTGAAATCAATGCACATGCGAAGTGACTTATCCTTCTTGGGGACCATGACGACATTGGCGAGCCACTCGGAGTGGTAAATTTCTCGGATAAACTCTGGTGCCAGGAGCCGAGCCACCTCCTCGCCAATGGCCTTTCTCTTCTGGACGGCGGACCGTCGAAGATGTTCTTTGACAGGTTTCACCTTTGAGTCGACTCGTAGATGATGCTCAGCCAGTCCCCTGGGAACACCCGGCATGTCAGCAGGCTTCCATGCGAAGATGTCCCAGTTCTCACGGAGGAACTAGATGAGCGCTTCTTCCTATTTAGAGTCCAGTGTTGTGGAGATATGAGTTGGAGCGGCGCTGGGGTCGGTCGGGTGAATGTGAACGACCTTCGTCTCACCAGACGACTGGAACGCTGACTCTATGGCGGGCTTCTTGGCCCGCAATAAATCCTTCGGATCTACATTTTTCTGGTATTCTTGCAGCTCCACCACTGTTATCTGAGCATCGGCAATCTTTGAGCCCTTCTGAAAGCACTCTTCTGCCTTTTTCTGATTTCCAGTGATGGTGATCACACCCTTGGGACCAGGCATCTTCAATTTGAGGTACACATAACATGGTCGAGCCATGAATCGTGCATAAGCTGGCCTGCCTAAAATAGCGTGATAAGCACTCTGGAAATCCACAACTTCAAATGTTAACTTTTCTTTGGGGAAATGCTTTGAATCGCCGAAAACCACATCAAGAGCAATTTGGCCGAGTGACTCAGCCTTCTTCCCAGGAATGACTCCATGGAAACTCATGTTGCTAGAACTGAGTCTGGACATCGGAATGCCCATTCCCTTAAGCGTCTCCGCATACAATATATTCAGCCCGCTGCCACCATCCATCAGAACCTTAGTCAGTTGTAACGCCCCGAGACCGACGCTCCAGAAGACTTCCAGCTATTCCGAGTTTTGTCATGTGATTTGTTTTGTTCGTTGCATTCATCATGCCATCTCTTGCATTGCATCATGTCATCATGCCATCATATCATTAATTTTTAAAACTCAACTAAATAAACCGTATGGATTTTTCGATCCATTTAAATCGAGGGAATTCACGATGGTGATTTCTCTTTATAATATATCCTCCCGATATTAGTGGAGCTATTATAAAAAAATATTCCATTCATTTGGAATTAACCAAAACACACTTGAAAAAAAATCCCCACTCCCTTTCTACTTCAAGTTTGGTCCCCAAACTTTGTCGATATTTCCTTTCCCATTTATCGAGGCTCCTCCTAAATTTCTCAACATTTTTGGACTCTTCTCAAACCCGTCCTAGTTCAAATCATTTGAATTAAATTCAAATGAATTTGAATTTAAATCTTCAATCTTGCCACTTCATTTTTCTTGGAACGAGCATATTTCTGTGAGTCGAAATTATCCCCATGTCCAAACTCTTTCCCTAACCCTCTCTTTCTTTTATTTTATTTCTTATCTCTGTTTTGTTTTTTTTTTCTTTCTTTTGAGCGAGAGATAGAGGAGCCCAGCAGCCTGGGCCTCCCAAACCTCCCGCGCCAGCCCCAGGCCGGCCCAGTCTCCGTGGCCCAAGGCCCACCTACCCCTGTCTCCTAAACCCTAGGCGCTCCCAGCCCGACTCTCTCGATCCCTCGCTCTCACCCTCTCGTCCCTCCCTCGCGCCGCCACACACATCGCCAGGGAGAGGAGCGCATCGACCCCTCTCCCGATCCCATACAGACTTCCCGCCACGCCGCCCGCCAAGTGCAGCCAGCCTTCCTATGCACCATGGCGTGGCCTCGAGCCGCCCGCCGCCATCGCGACCTCGCGCGTCCCGCCGGCTCCGTCGCCCCTCCTTGGCCCCCTCCATCAGCTCCTCCGCCCACGCTGCCGTTCGGCCGTTCCGGCGGATCCGCCGGCGAGGCCCGTCGCCACCTCTGGCGCGCCAAGCCAACCGCCCTCCTCGGCGCGCGCCTGTCTTCCTCCTCGTCCTGCGCGCCCGACGCCGCCCCGCGTCCTCAACTCCGGCGGCCACGTGCCCCTCCTCGACCTCGCCGCCGACAGTAGCAGCTGCTGCACCCTCGAGCACCGGCCGCCGCCGCCAGTCTTCGCCGTGCCCCTGTAAGCCTCGTCGCTAGTTTACCGCTCCTTCCCTCGCCCGTCTCCAGCTAGGTCCGAGGCCTAGGGACGAGAGTCCTCCCCTGCCACCGCCTTGGTCCCTGCCGGGGCTCCTCTGCCCGTCATAGACAGGAGCTGTAGCTCCTTGCCGCATCATCATCGTGCCCCGTCGCTCGCCTGACCGCGACCACCTAAACTTGCTGCTCCGCCCGCACGCGTGCCTCACGCGTGAGCTGCGACTTGCTCCTTGCTGCTGCCTTTTGTGGTTGCGGACCCGAGCCACGGGCGTCTCCGGATCGCCAAGTCCGGGGCGCCATGTTCCACTCTGCCGACCCTCAAGTTCACAAGTACCCTACGGTTGCACCAAGTTTGAGTACATGGACCGCCAAGCTCCACTCCGAACGCCAAGTACAACTACGAACGCGAAGACCTCGGATGCATCCATGTTCGTCTACGGAACGTGTACATCTACACCGCCAAGACCGGACCGACAAGTTCCTCTCCGTAACGTGTACCTCTACCGACGACCCTGGACATCTACGAAATGAACGTGTACAACTACCGTCGACACGAGTACCACTACTTCCACTACCGTCGCGTGAACGTCTACTTCCTTCGTCGAACCCGAACCGCTCCGAAAACGCACGCTTCGAAGGTATAACCCCGAGATGACCGCCCGTGAACGAATGCTCGTGTTTGCACCGTGTCCGAATTGTCTTTGCACGTTCCTCTATTGCCATGCCACCGTCCCGTGGGAACCCGGTAGTCGGGATCACCCCCACCATCTTGCATGACTCG
The DNA here is from genome assembly GCA_021437245.1 of Aegilops speltoides. NCBI lineage: Eukaryota > Viridiplantae > Streptophyta > Magnoliopsida > Poales > Poaceae > Aegilops > Aegilops speltoides. The sequence goes on from CM038146.1 coordinate 52,083,850, forward strand.
CTCACGTCACGCCTCCCTTTGCACCGGTATCTCCGTGAGCTACCGGAACCGATATGTTGCCGTGGCATCATTTTCGGATATGTTGCCGTGGCACCATTTTGTTTCGCCGCCGTGGCACCCTTTTCCTTCCGCCATGACGACAAATGCTTCATAACATGCTCATGTCAACATTTTCATAAATATTGCATAAAACTTGCATATGTCATCCGCATCATGATAACAACAATTAAAATGTTTTAAACTTGTTGTTGCATTAATTTGCTATATAACATGGGGATTTTCCGGAAGTGTTGTTTGTTGTTCCGGCCTCATTTAAACTTGCCTAAATTGTTAGTTTAATTATGCCTCACCTCTTGCCATGTTAATCAACATTTAACATTGTTGTGTTCCTAAACGAGAGCGAACTAAATAACTCGGATGTGGTGTTCCGTCAATATGCAACTCGTTGCATATTGAGCTCCACTTAACTTGTGTTGTTTGTTGCACTTTGCTTTGCCATGCCATGCTATTTAAACCGGACATGCATCATACTTGTTTGCGCATCATGCCATGATTATGCGATGGTTGTTTACTATGTTGTTTGTTTCTTTCCGGGTTGCTTCTCTCGTTAGCTTCGGTTTCGTTCCGGAGTTGTGAGGATTCGTTCGACTTCGTCCGTTTGTCTTCCTCATGGAATCGTTCTTCTTCCTTGCGGGATTTCAGGCAAGATGACCATACCCTCGAAATCACTTCTATCTTTGCTTGCTAGATGCTCGCTCTTTTGCTATGCCAATGCTACGATGCCTACCATTTGCTTGTCAGCCTCCCAAATTGCCATGAACCTCTAACCTTTGACACCATTCCTAGCAAACCGTTGTTTGGCTATGTTACCGCTTTGCTCAGCCCCTCTTATAGCGTTGTTAGTTGCAGGTGAAGATTGAAGTTTGTTCCTTGTTGGAACTTGGAGATGTTGTTCCTTGTTGGAACATGTTTACTTGTTGGGATATCACAATATCTCTTATATTATTAATGCATCTATATATTTGGTAAAGGGTGGAAGGCTCGGCCTTATGCCTGGTGTTTTGTTCCACTCTTGCCGCCCTAGTTTCCGTCATACCGGTGTTATGTTCCCGGATTTTGCGTTCCTTACGCGGTCGGGTGATTTATGGGACCCCCGACAGTTCGCTTTGAATAAAACTTGTCCAAAGAAGGCCCAACATTGACTTTTACCATTTGCCTCACCTAGCCTTATTTTCCCTTGGGTTTCGGGCCCGAGGGTCATCTTTATTACCCCGGGCGGTGCTCGTTGTGAGTGTTGGTCCAAACCGTCGACCGCCGGTGTACCGAGGGCAACTCTGGGCTGGCCTACCGGAAGTTTGGACAATCCGGTGTGCCACGAGAACGAGATATGTGCAGCTCCTATCAGGATTTGTCGGCACATTCGGGCGGCTTTGCTGGTCTTGTTTTACCATTGTCGAAATGTCTTGATGTACCGGATACCGAGTCCGATCGGAGTGTCTTGGGTGAAGGTCTATTCGCCGATGATCGCGAGAGCTTGTCATGGGCTAAGTTGGGACACCCTGCAGGTATAAACTTTCGAGAGCCGTGCCAGCGGTTATGTGGCAGATGGGAATTTGTTAATGTCCGGTTGTAGAAAACCGAAGTTGACCTTAATTAAAATACATCAACCGTGTGTGTTACCGTGATGGTCTCTTTCCGTGAGTCCGGAAGTGAACACTGATGTTGGAGTTATGCTTGACGAGGTTGCTATAGGATCACTTCTTGATCATACTTTTATAGACCGTGCTTTGTCTTCTCTTCTCGCTCTCATTTGCGTATGTTAGCCACCATATATGCTAGTCGCTGCTGCAGCTCCACCTCATGCCTTTACCTTACCCATAAGCTTAAATAGTCTTGATCTCGTGGGTGCGAGATTGCTGAGTCCTCGTGGCTCACGGATACTTCAAAACCAGTTTGCGGTGCCTATGTTACCGAAGCAGGTGGCGCAACCAAGGTCAAGGAGGAGCTCGATGAAGATCTTGCCCTTTTGTTGTTTCGTTCTAGTTGATCGAGAGTGGAGCCCAGTTGGGGTCGATCGGGGACCTTTATCGATTTGGGGTTCTTCTTTTATTTTGGTTCCGTAGTCGGACCTTGATTGTATCTTGATGATGTAATGCTTTATTCATGTAATTGTGTGAAGTGGCGATTGTAAGCCAACTATGTATCTCTTTCCCTTATGTATTACTTGGGTTGTGTGAAGATTACCTCACTTGCGACATTGCTTTCAATGCGGTTATGCCTCTAAGTCGTGCTTCGACACGTGGGAGATATAGCCGCATCGAGGGCGTTACATCAGTCGAGTGCCTTCTACGACTGGGTCGACCACCAAAGCTTGCCTCCCAGGGGTGGCTATGTGTGTCAGATGATCATTCTGGTCGAACGTGATGGTGGTCTGAGACCATTTCAGATAATTGGGTGTCGCCGGAGCAACCATATTCACCTCATGGTTGATAACTTTCAATCGACTTTTGCTCTCAACATCAGCAAAAATCATCAGGGTGGAATTGACATGGGGGTGTCCTTTATCACTGTCCTCTTTGTCCTCAACCTTGTCCGACTCCTTTTCCTTATCCTTGGACTGTTTCCCCTGAAACTGCTGGATTAAGAGTCAGCACTGGCGAGTGGTATGTTTTGGGTAAATGAAGTTACCCTCCTCGTCTTTCTTCGTGTGAATGTGGCATGGCAAATCCATCACGTCGTTTCCTTCATTGTCCTTCACCTTCTTGGGGTTCCAAGATCCTTTGGGCTTCCCTTTAAACTTGCCCTGAGTCACGGCCAAGGCTTCTCCAGGAGCAGCTGGCTCGGCTTTCCGCTTCTTCTTCCGACTGGAGTTCCCTCCTCCGGTTTCATGAGCAGTCGGCTTGTACTTTCCACTCTGGAGCCAATCCTCTTCTTCACCATTGGCATATTTGGGGGCAATCTCCTTCATTCGACTCAGAGTCATGTCTCCGGTCAGACCGAACTTCAAACTTAGCTCTCTATTCTTGACACCTTCCTTGAAGGCACAGACTGCTTGGTGATCAGGTACATTCTCCACCGTGTGATGCAATGTGATCCACCTCTGGATGTAATCCCTCGGAGTCTCATTCAACTTTTGCACACAAACCTGCAGCTCTGTCAACCCCGCTGGTCGCTTGCAAGTTCCTTCAAATGTCCTGACAAACACTCGGGCAAGATCTTCCCAAGTGTAAATGCTGCTAGGTGCCAACTGATTCAGCCATGCTCTAGCCGAGCCCTCCAACATAAGAGGTAGGTGTTTCATGGCCACCTCATCATTGCCGCCGCCAATCTGAACAGCCACTCGATAGTCCTCAAGCCAAGTATCGGGCTTGGACTCACCATTGAACTTACTAACTCCAGTCTCCAACCTGAAGTTGGGAGGAATCACCGTGGCCCTGATGGCTCTGCTAAAACACTCTGGTCCTGAGACATGAACTCTGCTGTTGGTGGGTACATCTCTGTCATGGACTTCTCGGTGAGCTCTGTTCCGGTCGACCAAACCCTGAATGATAATGGATCTCGCATCAAAGCCTAGTTCTCTGGGGTCGACTGGAACCCTTCGCCCAACACAGTGCTGGCGTCTATCATCTTGTTGCCGAGGGGCGTACGACCCACCCCTTGGGGGAGGAGTGGGCACTCGACGCCGATCATCGCGATTGAATCGGTCATCATACTGATCACGCCGACCTCCACGTCCCTCACGCCGCGCGGGCGATCTTGGGCTATGGGCCGACTGGACTGTATTCGCAGCGACAGATCTACTGTGAATCCGGTTTCGCGACTGTGATACAGTTGAATTCTGATCTCCTTCTGCCCGTAGCAAATCTCTGCTCTGCATCAAGCCTCTGCCGGCCTCTGACTGGGAGGGATGAATCGACTCTGCTATTCGGGCTGCAGCCGCTAAATTTTGAATCGGAGTTCGATATACGAGTCGATGGGGAAAGAGTTGGCGTCGACCGAGTCTGGAACTTCGTTCTGCGCAAGGCGCTCGTCGAGTGCTCGCTGGAGGTTCTCGGTCGAGTCGCTCAACCAAGTTAATAAACGCGTCCTCCAAGGCACAAGCCTCGGGGGTTTCTCCTATGATAGGAGTACGCAAAGCATCCATGTTCCGGCGGCGAAGATCTTCCCTTTGCAGGGAAGTGAGTGGCTCGGGTGGATATTCCTCGTGGACCTGTGCCGGGTCGCCTCCGCCGTCCCCTCCGTCGGCACGGGGGAAGCCGGGAGGACTACGTGGTCCATTGACCATTAGGACCTCCGCCGCTGGATCACTGCTGTCGCACTCGAATGCAGTCTCTACGGAGCCAGTCGACAGATCGAACAGGCCGTAGAGAGATTCTTCGGGCTCGATCGCCGTGACTTGGGGGGTGGCCGACTGGAGGGCCGCTGCGTACCTCACCCGCCGCTGAAGCCTCGACCGACCGGAGCGCTTGCGCTGGCGGTAGACAGGGAGGGAGGACCACGCAGGGGTCGACCGATATGGGGTCGACGATTGCTGCAACAGAATACCGCGGAAACATGCGCGAAAGTGTGTCGCCCCGTGGACTGGAAGCGCGTCGATGTCGAGTGGTGCCTCCTGGAGCCAAGAGGAGTCGTCGGCGATGAACGTAAGCGCGCCGAGACGGATCTCGCGGCCCTCAACCAAAACTCCGCCGGAAACCATGATGAAGGTGATCGGAACAATCACAACTGCTCCAATAAGTCGCTAAGACACCTGCCCCATGGTGGGCGCCAACTGTCGTGGTTCTAAGCCTGACAGTAGAATAGGGGGTAGGAATAGAGAGGCAAGATCCTAGCTTTGGAGTAGTTGTATACGCAAGGGATTTACGAGTTCAGGCCCTTCTCGGAGGAAGTAACAGCCCTACGTCTCGGAGCCCGGAGGCGGTCGACTGGATTATATGCGTATGAGTTATAGGGGTGCGAACCCTTTACACTGAGGAGGGGGGTGGCTTATATAGAGTCTGCCAGACCCCTCCGGCCCTCAATTATGCAGGGTTTAAAGTACATAAAGGTCTGGCATTACTGATAACGCCCTACATAAAGTTCTATCATGGCCATAAAGACTACTTAATAACAGACCGTTTGGGTGCAGAGTGGCCCTAGATCTCCTGGTGGTCGAGTGAGTCTTCATGGTCGAGTGTCTTCGAGTCCGTCGAGTGGAATCCTTCCAGGTCGCTGAAAGGCAGTTTCTCCTAGAGGTGTCCTTGGGGAGGGTACCTTGGACAGGTCCATGACCCTACCCTAGGTACATGGCTTCATCAGCGGCCACGTGGATGCCCATCTATCCTGGTTCGTGTAAGAACCGGGACTAAAGGGGGGAGGTATTAGTAACGACCCATTAGTCCCGGTTCGTGAACCGGGACTAAAGGCCCTTACGAACCGGGACAAATTCCCCGTTTTCTACTAGTGAGGGTTAGGCAGGACGAGGGCCCTGGGGGGGTAGCAATGCCACCCGAGCGTCGCATCGGGCCCTCATACATGCGGGGTGGTGTGGTGGCATGTCCGAAGAGGCGGCACGTGTCTCCGGGGTGTGCCCCCACAACTAGGGAAAAGCCTAGCAGCAGCGCGGGTTTTGGGTGTATCGATGGCGGGTGCCGTGCTACTAATACGGCGCCACAGCTAACTTGTAGCAGGAGCGCGTGTTGAAACATGCTACTGCTATACATGGTTAGCTGTAGCGTGTGTGGCAAACAGCGCTAGTGCTAATTAGCTGTAGCAGGTCTTATACCCCGCGCTACTGCTATTACTTTCAAAAACAAAAAAAAATCTCGATCCCGTGCGTGTTGTCAATGGGAGCAGTAGTTCGATCTAGCAATGATTGGTGTTGCCGGAGGCATGAACGGACAGCGGAAGACCAGATCCAGCAGTGGCTGTTGGAGAGGGCCCGTTTCTATGGCAGAGCCAGGCTGCGGCATGGGGCTCCTCTTCCCGACCATGCCGGATAGCTCCAGGTCATCCACGGCGACGACCTGCACAGGCATGGACATGGGACGGTGAGTCAAACCAGAGGGAGAGAGAGAAAAGGAAAACCGAGGGAGAGAGGAAGGTGATGTAGGGAGCGGCGGAGCTAGTCACCGGTGGTGAGGTGCTCCGGTGTGGTGGCGCGAGGCGGCGGCCTCCTAGACGTCGGTGGAAGACCAGCGAGATCCTAGACGCCGGGGGCGTGAGGCGGCGGCCTCTTTCGGCGCCATGGAGGAGGATGGGCGCATGGGCAAGAGGTCCATGTGAGAGCCTATGGAAAGTGAGAGGAGAGAGTGGTGGAAGAGAGGAGGGATTTGGGGGAGGAGATGGGGATTCGGTCGAGGATATGGCGACTTCGCCTACCTCGTACTTACTAGTAGCGAGGGGTATAAAATCGCGCTACTACTATCAACTTAGTAGTAGCGCGGGTTTATACCCCTCGCTATTACTATGGCATGTGCCGGGGGGCACGGTAGAGACCGCTTAGTAGTAGCGAGGGTTAAGAACCCGCGCTACTACTACCAACTTAGTAGTAGCGAGGGTTAAAACCCGCGCTATTGCTAATTAGCAATAGCGCTTCTTTTGTGCCGCGCTGCTGCTAAGATTCTGTGTATAAGGTTTTCCCTAGTAGTGCCCCCCTCACGGACGGCGCCGCCGCCGGCACCTGGAGGGGGCAAACGGACGCGCCGGGTCTACACGGAGGGGATCTTGCCGTGTGTCTGGTCCGAATGTTGCTCCAAAGTGTTCCTATGGACTGACCTAACACAATCGGGTGGATAGTTCCACTGGTCAAGACCAATCCGTGCAAAGTCAAAGGGCTAGATCCCGTGGTCTAACGCTACAGGGTTAGGCGGGACGGGGGCCCTGGGGGGTAGCAATGCCACCCGAACGTCGCACCGGGCCCTCATACATGCGGGGTGGTGTGGTGGCAAGTCCGAAGAGGCGGCACGCATCTCCGGGGTGTGCCCCCCTCACGGACGGCGCCGCTGTCGGCACCTGGAGGGGAGGAACAGACGCGTCGGGTCTACACGGAGGGGATCTTGCCGTGGGTCTGGCCCGGATGTTGCTCCAAAGTGTTCCTATGGACTAACCTAACACAACCGGGTGGATAGGTCCAGTGCTCAAAGCCCGTCCGTGCAAAGTCAAAGGGCTAGATCCCGTGGTCAAACGCTACAGGGTTAGGCGGGACGGGGGCCCTGGGGGGTAGCAATGCCACCCGAGCATCGCACCGGGCCCTCATACATGCGGGGTGGTGTGGTGGCATGTCCGAAGAGGTGGCACGCGTCTCCGAGGTGTGCCCCCCTCATGGACGGCGATGACACGGTAGTAGACGTTCTGCGGTAACGATGCGGCGTGAATATTATTAAATACTCGGAGCTCGATAAAATCATGAGTTTTTTACACGACGTGGGCACATGTGCCGTAGGACTAATGGTAATTTTTCATAATTGTTCGTGATGGAGTAGTATCTGAACAATTCCCTCTTACGCGGATTGCTCTTCGCGTGTCTCACGATGTGGCGTGACCTCGGCCCGGCTAGCATGCCGCCAAATCTTGCGTAGGCGGCCTCTCACAAGTCTGGAAGTGTTGTCGCTGGTGCAAACACCCGACACGCGTCTCCGGGGTGTGCCCTCCCCCCCCCTCACGGACGGCGCCGCCGCCGGCACCTGGACAGGGGAAACGGATGCGTCTAGTCTACACGGAGGGGATCTTGCCATGGGTTTGGCCCGGATGTTGCTCCAAAGTGTTCTTATGGACTGACCTAACACAACCGGGTGGATAGGTCCACTGCTCAAAGCCCATCCGTGCAAAGTCAAAGGGCTAGATCCCGTGGTCAAACACTACAGGGTTAGGCGGGACGGCGGCCCTGGGGGGTAGCAATGCCACCCGAGCGTCGCACCGGGCCCTCATACATGCGGGGTGGTGTGGTGGCATGTCCGAAGAGGCGGCACGCGTCTCCGGGGTGTGCCCCCTCAAGGACGGCGCCGCCGCCGGCACCTAGAGGGGGGAAACGGACGCGTCGGCTCTACACGGAGGGGATCTTGCCGTGGGTCTGGACCGGATGTTGCTTTCAAGTGTTCGTATGGGCTGACCTAACACAACCGGGTGGATAGGTCCACTGCTCAAAGCCCGTCCGTGCAAAGTCAAAGGGCTAGATCCCGTGGTCAAACGCTACAGGGTTAGGCGGGACGGGGGCCCTAGGGGTAGCAATGCCACTCGAGCGTCGCACCGGGCCCTCATACATGCGGGGTGGTGTGGTGGCATGTCCGAAGAGGCGGCACGCGTCTCCGGGGTGCCCCCCTCATGGACGGCGCCGCCGCCGGCACCTGGTGGGGGCAAACGGACGCGTCGGGTCTACATGGAGGGTATCTTGCCGTGGGTCTGGCCCGGATGTTGCTCCAAAGTGTTCCTATGGGATGACCTAACACAACCGGGTGGATAGGTCCACTGCTCAAAGCCCGTCCATGCAAAGTCAAAGGGCTAGATCCCGTGGTCAAACGCTACAGGGTTAGGCGGGACGGGGGGCCTGGAGGGGGTAACAATGCCACCCGAGCGTCGTACCGGGCCCTCATACATGCGGGGTGGTGTGGTGGCATGTCCGAAGAGGCGGCACACATCTCCGGGGTTTGGCCCCCTCCAAGTGACGGCGGCACTACCTTGCGTGCAAGGGGCACACCGCGGAGCCCCAAGACGGGCGTCTACGCATGCCTGAACACTTTCACATATGCATCGAGACCTGTGCGATGTTTCGGTGACATAGCTACACCCCGAATCTTCCCACTAACCAGATTCCCTCCGTGTCGACCGTCCCCCCCCCGTGACATTGCGACAGCGACGTTCGTAACGAGGGGCAATCGATATATCATAGGGGTATATTTTTTTAGATAAAGCATAATTATCTTATGAAAAAACAAAAAATAATATAAAGTAAAAATAAAAAAATAAAAATAAATTAAATATATGCCGACAGTAATGCCGTCGGCATAGATACGCACACGGAGGTGCAGTCCCACGGATCGGTGACGTGGCATCGCACACAGATCGATGACGTGGCAGAGGGGCATGGGCTAGGCCTATGCCGACGGCTATGCCGTAGGCATACCTCTGCCGTAGATAGTATAAAGTAAAATAAAAAATAAAAATAAGACAGACGTATGCCGACGGAAACACCATCGGCATAGCTTCGCACACGGAGGTGCAGTCCCACGGATCGGTGACGTGGCATCGCACACAAATTGATGGCATGGCAGAGGGGCATAGGCCAGGCCTATGCTGACGGATATACCGTAGGCATATCGCTACCATAGATATGCCGACGGCCGCCGTTACCTCCCGTCGGCGTAGTTTCAACGCCGTCAAATGGTCAACGCTGACCAAGTATGTGGGCCCGTGCTATGCCGACGGTCTGGCCTATGCCGACGGTCCCCGTAGGCGTATATCTAGCTGTCCCGACGACCTCGTCTATGCCGACGGCCCCGTCGGCATAGGTAGACGTATGCCGACGGCTTTTCTATGTCTACGGCCTGTCCTAGGCCGTCGGTATAGGTCTATCTATGCCAATGGTGGCCGTCGGCATAGATCGGGCCGTCGGCGTAAGCAGTTATTCTGGTAGTGCCAATTCTCAGAATGCTACACGTTCAGTGCATGGCTTAAAATTGCAGCCTCCAACTTGAACATATACAGAATTTGCATGTCAAAAGAGGGGAGGTTGATGGCTATAAAAATCGGAGCTTCGGAGTGGTCTTCACACCCCGTTCGCTAAACTCTTTGTATAGTTGCCACTGAAATCCTCTTTCCAAATTCAAGGACATCAAGCATCCCATCCTCAACTGATTACGCTTTATGCAGGTTGGGACTTTTGCTCTGGGCAGACAGTTAAAGCAGGGGTCATGGCTACCATATGCAGCCTATATTGTACAAGAAACTTATCCTGTTGAAGTGTTGATACTGTCAAGGATAGTATTGTTGCCATGCAGACTAAAAAAATCTTTTCCAGTGCATGTAGTTGGCCTCCTTTCTATGTATTTCTGAAACTGCAACTTTTTTTCTTACTTTTAAATCAAGAATTGGTGTATAACAAAAAGTGCTTTCATTATTTTTCTAAAGAAAATTGTAATTGATATTTTTATAAAGGAAGCATGAAGAAGTTGAGAACAACACATAAACTTCAGATTAACACTCCAAAAGCAGATTACTATTGATTGACGACTTTGAAATAGCTTAACTTTATCTAAGAAGGTCACTGGATTCGAGGGGTCATAGCGCGGACACATTAAAGACGATTTTGCTGCAAGTTTCTTTGGCCTTCTGTGGTAGGCAAATATTTTTAGTGGGCTACAGTTCATATGATTTCTTCAACTGTAACTCGAGTATTAGTCATATTTATTTTACTTTTTGTTATTCATGGCAACTACTCCCTCCGTTCGGAATTACTTGTCTCGAAAATGGATGTATCTAGAACTAAAATACATCTAGATACATCCATTTTCGCGACAAGTAATTCCGAACTGAGGGAGTATCAGTTTGTGCCTAGCAGATTGGTGAGATGACTCTCCACCTTAGACCATCGCCACGACCATAGGAGGGGGCTGCCTTTACTCCATGTCGCTCCACAACGGTGCGAGACACACTGAAGCATCCGCCATACCATCGGGGCCACTGCCTCAGTGCTAGATGCTAACCGGGAAACATTGGTGTTCCCCAAACTCATTAGCGTCGGATGTTGCCACTTGCGCCACGAATCTCCTCGTGTGATGGCCGCTGCCCTCGCCCCAAACATAAATACTTTTTGCGATGTAAGCGAGTGTCCTAGCTTGCACGCGCGGTGCCGACACCTGTAAAGATGCATCCTTTCCTTGTAATTATCAGCGGAAAGCAATCGTCGTTCGGGGATGCTGCATCCAGCAAGTGTGGATGAGACATGAGTGGCACCCACCATCATTACAAGGCCCCGTGATTACAAGTCGATGCATGGAGGGGCTTGTGAAAATGAGGTGCTATGGTGTGATGACCAAGCTCAACGCCTCACGTTAGACGTGTATAGATGGACAAAGTAACAACGTTGATGGTGGCAAACAGGAAAAGTGGACTTCAACAAAGTATCAAAAATTTAAAATAATGAGAAATTTGAAATAAAATGTTTAATAAATTAAAAAAGTTGTGGATTTAAAAAATGTTTGCGTCTTTGTAAAAAAAATGTTAGCTTATTCAAAAAATATTCGAAATATTGAAAGCAAATGCGTGCGAAATAAAAAATTCATGATTTTTAAAAAGTTTGTGTATTTTTTAATGAAATTGAAAAAAAAATTGCCAATTCAAAAAATGTTCAAGAATGGAAAAATATCCTTAAAATTTAAAGACTGTTCATGACTTACAAAATAGTTTATTCATTCATAAAATGTTCACAAATTCAAAAAATTGCCACTCGTTTCAAATATGTTCGTTAATTTCCAGAACAATGTCTGTGGATTCTAGAAATGTTCACTGATTCAAGAAGATGGTTTCAGAAAAATGTTCACAATTAAAAAATGTTTGCAAATCGTATAAAATGTTCACGAATTTAAGAAAGTTCTTAATTTTAAAATATATTTGAAAAATTGTAAAATTGTACATTAATTTAAAAACTGTTCACAATTGAAAATATGTTCACGATTTTTTTTCATTATTTCATGAAATCGAGAGTGATAGCGTACCTCGGTGATGCAGCAAATTGTGGTCATGACCATTGCATATTATGAAATATTTTTTCCCATTGCAACGCACGGGCCCTTTTCCTAGTTATGTCTGATTACTGTAGACTAGTCATCAACCCGTGCACCTGCACGGGCTAGGTATTTCTTTTGAAGTTCAAATATACATGAAATTTTGATATAGACATGGTCTATTCTTGCATGCAACTTTCATCTTTGTTTTCATGAATATATTAGTAAATTATTAAATTTGAGAAAATGACGAAATATTATTTATGGCATACCTATTTATATAATCTTTACTCGATCAACCTAAGTAATCTTTTGCCTTATTTGTTGGCTAAAGGTTGAAAAGAATTTAGTGCACTTCTTCATGCAACTTAATTATATGTACATTACATAAAGGTCTCGATGTTGAAAAGAAAAACTATATATCATCCATTGGGAAGCTTATGTGCATTAAATTATGTATTCATGCTCTTTCTTTTAGTTATGTTGTGATAATAAATAGGATGAAAATGATGCAGCGACACATCCCTACCCAATACTTACATCTTTCATACGTAGTAACTGAGACAAAAAACTGAGCGGATGGTTCCGCATTATGTGAAGATATATATAGTCCTGATATATGGCTTGTTTTTTCTTTTATATTGCAAATATATGTAAGTATTTTTAATCCGATCATATATCGCCCTAAAATATCGAACTATAGTGCCTAGAGGTTAACATGCTGAAGATAAGTCATGGAGTCTTGATGGATGCAAGGGGAATTCAAAAATGGCAGAGGAGAGCTTCCTTGTAAGCCTAGAGAAAGGTAGATACTGGATACTTTTCAAGTCACTTACTCCAAAGCCGTGTACAAATTTTGGCACTCAATCTCGAGTAATCTTGATATTTGTATAGCCCTGAGAACACAAACTCATTCACACATATGTGCGTGTATATGAAAATGTATAATTTAATTTACAAACTAAAGAAAAGATACACCAAAGTGAATATGAAAATGTATAGTGTATTAGCTTTTATGGTACAACATAGTAGAGCAACAGTAACATTTGTAGCAATTTCTTGTCGAGGCAATTGAGCAGGGTCAAAATTTGGATATCCACATTCGTATCAATATTTATGGTAGAACATAGTAGTTACCTCAATGAAGTTTTTCCTTTCAAATCCATCCAAATTTAGTCGACACTTTTTTCACAGGAAATGAACCTTTAATTTATCAGGCAGCGTGTATGTGTTATTTTGTTTATATACTAAATGCTTCTGTCCACTATTTAATTGTGAAATGGATTGATACTAACTATTGGTAAATGATATATAATAAACTTGAGCCAAGACATCAAGTTGTTTTAATTAGAAGAAGTACCGGTGCAGCTGTATTGCTGTTCTCTAGTCTCTAGCTACAGAAAAACTAATCCACCAGCAGGAATTATTGGCCTTGATTCCTCTCTTTATATTAAAAACATTTCCGAAGAAAAAGAAGTAGTTTGTTGCCAACTTCACTGTACTGTAACTAACAAAGACAAAGTCATACATACAGTCCAAGAAAAATCAAGAACATCAGAAATAACTAAGACTAACCGATCGCATTATATTAACCTCTTTAGCTTTGACGTTTCTTAAGATCCCATTGCATTACAATGCATAGCAATTTGGTCATCGCAAGAAGAACTAACAAATCCCTTACAGATTGTTTTTTTAATAAAAACAGGAGATTGATTTTGGTGCCGCTGAAACTCAGCTTTTTTTCATATACTAATGCAAAGCTAGATAGTCACGCTGAGAAAAAAGGGAAGCAAAATTATTTAGATGTATGTTACTCGAATATGCACTAACCTGATATTGCTGTACCTATTTCTAGCATCGCCAGTCAGCTGCGGTTGGTCATTGCGACAACCTGCCATTGCAGCACTACCCTGTAGCCTGTCGCCGCACTGCCCTGCGCTGCTAGTCGCCGTCTAGTTCCCTGCCAGTAGTCGCCTGGTGATCAGCAATGCAAGCCCTGTGTCTGCACGCCCGCATAGCTGATGGAGGACGTGCCGTGGTCATGCAATTTTCATCTTCACCTCCGATGGTTTCATTTACACGATGAAATTATTAGATGCTAGATTGCAGAGCAAAGTTGTAGAGTATTAATAACATGGAATCTCCATATATGACTGCTATAACATACTCGCCATTGGGTAAACCTAAGTTCAACACCTACCATCATATATAGTTATTCACTTCTATTCTTTTATGATTTAGCACACATCCACTCGACAGCCCCAAACTGGGTAAAAGCAACAAATTTTAATCATAATTTATCTGGAAATATAATGTTTAGCAACAGCAAGCAGGAGCATGTTTCGGCTGCACTATGGCCTAAAAGCATCTTATCAGATTTAAGTACAGTAAAATAGTTACAAAAAGATCGAGGGCATTCGTGCTTACCCAATTGGTAGCCCATCTCCATGTATTTCATTCACCTTTGTAGAAATTTGTTCAGACTCTAGCAGTACTCGAGGCAAAACACAAATCAATAGGAAAGCAAAAGAAACAACAATTCTTTAAAATTGCACTGGATGCAAGATGGATCAGAAGATGGATGATGCATCCTGGGTGGATTCTCACAACAAATTTAGTAGGCAGAACCCTGTAGGGCGTAGCTAAGAGAACATACTAACCCACCATGGAAGGCTGAGGAGCACGTATTAAGACTTGTAAACGGGGGACTTGGGAGCGGGATTTGACATCAAGCCGCCGCTGCGGCGTTGTGCTGAAGAAACAGGAGGAAGCGGGTCAGTGTTCCGTGGAAGCAGACATGCATCTCATGGAGATCTCAAGCCGCACCTGATGCTATTGAATGCCCTCGCCAACGCCCTTCTCCCAGCTCTGGGTCATTAGATCCCCACCGCAGCCGCCATCCAAGAAGCCAAAGCCGGATGCAGGCTCCCCATTGAAGAACGCTCCTGTCGGATGCGGTGCAGAGTTTGCCAGCCTCCTGCCAGAGCTATGCATGAGGTGGCCACTTGAGAAACAGCAAGCGTCATGGATTAGGGCTGAGATCTGAAGGAAGGAGATGATCGTGGAAAGCTTGGCCAGATTTGTTTTTTTTTTTTGCAGGTTAATTGCTGCGTAGAGGAAGGCGCCTATGAGGGAGTTTTCTTTTTTTTGCCAAGAGTCTCCGACGTGGGACACCAGGCTAGGACTCCGTGAGGAAACGGTATTGTGCTGAAGAAACAGGAGGAAGCGGGCCAGCATTCCGTGGAAGCAGACATGCATCTCATGGAGGTCTCAAGCCGCACCTGATGCTATTGAACGCCCGCGTCAACGCCCTTCTCCCAGCTCTGGGTCGTTAGATCCCCACCGCAGCCGCCATCCAAGAAGCCAAAGCCGGATGCAGGCTCCCCATTGAAGAACGCTCCTGTCGGATGCGGTGCAGAGTTTGCCAGCCTCCTGCCAGAGCTATGCATGGGGTGGCCACTTGAGAAACAGCAAGCGTCATGGATTAGGGCTGAGATCTGAAGGAAGGAGATGATCGTGGAAAGCTTGGCCAGATTTGTTTTGTTTTTTTTTTTTGCAGGTTAATTGCTGCTTAGAGGAAGGGGCCTATGAGGGAGTTTTTTTTTTTTGCCAAGAGTCTCCCACGTGGGACATCAGGCTAGGACTCCGTGAGGGAAATTATCTTACGGCTGTAGATAGCCAATACAACGATCTGACGGACAATTTGCTTAGTTTTGAGGATTAACGTGGAGACTCATATGGTGCTTTCAATTAGTAAATATAAGATATAAGATATAAGATTGTAGGTTGTTGGCCTGCGTGCATGTTACTTGTGTTTCTGGTTGTTGTGCAACCCGTACTTTTGATTATGGTGTGCTTGTCACAACTTATAGTGTTGTGAACTCGTTGGTTGGCTTTATTTGTAAAGTTGGGCTTTACTCTTTTCTCTAAAAAAATATACATTTATCACATTTTTTACCTGTTGTCGGTGGAAAGCATTGTATTTCGCACTGTTACCCAGCAGTCACTAAACAGATTGAAACACTTCTGTTTGGCCAAAACGCAAGGATCGCAGAGATACTCAGCGACTAGCTCTAATGAAAACTCTAACCGATCCCCTATCGGTGTTACAGGAGTAAAATCTCGATTTAACTCCTCTAACCATCACCTAGCAGATCCCCTAAACCGAATAGAGGAGGATAATTTTTACTCCGCCTCCTATCCGGCGCCAAAATATAATCGGGCGCTACCGCTCGGAGGAAAAAACCAGCCTCTCTCGCGCCTCTCCCCCCACCACAGCCTCTTCACCGACGTACCTCCCGGTGACCGTCCGCCAGCCCCACCACTACCTCATTGCCTCCCGTGGCCCTCTCCGTCCTTCTGCCCAACTCCGAGCCCATTGAGGCCCTCGCTGTCACTGGAATCAAGGTGAAACGCCGCCGTTGTTGCCATAGCCGATTCGTCGGATTGCTTAGAATCTTCTTCCTCTTTGGTGATCACCGCATCTAACCTTGCTTGGGCACCACTGCAGGTCATTCCCACACATCACCGGCCGCTGGTTTGGCCTAAACGACGCTGGCCGGCCAGTGCATCACCACCGCCTTGCAAGTGTTTGACGGTTTGCCTAGGCGAGTTTTTTATTTTGTTTCATTTTGAATTGAGCCATTTGAATTGAAGATGAAGAGGTTGAGGGAGATGGTCTTCGAGGACTCATCGTCATCTGAAGAGGAAGATGACGATGGAGACTTTGAAACCATTCTTGGCATGATTTTCAATGATGATATTCGGCGGCCTAGGAGAGGATCGTAGTTTGGCGTCATACAAATCAACCTTGATAGAGCGGAAGGCCATGCCAAGATCATGATAGACTACTTTGATCCAAATCCAACCTATCCGGAGAAATCGGATGCACACGAGTCTTTTTCTGACCATTGCAAAAGTCATGAGAAGTATGTTGAGTGTTCCAAGCTTCGAAGAAATGCATGTGGAGAGATAAGTGCAAGCCCTCTGATGAAGTGCATTGTGGCTCTTTGAGTTTTGGCATATGGGTGTTCGGTCGATGCAATTGACGACTATGTTCGTGTTGGTGAAGACACAATCTTGGAGGTCATTCGAAGGTTCACTAAAGTAGTGATCGATGTTCACTAGTAGAAAACAGGGTATACGTCCGGGCCAGATAAGCCCATTAGTCCCGGTTGGCTCAAGAACCAGTACCAGTGGGCCCATTGGTCCCGGTTCGTGAGGCCAGGGGCCTGCCGGGCCTCGTGGGGCCATTGGTCCCGGTTCGTCTGGCCCCTTTGGTCCCGGTTGGCGGCAAGCACCGGGACCAATAGGCCCCGCTCCTGGCCCAACACCACTGGTACCGGTTTGTCGCCTGAACCGGCACCAAAGCGTCATCTTTTGGGAGAGGGCAATCCTGCCAGGGGAGAGGGCAAAAAGAATTTTCATAAAATAAATAAATAAAGCAAAATAAAATAAAATAAGTAGAAACAAAATAAAATAAATAATTAGAAACAGAAAAAACTTTAATAAATAAGTAGAAACAAAATAGACTTCAATAATGTAAAATAAATAAATTATAATAAAATATAAAACCTCTAGTATTATTGAAACTAAAATTATATCTCGAATGCTTTTTGTAACAGACGAGTTTCCCTATCAAACCCTGATATCTCAAATGTTGCATTTTGAACACACAAGAAGTCCGGAGTTGTAATAAGTTATTAAAAAAAGACGCAATGCTCACCTGCACGTTTGCTTAGCTTCAGGCCTTGAGGAAATCGTGTAGACTGCACGGAGCTATCTGTAGTTTTTGTCCGAAACCCTGATAGCTCCGTGCAGTCTACACCAGTTCCTCAAGGCTTGAAGCTAAGCAACGTGTAGGTGAGCACTGCGCCTCTCCTTCATCGTCTCTGCACTCAGGAGTTATAAACCGCTGCGAGTGCCTCTCGCTTGGCGAGGTGGGACTAAAAAATAGCTACAGAAAGAATCAACTAAAAAACTCTTTTACCGGTTCATGCCACGAACCGGTACTAAAGGTGCTCGTGGAGCCCCAGCCTTAGAACCGGTACCAAATAAAATGCCTTTGTAACAGCCTTAGAACTTGTACTAAAGGAATCAACTAAGAAACTTTTATAAACCTCTAGTATTATTGAAACTAAAATTATATAAAATTTAAGCAACTAAAAAGCAAAAGGAATTTTCATAAAATAAATAAAAAAGCAAAAAAGAAAACAAAAAGAAAATATTTTTTTGAAAGTAGAAAAGAAAATAAAAAATAATAAATACAAAAAGAAAGCATAAAATAAATATGTAGAAATAAAAGAAAATAAACTGTCATGAAATAAAATAAATAAACCTTAATAAAATAAATAAAAATAGCAAAAGTAAGTATTTTGTTGTAAGTAGAAAAAAAGTACCAAAGAAAACAAAAGAATGGGAAAAAAATGCCACCTACTGGGCCACCACGGCCTGAATACGACTAGAAACCAACCCATGGGCCAGGATTCAAGCCCGCAGATGGCCCAGTAGGCCCACAGGCAAGTACAGCATGTGTAGGCCCGAAAGCCTGCATTTCAGAGGAGCTCGAGATGGTAGCGGGAGTGGGGCTTATAAACCACTCTCGATCACCCTCAACTAGCGAGGTGGGACTAAACTTTCGTGCCGCGACGCGGCAGCGCAGGGCCTTTGGTCCCGATTGGTGGCACCAACCGGGACTAAAGGGGTGCATTGGTCTCGGTTTGTGCTACGAACTGGGACCAATGCCCACCCTTTAGTCCCGGTTGGTGCCGCCAACCGGGACCAAAGGCCCTGTGCTTCTCGCCCTTTGGGCTGCTGAAAATAGACCTTTGGTCCCGGTTGATGGCACCAACCGAGACTAAAGGGGCTTATTGGTCCCGGTTGGTGCCACAAACCAGGACCAATGCTCTTGGTATATAAGTAGCACTTTAGAATTTTGCAGAGTTCATCACCCGTTGCCCCCGACGACGCCGAGCAGATCGACGCCGCCAGGCTGCCCCATCGCCGTCCGCCACCCCCGCTGTCGCCGTCACCCGCACCCCTGCCCCAGCCCGCCCCAGCCATCCTCGTCGCTCTCATCGCCGTCGCCGTCGCCCAAGCCCCTGCCCCCGCCCGCCCCCGCCATTGTCGTCGCTCACGTCACTGTCGCCATCGCCCGCGCCCGCCCTGCCCTCCCCATCGCCGCCGCTTGCTCGTCCGCCACCGCCTTCCCTTTTTGATATATATGATGTTTTTTTCAGATTATGTGCATATGTGTGATGATATGTATGTGTATATGATTTTATGTCCTTTTTCAGATTTTTTGTCCATATATATGATGATTTTTTTGGCTTTTTTGTAAAAATGTATATGTGTATTCATATATGCAAAATTTAGAAGGAAGAGAAGGAAGAAGGAAGAAGAAGAAAAATTTTTATATATGAAAAAGTTATATTTTTAGAAAAAAATTATACATGTAGCTAGGAAGAAGGAAGAAGGAAGAAGGAGAAGAAGAGGAGTGGAAGAAGAGGGGAAATAAATAAGAATAGGAAAAAAAGAGGAGAAGAAGAAAGGAATAGAAGAGAAGAAGAAAAAATAGAGTAATTTCTTTTTTTTCACCTCTATTCCTTTCTTCTTCTCCTTTTTTTTTCTTTTCTTTGTCTTTATCGGGTATGTCGTTGTCGATATACCACCTCCCCGATAACTTCGACATGAGGGGGGGGGTCGATATACCCCCTCCCCGATAACTTCGACATGAGGAGGAATAGGGGTCGAGGGGTCGAGGGTTCGAGGGTCGTTGAGGGTTCGAGGGTTTTAGGGTTCTAGGGTCGAGGGTTCAAGGGTTCTGGGGTTCTAGGGTCGAGGTTTCTAGGAATATGCAAAAGTTAGAATTTTTAATGTTCATAGAATTTTTTGGTGATATTATTGTCGAATATGCAAACGTTTGTATGTTCATATGTAAAGAATATGTCAATTTTTTTGTAGTTAGATGATGATGATGATATATGAAAACTTGGTCAATTTTTTCTGTTGTAATTTTGTCCGATGAATGTTTTCTCTCGGGAATTCAACATATATTTAACATGAGGGGGGGGGGTCGATACCCCCTTCCCGATAACTTCGACATGAGGGGGGTCGATATACCCCCTCCCCGATAGCATTTTTTTTCCATGTATGTATGTCGTCATTGTTGATATACCCCCTCCTTTTACCAAGTTAAAAGAGAGTTGTCGTCGAGGCCACCCCGAACCCTTTAAGCGTTGCCGTGGCCACCCCAAACCCTAGAGAAGCGTCGAGGCCATTAATTAATATAATTCCTTGTTGTGAATAGCTATAGCTAGGTCTACGTTTGCCACTAATATATCCATCTGTCATGTTTGTATAATAATTGCCATGTTGTAATATTTGCAGAAACTATGGAGCACGGCCGATACGAGGAAGCGGAAGGGGTGTTGGGGGACATAATCGTAGCCGGAGCTGATGTCATGTCGTATCTCAACGAAAGCGATGGTCTGGAAGGAGAGGGTGAAGAAGCAGGCTACGGTCCTCGAACAACGGAGGAGACCGTGACCGGTGACCGCTCGCCGGTGCAAGAAGGAGGCTGTGATGACGGCTCTAGTGACCAAACAACGTCCGGCCAGGTATATATATTAATTAAGCCTGTGCTGACTATATCTAATTGATGCATTCATTCTTTTGGTATCTACACATATTAACTCTCGTCTTTCTTCTAATTTCTAGCCCTCCGGATTGAGCACAACTTCGGAAAAGAGACGAGGCCCAAATAAAAAGTTGCAATCAGATGAAAGGTTCACGATCACAGCAATCGCGCGCGATGGCCAACCGATTGAACCCCTTCGGACCAAGAAGGTATTTACTGCTCAGTGCGGGGTTCTTGTTAGGGACATGATCCCGATCAGCATAGAGCAATGGAATCAGCCTAAGGATGAAGAGCTTCAAGTTTCTTTTGTCGAAGATAGACAGAAAGATGATCTTTGGAAAGCGCTAAAGGTAAATTTCACCCTACCAGAAGAGGACGATCCGGAGAATCGAGTCAAAGAGCCATTGATCAAGTCCTTTGCTCTCAGGAAGATGGCAGATCTATTCAAGAAGTGGAAGAATGACCTGAAAGCAAAGTTTGTCGACCAAAAAAAGACACCAGAATTCATCGGCCGGTACGAGAAGCTCAGAGATCAATGGTACGCATTTGTGGCGAAAAAAAAACGGAGAGGAGTAAGAAGATGTCAGCCATAAACAAGATAAATGCTGCGAAGAAGGAGCATCACCATCGCACAGGGTCAGGTGGCTACCTCAAAGCCCGGCCGTTGTGGGACAAGGCTGAGAACGACCTGCTTGATAAAGGGGTCGAACCAGAGACATTGAACTGGCCAGACCATGGCCGGACTTGGTTCTTCGGGGTTGGCGGAACCTTGGACCCTGTAACAGGGAAGTGCGTTTGGACGAGGGAGCAACTGTGAATACCCCTCAAGAAGCTCCGCCTCCTCCTCCTCCTCCGGCGAGTTAGGGCACTCCGCCTCCTCCTCCATCTGCTCCTCCGGCGAGTGATCAGGGCAATCCGCCTCCTTCTCCGACACGTGGCGGCACTCCACCTCCTTCTTCGCCTGCGCTGACGCGCCCGACCAGCCAGCCTCCTCCTTCTCCGCCTCGTCAGCAAGGGAGGAAGAGACCCGCCGCCGCTCCGGCTGCTCCGGTGCATCGCAGTCCTTCTCCTCCGCCTCGTAAGCAACTAAAGAAGAAAGCCGCAGCTGCTCGTCCTGCTCCGGCGTCTAGCAGTACAGGCGGGAGGCAATACAGATTTGGTCCATCTCTCAAGACTCCAAAGAAGTTACCATACGAGAGGACCGAGAAGGAAAACGATGAGATCTGTCAAGCCCAAGTGAGGGACTACTTCGCAACGCAAAGAGCTAAGAGACATCCACCTCCGGAGGAGAAGATAGATCCGGTTAAAGTGAAGCGCACTTTGGATGATCTGCAGCGACCACCACCGTCTCCGCCAAAAACCAACTATGAGCGCATTACTGAAAAGACATATAAGGAGGCGAAGCGGTCGAGAAGTACTTGCAGTGACAAACTGGAAAAAAATTTCCCCAGCTCGGTGAACAAGCAAACCAATCGTGCCCCCCGCTCAAGGTGTCTAGCGATATCATCGCTAATCATCTGGGGGTCTTGCCCGGTACTAATCCTGGAGATTACGACGATGCACATTATGATATAATGGAGCCGGACTTATTCAAATACGAGTACGGGAAGCCTCTCGTCAAAGATGGAACTACTCTAATAACGATGATGCGAAGATTCCATGATTGGTACATGAAAACCTGCAGAAAGGCGTTGTCAACTGGGAATAAAATCGGTACTTTGACGCTGAAAGTTAAAGAGGATGTGCACGACCTTGTTGGAATTGAGGAGTTTTTGTTCCATTTGAGGAGTTATTCCACTTTTTCAATATAGAGGCCCTCGGTAAATTAACGGTCACTTGCTACTGTCTGTAAGTACTACTTCTGTCATTAAGTCTCTATATATAGCTCAGCTATTTCATTGCATGTTTATATAATTATCCTCACTATATTATGCAGATTGAAGATCGTCGAATGCAGACAAAAGATACAATACTCTTTTCTTACAACTTCAAGTGAGTGTTACTGTCCTGTGCATATTCGGTTTCCCTAAATTATTACTGTTATAGTAATTAATGTAATTGATGAGTTATGCATGTGTGCGCAGCTTCCACTATATTCTCCTAGAGATTAAGCTTGAGAAGGGACTAGTAAACGTCTTAGACTCGAGACGAAAAGATCCCAAGGAGTATGCGGCCATGTCTAAGATGCTCGAGAAGTAAGTTGATTCGATCATTATTGCACTATATCAGCAACTTTGTTCAATTCACGATATCAAGTAATTGTTTTCTTTGTCTTGCAGGGTTTGGAAAGTATTCACCGCACAACTTACTTCATTGCCGCGGGATCTAGTATGGAAATACCTGAAAGTAAGTACTACTAGCTAGCTAGCTAGTTCCGCGCATCTCCCGTTGATTCTAATTAACTACTATCATCAATGCCATTTATAATGCTTCATTATCAGTTTGATTGACCTCTATTTCTCGTAAAGTGCTTGTGGCAGGAAGGCGGGAATAATTACTATGGATACTACGTCTCCGAGTTCATCTACAACGCGACGGCCAAGAATAGGCGGGGCTACTCAAAAAGACAATCATTTCTGTTGAGTTGTGAAGTGCGTAAGCAAAAATATTCACAAGTTTATTTTATTACCATCATTTCTGTTGAGTTTCATTCATATATATGTATTGACCCCCTTATTCAAATTAGATGTGGCAGATGCGGGATGAACTCCTACCAGCAAATCGCATGCGAGCAATTTAAGAGGAATTGGCTGGATTCTTTTTTGACCACGTCATCAATAAAGCCGGAGAATACCACCATGCATCTGGAAGTTGAGTTCATATGTTAGGGCATTGTAAGAGATCTTACACATTATATATATAGCCAGTAGCGTCGGTAAGATATACGAAAACTTGTTGTTCGACCAATCTCTCGGAGAAGGGGAGGTCGATCACTTCTGTATATGTTCATGATGATCTTCTGTATACTTAATAGTTTCCTTCATTTGCTTACTAGCTAGCTAGCGTGTCGAGTCCTCTCTATACGTAGCATCGACCAAGCACGGAGATAAGAGAGGACACTTCTCTAGCTAATACAATATATGAAACCCCGTAAATTAACCCTACAAAATCCCCCAACCCCCCCCCCCCTCAAAAAAAACAAAAAGCCAAGCCACTGAAATGCTGACGCGTGGAAGTCTTTTGGTCCCGGTTGGTGGCACCAACCGGGACAAATGGCCCCCTGCCGGGGCAAGCGGTAGCGTCCACGTGGAGTCCCCATCTTTCCCGGTTCCTGGGCGAACCGGGACTAAAGGGTCGGGACTTTAGTGACGACCTTTTAGTCCCGATTCGTGAACCGGGACCAATAGCCCTCACGAACCAGGACGAATGAGGGGTTTTCTACTAGTGGTGTTGGACCGCGTTACGTGAGGGCACCCAACGAGGAAGACACCCAAAGGCTGATGACAGAGAGTAAAGCAAGAGGATGGACAGGGATGCTTTGATCACTTGATTGAATGCAGTAGACATGGAAGAATTATCCTGCAGGGTGGAAGGTTCAATACAGAGGCCACCACAATAATTCGATGATCATTCTTGAGGCAATTGCAACAAAGCATCTTTGGATATGGCATTCATTCTTTAGGTTGTCTGGCTCTCACAATGACTTGAATGTGTTGTTGAGATCACCAATGTTTTCTAGGCTTATTATAGGAGATGCTCCTGCTTGCAACTATTCGGTCAATGGGCACAACTACTCGCTGGATTACTACCTTGTGGATGGCATCTATCCCCCATGGGCGACATTAGTCAAAACAATTCCGTGTCCAAAAGGTAACAAAAATATTTACTCTACCCAATTTCAAGAAGCGGCTACGAAAGATGTGGAGCTAGCACTAGTAGAAAACATGGCTTTCGTTCGGGCCAGATATGCCCTTTAGTCCTGGTTCAGTCATGAACTGGTACCCATGGGGGCATTGGCCCCGGTTCGTGCTGCTAAAGGCATTAGTGTCAGTTCATGTGAGCCCATTAGTCCCAGTTTGAGACACGAACCGGGACTAAAGGGTGCGATGCCCTTTACTCCCGGTTCGTATCTCAAACCGGGACTAAAGATTAGACCTTTAGTCCCGGTTTGAGGCACGAACCGGGACTAAAGGGTGCAACGCCGCCCTTTAGTCCTGGTTCGTGTCTCAAACCGGGACTAAAGGCCCCATTTCCAAACTCGACCCCCCCCCCCCGCCCCCCCGCGGATCACCTTTTCAGTTTTGTAAAAAGCAAAAGAAAATGATAAAAACTTCAAAAGATTAAAATCCTTCGAGATGTAGTAATGTTAATACATCTATTAGTTAGGAAAATTAAAAACCTTAAATTTGGACATGTTTTGCAAAAAAGTATTATGAAAAAGTAAAACGGCCATATCTTCTGCATACGATGTCGAAAAAACGCATAATATATCAAAAAATCAGCACGAAAATCCGCATCCCATTTTTAGGCCATAGGCCTGTTTGCAAATTCTTAGAATCCTCAAATTCTAAAAGGAAAAAAAGTTATGCTCAAATTTTAGTTTTTTTTATTTTGGTTAAATCTGGTCAAACTATGGTCAAACTACTTATTCAAGAAGTATTAGTGGTACTAAATAATTATTCAAGAATATTAGTGTTACTAAATAATTATTTTAGTATTTTGAATTTTGGTCAAATCTGGTCAAATTGTGGTCAAACTACTTATTCAAGAAATATTAGTGTTACTAAATAGCTATTGTTTTTTAGAATAATAGTTTCAAACTCAAACAGTGAAACGTGTGACTCCATGCTCAAGCTAAACTCCTGAGGGTTAATAGGATTGGCATCTTACTATTGTTAGGAAAACAATAAGTGCAAACTTAGAAACGAGGGGGAATAGAACCCGGAAGTTAAGCGTGCTCGGGCTGGAGTAGTGAGAACATGGGTGATCGGCCGGGAAGTTAGATGATTTGAAGTAATGAGGGGTATTAGAGATTAGAGCTTAAATTAAGCAGTGATGAGTGGTGATTAGAGATTAAATTGTAAAATAATTCAGAAATTTGAAAATCGAGAAAAAAATTTAAAAAAATCATTTAAAAAAAAAAACCTTTACCAACCGGGAGTAAAGGTGAAGCTCCAGACAGCGGCCACGTGGAGGGCCTTTAGTCTCGGTTCGTATAAGAACCACGACTAAAGGGGGGGGGGCTTTAGTGCCGACCCTTTAGTCCCGGTTCCAGAACCGGGACAAATGGGTCTTTTTCTACTAGTGTAGAGCCTTCGGTGTGCTTCAGAAGCACTTTGCAATTGCTCGTGGCCCTACCGAGTACTGGAACTCCAATATTCTATGGCAGATCATGACTTGTCGCATCATATTCCATAACATGATTATTGAAAATGAGAGGGATATGCCTGAGAATTTTTGGTACATCATCAACGAGACTCCTGTTGAGCCAGAGTATGATTCAAATAGAATCCAGGCATTTCTTGAAGGGCATTGCAGGATCGAGAACAGACAAGTTCATACTCAGTTCCAAGAAGATCTTATTGAGTATCACTGACAACTTCATAGTACTTTCTAGTTGTGCTTTCTCATGTTATTTCCTACATTTGAACTATTTTGTGTCTTTAAATTTGAATAATTCGGTTTGTAAACTTTGAATTTGGTTTTGTAACTCTATTCATGATTTGCTTGAACCTTCATATTATCGAAAAAGGCTTTCGCCCCGCTTTATATATAAAGCAAACCGCCCAAGTCAAACATATTTATGTTTAGCTTTTGCATTATGTAGTTGGAATGTAAACCAAAAATGAATAAGTTAGAAAAATAAAATTACACTCCGTTATATTTAGAAGATCGGCTAGGTCAGGCCAATACTTCGTAGAGTAAAAATATTTCACTAAGCTTTATTCGGACGGATCCTCTATTTTATGGGGATCGGCTAGACTTGCCTAAAAGGATTGAAGGAGCCGAGGAAGGGCGACCCGGTCTACAATCGCAGGCTTTGAGAGAAAACTGACAACGCGGGAGACGGACGGCGCTGAACACGACGTTGTGACGGTGGTTGACTTGCAGAGCCTCCACGGGAACAGCAGTCAAATGGAAACGGAAGGCTGCTTGCTATCTTCGAGGCGATCGAGGGCACCTGGCATCTGGAGCGCTGGCCAGACCGGAGATACCTCGTCTCCGCGGAGAAGACGGAGTCGAGCTTCGCGTCAAGAAACAAGGACAGAAGCGGGCACGGGTTTGCAGCAGACGCGCACGTTGCAGAGCTCCGGCGCCATGGGAACTCTGCGCACCACTGCTGATTCGGTCGACTGGGCACGCATCGAGCTGCTGGGCTGGGCCGCATCTTCTCCACGTGAAACTGGTGCATCCGTGACTCCGTGTACGTACGTACTCGGAACAGCTGGCGCCGGCATGAATCTATCGGTAGCGCTGCTTCCTCTTCATAAAAGCATGCAAAAGGGCTCGCTCACATTCACCATTCATCGCATCCATCCATACTCCACACTCCACAAGACCATAACAATGGCGCAAATAACCATGTCGGCGGTAGCTATAGCGGCAGCGGCACTACTACTCATGCCGCTGCTCACTTTAGCTGGACGACCAGCAGCAGCAATGGGTGATGAGACGAGCCCAGTCCCGACGCCGATGGGGATGCCCCCCTGCGTGCTGCGTCGTCAAGACAAGCGGTACCTATTCATTTTGTCATTTGAAAATTTATTGTTAGATTTATCACAAAAATGTATCAGTTTATCTATCTATATATACTCATATATCTAACCATAGTATCTATACACATATGGTAGAAAATAAATGACAGTGCTTATCTTTTCCAGCTGGAAGAGCGTCATTATTGGAGTTGCTTCTGGGACGGGCCTTGTACTTTTGGCTCTCATTGCATTCCTTGTTTTCAACAAATTTAAGTGTCAGAGGGCCCAATTGTTGGAAGGGAAGTACTTCCAGCGAAACCGTGGGCAATTGCTGCGACAATTGGCATCTCAAAGAGCTGATGTTTCAGAGAAAATGATCATGACCTTGCAAGAGCTAGAGAAGGCAACAAACAATTTTGATCATGGTCATGAAATTGGTAGTGGTGGGCATGGCACCGTGTATAAAGGGATTTTGTCAGACCTCCACGTTGTAGCTATTAAAAAACCAAAGATGGTATCTCAAAGGGAGATTGATGAGTTTATTAACGAGGCTGCTATCCTATCACAAATTAACCACAAGAATGTGGTAAAACTATATGGTTGTTGCTTTGACACGGAAGTCCCACTATTAGTCTACGAGTTTGTATCCAATGGAACTCTTCGTGATCATCTTCATGTTGAAGGACCGATATCATTATCATGGGATGACAGACTACGAATAGCAACAGAAACGGCTAGATCTCTAGCCTATCTTCACTCAGCAACTCTAATACCAATCATCCATGGAGATATCAAGCCTGCTAACATACTGCTGGATGATACCCTAACAACAAAGATAGCAGACTTTGGAGCTTCAAGATACATTCCATTGGACAAATCAGGGTTAACAACAATGGTGCAAGGCACACTAGGATATCTAGACCCAGTGTATTTGCACACAGGGCGCCTCACAGCAAAAAGTGATGTTTATAGCTTTGGGGTTATGCTTATAGAACTGATGACTAGAAAGAAGCCATTTGACTATATGGCTAGCGAAGACAATATCCTTGTGGAACATTTTGCTACCTTATTTGCAGAAGGCAATTTGTCACTTATATTAGATCCACAAGTTATGAATGAGGGTGGTAACCTAATTGAAGAAATCGCTGGAATTGCAGTAGCATGTGTAAAATTGAGGAGGAGGGAACGACCAACCATGAGAGAAGTGGAATTGAGATTGCAAGTCGCTCAATCATCTAAAGGATTTAAGGCGAATGTTAATACTGTAGTAGATTCTCCGTTACATAGAGATGAAAGAATGAAAGAGGGGTTGACTAGCAGACAATATAGTATGGAAGAAGAGTATATGTTATCTGCAAGATATCCGCGATAGTTCTGCTTACACAAGAATTGAGTGCAATTATCTTTCAGAGATTATGTGCACTTGGTTACCTTAATGAGAATATGCTCCTTAAACTTTTGAAAAATTAGCATAGTTTTTTTAGCTATTTAATCCTTTTTTTGCATTTACAGTAAACTCAAGGTCTGTTTTGGAGCTCATTCTAGTCTATTTGTTTAGCATGGAGGCTTTTTATACCTCATGTAACTAAACAATACTTGATAACTTTTCTTTAAACTATAAGATACTAGCTCTAGTTTGAGAATATAAAATTTGCATGGTCATTGGCTTCATGGGGTGCCTCCTGAGTAAAGCCTCGTTTCATTCACTGGAATAACAAAAAAAAATCACTGGAATAACAAAACAATTTAGGAAAAATCCATTTAAAATACGAGGAATATCTTTAACACGGAAAAACGCTTGCTTTAAGGGGAACTATAATTTACAGATGTGTAGCATGAGTTTCCCCAGTCTACTCGTGCGGCCCGAATCAGCTCACCTTGAAGTTCAAATAAATGGCTTCAGTTCCGATAAGGGTGCATAATTATGCGAACACTAAACATTCAACTTGTTTCATCACACGTTTGGTTGGAGCTAATCATTGGTATTAGGACTATCTTATGTTATTAACATGTGTGCATGTGGTGGTGGGCGTCTATGTTATACTCGATGACTAAAAAAGGACTTCATATGGCTGAGAAACAAAGAAGAATATAAAAATGAAAATAGACTGTGCAAAACGGTAACACAAAAGAATTTGTATTGGAACAGATGACACATATCTATTATGCAGAACGGTAACACAAGTTCACTAGAAAAAAGAGAATAGTTAGAAAATCCCACGAAAAACAAACGAGAGGAGAGATTTAGGACCATGGTTAACATTCAAATTTTTCAGTCTATCGTAATCCTTCTCTTGGCCAGCTTGCTTGTAGGCCTGCCTTTTTTTAACGGGATGGGCTGGCACACGCCCCTATGTAATGTAGCAGTAAGCAATCTGTTTTTTATATCTATTATTTTCTCATATGCTTATGGATCGACATTTTACACAAACTAAGAAATGACTACTGTTCATATAAGAAAAATAAAAGAAAAAAGACTGGAAGGACATCCGTATGAAGCCCTTTTTAATATCTAATATGTATGAAGTGACATAGATCTTCTAAAAATATGAAGTGAAATAAAAAAAACCTTAGACTGACACCACACGCCACATTCTGCAGACCGGAAAACCTTGATTTTTATTTTCTTATTTTCTAGAACAAAAGTACTCTAGATTGTCTAAAATCGTGAGCTCGTTGAAGAGCAAGAATATTCTTCCTCTTCTTCTTTTGAGAAAGAATCTTCTTCTTTTTTTGAGAATGAAGAAGAAGAAAACAATGGTCTAAAATATCTTAGTTGAATAAAAAACAAACTACAAAAGCCAATCAACAAAACAATAAGCAGATGAAAATGCACTTGAGTACATGTAAGAGCCTAAGAGGTAGGCTAGTCCAGTCACGCGGAACGATATGAATAAAAAATTGTGAGATGACCTAGTTGCATGGAGACATGGATTGTGTCCATCGATGCAGGGTTCTTATTTTATAGCCTATCCAATCAACATGCAGTAGGCATTACTAGAAACTATAGACTAATATCCCGGTAGGTGGTGTCAAAATATTTACGGCGTGGAGCGTAGGTGCGGCGGCACCATGGCTCCAAGCAACATTTTCGAAAACAAACCCTTTAAACTTTAACCTTACATAGTCATAGCTATAAGATCATCTGGATATTTACTTTAAGAAACTTACTCACATGTGTGACTGAAGCATCTGACCCAAGAATTTTCCTCCTCGTCAATCATTGAACAAAAAATCGTCACATGCTCTCTTGTGCGGATATCAAGTTGTGATTGGTCGCCATGCTCACTGGTTCAACCCCAGCGGTCTTGCAGCAAACTACTACAGTACACCGTCTCCACTCCTGAATCAACCAGCCCTCGACCTCCTGCTGCTACACAAAAGCCCCACCCCAGTATACCGTCGCCAGACTGCTACACTCGCCTCAACACAATGCTCTGCTACTTGCTATGGAATGCCAAACATGCCCTTTGCCATCCATGCCTAAAGTGACCCACGCACTTACCAACTACTCGCCCGCACCCTCATGGCCTCTCTCCTAGGTGTGTCTGTGTGCTCTGCCAGACGCCCTTGACTAGACTAGATGACACATCTACGTATACCATAGTCTGCATTCTTGATGTCGTTTATGTGGTCAATGTGGACACTGCTTGCTACAAAGCTCATTGCCATCAACACTAATTTTAAAGTTTTAGCATGTGACGATTGTTCTTGTTCTACTTCATTCTCCCTACACTTTCTTTTTTAGATATCACTAGCACATATGCCCGTGCGTTGCAACGGTAGAAATTTTTTTTTTTGAGAAGCAACGGAAGAGATAATTGATGCGTGCACCAAAAACGGTATGCACAGCAGTGGGGAGACAGAGTGAGGAGTTGTGGTCTTCTCGCGACTCATGTTTAGCCAGTGAGATCTTGATAGTGGTGGGGTTAGTTGGCGTGGCGACGACCAACCAACATACTGCATCACCGTATTCAAAACCTTTTTTGATTTTTTTCGAAATTTTCCAAAAATAAATTATATTTATGAATTGCAAAAAAAAATTAAAGCACGAACAATTTTTGAAATCCCAAAAAGATTTTCAAAAATTTCATTCATTTGGAAAAAGATGAACATTTTTTGAAATAGGGACATTTTTTTACAATTCACAAACATTTAATGAAAACATGAACCTTTGAAAAACAGTTTTTGAATTTGGAAACAATTTTTAAAAACATGAACATGTTTTGAACATTTATAATAATTTTTAAATGTGTTTATTTTAACCATGATCATTATTTTTAATTTGTGAACATTTCACTAAACAAGAATATTTATAGAATCTGGAACATATTTCAAAATCCAATTTTATTTTGAAAATCCCAAATTTTTTGGAGAACACAATTTGTTTTAGAAAAATGGAACATTTTCTAAAATGCAATTTTATTTTGAATATGTCGATTTTCTTTGGAAAACACAAATATTTTTTTAAAAAAATTGGATTGTTTTTGTAATTTTTAAAAATTTGATATTAGGACAAAAAATTCAAATTTCGAACATTTTTTAAAACAGGAACAAAATTTTGGAATTTGGAATTTTTTTTAATTGAAAACATAAATCGAGATTCTGATTTTGTTTAAATTTTGTATTTAAGAGAAAAAGTAAAAAATTCTAAAGTTTCCAGGGAAAAATTAAAAAAGAAATAGAGAAAGGAACAAAGAATAAAATAGAAATAAAACACAGAAAAAAAAAGGAAAACGGGCTGGCACAGCCTTGCGCTCTGTGCGAAGGTCAGACTATTTGTCGCCGCATGCGGTATATCCTGTTTTCCTAGCTATGTGTGCAGGGAAATAAGTTGACATTTTCCTATTTGTTAGCTATATCCAAATGGTTGACATATTGAGCACATGAATGCCTCGGCATTTTTTAATAGAAACTTCTTCAAAATATTGAAATGCCACAGCGCACAAGATAGCTTTGTATGCGCAATATCAAAGGCCAAATTGGCGAACGTGCCTACAAAATCATTGTGGTTTTATTCATACCCGTTTCACCTAACGTTGGAATGACTATTTTTTATGTTCTACATTTTGAATGAGAAAATACATATATCACATTTAGTGTTCGGTTACCAATTAAAACATTTAATTGGATTAGAGCAACTCCAACACGCCGACACATTTTGTCCGCACGCGTTCTTTAGGTTGAAACAGACAGAAATTGCGTCCCAAGGTGCCCACGCAAAATGGAAGGCCGTCCATTTATCATCCGCCCGTGACTCATTTTCGGCGCAAATCTGGGCGGGTTTGCGTCGGTGCAGACACTGCACGCACGCACGCAACGCCCGCCTTGTCCTTCCCCTGGCCCACCCATCGGTGGCATAACACCCATTATCCCCTTCCTTCCACATCCAAACACCTCCGGCCATGCCGCAGTCGCTGTCGCCGCCCACTTTCGGGCCCTGCCCCGCATCCACACACTTGCACCACCTCCACGCCACATTCGATGCCCTCTCTTGTCGGCCTTCGTGGCCTCTTTTTGACGCTGTTGTAGCACCTCTAGGCCCACGCCGCCACCCCTCCCCACCTCGCCTCCGCCGCCGCCTGCCTAGCTCCAAGCAAAGACACGAGGCTCTTCACCGGCCGACTTCTCTACCACACCCGTAAGGTGATCGGCTCTTTACCCACAAGGTACCATGAATAGTGGAGATGAGTTCTTTTTCAGTAACTTCATGTATTCATCCAACGATTCATCGTCGGTCGATGAGGATTTTGTGGTTGCGACTATGGTCGTCGGTGACCACATTGCTAGGAAGTGGCCGAGGTTTAGGGGCTCGATAGAAATGGCTTAATAGGGGTAACAAACTATACAATATGAGCAAATACTGTATTTATTCAACTAAATTTCAAATACGATTTTTTTAAACATATTGTTGTATCCCTGTTACCTTTATCTCCTTTTCAGCACTCTGGTACAGACAGATAAGGTACGTTCATCTGATACCTTGCACAGCCGCTCCTGGCCCCAAGCAGCAATGCCGGCGGTGGCGTCACTACCGCCACCGGCGCCGGGGCCGGCCGCATTGCGTCGCCGGAGGTTCTCCCCCGCGTCGGCATCTCTGCGTCGCGCCGCATCCGGAGGGGGCTCGAGCTGGCGGAGCGAGCGGCGGCTCATGTCGGAGCTGGAGCGCACGGTGACGGCGGGCGCGGCGGAGCGCGTCATCCGCGGCTACGTCGGCACCAAGTCGGAGCGCGCCGCCCTCGCCGCGCTCTCCCGCCTCCTCATGGACTCCGACCCCCTCGCCGTCCCCGTGAGCCCCCGCGCATCCCTGCTTCTCTCCTACTCCCCTCTCCCTCTCGCTGACCTCGCCGGCGAAATTCTGGATGTTTGCTGCAGTTCTACGAGGCGGTGACCCAGGCCCGGTGGTTCAAGTGGAGCTCGATCCACGCCGCAGCCGTGGCCGCCTTGCTCGAGGCCAACGGCGCCGCGGAGGAATCCAGATCCCTCATCGCCGACTCCGCCGCACGCCTCGAGTCCGGCGCCGATCTGGCCCTCTTCTACTGCGACCTCATGGCGGCCTTCTCCTCGCGGGGACTGAAGCGACGGGCCATGGATTTCTACGCGCAGCTCCGTGCGATGCCAACGCCGCTCGCCGGGGGCGGCAAGACCTACATGGCCATGATTAAATCCCTGTGCATGTTGGGCCTCGCCGCCGAGGCCGAGGAGAGGCTCCGGGAGATGGTGTCTCTGGGGTATCAGCCTGATGCGTTTCAGTTCGGATTGGTGGCGAAATGCTATGGGAAGGCAGGTCAATTGGCTGAGATGGAGAGGGTGATTGCATCCATGTCGGACGCCGGCATCCGGCTGGGCACTGGCGCGGCGAACATTGTCCTCTCATGCTACAGCGCTTGCCGTGACCATGGCAAGATGCTAGCGTGGCTGAAGAAGATGCGGAAGTTGCGCGTTGCACCGACAACCAAAGCCTACAATTTCGTGCTCAACTCCTGCCCGACGGTGGTGTCGATGGCTTGCCAATTGGACCCTTCGCTCCCGCTGTCGGCAACGCAGTTGGTGAGGAAGCTCAAGTCTGCATCTCCATGGCCGGCAGAAGCTGAGGTGGTGCAGGAGCTCCTGGCCACCTCATCAGTGTTGAACAAGGCGATGGTTTGGTCAGAAACTGAGGTGAAGCTGAACCTGCATGGGTTCAGTATAACTTCAGCCTATGTGCTGATGCTGCAGTGGGTGGACGCAGTGAAAGTGAGCCGCACATTACCATTGGAAGTGTCTGTGGTGTGTGGTGTCGGGAAGCACAGCGATGTCCGAGGTGAGCCCAAAGTGCGGGAGCTGGCACAAGAGGTTCTGAGCCGGATGGGGAGCCCTCTACGGCTCTCCGCAAGGAACAAAGGCCGGCTCGTGGCGAAGCGAGACAGGGTGAAACAATGGCTGGCCACTGAGTGGACTTCCGTGGTGCCTGAGGAGAGCACGGATCAGTCACCCAATGCAAGTGATCAGCAACCATTTTTGCCCAATCTTTTAAGAAAGCTCGGGCAGTTTTTTTCCTCATTTGTGCCAGTTTCCAGATGAATGGCAAGCTGTTTATTGTAGAGTAGGAGGTTCCTAATAGGCATAGTATCTTCCTTATGTTGTAGATTGATACAAGATGGGTGTTGTGTGAATGCTGGAAAAAATAGTCATCTCTTTTCGAATGGTGAACTAGGGTCTTAAAGCATGAAAGTAACTAGGCCTCTGACTGCGTATTAGACTTGTCCCTCGAGTCCTCGGCAGCTCCCTTAAGGTAATTCCACTGCCCTGCTGACATTTTTTCAACTTGTAGCTGATATTTAACTGCTGCTTTGATGTGCCTTACTTTATGGTGAAATTGCAGAAACCTATTGAAAATGTGAAGTTTCATTGTTCCTAGTAACCTCAGTTGTGTTTTTAAAGTCCTGCACAAGAAAATCTATTGGATCTCGGGTATGTGCATCTTAGTACTGACATAGCTGCATCTTACCCAAAATAATCGAAGCTGATACTATTATTTCTTGAGCTGTAACAGATCTTTGTTAGTGTATATAACTGCTCATTATCTTCTTGGAGTAAAGCCAGTGCTTCTATTCCTCTGAATTTAGTTTGTTTGTTTAGCCAATAAATACCATTTTATATATTATGTGCTAGGTTTACTGTTGGAGATATTGTTACATGCACTATCAAGTGCTTTTGTTTACATTTGGATATTTGTTGAGGTAGGTCTAATTTGTGTGTCAGATGATTTTTCTTGAAGTTCAGCAGCGAACTGTTCTTTTAAGGTTGAAAGTGTCCATGACTCCCTTCACTGAAATTCAGCATGGGAAGTGTCCTGGGATGATACGATCAGCATCTTACAAAATTGGCCAGGTAACACTTAGCAGCTGTATTTTTTCTGTTATTTATCTATTTTTTGTTTTAAGAATTTTCTGTTGAAACTTGAAACTGTCGGTCTCTGCATACATAAGGTATGTTTTTGTTGGAAATAAGTGCACCTTTTCTCGACGAAATTTAGTAGTGCTAAAAGGGTCATAATGCTATGCAGTTTTGGGGAGTTGAAGTTACTTTTATTTTCAGGTTGTGGATGAAAAATTTATTCAACAGGATTACAATAATAACCTGGTGTCTTTTTTGCTTAAAGATGTAAAGATAATGGACAGTTCTCCCTCTTGAGATGAAAAAACATAGATGAAGTTATGGATGTTTATGAAGAAAGATTCTTGTGGAGCCCTGATTTAGCTCCATCCTTTCCGGAAAGATGAAATTTTTTCAGCGTTCCCAATTGTGCAATTTGTTCCTGGAACTGAAGCCATTTGCTGTCAAACCTTTTGCTCACCAGCCATATATGGCATCTCTTTGGTCGGTTGAAAATATAATTTTTTGCTTGGCATGCAAACAATATGAACTTTAATGTTAAGTTGATTCAACTCAACAAGTAGACAGAAAATTCCTGGGGCTAAGAGTCTCACATCTGTCTGTTACAATCTGTTTAAGCATTCTTCAGTATTAAATATGTATGGAATTCTCATGATTCAAATAGTTTTTAGATAATGAAATGGGGCTTTACTTGGAACTCATCCCATGAAGCCAAGGACCACACAAATTAGATATGTTTGAATTAGATCTACTCCCTCTGTTTCTAAATATAAGCCTTTTTAGAGATTTCAATACGGACTACATACAGATGTATATAGACATGTTTTAGAATGTAGATCACTCATTTTGCTCTGTATGAACGGAGGGAATAGTATGGTTCAGTACGCAAAGGAAAATAGAGGTTTAGCTACAGGAAGTAGAAAACAGCCATCATGAGAGCACTGCAAGGGATATCTTTTGTCCTAGAGGCAGATAAAAATCGACAATAAAGAGCTTGCAAATCTGACTGTGAGTTTACATAGGATATGAAAATAATAAAAAGCTAAGGACCAAAGCTGCCATTATTAGAGAAAAAGGTCTCGAAATGGTTTTTTTCACTAACGTAGCAGATTACATAAATCTTTGAAAGTTAACTGTGTCCAACTCACATAATCAGAACTACCGTGGATATCTTGCAGACAGCATGTACTCTTCTTCCATGCTATACTGCCTGCTAGTCAATCCCGCTCCGCATGCTAATGGAGAATTTGCTACAATACCACTATTTGCCTCAAATTCCACAGGTGATTGAGCAGTTTCCAATCTCAACTCCACTTGTCTCATGGTTGGCCGTTCCTCCCCTCTTAACTTAACACATGCTACTGCAATTGCAGTGATTTCATCAATTCTGTTGCCACCCTCACTCATAACTTGTGGATCTAATATCTCCGACAAATTGCCTTCTGCAAATAAGGTAGCAAAATGTGCCACAAGACCATTGCCTTCGGAAGCCATATAGGTAAATGGCTTCTTTCTGGTCATTAGTTCTATAAGCATAACACCAAAGCTATAAACATCACTTTTCTCTGTGAGGCGCCATGTGTGCATGTACATTGGGTCCAGATATCCTAGTGTACCTTGCACATTTGTTGTTAGACCTGATTTGTCCAATGGAATGTACCTTGAAGCTCCAAAATCTGCTACCTTCGCTGTTAGAGTATCATCCAGAAGTATGTTAGCAGGCTTGACATCTCTATGGATGATGGGTACTAAAGCTGTTGAGTGAAGATGTGCAAGAGATTTTGCAGTTTCTGTTGCTATCCGTAGCCTATCATCCCATGACAATGATCTTGGTCCTTGGACATGAAGATGATCATAAAGAGTTCCATTAGATATGAACTCATAGACCAACAATGGCACTTCTGTTTCAAGGCAACAACCATATAGTTTTACTACATTTCTATGGTTGATTTGTGAGAGGATAGCAACCTCATTAATAAACTCATCAATCTCCCTTCGAACAACCATCTTTGGTTTCTTGATGGCAACAACATGGAGGTCTGACAAAATCCCTTTATATACAGTACCATGCCCACCACCACCGAGTTCACGAGCTTTATCAAAATTGTTTGTTGCTTTCTCTAGCTCTTCCAATGTTATGATCATCCTCTCTGCAATATCAGCTCTTTGCGATACCAATTGCTTCAA
Source organism: Aegilops speltoides (assembly GCA_021437245.1). NCBI lineage: Eukaryota > Viridiplantae > Streptophyta > Magnoliopsida > Poales > Poaceae > Aegilops > Aegilops speltoides. Next base: position 52,121,388 of record CM038146.1, read on the forward strand.
CAATTGCCCACGGTTTTGCTCGAAATACTTCCGTTTCAACATTTGTGCCCTCCGATGCTTAAATTTGTTGGAGATATAGTATGCAATGAGGGCCAAAAGTATGATGCCCGCCCCACTGGCAACTCCAATAATGATGCTTAAGCCTGAGAAAAAAAATAAACATCATCATTCTCTCCGGTATGTGTATAAATCATGCGTAAATTTGTCTCATAAGGTGCTTCCATAGCTTGTGATTTTACTAGGTATTATAAACATACTCAAACAGATAGTCAGATACTACTATTGGTCTGAGGTTGGTTGCTTGAAAGCCTTGTTGATATCCAAAATGAAACTTCGATATATTGATGACATTTTGGACATTGAAACGGCCCCAAATATGTACTCCCTCCATTCCGATTTACTCGATTTACTCGTCGAGTAAATCGGAACAGAGGGAGTATATTTGACCGCTATTTTTTTTAACTACTCCCTCCATTCCTATATATAAGGAGTATATGTTAGTACAAAGTTACACATTTTATATTATTATAACATATTTTTGAAGAAAAACACAATGATACTATTTTCAGCTTACAGATCTATTTTATTATTATTATTATATTTGTGATAAAGTTTGAAATACGTGACAGAGAACATAGGACTGTTGCTTTAGTGCTGGTAGGAAATTACAGTTTCAGCATTGCTCACCTTTGATGAATTTGGCGTGGCCACCTGGAAATGAAAGAGAAGGAAAGGAAAGGTGAAATTCAATAAATTGCACGTATGTACTCCCTCCGTTCCAAATTACTCGTCGTGGTTTTAGTTCAAATTACGTAGTGGTGGTGGTGGTGGTGGTGGTACGTGATCGATGGAATGATTGCATGAAACGTACCTTTGCATCCGTCTTGAATGTAGGGGTTGCCGTGATAGCCGTCGTTACACTGGCACGAATAGCCTCTAGTCTTAGGTTCGCAATGGCTTTGCTTGCTGTTACATATATTGCGGGCTGCCTGATTCCTGCTGCAGTCCGGGTGTGAGGAGCTCACATTGGCTGATGATGAGTCATTACGCAAGAGCAAGACCTCCCACCGAAGAATAAGAGGAACCTCCAGGTATTCTGTCGACAACCTGTCATGAGCCTGCATCAGTTTGTCAGCGACACTAGGCTGGTCGAACCATCCCTCCTCTGCAATGAAAATGATTCCTGGCATACGTATAGAGTCCTGGGTTGAGTCGGCATTGACCCAATTGAAACGCAATTTCTTGGGCATTCCATCCATGGACTCAGAGATGCGCGCTTGACAGCATCCCATGCCGTAGCAGTACTTGCCTGCGCCACTTCCACCATGGATGCCGTCTGTTGGCCACCCCACAAGCCCGATGCGGCTGGCGGTGTCATTGTAGGAGCAGAAGGAAGCGCATCCGCTAATGATGGCAGCCGGGTTACCATGCCCCAGCAGCGTCGCCTGCGTGTTACATCCGGTCAGGATGAGCTCATTGTCGGTGGACAGGGAATAGGGTGCCTTTTGGGAAAAAAAAAACTAAGAAAATCGCCTAGTATTTGTTGGACATCCTCATCATCAGGTCCGAAGACGTAGTTGGGCATAATGTCTGTTGTCCGGAGGACGCGCACCGTAGTGTTGGGAATGGAGATACTGATAACTCGGAATTGGCTGCTGCCCAGGAGTAGCCGTGGGGGGTCATTGGTGATGTCGCACGCGAGGTCGAATCCTGGCCAGTAACACTTAGATGGGCCAATGCCAAAAGGGTACGGCACCTCCACATCCCCGCACGACCTCATGCAGCTACCTGTTTCAAACAGCAATTGTTCAGCAAAAGTAGAGTGGCGACATCATTACTGTATTTGAAATGGAATCCTAACTCTAATGCAACTAATATCTACTCCTTCCTAGATACATTGGTTTGAGCGTCAAGTAATTCCGGATGGAGGGAGTTTTTATCTTGCTCTTCCGGCGTCCTGCTCCATAGAAAGTATCCTTTTGGACATCGTCAGTCTAAGTTGCTACTTTGATCATTACTTGTCAGTCTCTAAGTTGTAACTTTGGTCATTACTTTTATCCTTCAATATTTATAGAATCCAACAAAAAATACATATTACAAAAATAGTTTTGAGACAATTTATTTTTGCATCTGATCGTTTCTCAACTATCAAATCCAATTGTTTCAAGATACTTCTGAATTTACCTGTCTAAACTAGAAAACACGTTTGTGTGTGTGTGTGTGTGTGTTTTGGGGAGGGGTAGTTCTCAAATTTATCTTTTTTTGCGTGAATTCTCATCTTTGTTCCCGTCAGTTATAACTGCACATATATGCTGATTTGAAGCGAAGTTTCAATAAACTGTTAAAAATATTATGTATAAGAGATGGTAGGCACATACATGTGAAATTGGATTCAAAATGATCATATACGGGCTGAGAAAATAAATTTACAATTTGACTTACCATAGCTATATTACAATACAAGCTATATAGTTTGATACACAAATCTAAAACCCCTATTAAGCACTAACCCAAGGATCAAGGGGGGCTCGGCATCCAAGACCTTGAATACAAAAAATGTTAGCCTGTTAGCCTGCATTGAGATCCGTGCAATGGTGGGGAGGGTGTTCGCTAGGTTTTATCGCACAACGAGCTGTTTCAAAAGCTGACATGGCATCCGTACACTGAGATCCATGAAATGGTGGGGAGGGCGTTTGCCAGGTTTTATCGTACAACGAGCTGTTTCAAAAGCTATGGCATCCCTGTGTTGAGATCCGTGCACTGGTTGGGAGGGCGCTCGCTGGGTTTTATCGTTCAACGAGCTGTTTCAAAAACTGACATGGCATCCCTGCGCAGAGATCCGTGCAATGCTGGAAAGAGCGTTCGCTAAGTTTTATCGTGCAACGAAATGTTTCAAAAGTTGACAGTGCACTGAGATTCGTGAAATGGTGCGGAGGGCGTTCCTGAGTTTTATCGTATAAAGAGCTGTTTCAAATGCTGACATGACATCCCTGCATTGAGATCCTTGCAATAGTAGGGAGGGCGTTCGCTGGATTTTATTGTACAACGAGCTGTGTCAAAAGCTGACATTGCATCCCTGCACTGAGATTCGTGCAATGGTAGGGAGGGCGTTCGCTGGGTTTTATCGTACAACGAGCTGTTTCAAAAGCTGGCATGGCATCCCTACATTGAGATCCGTGCAATGGTGGGGAGGGCGTTCGCCTGGTTTTATTGTACAACGAGATATTTCAAAAGCTGACATGGCATCCCTGCACTGAGATCCGTGCAATGTTGGGAAGGGCGTTTGCTAGGTTTTATCGTACAACGAGCTGTTTCAAAAGCTGACATGGCATGCCTGCAATGAGATCTGTGAAATGGTGGGGAGGGCGTTCCTGAGTTTTATCGTACAACGAGCTGTTTCAAAAGCTCACATGACATCCCTGCACTGAGATCCGTGCAATAGTAGGGAGGGCGTTCGCTGGGTTTTATCGTACAACGAGCTGTTTCAAAAGCTGACATGGCATCCCTGCACTAAGATCCGTGCAATGGTGGGGAGGGCGTTCGCTTGGTTTTATCATAGAATGAGTTGTTTCAAAAGTTGACATGGCATCCCTGCATTGAGATCCGAGCAATGGTGGGGAGGGCGTTCGCCTGGTTTTATCGTACAACGAGCTGTTTCAAAAGCTGACATGACATCCTTGCACTGAGATCCGTGCAATGCTGGAGAGGGCGTTTGCTGGGTTTTATCGTACAATGAGTTGTTTCAAAAGTTGACATGGCATCCTTGCGCCGAGGTCCGTGCAATGGTGGGGAAGGCGTTCGCCGGGTTTTATTTTACCACGAGTTGTTTCAAAAGCTGACATGCCATCCCTGCAATAAGATCCGTGCAATGGTGGGGAGGGCGTTTGCTGGGTTTTATCGTACAACGAGCTGTTTCATAAGCTGACATGGCATCCCTGCACTGAGATCCGTGCAATGGTGGGGAGGGCGTTCGCTGGGTTTTATCGTACAACGAGCTGTTTCAAATGTTGACATGGCATCCCTGCACTGAGATCCGTACAATGGTGGACATGGCGTTTGCTGGGTTTTGTCGTACAACGAGTTGTTTCAAAAGCTGACATGGCATCCATGCACCGAGGTCCGTGCAATGGTGGGGAGGGCGTTCGCTGGGTTTTATTTTACAACGAGTTGTTTCAAAAGGTGACATGGCATCCCTGCATTGAGATCCGTGCAATGGTGGGGAGGGCGTTCGCTGGGTTTTATCGTACAACGAGCTGTTTCATAAGCTGACATGGCATCCCTGCATTGAGATCCGTGCAATGGTGGGGAGGGTGTTCGCCTGGTTTTATCGTACAACGAGCTGTTTCAAAAGCTGACTTGGCATCCCTGCATTGAGATCCGTGCAATGGTGGAGAGGGCGTTCGCTGGGTTTTATCATACAATGGGTTGTTTCTAAAGCTGACATGGCATCCTTGTGCCAAGGTCCGTGCAATGGTGGGGAGAGCGTTCGCTGGGTTTCATTTTACAACGAGTTGTTTCAAAAACTGACATGACATCCTTGCGCTGAGATCCCTGCAATGATGGGGAGGGCATTCGCCAGGTTTTATCGTACAACGAGTTGTTTCAAAAGCTGACATGGCATCCTTGCACCGAGATCCGGGCCATGGTGGGAAGGCGTTTGCGGGCAGTTGTAAAAAATTCCGACGGACGGCAGATAAGACTTTTGCGATGTATGTATGTCATATATATACTGTACCTGTTAAAGACAAGCTAGACATTGATTCTGTTTAGAGCAATGCTACACCTAGATAAAGTTACGTACAGATTTTACGTAATAGGCAATGTGTAGGACTGGGATTGGACGGAAGGGTGTGGCAGGGGCCCACATGGGTGAAAATCAGGGGGGCCATAGATTTGTTAGGCAGGTTACCTAACTCTTCGTAGGTTGCTTTTCGTAGGTGTAGTATTATTGTTCTGTTTATGCTGCAGGAAGGAACACTTCTTTCCTGTTAGGAGTAGCTAGAGGATATGTGTGTTACAGGGAACTCGTGAATGCACACAGAACATGTGTTTAAACAGAGGAATAAACCGAAAAAGACCGGCCAACAGAAAAGAGTTGCTTATTAGTACCTGTAGCGGCGACTGTAGTGTTGGCGCACCCACCGGGCATGGTGTGGTTGCCAGTGGTTCCTTGCGGGCACCGGCACTTGAAGGATCCTTCCGTATTGATACATACACCGTAGCAACTATTGTGTTCCTGTGACCACAGCTCGCACTCGTTGTCATCTACATGTAGATATGTTCAAGGCTTAATAAATTGGTCCCAAACTAAAAGTATCAACAGTAGCTAGTATTGATCGAAATAATTACTGACTAGAAAGCTTTGATTGATTTTTTCTGTTGAGGATTGTTTTCATAAAACTAAATAAGCTGGTGCACTTGCCTTTACACCCGTCGGTGAGGTAGGGATTGCCATCGTAACCCTCATTGCAGGTGCAAACATAGCCTCCTCTTGTACCCTCTGAATGTTCGCTGTGGTTACTCTTGCAGACGCTGGTGTTGGGTTGGCCAAGAATATCCCACGTAAGCCAAAGAGGAACTGCCATTGTCTCTTTTGACGGGGGCCGACTTGTCTGCAGCAGATCGTTAGAGACCGAGCTGTTATCGAACCACCATCGGTTCGCGATAAACACACGCATGGGGAATTGCTCCAGGTCCGCGCTACGGTTCCCACGACCCAACCGTATGAGCTGCACCTCATAGGCGGCCGGCGCCGACACGCCGACGTTGTCGCTGTCGTCGTAGACGGGAAAGACGATGTTCGCACGGCAGCAGCCTGAGCTCGCACCGAAACATCGCACGTTCATGCTGCTTTTGTCGCCTTCTGTGTCGTCGCAGAGGGAGGTGCAGCTGGCCATGGTGACACCGTCGCCGCTCTTCACAGTCGCCTGCACATTACAGCCTGTTACGATGAGCTCAAAGCCCATGTCGACGTCCAGCGTGTATGGCCCGTCGCGCGCAAGGCCGTCGATGAACGTGGCGTTGCCATTGCCAGCAGCGTCGACGTTGATTTTCACGTCACCGTTGTGTTGCACCCTCAAACCGGGGAAGTCCACGATGACTTCAAGCACTTGGAGTGTGCCCTCGGCGTCGAGCAGCAGCCGTGGGCTTGAGCCGGTGGTGTTGTCGCAGGTGAGGTTGAAGCCCGGCAGGTAGCAGCTGGTGTCCGCACCGAGGCCGAACGGGTACGGCACCTCCACGTCACCGCAGGTCGTGACGCAGTTGGGCATCCCGATCGGCGCCGGCGGCGTGCTTGGATCAGCAGCTGATGCTGCTCCTCCAGCGGACAGCAACGATATCAGTATGAGAAGTAGTGCCGCTATAGCTACCGCGGAGATGGTGCTTTGCGGCGCCATTGCTTTGGATGGACGATGGATGATGAATGGTGGATCGGTTGAGCTAGCCCGCACGACCTTCTGCATTCTTTTATGAGGAACAAGCAGGGCGTAGGATGCCTTCTACTAGGAGGCATTCAGATTCAGGCCTGCAGCTGCAATCACGCGCCACTGCGACAGACGGTACCACTGCACGACCAAGACCAAGACCAAGACCAAGACTCACTATGCAATGCCGTAGGGTAGCACTACGTCAGTTAATTCATTGTTATGAATGCTTACGTACGGACCAGCAGTTAATTTCACGTGGAGTGGAGAGATGCCACCCAACGAAACTAGACCGACTGCTGATGAGCGTCTGCTTCAAACAGTATTTGATTCTGTCTTGTGGGGAGCTGCTTTTAATTTGGGTATAACAGTTTGTTCGTCGGTCCAGTCCGGGAAAGACACGTGTTATGTGAATGCCTCCGGAAACTTTGGTCGACGCCGGTCATCTTAGTTTTGACTGCTATCATTGCGTTTTTTGGCATCTCCCCTGTTAACATGCAATTTGTCTTTTTATTTTGAGGAGGAAAGGCCATCACGGTGAGCTTTATCAATTCAACAAAATGGTTAAATCTGTTAGATTGGATCGATGGAAGCGTTCCTACTCCTCCGTAGAGGAGCCGCGTGGTATTTATTGATTGTGGCAGAGAAACTTGCCTTGGAGTACAAGTCCTCGTTGATCGCTAGGATACAACGATGCGGCCGAGAGTTACACGGGAGGGAGAAGAGATAGAATCAGAAGGGAGTTTAAAGATTACATAACGTAAATATCTCTAACTCTAACACCCTCCCTTAATCTAAACTACCTTAGCCTAAATTGAGATTGTTCTTGAATGTTTCAAATGACTTGTATGGTAGAGCTTTAGTGAACCCATCAGCCACTTGATCTCTTGAAGGAATAAAACGGATCTCCAGCTTCTTCTCTGCAACCCTTTCACGTACAAAGTGAAAGTCTATCTCAATGTGCTTGGTCCTAGCATGGAAGACAGGATTGGCACTTAAATAAGTAGCACCCAAATTATCACACCACAAGCATGAAACACGACGTTGCTCTACTCCCAATTCTTCAAGCAAAGATTCAAGCCAAATAATTTCAGCAGTAGCATTAGCCAAAGATTTATACTCAGCTTCAGTACTTGATCTTGACACTGTTGCTTGTTTCCTGGCACTCCATGAGATAAGATTAGAACCAAAGAAAACAGCAAAGCCACCTGTTGATTTTCTGTCATCACTACAACCTGCCCAATCTGCATCAGAAAAAGCACTAACAAGTGTAGAGTTTGATCTTCTGAACTGAAGTCCCAAACCTGCAGTATGCTTTACATATCGTATAATCCTTTTGACAGCTGTCCAATGAGCAGAAGTGGGAGAATGTAAGTACTGACATACTTTGTTAACAGCAAAAGAAATATCTGGCCGTGTTAAGGTTAAGTATTGCAAGGCACCAACAACACTTCTGTATTTGGTGCTTTCTTCTTCCTTAAGTGGCTCCCTTCATATCTTGATAATTGTTCGATGAAGATAATGGTGTAGGTGATACCTTACAATCCTTCATTCCCATCCGAGCCAAGAGTTCATTTGCATATTTTTCTTGTTTCAACACTATACCATCCTGAACCTTTTTAACTTCAATGCCTAAGAAGAAACTTAGATCACCAAGATCTTTTAAAGCAAACTCTGAGCTTAGGTCACGCAGAAGGGCATCAGTAGCTCTTTGAGAAGAACTTGCAACTACAATATCATCCACATATATAAGCAAAAAGATAACGGTGCTTGCTTTGTTGTATATGAAAAGTGACGTGTCAGCTTTTGATGCAATGAAGCCAAGACGTTTTAACTGCATACTTAACCTAGCATACCATGCTCTAGGTGCTTGTTTCAAACCATAAAGAGCCTTGTCAAGCTTGCATATGTAATGAGGTTTTTGTTTATTTTCATAACCTGGTGGTTGCCTCATATAGACCTCCTCTTCCGAACACCATGCAAAACGCATTTCATGACGTCTAGCTGCCTTAGGCTCCATCCCTAGACACGGCAATAGCAAGTACAAGTCGATCGTTGCAGCTTTAACCACAGGACTAAAGGTATCCTCATAATCAATGCCATATCGTTGCTTAAAACCCTTAGCCACAAGGCGTGCTTTATACCGCCAACGGAGCCATCGCCTTTTTCTTGATTCTATATACCCATTTACAATCAATGACATTTTACCTTTCTTGTTTGGCACCAAATGCCATGTCTTGTTTTTCATCGAGGCCATGTATTCCTCATCCATAGCCTTTTTCCATCTTTTATCCCCAAGTGCATCATCCAATTTTGTTGGCTCTTTGAAATACACAACATGCCATACCGAATAGTGCCATCAGTTCGACTTTTGGATTCTTAATACCTTTTGTAGTCGAGTTGTAACTCTTGAAGTATTCTGCGGGGCTTTGTAGACACGCCGGGCGCTATTGTGTTGTTGCTCGCAGAAGATCCCGGAGAGGAATCAGCAGATGCCGCACGGATCCCATGGCCACAGATGTGGCTTCTTCGCTTCGCCTCACCGCCGTTACGCAGAAGATCCGCGCCCCGGTATGCGAGCAGACGCAGCTTGAAGTCGCGCCAGCGCGATTGGCTGCATGCGCACGCCCGCCGAAGGGGATTCTCCGCGTGGGCCGGCGGGGACGCGTCGGTTGCTGTCCGCGCCTGCGCCTGGTCAGCCGGCGCCTGATCCGAGGCGGATCGGATCCGCGCTGATCCGAGGCAGATCGGTAGCTGCAGAGTGGCGGCGCCGCGGATCCTCCTCGTTCGCCGCGCCCGACCGTTCTCTTCTTCCACATGAAATATAACTTCATTTTGAATGGGATTTTGATCATTTTGATCGTTTTGAACGCCATTTTCTTCAGGAACCTGCACACACGGAAGACAAGGACTGGTTCGATGGGAATAATATCATCATGTTGATTATTGCAATTGTTTCCCGTGATCAAAGTCCGAAGTGTAGATGGAAGGAGTAGGATCTCTTGACGAAGAAGAGCTCCGGCATTAGGATGGAGTGTTTCAAATGGAAAAACTGATTCATCAAACACAACATCACGAGATATGTAAACTCGTCCTGTGGGAACATCTAGACATTTTACTCCTTTGTGCATAGGGCTATACCCCAAGAATACACATTTTTTGGAGCGAAAAGCATAAGTTTGCGTGTGTTGTATGGTCTTAGGTTGGGCCAACATGCACAACCAAAAACTCGAAGAGATTTGAAGTCTGGTTTTGTACCAAAAAGGCGTGTGATAGGACTCTCAAATTTGATGACTTTGCTTGGTGAATATTTATGAGATATGTGGCGATGAGAAAAGCCTCATCCCAAAATTTTAAGGGCATAGAAGCATTGGCTAGGAGAGCTAGTCCTACCTCAACAACATGACGGTGTTTTCTCTCGGTGACCCGTTCATTGATGAGCATGGGGACAGGAAACATGATGGGAGATTCCAATCTTTTGAAAGAAGGAGTTTAATTTTTCATACTCACCACCCAGTCTGTTTGCATGGCAAGAATTTTTGAGTCTAGTTGGCGTTCAACAAGGTTTTGAAAGTTAAGAAACACTTGGAAGACATCGATCGTTTCTTTAGCAAATATATCCAAGTGAACTTGCTATAGTCATCAATAAAACTAACATAATAGGAAAATCTGCTAACCTGATGTGGGAGCTGGTCCCCATACATCGAAAACACTAATCGTAAAGGAGCAGTGGACACACTTGTAGATATAGGATAAGGTAGCTGATGACTCTTAGCTTGGCGACAAGCATCACAAATTGACTCAACACTAGACTCATAGGGAAGATTATTCTTGCTAATGACATGCTTAACTATGATGAAGAGGGATGACCAAGACGACTATGCCACTTTGCCGAAGAGGGTTTGGTGACACTCCACGCTTGTTTATTCGACCATGATGAAGATGAAGATGATATGAGTGGATATAGGCCTCCCTCACACTTTCCTCTAAGTATGACCTTCCTCGTTGCCAAGTCCTTAATCACAAAAGAATAAGGATAAAAGATTATGAGAACATTGTTGTCAAGAGCAAAACGATGGACTGAAACAAGATTCTTTGAAGCATGTGGAACATGTAGAACATTATTAAGATGTAGATCTTTTACGGGGGTTTTAACAACTGAATTACCAACATGAGTGATATCCATACCGGTTCCACTTGCCGTGTGTATCTGATCGCCGCCATGATACCTTTCTCGCATCATCGGTTTGTCAAGTTCCCCGGTGATGTGCTCGAGAGCACCGAGTCGGCATACCAGTTGGTATCAATGCCATAATTGTTGGTGACGAGGTTGGCTGCCTTCTTCTCCTCATGATCATCATCATAACGATGCCAGCATGCTCTTGCGCCGCCGGCATGAAACTTGTAACAGATTTGGCACTCTGGGTAATCTCCTTCCTGCTGCTGCTGTTGTTGTGGTTGGGGACGAGGTCGTTGCTGCTGGTAGCCGCCGCGCCCAGAGGATGAAGGAGAGCGATTCCCTCGGCCACGCCCTCCTCTGGTGCTTCGGCCACGTCCTCCTCTGCCACGGGACTGTCCGCGCCCCCTGTAGACGGAGTTAGCAGAGGAGCGAAAACCTGATGGCCCGTCCCCAAGCATCTCCATGCGTTGATCGAACGCCGAGATTTGCGCGAATAGATCGTCGACGCTGATGGAGTTCTTGATTGCGCCGATTGCTGCCACAACGGGATCATAGTCCCGATCGAGGCCAGCCAAGATGTAGTCCACCATCTCGGATCGGTGACGGGCGCCGGCTGCAGCTAGCTCGTCGCCGAGGTTCTTCATCTTAGCGATGAAGGCGTTACTTGACATGTTGCCCTTCTTGGTGTTGGAGATAGCCATCCGTAGATTGGTTATGCGAGATTGCGATCTTGCGGTGAAGATTGTGGTGAGAGCAGTCCACGATCGAAGGTGCTATCCTTACCGATGACTTGCGCAAGGATCTCTGGGTGAGAGAATTCAGCGGTAGCTCGAACCTGCTGATCTTCGACAACCACGGGCCATACAGAGGATTAATTTCAATGGCCGTGGTTTTGTCCGCCTTGGTGACTTCGACTGTCTTCGGCGGTGCGGCGTCGCTGCCGTCAAGAAGGCCGGTCACTTGCGCTCCTCGCAGTGCCGGCATGACCTGCGCCTTCCACAGGAGGTAGTTCCCCCTTGCGAGCTTCTCTGTTGGTGGAGCTCCTAGGTTGAGGCCGACGGCGTTTGAGCTCGTGGCCATGGCTATGGGAGGGCGTTAGGTTTCTGGTTTTGCTAGACGATAGGAAGAGACTTGGCTCTGTATACCATGTTAGATTGGATCGATGGAAGCGTTCCTACTCCTCCGTAGAGGAGCCGCGTGGTATTTATTGATTGTGGCAGAGAAACTTGCCTTGGAGTACAAGTCCTCGTTGATCGCTAGGATACAACCATGCGGCCGAGAGTTACACGGGAGGGAGAAGAGATAGAATCAGAAGGGAGTTTAAAGATTACATAAAGTAAATATCTCTAACTCTAACAAAATCATCAGCAAGTTTACCCGGAATAAAAGTAGGGGAACAACATCCCGAGTACAAGAGTTTTTATTACGAAAAACTAAACTGAGCTAGCTAGCTCATGAGCCACACTATTAGGCTCTTTAAAACAGTGCATGGATCCGTCCTTCCCAATCTCCGTTACCAAGTCCAAGCTTTCCGCATAAATTGTTGTTGCAGTGTCCCACAAATGATCACATATTTTTATATGTACGGTGGGTCGTGCACACGCTTATGACGGGGCTTGAACTCCTAACCACGCCATGGTGCTAGCGATGCTAGCCAACCAAGCTAGTGGCTGAGTATGGCCAAAATGCAGCTCTAAATGTAAAGTACTAACTATAGTAGCAGACCCAGGATTATTATTTTTACATTTTCAATATTTCTTGGTAAAAAATATGAACAAGATTTCTTGAAAATGCGAACAATGTTTCGAAATCTTATACAAATTTTGAATATTCCTTTTTAAATGTGATCAATATTTTAAAGAATTTGAAGAATTTTTAAATTGTGATCTTCCTTAATCTGAACAATTTTTTGAAAAGTGATTTCAAAATACACACTGAACAATATTCAAATACGCACTGAAAATCTTTTAAAATATTAGGTGACCTTTTTTCAAATGCACGCAGAACCAAAAAATTGTACATAATGAACATTTTTTACGCAAAATGAACATATTTTTAATGTACGTCGAACATTTTTCTTCAACACGACGGACTTATTTTAAACATGAAAACTTTGGGAAAATGAAAAAATTGGAATTTAGAAATTTAATTGGAACTTGGAATTCTGATTTATTTTTAGCAAACGTGAACAGAATGTGGAATTTCAAAAAATTTGAAAATTCTGTTTTGTGTTTCGAAAATTTTGAAATTATGGAAAACAAACAGGAAACAGAATAAGGTAAAAAAGAAAAGAAAATGAAGATATAAGAAAAAACAGAAAAAGAAAAACATGAAAACCGCAAAAAATATAAAAGGATGCAAAATAGTAAAAAGAAACACAGGGAAATTTCTAAAATGTTCCAAAACCTGTTGCTCGCTCGAAGTGGGCCAGTCCGTGTCATGTCGGTCGCTCACTTCGCTTTAGTGAAGCTATGGCAGTTTGATGCTCATGGTGTTAGAAATCGTTCAAACCTGGCACAGATTTTTAGTGCATGTCCATGATACGTCTCCAACGTATCTATAATTTATGAAGCATTCGTACTATTTTATTATCTGTTTTGAATGATTACAGGCTTTATTATACAATTTTATATTACTTTTGGGACTAACCTACTAACCGGAGGCCCAGCCCATATTGCTGTTTTATTGCCTGTTTCAGTATTTCGAAGAAAAGGAATATCAAATGGAGTCCAAACGGAATGAAACTTTCGGCAACGTGATTTTTGGAACGAACGTGATCCAGGAAACTTGGAGTGCAAACCGGGGAAGCATCGAGGAAGCCACGAGATAGGGGGCGCGCCCAACCCCCTAGGCGCACCCTCCACTCTCGTGGGCCCCTCGAGACTCCCCTGACCGACTTCTTTCGCCTATGTAAGCCCACATACCCTAAAAACATTGAAGACGAAGATAGATCAGGAGTTCCGTCGCCGCAAGCCTCTGTAGCCACCAAAAACCTCTCAGGAGCCTGTTCCGGCACCCCGCCAGAGGGGGAATCCATCACTGGTGGACATCTTCATCATCCCGGCGCTCTCCATGACGAGGAGGGAGTAGTTCACCCTCGGGGCTGAGGGTATGTACCAGTAGCTATGTGTTTGATCTCTCTCTCTCTCTTGTTCTCTCTATGACACGATCTTGATGTATCGCGAGCTTTGCTATTATAGTTGGATCTTATGATGTTTCTCCCCCTCTACTCTCTTGTGATGAATTGAGTTTTCCCTTTGAAGTTATCTTGTCGGATTGAGTCTTTAAGGATTTGAGAACACTTGATGTATGTCTTGCTGTGTTTATCTGTGGTGACAATGGGATATCACGTGCCACTTGATGTATGTTTTGGTGATCAACTTGCGGGTTCCGCCCATGAACCTATGCATAGGGGTTGGCACATGTTTTCGTCTTGACTCTCCGGTAGAAACTTTGGGGCACTCTTTGAAGTACTTTGTGTTGGTTGAATAAATGAATATGAGATTGTGTGATGCATATCGTATAATCATGCCCACGGATACTTGAGGTGACAATGGAGTATCTAGGTGACATTAGGGTTTTGGTTGATTTGTGTCTTAAGGTGTTATTCTAGTACGAACTCTTGAATAGATCAATCCGAAAGAATAACTTTGAGGTGGTTTCATACCCTACCATAATCTCTTAGTTTGTTCTCCGCTATTAGTGGCTTTGGAGTGACTCTTTGTTGCATGTTGACTGTTATATGATCTATCTATGTTATTATTGTTGAGAGAACTTGCACTAGTGAAATTATGAACCTTAGGTCTTGTTTCCTATCATTGCAATACCGTTTACGCTCACTTTTATCATTAGTTACCTTGCTGTTTTTATTATTTCAGATTACAAAAACCTATATCTACCATCCATATTGCACTTGTATCACCATCTCTTCGCCGAACTAGTGCACCTATACAACTTACCATTGTATTGGGTGTGTTAGGGACACAAGAGACTCTTAGTTATTTGGTTGCAGGGTTGTTTGAGAGAGACCATCTTCATCCTACGCCTCCCACGGATTGATAAACCTTAGGTCATCCACTTGAGAGAAATTTGCTACTGTCTTACAAACCTGTGCACTTGCAGGCCCAACAACGTCTACAAGAAGAATGTTGTGTAGTAGACATCAAGCTCTTTTCTGGCGCCGTTGCTGGGGAGGTGAGTGCTTGAAGGTATATCTTTAGATCTTGCAATCGAATCTTTTTGTTTCTTGTTTTCTCACTAGTTTAGTTTATAAAAGAAAACTACAAAAAAATGGATTTGAGTTTGCCTCATACGCTTCGTCTTTTTAATATCTTTCGTGAGAATGATGGGAAGGAAAATTGTGCTCAAGTGCTAGAAGAAGAGTGCATTAAAATGTTTGGTACTAGATCTTGTTATGATGAGCATGATTACAATGTTGTTAGTATGAATTCCTTGAATATCCATGATGCTAATGATATGCAAAGCCACAAGCTTGGGGAAGCTACGTTTGATGAAGATGATATTTTTTGTCCCCCAAGTTTTGATGAGAAAATTTATTATGATGAAAGCATGCCTCCTATTTATGATGATTATATTGATGAAAGTGGATTTGGAAGAGTGTCAACTTTATTTAGTGATGATTCCCCTATTTCGGAAGAGGTTCCAATTGATTATGAGAACAAAGTTGCTATCTATGATGATTATTATGATGACTTGTATGCTATTAGGAATAATGATAACCATGAAACTTGTCATCATGATTTTAGTTTTCAATTGGATTATGCCTCACATGATAATTATTTTGTTGAGTTTGCTCCCACTACTATTCATGAGAAGAAATTTGCTTATGTGGAGAGTAGTAAATTTTCTATGCTTGTAGATCATGAAAAGAATGCTTTAGGTGCTGGTTATATTGTTGAATTCATTCATGATGCTACTGAAAATTATTATGAGGGAGGAATTTATTTTTGTAGGAATTGCAATATTATCAAGTTTCCTCTCTATGTGTTGTAAAACTTGAAGCTATGCTTGTTTTACCTTCCTATGCTAGTTGATTATTGTTCCCATAAGTTGTTTGCTCACAAAATCCCTATGCATAGGAAGTGGCACTAGTAGAAAAAGGGTCATACGTGAAGCCCAATAGTGCCGGTTTGAATTTCAGCCGGTGTCGTGGTTCTAAGTCTGACAGTAGAGTGGGGGGTAGGTATGGAGAGGCAAGGTCCTAGCTATGGAGAGGTTGTAAACACAAGTGATGTACGAGTTCAGGCCCTTCTCGGAGGAAGTAAAGCCCCACGTCTCGGAGCCCTGAGGCGGTCGAGTGGATTATGTGTATAGGTGTTACAAGAGTGCGAACCCCTCTGCCTGTGGAGGGGGGTGGCTTATATAGAGTGCGCCAGGACCCCTGCCAGCCCATATAATGAAGGGGTTAAAGTACATTAAGTCTGGGGCATTACTAGTAACGCCCCACATAAAGTGCCTTAACTATCATTAAGTCTATTCAATTACAGGTCGTTACAGTGCAGAGTGCCTTCTGACCTTCTGGTTGTCGAGTGTATCTTCATGGTCGAGTGAGTCTCCATGGTCGAGTCCTTCTAGTCAGTCGAGTGGGTTCCTCGTTGGTCGACTGGAAGGTGATCTCTTCTAAGGGTGTCCTTGGGTAGGATATTTAGGTCAGGCCTATGACCCTACCCTAGGTACATGAATCCATCATTAGCCCCCGAATGGATTGAGGCTTGAATGAGGAAGGAGTTGATGCTGTTTCCGATTGATTTTTGGCATACTGGCTATGCGTCGTTCTTGACCAAGATCTTCTTTGTTGATAACGAGCAACTTTTCTTCAGTCGACTCGATCCATTCTTGTCTTTCGTCGAGTGATCTTTTAGACTTTGCCGGCTCCCGAGCGACGGATCGCAGGAAATCTCGCGCTTGACAGACCGATCCGCTCGCGGATTCCACGGATCTGAAATTTGGGGAAGCGCCGGCGGAGCGAACATGGCGCTTCGGACGGGACAGGACATAGACGCCTCGATCTCGCGCCGCTTTTTCCGCCACGTATCGTGTCAATGCATCTGTTTCGGGATATGATTAGATTGACCGGGTCCACCTGTCATCCACTCGGAAGGGATGTTATAAATGCGACTAGTGAGGGTTTCTGAACAGTGCTCCATTCTTTCTCCTCTGCTCTCCTCGTCTCCACCCAACGCACCTGCTTTCGCCTCCGCAAAGCTCTTCTTCGCGCATCTCGCCGGCAGCCATGGTCAAGGAGAAGACGGCGGTGCTGGAGCGCGCAAAGAAGGCGTCGGCGGCGGAGAAGGCGAAGGGGAGATCCACCAGCCGCAGCGGGTCTTCGTCGAGATCCCGCCTGCCGAAGGGCTGGGTCCAGGAGATGGATCGATCGACCATCGGGAGAAGGATCTCCTCGACATGGCCGACGACAGGCTGATCCCCCACGGCGTCGCAAGACTTCCAGGAAAAGAGTGGCAACCCCAGCCGGAAGAGGGTGAGTGTGTGCTCCTGGCCACTCATGTCGATCGAGGATTTTCTCTGCCACCGAGCGTTTTCTTTCGTGGTTTTCTGAACTTCTTTGGAGCCCAACTCCACCACTTCACTCCGAACTGTTGGGGAACGTAGTAATTTCAAAAAAATTCCTACGCACACGCAAGATCATGGTGATGCATAGCAACGAGAGGGGAGAGTGTTGCCTACGTACCCTCGTAGACCGAAGCGGAAGCGTTGACACAACGTAGAGGAAGTAGTCGTACGTCCTCCCGGTCCAACCGATCCAAGCACCGTTACTCCGGCACCTCCGAGTTCTTGACACGCGACAGCTCGATGGCGCACCCTCGATCTCCAATCCAAGAGAGGCTCGAGGGGAGTTCCGTCAAGACGACGGCGTGGAGCGATCTTGATGTTCTCTGTCGCAGGCTTCGCCTAAGCACCGCTACAATATGATCGAGGTGTAATATCGTGGAGGGGGCACGCACACGGCTAAGGGCGATCAATGACCAACTTGTGTGTCCTAGGGTGCCCTTACCCCGTATATAAAGGAGGGAGGGAGGAGGTGGCCGGCCTCAAGGGGGCGCCATAGGGGGGAAACCTACTCCAAGTAGGTTTCCCTCTCTTCCTTATCTTATTTGGAGGGAAGGAAGGAGTACTAGTATTAGGAAGTAGTACTAGTAGTAGGAATAGGAAGAGGGGAAGGAGAAAGGAAAGGGGGCGGCCCCCTCCCCAGTCGGATTGGGCTTGGGGCGCGCCTCCCTTGTTGCTTCTCCTTCCTCCTACATGGGCCCAATAAGGCCCATATACCTCCCGGGGTTCGGTAACCTCCGGAGCTCCAAACTTCTCCGGAACCTTTCCGGTGTCCAAATATATCCGTCCAATATATCAATCTTTATGTCTCGACCATTTGAGACTCCTCGTCATGTATGTGATCATATCCGGGACTCGAACAACCTTGGTACATCAAAATACATAAACTCATAATATAAGCATCATCGAAACCTTAAGCGTGCGGACCCTACGGTTCGAGACCAATGTAGACATGACCGAGACCGTCTTGGTCAATAACCAATAGCGGGACCTGGATGCCCATATTGGTTCCTACATATTCTACGAAGATCTTTATCGGTCAAACCGCATAACAACATCGTTGTTCCCTTTGTCATCGGTATGTTACTTGCCCGAGATTCGATCGTCGGTATCAATACCTAGTTCAATCTCGTTACGGCAAGTCTCTTTACTCGTTCCATAATACATCATCTCACAACTAACTCATTAGTTGAAATGCTTGCAAGGCTTAAGTGATGTGTATTGCCGAGAGGGCCAGAGATACCTCTCCGACATTCGGAGTGACAAATCCTAATCTCGAAATCGTCAACCCAACAAATACCTTTGGAGACACTGTAGAGCACCTTTATAATCACCCGATTACGTTGTGACGTTTGGTAGCACACAAAGTGTTCCTCCGTAAACGGAGTTGCATAATCTCATAGTCATAGGAACATGTATAAGTCATGAAGGAAGCAATAGCAACATACTAAACGATCGGGTGCTAAGCTAACGGAATGGGTCATGTCAATCAGATCATTCAACTAATGATGTGACCTTGTTAATCAAATAACAACTCTTTGTCCATGGTTAGGAAACATAACCATCTTTGATTAACAAGCTAGTCAAGTAGAGGCATACTAGTGACACTCTATTTGTCTATATATTCACACATGTATTATGTTTCCGGTTAATACAATTCTAGCATGAATAATAAACATTTATCATGATATAAGGAAATAAATAATAACTTTATTATTGCCTCTAGGGCATATTTCCTTCAGTCTCCCACTTGCACTAGAGTCAATAATCTAGATCACATCACCATGTGATTCACATCGATAGTTCACATCATCATGTGATTAACACCCATAGTTCACATCGCCATGTGACCAACATCCAAAGGGTTTACTAGAATCAGTAATCTAGTTCACATCGCTATGTGATTAACACCCAAAGATTACTTAGGTGTGATCATGTTTTGCTTGTGAGAGAATCTTAGTCAACGGGTCTTTCACATTCAGATCCGTTATGTATTTTGCAATTTTTATGTCTACAATGCTCTGCACGGAGATACTCTAGCTAATTGCTCCCACATTCAATATGTATCTAGATCGAGACTTAGAGTCATCCAGATCGGTGTCAAAACTTGCATCGACGTAACCCTTTACGACGAACCTTTTGTCACTTCCATAATTGAGAAACATATCCTTATTCCACTAAGGATAATTTTGACCGCTGTCCAGTGATCTACTCCTAGATCACTATTGTACTCCCTTGCCAAACTCAGTGCAGGGTATACAATAGATCTGGTACACAACATGGCATACTTTATAGAACCTATGGCCAAGGCATAGGGAATGACTTTCATTCTCTTTCTATCTTCTGCCGTGGTCGGGTTTTGAGTCTTACTCAATTTCACACCTTGTAACACAGGCAAGAACTCTTTCTTTGACTGTTCCATTTTGAACTACTTCAAAATCTTGTCAAGGTATGTACTCATTGAAAAAACTTATCAAACGTCTTGATCTATCTCTATAGATCTCAATGCTCAATATGTAAGCAGCTTTCACCGAGGTCTTTCTTTGAAAAACTCCTTTTAAACACTCCTTTATGCTTTGCAGAATAATTCTACATTATTTCCGATCTACAATATGTCATTCACATATACTTATCAGAAATGTTGTAGTGCTCCCACTCACTTTCTAGTAAATACAGGCTTCACTGCAAGTCTGTATAAACTGTATGCTTTGATCAACTTATCAAAGCGTATATTCCAATTCCGAGATGCTTACACCAGTCCATAGATGCACATTTTGTTAACACCTTTAGGATTGACAAAACCTCTTGGTTGCATCACATACAACTCTTCTTTAATAACTCCATTAAGGAATGCAGTTTTGTTTATCCATTTGCCAGATTTCATAAAATGCGGCAATTGCTAACATGATTCGGACAGACTTTTAAGCATCGATACGAGTGAGAAAATCTCATTGTATTCAACATCTTGAACTTTGTCAAAAACCTTTTTCGACAAGTCTAGCTTTGTAGATAGTAATACTACTATCAGCGTCCGTCTTCCTCTTGAAGATCCATTTATTTTCTATGGCTTGCCGATCATCGGGCAACTCCACCAAAGTCCACACTTTGTTCTCATACATGGATCTCATCTCAGATTTCATGGCCTCAAGCCATTTCGTGGAATCTGGGCTCATCATCGCTTCCTCATAGTTCGTAGGTTCATCATGGTCTAGTTACATGACTTCCAGAACAGGATTACCGTACCACTCAGTGCGGATCTCACTCTGGTTTACCTCACGAGATTCGGTAGTAACTTGATCTGAAGTTACATGATCATCATCATTAGCTTCCTCACTAATTGGTGTAGTAGTCACAGAACAGATTTCGTGATGAACTACTTTCAATAAGGGAGAAGGTACAATTACCTCATCAAGTTCTACTTTCCTCCCACTCACTTCTTTCGAGAGAAACTCCTTCTCTAGAAAGGATCCATTTATTAGCAACGAATGTTCGCCTTCGGATCTGTGATAGAAGGTGTACCCAACAATTTCCTTTGGGTATTCTATGAAGACGCACTTCTCCGATTTGGGTTTGAGCTTATCGGGATGAAACTTTTTCACATAAGCATCGCAGCCCCAAACTTTAAGAAACGACAACTTTGGTTTCTTGCTAAACCACAGTTCATATAGTGTCGTCTCAACGGATTTAGATGGTGCCCTATTTAACGTGAATGCAGCTGTCTCTAATGCATGATCCCAAAACGATATTGGTAAATCGGTAAGAAACATCATAGATTGTACTATATCCAATAAAGTACGGTTATGACGTTCGGACACACCATTATGATGTGGTGTTCCAGGTGGCACGAATTTGTGAAAGTATTCCACATTGTCTTAAAAATTCGTAACTCAAATATTTGTCTCTGCGATCAGATCGTAGAAACCTTATTTTCTTGTCATGATGATTCTCCACTTCACTCTGAAATTCTTTGAACTTTTCAAATGTTTCAGACTTATGTTTCATCAATTAGATATACCCATATCTGCTCAAATCATCTGTGAAGGTCAGAAAAATAACGATACCCGCCGCGAGCCTTAACACTCATTGGATCGCATACATCAGTATGTATTATTTCCAATAAGTCAGTTGCTCGCTCCACTGTTCCGGAGAACGGAGTCTTAGTCATCTTGCCCATGAGGCATGGTTCGCAAGCATCAAGTGATTCATAATCTATTGATTCCAAAATCCCATCAGCATGGAGTTTCTTCATGTGCTTTACACCATTATGACCTAAACGGCAGTGCCACAAATAAGTTGCACTATCATTATTAACTTTGCATCTTTTGGTTTCAATATTATGAATATGTGTATCACTACGATCGAGATCCAATGAACCATTTTCATTGGGTGTGTAACTATGTAAGGTTTTATTCATGTAAACAGAACAACAGTTTATTCTCTTACTTAAATGAATAACCATATTGCAATAAACACGATCAAATCATATTCATGCTCAACGCAAACACCGAATAACATTTATTTAGGTTCAACACTAATCCCGAAAGTATAGGGAGTGTGCGATGATGATCATATCAATCTTGAAACTACTTTCAACACACATCGTCACTTCACCCTTAACTAGTTTCTGTTTATTCTGCAACTCCCGTTTTGAGTTACTACTCTTAGCAACTGAACCAGTACCAAATACCGAGGGGTTGCTATAAACACTAGTAAAGTACACATCAATAACATGTATATCAAATATACCTTTGTTTACTTTGCCATCCTTCTTATCCGCCATATACTTGGGGTAGTTCTGCTTCCAGTAACCATTCCCTTTGCAGTAGAAGCACTTAGTCTCAGGCTTAGGTCCAGACTTGGGCTTCTTCACTTGAGCAACAACTTGCTTGCCGTTCTTCTTGAAGTTCCCTTCTATCCCTTTGCCCTTTTCTTGAAACTAGTGGTCTTGTTAACCATCAACACTTGATGTTCTTTCTTGATTTCTACCTTCATCGATTTCATCATCATGAAAAACTCGGGAATCATTTTCATCATCCCTTGCATACTATAGTTCATCACGAAGTTCTACTAACTTGGTGATGGTGACTAGAGAATTTCATCAATCACTATCTTATCCGGAAGATTAACTCCCATTTGATTCAAGCGATTGTAGTATCCGGACAATCTGAGCACATGCTCACTAGTTGAGCGATTCTCCTCCATCTTTTAGCTATAGAACTTGTTGGAGACTTCATATCTCTCAACTCGGTATTTGCTTGAAATATTAACTTCAACTCTGGAACATCTCATATGGTCCATGATGTTCAAAACATCTTTGAAGTCCCGATTCTAAGCCATAAAGCATGGTGCACAAAACTATCAAGTAGTCATCATATTGAGCTAGCCAAACGTTCATAACGTGCGCAGATCGCTCCTGCAATAGGTTTGTCACCTAGAGGTGCATCAAAGACATAATTCTTCAGCGACAATGAGGATAAACCTCAGATCACGGATCCAATCCGCATCATTGCTACTAACATTTTTCAACACAGTTTTCTCTAGGAACATATCAAAATAAACATATGAAAGCAACAACGCAAGCTATTGATCTTAAAACATAATTTGCAAAATACTACCAGGACTAAGTTCATGATAAATTTAAGTTCAATTAATCATATTACTTAAGAACTCCCACTTAGCAGACATCTCTCTAGTCATCTAAGTGATCACGTGATCCAAATCAACTAAACCATAACCGATCATCACGTGAGATGGAGTAGTTTTCAATGGTGAACATCACTATGTTGATCATATCTACTATATGATTCACGCTCGACCTTTCGGTCTCCGTGTTCGAGGCCATATCTGCATATGCTAGGCTCGTCAAGTTTAACTGAGTATTCTGCATGTGCAAAACTGGCTTGCACCCGTTGTAGATGGACGAGAGCTTATCACACCCGATCATCACATGGTGTCCAGGCACGACGAACTTTGGCAATGGTGCATACTCGGGAGAATACTTCTTGATAATTTTAGTGAGAGATCATCTTAAAATGCTACCGTCAATCAAAGCAAGATAAGATGCATAAAGGATAAACATCACATGCAATCAATATAAGTGATATGATATGGCCATCATCATCTTGTGCTTGTGATCTCCATCTCAAGCACCATCATGATCACCAACGTCACCGCGCGACACCTTGATCTCCATCGTAGCATCGTTGTCGTTACGCCATCTATTGCTTCTACGACTATTGCTACCGCTTAGTGATAAAGTAAAGCAATTACAGGCGTTTGTATTTCATACAATAAAGCGACAACCATATGGCTCTGCCGATTGCCGATAACCGGTTACAAAACATGATCATCTCATACAATAAAATATAGCATCATGTCTTGGCCATATCACATCACAACATGCCCTGCAAAAACAAGTTAGACGTCCTCTACTTTGTTGTTGCAAGTTTTACGTGGCTGCTACGGGCTTAAGCAAGAACAAATCTCACCTACGCATCAAAACCACAACGATAGTTTGTCAAGTTGATGCTGTTTTAACCTTCGCAAGGACCGGGCGTAGCCACACTCTGTTCAACTAAAGTTGGAGAAACTGACACCCGCTAGTCACCTGTTTGCAAAGCACGGCGGTAAAACCAGTCTCGCGTAAGCGTACGCGTAATGTCGGTCCGGGCCGCTTCATCCAACAATACCGCCGAACCAAAGTATGACATGCTGGTAAGCAGTATGACTTATATCGCCCACAACTCACTTGTGTTCTACTCGTGCATATAACATCAAACCATAAAAACCTAGGCTCGGATGCCACTGTTGGGGAACGTAGTAATTTCAAAAAATTCCTACGCACACGCAAGATCATGGTGATGCATAGCAACGAGAGGGGAGAGTGTTGCCTACGTACCCTCGTAGACCGAAGCGGAAGCGTTGACACAACGTAGAGGAAGTAGTCGTACGTCCTCCCGGTCCAACCGATCCAAGCACCGTTACTCCGGCACCTCCGAGTTCTTGACACGCGTACAGCTCGATGACGCACCTCGATCTCCAATCCGATAGAGGCTCGAGGGGAGTTCCGTCAAGACGACGGCGTGGTGACGATCTTGATGTTCTCTGTCGTGAGGGCTTCGCCTAAGCACCACTACAATATGATCGAGGTGTAATATCGTGGAGGGGGGCACCGCACACGGCTAAGGAACGATCAATATCAACTTGTGTGTCCTAGGGTGCCCCCTTACCCCCGTATATAAAGGAGGGAGGGAGGAGGTGGCCGGCCTCAAGGGGCGCGCGACACGGAGGGGGAAACCTACTCGATGGGTTTCCTCTCTTTCCTTATCTTATTTGGAGGGAAGGAAGGAGTACTAGTATTAGGAAGTAGTACTAGTAGTAGGAATAGGAAGAGGGGAAGGAGAAAGGAAGGGGGCGGCCCCCTCCCCAATTCGGATTGGGCTTGGGGGGCCCCCCCCTGTTCCTTCTCCTTCCTCCTACATGGGCCCAATAAGGCCCATATACCTCCCGGGGTTCCAGTAACCTCCGGAGCTCCAAACTTCTCCGGAACCTTTCCGTGTCCAAATATATCCGTCCAATATATCAATCTTTATGTCTCGACCATTTCGAGACTCCTCGTCATGTCCGTGATCATATCCGGACTCGAACAACCTTGGTACATCAAAATACATAAACTCATAATATAAGCATCATCGAAACCTTAAGCGTGCGGACCCTACGGTTCGAGAACAATGTAGACATGACCAAGACCGTCTCCGGTCAATAACCAATAGCGGGACCTGGATGCCCATATTGGTTCCTACATATTCTACGAAGATCTTTATCGGTCAAACCGCATAACAACATCGTTGTTCCTTTGTCATCGGTATGTTACTTGCCCGAGATTCGATCGTCGGTATCCAATACCTAGTTCAATCTCGTTACCGGCAAGTCTCTTTACTCGTTCCATAATACATCATCTCACAACTAACTCATTAGTTGAAATGCTTGCAAGGCTTAAGTGATGTGTATTACCGAGAGGGCCAGAGATACCTCTCCGACATTCGGAGTGACAAATCCTAATCTCAAATCGTCAACCCAACAAATACCTTTGGAGACACTGTAGAGCACCTTTATAATCACCCAATTACGTTGTGACGTTTGGTAGCACACAAAGTGTTCCTCCGGTAAACGGGAGTTGCATAATCTCATAGTCATAGGAACATGTATAAGTCATGAAGGAAGCAATAGCAACATACTAAACGATCGGGTGCTAAGCTAACGGAATGGGTCATGTCAATCAGATCATTCAACTAATGATGTGACCTTGTTAATCAAATAACAACTCTTTGTCCATGGTTAGGAAACATAACCATCTTTGATTAACAAGCTAGTCAAGTAGAGGCATACTAGTGACACTCTATTTGTCTATATATTCACACATGTATTATGTTTCCGGTTAATACAATTCTAGCATGAATAATAAACATTTATCATGATATAAGGAAATAAATAATAACTTTATTATTGCCTCTAGGGCATATTTCCTTCACGAACTCCATCGCGTATCTTGCTGCGTTTGTATCCATGTGCGAGAACTTCCTGGGCTATCGACCGCACTGGGCTTGTTCACACATCTTCACGTGTCGTTCTCGACCGTGAAGAAGGCGAGTCCAGCGATGAGAAACCCAAGTTGTCCAAATGTGCGGGGCCTGGGAATTCAAGTGAGGAATAAGAGCACCTTCCAGCTATGACATTTCCCGAGTCGGTCAGGGGCTCATGATCGACCTGGTTCTCTTGCGAGAATGAGCCGACGAGGCGATCAGTGGACTCCTCCATTCACCATGAGCCGAGTGAACAAGCCCTCCTCTCTGAAGGTGGTTCTGGAGGAGAGAGCCGATGTGAAGATGTTGATGGATCGCGTGGTGCAGTTGGTTCGGGACGGCGTGATCGGCATGGACCTTCGGAGGTTTTCCTCGGCGGCGTATCCAGCCTCTTGATTCGGAGCCATTGCATGTGGTTGTCTGCGGGCGAAGGCGAAACTCGAGTCCGCCGGAAGCGATCGACGACGCCACGGTGGAAAGATGGATGGCCGCGGTCACTGGGAACAAGGATAATCCCCGTGGATCCAGGAGGATTCCTCCACTCGACCATCACAGCGTTCCAGATAAGGTCATTTGCTCTGTCTTCCATTGTATATTTGTCGAATTTGTTTCTGTATGTTCTGCAACTTGGTCTATTGATCTCTGTCTTGACGTCTTCCAGGCCCTTACCGAGCTGTACTCGATGCCCAATGGAGCTCAGCTCCACCGAGGAGGAGAAGCTAAGCGGGGCGTAGAGCCGAGGATGAGTGGGATTTAGACGCTGCCGAAGATGACGATGATGATGACGACGATGATGAGGACGAAGAAGAAGAGGAGGAGGAGGTTGCACCATCGCTCTCAGAAAGGCGGTCGAAACTCGTCCATGACCCAACGACTGAACGCAGTAAGGGGGTTGCGACTGCTTCGCAGTCGACCAAGCGCCCTCGGACCGCTTCTCCGGCGCCGACTAAAAAGGCGCCGAAGCAGTCGAAGGTGGCTCCGTCAAAGCCAACCAAGCTCCTGCCGAAGATGAAGGTGTCCATCCCCACCATATCAGGGTAAACATGTTTCTTAAGTCCTCTTGTTTTGTATAAGCTTTATCTCTGGTTGATACTTGAGTTAGTCGACTGATTCTTTGGAACTTCAGCGCTGCAACTTCTAAGACCTCAGGCAAGGCTGACGACCATGAGATGGAGGATGCAGCAACCTCAAATCCTGGTACTATACTCTTAATTCTGTCCTTAGTCGACTGACTCATGATTTCTAACTTTGATTCTTTTCTGAAGCTCCACCCAATGACATTATCACCCTTCCTGATGATGATGATGATGAGGATGAAGAACCGCTGAGGCATAGGAGGAGCAGGAAGGCGTCTACTGGTAAGGCAACCCAGGATGCGACGGCGCCCGAGGCTGTGGTCACAGAGGGGGAGAACACCACTCGACACACCGTGTCTTTCGCGGTGCCGTTGACGAGTGCTCATCCCACTTCGTCGAGTGCTGCACAACCTTCGCTCTTCAAAACACACCACGTCCCAGAGGACCAAGCCAGCGCTGCTAAGGAGGCGATACGCCAAGCAGGGATCATGATGGAGCAGGTGAAGATCATCCGGGATGCAAGCCAAGCAGCTTATGACGCCAGCTCCGCCCTTCAAAGCAATGTTCAGGTCAGTCGACTACCGCCTGTTCTGTTAGGATATGCTATCAAAACTTTTTCTTTCTGAAATCCATAGCAATCACCCACTAGGTGTGTCGATAAAAAACTCCGTGTTAGCGGGGGCACGCTGAGTGCACCCGTTGGGTGTAGTCCCCAAGGCTAAGGTCGACTGCTGGCAGTCGGCCTTAGGCTTTATAAGTATAGGTTGTTCATCATTCGACTGGGGCGAATGGGTTTTGAAACCAGTGGGGCACGCTGAGTGCACCCACCGGTGTAATCCCCGAGGCGTGGTCGATCTGGCGATTGATTACGATCAAGAAGATTTTTTTGGTCGATCGGTCGACTGTTTGAATAGAACCAGTGGGGGCACGCTGAGTGCACCCACTGGGTGTAGTCCCCGAGACTACGGTCGAATGCTTGCATTCGACTGTAGTCTTAGAAACATATGATTTTTTCCTATCCACTCGGAAGTGAATCATCTTTGATATTTTGTCGATTGGTTCTTCGTAGAAATCCTGTGACCTTGCGGCTCGCTATACGGAACTGGAGCAGAAGCACATTCAGCTCGAGCTGGATCTGAAGCTAGTGCAAGAGAATCTGACGAAGGCGAAGGAGGAGACCAAAGGTATGTTCGGTGAGACCTCGACGACTCCTTTTTCCTTCCATTTGTTTCAAAATCTGACTTTGCTGTAACTTGCAGGCAAGGTGAAGGAGGCCTAGAAGAAGAAGGACCTTGAGCTAGCTGAGAAGACCAAGCTTGCTGACGAGAAGTTAGCTTCAGTCACCAAGCTTGAACAGGAAAATACCAATCTGAAAGTTGCTCTGGCGATTGCCACCAAGGATGTCGACCGACTGAAAACTGACAAGACCACTCGACCGAGAAGATCAACCAGTTGGTGGGAAGAAGAATGACACGAAGGCTTCTGGGTGGTCTTGCCAAGAAATTGTTCCTTATGCTCGAAGGTAATCTTTTACACTCGACCAACATTTCCAACTGTGATGCTTACATTCGACCACTGTCTTGACTCGGCGTTTTGTCTTTGCAGAATTCTGTCGAAACTTTGAAGAAGAAACTAGCCAGTTGGAGCCGAACCTTGACCCTGTCAATTCTCCGGTGAATGATGAAGTTGCCATGAATGTCTTCCGACTGGAGTCCCGCGTTGCAGCTGTCGTGGACTATCTTGCAAGGCTGAAGGCCGCCACTTCTCGCATCGACTCGACGCTTTGGCCCAGGGCGACACTTCAGAATGACCTCGAGTCGTTGATGGCTCGACTAAACGCGGTCCCCGACCGTGTGCAAGAGTGGAAGAAGTCCTCGGCTCGGTGTGGCGCAGATGTTGCCCTGTGTCTGGCCCGAGTCCACTGCAAGGACGCGCGAGAAGAGAAGCTGGCGGCTCTCCGAGTGGCCAACACCAAGAAACACGACTTCAGGTCCTTCATGGAAACTTTCATCGCTGCTGCTACCCGGATCGCAGACGGGATCGACCTCGATGAGTTCGTTGCTCCTTCCAGCCCTCCACAGGAGGGGTAAAAAACTTTCTTTAAGCCCGACACTTTAAATTTGCCTCGGTATGCCGAGTGGAATTGTAACCGATAAACCTTAACAGGCTTAATGCATGAGCACTCTCGGTTCCTTTAGGTATCGACCTAAACGTGGATTTGATGTTTGGATATGATTGCTTTTGGCTCGAATTGTCCTTTGCAGGTTCACAGCAAGATGCCCACTGCAGTCGACTTATTCCTTAGGCGAGCACTGGGCTGCAGCTAAGCCCCCGAGTGAGAGGTTTGCTCTTCACTCGGTAGGATTTTTATACCTTAGGCGAGCACTGGGCTGCAGCTAAGCCCCCGAGTGAGAGGTTTGCTCTTCACTCGGTAGGATTTTTTATACCTTAGGCGAGCACTGGGCTGTAGCTAAGCCCCCGAGTGAGAGGTTTGCTCTTCACTCGGTAGGATTTTTTATACCTTAGGCGAGCACTGGGTTGCAGCTAAGCCCCTGAGTGAGAGGTTTGCTCTTCACTTGGTAGGATTTTTTATACCTTAGGCGAGCACTGGGCTGCAGCTAAGCCCCCGAGTGAGAGGTTTGCTCTACACTCGGTAGGGTTTTTACGTTGTATTTGTGTCGAAGCTCAGGAGAGAGGGTCGCAGCCGACCTGCACCTCGCCTTCCTTGGAAGCACACATTGTACTTATGGCGTAGCTCGGAGGAGAGGGTCGCAGTCGACCTGCACCTCGTCCTCCTTGCGAGCGTACATTGTACTTAGGCGAGTACTTGGACTGCAGCTAAGCCTCCGAGTGGAAGTCTGGCTTACCACTCAGTAGGATTTTTTATAACTTAGGCGAGCACTGGGCTGCAGCTAAGCCTCCGAGTGGAAGTCTGGCTTACCACTCGGTAGGATTTTTTATAACTTAGGCGAGCACTTGGCTGCAGCTAAGCCCCAGTGGAAGTCGGCTTACCACTCGGTAGGATTTTTATAACTTAGGCGTAAACGGATTCGCTGGCTAAGCCTCCGAGTGGAAGTCGGCTTACCACTCGGTAGGATTTTTATAACTTAGGCTAAACGGATTCGCGGCTAAGCCTCCAGTGGAAGTCGGCTTACCACTCGGTAGGATTTTTACAAACTTAGGCGAAAGCGGATTCGCGGCTAAGCCACCCATCGGGGAAAGTTTCTTGGACAAAAATAAAAAGTGACAAAATTATGAAGGAATTATGACACTATTATTTTGAAATCCATGAACTACAGAAGTACTTTGTTACAACTCATCCGAGTGAAAAAACTTCAAGTGTAAAATGGGCGGAGCAGATCCGCATTCCAGGCTCGGGGCTCTTCTATGTTGTGTTCGACGTTGTAAAGACGATATGCCCCGTTGTGGAGAACCTTGGTGACGATGAATGGTCCTTTCCAAGAAGGAGCGAGCTTGTGTGGTTTCTGCTGATCCACTCGGAGCACTAGATCTCCTTCCTGGAAGGCTCGACTTCTCACATTTCTGGCGTAAAAGCGACGCAAGTCCTGTTGGTAGATGGTCGATCGGATCAGAGCCATCTCCCTTTCTTCCTCTAGAAGGTCGACTGCGTCTTGACGCGCTTGCTCAGCTTCTGCTTCGTTGTAGAGTTCAACTCGAGGAGCATTGTGAAGAAGATCACTCGGCAAGACTGCTTCAGCTCCATAAACCCAAAAGAATGGAGTTCTTCCGGTCGACCGATTGGGTGTGGTCCGCAAACCCCAAAGCACCGAAGGGAGTTCGTCGACCCATGCTCCAGCCGCGTGCTTGAGATCACGCATCAGTCGGGGTTTTAAACCCTTGAGGATTAAGCCATTGGCTCGCTCTGCTTGTCCATTCGACTGTGGATGAGTGACTGAAGCGTAGTCGACTCGTGTGCCTTGAGCGTTGCAGAAATCCTTGAATTCTTCCGAGTCAAAGTTCGACCCATTATCCATAATGATGCTGTGCGGGACTCCATATCTGAACGTCAGCTCCCTGATGAAGGTAACCGCAGTACCGGCGTCAAGATTCTTGATTGGTTTAGCCTCAATCCACTTCGTGAACTTGTCGACTGCGACCAGTACGTGTGTGAAACCACTTCGACCTGTTCTCAAGGGACCGACCATGTCCAACCCCATACTGCGAATGGCCAGACGAGTGGAATGGTCTTCAGAGCTGACGCAGGCTTGTGTGACATATTGGAGTAGAACTGACATCCTTCGCACTTGTCCACTATTTCCTTTACCATCTCATTCGCTCTCGGCCAGTAAAATCCAGCTCGGTATGCTTTGGCTACAATGGTCCGAGAGGACGCATGGTGACCACAGGTCCCCGAGAGGATATCATTGAGAATGATTCGACCTTCTTCTGGCGTTATGCATTTTTGACCAACTCCAGTCGGGCTTTCTCTATACAGCTGTCCTTGTAAAGGCTTTGGATCGACGGACGATCTGCCGAGCCTCTTTCTCATCCTCTGGGAGCTCTTTTCTCAGGATATATGCGATATAGGGAATTGTCCAGTCGGGAGTGACCACTAAAACCTCCATGACCAAGTCGACCACTGCTGGGACCTCAACCTCAGTCGGATCTGTGGCACTCTTGGGCTGTGGAGCTTCCTCTGTGAAGGGATCTTCTTTAACTGACGGAGTGTGTATATGTTCCAAAAACACACCACTCGGAATGG
Organism: Aegilops speltoides; assembly: GCA_021437245.1. Taxonomy (NCBI): domain Eukaryota; kingdom Viridiplantae; phylum Streptophyta; class Magnoliopsida; order Poales; family Poaceae; genus Aegilops; species Aegilops speltoides. The sequence continues at coordinate 52,152,959 of CM038146.1, forward strand.
CTTCTCTTTTGGAACCTATCTTTGCCAGATCATTTGTTGCTTGATTTTTCAGTCGGGGGATGTGATGGAGCTCCAATCCCTCGAACTTCTTTTCCAGCTTCCTCACTGCATTGCAGTATCCAGTCATGGCTGGGCTTCTCATGTCCCACTCCTTCATCACCTGGTTGACCACTAAATCTGAATCGCCATAAACCATCAGGCGACGGACGCCGAGTGAGATGGCCATGCGCAATCCATATAAAAGGGCCTCATACTCTGCCTCATTGTTGGAGGAATCAAAGTGAATCTGGATCACATACCTAAGCTTATCTCCTCTCGGGGAAACCAGAACAACCCCTGAGACCGAACCATTCAGCATCTTAGAGCCATCGAAGAACATGGTCCAATGCTCCGAGTGAACTTCAGTCGGCTGCTGTTGTTCGATCCACTCGGCGAGGAAATCTGCTATTGCCTGGGACTTAATGGCTTTCTTTGCCTCAAACTTGATATCAAGGGGAAGAAGTTCAATCGCCCATTTCGCCACTCGACTAGTTGCATCTCTGTTGTGCAGAATCTCTGATAGTGGGGCGCCGCTGACGATTGTGATAGAATGATCAGAGAAATAATGAGAAACCTTCTTCGTGGTCATGTATATTCCATACACAAGCTTCTGATAATGAGGATATCTCTGCTTGGATGGAGTCAAGACTTGGACAAATAATACACCGGGCGCTGAACTTTGAAGGCTTTTCCTTCCTCTTCCGCTCGACCGTAAGCCTTAATCGATCGACGACTTGTCCTGTGTCTGCAATATAAAGCAACAGAGGCTCTTTAATGATTGGCGCAGCAAGCACCGGCTGGGTGGAGAGCAGAGCTTTTAGCTCGGCAAACGCTGCATCATCTTCTGGAGTCCACTCGAACTTGTCTGCCTTCTTCATCAATCGGTAAAGAGGCAATGCCTTTTCACCGAGTCGTGAGATGAATCGACTTAATGCGCCAAGCATCCAAGAAGCTCGGACATCGTGCACTCGCACAGGGCGTTTCATTCGGAGAATAGTGCCGATCTTCTCTGGATTAGCGTCGATCCCTCGCTCGGAAACGAGAAAACCGAGTAACTTTCCACCAGGAACTCTGAATGTGCACTTCAATGGATTGAGCTTGATATCATACCTTCTGAGGTTGGCAAATGTTTCGGCGAGGTCGGCAAGCAGGTCGGAACCTTTTCGCGACTTAACGACGATATCATCCATATACGCTTCCACATTCCGACTGATTTGAGTGAGAAGACACTTCTGAATCATTCGCATAAATGTGGCTCCGGCATTCTTGAGGCCGAATGGCATGGGGATATAGCAGAAGCACCCGAATGGAGTGATGAAAGCTGTTTTTATTTCGTCGGGTCCATACAGACGGATCTGATGATACCTGGAATATGCGTCTAGAAATGACAATCTCTCACATCCCGCGGTCGAGTCAACAATTTGATCTATGCGAGGGAGAGGAAAATGATCTTTCGGGCAGGCCCGATTGATGTGCTTGAAATCAATGCACATGCGGAGTGACTTGTCCTTCTTGGGAACCATGACGACATTAGCGAGCCACTCGGAGTGGTATATCTCTCGGATAAATCCTGCTGCCAACAGTCGAGCCACTTCTTCACCAATAGCCTTTCTCTTCTGGACGGCGGACCGCCGAAGATGCTCTTTGACTGGTTTTGCTGACTTGTCGACTCTGAGGCGATGCTCAGCCAGTCCCCTGGGAACACCTGGCATGTCAGTGGGCTTCCATGCAAAAATGTCCCAGTTCTCACGGAGGAACTGGATGAGCGCTTCTTCCTATTTTGGGTCGAGTGTTGTGGAGATGTGGGTCGGTGCTGCATTGGGGTCGATCGGGTGAATGTGAACAGGCTTCGTCTCACCAGACGACTGAAATGCAGATTCTGTGGCGGGTTTCTTGGATCTCAACAAATCACTCGGATCTGCGTTTTGCTTGTACTCTTCGAACTCGACCGCTGTCACCTGGGAATCGGCAATCTTTGAGCCCTTCTGAAAGCACTCTTCTGCCTTTTTCCGATCCCCGGTGACAGTGATCACTCCTTTGGGACCGGGCATTTTCAGTTTGAGGTACACGTAACATGGTCGAGCCATGAACCGTGCATAGGCTGGCCTCCCCAAAATGGCGTGGTACGCACTCTGAAAATCCACAACCTCAAAGGTCAACTTTTACTTGCGAAAATGCTTGGAATCACCAAAAACCACGTCCAGAGCTATTTGGCCGAGTGAGTCGGCTTTCTTCCGGTATGACTCGTGGAAACTCATGTTGTTGGTGCTCGGTCGACATCGGGATGCCCATTCCTTTCGGTGTGTCGCATATAACAAGTTCAGCCCACTACCATCGTCCATCAGCACTTTCGTCGGTCGAGTGCCTTCGACAACCGGATCGACCACCAAAGCTTGCCTCCCGGGGTGGCAATATGAGTCGTGATCAGATTGGTCAAATGTGATGGGTGTTTGGGACCATCTCGAGATAACTTGGTTTCTTTGGGCAACCATGTTCACCTCACGGTTAATGACTTTCAGTCGACTCTTGCTTTCCACATCTGCGAAGATCATCAAAGTGGAGTTGACATGCGGATATTCTTCCTCACTGTCCTCTTTGTCTCCGGCCTTGTCTGACTCCTTCTCCTTGTCCTTAGACTGTTTTCCTTGAAACTGCTGGATCAGGAGTCGACACTGGCGAGTGGTGTGTTTTGGGTAAATGATGTTGCCCTCTTCATCTTTCTTCGTGTGGATGTGGCATGGCATATCCATCACATCGTTTCCTTCTTTATCTTTTACTTTCTTAGGATTCCAGGATCCTTTCGGCTTCCCCTTGAACTTTCCCTGAGTTACGGCCAGGGCCTCTCCAGGAGCTGCTGGCTCGGCTTTCGCTTGCTTCCGATGGAATTTCCCTTCTCCGACTGACTTGGCTTGTACTTGCCGCTTCGGAGTCGGTCCTCTTCCTCGCCGTTGGCGTACTTGGTAGCAATCTCCATCATTCGACTCAGGGTCATGTCTCCGGTTCGACCAAACTTCAGACTCAATTCCCTGTTCTTGACGCCATCTTTGAAGGCGCAAACTGCCTGATGATCAGACACATTTTCCACAGTATGGTGCAGAGTGATCCACCTCTGAATGTACTCTCGGAGAGTCTCATTGGTCTTCTGCACACAGACTTGCAGCTCTGTCAAACCAGCTGGTCGCTTGCAAGTTCCTTCAAAAGTTTCGGCGAACACTGGGACAAATCTTCCCAAGTGTATATCTGCTAGGAGGTAATCGATTCAACCACGCCCGCGAACCTTCCAACATGAGGGGCAAATGCTTCATGGCCACCTCGTCATTCCCACCACCAATCTGGACAGCCACTCGGTAATCTTCAAGCCAAGTTTGGGCTTGGACTCCCCGATGAATTTGTCGACTGTTGCCAACCTGAAATTGGGGGAATCATCGTGGCTCGATAGCCCTGCTAAAACACTCTGGACCAGAAACATGCACTCGACTGCTCGTGGGTGCATCTCTCTCGGGTCCACCTCGATGGGCTCTGTTCCGGTCGACCAAGCCTTGCACGATAATGGATCGCGCGTCGAAGCCTGGTTCTCTGGGGTCGACTGGAGCTCTTCGCCCCGTACTGAACTGACGCCTGTCATCCTGTCGCCGAGGAGCGTAAGACCCTTCCCTCGGAGGGGAAATGGGCACTCGACGCCTGTCATCTCGGTCGTGTCGGTCTCCATACTGATCTCGCCGGTTGTCGCGCCCTTCCCGCCGCGGAGGCGATCTGGGACTGTGAGCCGACTGAACCGTATTCGCAGCGACGGATCGACAGTGAATTCTATTGCGCGACTGCGACACGGCTGAGTTCTGGTCTTCTGCTACTCGGAGTAAATCTCTTATCTGCATCAAGCCTCTCCCAGCTTCTGACTGTGAAGGCTGGATGGATTCTGCTATACGGGTTGCAGCTGCTAAATTCGGAATCGGCGTGCGGTATACCTGAGTCGGCGGGAAGAGTCGACGCCGACCGCTTCAGAACTTCGTTGCAGCATCGTCGAGTGCTCGCTGAAGGTTCTCGGCGAGCGCGTTGGCGACATTGGCCAAACGTGCCTCCTCCAAGGCGCGAGCCTCGGGGTTTCTCCCGCGATGGGAGTATCAGGCATCCATGTTCCATGGGCGGCTCTTCTCTCTGAGAGTCGAGTGTCTCGGGCTGGTACTCTTCGTGGTCTTGTGCGGGGTCACCTCCACCACCCGCTCCGCCCCCATGGGCGAAGCCGGGAGGACTGCGAGGGCCGTCGACCATGAGGATTTCCGCCGCTGGATCACTGCTATCGCATTCGGATGCAGTCTCTACGGAGCCAGTCGACAGATCGAACATGCCGTAGAGGGACTCGTCGGGCTCAATTGCCGCGACTTGGGCGGTGGCTGTCTGGCGAGCCACCGCGTGCTTCACCCACCGCTGGAGTCTCGACCGACCAGAGCGCTTGCGCTGGTGGGAGACCGGGCGGGTGGCCGATAAAAGAGTCGACCGATATGGGGTCGACGGTTGCCGCAGCAGAATGCCGCGGACACATGCGCGAAAATGCGTCGCACCGCATGGACGGGCGCGATCGATGTCGAGTGGAGCCTCCTGGAGCCACGCGGAGTCGTCGGCGACAAAGGTGAGAGCGCCGAGACGGATCTCGCGCCCCTCGACCAAAACTCCAGCAGTCATCATGATGAAAGTACTTGGAAGTACCGCAACTTCTCCACAAAATCGCTAAAACACCGGCCCCACGGTGGGCGCCAACTGTCGTGGTTCTAAGTCTGACAGTAGAGTGGGGGGTAGGTATGGAGAGGCAAGGTCCTAGCTATGGAGAGGTTGTAAACACAAGTGATGTACGAGTTCAGGCCCTTCTCGGAGGAAGTAAAAGCTCTATGTCTCGGAGCCCTGAGGCGGTCGAGTGGATTATGTGTATAGGTGTTACAAGAGTGCGAACCCCTCTGCCTGTGGAGGGGGGTGGCTTATATAGAGTGCGCCAGGACCCCTGCCAGCCCACATAATGAAGGGGTTAAAGTACATTAAGTCTGGGGCGTTACTGGTAACACCCCACATAAAGTGCCTTAACTATCATTAAGTCTATTCAATTACAGGTCGTTATAGTGCAGAGTGCCTTTTGACCTTCTGGTGGTCGAGTGTATCTTCATGGTCGAGTGAGTCTCCATGGTCGAGTCCTTCTAGTCAGTCGAGTGGGTTCCTCGTTGGTCGACTGGAAGGTGATCTCTTCTAAGGGTGTCCTTGGGTAGGACATTTAGGTCAGGCCTATGACCCTACCCTAGGTACATGAATCCATCAGCCGGCACTAATGTGTATAATAGCACCGGTTCGTGGCGGCGATCAATAGCACTGGTTCGTGGCGAACCTTTAGTACCGGTTCATGCCACGAACCGGTACTAAAGGGATGTGTCACCGCGTCGTGGTATGGCCCCACCGTCACCATTTAGTGCGGTTCGTACTACTAACCGGTACTAATGAGGTTATGTCAAGCTGTTTTAGTCCCACCTCGCTCCCTAACAAGCCTTTTACCACCTTAAATATGTTATTTCTCAAACTATCACAAGCACTTGGTCTTCATTGAACTCTATGTGTAGAATTTGTGGCCGCAATATGAGTCTTCATCGGTTTATAAATCGTTGATGACTCATATTGACAATTCAGATTGTACACACAAAGATCATTGATGATCAAAGTATTTTTGATGTTATAAGATCATATTGACAGTTTAGACTCTAAAGAAATATAAGATCGTGATGTAAATGCTCTTATATTTTTTGCATTCAGTATGCACCATTCAAAGCGACGCCATCAACTTTCAACCATTTCTGCCTTCATTTGCTATTTTTCATGCATTCAATGATATGTTTTGAGAACTAAATGACGTGAAAATTGAAAAGCACTACAAATGAACTCTGAAAAAGTTGAAACTTGGCATGGTATCATCATTTCACCCACATAGATTGTTCAAAAAAGTAGAGAGGGTTACGGAAAAAACTGGATGCACTTCATTTACAAACTGGACAATCTCTTTCGAAGTATTCAGGTTTCTGACGAAATTAAACTCATCTGTTACAAAGGCATTTCATTTTTTTAAACTTATTACAACTCCAGACTTTTTGTGCATTCAGTATGCACCATTCAAAGCGACGCCATCAAATTTCAACCATTTCTGCCTTCATTTGCTATTTTTCATTCATTAAATGATTTTTTTTGAGAACTAAATGACACTAATTAAATTTTGTGCACGCAGTGCACCACCTTTAGTACCGGTTGGTGGCTCCAACCGGTACTAAAGGGTAAGCTGTTTTTTAGTCCCACCTCGCCAAGAGAGAGGGAGTAGGAGCGGTTTATAAGCCCTGGGTGCAGAGACGATGAAGAAGAGGCTCAATGCTCACGTTGCTTAGCTTCAAGCCTTTAGGAATATGGTAGATTGCACGGAGCTACGCGCAGTGCAGTTTACACTATTCCAAAAGGCTTGAAGCAAATTAACGAGCATTGCACCTCTTTTTTATTTTTAATAACTTATTACAACTCCGGACTTCTTCTTTTTTATTTTTAATAACTTATTACAACTCTGGACTGCTTCTGTTATGGCAAAAGGAAGGAGGAGAAGAAGAAGGAGGAGGAGGAGGAGAAGAAGAAGAAGAAGAGGAAGAAGAAGAAGAAGAAGAGGAGGAGGAAGAAGGAGAAGAAGGAGAAGAGGAAGAAGAAGGAGAAGAAGAAGAAGAAGAAGAAGAGGAGAAGAAGGAGGAGGAAGAAGAAGGAGAAGAAGAAGAATAAGAAGAGGAAGAAGAAGGAGAAGAAGAAGAAGGAGAAGGAGAAGGAGAAGGAGAAGAAGAATAAGAAGAGGAAGAGGAAGAAGAAGAAGAAGGAGGAGAAGGAGAAGGAGAAGGAGAAGAAGAATAAGAAGAGGAAGAGGAAGAAGAAGAAGAAGGAGGAGAAGGAGAAGGAGAAGAAGAATAAGAAGAGGAAGAGGAAGAAGAAGAAGAAGAAGAAAAAAAATAAACCAGAAAAGAAATAATTATATAAAAGAATTACTCAAAAATAAATAGAAGAAAATAAATAATGCAGAAAAGAAAAAAACTAATATAAAGCAAAAATATTCACAAAGAAACTAAATACGGCAAAAAAACTACTCGAAATAAATAGAAGAAAAAATAAAGCAGAAAAGAAATAACTATGTAAAAAATTACTCAAAAATAAATAGAAGAAAATAAATAATGCAGAAAAGAAAAAACTAATATAAAGCAAAAATATTCACAAAGAAACTAAATACGGCAAAAAACTACTCAGAAATAAATAGAAGAAAAAATAAAGCAGAAAATAAATAACTATATAAAAAATTACTCAAAAATAAATAGAAGAAAATAAATAATGCGGAAAAGAAAAAAATTAAAAAAAATGTTGGGCGCTGCCCGTGAGCCTACCAGTCCTAGGGTGTGCAAATGCAGCCCGTATGACCAGAGGCTCACCGAGCAAAGCGCATTTAGTTAGGCCCGTAAGCTTTGCTATATAGAGGAGTTGAAATGGCAGCCGCGGCTGGGTTTATAAACCAGTCTGGCTGCTCTTCGCTCGGCGAGGTGGGACTAAACATAGCGCATCGCTGGTGGTAATAAGACGGTTTTAGTACCGGTTGGTGGCACAAACCGGTATTAAAGGGGCCTTTAGTACCGTTGGAGCCACCAACGGTACTAAAGAGCTCGCTTCCGCCGCTTCGCTGGCCAAATTGGCCTTTAGTACCGGTTCGTGGCTCCAACCGTACTAAAGGCTCCCCTATATATGGCACTTACGAAAAATCAGTTATAAATCGCCACTTCGTTCCACGTTTCTCGCTCGATCTCGCCGACACCGCCGACAGCGCGCGCCGTTGCGTCGCCCTCGCCGCCCGCCGCCCGTTGTTGTCGCCGCCGCCGCCGCCGCCGTCGTCGTCGTCCGCCCCCACCGCCGTCGTCGTCGCCTTGCCCCGCCGCCTTGCGCTTCGTCGTCGTCGCCGCCAACCGCCGTCGTCGCCGCCCGCCCGCCAGCAGCATCGTCGTCGCCGCCCCGGCCGTCCATCGTCGCCGCCCCCGCCGCCCGTCGTCGTCGCTGCCCCGCGCCACCCGTACGCGCCCTATATACGTACACACGCATACGTATATACACACACACACACACACACACACACACACACACACACACGCATACACACAGACACGTACACGCAAACACACACACACACATGTATACACACACACACATATTTTTTTACTTATTTTCTGTTTTCTATATATAATATGTTTAGATGAATTAGAACTATCTAGTTTATTTTTAGTAAATATAATGCTTTTAGTTGAACTAGTTGAATTAATATATAGATCAACTAGTTTATTTTTTGAAGATGCTTAATTAGTTGAACTTGTTGAATTAATATATAGAACTAGTTTATTTTTAGAAGATGCTTAATTAGTTGAACTTGTTGAATTTATATATAGAACTAGTTTATTTTTAGTAAATGCTTAATTAGTTGAACTAGTTGAATTAATATATCTAGTTTATTTTTAGTAAATGCTTAGTTGAACTAGTTGAATTAATAGATTTTTCTGTTAATAGATTTTTTTCTGTTAATAGATTTTTTTCTGTTAATAGATTTTTTGGTGATATTATTATTGAATATGCATGTTTGGTGATATTATTGTTAATAGATTTTTTGGGTGATATTTAGATTGTGTAATTAATTTTGTTCATAGAATTTTAATGATTTTTTGTTCATAGTATTTAGAAAAAGGAAAAAAAAGAAGAAGTAGTTTATATATAGTTGAACTAGCTAGTTGATTTAATAAACTAATTTATTTTACTATATATAGAAGTAGTTTGTTTTAGTAAGTACTACTTATTTATTTATAGTAAGTGCTTAGTAGTTGAACTAGATAGTTGACTACTAAAACTAAATTATGAACGTAGGTCGAAATGTCGTACTCATCGGACGACGATAACCGCCTCGGGAGTGCGATTGGTGCCACGACGACCGAGGTATCTGCGACAGGTTCATTGAGCTGGACGAAGATTGGCGCTTCAGCATTAAGCTCGAGGAGACCCACGATGTTCATACGGTATGCAACGCAGCGACAATAGTTTTTTCGTAATTGCACGACTTCAACTATTTTAACGTGTATTTTTCATCTTTTCCAATTCGACTAGCTTATCCCATGCTTTGCAAGACGCTATGTCTTGGAGAGGATGGGTTTTGAAGACCATGAAAATTTCGAAACCAAAAAAATTATCCTAAGTACCGAACATGGTGTGGATTTTCAAGTAAAGCTGTACAATGCTCAGAGTGTAACCCATTTTGGTTGCAAAAATTGGGATGCATTTTGCAAGATGTATGGTCTTGATGAGGGTATGCTTGTCACCATGGATCTTGGTGATCCTACAATCGAGCAAGAGACACCTTCAATTTGGGTCTTTGTGGATACACCTCCAGTTCTTTCCTCATGTGAGCTAAACATAGTTATTAAGTAATTTATATTGTTTATTTCAAAATATAATGTTGACAACTTATCTCCATTGACAGCTTATTTTCATTCTTCAAAGAATGTGCGGAAGATGGTAGACAGAACGTACTACACTGAAGGTTCTGAATTAACTTATCAGGAGAAAACTCATCTGGTCGGATTTTGTACTGATCTTGAGAATTACAATATATACAATCAAACTCCTCAACATTATGGTCAATACGTGCCACTAGTGCACGTGTTGAACTACGGTAACTACCATGGAGATACCCTGGTAAGATTATCTATTATATAATTAAAACAAGAGCAAAATAAGCCACGTGGTGCATCCACACAGATTAAAATATCTACGCCGTTAATCTGGGATTTTTAATGGCTATGATTTTAAGAGGTAACGTGACGTGCAATTTGAACAGACACGTGTGCGTTCTCAACAAAGGACATACACGTATGCATTGGCCAAAGTTTGAAAAAAAAAACACCAAATACATGCATAGGCACGTACCTAATCTGACCGCGTCCAGTGTTCACAAAACAAATCCGACCGAGTCCAACACCTATACGAGGTTACGCACTTACGCTTTTGTTTTTGCTAATAAGGAGCCAACACATGCATAGCCATGTAAAAAAAATAGCGCGCTATAGCACCGCTAATAGCACGCTATAGCATATAAGGAATTGTCTCGCTAAATAAATCAATGTACAATGCCTCTCTAATAGCACGCTATAGGGAGCTATAGCACGCTAATAGCATATTTTTAGGGGGCACGCTATTTTCTGTAACGCACTATTTTTTTCACTGACTAGAATCCAATTCCTATATGAGCCACCCCTTTCCGTGAAAAAAAAACAAACATACGAGCCACCCCCGCATGTTTTGATCGATCAGAACACAAATAAACTATTGTACACATATTGCTGTAGAAAAAAAATATTGTTAGATATGTGCAAATCTAGGACCAATCCATCGGTCGCACAAGGAAGCTTTTCCTGCCATGTTAAAAAGCGAAATTTCCTAGGCGCACATATATTCTTCTCCGCGTAACAATAGAAAAAGAGTTAAAAGGAACGGTTGTGATCTGCAAGAAATATATCAACGTAACAACTCAGTTCATAAAAACTATCGCTAGGCACTTCCAAGAAAGAGACGACTGTTATTAAAAAAGAAAGAAAGAGACCACTCAGAGTCAATGTCCAGAATATAAACTATCGCTTGGCACTTCCTTATTTGTATTAATATGAAAAAAGACAACTCAGAGTCCTCATTGAAAACTATCGCAGGGCACTTTTAGGAAATAGACCAGGCTATGTCCAGCCTATCTGATTCGTTTGACACCAGCCAGGCAGCCACTCCCATCATCAGCGAGTGTGGCTGCATGGTGTGAGCGTCGTGTTGGCCGGTGTCTAATCGGGAGCTTGGGACATCAAGCGTTGCTGCACGGCGCCGACGCACATACACGCTTGGCTTGATCCCAGCTGAGAAACACAAGTATAAGAGATACGACTTTGGAAGCAGACTACAAGATCGTTGCTGACAAGGGTTCGCTAGATTTCGATCGGCCGGGAACACATGCATATGCTACAACCTGGGTTAATTGATTTCATTGATCAGCTTGGTGATGTTTTTGTGAGGGACACAAATCTAGGACCAATCCATGGGTCGCACAAGGAAGCTTTTCCTGCCATGTTAAAAGCGAAATTTCCTAGGCGCACATATATTCTTCTCCGCAGAATAATAGAAAAAGAGTTAAAAGGAACGGTTGTGATCTGCAAGAAATATATCAACGTAACAACTCAGTTCATATTAAAAACTATCGCTAGGCACTTCCAAGAAAGAGACGACTGTTATTAAAAAAGAAAGAAAGAGACCACTCAGAGTCAATGTCCAGAATATAAACTATCGCTTGGCACTTCCTTATTTGTATTAATATGAAAAAAGACAACTCAGAGTCCTCATTGAAAACTATCACAGGGCACTTTTAGGAAATAGACCAGGCTATGTCCAGCCTATCTGATTCGTTTGACACCAGCCAGGCAGCCACTCCCATCATCAGCGAGTGTGGCTGCATGGTGTGAGCGTCGTGTTGGCCGGTGTCTAATCGGGAGCTTGGGACATCAAGCGTTGCTGCACGGCGCCGATGCACATACACGCTTGGCTTGATCCCAGCTGAGAAACACAAGTATAAGAGATACGACTTTGGAAGCAGACTACAAGATCGTTGCTGACAAGGGTTCGCTAGATTTCGATCGGCCGGGAACACATGCATATGCTACAACCTGGGTTAATTGATTTCATTGATCAGCTTGGTGATGTTTTTGTGAGGGACAAAACACTGGCCTATGCCTCCGACCTGCTCTCGGTGCACTTCAAGCAGACATGCAAATTCATACTGCAGCTTTTGTTTACTCATCTCCAATTCCTTTATGTTGCCCCCATTACCGTAACTGAACGTATATGATTGGTTTCTACTACAAGAGGCCAAAGAATTACTCACATGTAGGCTGCCAACATGTGGCATGACTAGACGCTGGGACTACAGGGTGGGCGAGGTGTGCCTGAAGGGGCAGATGGCGGATTCGACCTCGGACTTGCTCTGGGTGCACTGCAACCAGCCGTGCAAATTCAGACTATGGTCTCTGTCTACTCATCTTGGATTTCTTTGAATTGCCTCCATTGCCATGTATAAATTGCTAACTACATGTATATATGATAGATATCTACGATAAGATGCCAGAGAATTTCTCGCATACAGGCTGCCGCTTGGGTAAGACCATGAATGTTGTGGTTCTGATATAATCTATTTACAATACCTGGATTTTGTTTTCAGATGCTTTCTGAGTAACATTCATTATTACAGATTAAAACAGAATTTCATGCTGTTGTGGATGCTTTATTTCTCCATCATAACAAGACGAGGAAGTAAACAAGTGTGGAAGTCAGGTTTATGCTTTGACGTGTGTGATATATAAGCAAAAATAGTATACGTTTTCTGTTGGTAGATTATAGGTTTTAAACTAAAATAATTATGCATTGAGATTACATGACGTACCAAGCAAAGCATAAAGGACAGTGTCATATCTTTTTTACATTGCAGATGGTGGAGCACTCACCTAATATAAACAAAATTAGACAATAAGGTATTTCATGACCATGTGCTTGATCATTCTATATATATATATTGTCTATTATTAGTTCCTTACAAGACTTTCATACAGCTAAAAAAAGTATATATAACTACTACAATATCAACTTCACCCAACTAAGTAACACATGTTTTCTTGGGATTCAAATACTTTAAGTTTGATCTGAAGCATGAATAGTTAATCCAACGATTAATCCTTTTTATGATGACAATGCAATTATCGGTTCTTCTATTTTTGCATGGAATAACCATCGAAATTGTGCATCAGCACTAGAAAATTTAGGTTTTCATGTAACATTGTCAATATATTTAATTTTTGATAATACAAGCAGTAGTGTATATTCTACAATCTCCAAGATGTACTTTTCCCGTTTCTTTTAGGTCATTCTACATTCCTTTGGGACAAGTGAGATGCTTGAAGTGCATGAGCCGTAAGAATATCTAAATTATGTACATATCTGATAATACTGCAATTCTAAATCCCAGTAGTAATTAATTCTATTGTTACCCTCATATATGATTTTACTGTTTTATCTATATATACAAAAAAACTGCAATATATATGGATTTGTCATTTGATTTACTTTCATGGCAACCATCTCATTTGGTGGCTTATTTTGTAATGATTTTTATAAATGTTGAATTACATTTCAGAATTATATCGAGTACACAACTTAGATTTTAGAATTAAACTCTGTACGTATCTATGTAATATTATGCCGGCTTTCGCCAACAGTAGTGCACTTAATACAAAGATTTCTTCCTAATTTTGGTTGTGTTTCCGGGACTTCGAAGTTGTCATGAGTACAAGCAAGAACATTTACCAGTTTTGAAGCATTCACCAATAATTACCACATAGATAATTAGATTACGATCCGATGTCATCTATGCAAATGGCCCAAGTATGATATGGCGTTAATAAGGAGAACATAGTTCCTGTGTGGCCAAATGCGAGTCGAATGATGGAATGGACAACAGAGTTCATCAAAGATTAATAAATTTATGAAGAAATAACAGAGAAAAAGTGGAATTTGGAAAGCTTCAAAATAGTAATGAGAACTAACGTTTTTACATTATGGAACATATACCATGATGCCTTTGATCTTTCACCATCACACATCAAATCTTTGCCAACAACTTAATGAAAAATAGGCGAAAAGTGTCCAAAGTTTAGTTTAGTTTTTTTTCAAGATGTAATGTTGACTATTTATAAAGATCAATATTAGAGTAATGAAAAATAATGTAAAAAATACTGGAAGAAAAAACAATATAATAAAATAACATATAACGAATCTAGCCGCGCAAATGCGCGGGAGACCCAGCTAGTTTTTTTACTATTACAACATCCGTGCATCTTTTTGCACACTTCTAAAACTAGTACATCATTGCTAACTACAAAGTTATTATTATGTTTTTCAACAGATAATCCCGAATGATTGTGTGCCTCATCTGATATATACGCGTGGTAGCCTTCATGTTTTGAACATACGACCAGGTCGTCCTACGAATCTCAACTGTCCATACCGGGTTTCTAGAAGAAGTGGAGACATAACAATCAAAGAATGGAAAAAAATGTATGGACAGTCGTAAGGAGCTTCTTGGAAGCAATAAGCAGCGAAAGGCAAGAATTGGAGACAGGATGATCGCCATTCTTCATAATGGAGAGTCAGGGTCTATATTGTTTTATGCTATTTTACCTTAAGGGTGTTTAGGTCCTACCTGATACTGATGATCATGTGCTAAGAATAATTATGTAGGGTTGGGTTCGATGACTATATATGAGGATGATGATCGTATGCCTTATTATTAATAACGAGTAGAAGTTGTATGATGATGCATGATTAGTAGGACTTGTTATTATATATATGATGATGTAATGATGCAAAAGCATGCATGAGCATGTTATATCTGCGGGTGCAATGAACATAGTAGCAGCGTTGATAAACAAAGCATGCATGATGTATATATGATGCATAAGATGTACAATGTGTAGTATCGTAAAATACCAGCAAACGAAAAAGAATTAAAATGGAAACAAAAAATTAAATGAAAAAGAAATCATAAAACTAAAAACCCACCAAACCTTATAGTACCGGTTGGTGTTACCAACCGGTACTAAAGGGCTCCAGGCCCCCGGAGCTGGCTCGTGCCACGTGGTTGCCCTTTAGCACCGGTTCGTGCTGAACCGGTACTAAAGGAGGGGGCTTTAGTGACCACAAATTAGTGCCGGTTATGTAACCGGCATTATAGGGCCTTACGAATCGGTGCTATTGCCCGGTTCTGCACTAGTGTGGGTTAGACTTAAATGTGCCAGTCATATGCTTCATGATGCTCCCGTTATGTTTCAATTCTTATCTTTTATGTGAGCATCATTGTCATCATTATCCCTAGCTAGAAAGGCATTAAAGAAAATTAGTTTTGATCCTGCTGAGAATCAGAAACTTTTGCACCCAGTAAATTAGTTTTGTTAATTCACAGAAACGTGCTTCTGATCTGAATCTTCTTGCTCTGGATTGGTACACAGATTTCTTAGGACTTCCTAATTTGGTAGGATTTTTGGAGTTCCAGAATCATATGTTTGGTACGGATTATTACAGACTGTTCTGTTTTTGACGGATTCTGTTTTCTATGTATTGTTTGCTTATTTTGATGAATCTATGAGTGATACGTCTCCAACGTATCTACTTTTCCAAACATGTTTGCCCTTGTTTTGGACTCTAACTTGCATTATTTGAATGAAACTAACCCGGACTAACGATGTTTTCAGCAGAACTACCATGATGTTGTTTTATGTGTAGAAAAGAAAAGTTCTCGGAATGTCCTGGAAATCCACGGAGGCACTTTTTAGAATTAATAAGAATTTTTTGGCGAAAGAATCAAGACTAGGGGGCCCACAGGCTGTCCACGAGATAGGGGGCGCCCCCCCTAGGGCGCGACCTCCTATCTCGTGGGCCCCCTGGACCTCTACCGACCTCAACTCCAACTCCATATATTCACGTTCGGGGAGAAAAAAATCAGAGAGAAAGTTTCATCGCATTTTATGATACGGAGCCGCCGCCAAGCCCGAATCTCTCTCGGGAGGGCTGATCTGGAGTCCGTTCGGGGCTCCGGAGAGGGGGATTCGTCGCCGTCGGCATCATCAACCATCCTCCGTCGCCAATTTCATGATGCTCACCGCCATGCGTGAGTAATTCCATCGTAGGCTTGCTGGACGGTGATGGGTTGGTTGAGATTTACCATGTAATCAAGTTAGTTTTGTTAAGGTTTGATCCCTAGTATCCACTATGTTCTGAGATTGATGTTGCTATATGCTTAATGCTTGTCACTAGGGCCCGAGTGCCATGATTTCAGATCTGAACCTATTATGTTTTCATGAATATATGTGTGTTCTTGATCCTATCTTGCAAGTCTATAGTCACATATTATGTGTTATGATCCGACAACCCCGAAGTGACAATAATCGGGATACTTCTCGGTGATGGCCGTAGTTTAAGAGTTCATGTATTCACTATGTGCTAATGCTTTGTTCCGGTTCTCTATTAAAAGGAGGCCTTAATATCCCTTAGTTTCCGCTAGGACCCCGCTGCCACGGGAGGGTAGGACAAAAGACGTCATGCAAGTTCTTTTCCATAAGCACGTATGACTATTTACGGAATACATGCCTACATTACATTGATGAATTGGAGCTAGTTCTGTGTCACCATACGTTATAAATACTGCATGATGAATCACATCCGGCATAATTATCCATCACTGATCCGTTGCCTATGAGCTTTTCATATATTGTTCTTCGCTTATTTACTTTTCCGTTGCTACTATTATAACTACTACAAAAACCCAAAAACATTTATCTTTACTTTTGCTACCGTTACCTTTATTATCATACCACTTTTGCTACTAAACACTTTGCTGCAGATACTAAGTTATCCAGGTGTGGTTAAATTGACAACTCTACTGCTAATACTCAAGAATATTCTTTGGCTGCCCTTGTGTCGAATCAATAAATTTGGGTTGAATACTTTACCCTCGAAAGCTGTTGCGATCCCCTACACTTGTGGGTTATTAAGACTAATTTCTAGCGCCGTTGCCGGGGAGCATAGCTCTATTCTATGAGTCACTTGGGATTTATATATGTTGATCACTATGAAAAACTTGAAAGACGCTAAAACCAAGATTTTGCCCTCAACTACGAGGGGAGGTAAGGAACTGCCATCTAGCTCTGCACTAGATTCTCCTTCCGTTATTAGTAAGCTTGCGACACCTAAACCTGCTACTGCTATGAATTCTGATATGTCGCATGTTATTGATGATGCCACTTCTGCTATGCATGATGAAACTACTTCTGTGCGTGATACTACTTTGCCATTAGGTGAATTTCTTGATGAACAACTTGCTAGAGTTAGGGGGAATGAAATTACTGAAGATCCTATTACTGATGATAGTGATGATGAAGGTTCTCCCAATGATTATGTATTACCTGTTGTTCCTAAGGGTTATGTTATGAATGAAGAAGCTGCTAGGGAAATCTTTGCTTGCAATGATAGATATGATCTTAAGAAATTATTAGCTAAATGGAAGCAGCAGTCTCTTAATGCTAGAATGAAACCCGATCCTGCTTTTGCTACTTCACCTATTTGTGTTTCTGATAAGGATTATGAATTCTCTATTGATCCTGAGATTATTACTTTAGTTGAATCTGATCCTTTTTATGGCCTTGAATCTGAAACTGTTGTGGCACATCTTACCAAGTTGAATGATATAGCTATCCTGTTTACTAATGATGAGAAGTCTCGCTATTTTTACATCGTTAAGATATTTCCGTTCTCATTAAAGGGTGATGCTAAGACTTGGTATAATTCTCTTGCTCTTGGTTGTGTGCGTAGTCCCCAGGATGTGATTTATTACTTCTCTACTAAATATTTCCCTGCTACGTACATCATCGATAGTCAACCCGTGATTAATAATCTAGTTTAATATTTGAATTATGAACATAGGCCGGAAATGTCGTACTCGGACGACGAAAACCGCCCGGGGGAGTGCGACTGGTGCCATGACGACCGAGGTATCTGCGACAGGTTCATTGAGCTGGACGAAGATCGGCGCTTCAGCATTAAGCTCGAGGAGACCTTCGATGTTCATACGGTACGCAACGACGACAATAGTTTTTTTTTTGTAATTAATCATGACTTCAACTATTTTAATCATGACAATATTTTTCATCTTTTCCAATTCGCCTAGCTTATCCCATGCTTTGCAAGACGCTATGTCTTAGAGAGGATGGGTTTTGAAGACCATGAAAGTTTCAAAACCAACAAAATTATCCTAAGTACCCATCATGGTGTGGATTTTCAAGTAAAGTTGTACAATGCTCAGAGTGTAACCCATTTTGGTTGCGAAAATTGGGAAGCACTTTGCAAGATGTATGGTCTTGATGAGGGTATGCTTGTCACCATGGATCTTGGTGATCCTACAATCGAGCAAGAGAGACCTTCGATTTGGGTCCTTGTGGATACACCTCCAATTCTTCCCCCATGTGATCTTAACATAGTTATTAAATAATTTATATTGTTTATTTCAAAATAGTTGACAACTTATCTCCATTGACAGCTTATTTTCATTCTTCAAAGAATGTCCGGAAGATGGTAGACAGAACCTACTACACCGAGGCTCCGAATTAACTTATCAGGAGAAAAATCATCTGGTCGCATTTTGTACTGATCTTGAGAATTACAATATATACAATCAAACTCCTCAACATTATGGTCAATACGTGCCACTAGTGCACGTTTTGAACTACGGTAACTACCATGGAGATACCCTGGTAAGATAATTTTTTACTATTACAACATCCGTTCATCTTTTTGCACACTTCTAAAACTAGTACATCATTGCTAACTACGAAGTTATTACTATGTTTTTCAACAGATAATCCCGAATGATTGTGTGCCTCATCTGATGTATACGCATGGTAGCCTTCATGTTTTGAACATACAACCAGGTCGTCCTACGAATCTCAACTGTCCATACCGGGTTTCTAAAATAAGTGGAGACATAACAATCAAAGAATGGAAAAAATGTATGGACAGTCGTAAGGAGCTTCTTGGAAGCAAAAAGCGGCGAAGGGCAAGAATTGGAGACAGGATGATCGCCATTCTTCATAATGGAGAGTCAGGGTCTATATTGTTTTATGCTATTTTACCTTAAGGGTGTTTAGGTCCTACCGACATCGATGATCATGTGCTAAGAACAATTATGTAGGGTTGGGTTCGATGACTATGAGGATGATGATCGTATGACTTATTATTAATAACGAGTAGAACTTGTATGATGATGCATGATTAGTAGGACTTGTTATTATATATGATGATGTATGATGCGAGCATGCATGAGCATGTTATATCAGTGGGTGAAATGAACATAGCAGCAGCGTTGATAAACCAAGGACGAAGATATAAGAGAGGACACTTCTCTCTATTAGTTAGTTAATAACAACCTAAAAATAATCCCCAAAACCCCTAAAGCAGCTACTTTTCTAAAAAAACATGGACTTTTGGTCCCGGTTGGTGCCACCAACCGGGACCAAAGGCCCCCCTGACTGGGCTCGGCGGACCGGCCACGTGGAGGCACATCTGTCCCGGTTCGTGTTTGAACCGGGACTAATGGGTGGAGGTATTTGTAACGACCCATTAGTCCCGGTTCATGAACCGGGACTAAAGGCCCTTACGAACCGGGACTAATAGGTGTTTTTCTACTAATGCTTCGGTGTGCTTCAGAAGCACTTTGCAGTTGCTTGTGGCCCTACCGAGTACTGGGGCTCCAAGGTTCTATGGCAAATCATAACTTCTTGCATCATGTTGCATGATCATTGAAAATGAGAGGGATATGGCTGAGAACTTTCGGCACATCACCAATGGGACTCATGTTGAGCCAGAGTATGATCCAAATAGGATCCAGGCATTTCTTGAAGGGCATCGCAGGATCGAGAACCAACAAGTTCATACTCAGTTCCAAGAAAATCTTATTGAGCATCGCTGACAACTTCATAACACTTCCTAGTTGTGCTTTGTCATGTTATTTGCTACATTTGAACCATCTGGTGTGTTTAGATTTGAATAATTCGGTTTGTAAATTTTGAATTTGGTTTGTAAACTATATTCATGATTTGCTTGAACCTTTATATATGAGACCTTTTACCGTAAAAAATCTCTTATATATATGTCTAGTTTCTGTATGTATGTTAATATGTAGTTGAAATATAAACTAGAAATGAATAAGCTAGAAAAAATAAAATTATACTCCGTTATATTTAGAAGATTGGTTAGGTCCGGTCAAAAATTTATAGAGTACAAATACTCCACTAAGCTTTACTTGGCTAGATTCTCCTCTATTTTATACATTTTTATGTTATGGGGAATGGAAGGGCGCTCCGGTCTACGATCGCAGGCTTTGAGAGAAAACTGACGACGCGGAAGACGGACGGCGCTGAAGAAGACGTCGTGACGGTGGTTGACTTGCAGAGCCTCCACGGGAACAGCAGTCAAATGGAATGGAAGGCTGGTTGATACTACCTTCTAGGCGTGGGCGCTTGGCATCTGGAGCGCTGGCCAGACTGGAGATACCTCATCTCCGCGGGGAAGACGGAATCGAGCTTGGCGTCAAGAAACAAGGACAGATGCGGGCTCGGGTTTGCAGCAGACGCGCACGTTTCAGAGCTCCGGCGCCATGGGAACTCTGCGCACCACTGTTGATTCGGTCCACTCGGCGCGCATCGAGCTGCTGGGCCGCATCTTCTCCACGTGAAACTGGTGGATCCATGACTCCGTGTACGTACGTACTCGGAACAGCTGGCGCCGGCCTGAATCTATCGGTGGCGCTGCTTCCTCTTCATAAAAGCATGCAAAAGGGCTCGCTCATATTCACCATTCATCGCATCCATCCATACTCCACACTCCACAAGACCATAACAATGGCGCAAATAACCATCTCGGCGGTAGCTATAGCGGCAGCGGCACTACTACTCATGCCGCTGCTCACTTTCGCTGGACGACCAGCAGCAATGGGTGATGAGACGAGCCCGGCCCCGAAGCCGATGGGGATGCCCCCCTGCGTGCTGCATCGTCTAGAAAAGCGGTACCTATTCATTTTGTCATTTGAAATTTTATTGTTAGATTTATCACAAAAATCTATCAGTTTCTCTATCAATATATACTCATATCTACCATAGTATCTATACACATATGGTAGAAAATAAATGACAGTGCTTATCTTTTCCAGCTGGAAGAGCATCATTATTGGAGTTGCTTCTGGGACGGGCCTTGTACTTTTGGCTCTCATTGCATTCCTTGTTTTCAACAAATTTAAGCGTCGGAGGGCCCAAATGTTGGAAGGGAAGTACTTCCAGCGAAACCGTGGGCAATTGCTGCGACAATTGGCATCTCAAAGAGCTGATGTTTCAGAGAAAATGATCATGACCTTGCAAGAGCTAGAGAAGGCAACAAACAATTTTGATCATGGTCATGAAATTGGTAGTGGTGGGCATGGCACCGTGTATAAAGGAATTTTGTCAGACCTCCATGTTGTAGCTATTAAAAAACCAAAGATGGTATCTCAAAGGGAGATTGATGAGTTTATTAACGAGGCTGCTATCCTATCACAAGTTAACCACAAGAATGTGGTAAAACTATATGGTTGTTGCTTTGACACGGAAGTCCCACTATTAGTCTACGAGTTCGTATCCAATGGAACTCTTCGTGATCATCTTCATGTTGAAGGACCGATATCATTATCATGGGATGACAGACTACGAATAGCAACGGAAACGGCTAGATCTCTAGCCTATCTTCACTCAGCAACTTTAATACCAATCATCCATGGAGATATCAAGCCTGCTAACATACTTCTGGATGATACTCTAACAGCAAAGATAGCAGACTTTGGAGCTTCAAGATACATTCCATTGGACAAATCAGGGTTAACAACAATGGTGCAAGGCACACTAGGATATCTAGACCCAATGTATTTGCACACAGGGCGCCTCACAGCAAAAAGTGATGTTTATAGCTTTGGTGCTATGCTTATAGAACTGATGACCAGAAAGAAGCCATTTGACTATATGGCTAGCGAAGACAATATCCTTGTGGAACATTTTGCTACCTTATTTGCAGAAGGCAATTTGTCACTAATATTAGATCCACAAGTTATGAATGAGGGTGGTAATCTAATTGAAGAAATCGCTGGAATTGCATTAGCATGTGTAAAATTAAGGAGGAGGGAAAGACCAACCATGAGAGAAGTGGAATTGAGATTGCAAGTCGCTCAATCATCCAAGGGATTTGAGGCGAATGTTAATACTGTAGTAGATTCTCCGTTACATAGAGATGAAAGAATCAAAGAGGGGTTGACTAGCAGACAATATAGTATGGAAGAAGAGTATATGTTATCTGCAAGATATCCGCGGTAGTTCCGCTTACACAAGAATTGAGTGCAATTATCTTTCAGAGATTATGTGCACTTGGTTACCTTAATCAGAATATGCTCCTAATTTTTTCAAAAAAATTAGCATAGTTTTTTTAGCTTTTTATTTTATTTTATTTTCTTGCATTTACAGTAAACTCGAGGTCTGTTTTGGAGCTCATTCTAGTCGATTTGTTTAGCATGGAGGCTTTTTATACCTCATGTAACTAAACAATACTTGATAGTTTTTCTTTATACTATAAGATACTAGCTCTAGTTTAAAAATATAAAATTTGCATGGTCATTGGCTTCATGGACTGCCTCCTGAGTAAAGCCTCATTTCATTCACTGGAATAACAAAACAATTTAGGAAAAATCCATTTGAAACATGAGAAATCCATATATCTTTAAAACGGAAAAACACTTGCTTTAAGGGGAAATATAATTTATAGATGTGTAGCATGAGTTTCCAGTCTACTCGTGCGGCCCGAATCAGCTCACCTTGAAGTTCAAATAAATGGCTTCAGTTCTGATAAGAAAGGGTGCATAGTTATGCGAACACTAAACATTCAATTTGTTTCATCACACGTTTGGTTGGAGCTAATCATTGGTATTAGGACAATCTTATGTTATTAACATCTGTGCATGGTGGTGGTGGGCGTCTATGTTATACTCCATGACTAAAAAAGGACTTCGTATGGCTGAGAAACAAACAAGAATAAAAAAATGAAAATAGATTGTGCAAAACGGTAACACAAAAGAATTTGTATTGGAACAGATGACACTTATCTATTATGCAGAACGGTAACACAAGTTAACCAGAAAAAAGAGAATAGTTAGTAAACCCCACGAAAAACAAAGGAGAGGAGAGATTTAGGACCATGGTTCACCCGAACCTGTCCTCAGTGCCGTTCGAACTAGGACAGCTCCCTTTGTGGATTCAGGCCTGTTTAACATTCAAATTTCTCAGTCTATCCTAATCCTTCTCTTGGCCAGCTTGCTTGTAGGCTTGCCTTTTTTTTAGGGTCGCGGTAACTGCCAGACGTGTGGCAGAAAGGGAGACGCACCACACGTCTCTAATGTAAACAGATTGCCACGTCATCGCATGCATGCATGCACGAATCTTTTTGGATTTTCAGTTTTTAAAATATTTTATCTCTTAAACGAAAAATCCGATTGAAAATCCGTTTTCACCATTAAATCCCTCGCGATGAGATCTTCGAAACTAGATCCCATGTTGATATGTTTTGATGAAACTTTTTTTGGATTAAAAGTTGCCATGTCTATTGCATATAAATTGCCATGATGTTTACACTGAAGTTGCCATGATATGTTTCAGCTATTTTCTTCTACATTTAAAAGTAAATTTTAACATTTATAAAACGGGGAATTAAGAAACTAGACTTGCCACGAACCATAAACTAAAATTGCCATGATACATGCACGTAAAATTGCCATGGTTCATACAAAAAATAATTTTCATGGTCAAACTACTGGAGTTGCCATCATCAAAATACTAAAATTTCCATGATCTACAAACAAAAATTGCCACATGGCAACTTTAGTTTAAGCCCTATGGCAACTGCAGTGTAAACATCGTGGTAACTTCTGGCAGAAAAAAATATTCGTCGAAACATATCAACATGGGGTCTAGTTTTGAAGATCTCGTCGAGACGAATTTAATGGTGAAAACGGATTTTTTTGTTCGCTTTTTTATTTAGGAGATACAACATTTTCAAGACGAAAACCAAAAAAAATTCTGTTGATGTCATCTATTCATACATGGCAAAATGAGTGGTGATGGAGGCGTGTGGGCGATGTGCAAACGCCCACACGTGTGGGCGTTAACATTTCCGTTTTTTTAACGGGATGAGTTGGCACACGCCCCTATGTAATGTAGCAATAAGCAATCTGTTTTTTATATCTAGTATTTTCTCATATGGTTATGGATCGACATTTTACACAAACTAGGGAATGACAACTGTTCATATAAGAAAAAGAAAAGAAAAAAGACTGGAAGGACATCCGTATGAAGCCCTTTTTAATATCTAATATGTATGAAGTGACATAGATCTTCTAAAAAAATTGAAGTGAAATAATAAAAAACTTAGATTGACACCACTCGCCACATTCTGCAGACCGGAAAACCTTGATTTTATTTTCTTATTTTCTAGAACAAAAGTACTCTAGAATTTTCTAAAATCGTGAGCTCGTTGAAGAACAAGAATCTTCTTCCTCGTCTTCTTTTGAGAAAGAGTCTTCTTCTTTTTTGAGGAATGAAGAAGAAGAAAATAATGGTCTAAAATATCTTAGTTGAATAAAAAAACAAACTTCAAAAGCCAATCAACAAAACAATAAGCAGATGAAAATGCACTTGAGTGCATGTAAGAGCCTAAGAGGTGGGTTAGTCCAGTCACGCAGAACGATACGAATAAAAAATTCTAAGCTGACCTAGTTGCATGGAGACATAGACTGTGTCCATCGATGCAGGGTTCTTATTTTATACCCTATCCAATCAACATGCACACTAGTAGAAAAAGGGCCTACAGTCCCGGATTGTAAGGGCCATTAGTCCCGGTTTTTGAACCAGGACTAAAGTGTCGGTACTAATGCCCTAAACCTTTAGTTCCGGTTCTTGCGTAAACCGGGACAGATGGGCCTCCACGTGGCCGGTGCGGCGAGCCCAGGCAGGAGGCCCTTTGGTCCCGGTTGGTGGCACCAACCGGGACCAATAGGCATCCACGCGTCAGTGTTTCAGGTGCTGGGCTTTTTGTTTTTTTGTTTTTTGAAAGGGGGGGGGTAGGGGTTTTTGGGGGGTTAATTTAGGTGTTTCATATATTGTGTTAGCTAGATAATTAATAGAGAGAAGTGTCCTCTCTTATCTCCGTGCTTGGTCGACGCTACGTACTATACGTATAGAGAGGACTAGACACGCTAGCTAGCTAGTAAGCAAATGAAGGAAACAGAAGATCGTCATGAACATATGCATATAGAGAGAAGTGATATCGACCACCTCTTCTTCTCTGAGAGATTGGTCGAACAACAAGTTCTCGTATATCTATCCGACGCTACGTACTAGCTATACATATATACAATATAATTATCTCTTACAATATGATTTCCTAATTCCAAATGAACTCAGGGTCCACATGGTATTCTCCGTCTTTAGCGATCACGTGGTCAAGAAAGAATGCCGCCAATTCCTCTTGAACTCCTCGCATACGATCTGGTGGTAGGAGTTCATCCCGCATCCGAAATATCTAATTTGAAGAAGGGGGTCAATACATATATATGAATAAATGAAATTGAACACAAATGATGATAATAAAATAAAATTATGAATATTATTATTTACGCACTTCATATTGTTTGTCAGAGTAGCCCCGCTCACAGGTCGTGTGGCGGATGGACTCTGCTACGTCTTGAGCTTGCGCTGGTTTTCCTCGAAGAGGAGAGGGTGATGCAGTGATAGTAGCGTAAGTATTTCCCTCAGTTTTTGAGAACCAAGGTATCAATCCAGTAGGAGGCTCCTCAAAAGTCACACGCACCTACACAAACAAACTGAGAACTCGCAACCAACGCAATAAAGGGGTTGTCAATCCCTTTATGGCCACTTATGAAAGTGAGATCTGATAAAGATAGTATGATAAAATAAATATATTTTTGGTATTTTATAATATAGATGCAAAAAGTAAAGATGCAAATAAAGGTAGATTGAAAGCAAATATGATAAGAGATAGACCCGGGGCCATAGGTTTCACTAGTGGCTTCTATCAAGATAGCATAAGTATTACGGTGGGTGAACAAATTACTGTCGAGCAATTGATAGAAAAGCGCATAGTTATGAGATTATCTAGGCATGATCATATATATATAGGCATCGCGTCCATAACAAGTAGACCGACTCCTGCCTGCATCTACTACTATTACTCCACACATTGACCGACTCCTGCCTGCATCTAGAGTATTAAGTTCATAAGAACAGAGTAACGCATTAAGCAAGATGACATGATGTAGAGGGATAAACTCAAGTAATATGATATAAACCCCATCTTGTCATCCTCGATGGCAACAATACAATATGTGTCTTGCAACCCTTTCTGTCACTGGGTAAGGACACCGCAAGATTGAACCCAAAGCTAAGCACTTCTCCCATGGCAAGAAAGATCAATCTAGTAGGCCAAACCAAACTGATAATTCGAAGAGACTTGCAAAGATAACTCAATCATACATCAAAGAATTCAGAGAAGATTCAAATATTATTCATAGATAAACTTGATCATAAACCCACAATTCATCGGATCTCGACAAACACACCGCAAAAAGAGTTTACATCGAATAGATCTCCACAAGAGAGGGGGAGAACATTGTATTGAGATCCAAAAAAAGAGAAGAAGCCATTTAGCTAATAACTATGGACCCGTAGGTCTGCGGTAAACTACTCACAACTCATCGGAGGGGCAAGGATGTTGATGTAGAGGCCCTCCATGGTCGATTCCCCCTCCGGCAGAGTGTCGGCGAAGACTCCAAGATGAGATATCACGAATACAGAAGGTTATGGTGGTGGAAATTGTGTTTCGTGGTGCCCCTGGATGTTTTCGGGGTACGTAGGTATATATAGGAGGAAGAAGTACGTTGGTGGCCACTCGAGGGGCCCACGAGACAGGGGCCGCGCCCTACAGGGGGCGGCCTCCTATCTCGTGGGAGCCTCGGCTGCTTCTTGACTTGCACTCCAAGTCCTCTGGATCACGTTCGTTCCAAAAAGGGAAGCTCCCGAAGGTTTCATTCCGTTTGGACTCCGTTTGATATTCCTTTTCTTCCAAATACTAAAATAGGCAACAAAAAACAACAATATGGGATGGGCCTCCGGTTAGTAGGTTAGTCCCAAAAATGATATAAATGTGTAAAATAAAGCCCATAAACATCCAAAAGGGGTAGTATAATAGCATGGAACAATCAAAAATTATAGATACGTTGGAGACGTATCAAGCATCCCCAAGCTTAATTCCTGCTCGTTCTCGAGTAGGTAAATGATAAAAAGAGAATTTTTGATGTCGAATGCTACCTAGCATAATTCATAATGTAATTTTCTTTATTGTGGCATGAATGGTCAGATCCAAATGATTCCAAATAAAAGTTTATATTGATAAAAGAAATAGTAACACTTCAAGCATACTAATCAAAGTAATCATGTCTTCTCAAAATAACATGGCAAAAGAAAGTTCATCCCTACAAAATCATATAGTTAGGCTATGCTTTATTTTCGTCACACAAAGATGTTCCCAACTTCTATACCCCGGATGACAAGCCAAGCAATTGTTTCATACTTAAATAATCTCAAACTTTTTCAACCTTCACGCAATACATGAGCGTGAGCCATGGATATAGCACTACGGGTGGAATAGAATATGATGATGGGGATTGTTTGGAGAAGACAAAAAAAGAAAGTCTCACATTGACGAGGATAATCAACGGGCTATGGAGATGACCATCAATTGATGTCAACATGAGGAGTAGGGGTTGCCATGCAACGGATGCACTAGAGCTATAAATGAATGCTCAACAAAAGAAAACTAGTGGGTGTGCATTCAACTTGCTTGCTCACGAAGACCTAGGGCATTTGAGGAAGCCCATCGTAGGAATATACAAGCCAAGTTCTATAATGAAAATTTCCCACTAGTATGAAAAACACAACTTATGAGACTCACTATATGATAAACATGGTGATACTTTGAAGCACAATATATGAGACTCACTACATGAAGAACAAGGTGCTACTTTGAAGCACAATTGTGAAAAAAGAGATAGTAACATTGCCCTTTTTATTTATATATATTTTCTTTTTTTCTTTTTTCTTTTTTTTTCTTTGGGCCTTTTTTTTGGCCTTTCTTCTTTTTTTTCTTTTTTTTCTTTGGGCAGTGTTCTAATAATGATGATGATCACACTTCTCCTTTTTTTTCTTTGGGCAATGTTCTAATAATGATGATCATCACACTTCTATTGATTACAACATAAGAATTACAACTCGAAACTAGAACAAGATATGACTCTATATGAATGCCTCCGGCAGTGTATCGGGATGGTGCAATGAATCAAGAGTGACATGTGTGAAAAATAATGCATGGTGGCTTTGCCACAAATACGATGTCAACTATATGATCATGCAATGGCAATATGACAAAAGTAAAGTATGTCATGATGATGATGAACGGAACGGTGTGTCGGGGAAACAGATCCACGAACACCTATGGGACCGGCGGACCGAGCCCCTTTCGGTTCGGCGGGGGGCGGATATCGCACGAAGAGCGGATCGAGGCGAAGCACACAAGCGATTTACCCAGCTTCGGAGCTCTCCGGAGAGATAATACTCCTACTGCTGCATGTCTGAGTGTATTGAGTTCTTGCTCGGGAGCGCTAAATGCTACAGTACATACTAGCTGCTAACGAGACCAAGCGTGCGAGTTTTCTGCCTTCGAACCCCCCTCTACGTTGCGCATGGGCCTTCTTTTATATGCTCAAGGGGTCACCGACAGGTGGCAACATAGACAAGGGTAAAAATGGAAAAGGAGTTGCGGTTGGTACAACTACTTGTACAGTGTATCATACCTAACCCTGACGGCAGGGGACAAAGGCATTAAATGCCCGCTCACGCCGCCCAAACAAAGGCAAACAGGACCGTCGAGGATGCCACCGCTGCCACGATGGCAATCTTGTTAGTGTCGCCGCCATCACAAGACCGCCGGCTGCACAGCCTCTAGCCACGCGCTACCGAAAGGTCCTGGCGACACGTTGGTGGATGCGCTGGAGCGTGGGTACAGAGTGGTAGCTTGCCGCGGCAAGCGCCTTGCCGCGGTCGTTGTCTTGTCGCGTCTGGAAGCTTGTCGCTCACCGGGTCTTGCCGGGACCCGTGGCGCGCCGCGGCAAGTTCCTTGAGATGCCTTGGTTGGCCTTCCCGGCAAGCTCCTCTTGTCGGGGCCTTGTCTTCTTGTCTTGAACACTTTGTTCTTGAATGGCTCCAAATGAGCTACGGAGGACCTTGGCGGTCACCCGGCAAGCCTTGCCGCAGGTTGCTGCGATCTTTCAGGCACAAGTTCGGGATACTAGGGTACCCCTACTCTAGTACACCGGCAGAGCCCCGGCTGGGCCACACACGGTGTCGAAGGTTGGGCCAGGCCCAAAACAGGCACGGCATGCGCGGCTGGGTTACGCCAGATTCACTCAGATCCACGCGCCCTCCCCGAACGGCACGCATCGAATGCGGCGTCGTGGGAGAGAGCGTGGGTGGTTTATTTATTCGGAAAGACGGAACGTCCGCCCCCTCCACCTTTATAAGCAGGGGAAACAGGGGCAGTTCGCCCATCTCGCCGTTGCTATTCCAATCTCAAAAATCTCCGCCGCTCCCCCCTTCTTCCAAAGCCGAAAGAGAGCAGCACTCCGCCCCCCATCGCTACCGGCGCCACCAACGCCGTCGATCTCCCCCACCACCTCCGCCATGGCTCCGAAAGCCGGGAAGGCCATGAAGTCGGCCGAGGCGCAGCGGCTCGAGGCGCTGCGAAGGAGCGGCAACTTCCCCCCCCCCCGAGCTCGCCGCGAAGGAGCTGAGGGAGTACTACTACCTCTTCTGGTCGACGGAGACGCGAGCACATCCGCGCACGAAGGTACTCTCCACCGCCGCTTCGGAACGGGCTCCGAATGGTTATCCCTTCTTCGCGTTGTTCTTCTATCGCGGGCTCGCCCGCCTTTCTATGAATTCTTCTGGGACATCATGAACACCTACGGGTTCCACCTCCTTGACTTCACCCCCAATGTTGTTCTGACCATGGCAGTTTTCGCACATTTCTGCGAAAACTTTGTCGGAGTCCACCCAAATGTAGCTCTTTTTTGCCACTTCTTTATGCCCAGAGTTGAGAGAGGGGAGCCTTTATCCGGCGGAATCGCCTGGATCTCGAGAGCCGGCAAGAAGGAAGCTTATCTGGAGGGAGAGCTCCGCAGCAAATGGGAGGAGTGGAGAGCAGACTGGTGCTGGATTGTTGAGGAGAACCCGCAGCCATTCACCGCCCAGCGCCAAGCCCCAGTAGTGCGCAGCAACGATTGGAGCAACGTGGCCACGGAGGACGATAGGATGAAGATTGCCATCACCCGGATCCTACGCCTCAGGCTTGCCGGGCTCACTGTAGGCGCCGTTGGCGCGGATTTCGTTCGCCGCCGCATCGCCCCCCTGCAGGAGAGGAGGAGACCCGCCTGGGAGTTCCAGAATGCGGCGGATATCATGAGGCTGCGCCCGGGCCTCAACTTCAACTTCACGGTCTTGGAACTGGAAGCAATGCTCCAGGAACTGTTCAAGCACGATCGACAACACCCTGAAGTGTTCAGGTTGCCGAAGGGTGTCGTTCCGCTGTGCAACAACTCCTCGCTCGACCGCATCCGTGCAATGATGCTGCTGTGCGATTCGCATGGAATTGTCCCAACCTGGCAAGAGCCTGCAGACGAAGTCGTGCAGGAGTTCTTTGACGGCTTGGTGGAGGTGGCGGTCCGCTCCGATAAGCAGAAAAGCCTCACCCGCGACACCATCGATGCGGAGATGCAGCGCATCGCCACTAGGCTGGAGGAGGCGGCAGCACCCGCTGCCGCGGGTGAGTTTGGATTCACCGTGGAGGAGGCAGAGGCAGCAGAGGCGGCAAGCCTTGCCGAGCGAGAGTGGCTTGCCGGCGAGGAAGAGCTTGTCGGGCCTGACGCCGAGTCGAGCAAGCCAGCCGAGGGTGCGAGCGGCTCGCCATCTTCAGGCAGCTTGCCGCAAGCAGAGCCCCCAGCGCAGCCCCCAGCTCCACCAAGAAGGCGTCTCCGCAAGGCCGGGGACGTAGCAGGGCGGCTGACGAGTCAACAGCCGCCGTGACCGCGACACGCCCACCGCGACAAGCCTTGCTGCCGCTGGAGCACTCACACCGCTGCGGCAATCGGAGCGGGTCCTCCCGGACCACCGCTTCTGCTCCTGCCGCTTCTCATGCCGCGGCGGCGGCCGGAGCTGGGTCGTCTCAGACCACCGCCACTACCCCCGCCAAGCGGCTAAGGGAACCTACTCCTGCACCTCGTCGTGCCGGAGGTGAGCCGGACTTTGACCTCTCCGCACTCAGCTCCGACGAGGAAGAAGAAGAGTAAGATTCTCTGGTGTACTTGTAGTTCTTCAATTCTTGCTGTTTTTGTCTTGTATCTGATTTGCTTTACTCTGAACTCATTCCTTTTCCGGACTCTGGCCCAGAGAGCGGCGAAGAGAGCCAAGGTTCCGGTGATTGTCATCGAGGACGAACCCACCGCGACAGGAGGGGGTGTGTCCGAGACCACCTTGTCGGACCCGGCAACTACTCCTCAAGGCCCCCAGCGCAGCCCCCAGCATAAGTACATGGTTTACTTCCCGCTGTTAGGCGCGCATGGGTGCCCTTTCTTTGCTGACATCTGACTTATTGGTTTGTGTAGGAGCAGAGCAGCCTCACCAGGGGTGCCCGGAAGCCGCGCCCGATGCGCCATCTGCTTCGACTACACCCTCAAGGGAGGATTCCCCGGCAAGGGAGCAATCTCCGGCAAGGGAGAATTTTCTGAAAAGGAGAAGTCTCCGGAAAGGGAGAGTTCTCCGGCAAGGGACAGCACCAGCGACCCCTCGGTGGCGGAGACCGTGACTGTAGAATCCAGTGCAGGTAATCCTTCTTGCTTGAAAACTTCCCTTGGGTTCTTCTTCTGATTTTCTTTTTGGATATTTGCTTGACTTTTCTCCCTTTTCCGGCCGTCAGATCCATCGACCGCGGAGCCGATGGAGACCGAGGTTGCCGGCGAGAAGAACGCGCGCCGCAACACCGACGACGCCGCTGCCACCGAAGAAGCAGCTGACGCTGATGATCCCGACGGCGAAGAGGCCGCCAAAGCTGCCGCCGCGGAAACGGGCGAGGGGTCCGGTGATCGCACTGACGGCCCCGAGGCCGCAGGAGCGCAGGGCGCTACGCCGACCGCCGATCCCTCCGCCGCTGCCGCAGCGTCAGGCTCCGAAGAGCCCCAGCCCGGCACCTATCTGAAGGCCGGCGATGGCGTCTTCATCAAGCTCCTCTGGGCGTCAAGCTCCAGCGCGCCGGTCGAAGGAGAAACCTTTGATGGAGAGGTGCTCGCCTCCGCTGGGCTGATGCTGGTTGACGCGCCGAGCAGCAGCAGCGGCGAGTCTGAAGAGGAGCAGCTGCTGCGGAAGCTGGTGTCGCTCTACCGCGCCCGACAGGCCAAGCTGGAATCCCGAGAAGCGCTTGTCGCGAGGGCGGGAGTGGACATCGAGAAGCACGCAGAGGAGCTCCGGGGTCGTAACCAGGAAGCACTCCGATCCCTGGCAGAGGAACGGGCGCAACTTGTCGAGGAGCAGAAAGCCTTCCTCCTCGAGAAGGCCGAAGTTGAAGAGCAACAGCGGCTTGCCGCCGAGGAGCTGTTTGCGCGGGAAGGCGAGTTGGCGCAGCGGAAGGTCAACCTTGACAGCCACGAGGAGGAGCTTGCTACGCGCGAGCAAACATTCAGTGGGGCCCTCAAGGAAGCAGAGGATGCTGCCGCAGCTGCCGAGGCCGCCAAGAAGGAGCTGGAGGCGAAGGTGACGCAGCTGGAGGCCGATCTCAAGGCGAGCGATGAAGAGCTTTTCGCGCTCAAGCGTGAGCGCGAGAAGGACGCCTACACCCTTGGCGAGCTGCAGGGTCGTCTCGTCGAGAAGGGCAAGGAGATCAGCGCTACCAAGGACTCCAACGCAGATCTCGAGTTGAAGCTGGCTACTTTGACCAAGACGCTGGACGGCGCCAAGGAGCGGTAGGTGGCCTTGAAGGAGGAGATCAAGGCCAACGAGGCGCTGCTGGCGAGGGTTGCTGACACCCAGAACACCTTTAGGGATAATGTGGAGCTCTGGACGGAGGGTCTCGTGGATATTGCCGCATCCATCGACAGGGAGCTGGCGCAGCTGGGGATGGAGGATCTCGGGTATTCCTCCGATGAGAACCTCCAACCCAGTGCCAAGCTCAGCTTGTTCTTCAAAGGCGTGGCGACAGCCCTCCAGCGACTTCGGGAGAAGATCCCAAAGCAGCTGGCCGACGAGTCTCTCAAGATCTGCGCGGGAGCTCTTCAAAAGGTGTTGGTGAATGTGGCCTTCCGCAATCCGGGCCTCAACCTCACCAACGTCCTCAGGTCCTTGCCGCCGGATGCTGATCTGGAAGCGCTCAAGACCCTTGTTGCACCCATTGTGGACAAGGTGAGCGGAATCAAGAGAGTTGAGGGCGATCACGTAGATTAGGCCGCCCGTTTTCTCCTTTTCTTGTCGCTGTTGGCCATGTTACGAGAACAATCTATTAGAGCTGCGACAAGCTATCTTGTAATATAACTTTATTTTGGGTATCGATTGCTATGTTATTTCCTTTACTTGATTCCTTCCTTTGTATGTTTTTGCCCTACGCTTTTAGGGAACTTGCGCAAGAGCACCTTAGTCATGAGCGTTGAGTGCGGACGCCAAGAGTGCTGCCGGGCGGTGCCGCCACCGACAAGAAACCTTGTCGCAACTAGTCGCAGCTCACTTAAGTTGTTGAGCGGACTCGAAACAAAGTAAGGGCGCAACTAGCTACGAGTTGGTTCCTCCGCGCACAGGTTTTCCATACAGAGCAGGGTCGTTCGAGGAAGATAACTTAAAAACTTTAAAACTGATTGCTCAAACTCTGGCAACTAACCTTTTCTGTCGTTTGCTTCCCGGTAAAGCGAAACTTTCTTGAACGACGCCTGGTCCACACCATTATCTTCTCCTTCCCCCCGGCAAACTTGTGGGCGAGGAAACCTTCCCTTTCTTTGAGAAAAAGAAAGAAGAGAAAATAAAGATATGGAGCCTTACGGCTCGTTATTACTTACCTGGGGTAGGTGCTGCACAAAATGGCAGATAACACATGCAAAAAATAGAAAGCATGAAATTGACAAGATGTGCGGAGCACATGAGCTTTACTTATGCACGGGATCTGCGCCCGGCTTTGTACAAAGGATTACATGCACTACAAGAAATATGTCAACTTGTGACCACCACTATTGGTCACTGAAAGGTCACAAATTTCCATTTACGACCTTTTTGTGACCAAAAACAGAAGGTCAAAAGCTGGCCGTCGTAAACTGACTATAGCGACCTTTCTTCTGGAATGGTCAAAGATGTTTACGACCAAAATATTCCTACTGTGGCGTTTTGGTCACTAGCAACCTCCCCAGGCCACGTAGGCATCCAGTGTGGCAATCTGATGTGGCACAAGATTCAGCCCGGTCCAATTCGATTTTCTACATGGGCCGAGCCCAACAATTCGGCCTTTTTACTGTATTTTTTCCTGTGCTTTTATTAGCTACATGAGTCTGGCCCAACAATTCAGCCTTATTGATTTCTTTACGTGGCCCTTTTAACAGGGGATTTTCTTTTTGATCATGTATTTTTCTGGCCCATTTCTTTGCTGGGCCTCTCATGTTCTTCCCTCAAAAATAATTGTCCAATATAACTTGGGCCTAGCCTAGTTCTGAAAAAATTGATCCAATCCAAAAAAAATTATTATGCCATTGACATTACAACACATCACCACATCACCACAAGTTTTGGTACATTTTCAAAGCAACGTGCAATGTTATTATATTACAACCATTCATTCCAGCAATACTATTTGAGGCTGGCTGGCTGAGCTACTACTGACTGACTGCGGGCTAACTAAGTTTTTACAAACAAAAAACAAATGCTACTTCATTTGCATCGCGCTGCTGAAATACTCCAGGATCATGAAAAAAAATAGAACTAGCCTATCTGGTACTTCACAGCAACCAAACATGTAATCTGCTTAATGGAAAGATTTCTTCTCCAAGTCCCACTTCTCCCTTAGCAAGCAATGACAGGCTGATGCAAAACATCTGAGCATTCAAAAGAGAGCAAAAGGTAAGTCACTGATAGAATACAGAGTACTTTTAAAATAAAAAGTGAAGATACACCAGCATATTATCATTCTACTTATTATTATTATTAACCAGATCATTCTACTTATCCAGAATATGGTTATTTATGAAAATTGGGAATTGAATTGGCACATATGACAAACTTAGCAGCAAACGAGCATGGAATGTTTCACATACACGACAAGATTTAAAAACCATCATTCAAAGTTACAACAGATCGAAGTTCCATTTGAGTAATATGGAATAACATTCATATTCAATCAATAGTACCTATTAAACTACCAGGTGCAGACACTAGCTATTCATGTTGGGGAACGTAGTAATTTCAAAAATTTTCCTACGCACACGCAAGATCATGGTGATGAACAGCAACGAGAGGGGAGAGTGTTGTCCACATACCCTTGTAGACCCGAAGCGGAAGCGATCACAACGTAGAGGAAGTAGTCGTACGTTCTCCTCGCGATCCGACCGATCCCGCGCCGTTACATCCGACGCCCCGAAGTTCTTGACACACGTACAGCTCGATGACGCCCTCGACTCGATCCAGCCGAGTGTCGAGGGAGAGTTCCACAAGACGACGGCGTGGTGACGATCTTGATGTATCATCGGCGCAGGCTTCGCCTAAGCTTCATGACGGTATGACCGAGGTGGAATATGGTGGAGGGGGCACCGACACGGCTAAGGAACGATCCGTAGATCAACTTGTGTCTCTTGTGTGTCTAGAGGTGCCCCTGCCCCGTGATATAAAGGAGCAAGGGGAGGGTGCGGCCGGCCTAGGAGAGGCGCGCCAAGGGGTGTCCTACTCCCACCGGGAGTAGGACTCCTCCTTCCTTGTTGGAGTAGGAGAAGGGGAAAGAGGGGAGAGGAGGAAGGAAAGGGGCTGCACCCCTGTCCACCTGGACTAGAGGGGCTGCGCCCTTCTTCCTTTTGGCCTCTTTCCTTATTCCCGTATGGCCCAATAAGGCCCATATACTCCCGGCGAATTCCGTAACTCTTCGCTATTCAAAAATACCGAATGACTCGAACCTTCCGAACTCCGAATATAGTCGTCCAATATATCGATCTTTACGTCTCGACCATTTCGAGACTCCTCGTCATGTCCCCGATCTCATCCGGGACTCCGAACTCCTTCGGTACATCAAAACTCATAAACTCATAATATAACATCATCGAAACCTTAAGCGTGCGGACCCTACGGTTCGAGAACAATGTAGACATGACCGAGACACGCCTCCGGTCAATAACCAATAGCGGACCTGGATGCCCATATTGGCTCCTACATATTCTACGAAGATCTTTATCGGTCGACCGCATAACAACATACGTTGTTCCTTTGTCATCGGTATGTTACTTGCCCGAGATTCGATCGTCGGTATCCAATACCTAGTTCAATCTCGTTACCGCAAGTCTCTTTACTCGTTCCGTAATACATCATCTCACAGCTAACTCATTAGTTGTAATGCTTGCAAGGCTTAAGTGATGTGTATTACCGAGAGGGCCCAGAGATACCTCTCCGACAATCGGAGTGACAAAACCTAATCTCAAATACGCCAACCCAACATCTGCCTTTGGAGACACCTGTAGTACTCCTTTATAATCACCCGATTACGCCAGACGCTTGGTAGCACCCAAAGTGTTCCTCCGTAAACGGAGTTGCATAATCTCATAGTTATAGGAACATGTATAAGTCATGGATAAAAGCAGAGCAACATACTAAACGATCGTGTGCTAAGCTAATGGAATGGGTCATGTCAATCAGATCATTCAACTAATGATGTGACCTTGTTAATCAAATAACAACTCCTTATTCATGGTTAGGAAACATAACCATCTTTGATTAACAAGCTAGTCTAGTAGAGGCATACTAGTGACACTCTGTTTGTCTATGTATTCACACATGTATTATGTTTCCGGTTAATACAATTCTAGCATGAATAATAAACATTTATCATGATATGAGGAAATATATAATAACTTTATTATTGCCTCTAGGGCATATTTCCTTCAGTCTCCCACTTGCACTAGAGTCAATAATCTAGATCACATCACCATGTGATTAACATCGATAGTTCACATCATCATGATTAACACCCATAGTTCACATCGCCATGTGACCAACACCCAAAGGGTTTACTAGATTCAGTAATCTAGTTCACATCGCTATGTGATTAACACCCAAAGAGTACTAAGGTGTGATCATGTTTTGCTTGTGAGAGAGACTTAGTCAACGGGTCTTTTACATTCAGATCCGCTATGTATTTTGCAATTTTCTATGTCTACAATGCTCGCACGAAGCTACTCTAGCTAATTGCTCCCACTTTCAATATGTATCTAGATCGAGACTTAGAGTCATCCGATCGTGTCAAAACTTGCATCGACGTAACCCTTTACTTACTTAACCTTTTTCACTTCCATAATCGAGAAACATATCCTTATTCTACTAAGGATAATTTTGACCGCTGTCCAAATGATCTACTCCTAGATCACTATTGTACTCCTTGCCAAACTCAAAGGCAGGGTACAAAATAGATCTGGTACACAGCATGGCATACTTTATAGAACCTATGGCCAAGGCATAGGGAATGACTTTCATTCTCTTTCTATCTTCTCGCCGTGGTCGGGTTTTGAGTCTTACTCAATTTCACACCTTGTAACACAGCAAGAACTCTTTCTTTGACTGTTTCATTTTGAACTACTTCAAAATCTTGTCAAGGTATGTACTCATTGAAAAAACTTATCAAGCATCTTGATCTATCTCTATAGATCTTGATGCTCAATATGTAAGCAGCTTCACCGAGGTCTTTCTTTGAAAAACTTCTTTCAAACACTCCTTTATGCTTTGCAGAATAATTCTACATTATCTCCGATCTACAATATGTCACTCACATATACTTATCAGAAATGCTGTAGTGCTCCCACTCACTTTCTAGTAAATACAGGCTTCACCATAAGTCTGTATAAAACTATATGCTTTGATCAACTCATCAAAGCGTATATTCCAACTCCGAGATGCTTGCACCAGTCCATAGATGGATCGCTGGAGCTTGCACACTTTGTTAGCTCCCTTTGGATCGATAAAACCTTCTGGTTGCATCATATACAACTCTTCCTCCAGAAAACCATTCAGGAATGCAGTTTTTACATCCATTTGCCAAATTTCATAAATTGTGGCAATTGCTAACATGATTCGGACAGACTTAAGCATCGCTACGCTTGAGAAAATCTCATTGTAGTCAACATCTTGAACTTTGTCGAAAACCTTTTGCAACAAGTCGAGCTTTGTAGATAGTAACACTACTATCAACGTCCGCCTTCCTCTTGAAGATCCATTTATTTTCTATGGTTTGCCGATCATCGGGCAAATCCATCAAAGTCCATACTTTGTTCTTATACATGGATCATATCTCAGATTTCATGGCCTCAAACCATTTTATGGAATCTGGGCTCATCATCGCTTCCTCATAGTTCGTAGGTTTGTCATGGTCAAGTAACACGACCTCCGAACAGGATTACCGCATCACTCGTGCGAATCTCACTGCTTTTACCTACGAGGTTTGGTAGTAACTTGATCTGAAGTTACATGATCATCATCATTAACTTCCTCACTAATTGGTATAGTAGTCACAAGAACAGATTTCGTGATGAACTACTTTCCAATAAGGAACAGTACTGATTACCTCATCAAGTTCTACTTTCCTCCCACTCACTTCTTTCGAGAGAAACTCCTTCTCTAGAAAGGATCCATTTTCAAGCAACGAAAATCTTGCTTTGGGATCTGTGATAGAAGGTGTACCCAACAGTTTCCTTTGGGTATTCTATGAAGACGCACTTCTCGATTTGGGTTTGAGCTTATCAGATGAAACTTTTTCACATAAGCATCGCAGCCCCAAACTTTAAGAAACGACAACTTTGGTTTCTTGCTAAACCACAGTTCATATAGTGTCGCCTCAACGGATTTAGATGGTGCTCTATTTAACGTGAATGCAGCTGTCTCTAATGCATGATCCCAAAACGATATTGGTAAATCGGTAAGAAACATCATAGATTGTACTATATCCAATAAAGTACGGTTATGACGCTCGACACACCATTATGATGTGGTGTTCTGTGGCATGAATTTGTGAAACTATTCCACATTGTTTTAATTGAAGACCAAACTCAGAACTCAAATATTCATCTCCACGATCGATCGCAGAAACTTTATTTTCTTGTCACGATGATTTTCCACTTCACTCTGAAATTCTTTGAACATTTCAACTATTTCAGACTTATGTTTCATCAAGTAGATATACCCATATCTGCTCAAATCATCTTGTGAAGGTCGAAAATAACGATACTTGCCACGAGCATCAACACTCATTGGATCGCATACATCGGTATGTATTATTTCCAATAAGTCAAGAGCTTGTTCCATTGTTCCGAGAACGGAGTTTTAGTCATCTTGCCCAAAAGGCACGGTTCGCAAGCATCAAGTGATTCATAATCAAGTGATTCCAAAATCCCATCAAGATGGAGTTTCTTTATGCGCTTTACACCAATATGACCTAAACGGCAAAGCCACAAATAAGTTGCACTATCATTATTAACTTTGTATTTTTGGTTTCAATATT
The DNA here is from genome assembly GCA_021437245.1 of Aegilops speltoides. Taxonomy (NCBI): domain Eukaryota; kingdom Viridiplantae; phylum Streptophyta; class Magnoliopsida; order Poales; family Poaceae; genus Aegilops; species Aegilops speltoides. The sequence continues at coordinate 52,192,664 of CM038146.1, forward strand.
ATGAATATGTGTATCACTACGATCGAGATCCAATGAACCATTTTCATTGGGTGTGTAACCATATAAGGTTTTATTCATGTAAATGTAACAACAGTTTATTCTCTTACTTAAATGAATAACCGTATTGCAATAAACACGATCAAATCATATTCATGCTCAACGTAAACACCAAATAACATTTATTTAGGTTCAACACTAATCCCGAAAGTATAGGGAGTGTGCGATGATGATCATATCAATCTTGAAACTACTTTCAACACACATCGTCACTTCACCCTTAACTAGTTTCGCTTATTCGCAACTCCTGCTTCGAAGTTACTACTCTTAGCAACCTGAACCAGTACCAAATACCGAGGGGTTGCTATAAACACTAGTAAAGCACACATAAAATTCCTGTATATCAAATATACCCTTTTTCACTTTGCCATCCTCCTTATCCACCAAATACTTGGGGTAGTTCTGCTCCAAAGAACCAGTTCCTTTGCAAGAGAAGCACTTAGTCTCGTGCTTAGGTCCAGACTTGGGCTTCTTCACTTGAGCAACAACTTGCTTGCCGCTCTTCTTGAAGTTCCCTTCCATCCCTTTGCCCTTTTCTTGAAACTAGTGGTCTTGTTAACCATCAACACTTGATGTTCTTTCTTGATTTCTACCTTCGTTGATTTCAACATCACAAAGAGCTCGGGAATCATTTTCATCATCCCTTGCATACTATAGTTCATCACGAAGTTCTACTAACTTGGTGATGGTGACTAGAGAACTCTGTCAATCACTATCTTATCCGGAAGATTAACTCCCACTTGATTCAAGCGATTGTAGTACCTGCATAATCTGAGCACATGCTCACTAGTTGAGCGATTCTCCTCCATCTTTTAGCTATAGAACTTGTTGGAGACTTCATATCTCTCAACTCGGTATTTGCTTGAAATATTAACTTCAATTTCTAGAACATCTCATATGGTCCATGATGTTCAAAACATCTTTGAAGTCCCGATTCTAAGCCATAAAGCATGGTGCACAAAACTATCAAGTAGTCATCATATTGAGCTAGCCAAACGCTCATAACGCCTCAGATCCGCTCCTCGCAATAGGTTTGTCACCTAGCGTGCATCAAGGACATAATTCTTCTCGCAAAGCAATGAGGATAAACCTCGATCACGGATCCAATCCGCATCATTGCTACTAACATTTTCAACACATTTTTTCTAGGAACATATCAAAACAAACATATGAAAGCAACAACGCGAGCTATTGATCTACAACATAATTTGCAAAATACTACCAGACTAAGTTCATGATAAATTTAAGTTCAATTAATCATATTACTTAAGAACTCCCACTTAGACAGACATCTCTAGTCATCCAAGTGATCACGTGATCCAAATCAACTAAACCATAACCGATCATCACGTGAAATGGAGTAGTTTTCAATGGTGAACATCTTATGTTGATCATATCTACTATATGATTCACGCCGACCTTTCGGTCTCCGTGTTCCGAGGCCATATCTCGCATATGCTAGGCTCGCCAAGTATAACCCGAGTATTCTCGTGTGCAAAACTGGCTTGCACCCGTTGTAGATGGACGAGAGCTTATCACACCCGATCATCACGTGGTGTCCGGGCACGATTTAACTTTGGCAACGGTGCATACCGGGAGAACACTTCTTGATAATTTAGTGAGAGATCATCTTATAATGCTACCGTCAATCAAAGCAAGATAAGATGCATAAAAGGATAAACATCACATGCAAATCAATATAAGTGATATGATATGGTCATCATCATCTTGTGCTTCATGATCTCCATCTTGCAGCAACACCATGATCACCATCGCCACCGGCGCGACACCTTGATCTCCATCGTAGCATCGTTGTCGCCTCGCCAATCTTATGCTTCTACGACTATCTCTACCGCTTAGTGATAAAGTAAAGCATTACAGGCGCATTGCATTGCATACAATAAAGCGACAACCATATGGCTCCTCGCCATTGCCGATAACTTCGTTACAAAACATGATCATCTCATACAATAAAATATAGCATCACGCCTTGACCATATCACATCACAACATGCCCTGCAAAAACAAGTTAGACGCCCTCTACTTTGTTGTTGCAAATTTTACGTGGCTGCTACGGGCTTAAGCAAGAACCAGTCTCACCCACGCATCAAAACCACAACGATATTTCGTCAAATAGACTCGTTTTAACCTTCTCAAGGACCGGGCGAGCCACACTCGGTTCAACTAAAGTGAGAGAGACAGGCACCCACCAGTCACCTTTAAGCAACGAGTGCTCGTAGCGGTGAAACCAGTCTCGCGTAAGCGTACGCGTAATGTCGGTCTGGGCCGCTTCATCTCACAATACCGCTGAACCAAAGTATGACATGCTGGTAGGTAGTATGACTTGTATCGCCCACAACTCACTTGTGTTCTACTCGTGCAAAACATCAAACCATAAAAACCTAGGCTCGGATGCCACTGTTGGGGAACGTAGTAATTTCAAAAAATTTCCTACGCACACGCAAGATCATGGTGATGAACAGCAACGAGAGGGGAGAGTGTTGTCCACGTACCCTCGTAGACCCGAAGCGGAAGCGATCACAACGTAGAGGAAGTAGTCGTACGTTCTCCTCGCGATCCGACCGATCCCGGCGCCGCATCTCGACGCCCGAGTTCTTGACACACGACAGCTCGATGACGCCCTCGACTCGATCCAGCCGAGTGTCGAGGAGAGTTCCACAAGACGACGGCGTGGGACGATCTTGATGTATCATCGCGCAGGCTTCGCTTAAGCTTCATGACGGTATGACCGAGGTGGAATATGGTGGAGGGGGCACCGCACACGGCTAAGGAACGATCCGTAGATCAACTTGTGTCTCTTGTGTGTCTAGAGGTGCCCCCCTGCCCCGTGATATAAAGGAGCAAGGGGAGGGTGCGGCCGGCCTAGGAGAGGCGCGCCAAGGGGTGTCCTACTCCCACCGGGAGTAGGACTCCCTCCTTCCTTGTTGGAGTAGGAGAAGGGGAAAGAGGGGGAGAGGAGGAAGGAAAAGGGGGCTGCACCCCCTGTCCAATTCGGACTAGAGGGGGGCTGCGCCCCTTCTTCCTTTTGGCCTCTTTCCCTTATTCCCGTATGGCCCAATAAGGCCCATATACTCCCGGCGAATTCCGTAACTCTTCGCTACATTCGAAAAATACCGAATGACTCGAACCTTTCCGAACTCCGAATATAGTCGTCCAATATATCGATCTTTACGTCTCGACCATTTCGAGACTCCTCGTCATGTCCCCGATCTCATCCGGGACTCAACTCCTTCGGTACATCAAAACTCATAAACTCATAATATAACCGCCATCGAAACCTTAAGCGTGCGGACCCTACGGTTCGAGAACAATGTAGACATGACCGAGACACGCCTCGGTCAATAACCAATAGCGGACCTGGATGCCCATATTGGCTCCTACATATTCTACGAAGATCTTTATCGGTCAGACCGCATAACAACATACGTTGTTCCTTTGTCATCGGTATGTTACTTGCCCGAGATTCGATCGTCGGTATCCAATACCTAGTTCAATCTCGCTATCGCAAGTCTCTTTACTCGTTCCGTAATACATCATCTCACAGCTAACTCATTAGTTGTAATGCTTGCAAGGCTTAAGTGATGTGTATTACCGAGAGGGCCCAGAGATACCTCTCCGACAATCGGAGTGACAAAACCTAATCTCAAATACGCCAACCCAACATCCGCCTTTGGAGACACCTGTAGTACTCCTTTATAATCACCCAGCACGTTAGACGCTTGGTAGCACCCAAAGTGTTCCTCCGTAAACGGAGTTGCATAATCTCATAGTTATAGGAACATGTATAAGTCATGGATAAAAGCAGTAGCAACATACTAAACGATCGTGTGCTAAGCTAATGGAATGGGTCATGTCAATCAGATCATTCAACTAATGATGTGACCTTGTTAATCAAATAACAACTCCTTGTTCATGGTTAGGAAACATAACCATCTTTGATTAACAAGCTAGTCTAGTAGAGGCATACTAGTGACACTGCTTGTCTATGTATTCACACATGTATTATGTTTCCGTTAATACAATTCTAGCATGAATAATAAACATTTATCATGATATGAGGAAATATATAATAACTTTATTATTGCCTCTAGGGCATATTTCCTTCAGTCTCCCACTTGCACTAGAGTCAATAATCTAGATCACATCACCATGTGATTAACATCGATAGTTCACATCATCATGCGATTAACACCCATAGTTCACATCGCCATGTGACCAACACCCAAAGGGTTTACTAGATTCAGTAATCTAGTTCACATCGCTATGTGATTAACACCCAAAGAGTACTAAGGTGTGATCATGTTTTGCTTGTGAGAGAGACTTAGTCAACGGGTCTTTTACATTCAGATCCGTTATGTATTTTGCAATTTTTCTATGTCTACAATGCTCGCGCACGGCTACTCTAGCTAATTGCTCCCACTTTCAATATGTATCTAGATCGAGACTTAGAGTCATCCGATCAGTGTCAAAACTTGCATCGACGTAACCCTTTACGATTTAACCTTTTTCACTTCCATAATCGAGAAACATATCCTTATTCTACTAAGGATAATTTTGACCGCTGTCAAATGATCTACTCCTAGATCACTATTGTACTCCTTGCCAAACTCAAGGCAGGGTACAAAATAGATCTGGTACACAAAGATGGCATACTTTATAGAACCTATGGCCAAGGCATAGGAATGACTTTCATTCTCTTTCTATCTTCTCGCCGTGGTCGGGTTTTGAGTCTTACTCAATTTCACACCTTGTAACACAGGCAAGAACTCTTTCTTTGACTGTTTCATTTTGAACTACTTCAAAATCTTGTCAAGGTATGTACTCATTGAAAAAACTTATCAAGCATCTTGATCTATCTCTATAGATCTTGATGCTCAATATGTAAGCAGCTTCACCGAGGTCTTTCTTTGAAAAACTTCTTTCAAACACTCCTTTATGCTTTGTAGAATAATTCTACATTATCTCCGATCTACAATATGTCACTCACATATACTTATCGTAAATGTTTGTAGTGCTCCCACTCACTTTCTAGTAAATACAGGCTTCACCATAAGTCTCAGATAAAACTATATGCTTTGATCAACTCATCAAAGCGTATATTCCAACTCCGAGATGCTTGCACCAGTCCATAGATGGATCGCTGGAGCTTGCACACTTTGTTAGCTCCCTTTGGATCGATAAAACCTTCTGGTTGCATCATATACAACTCTTCCTCCAGAAAACCATTCAGAATGCAGTTTTTACATCCATTTGCCAAATTTCATAAATTGTGGCAATTGCTAACATGATTCGGACAGACTTAAGCATCGCTACGCTTGAGAAAATCTCATTGTAGTCAACATCTTGAACTTTGTCGAAAACCTTTTTGCAACAAGTCGAGCTTTGTAGATAGTAACACTACTATCAACGTCCGCCTTCCTCTTGAAGATCCATTTATTTTCTATGGTTTGCCGATCATCGGGCAAATCCATCAAAGTCCATACTTTGTTCTTATACATGGATCATATCTCGATTTCATGGCCTCAAACCATTTTGCGGAATCTGGGCTCATCATCGCTTCCTCATAGTTCGTAGGTTTGTCATGGTCAAGTAACACGACCTCCGTAACAGGATTACCGCACCACTCAAGTGCGAATCTCACTGCTTTTACCTACGAGGTTTGGTAGTAACTTGATCTGAAGTTACATGATCATCATCATTAACTTCCTCACTAATTGGTATAGTAGTCACAAGAACAGATTTCTGTGATGAACTACTTTCCAATAAGGGAACAGGTACAGTTACCTCATCAAGTTCTACTTTCCTCCCACTCACTTCTTTCGAGAGAAACTCCTTCTCTAGAAAGGATCCATTTTCAGCAACGAAAATCTTGCTTTGGGATCTGTGATAGAAGGTGTACCCAACAGTTTCCTTTGGGTATTCTATGAAGACGCACTTCTCCGATTTGGGTTTGAGCTTATCAGGATGAAACTTTTTTCACATAAGCATCGCAGCCCCAAACTTTAAGAAACGACAACTTTGGTTTCTTGCTAAACCACAGTTCGTATAGTGTCGTCTCAACGGATTTAGATGGTGCTCTATTTAACGTGAATGCAGCTGTCTCTAATGCATGATCCCAAAACGATATTGGTAAATCGGTAAGAAACATCATAGATTGTACTATATCCAATAAAGTACGGTTATGACGTTCGGACACACCATTATGATGTGGTGTTCGGTGGCATGAATTTGTGAAACTATTCCACATTGTTTTAATTGAAGACCAAACTCAGAACTCAAATATTCATCTCCACGATCGATCGCAGAAACTTTATTTTCTTGTCACGATGATTTTCCACTTCACTCTGAAATTCTTTGAACATTTCAACTATTTCAGACTTATGTTTCATCAAGTAGATATACCCATATCTGCTCAAATCATCTTGTGAAGGTCGAAAATAACGATACTTGCCACGAGCATCAACACTCATTGGATCGCATACATCGGTATGTATTATTTCCAATAAGTCAAGAGCTTGTTCCATTGTTCCGAGAACGGAGTTTTAGTCATCTTGCCCAAAAGGCACGGTTCGCAAGCATCAAGTGATTCATAATCAAGTGATTCCAAAATCCCATCAGATGGAGTTTCTTTATGCGCTTTACACCAATATGACCTAAACGGCAAAGCCACAAATAAGTTGCACTATCATTATTAACTTTGTATTTTTGGTTTCAATATTATGAATATGTGTATCACTACGATCGAGATCCAATGAACCATTTTCATTGGGTGTGTAACCATATAAGGTTTTATTCATGTAAGCAGTAACAACAGTTTATTCTCTTACTTAAATGAATAACCGTATTGCAATAAACACGATCAAATCATATTCATGCTCAACGCAAACACCAAATAACATTTATTTAGGTTCAACACTAATCCCGAAAGTATAGGGAGTGTGCGATGATGATCATATCAATCTTGAAACTACTTTCAACACACATCGTCACTTCACCCTTAACTAGTTTCTGTTTATTCTGCAACTCCCGTTTCGAGTTACTACTCTTAGCAACTGAACCAGTACCAAATACCGAGGGGTTGCTATAAACACTAGTAAAGCACACATAAAATTCCTGTATATCAAATATACCCTTTTTCACTTTGCCATCCTCCTTATCCACCAAATACTTGGGGTAGTTCTGCTTCCAGTAACCAGTTCCTTTGCAGTAGAAGCACTTAGTCTCAGGCTTAGGTCCAGACTTGGGCTTCTTCACTTGAGCAGCAACTTGCTTGCCGTTCTTCTTGAAGTTCCCTTCCATCCCTTTGCCCCTTTTCTTGAAACTAGTGGTCTTGTTAACCATCAACACTTGATGTTCTTTCTTGATTTCTACCTTCGTTGATTTCAACATCACAAAGAGCTCGGGAATCGTTTTCATCATCCCTTGCATACTATAGTTCATCACGAAGTTCTACTAACTTGGTGATGGTGACTAGAGAACTCTGTCAATCACTATCTTATCTGGAAGATTAACTCCCACTTGATTCAAGCGATTGTAGTACCTGCATAATCTGAGCACATGCTCACTAGTTGAGCGATTCTCCTCCATCTTTTAGCTATAGAACTTGTTGGAGACTTCATATCTCTCAACTCGGGTATTTGCTTGAAATATTAACTTCAATTTCTAGAACATCTCATATGGTCCATGATGTTCAAAACATCTTTGAAGTCCCGATTCTAAGCCATAAAGCATGGTGCACAAAACTATCAAGTAGTCATCATATTGAGCTAGCCAAACGCTCATAACGCCTCAGATCCGCTCCTCGCAATAGGTTTGTCACCTAGCGTGCATCAAGGACATAATTCTTCAAGCAGCAATGAGGATAAACCTCGATCACGGATCCAATCCGCATCATTGCTACTAACATTTTCAACACAGTTTTCTAGGAACATATCAAAACAAACATATGAAAGCAACAACGCGAGCTATTGATCTACAACATAATTTGCAAAATACTACCAGACTAAGTTCATGATAAATTTAAGTTCAATTAATCATATTACTTAAGAACTCCCACTTAGACAGACATCTCTCTAGTCATCCAAGTGATCACGTGATCCAAATCAACTAAACCATAACCGATCATCACGTGAAATGGAGTAGTTTTCAATGGTGAACATCTTATGTTGATCATATCTACTATATGATTCACGCCGACCTTTCGGTCTCCGTGTTCCGAGGCCATATCTCGCATATGCTAGGCTCGTCAAGTATAACCCGAGTATTCTGCGTGTGCAAAACTGGCTTGCACCCGTTGTAGATGGACGAGAGCTTATCACACCGATCATCACGTGGTGTCCGGGCACGATTTAACTTTGGCAACGGTGCATACCGGGAGAACACTTCTTGATAATTTAGTGAGAGATCATCTTATAATGCTACCGTCAATCAAAGCAAGATAAGATGCATAAAAGGATAAACATCACATGCAAATCAATATAAGTGATATGATATGGTCATCATCATCTTGTGCTTCATGATCTCCATCTTGCAAGCAACACCATGATCACCATCGCCACCGCGCGACACCTTGATCTCCATCGTAGCATCGTTGTCGCCTCGCCAATCTTATGCTTCTACGACTATCTCTACCGCTTAGTGATAAAGTAAAGCATTACAGTATGTATTGCATTGCATACAATAAAGCGACAACCATATGGCTCTCGCCATTGCCGATAACTTCGTTACAAAACATGATCATCTCATACAATAAAATATAGCATCACGCCTTGACCATATCACATCACAACATGCCCTGCAAAAACAAGTTAGACGCCCTCTACTTTGTTGTTGCAAATTTTACGTGGCTGCTACGGGCTTAAGCAAGAACCAGTCTCACCCACGCATCAAAACCACAACGATATTTCGTCAAATAGACTCCGTTTTAACCTTCTCAAGGACCGGGCGAGCCACACTCGGTTCAACTAAAGTGAGAGAGACAGCACCCACCAGTCACCTTTAAGCAACGAGTGCTCGAGCGGTGAAACCAGTCTCGCAGAAGCGCACGCGTAATGTCGGTCGGGCCGCTTCATCTCACAATACCGCTGAACCAAAGTATGACATGCTGGTAGGTAGTATGACTTGTATCGCCCACAACTCACTTGTGTTCTACTCGTGCAAAACATCAAACCATAAAAACCTAGGCTCGGATGCCCTGTTGGGGAACGAGTAATTTCAAAAATTTCCTACGCACACGCAAGATCATGGTGATGAACAGCAACGAGAGGGGAGAGTGTTGTCCACATACCCTTGTAGACCCGGCGAAGCGATCACAACGTAGAGGAAGTAGTCGACGTTCTCCTCGCGATCCGACCGATCCCGGCGCCAGCATCTGACGCCCCGAGTTCTTGACACACGACAGCTCGATGACGCCCTCGACTCGATCCAGCCGAGTGTCGAGGGAGAGTTCCACAAGACGACGGCGTGCAGGACGATCTTGATGTATCATCGCGCAGGCTTCGCTTAAGCTTCATGACGGTATGACCGAGGTGGAATATGGTGGAGGGGGCACGCACACGGCTAAGGAACGATCCGTAGATCAACTTGTGTCTCTTGTGTGTCTAGAGGTGCCCCCTGCCCCGTGATATAAAGGAGCAGGGGGAGGGTGCGGCTGCCTAGGAGAGGCGCGCCAAGGGGTGTCCTACTCCCACCGGAGTAGGACTCCTCCTTCCTTGTTGGAGTAGGAGAAGGGGAAAGAGGGGAGAGGAGGAAGGAAAAGGGGCTGCACCCCTGTCCACCTGGACTAGAGGGGCTGCGCCCTTCTTCCTTTTGGCCTCTTTCCTTATTCCCGTATGGCCCAATAAGGCCCATATACTCCCGGCGAATTCCGTAACTCTCCGGTATTCAAAATACCCAATGACTCGAACCTTTCCGAACTCCGAATATAGTCGTCCAATATATCGATCTTTACGCCTCGACCATTTCGAGACTCCTCGTCATGTCCCCGATCTCATCCGGGACTCAACTCCTTCGGTACATCAAAACTCATAAACTCATAATATAACCATCATCGAAACCTTAAGCGTGCGGACCCTACGGTTCGAGAACAATGTAGACATGACCGAGACACGCCTCCGGTCAATAACCAATAGCGGACCTGGATGCCCATATTGGCTCCTACATATTCTACGAAGATCTTTATCGGTCGACCGCATAACAACATACGTTGTTCCTTTGTCATCGGTATGTTACTTGCCCGAGATTCGATCGTCGGTATCCAATACCTAGTTCAATCTCGTTACGCAAGTCTCTTTACTCGCTCCGTAATACATCATCTCACAGCTAACTCATTAGTTGTAATGCTTGCAAGGCTTAAGTGATGTGTATTACCGAGAGGGCCCAGAGATACCTCTCCGACAATCGGAGTGACAAAACCTAATCTCGAATACGCCAACCCAACATCTGCCTTTGGAGACACCTGTAGTACTCCTTTATAATCACCCATTACGTTGTGACGTTTGGTAGCACCCAAAGTGTTCCTCCGTAAACGGAGTTGCATAATCTCATAGTTATAGGAACATGTATAAGTCATGGATAAAAGCAGAGCAACATACTAAACGATCGTGTGCTAAGCTAATGGAATGGGTCATGTCAATCAGATCATTCAACTAATGATGTGACCTTGTTAATCAAATAACAACTCCTTATTCATGGTTAGGAAACATAACCATCTTTGATTAACAAGCTAGTCTAGTAGAGGCATACTAGTGACACTCTGTTTGTCTATGTATTCACACATGTATTATGTTTCCGGTTAATACAATTCTAGCATGAATAATAAACATTTATCATGATATGAGGAAATATATAATAACTTTATTATTGCCTCTAGGGCATATTTCCTTCAATTCATCTTGCCATCTGCTGTAACAGAGCAACTAGGTCAAAGTTAATTATGTGTATGTCACATGATACATGCATCAGGCATAAGGACATCAAGCATCAGGCCCATATCTGTTCAGCAAGACAGAGTACATACGTTGGTGTCAATGCAATGGATGGGGCTGCAGTTGAACACTTGAACATATGGTCCGCATCATCGTTGACACTGGACGTCGCACGTACTTGTCCATTTAGAAGTATGCCATGAAAGATGTTACACAAGCAAGTATTAGCATAAAGTAGAGCTTCTACAGTACATGCAAGCTTTAGATATGAAGGACCAAGCAAACTATTCCGGAAAATATGAAGTTACGAAAAGCATGTATTTCATTCTCGAAAATATCTGAGCTTAAAGGAACCAGAAATAAAATTTAAAGCACATCAACCTTAACACTAAAAGAAAGTGCACAGAACTAAGCTCATCTATTTCATTGTTTCATACAGGAAGTAGGTGACACAAGAGGCCGCAACAGTTGAGTTTGATTGTTTAGGCAAGATGGCATCTTGTATAAATTATTATGGCATAGTTGCAACTGTTGTTGCAGTCCAACAAAAGATACTAGTGCTTCATGATAAATACCAATTTTCTGGTGAAAGCAACACAAAATGAAGGATTCATGATCTACTAATGACTTCTAGCATAGAAAAACACTTCTGGCCTGGTAAGCAACAGTATAGCATGCACTTATTAAGTTCTTAACAGAATCAACAAAGGAGCAGCAGGTAGCTGACTTTTGTGCCCTTGACACTAGAGCTCCATGGACCTGAGCTTGGTGGTGACCAATCAACAGTCGTTGCACAAGGAGAGAGAGAGGAAAGTAGAGGTTAATCACGGGTACCTTGGCTTGAATTCAACATCAATTCAACATGAGGGAGGGAGGGATTGCAACAAGGGGGATCGAACCTTGATGATGCGATGATGTTGCTGCTTGTCCTTGTCCTTGCCCTGCCAGGCAGAGGAAGGGAAGCTCCGCTCGATCTAGCCACCGTCCGTGGAGGTCGAGGCCCGTGCCCTCTTAGCTGCAAAAACAAACTTTCTCAGTACACACAGCAGGAAACAAGGGGGATCAAAAAACGTAACGCCTGCAAGTAGTAATGCTTTGCTATCAGGTGCAATCACACAATTTTTTTAATTTCTACCATGCTTCCATTTTGCAGCAACCAGAAAACAATTGATTGTGGAGATCTTTCAAAAATTAGTTTACAGTTCACTAGGCAAGTTACAATCCATCTGTCAAATAAAATCGCTCATCTGCCAGAAGCATAAGCAATCAGAGAGATCACACAAATTCAGTATTATTATTGTTTCTAATGCGTGCATACTGACTAACTAAAGAACTGCTCGAGTTTCAGTGGCCAAGAAGAATCGGATTTTGCATCACCGAGAGAGCACAAGGAAAGGGGATTGGCGGGGTTACCTGCCCTGGTGCAGATGAACGCCAGAGGAGGAGGCTGCAGGTCCCGGTGGTGAAGCTGGCGCTGATGAAGGCCCGCGTAGAGCGACCCTTGGTGCCGTTGCCCGTCGAAGGTGCGGGGGTCGTGCCAGTGACCCACTGCGGCGGCTAGGGTTCGGACCCGCCGTGGTTGTGGATCCCGCCGCCATGGCCCCTACGAGGAGCCCGAGCAGGACCCCACGGGCTTGGCCTTGGATCCGGCCGCGGCAGGAGCGACACGGCCTCCCCTCTCGATCTGGGTGCACGGCCGCGGCCCCCCGTTCTGGAGCGTAGGGAGATGAAGGGGAGACTAAGGGCGCCGGCGGTGGGGTGGAGGGCAGAGGATGGGCCTCGGGGAGACGAGCTCGCCGCCGGTAGGGTTGGGATTGGGGGAGAGGGAGGAGGTCGGCGGCGGCGGCGATTGGGTGGGACGAGGAGGAGCAAGCCCCGTGTCTTCATTTTTGGGGCCGGTTGGACGCACGCACGCACGCCGGAAGGCGAGGGGAGGGGGATGGCGGAGACGAGGTCGGCGGTGGGTGGGGGCGGCGGTGGTGGAGAGGTCGCGACGAGGGAGAGGACGGCGCGGCAGCCTCGATTGGATCTGGAGAAGGAAAGGGTGGGTGGGTAGGTGGGTTAGGGTTTTGGTCTTTCAAGAGAAGATCCACCGTTGGATGGGCGCGTGATGGATGGCTCAAATCGTGTCCAACTTGGTGATCCGCGTGGACATGGTTCCTCCATTCTCATTGGTTGGCTCGGGCGCGCGCAAATATCAATAATTTGGACCCTAATTTTTGGGGAAAAAATTAAATGCCTACAAATCTATGTTGCAAAATTGAACCAAATCAAGGGAGTTTGTTCAAATGATCTCATATTTTGCACAAGGGTGCATCTTGTAATGGCAAACAATGTTGCCTAAGGAAGTTTTCATTTTCTTTGGACGAAAAAACCATTTTCCATTTTTCGAGTGCCCAACACGAGGTTTTTTTGTGAAGGACCTCCCAAATAATTGTTGCAAAATTGGACCAAATCATTTTTCTAAAATACTAGGCCATATTTAATGCACAATTGACCAAATGGTTCGGTGTAAAAAGTTTTGATCCACCTCTCGTGAAAAAGACAAATTTCCGCCGATTCAGTTGGAAGCGGGTCAAATTTGAACTACAGCTGCCTCATAGTTTGCTATTTATTTTTTCCAAAAATCATTTTTAGGTACATAAGTATCTATTTAATCAGAGAAACACCAAAAAAATTCCAAAATTCAACCACTAGCTAGGAACGGTCATTCCCGCCGTTTTAACCGCATTTTGAAACGGGCATAAAAAATTCAAAAAAAATCAAAAAATTGGGAAACCTTCGCATTGTGTCATTATATGTGGCCAAGTTCCCAGGAAAAATAACAAACTTGTAATACGGAAATTATTTTAAAAAAGTGTTCTCAGAAATGAGCTATCATCTCTGAAGATTCATGGCTTACAAGCCAAATGATCAATCTTAAGGCCACATTCATGGCATAGTTTGATCAAATGATCTCATATTGTGCACAAGGGTGCATATTGGAATGGCAAACAATGTTGCCTAAGGAAGTTTTCATTTTCGTTGGACAAAAAAACCATTTTCCATTTTTCGAGTGCCCGAAAGGAGGTTTTTTTGTGAAGGAACTACCAAATAATTGTTGCAAGATTGGACCAAATCATTTTTATAAAATACTAGGCCATATTTAATGCGCAATTGACAAAATGGTTGGGTGTAAAAAAATTTGATCCACCTCTCATGAAAAAGACAAATTTCCGCCGATTCAGTTGGAAGCGGGTCAAATTTGAACTGCAGCTACCTCATAGTTTGCTATTTATTTTTTCCAAAAATAATTTCTAGTTACATAAGGACCTATTTAATCATAAATACATGGTTTGGTGGCGATACGTCGAGGTTTGGGCGGTGGCCGAGGGCCCCAACTCTAGAGCTGCCAGAACTCAAGATGCCCGCCCAAGTGGTCATCGCGTGACCGTGGCGTTGCCATGTGTTCTGGGCGGCCTAGGCATGTCTAGTGGGTTGGGCACTCCCCAGGTTGGTGCTAGGAAGAAAATTATAACATAAGATTCTCACGAGGAGACAAATCGATGCTCAAACATGAATTAGCAGCCAAGTGTTTGATTAGCGGTACGGGAAATGTACATGGATAATGGGCGTGAGTTTTGGCTGAGGATGATCAGTTACTAAGAAGACCATTTTCACAAATTTTCAGCTCAAAAGGAGGAGCCTAGGTGGTACTTGCTTTGCAAATTACCACACTGGACATAACTACGAATGTTGAAGCTCGGCTCAAAATAATGAATGGATTGAGCTGGCATTTGGTGGAGGATGGTTATTTGGGCATAGGAAAGTACTGTAGAAAATGGATACTATTTGGACATGCCAAAGTGGTACTTCCTTCACAAACTGTTACTCGAATGAATAGGAAAATGAATATTTTGAATTATTTTTGAACTAGGCAAGGAAGGTTTTTACATATTTGATGAAGATATGACCCAAAGAATTTATGAGATTTTTTTGGGAATTTTGGGAATGACAGAAATATAGGTTGCTTCACAACCTAGGGCAAAAACTGCCACATGGACATGACACATAGGCAAAACTGATGAGGTGGCGCCTAGTCATAGCAACCCACCACAATTTAACAGGCTATGACCATCTATATTGGTCGTCAACAACTAGAAATAAGGCAGCGGACTAGCGCTGTTAGCTTCATGACCATTTCATGTAAGGAAATTATGACCTTTCTGACCAAAATGGTTGCAATGGTTTAGGGTTTGGAGCCCCTCGAACAGCTTTTGACCAATTGGTCTCAAATGGTCATAAAGCTATGACCAATTCTTCCAGGGCCACTGACAGAAGTTCATAAGTTGACATATTTCTTGTAGTGATGCAACAGCGGCAAGACTTGTACAAAAGGTGGTTGCCGGAACAGGTTCCAGCAACCGCACCCTAAGGGTAAAACTTACGAAGATGCTCAATGTTCCAGGAGTTGCTCACCGGAATGCCATCTTCGGTCTCAAGGCGGACAGAGCCAGGCCTAGTGACTCGTTTCACCCGGTAAGGGCCTTCCCACTTCGGCGTCAACTTGTTGGAATTCTTGGCGGACTGAACGCGCCGAAGAACAAGGTCGCCTTCCTCGAGACTTCTGGCATTAACTTTGCGGCTATGGTAGCGGCGCAAAGCTTGCTGGTATCGAGCAGCTCGTACAGCGGCCTGAAGACGGTCTTCCTCAAGGAGCAGCGCGTCATCTTGCCGCAGCTGCTCTTGCTCAAGCTCATCATAAGCGAGCACTCGAGGCGACCAGATACGAAGTTCCGTGGGGAGGACTGCCTCGCTCCATAGACTAGAGCGAAGGTGTCCGCCGGTGGCTCGATTTGGCGTCGTCCCGATCGACCAAAGAACCACCGCAGCTCCTCAATCCAGCTTCTTTCCGCACTTGTGCAGCCTGTCAAAAGTCCCGGTCTTGAGCCCGCAAAGACTTCAAAGATTTGCCCTCTCCGCTGACCATTGCTTCTCGGGTGAGCAATGAAGCAAACCAGACCTTGGCGCCAAGATCTTGGACGATCGCATGAAGGTGCGGTTCATGAATTGTGTGCCGTTGTCGGTGATGATCTGTTAGGGATCCCGGCGCGCAAACAATCGACCAAGAACTTGATCGCCGATCGTGTTGTCACCTTCCTCATCGCTTCCACTTCCGGCCACTTTGTGAACTTGTCGATTGCAACGTACAAGTACTCAAAGCCCCCGACAGCTTGGGGAAAGGGGCCGAGGATGTCGAGCCCCCAGACCAAAAATGGCCAGGATAAAGGGATCGTCTGGAGAGCTTGAGCTGGCTGGTGTATCTCGCTGGAATGGAACCGCACGCTTCACACTTGGTTACTTGTGCGATTGCATCTGGAGGGCTGTTGGCCAAAAGAAACCTTGCCGAACGCTTTGCGGCAAGTGCTTTTGCGCCAATGTGGTGACCACATATGCCTCCATGTATCTCTGCCAACAGCTTTTGTCCGTCTTCCCGGTGAACACACTTCAATTTCACACCGTTGAGTCTTCTTCTGTACAGTGTGTTGTCGACAAACTGGTACATACTTGACTGCCGGGCTACTTTTTCCGCTTCTTCTTGCTCTTCGGGAAGTTCTCCTGTCTGAAGGAAACAGACAATCTGCTGCGCCCACGCTGGAGCTTGCGTCTCGACAACAAGGACTAAAGGCACATCTGCTGCTGTGGGAACATCCGCTTCTACGGCAAGAACCTGCGGCTCAGCCGGAGCTTGATGTTCCCCGGCAAGCTCGCCGGAGCAAAACTTGTCGGGAGCGTCTGCTTCAACGGAACAAACCCTAGGGCTTGCCGAGCAGATCGCTCCTCAAGGCCCTTTGGTGTTGATCTTGGGGACCTTCTTGGCGGCGGCTTCGGGGAGCTCTGCCGAAAAATAGTCACCAGAAATCAACTTCCTCTTCTTGCTCTGTCCAGTTGATGGCATTACAGACGGTTGAGTCAGCTTGAGCACAAAGATCCCTGGTTCCACAGGTAACTTAAGTGCGGCGCACTTCGACAGGCCATCGGCAATGTTGTTATCAG
This sequence comes from Aegilops speltoides, assembly GCA_021437245.1. Classification (NCBI taxonomy): domain Eukaryota; kingdom Viridiplantae; phylum Streptophyta; class Magnoliopsida; order Poales; family Poaceae; genus Aegilops; species Aegilops speltoides. Next base: position 52,209,703 of record CM038146.1, read on the forward strand.
CTCTTGGAACATGCTCCATCTGTAGGCCGTCAAAGTGCTCTTCTAACTTTCTCACTTCATCAACGTAAGCTTCCATCAACAGACTCTGATAATTCTTGTTCACTTGGCGGACGACAAGCTGCGAGTCACCCCTGACGATGAGCTTCTTGATCCCAAGGTCTGTCGCGATCCTGAGACCGGCAAGAAAACCTTCATACTCTGTGGTATTGTTTGTTGCTTGCTCCTTGGGAAAGTGCATCTGGACTACGTACTTGAGGTGCTCTCCGATGGGCGCAACAAGTAGTACGCCCGCACCGGCGCCTTGCAGCGAGAAGGCACCATCAAAGTACATCAGCCACTCTTTGCTTGCTTCCTTGACGGGGATGCTCGTTTCTGGAATTTCTTCATCTGGCATTGGCGTCCACTCTGCTATGAACTCTGCCAATGCTCTGCTTTGGATAGTTGAAGTGCTCTCAAACTTGAGGCCAAAGCTTGACAGTTCTAGTGCCCACTCGACAATCCTGCCTATTGCTTCTGGATTCTGCAGTATCCTCTTTAGCGGAAAACGAGTGACAACTGTGATCTCATGTGCTTGGAAGTAATGGCGCAGCTTTCTCGAGGCCATGAGAAGGCCGAAAAGCAATTTCTGCACACCAGAGTACCTTGACCTAGCCCCCTGCAGAAGGGAACTGACAAAGTAAACTCGGCGCTGCACCATTTTCTTCTGCATCTCTTCACGCGCTTGCGCAGATCCATCTCTGTCGGGGCCAGAGCTTGTCGATGAAGTCCCCTGCTTGTCGCCGGATGCATCTGCCGTGGTTGTTGGCTCATCATCCGCCTCCCTCTCCGCTACTAACGCAGCACTAACCACTTGATTGGTTGCCGCTATATACAGCAGCAACTTCTCTTGTGGCTTAGGTGCGACAAGTGTTGGAGTGGAGGACAGTATCTCTTCAAGTCTCGCAGCGCAGCCTCCGCTCGAGTCCATTTCATTGGACCCGCCTTTTTCAATATTTGAAAATGGCAGTAGGCGCCAGCAGACCTAGAGATAAACCGCCGAGAGCAGCCACGCGAACCGCAAGTCTTCGCACATCCTTGACGCGCTTTGGTGCTTCAATCTGCTCAATGGCCCTGATCTTGTCGGGATTGGCTTCGATTCCCCGCTGAGACACGAAGAACCCGAGAAGCTTGCCGGAGGGAACTCCAAACACACACTTCTCGGGGTTAAGCTTGAGGTTGATCTTGCGCAGATTTGCGAAGGTTTCGTCTAAATCTTGAATCAGAGTTGCCTTGTCCTTGCTCTTGACCACTATGTCATCCATGTAGGCTTCCACATTTCTGTGTATTTGTGGCTCAAAAGCGTCATGGACTACTCTTGCAAATGTTGAACCAGCATTCTTTAAACCGAAAGGCATCCGCATTTAAACAGTATGTGCCACCGGAGTGATGAATGCGGTCTTCTCCTCATCCTCTTCTCGCCATGAAGATCCGATGGTATCTCGAGTATGCGCCAAGAAATGAAAGCAAGTCACATCCGGTCGTGGAGTCAACAATCTGGTCAATGCGCGCAAGGAAATGGGTCTTTGGGACAAGCTTTATTGACATCGGTAAAGTCGATACAAAGCCTCCATTTCCCGTTTGCCTTGCGCACAACTACAGGATTGGCCAACCACGTAGGATGGAGCACTCCTCTGACAAGGCCTGCTGCTTCCAATTTCTTGATTTCTTCTGCGATGAATTCTTGGCGCTCCACTGCTTGTTTCCTGACTTTCTGCTTGACGGGCCGCACATGAGGACAAACGGCAAGATGGTGCTCGATTACTTTCCTGGAAACACCGGGGATGTCAGACGGTTGCCACGCAAACACGTCGATGTTCGCCCGCAGGAAAGCAACGAGCGCGCTTTCCTATTTAGGGCCGAGAGTGGCACTGATGGTGAAGGTACCACCAGTGCCGTCCTCCTTGGCGGACACCTTCTTGGTCTCTGGTGGAGCTGCCATTGTCTTCTTACACTTGCCGGTGGAGCTCGATGGTGCGTCCTCGACGGTAGCGCAGCACTCCGAAGAGGTGCGCTTGCCGGAGTGGGCATCAGAGCTCTTGCCGGACTTGGCCTTCTTCCCCCCGGGAGCTTCAATGGAAAGTGACTTGCGATCTGTTGCGGCTGCTGCTTCCCGGTAGATCTTGTCGGCGCAGATAAGAGCATCCTTCTTGTCGCCAGGGACAGAGATGACACTTATCGGCCCGCATCTTCAAAGATGTTGTATGCATAGTGAGAGGCTGCCATGAATTTGGTGAGTGCCGGACGGCCGAGTATCCCATTGTAAGGCAATGGAAAGTCAACAACGCCAAAAGTGACCCTCTCTCACCCCGGTTCAACTCACCGCCAAATGTCACCGGTAACGTGATCTTTCCTTCGCTTGCTCCTTCCGGATTGAATCCTTGAATGTGTCGGTCTCTTCGAGCTCATTGTCGAGGATCTGGAGTTTCTAGAGTACCGCGAGGAGATCCGGTTCAAGCCGGCCCCGCCGTCAACTAGCATCTTAGTGACCTTGAGGTTGCAGATAGTTGGTGAAACCAACATCGGCAAGCACACTAACGCGTTATGCGATCGGGTGGTCCTCAATATCAAAGATGATAGGCGTCTTTGGACCATTTCGAGGCTTGCGGATCGACGGGTGGTTCGCGCATTGACTTCCTGCACCCACTGCTTGAGCTGGCAGTGTGAAGTATGCAGAGAAGCACCGCCGTCAATGCACAGGACCTCTGTGGCTTTCTGGAACTCTTGCTCATCGGCCTCGTCATCATCCATATCTTCATCTTCGTCGTCATCTTCATCCTTGTCGCGACCGTGGGGAGGTCTGTCTCCTTGCCGCTGCTTGGCCTTGCCGCGGCGTCCTCCTCGGCCGGGACGTTTCTTGCCGGATCCTCCAGCACCTTCTTGGGCCTTCTCCTTGTCGCGTCGCTCGTATTCAGCCTTTTGCTGCTCGACAAGCTGCTCGACCTTCTTGCAGCTCTGGAGGTCATGGCCCTTGGTGCGGTGGATCTTGCAGTACTGCTTGTTGGTGCCATCCTACTTGTCGGCGACCACCACAGCCTCCTCGCCGGAGCTACCAGCTTTGGCTTTCTTGGCGCCACCTCCATTGCCGGACTGCTCAACAACTAGCACATCTTTGCCTTTCTTCCTCCTGTTGTTCCGCCGCCGGGTTTTTCTTTGCCGGGGCAGCATCCTCGCTATCAGATCCTCCTGCTTCTGTATTCTCTCCGGGAAGCTTCCTCCCTTCCTCAGTACGTGCACACTTGTCGGCCAGGGCATATAGCTCACTGACGTCTCTGATCCTGCACATCGCCATCTCCTCCCGCATCCTACGGTTTCGCACGTTCTGATGGAACACGCTGATGACCGCGGCAGGGTGGACATCTGGGATGTTGTGCTGTACACGGCTGAATCTCTGAATGTACTTGCGCAGGGACTCTCCTTCCTTCTGGGCGAGCAGATGAAGGTCGCTCTCTTGGCCATGAGGCTTGTGGTCGCCAGAAGGCGCCGACAAACCGATGGCATAAGTCTGCCCAGAGGATATGGAGTTGTCCGCAAGTGCATGAGCCAGATCTCGACATTGGGCTTGAGCACCGCCGGAAGTAGTTGGCAAGGATCTTGTCGCCCCGCCCCCGCAGCTTGCACCGCGATGGTGTAGATGCCGAGGAACTCCGACGGATGCGACTTGCCGCCGTATTTCTCTCGCACGCGTCGCTTGAAATTCTTCGTCTTTGGGCCATCGGACTTGCCGCAGCTCACGAGTGAACGCAGGGCAACCTATCGCGTCTGACAAGTCGCTGGTTCTTCGGCGCATGCATGTCGACAGAGGGCCCAGCGCGCTGGTCTGATTGATGTCGCGCTTCTCTTCGACGCTCGATGCGAGTACGAGCATCTTCTTGCTGTCGTTCGTGAAGAACTTGGCGCTGATCGCGACGAGCTCGTGGATCTGATGATGCGGTGGAGCCGCTGTCGAGGTAGATCCGGCGAGTCGGTGATCTTGGCCTTCGAGGTGGATAGTGCACGGTGGTTGCACCCCCACCGGTCTTGTCGCCATCAGCTTGTGCCTGGCAGTCTTGCCGCGGCTGCGATGTACTCGGCTGCCGTGGAGTGTAAATCGTTGGCGGCCGATGAGACTCGAATGGTGGCCTCCATTCGCCAATCTTGTCCGCCATTTGGAGGGTAATCCAGGAGCAGTTGAGCTCGGGCCAAAGCTTCTGCTGGAGTGGTGGGTGGCAGTGGCGAACGGTGCGAGGAGCGGGATATGCTCGGACTTCCAACTATGTTGGAAGGAGCAGTATCCCGTCCAGGCGACCGTGTCTTGCTCGTGCCAGCATGTTGGCGTGCATGCTGGTCTTGAGCACCTCGAGATCCACTGGCTCGATCTTGGTCCAACGAACGTATGGTACCGCGAGTACCATGACGCTGTCGGTCCCGCGCCTCCTGAGATGGGCGCGGTGCATGTACGGACGCCGAGGTCTGTGCAGCCTTGTCCTTGGACCTGGCAGCACCGTGAGCTCCCTCGTCAACGCCCGTTCTTCCGCCGGCGTCTACCCCACCACCTGTTTGCTCCGGTGGCGGTGGGATCGACGTGGACGGAACAGCCGCCTCCGAAGCCTTCTTCTTCGGTGGCATGTCGATGAAGAAGATGAAGATCTAGCTCGTGTGAATGCCGGATCAGGTTCACACAACCTCGACGCCCCCTACCTGGCGCGCCAAAGATGTCGGGGAAACAGATCCACGAACACCTATGGGACCGGCGGACCGAGCCCCTTTCGGTTCGGCGAGGGGCGGAGATCGCACGAAGAGCGGATCGAGGCGAAGCACACGAGCGATTTACCCAGCTTCGGAGCCCTCCGGAGAGATAATACTCCTACTGCTGCATGTCTGAGTGTATTGAGTTCTTGCTCGAGAGCGCTAAATGCTATAGTACATACTAGCTGCTAACGAGACCGAGCGTGCGAGTTTTCTGCCTTCGAACCCCCCTCTACGTTGCGCATGGGCCTCCTTTTATATGCTCAAGGGGTCACCGACAGGTGGCAACGTAGACAAGGGTAAAAACGGAAAAGGAGTTGCGGTTGGTACAACTACTTGTACAGTGTATCGTACCTAACCCTGACGGCAGGGGACAAAGGCATTAAATGCCCGTCTGCGTCACCCAAACAGTGCAAACAGGGACCGTCAGGGACGCCACCGCTTGCCACGATGGCAATCTTGTCGATGTCGCCGCCGCCACAAGACCGCTGGCTGCACTGACCTCTTGCCACACGCTACCGAAAGGTCCTGTAGGCGACACGTTGGTGGATGCGCTAGAGCGTGGGTACAGAGTGGTAGCTTGCCGCGGCAAGCGCCTTGCCGCGGTCGTTGTCTTGTCGCGTCTGGAAGCTTGTCACTCACCGGGTCTTGCCGGGACGCGTGGCGCACCGCGGCAAGTTCCTTGAGATGCCTTGGTTGGCCTTCCCGGCAAGCTCCTCTTGCCGGGGCCTTGTCTTCTTGGCTTGAACACTTTGTTCTTGAATGGCTCCAAATGAGCTACGGAGGACCTTGGCGGTCACCCGGCAAGCCTTGCCGCGGGGTGCTGCGACTGCCCATGCACAAGTTCGGGATACTAGGTTACCCCTACTCTAGTACACCGACACGGTGGAAAGTTGCATGGCAATATATCTCGGAATGGCTATGGAAATGCCATAATAGGTAGGTATGGTGGCTGTTTTGAGGAAGATATAGGGAGGTTTATGTGTGATAGAGCGTATCGTATCACGAGGTTTGGATGCACCGGCGAAGTTTGCACCAACTCTCAAGGTGAGAAAGGGCAATGCACGATACCGAAGAGGCTAGCAAAAGCGGAAAGGTAAAAGTGCGTATAATCCATGGACTCAACATTAGTCAAAAGAACTCATATACTTATTGCAAAAATTTAGAAGTCATCAAAAACCAAGTACTACACGCATGCTCCTAGGGGGATAGATTGGTAGGAAAATACCATCGCTCGTCCCCGACCGCCACTCATAAGGATGCACAAGCCAGGTACACTTCATGTTTCAAATTTGTTACACAACTTTAACCATACGTGCATGCTAAGGGACTTGCTAACTTCAACACAAGCATCTTTCAAATTCATAATCACCCAACTAGCATGACTTTAATATCACTACCTCCATATCTCAAAACAATTATCAAGTATCAAATTGATCATAGCATCCAATTCACTTTCTATGATAGTTTTTATTATACCCAACTTGGATGCCTACCATTCTAGGACCAACTTTATGACCATAGCAAATACCATGCTGTTCTAAAAGACTCTCAAAATAATATAAGTGAAGCATGAGAGACTAATAATTTCTTCAAAATTAAGACACCACCGCGCTCTAAAAGATATAAGTGAAGCACTAGAGCAAAAACTATCAAGCTCAAAAGATATAAGTGAAGTACATAGAGTATTCTAGCAAATTCTAATCAAATAGGCTTCTCCCAAAAGGTGTGTACAGCAAAGATGATTGTGGTAAACTAAAAATCAAAGACTAATATAATACACGACGCTCCAAGCAAAACACATATCATGTGGCGAATAAAAATATAGCTCCAAGTAAAGTTACCAATGAACGAAGACGAAAGAGGGGATGCCTTCCCGGGGCATCCCCAAGCTTAGGCTTTTGCCTATTATTGAATATCTTGGGGTTCCTTGGGCATCCCCAAGCTTAGGCTCTTTCCACCCTTTATTCCATAGTCCATAAAAGCTTTACCCAAAACTTGAAAACTTCACAACACAAAACTCAACAGGAAATCTTATATGCTCCGTTAGTGAAAGAAAACAAAACCACCACATAAGTTACTGCAATGAACTCATTCTTTATTTATTTTGGTGTTAAACCTACTGTATTCCAACTTCCTTATGGTTTATAAACTAATTTACTAGCCATAGATGCATTGGAATAAGCAAACAACACACGAAAAACAGAATCTGTCAAAAACAGAACAGTCTGTAGCAATCTGTAACTAACGCAAAATTATGGAACTCTAAAAATCCTACCAAAATAAGAAGTCCTGGAAAATTTGTTTATTGAACAGAAGCAAAAAGAATCAACACAAAAGCACGTTCCTGTGATTTAAAAAAATTACATTCGTGCGCGCAAAGTTTCTGTTTTTCAGCAGAATCAAATCAACTATCATCGTAGGTTATCCTATAGGTTCTACTTGGCACAAACACTAATTAAAAGATAAAAACACATCTAAACAGAAGGTAGATGCAAAATTTATTACTAAACAGGAGCAAAAACAAAAAAACATAAAGAAAATTGGGTTGCCTCCCAACTAGCGCTATCGTTTAATGCCCCTAGCTAGGCATAAAAGCAAAGATAGATCTAATGAGTGCCATATTTGGCACTAACTTCATAAGTAGAGCGCTTGTGATCTCTATGGATTTCTCCCTTTTTAGCAATAGCTAAACCTTTAGGCAAAAATTCAAGAAATTCATTGGTAGCAAAAGGTTCCTTAACGATAGAGAGACAATTGGGATGAACACTTATGGATTTGAGATCCGCGTCTCCCTTATTAGAAGATTCACCCTTATTTTTAGGAACATAAATAAACCTGGCAGTTTTAGTAGGGGTTTTTTGGAGTGTTTTTCATGGAGGAAAACGCGGAACCTAAGTTTGTCATGATATCCTCAAGTTTACCGATTCTAGGATAGTCTAGATCTATTTTCTCATTAACTATAGGTTCTTTTTCTTTAAGATTTTTCAAAGTAACTCCAACCCTAGATCCAAATTGGGTAATGTGATTATGAATCTTTTTATCCAAATTTTCAATCAACTCAACAGTGGCAATCTTATTTTCAATAATCTCAAGCCGTTGCATAACGTGTTCTAAGGTTAAAACAGTTCCATTGACCAAAAGAGGTGGTGGGCCAAACAAATCTAACATAGCATTATAAGCATCAAACGTATGGCTACTCAAGAAATCACCTACGGTAGAAATATCAAGAACACATCTATTCCAAGGAGTAATGCCTACATAAAAATTGCGGAGAAGAACGGAAGTGGAAAGCTTCCTAGAAGATTTACATTGAGCATTGCAAATTCTATGCCAAGCATCTTTTAAATTTTCTCCCTCCCTTGCTTAAAATTGAGAATTTCTTGTTCGGGAGTGAGAATAAGGATAGGAGGACAAGCCATAACGATAAGGTAAAAGAACTAACACACGAGCAAACAGAAAAAGGCAAGCAAAAAAGAGAGGAGGAGATTGGGAAAGAGAGGGCGAATAAAACGGCAAGGGTGAAGTGGGGGAGAGGAAAACGAGAGGCAAATGGCAAATATGTAGATGCGAGGGAGATGGGTTTGTGATGGGTACTTGGTATGTCTTGACTTGAGCGAAGACCTCCCCGGCAATGGTGCCAGAAATCCTTCTTGCTACGTCTTGAGCTTGCGTTGGTTTTCCTCGAAGAGGAGAGGGTGATGCAGCGATAGTAGCGTAAGTATTTCCCTCCGTTTTTGAGAACCAAGGTATCAATCCAAAGAGGAGGCTCCTCAAAAGTCCCACGCACCTACACAAACAAATTGAGAACTCGCAACCAACGCAATAAAGGGGTTGTCAATCCCTTCACGGCCACTTGCGAAAGTGAGATCTAATAAAGATAGTATCATAAGATAAATATATTTTTGGTATTTTATAATATAGATGCAAAAAGTAAAGATGCAAATAAAGGTAGATTGAAAGCAAATATGATAAGAGAGACCCGGGGGGCATAGGTTTAACTAGTGGCTTCTCTCAAGATAGCATAAGTATTATGGTGGGTGAACAAATTTCTGTCGAGCAATTGATAGAAAAGCGCATAGTTGTGAGATTATCTAGGCATGATCATGTATATAGGCGTCATGTCCATAATAAGTAGACCGACTCCTGCCTGCATCTACTACTATTACTCCACATATCGACCAACTCCCGCCTGCATCTAGAGTATTAAGTTCATAAGAACAGAGTAACGCATTAAGCAAGATGACATGATGTAGAGGGATAAACTCAAGCAATATGATATAAACCCCATCTTGTTATCCTCGATGGCAACAATACAATACGTGCCTTGCAACCCTTTCTATCACTAGGTAAGGACACCGCAAGATTGAACCCAAAGCTAAGCACTTCCCCCATGGCAAGAAAGATCAATCTAGTAGGCCAAACCAAACTGATAATTCGAAGAGACTTGCAAAGATAACTCAATCATACATCAAAGAGTTCAGAGAAGATTCAAATATTATTCATAGATAAACTTGATCATAAACCCACAATTCATCGGATCTCGACAAACACACCGCAAAAAGAGTTTGCATCAAATAGATCTCCACAAGAGAGGGGGAGAACATTATTGAGATCCAAAAAGAGAGAAGAAGCCATTTAGCTAATAACTATGGACCCGTAGGTCTGTGGTAAACTACTCACAACTCATCGGAGGGGCAAGGATGTTGATGTAGAGGCCCTCCATGGTCGATTCCCCCTCCGGCAGAGTGCCGGCGAAGGTTCCAAGATGAGATCTCGCGGATACAGAAGGTTACGGTGGTGGAAATTGTGTCTCGTGGTGCCCCTGGATGTCTTTGGGGTACATAGGTATATATAGGAGGAAGAAGTACGTCGATGGCCGCCCAAGGGGCCCACGAGACAGGGGGGGCGCGCCCTACAGGGGGTGCCTCCTATCTCGTGGGAGTATCGGCTGCTTCTTGACTTGCACTCCAAGTCCTCTGGATCACATTCGTTCCAAAAATCACGCTCCCGAAGGTTTCATTCCGTTTGGACTCCGTTTGATATTCCTTTTCACGAAATCTGAAATAGGCAAAAAACAGCAATATGGGCTGGGCCTCCGTTAGTAGGTTAGTCCCAAAAATTATATAAATGTGTAAAATAAGGCCCATAAACATCCAAAAGGGGTAATATAATAGCATGGAACAATAAAAAATTATAGATACGTTGGAGACGTATCAGACTCGCAAATGTAGTATCCACGGTAATCATTCCCTTGTTCCTGCCACAACCACTTTACAAGAAATAGAGGTCAATCAAACTGATAATTAGCAAGCATGCTAAATGGTATTGATGAAACTAGCACTTGAATCACTAGGAGATGCATGGAACATGCTACTATAGTACTTACTTTCGGATGTCTAAATTGCAGCTTCTTCGGCAGTCCCGGAGTTTTTGAGGTAATTTTTTTTCAAACCCTGCCAGCAGACAAAGAAAACAATTACTTGATATTAGGAAATGAACAAAGTTGCCGATATGGTGCGATAATGATCGATTTAACTTACTTCTCTAGCATTTCAGTCATGTCCGCATATTCCGTGGGATCTTTTCGTCTCGAGTTTAAGACGTTTACTAGTCCCTGCTCAAGCTTAATCTCTAGGAGAATATAGTGGAACCTGCGCACGCATGCATAACTCATCAATTACATTACTACTATAACCTCGACTAATAAGGAAACTGAATATGCAGAAGACAGTAACACTCACTTGAATTCGTAAGGGAAGAGTATTATAACTTTGTTTTGATTTACTACAAACGATTTTAGCAGCTTGGCCTCGGTTTCTTTGGCCTAAGATTTAACCATATATGCATCTATGAGATTTGAGTGAACCCAATATCACCGATTTGTCGTTTCTTCAATTCGGCGATCTTCAATCTGCATAATATAGTGAGGATAATTAAAAATACATGCAATGAAAGAGCTGACCTATATATAGAGACTTAATGATGTAAGTAATCTTGTACTTACAGGTAGTAGCAAGTGAACATTAATTTATCGAGGGCCTTTAGATTAAAAAACGCAAAGAACTCCTCAAATGGAACATTCAACAGTTCAAGTCCAACGAGGTCATGCTCCTCTCTGACCATCAGCGTCAAAATATTGCTCCCCTCAGACTCTCTGCAGGTTTTCATGTACCATTCATGGAATATGAACATCATCGTTGGTAGAGATCTTTCATCTTTGACAAGAGGCTTTCTGTACACGTATTTGTGTTCATCCACCTCCAATAAATCATAATGTACTTCGTCGGGCAGGTAATCTTCAGGATTGTTATAACCGGGCACCATCCCACCCGGAACATTAGCGATGATATCGCTAGACACCTGGAGCGGGGGGAACGATTGGTTCGCTTGTTCGCCGAGCTGGGCAACTTTTTTCCCAGCTCGTCGTTGACCACTGATAGTACTTCCCGACCGCGACGCTTCCACAAATTACTTTGTAAGAATGCGCTCATAGTTGCCTTTCGCCGGAGACTTTGGCAGTTTCTGCAGGGTAGCCAGAGTACGCTTCAGTTTTACCGGATCTATCTTCTCCTCCGGAGGTGGATATTTCTTTGCTTTCACCCCTTCAAAGAAGTTATCCACTTCGGCTTGCACGATCCGCGCGTTTTCCTCCACGGTCCTCTCGTATGGTAACTTCTCTGGAGTCTTGAGAGAAGGATCATATTTGTATTGCCTCCCGGCTCTGGCTGTGCTGCTAGACGCCGGAGCAGACGGAGCGGCTGCGGCTGTCTTTCCTTTCTTATGAGGCGGAGGCGAAGGACTACGATGCGCTGGAGCAGCCGGAGCAGCGGCGGTCTCTTGATCCGCCCTTGTTGATGAGGCGGAGAAGGAGGAGGCTGGCTGCTCAGGCACGCCGGCTTAGGCGAAGAACGAGGCGGAGTGCCGCCACGCGCCGGAGAAGGAGGCTGAGTGCCCTGATCACTCACCGGAGGAGGAGGCGGAGGAGGAGGCTGAGTGCCCTGATCACTCGCCGGAGGAGGAGGCGGATTGCCCTGACTCGCCGGAGGAGGAGGAGGAGGCGGAGGCGTCCAGTTCGGAAGGTTGATGAGCTCCTTCCGCCATAGGCATGGAGTCTTCAGAGAAGAACCCAACCGAGTCTCCCCTTCACCCGTAGGTTGGTCAAGTTGAAGGTCCTCAAATCCGTCCATTATTTGATCCACCAACACCCTAGCATATCCTTCTGGAATCGGCTGACCGTGGTAGGTTGAGTCAGGTTTATTAGGTATAACAGAGCCAACAGCCACCTTGTCTTTCAATGTCATCCATCGCGTCATAAGGTGGCAATGTTGAGACTCCGTGATAGAATCCACGGGGTAGCTAGCAGGAGCCGTGAAGACATGCTCTAGCTGTTGAGTCTGCTCGGTAGAAGCCATGCTGCTTCTCCGCTGAGATGGCGGGGTAGCTTCAGGGGAAGATTCGGCAGGTCGTTTGCTGCGATCTGCTTCTCGTTCCTCAAGCCCTTGTACCCTTTCGTGCAGCGTCTGCAGTTGGCTATGCTCCACTTTCTTCCTCCTCTCCTGGGTTTTGTAACCCCCTGCGTCCAGAAAGCCAGCCTTCCACGGAATGGAGCTGTCACGCCCAATATGCGACCCTATCCAAAAGGAACTCGAAGGTCCCACCAAGGATAGACCCGCATATTGGAACGCTTTTGCAAGGTGGATATCATTACATCAACATTACATAATAGATGGGGATACATACAAAAGGCATACAATGCCACACGAATACAACATCATCATACACAAGATCAACATCCGAGTACGGATGAAACACAAACAAGCTCAAACGACATCCACCACCGCTAGCCCAGCTGCCGACCGAACCTATCCCCGATCGAAGAAGAAGCGTAAGAAGAAACTCCAAAACAAGCAACATCGCTCTCGCGCCAAGATCATCACATAACCTGTACACGCAATCGTTGTTGTAGTAAAGCTGTGAGCCACGAGGACTCAGCAATCCCATTACCATGGGTATCAAGACTAGCAAAGCTTAACGGGAAAGGAAGGGGTAAAGTGGTGAGGTTGCAGCAGCGGCTAAGCAAGTACGGTGGCTAACCAATGCAAATAAGAGCGAGAAGAGAAGCAAAGGAACGGTCGTGAAGCTTAGCAATGATCAAGAGGTGATCCTGAACACCTACTTACGTCAAACATAACCCAGAAACCGTGTTCACTTCCCGGACTCCGCCGAGAAGAGACCATCACGACTACACACGCGGTTGATGCGTTTTAATTCGGATCTCGTGTCAAGTTATCTACAACGGACATTAACAAATTCCCATCCGCCACATAACCGGGCACGGCTCTCGAAAGTTTATACCTGCGGGGTGTCCCAACTTAGCCCATGACAAGCTCTCGCGATCAACGAAGAATAGACCTTCTCCCAGAAGACCCGATCGTCTCGGAATCCCGGTTTACAAGACATTTCGCAATGGTAAAACAAGACCAGCAAAGCCTCCACAGCCGACAAATCCCGATAGGAGCAGCACATATCTCGTTCTCAGGGCACACCGGATGAGCAAGACGTCGGGTTGGCATAAACCCTGGTTGCCCAGGGGGCGCGGGACATCGCTCGGTTTGGACCAGCACTTAGACAAGCACTGGCCCGGAGGGGGCTAAAATAAAGATGACCCTCGGGTTGGCCAACCCAAGGGAAAGGGATAGGTGGTGGTGAGGCAAATGGTAAAACCAAGGTTGGGCCTTGCTGGACAAGTTTTATTCAAAGCGAACTGTCAGGGGGGTCCCATAAATCATCTGACCGCGTTAGGAACGCAAAACCCGGGAACATAACACCGGTATGATGGAAACTAGGGCGGCAAGAGTGGAACAAAACACCAGGCATAAGGCCGAGCCTTCCACCCTTTACCAAATATATAGATGCATTAATAATATAAGAGATATTGTGATATCCCAACATAAACCCTGTCCACCATGGAGAAATCTTCAACTTCACCTGCAACTAGCAACGCTATAAGAGGGGCTGAGCAAAGCGGTAACATAGCCAAACAACGGTTTGCATAGGAAAGGTGTCAAAGGTTAGGGTTCATGGCAATATGGGATGGCTTGATAAACAGGTAATAGGTAGCGCAGCATAGCGATAGAACGAAGCAACTAGCATAGCAATGATAGTAGTGAGATCCAGGGTAGCGGTCATCTTGCCTAAAATCCCGCAAGGAAGAAGAACGAGTCCATGAAGAAGATGAAGCCACGAAGACGAACCACACGTAGACAAACGCATCCTCATGATCGCAACGAAACGGGAACTATCGAGAAGAAGCACGCAACATGGTAAACACACCACACATGAACAAGGCATGATGCACAACAAGCATGATGCATGACCAAGCTACATGAAGCTACTCATGGCAAGAGATGATGCAAACAAGAACAACACATCAAGACAAGTTTAAATGAGGCCGGAAACAACATATAACAATTCCGGTAAGTCCTTATATGCATATTTCGAAATTGGTCCAGAACTGAATAAACATTAAGTTGAAGTTGTTAAACAGCAAATTAAGATGCACCAAGATGTTCTACACGAAATCCTAGTCAAGTTACATATAAAGTTCATTAGATTTGGAGCTACGGCCTAGAAGATATGAGCAAAACAAGTTAAGCATGGCATCGATGCAAAAGGCAACCAAACATCAAGCAAACACACCAAAACATGGATGCAAAATGATAATATGAAGCTACATGCAAAAACAAGCAAGTTTCATATAGAGCACACTCAAAACGGAGCAACGGTGCAACACATACACACTATACAAGTCATAGCAACAATCTGTCCATAACAGCAACTAGGCATCTTGCGAGCATCAAAACAACATGCTACAGCACCCCAACATCATAACAAAAGGCATGGGCATGAAGTACTGGTAAAGCATAACAAAACATGAACACTGAGCTATCTCCAGAAACAACTAGAACATGCTCAAAAGGACATGGTAAGATTGCAAATAATAACAGTTTCAGACTTTAACAGAAATAACATCAGGTTGCAATGTTTAGAGTAAGCAAACAACATGTTACAGGAACTTATCATGGCAAACAAAGGCATGGCCTGATACTACTAAATGCATAGAACAACAGTCCCTTACTGACCATGAGCCAAAAAGGAACAGAAGATATGATGGCACCCATGTAAACATGGCAAGTTATATTACAGATTCATAACATGGCAGGAACAACAATAAGTAGGCATGTTGGTGAGCTTGAATCACTCACCACAGAGCAATACATGGCATGTCAAGGCAACCAACAGCAAGAAGACATGTTTATGAAGCTAAGCATGGCAAGAGCAAGTTCATAGGGTACATGGATCACTAGCAAAACACATGGGAACAAGTGAACTTAATGTTAACAGGCTGACAGCAACATTATCAAGCAACTTTGGAGCAAGATATGAACAATCTACAGCAAGCCATAAATGAAACCAAGAGCATTAATGGATAGAGCATGACATGTAGATCAAAACATGTTTATAGGACATCTCCAGATTATGCATAGAATGACTAGTAGCAACATGTTAACATAGCAACAAAATATAACAGAATCTGTCAGGAAAACAGCAACAGCAACTACCCTACTTAGCAAGCTTGATACACTCAGCACACAACTCACAAAAATACATGGTTGGCACCCCTGGAAAGATGGCATGGCATAGATCAAAACATATGTAGACATCAACCTCATAGGATGCACACATCAATCATGGCAAAAATAACAAATGAGCAAGTTATAACAGTTTCAGCAGATTAAGATCAACATGCACTCTTCCAACAGCATTTAGGGCATCAAGATGAGCTCAAATGAAAATGGTGCAATGGAATGAAATGAAGTACTCGTCGAGACGAACAATTTGACATATTATACGCATGAATCGGAGCTACGGATGCAGAGATACAACATGATGAACATGGCATAATAATGTCAAGTTTCACAGGGACTTAGTTGTTTTTCAAAAAAAAACAGGGTGAGCGTAATATAGCAATATGTCGCACGGGCCGGGGAAAAGAGGGTTGCTCACCACTGGGCTCGGCCCAGGAGGGAAGAAGAGGCGGGCCGGCTTGGGGGAGCTGGGCCGCGGGGCTGGGCGGACGCGGATGGGCGGACGGGCCCACGCGGCGACGCAGGCGACGGTCGGGTCGAAGCGGCTCCTTTGCTCGACCTCCCACCAGGACGGCGGCGGCGGGCTCCGGCAGGGCCGCAAGGGCGGAGGAGGCCATGGGGCGGCGTCTGCGGAGCGGATCCGGCCATTGGGGCGGGGAGGCGCTCGGGCGGCGAAGGCGGCAGCGCGATGCGGTCGCCGGCGAGGCGGCGGGTCGTCGGGCATCATGCGGCAGACGCCGCTCGGCCGCGGGCATCGGGCGCGGCGTGTCCCGACGGGCGGCGGCGGGCGGCCCCATGAGCGGATCTGGGCTGCTGGCCCCGGCGGCGGAGACGGCGGCGGAGCGACGTGGGAGGCTCCGGTTCGCCGGGGACGGCGGCGCGGACACGTCCGGTCCAGGACGGACACGTCCGGCGCGCGGAGGAGGAAGAAGGCTAGGGTTAGGGTGGATTTGATCCGGAATTTCGGGGGAGGAGGTGTTTTTATTGGTAGAGGGAGCTAGGAGAGTCCAAATGAGGTGCGGTTTTCGGCCACGCGATCGTGATCGAACGACCGAGAGCATGGAGGGGAGTTAGATGGGTTTTGGGCCACCTTGGAAGGGGTGTTGGGCTGCAAACAAAAGAGGGCTTTATGGTTACCCGGTTAACCGTTGGAGTACCAAACGACCTCCAAATGGCACGAAACTTGACAGGCGGTCTACCGGTGCTATACCAAGGCCGCTTGGCAAACCTCGGGCCATTCCGAGAAAGTTTAACACCCGCACAAGAGAAGAGGCAAGAAGGGGGCGCCGGATGACATAGGAGTGTCGGATTGCTAAACGGACAACGGGGAAAATGTTCGGATGCATGAGACGAACACGTATGCGAAATGAAATGCACATGATGACATGATATGAAATGCATATGGTGACATGGCAAACTGCAACACGCAAGCAAATGACATGGCAACGACGACGAATAACTGGCAGACACCTGGCGCATCGGATCCGGGGCGTTACAGGAGCCTGGCGTGCCTCGTGTCCGTCCAGGGTGCTCAGGATTCCCGAGGGCCATTGTGAGCTCGTCATTCTCTCTGTCTGGGACGAACGTTCCTTGCTGACTAGATTTGTTATTTTTCATGCATTTACGGAAACTCGTTTGTTACAAAGGGATTTCATTTTTTTTGAACTTATTTGAACTCCATTGTTTTTCTGTGTTCAAAATGCACCATTCAAAGCCACATCATCAATTTACAACCCTTTCTGACTACATTTGTTATTTTTCATGCATTTACTGATTATTTTAAGCTATAAGACCATGAAATTGAAAAGCATGTGAAATGAACTCTGAAACCAAAGTACATACATAGCTCTCCAGAGCACTAAAACCAAAGTACATACATAGTTCTCATTGAACAACATATAGCTCTCCAGAGCATCTAATTAAACCATACATTGAAATTATGTAAAACATTTCAATGCAACAACAAATGCGATCATAATCGCAACCAAGGTAACAACTGATCCAACTGCATAATGATATCAAGTCTCGGTATGAATGACATATTTTCTAATCTTTTTAATATTCAACCGCATTGCATCCATCTTGATCTTGTGATCATCGACGACATCTGCAACATGCAACTCCAATATCATCTTCTCCTTCTCAATTTTTCTTATTTTTTCCTTCAAGTAATTGTTTTCATTCTTCAACTAAATTTAACCTCTCGACAATAGGGTCGGTTGGAATTTCCGGTTCAACAACCTCCTAGATAAATAAAATCTATGTCACATTGGTCGGCATAATTGTCATAAACAATAAATGAACCAAATAGTTATGAAAAGATAATATATACCACATCTGAATCATAGACAGGACGAGGGCCGACGGGGGCGGATACCAAAACCATCGCACTATATAATAACAAGGAATAATAAAAGTAAGAAAATTAGACAAGTATCTATCTTAAGTCAGAATTTTTTTCTTTCAGAAAGAAGATAAGAACAAGAGGCTCACCACGGTGGTGCCGGCGACGAGATCGGCGCAGGCGATCGACGACGGTGAAGACGGGGCGGGGACGGGGCATGACGGACCGCTAAATCTAGACAAATCTCGTTGAAAAATGAGCTCGGAGGTCGAGTTTCGAGAGGAGAAAGCTTAACTAGTGTGGCTCATGCATTTCATCGAACACCTCATGTGCATAGGAGGTGAACTAGAGCACCCAAATGCCCTCCCCTCGCCAGCTTGACAAAACAGAGCACTCTGGAGTGCTCTGCCGCAGTGGTGGGTATATATAGGCAAGTTATTTGTCCCGGTTCGTGGCATGAACTGGGACTAAAGCCGGACCTTCTGTCCCAGTTCAAGCCATGAACCAGGACCAATGGTTGTGGGCTAGGAGCGAGGACCATTGGTCCCGGTTCGTGGCTTGAACCGGGACAAATGATTCCACATGAACCGGGACCAATGCCCACGAGACCCCGGCCGGCCCCCTGGGCTCACGAACCGGGTCTAATAGCCCCCATGGGTCCTGGTTCTTGAAGAACCGGGACTAATGGGCTGGCCAGGCCCGAAGGTAAGCCCTGTTTTCTACTAGTGGCAGTAGGCTTTATTAGAACCTATAGACTCATATCCCGGTAGGTGGTGTCAAAATATGTACGGCGTGGAGCGTAGGAGCGGTTGCACCATGGCGTGATGTCGTTTATGTGGTCAATGTGGACACTGCTTGCTACAAAGCTCATTGCCATCAACACTAATTTTAAAGTTTTAGCATGTGACGATTGTTCTTGTTCTACTTCATTCTCCCTACACTTTCTTTTTTAGATATCATTATGTTTTGTGCCATGTTAAAGGAGTACACATCAAAGAAATAACTCTCCCAAGTTACTCTGATCTACTCTGGTTGACACTAACATGATTCATTGGATAGATTGGAATATTTAACAGGTTAAGTTTATCTAATTTATTCAGGATGTGAAACATCTTGCGGTTTGGTAATAGGATTAAAGTGGTCTCTCATTTGTAACTTGAATGATTTAGATTCCAAAAGTCCGACATAATGGTGAAGATTGTGTCACATATATATGTGAGGTTGGAAGTTACATGGGTGATGGGTTAGGGTGCTAATTATAGAGGATGTAATATGTACCTTAAGTATTGATGGACAACTATGGTGGCTAGCAAATTGTAGTTGTGATTGGTATATGATTATTATAGCTTGATTTGCTTAGTCTTCGGTTTTATTCCAAGTACACTCTCGGCTCTTTTCACTTGTGTTCATTCAATGTATAATGTAGTAGCTTCATGGTTATAACTTATAACTACTGTAATCTCATGAACCTAGATGAACATTAATTTTGCGAGATAGAATCTGTTGGGCTACCCCTATAGCTCTTTGTTAGTTCTAAATGGTGCCGAATGGACTCCTCTAATTAAATATATTGGTTAAAATAATTATATGCCAGCGTTCGTATACTTTAGGTTTCTATCCATATTGTACTTTCAAGAGATCTAGTCTACAGTTAATGCAACTTGCTTTTTCCTTACTCAAATTTATTACTATGTTGCATATGTAAACATGAAATGCTTACATATGTATTAGCATGGATTAATCTAGAGTTACCAGATGTAAGTTACTTTCATAAATATGTATGTTAAATCACAACCAAGCACTACATGGTTACTCTAGATGCAACATGCAGTTGTTATTGCCATACGTACTTATTCTCCTAATACCATCTTCTGGCATAGTGAGTGTTCACTACTAGGGAAAAGCCTATACACAGAATCTTAGCAGCAGCGAGGGTTAAAAACCCTCGCTATTGCTACTTACTAGCAGCGCAGGTTTTTAAACCTCGCTACTACTAAGTTGATAGCAGCAGCGCGGGTTTGTAACCCTCGCTACTACTAAGCGGTCTCTATCGTGCCCCCGAGATATGCCATAGTAGTAGCGGGTTTTAACCTCGCTACTACTAAGTTCATAGCAAGAGCTGGTTTTAACCTCGCTACTACTAAGTGGCCCTCGACCATGCCATAGTAGTAGCGACGGTTATAAACCCGCCATCGCTATCAACTTAGTAGTAGCGAGGTTAAAACCCTCGCCATCGCTAATCGTCTGCATAGTAGTAGCTGGGTATGGCCTATTTGTCAAAGTCTACCCCGGACCGCCTTTTCAGTTTTAAAAAAATAAAAGAAAATGATAACAAATGTCAAAAAAAATAAAAGAAAATAAGTTTCCCATGTGATATGTGGTCTAGTTGTTGGGAAAATTTACAAATATGAATTTCGACTTTATTTGCAAAATCTCTCTGGAAATTTGTAAAATGGCCATAACTTTTGCATACGAACTCGGATGAAAAAGTTTTTTATATAAAAAATCATCTACTCGAAAAGTTACATCCGAATTTAACTGGGGGAACCCTGTTAAACATTTTTAAAATCCTCAGAAACCTAACAAAAAGAAGTTGCGGGGCTTTTAAGATCTGGAGGCAAAAAAATTCAAAAAAAAAATAGTTTTTTTAATTTTTGTGAAATCTGGTCAAACTATGGTCAAACTAATTAATCAAGAATATAAATGTTACTAAATAATTATTTTAGTTTTTTTGAATTTTGGTCAAATCTGGTCAAACTATGGTCAAACTATGGTCAAACTGTAGTCAAACTGTGGTCAAACTAATTATTCAAGAAATATTAGTGTTACTAATTTTTTAGAACAATAGTTTCAAACTCAAACAGTGAAATGTGTGACTTCATGCTCAAGCTAAATTCCTGAGGTTAATAGGATTGACATCTTACTATTGTCAGGAAAACAACAAGTGCAGACTTGGAAACGAGGGAGAATAGAACCCGGAAATTAAACGTGCTCAAGCTGGAGTAGTGAGAGGATGGGTGACCGTCCGGGTGATTAGAGATTAAATTGAGCAACGATGAGGGGTGATTAGAGATTTGAGGTTAAAATAATTCAGAAATTTGAAAATTAGGGAAAAAAATCAAAAAAATATTCGAAAAAATTCAAAAAAATGCAGAGATTACAGATTAGTAGTAGCGCGGGTTTTTACCCACGCTACTGCTATACGTTAGCTGTAGCGCGGGTAGCACCCGCGCTACTGCTATAAGTTAGCTGTAGCGCCTTATTAGTAGCGTCAGCCCCCGCGCTACTAATAGGCCCAAAACCCGCGCTGCTGCTAGGCTTTTCCCTAGTAGTGGTTGACTGGAAGGTTTAGTCTCGATCTGAATTTTTCTGTGATTTTATAAGTTACAATATCTTAGTTTGGCCATAAAATGAATCTTCCAGTGAGATTCATGCAAAATTTAAAACAAGGCCAATTCGCGCCTTGAAGAATGAAAGCCGGTACAAATAATGGAGTGTATTTTGCATTAGGAGACACTACTACAGGACGGCTTATAGGTGTAAGCGTAACAGTGGGGCGCATGTATTTGCACCTACCACTAGTAATTTGGTCAAATACGTACCAATGGCGGACGCCCTGCCAGCAACTGTTTTGCAGTACTGAGAAAATAGAGAAACATGATATAACGGCGTCATCTTATAGAAACTCTTTTAAAATATTGAAATGCGACAACACATGGCGAAAGCAACTTGGTAAGTGCCATGTTCGACAACCATATATGCAAAACCTCCTACAAAACCAACCATGTTGGGGTTTATTCACATCAACTTTTATAATGTAAGGTTTGAATGTTTATTTTTTGTTTTGGTTCCTATTAAGCCATCTCAAATGGTAATTTACATGAGTCTATTTGAAATTAAACAGACAATAAAAAAATTCAGGATGTAAATACAAATTGAGTAGGTGTGCAGTGTTATTTTCAAATTAGTTATTACATATTTGTATTGACATTTTCCTATTTGTTATTTATATCCAAATGGTTGACATATAGAGCACATGAATGCCTCGGCCTTCTTTCAATAGAAACTTCTTCAAAATATTGAAATGCCATAGCACACAAGATAGCTTTGTATGCGCAATATCAAAGGCCAAGTTGGCGAACGTGCCTACAAAATCATTATGGTTTTATTCATACCCGTTTCACCTAACTGTTGGAATGACTCTTTTCTATGTTCTACCTTTTGAGAAAATACATATACCACATTTAGTGTTTGGTTACCAATCAAAACATTTAGTTGGATAAGGGCAACTCCAACGCGCCGATGTATTTTGTCCGCACGCGTCCTTTAGGTTAAAACAGACAGAAATTGCGGCCAAGGTGCCCACGCAAAATGGAAGGCCATCCATTTTTCATCTGCCTGCGACGCATTTTCGGTGCAAACCTGGGTCGTGTTTGCGTCGATGCAGACTCTGCACGGACGCACACAACGCCCGCCTTGTCCTCCCTCCGGCCCACCCATCGGTGGCATAACACCCATTATCCCCTCCCTTCCACACCCAACACCTCCGGCCACGCCGCAATCGCTGTCGCCGCCCACTTTCGGTCGCCGCCCCGTATCCACACACTTGCACCACCTCCACACCACATCGGATGCCCTCTCTTGCCGGTGTTGGTGGCCTCTTTTTGACGCTGTTGTAGCACCTCTAGGGCCACGCCACCCCCTCCCCCCTCCCCACCTTGCCTCCGCCGCCGCCTGCCTAGCTCCAAGCAAAGACACGAGGCTCTTCACCGGACGATTTCTCTATCACACCCGTAAGGTGTTCAACGCATTGCCCACAAGGTACCATGGATAGTGGGGATGAGTTCTTTTTCAGTAACTTCATGTGTTCATCCAACGATTCATCGTCGGTCGATGAGGATTTTGTGGTTGCGACTATGGTCGTCGGTGACCACATTGCTAGGAAGTGGCCGAGGTTTAGGGGCTCGATAGAAATGGCTTAATAGGAGTAACAAACTATAGAATATGAACAAGTACTGTATTTTTTCAATTTAAATTTCAAATATGATTTTCTTTAAACATATTGTTGTATCCCTGTTACATTATCTCCTTTTGAGCACTCTGGTACAGAGAGATAAGTTCATCTGATAACTTGCACAGCCGCTCCTGCCCCCAAGCAGCAATGCCGGCGGTGGCGTCACTAACCCCACCGGCGCCGGGGCCGGCCTCATTGCGTCGCCGGAGGTTCTCCCCCGCGTCGGCGTCTCTGCGTCGCGCCGCATCCGGAGGGGGCTCGAGCTGGCGGAGCGAGCGGCGGCTCATGTCGGAGCTGGAGCGCACGGTGACGGCGGGCGCGGCGGAGCGCGTCATCCGCGGCTACGTCGGCACAAAGTCGGAGCGCGCCGCCCTCGCGGCGCTCTCCCGCCTCCTCATGGAGTCCGACCCCCTCGCCGTCCCCGTGAGCCCCGTGCATCCCTGCTTCTCTCCAACTCCCCTCTCTCTCTCTCGCTGACCTCGCCGGCGAAATTCTGGATGCTTGCTGCAGTTCTACGAAGCGGTGACCCAGGCCCGGTGGTTCAAGTGGAGCTCGATCCACGCCGCAGCCGTCGCCGCCTTGCTCGAGACCAACGGCGCCGCGGAGGAATCCAGATCCCTCATCGCCGACTCCGCCGCGCGGCTCGAGTCCGGCGCCGATCTGGCCCTCTTCTACTGCGACCTCATGGCGGCCTTCTCCTCGCGGGGACTGAAGCGACGGGCCATGGATTTCTACGCGCAGCTCCGGGCGATGCCGACGCCGCTCGCCGGGGGCGGCAAGACCTACATGGCCATGATTAAATCCCTGTGCATGTTGGGTCTCGCCGCCGAGGCCGAGGAGGCGCTCCGGGAGATGGTGTCTCTGGGGTACCAGCCTGACGCGTTTCAGTTCGGATTGGTGGCGAAATGCTATGGGAAGGCAGGCCAATTGGCTGAGATGGAGAGGGTGATTGCGTCCATGTCTGACGCCGGCATCCGCCTGGGCACCGGTGCGGCGAACATTGTCCTCTCGTGCTACAGTGCTTGCCGTGAGCACGAAAAGATGCTGGGGTGGCCGGGTGGCTCAAGAAGATGCGGAAGTTGCGCGTTGCGCCGACAACCAAAGCTTATAATTTCGTGCTCAACTCATGCCCGACGGTGGTGTCGATGGCTCGCCAATTGGACCCTTTGCTCCCGCTGTCGGCGGCGCAGTTGGTGAGGAAGCTCAAGTCTGCATCTCCATGGCCGGCAGAAGCTGAGGTGGTGCAGGAGCTTCTGGCAGCCTCATCAGTGGCTAACAAGGCGATGGTTTGGTCAGAAACTGAGGTGAAGCTGAACCTACATGGGTTCAGTATAACTTCAGCCTATGTGCTGATGCTGCAGTGGGTGGACGCAGTGAAAGTGAGCCGCACATTACCATTGGAAGTGTCTGTGGTGTGTGGTGTCGGGAAGCACAGCGATGTCCGAGGTGAGCCCAAAGTGCGGGAGCTGGCGCAAGAGGTTCTGAGCCGGATGGGGAGCCCTCTGCGGCTGTCCACAAGGAACAAAGGCCGGCTCGTGGCGAAGCGAGACAGGGTGAAACAATGGCTGGCCACTGAGTGGACTTCTGTGGTGCCTGAGGAGAGCATGGATCAGTCGCCCAATGCAAGTGATCAGCAACCATTTTTGTCCAATCTTTTAAGGAAACTCGGGCAGTTCTTTTCCTCATTTGTGCCAGTTTCCAGATGAATGGCAAGCTGTTTATTGTAGAGTAGGAGGTTCAGAATAGGCATAATGTCTTCCTTATGTTGGGGATTAATACAAGACAGATGTTGTGTGACTGCTGGAAAAAATAGTAATCTCTTTTCGAATGGTGAACTAGGGTCTTAAAGCACAAAAGTAACTAAGCCTCTGACTACATATTAGACTTGCCCCTCGAGTCCTCGGCAGCTGCCTTAAGGTAATTGCACTGCCCTGCTGAAAATTTTCAACTTGTTGCTGATGTTTAACCCCTGCTTTGATGTGCTTTACTTTCTGGTGAAATTGCAGAAACCTATTGAAAATGTGAAGTTTAATTGTTCCTAGTAACCTCAGTTGTGTTTTTCATGTCCTGCACAAGAACATCGATTGGATCTCTGGTATGTGCATCCTAGTAGCTAGTACTGACATAGCTGCATCTTACCCAAAATAATCGAAGCTGATACTACTATTTCTTGAGCTGTAACAGATCTTTGTTAGTGTATAACTGCTCATTATCTTATTGTAGTCAAGCCAGTGCCTCTATTCCTCCGAATTTGTTTTGTTTGTTTAGCCAATAAATACCATTTTATATATTACGTGTTAGGTTTACTGTTGGAGATATTGTTACATGTACTATCAAGTGCTTTTGTTTACTTTTGAATATTTGTTGAGGTAGGTCTAATTTGTGTGTCAGATGATTTTTCTTGAAGTTCAGCAGCGAACTGTTTCTTTTAAAGTTGAAGGTGTCCATGGCTCCCTGCATTGAGATTCAGCGTGGGAAGTGTCCTGGGATGATACGATCAGTATCTTACAAAATCAACCAGGTAACACTTAGCAGCTGCATTTCTTCAGTTATTTATCTTTTTCGTGTTTTAAGCCTGTTGAAACTTGAAACTATCGGTGTCTGCATACTTAAGGTATGTTTTCGCTGGAAATAAGTGCACCTTTTCTCGAAATTTAGTAGTGCTAAAAGGGGCATAATGCTATGCAGTTGTGGGGAGTTGAAGTTACTTTTATTTTCAGGTTGTAGATGAAAAACTTATTCAACAGGAGGATTACAATAATAACGATGTCTTTTTTTGCTTAAAGGTGTAAAGATAATGGACGGTTCCTCCTGTTGAGATGAAACAACATAGATGAAGCTATGGATGTTTATGAAGGAAGATTCTTGTGGAGCCCTGAGTTAGCTCCAACCTTTCAGGTAAGATGATTTTTTTAGTGTCCCAATTGTGCAATTTGTTCCTGGAACTGAAGCCATTTGCTGTCAAATCTTTTGCTCACCAGCCATATATGGCATCTTTGGTCGGTCGAAAATATAATGTTAATTTGATTCAGATCAACAAGTAGATGAAAAAAATCCTCAGGGCCGGCTAATGGGTCCTCACAACTATTAGTTATGATCTCTTTAAGCGTTCTTTGGATAAACACTTACGGAAATTTCATGTTTCAAATGGTATTTTAAGGGAATAAAATGTGGCTTCATTGGGACTCACTCCGTGAAACCAACGATCACACAACT
Organism: Aegilops speltoides; assembly: GCA_021437245.1. Lineage (NCBI taxonomy): Eukaryota > Viridiplantae > Streptophyta > Magnoliopsida > Poales > Poaceae > Aegilops > Aegilops speltoides. The sequence continues at coordinate 52,235,693 of CM038146.1, forward strand.
TAGATATGTAGAAAAACTACTGCCATTAGAACAAGGTGAGAGGCATCTTTATCCTAGATGCATACAAATTGAGTACAATGAGCTTAAGCTGACCATAAGCTTACACTGAATACGAAAAATTATAAAAAGGGAAGAAATAAAGCTGAAAATCAGAGAAAAAGGTTTGGAAACACCTTTTTCACTAAGGTAGTAGGTTGCACATAAATCTCCGATATTTAACCATCTCCAAATCACGTGTAAGCAGAACTACCGTGGATATCTTGCAGACAACACATATTCTTCTTCCATACTATACTGCCTGCTAGTCAATCCCGGTCCACATGCTAACTGAGAATTTGCTGCAATATCACCATCCGCCTCGAATTCCTTAGGGGATTGAGCAACTTCCAACCGCAATTCCACCTGTCTCATGGTTGGCCTTTCCTCCCCTCTTAATTTTACACATGCTACCGCAATTGCAGCGATTTCATCAATTCTGTCGCCACCCTCGCTCAGAACTTGTGGATCTAATATCTCTGACAAATTACCTCCGGCAAATAAGATAGCAAAATGTGCCACAAGACCATTGCCTTCGGGAGCCATATAGGTAAATGGCTTCTTTCTAGTCATCAACTCTATAAGCATAACACCAAAGCTATAAACATCACTTTTCTCCGTGAGGCGCCATGTGTGCATGTACATCGGGTCCAGATATCCTATTGTACCTTGCACATTTGTTGTTAGACCTGATCTGTCCAATGGAATGTACCTTGATGCTCCAAAATCCGCTACCTTTGCTGTTAGAGTATCATCCAAAAGGATGTTAGCAGGCTTGACATCTCTATGGATGATAGGTACTAAAGCTGTTGAGTGAAGATGGGCAAGAGATTTTGCAGTTTCTGTTGCTATCCGTAGCCTACCATCCCATGATAGTGATCTTGGTCCCTGGACATGAAGATGATCATAAAGTGTTCCATTGGATATGAACTCATAGACCAACAATGGCACTTCTGTTTCAAGGCAACAACCATATAGTTTTACTACATTCCTATGGTTGATTTGTGATAGGATAGCAACCTCATTAATAAATTCGTCAATCTCCCTTCGAACAACCATCTTTGGTTTCTTGATGGCTACAACATGGAGGTCTGACAAAATCCCTTTATATACAGTACCATGCCCGCCACCACCGAGTTCACGAGCTTTATCAAAATTGTTTGTTGCCTTCTCTAGCTCTTCCAATGTTATGATCATCCTCTCTGCAATATCAGCTCTTTGAGATACCAATTGTTGCAACAATTGCCCACGGTTTTGCTCGAAATACCTCCGTTTCAACATTTGTGTCCTTTGATGCTTCAGTTTGTAGGAAATAAAGTATGCAAGGAGGACCAGAAATATGAGGCCTGCCCCACTACCAACTCCGATAATGATGCTGGAACCTGGAAAAACAATACAAATTATCATTGTTTCTCCAGATAAATACCATGCGTAAATTTGTCACAAAAAGTGTTTTCATAATGTGTGGTTTTATTAGGTATTATAAATATACTCAAACGGAAAAGGTTGGTTGTGTTTTGAAGGCCATGTTCATAATTGTGTGGTTTGGTCCATCAAATTGATTGCTTGATGTTTATTTTTCCTGAAATTGTTAACATACTTTTTAATTTGAATCGTTAACTGTCATCTACTTTTGATACTCCCTCCGTTCATAAATTGATGACATTTTTGATATTGATACAGTCTCCGATATGTATCTTTGATTTCTATTTTTGTAATTATATGGTAGTAGAAAGTTATGAATCTTATACTCCCTGCGTCCGGAAATACTTGTCATCAAAATGAATAAAAGGGGATGTATCTAGATGTATTTTAGTTCTAGATACATCCCTTTTTGTCCATTTTGATGACAAGTATTTTCGGACGGAGGGAGTTTATATTAATATGCATGATAAAAAAACTAATAATGTTTGTGACCATGCAAAATCAATTTTTAATTTTGTAAGCAATGTCACTCTTTTTACTGCATGCTTTCTAGGAAGCCATGTTATATATAGTAGACACGTGTAAGAAAGTATATTTTGCAAATGTTTTTGTGATAAATAAATCTAACAATGAGAGGTAGTTGATAAAAATGAATAGTTTTCATATTAATAGTCTTATAAGATACAAAAGCTTGAACACATGTTTTCTATACCCTCCACCGAGACTAGTAGAAGCCTTTGGTATGGATGAAAAACATTGGCAGCACATGAATACATGAGAAGGGGTGATCAAAATTGAGCACTAGCAATAATCAGATAATACCGCCGAATTTGCAGCATTTGTTGCTCACCTTTGATGAATTTGGCACGGCCACCTGGAGACAAAAAAAGAAGTTAATGACGTGTATGTACTACGTAGTACTAATGATAGTGCGTAATTGACCTCTATGTATGTGCAGCTAACTATGGATGGAATTGAACGAACCTTTGCATCCGTTGGGGACGTATGGGTTGCCTCCGTCGTCGTCGTTGCAGTGGCAGGTATAGCCTCTGTTCCCAAGTTTGCACTGGCTGTGCTTGCTCTTGCAGATGTCGCAGTCAGGACGTGAGCTCATCTTGGATGATAAGCCACTATACAAGACCTCCCACCGGAGAAGAATAGGAACATCCATAGCAGCTGCCGAATTCCAGTCCTGACCCTTCCGCATCAGTTTGCCGGCGACACTCTGCTGGTCGAACCATCCTTCCTCTGCGATGAACGCGAAGCCGGGCAATTGTATCAGGTCTTTAGTGTTGTAGGTGTCGAACCATTTGAAGCGCAGCTCCTTGGGCATTCCTTTAATTGACTCGGAGATGTGCGTCTGGCAGCAGCCCATGCCGTAGCAGTACTTGCCGCTACCAAAGGTGACGCGGGCACCAGTGACGGTGTCGTTGTGGGAGCAGAAGGAGGCACAGCCGCTGATGATGGCTGGGTCACCGTGCCCGAATAGCATCGCCTGCGCGTTGCACCCCGTGACCACTAGCTCGTTGCTCGTGGACAAGGAGTAAGGTGCCTCTCCGTAGAAAAGAAATGGGGAATCGCTCCCGGGCCAGGACGAAGGCACTGTGGATCCTGAATTGGGGCCTTCGCTTATGAGGGCGTTGGTTCGGACAATGCGCAGCGTGGAGTTGGCAATGGAGATATTGACAACTCGGAGGTCGGCGTTGCCCAGGAGCAGCAGTGGAGGGTCATGGTCTCTGTTGCAGGTGAGGTTGAACCCCGGCCAGTAGCACTTGGACGGGCCCATGCCGAATGGGTATGGCACCTCCACGCCCCCGCACGATGTGGCACACACTGGTGGAGCCACATCCCTGGTGGAAAAAAGGCCTTTGGTCGCGGTTCGCAACTGCCATTAGTCGCGGCTGCGCAACCGCGACCAAATAAGCGCGACTAAAGCCCCCCACCTTTAGTCGCGGCTGCTTAAGAACCGCGACTAACGGCCCGTCACGTGGGCGCCAGCGGCCGTCGGGCGGAGGACCTTTAGTCGCGGTTCTTCGCCAACCGCGACTAAAGGCGCGCTGCAGTTTAGGGTTTTAGCCCCCCTAAACCTGTTTTCTGCTTAATTTGTATTGTTTTATTTCTTTTGTGCTTTATTTTAATTTTGAAGGAGTTTCATATATTCTACGGTACTACATACATGCATATGAATGTACAATTTCAAATAAACTTGAAATTAGAACCAAAAAGAATTCAAGAGGAATATACAATATATATTCAATATCATCGGATGACCATATACAATTTTGAACAAGTTTCCATACATGATTTAATCCATATAAAGTTCTACGTCCTCGTAATAGTGTTCTCCTTTAGGATGGAGGACTTTCTGCTTGAACCATCCACTAGTTCCTCTTGAAGTGGTCAAGCGAGCTTCGGACTAAGCATCCACCGGAGGTTATTCCTCCGAGCATTGGTATCACTCGGAACCCGCTCAGAGGTGTATCTCGGATCATCTCACGAACATAGTATCCACATAGATTGGTCTCCGGTGGTGAATATCCCAAAGATTCTTAGGCTTTAACCTTTTGAATTCTAGCTCTTTTTGAATTCACCGACCTTTGTATCTCTGAACCGTCTCCAAACCCTACGAGGCAAAGAAAATTAAATGAACAAGAGAGTTATTAGTTACTTGATATTAGGAAATGAACGAAATAGGCCGATCGATATAGAGCGCAAATGAATGAAAATAATTACTTCGCAACATTCTTCTCATGTCGCCCCAAAGCTTTGGATCCATATTCGAGAGTCGTGGACGAGACATTACGAGGTGTTAACTTTAATTACTAGCGAATCCGGTGGAACTCTGCGGACACGATACATGCACAAGACGTCATGCATAACTCATCGATTAGCGGCCACATACCATGCATGGAGTAAACAAAAGAGAATGTGCTCAAGATGTAAACACTCACCCAAAATGGTAAGGAAATAGAATATCACTTTTGAGTTCTGCTTTGTAAGAAATCGCCACAGTGTCCGCCTCCACGTCGGCGGGGTGACGCCCAACACATGTCCATTAACGATGTGTGGGTCAATGAACCCAACATCATGGATGTTCCTTACTCGCATTCCTTAATCTTCATTACGCATGTATAATAGCGGACACAACAATATAGTTAGGACATATATATAGTGCGAGCAATATGAACGAGATGGGGTAGAAATTAATAAATCACTTACGTAACGTAGCAATCGATGATAGATTTGTCGAGCTCAAGCAGATTGAAAAGTGGAACAATTCACTCAAAGGCAATTTGTACATAGTAATGTTTGAAGTGATGCTCATGTCTAACTTCGCATAAATATATTCTTTGGCGTTTTATTTTTATGTAACCCTTGTACCAATTCAGCAGACCTTTCATTTGGTCGTAGATCCTTTTCTCAAGCAGCTCGACGAGAGGCCCATTCTTGACATATGTAATTACTACCTCCTTCATCGGGCGCCTCATCAAGGCCTAATAGTTCACGAAGAGTAATACCTAAGTTGGCGCTTGTTCTCTCGCACTCACATACTAATCCTCGTGTTGCCGCAGCTTGTATGATCTCGGGGCATTGGACGAAGGCTTCCACTATAAGCGGGCAATCGATTGTTTACTTTGTTCCCAGTGGGCAACTTGTTTCCGCTTTTTTACTTCGGCCTTCTCCGCTCTTTGTTCTCCTTGAACATGAGTGCACTCGCTGCAAGTTCACGTGCATAGTCGTTAAGCGATTCTTCGCGGCTTGGGACGGTGTGCTCAAAATGACTTAGCCCACTTCTTTTGCTCATCGAAAATCTTGGCTTGGGCTCGGGCTCTCTTTTCTTCTTGCATCCGCCTTCCATTTCTCCAATCAAGACATGTGCAGCGCCGACTTCCTCGGACTACGCTCCCAAGGCCTTGTGGGGAGAGGCTTGATGATGGCTCCGTACCTTTGTGGTCTTAGGTACATAAGGGTCCCGGGTTAATAATTCAGGCTATCGCTTTTTGCCGAGGTGGATTGGGGGCGGCGTCGATCACCACGGACGAGGATCGGGGCGGCGGATGATCACCACGGACGTCAGGGTGGGGCGGCGTCGGTGATGATTTGAGGTGTAGGTGAACCGCCACCACCACCACCACCACCACCGCCACCGCCACCACCACCACCGTAGGGGTGGACTTGTTGTCCTTGGCGCCTCGCCTCGAAACTTGATAAACTTCTTTTGCCATAGAATGAAATGACGCTTGACATTTCCAAGTCTTTTCTCCCCGGGTGTAGCAATGTCAATCTCCGTGTCCTCAAACCCTTGGACTATGTCCTCCACCGTGACACGAGCATAGCCATCTTGAATGGGGTTGTTGTGGTGGAGTGCTCCGGTAAACATGGTAAAGCACCGCCGATGGCTACCTTCATGGACATGTTCCCGATAGGGTAATACAGATGACATTCTTTCATCTCCTTTATATCGCCCACGGGGTAGCGAGGAGGCTCGGTGTAGTAATTTCGACCACCAGAGGCTCCGGTGCGAGAATTTCGATCACCGAGGCTCCGTGCGATAATTTCGATCGTCGGTGCATCTGCACCACAGTGGGGCCTCCGTGGAAGCCACGCCGCTTCTCATTCTTGGCTTCCGAGATCCATTGGATGATCTTCATGCCGCACCCAGCCGCATCTCTTTCGCTACTAGTACACTCATGGTTTTCTTCATCACATCCATTTCGATGCCAACCGCGCCACAACATCCGCTTCCCGATCCATCTTTCTCTTACGGCTTCAGAATCAGACGGTCATCGCTCGGGGAACCCTATTTTCCACGGAATGTGCCCCATGCCTCGTGACACGTCCTCCGTGTTCGGGATTCCCGAGGGCTTTTGTCGTAGCGTCGTTCTCTCTGTTGAACTTGATCTTCCTGTTGAGCATCCTTCATTGCGCCAATAAGGGCTTGGGTGGGTTTAATTAATTTGCCCGGTAAACACACTCCCCTCGTCTCGGGTTCGGCGTTCCCCATGCCCGCATTACCACCGACTTTTGGCCCTTGGGTCCCATCCTCCGCACTGGACGGATTCTCGCGCCCTCATTTCGTTCTCCATCTTCTCCAACCTAGGCACCCAAATGCGATACCCTCCCGGCCCCATAACATGATTGTACTCCTTCTTAGCCGCATTTTCCTTATTTTTTTCGATATTTGAATGAACTGCTCCGATTTCTTTTGCTTCACAAATTCGCCAATCATGTTTCAGATTTCTCATATTGTCCTTTGAAACCGGAGTCTTGTTCTCGCTTGACAAAGTCACGGGCTAGATTTTGCTTGAATTTCCGGAATGCGTCGGCCATCTTATGAAGAGCGAACTGTTTGACTAGCCTCCTCCTCTCCTTGTTTTCCTCAATCTTGTTACCCTCCTCATAGAATTTGTTGTATTAGGAGGTAGAACGAAATGTTCCATAAGCTTCTTGAAGCAATCTTTTTTGTTCTCTTATCGACAAAAGTGAAACCATCAATTCGTGCCTTCTTTGGCTCATTCCACTCTCGACGGTGATCGAGACGTTGTCTCTAACAATGGCTCCGCATTGGTCGACAAACTTGGTGGCGTTCTTGCGGGGCTCCAGTGCCTGCCGGTTACCGTCGACAACCTCGATGGTGCATGTTTCTCCTTGTTTCATCGTCTTGGTTGCGCCACGCTTTGACGACGTACTCGATTGTTTCGACGATCCGCCGAGGGCTAAAATAAGAAAGAGAGTCGCGTTAGTACACACATATTTATTCAAATCGGTTAGTTTGTATCACCGAGGCTCAATGTATATATATACCTCGGCACGGAGGTGGTTGCTACTTCCATTTGAAGATCGTCGTTTATCGACGTTTGTTAACATCATCTTGTCGACGGCGCCTTCATCTTCACCGTCGAGGTTCGGATAAGAAGAGATATCATCTTCTTCTTCTCAAATCGGCACATATAGAATATCATTTGTTTATGATGCCGAACATATGTGCTTCACCGTCCGGATCATAGTTGTCCATAATCGGTCACTCTATCGTCGCCATTATGTCACCCGAAAACATGTAGTAAAAACAAATTAATTAAGTGAAGAAGGGGCGGTGGCGGTGGCGGTGGCGAAGGGCGGTGGCAAAAGGAGGCGAGGAAGGGTGGGAGAGGGTGTCGCGTGAGAGCGCGAGACAGGCGGCGAGCAGCGGCGTCACGGAGAGGAGGAAATTCAATTTGTCATGTCGCGAACCCAAAATGGGCGGCCCAGGTGAGCTACGTCTGTGAGACGCGTCGACTTTTTGATGCAAAGAGCGCCACATTGTATGGATATGGCCGAGCTCAGGTCTTAGCCAGGCTGCGATTGCAGCCTCATGGTCATCTTCTTTGCTAATGCACCGCCCGTTGTAGCCGACGCCAAACAGTGATTAGGATACGTTGGAATTTCCTATATGACGCTGTCTGCGTCAAACTGTCGAGCGAACGCACCTACGAGCGACCAGAGCGAACGATTTGGGTCGGCCCATCACGTAAATCCTTCACGTCCGGTTTTAGGAACCTTCCGAGGGTTCCCAACCCTTTTTATTTTCATTTCTTTTCCTTTCTTTTTTTCATTTCGTTTTTCTTTTCTTTTTTGTTTATTGTTCTTTTCTTTTCTTTTTAAAAATGTTCTCCTTTTAAAAATGTTCTATTTTTCAAAAATGTTCATATTTTCAAAAAATGTTCGATTTTCACAAATTTGTTCGTGTTTTCAAATTTTGTTCCGGAGTTTCAGAAAATTGTTTGTGTTTTCAATTTTTTTTGCCGGTTGTTTCAAAAAATGTTTCCGATTTCAAGAAAAATTCACATATTCAAATTTTCTTCACTTTTTATAAAATTATTCGTGTTTTGAAATTTTGTTCGGGAGTTTCAAAAAATGTTCGGGTTTTCACAAAAATTTAGGAGTTTCAAAAATTTTCCCGTATTTAAATTTTGTTCATGGATCCAAAAAATGTTTGTGCTTTTGAATTTTGTTCGAAGTTTCAAAAAATATTCATGTTTACATAATTTTTAAAATGTTCCGAGGCGGCGCGGGCGCCGACAACCGCCACGTTCTGTGGGCGCCCGGCCGGCGCGCGCTGGTCCGCCCTTCCCGACGGAGTTCGCCATGCGGCGATCAAGGCCGTGGCTTGGTCGTGGGCTGGCGCCGCAGAGGAGGTCTTGGCGCCACGCGCCCGGGCGGGTTCGACGACGGCGGTGGAACTCGGCCTGGAGGCGCGTCTTGAGGCGTGCCCATGCTCGCCGGCCCGCTTGGCGACCGGATGGGCAACGCGAGGTACGTGGAGCACGTGTGGTCTTGCGCGGGATCGCATGTTGACGGCGGCGGCCTCGAACGGGAGCGGTGGGCGGCCGTCCGGCTGGTGATCTTGAAGCAAGGAGAGGAGGAGATGAGGGCGAGCACGCGAGCTCGGGGATCGCCGGAGGGAGAGCGAGGCGGCAAGCGAGGGCCGGCCGGCGCGCTGCTGGGCGAGGGCGGCGACGGCGGCGGCGGCGAGGGCGAGGGCGACGGCGAAGCGGCGAGGGCGGCGAGCGGCGCGGCGGCGCGCCGAGGCGCGGCAGAGACGAACAAAGAGAAACGGCGGCGCGAGTGAGTTTTGTATTTATAGCCCTCTTTAGTCGCGGTTGGCGGACGAGACCCGCGACTAAAGGTGCCCTTTAGTCGCGGGTCTCCCGCCCAACCGCGACTAAAGGGGTTTTGGCGTTTTTATGCGTTCAGCTTTCATTTTTAGTCGCGGTTGGTTCGCCAACCGCGACTAAAAGTCGCTGCAGTTTAGGGTTTTAGCCCCCAAACCTGTTTTCTGCTTAATTTGTATTGTTTTCTTTTTAATTTGTATTGTTTTCTGCTTAATTTGTATTGTTTTATTTCTTTTGTGCTTTATTTTAATTTTGAAGGAGTTTCACATATTCTACGGTACTACATACATGCATATTATCGCCTAGGCAGGAGTATGACTAAATCACTCCAAATTTCATGTATCATCGGTGGTATCTCGAATCATTCAAAATGGACACCAAACACATCACGGGTAATATAATTCACATGATCCATTCAACAAAGTTTGGTACAATAAATTATTACACATCATTTCTTCCCTTGTGTCCTCGCTTGCTTACGATTGTGCCGTATCCATGGAGCATCCTCATCATTTAACTTAATGCTTGGGTCGGTGTTCACTTTGAAGGGCGGAATTTCAGCAAACATATTATAATCTTCGACATGTCCGTCTTGTCCTCCACTCCCACGATGTTTCTTTTCCCGAAAGAACAATGTGGCGCTTTGGATCATCGCATGATGTCTCGATCGTTTTCTTATCTTTCCGCTTCCTCGGTTTGCTACTCATGTCCTTCACATAGAAAACCCGAGCGACATCTTTCGCTAGGACGAATGGTTCGTCAAGGTAACCAAGATTGTTGAAATCCACCATTGTCATTCCGTATTCTGGTCCACCTTTACCCCACCTCCCGTTAGCTTGAACCATTTGCACCGGAACAAAGGGACCTTAAAGGAGGGTCCATAGTCAAGTTCCCATATCTCCTCTATGTAACCATAATATGTGACCTCTTGCCCATTCTCGGTTCTTTGCATCAAAGCGACACCACTGCTTTTGGTTGGTGCTCTTTTTATCTTGGGCGATCGTGTAAAATGTATTCCCATTTATCTCGCACCTTGGAAAGTCGTTATAGTCGAAGATGGTGTCTTCGCCAACATGTACAAATTGATCTACAACATCATTGTCATTCATTAAATGTTTTCTCAACCAAGCGCCGAAAGTCTCCATGTGGGCCTTCCTAATCCAGATTCAGCTTTCCGGGTTGTCAAAACGTAAAATATTCTTGTGTTTCTCAAAGCACGGAGCCACCAAGCTGGAATTGGTCAAGATCAAATGTGGTGTGCTTGATCAGAGAATGGCCGTCCATACATATAGTTGATTTCCTTCCGATCGTGTTTTTCCACTTAGTCTCCCTCGTGCCGCGATCGAGGAAGACCAATCGGCTTAAGGTCGGGAACAAAGTCAACACAAAACTCAATTACCTCCTCATTTCCATAGCCCTTGGCGATGCTTCCTTTCGCCTAGCACGGTTACTGAACATATTTCTTTAATACTCCCATGAACCTCTCAAGGGGAACATATTGTGTAGAAATACAGACCGAGAACGAAAATCTCTTCGACTAGGTGAACCAGGAGGTGCGTCATAATATTGAAGAAGGATGGCGGGAACACCAACTCGGCCCGACAAGACATTGGATCACATCGCTCAGAACCGTGGTAGAACTTCCGGATTGATTACCTTCGAGAGATTGCATTGAGGAATGCACATAGCTTCACAATGGCTACTCGAACATTTTCCGCGAGAGCCCCTCAAAGCAATCGGAAGCAATTGCGTCATAATCACGTGGCGGTCGTGAGACTTCGTGTTTTGGAACTTTTTCTCCGCCATGTTTATTATTCCCTTTATATTGGACGAGAATCCAGACGGACCTTCATATCGCTCGGGCATTCAAAAAGATGACCTTCTCTTCTTTGGTCGAGCGTAGGCGGCACGACCTTGAAACCATTCCGGATGCCGGTCATCGTGGTCTTTCAAACGTTCTTTGGTCCCTGCCGTGCTTCCTTTGTATCATTTGTCTTCCCATACACGCCCAAGAAGCTTAGGAGGTTCACGCAAATATTCTTCGTAACGTGCATCACGTCGATTGCAGAGCGGACATCTAGGACTTTCCAATATTCTAGCTCCCGAATATAGATTTCTTCTTCCACATGGCTGCGTGCCGTCGGCTCCCTTCGAACTTATTGTCCGCCAGACCCTTTCCAAAGATGACTTTCAAATCCTCGACCATATCAAATACCTCAAAGACCGGTCGTTCCGCGAGCTTCGCCGGTGATCGCCTTGCCGTTGTAATGCTTGCCTTTCTTTCTTCATGGATGAATTTTGGAAGAAATCGACGATGCCCAAGGTACACGTTCTTCTTACAATTTGGCAAATGTACACTTTCGGCCTCATGTAAGCAAGTATGCGTGCATGCATTGTATCCCTTATTTGTGATTCCGAAAGGTTACTAAGAGCAGGCCAATCGTTGATGGTTACGAAAAGCAACGCTCGAGGTCAAATTCCTCTTGTTTGTGCTCATCCCACACACGGACACCACCCCACAGGTGTAAAAGTTCATCAACTAATGGCCTTAGGTACACATCGATGTCGTTCGCCGGGTTGCCGGACCTTGGATGAGCACCGCATCATAATGAACTTCCGCTTCATGCACAACCAAGGAGGAAGGTTGTAGATGCATAGAGTCACGGGCAGTGCTATGGTGGAGCTCGCTCGCCAAAAGGATTCATGCCATCCGTGCTTAGAGCAAATCTTATGTTCCTTGCGTCACCGCAAAATCTTTGAACCATCTGTCGATCTTTCTCCATTGCGCTCCATCTGCGGTGTGTCTCAACTCCCGTCCGACTTACGGTCCTCTTTGTGCCATCGCAACAACTTGGCATGCTCTTTGTTCTGAACAGACGTTTCAACCGTGGTATTATAGGAGCATACCACATCACCTTGGCGGGAACCTCTTCCCGGTTTCGCCCTCAACATCGTCACCGTGGTCATCGCCTCGATCTTATAACGCAATGCAAAGGCATACCTGGGCATTCATTCAAATTCTCGTATTCATCGCGGTAGAGGATGCGATCGTTGATGCATGCATGTATCTTCGTAACCTCTAAACCTAGAGGGCGATAACCTTCTTTGCTTCAGACGATCAAGGGCAACTCGTTATCCTTTGAAACATATTCTTCAACATTTTCAAAGAAGTTTTCAAATGCCGAGTCACTACACCGCCTCGCCTTTCATTTCAGCAAATCCGATTGTGCAGCCCAGCTTTTTCGACCATCATCGCATCCGGTACAACGCCTTTCGTGATCCTCTAACATGCGATCCAAATTCTCCTCTCCTTTTCAATTTCGCGGCGTCTCCGTGCATCAAGAATGGTCCGACCAAGATCATCAACGGGATCATCACGTGCCTCTTCTTCACCTTCCCTTCACCTTCAAAGATCCTCCATGAAAGTATCACCGAAATGAGCAAGATAGCTTTCATCGATGAAATCATCCCTTCTTCATCTTCTTCCATTATAACCCCTCTTTCTCCATGCTTGGTCCAACAATTATAGCTTGGCATGAAACCATTTCAAGCAGATGCATGTGAACAACTCTTGAGGAAGAGTAACCCTTCTCATTCTTACAGATAACACATGGATGATAACAAAACCCCCGCTTGTTCGCATTAGCCACTACGAGGAAATCTTTCAAACCCGTAGTGAACTCACGGAGAGTCGGTTATCAGACATCCATTGCCGATTCATCTCGCATTATTATAATATAAAATATATAATTAACCATCATGCATTTGTTAAACTAACTAGCTACAAACAATATAAATTAAACAATGAACTACACACATGCATATTGACACATCAAAGGTTCATCAAGTTGCTAACCGCGATCAAGAGTGTGGCTCCAACACTTCATGTCATGTTTGTTTCATGCTCTTGGGGCATTTCATCAAACACCTTATGTGCATAAGAGGAACCAAAAGCAAACCTACACCCACTTGTGAAGAGAATGGCTCCAAATGGCTAAGTGTTGGCTCTTTGGATGGGTATATATAGGGAGGGCTTTAGTTGCGGTTGGCACGGCAAACAGTGACTAAAAGGTGCCGAAAGCCTTTAGTCGCGGTTGTCCCGCCAACCGCGACTAAAGCCCCTCACGCACCACTGGCCACCGAGCGCCTGGGCCGAGCCTTTGGTCGCGGTTCACCTCGTAATCATGACTAAAGGTCCCATTAGTCGCGGTTCCTACAGCTTCGCGACTTATGGGGCTGGACGGAAGCCTGTTTTTCCACCAGTGACAGCTATCTTTCAAAGGGTAGCAACATATCATTTCGTTGAAAATTAAATGAAACGTCATTCCAATTTGAACAAGCAAAGCATCTACTTCAATTTTTGTCTTGCTCGCTTTGGCTCCATATAAACTAGCTGTTGTTTTGGATGAAGTTACAGTCACTAAAACACAAATTAATGAAACCTGTCAAATTTCTTTAATTGCAGAAGAGAATTTTTGGGTCAAAGGAAAGAGACTTCTATAATCCTTGTGTGTTGCATAACTATATTTCAATTTCATACGATTCCTTTTTTTTTTTGAAATATATTTCATATGATTCCTTGTAAAAAGATCAGCTCTAGTTTTTTTTTCTGTTACAACTTCGGGACCAACTCGATCGCTCTCCAATTAAAACTCTTGAGTTTAATATGATAAAGTAAATAACTTCCTAAGAATTATTCTTACATTTTCTTAGTTAACTCTATATAGGATTTATTCACAACAGGGAATTGGGATGAACAATTGGTACAACGAACATTCTGGCATGTTGATGCTCAAAGGATTATGGTTATCCCTCTTCCACTACAGGAAATGACAGATTTTTTCGCATGGAATTTAACAAAGACCGGTGTTTTTACAGTGCGTTCGGCCTATCATGCAGAATGGGAGTTCCTATTCGCCATAAGTTGGAGGCTACGCCAGGAGCCTCTAACCCCTATAGACACGTTGGAGTTTGGAACTTAACATGTCCAGCCAAGCTTCAAATATTGATTTGGAGGGCGCTCCATAGCACTATTACCTGTCGTGCTATTCTGGCAAAACATTTGAAGATAAACCCGAGCTGCCTGCGTGTAACTTGGGCCTGGATACCATAATACACCTGTGTGAATGCAAGGCGGCCGTGGAGGTTTGGAAGCTCCTTAGCATCGATGAGATCTTCAAAAAGGCGTTGCTAGTCCACAGGGTAGGTGAAGTGATTTTGGAGCATCTGTTGTGCCTTCCAGAGCAAGATGTCCAATTGCTTGGGCTACCAAACTTGAAGGAAACAGTGGTAATGGCAGTCCGTTACTTGTGGTATGAGCACCATAAGTTGACACACACAGAAGAAACACAAAACGCTGCTCAATATTAATATGGCAGTGAGATGTATAGCAGCTAACTGTACTATCTCTTACAGTCCTAAGGCCAAAGTGAGATCAGGCTCTTGGTTGAAGCGAAGATATGGCTACGTTAAGGTAAACGTTGATGCGAGTTTTGATGTGGACATGCTCCAGGGGAAGGTTGGAGCAGTCATCCGAGACCATCATGGAAAGTTCATTGCAGCTGCAAATGAAAAGATAGATCTTTGCTTTGACTCATTCACGGTGGACGCAGTTGTGGTGAGGTTTGGAATGAACCTGTCACGTATAGTTGGATGCAGTAAGATCGAGGTTAATCAGATAGTGTGGAGGTTGTTGCTGTCCTAATCGATGGGTTCTCTTCTTCAATATCTTCTGCTATCTTTGATGATTGTTATTTTATGTCGATTGACTTTAATCATGTCATCTATGATCATTATAATAGAGAAAGAAATCAAGTAGCTCATGAACTGGCCAGGATAGCTAGATTTTCTCCTCCAAATATCTGGATGGACACCGCCCTGGATGTGGTTATTCCTCTTATTGTAAGCGAGGCTACGATCCTTATGAATGAATAATGAAGGATATAATTGTAAAAAAGAACTCTATATAGGATTTAAGTGGCCAACCTTTTTTTTACCCCCGCAAAATAATGACCAACTGTTCTTTTTTACCCTGGAAAAAATAATGACCAACTTTCTTTTATACTCCCTCCGTCCCATAAGAGCATCTCCAACAGAAGTGCTATATGTCCCATAAGAGCATCTCCAACAGAAGTGCTATATGAGCGACGCGCGGTATAAAAGTTGCTTTTAGCGCGCGCGGATCTGATTTGGAGTCTCCAATGTCAGACAAAGCGCCAAGGCTATATCTAATGCAGGCGCAGAAAAAACGATCGCAAGAAAGATATTTAGTCTGCCGGTCACGCGCGCTGCAAACTCTGAGCTGCTGCAGATGGGACTGCTTGAATTGGGACCGCTGGACTCGCGCGCGCAACATATTTTGCAGCGCTTGTTGGAGCAAACGTCTTCTAGCGTCCTAAAAAAATTACGTGCGCGTTGTAAACCCGTTTTTTGGGCGCCACACATTTGGGCGGTTGTTGGAGATGCTCTAATGTAAGACGGTTTTTGACACTAGTGTAGTGTCAAAAAAATCTTACATTATGGGACGGAGGGAGTACTTCTTTGCTTTTTAATTCATGCATTCAAAACAGGGCAATAATTGATGAATAAAACGAAGTAGCTAGGGTCCTCTAGCTACAAGTGACACCCATATGCACATCATACTTACTACTCCCTCTACTCACATCATACTTACTACTCCCCCATTTGAAAAAACTTGTCCCAAGTTTGTCCTTCAAATGGATGTATCTAGCACTAATTTGATGCTAGATACATCCATTCGAGGGACAAACTTTTGGGACGGAGGGAGTACTTAGGTGCTACTCCCTCCATTCCAAAATAGATGACTCAACTTTATAGTTGAGTCATCTATTTTGAAACGGAGGGAGTAATTAAGTACTCACTCCGTCCGGAAATACTTGTCATTGAAATGGATATATCTAGATGTATTTTAGTTTTAGATACATCCATTTTTATCCACTTTGATGACAAGTAATTCCGGACGGAGGGAGTAGTTTGGATTTGGTAACGGACCTCTAATTTCATAACTGCGACCTTGGGAAGGTAATTAAAACTCCACCCGAATTAAGGGGCTGTTTGACCAAGTTAGGTAGGTGTTTGGTTTTAGCCACACCTAAGGCAAAGGATTTTTTTATGAGCAGTGAGTCTCACATGTCATAGACACAAAAAGTGTGGCAAGATTCCCTTAGGCAAGCCAAAGTGTGGCTAACAATTTGAGCAACTCAACTAAGGCAAGTGTGATGGCAAAAAATCATGTGGCAATATATGGCAAAGATAGTCACAGTCAAACAGCCCCTAAATTTGCTAACCTGCGGCGGTGACAGAGGCAACGCACCCACCAGGTATGGCGTGGTTTCCAGTGGTTCCTGGCGGGCACTGGCACTTGAAGGATCCTTCGGTGTTGGTACATTGACCGTAACACCTCTGTGGCCCCTCGCACTGGTTGTAATCTGCATGCACATATATTCAAGCATTAACTGATCGATCGATCACACAAAAATAAATTATTATTTTCTAGGGTGATTTTTTTCTCCGAGTGTTCTAGAGAAAGATCTTATAGCCTGCCTTTATAAATAACTAGATCGTGAAGACGCGCGTTGCTGCGCCCGCCCATATTGAGAAAGTACAGATATAGGGAGCAAATAAAGTCAAAATATGAGTGACGGTATAGATAACAAATGTGTCATTCAACGATATCCCGCATTAAGATTACACACTTCAAATTCTAATGGTCTATGGCCAGAAAGAATTGAACAAGACATAAAATTATCAACATTTGGCTATGGGACTTTGTTCCCAAATGATTTGAAATAAAAGAATACGTGAGCTGCAAATGATGTTCATCATGATTCATATATCAGGGATATTCTACCCATTCCTACTCATTTTAGACTAATGAATTTTTATTTTTTTGCTAGAACGATTTTAAAGTGCTGGTAGCAGTAGCACAGGAAAGAAGAAAGCCAACAAGTGTTATATACCCAAGCCATACAAAAGAAACCAATCTGCGTAGGTCCAGATCATGCCACTGATAGATTATATGTAATCAGAAATAAAGAGAATGAAAGGGACCTGGCAAAATGGATGTGCACGGCTGTAATAAAAATCAAACAAATTGCATAGAATGCAGAAAATTTGTGGATAATCGCACCTGTCCAGCAGCCATGTTTGCAATTGGGTGTGACACACACCCCCTGAGATATCCCAACACAGGAATTCCAATGAACGAGCACCGCAACCATGTAAGGAGTAATAATAATTCAGTTCTGTTGATATAGGATGGTTAGCAAGAATTAAACCAAGTAACTGGTATGTCTGGAGAACAGTGGGAGATGTGAAATCACACAAAAGGGAGGAAGGATGAAAGGTTTCAAAGCATAATATATCAGGGTGCGGGAGAGGTTTCAAAGCATATGTTTCAGTTATGGAAGGGGAAAGGACACGGTCATGGTGTGATGGTACAGTTCCAACAGCATGGTGGCCTACACACCCGGAGGACTGATGGGGAGCGTGCGGCCGCCGCAGAGGAAAACATCAGACATGGGAAAGACGGGCCTCACCGTGGGGCATGCGGAGGAAGAGTAGACGGGACCGATGTCGTCTCCTACACGCACGTGCAGTAGAAGCTTGCAGCCGGGACTCGGGACGGCGGCGGCGCAGCGCAGTCGAACAGGGAGACTGGGAGTAGCGCGGACGAACAGGGAAGAAATATTTGGGATGAACGAGCTTTTTTTTTGTTTCCTCTTGGACTGGGCAAGTTGCGCATGTTGGACAGGGCCCTCTGGGCCTACAACCTATGCGGCCCGATTAATCACCACTCGTCTAACTCGTTCTGAGGAGCAGCAGCCCGATAACGGTGCCTTGAACGGCCCACGTGGGTGGAGGGGTAAATAACTATCGTGAATGACCTGATGACCGAGCTAATCCCGAACGTACGTGGTAGTGATCCAATGGCTGAGTGTGTCAAATCGCTGAGAGGCCTCATAGCTAGCTCTATTATACTGTTTCTCAATAAAGCCAAACATGCAGAGTGTACATGTTTGTGTATGTGTATGTATGATCGGAGCTAGCGCATGTATGTACCTTTGCACCCGTCGATGAGGTAGGGGTTGCCTCTGTAACCGTCTTTGCACTGGCACGTATAGCCTTCTCTTCTTGTACTACCATTTACACGTTTGCTGTGGTTGCTCTTGCAAACGCTGCTTGGGTGTGCGGCAGCATGGCCAACGACTTCCCACCTCAGAAAAAAGGGAAATGCGGCCATTGTATCCGTTGTGGATGGGGACCGGCCTGTGTGTAGCAGATGTTCAGAGACGGGGCTGTTCTCGAACCACGTCTGCCTCGCGACAAACACGTGCACGGGGAGCAACTCCAGGTCAGCGCTGCGGTTCCAACCAAGCCATCTGAGCTGCACGTCGTATTTTGACGTGTCGTTGCTGCTACTGTTGTACATTTGGTCGTCGGCGTCGTATCCGGTCGGTGTTACGATGACCGCGCGGCAGCAGCCTGTGCCGCCGGAGCATTCCACGGCCACGCCGCTTTCCTGGGCGGCCATTGCAGCTTCATTGCACACCGAAGTGCAGCTAGCCATGGTGACATTGCCGTTCTTGACCGTGGCCTGCACGTTGCAGCCCGTCAGGATGAGCTCGTTCTCGAAACCCGCCAGCGTGTACGGCCCGTCGCTCCTAAGTCTGCCGATGAAAGTGGCATTACCATTGCCATGAGCGTCGACGCTGATTTTGACGTCGCCCTCGCGTTGGACCATCATATACGGGAACCCAATGCTGGGGTGGATCAAGATCACTTGGATAGTGCCGTCGGCGTCAAGCAGCAGGCGTGGGCTTGAGCCGGTAGTGTTTTCGCAGGTGAGGTTGAAGCCCGGCAGGTAGCAGCTGGCGTCCTGACCCAGACCAAACGGGTACGGCACATACACGTCGCCGCAGGACGTGACGCAGTTGGGCATCCCGATCGGCCAAGGCGGGAGGCTCGGATCACCTGCTGCTGCTACCGATCCTCTAGTGAAAGTGAACACCGGCACTAGTATCAGTGCCGCTGCCGCTATAGCTACTGCGGAGATGGTTATTTGCGCCATTGCAATGGATGGATGGATGGATGGATGCTTCAACGGTCGATCCCTATATAAGCGCTATCCTGGCACTGGCTACCTCAAGCGCCATCATGCCGACGCCAGTTGTTTTGAGTACGTACACGGATCCACCAGTTTCACGTGGAGAAGATGCATGTGACCAACAGCGATGCCTGCAGAGCCGGCTAAAATTCAATCCATTCCCATGGCAGCTGCTCGCTCGCTGCTTCCATGATGGCCGGCCGGACTTGTTGATTCCTCTGCAGCTTGACGCCGAACTTCAAAGGACTGGCGTCTGCGGCATATTGTGTGCAGTTCCTTCTTGCGAGGAGATGATGAGATACCAAACCATTTCGGTCCAGCCAGAGAAAGACACGTGTATTTGGGCGCCTCAACAGTTTCCACCGACACCCGAAATTCCCACTCAAAAACATGTTCACGCGGGTCGTCCCAGTCGTCTTGACGGCTATCATCATTGTGCTCTTGGTCTTTCCTCTGACACTCTTTCACGCGATTTGTCCTTGGTCTTTGGATTTATAGCTAGACTGTCATGAGCTCGTGACTTCGCCCCCTCTGCCGGCACAAAAGCATTCACGTTCACACTTGAAAAACGAATCGGAACCAAATGCACTGCATGCAAATGATGATGGTGTAAAAACAAATTTTCAGGATTCTCAAAAAAAAAACAAATTTTCAGCCGGTTTTTATGGGTCCTACGTTGACTGACTTGAAGAGTACCATGCTCATCGACCTCTCCCTTGTTTGGATAGATGGTTTGTAGAAAATTCGTTTTATATAAACTAGGAAAACGGCCTAACAATCTAAAACCACGTTTGGCTAGCCTAACTAATCCATGGATATGGAAAACTGGATTTTCTATAACCCAGAATTTCGCGTTTGTGGAAAAACAACTATTAGTCGTTTTTGTAAAAACTCGATTTGCGTATCCTTGTTCCTCGTTGCCGATCCCGGCGGGCCCGTTCATGAGCGAAGAGAAGCTACCGAGGCTGGTGGCCATTGCCACGTCCTCACTACATATCGCCGGCCTGCTCGAGGATCAGCGGGACGACGGCGGCTGTGATCGACTCGCCGGTGAGTCGTACAACCTAGTCGTACTCGTACGTCCTCGTCTGGCCGCCGCGCCACGGCTGCCGCGTCCTCCGTGTCGTCCGTCCTGGTCGTCGTCGCAGCCGCCGAGGTCAGCTCGTTGAGCGTCGCCGCCGCCGGCACGCGACAACAAAGCAGGAGGAGACATATATGGCTGCAGCTTGGCGTCGACCAAAGGGTTTGCACCAGTGGGCACAAGCTTTTCTCGTCCTTAAACCCAACGGCGAGGGGGCATAGCCACAGGCAGGGGCGCCATGGCCATGAACGCCGACGTGCATGCAGCGTGAACGACCAAGAGGAAGGTGGATCCGAGGAGGCTTTTGTCATGAATCCTCTGTGTCTCTCGCGTACGTGTACGTTTTGTACATTTCGCAGCAGGTTGCAGATGCTTGCCTATAGTAGCAACTTTCTACGTGTGTGTGTACGCGGCCGTCCGGCGAGATCAACTACCCAGCTCCATTAGCTGCGTTTCATTGACGGAAAGTCGAGAATAAGAAGATCGCTGGAGAATAGGGTACTGGACAAACGCACTTTTCGACCCAAACGTGGTCTTCTATAAACTGACTATTAACAAAAAAGTTAGCAAAACCGGTTTTCCTAAAAATCAGGTAAAAACTCGTTTTCTATAGACTTACTGCATGCATGTGAAGCAAGCTCTTTAGGGAAAATCGACAAGGAGATTCGTTCTTTCCCCTTTTTTTTTTAAAAGAATATAGCACCGGAAATACCTACATTATCTAACAATTTTTTTTTTAAAACGAGGCAAAAGATTTGCCATTTTCATTGATTAAGATGAAAAGAATTGATCGGTTAATTGGCGAAAAACCAGGCTAAAACCGATACAGCTCAACACACATGACATGGGCACCACCGGCCAACCTGGCCACCAACATGGGACACAAAGCTGCGAAGAAAGGCATTCGCCGAGGAGTCGCAAGCGTCATCGTCATCACGCCTCGAACGAGCGACTCCGACTTCACCATAGAGCTCCAACCTCGAAGCCAACCCGCAAACAACTGCATAGAAACCACGACGGCACATGCCACCGGAAGGCCACACGCGCAAGCAACCGAAAGCTCCGACTTTGACGACGAGCCTCACCAGGGAAATATGCAGGACTTGCGCCGACCGTGCCCTAAGAGCACCTCGGACACGCCGGGAAGAACCGACTACCGAAGTCCACGCCGCGACCCGAGCTCCTCTCGACGACATCATCGTTGCCAAACAGAAACCAGCGCCCCGCCTCAGCAACCCACGCGGCGAAGATGCCGCCATCCACCAGTCTCCCAGTCGTAGCCGGCTCCGAGACGATGCCCCCAAGGAGGAGAAAGACGCGAAGACACCTCCATCGCCCGATCCAGCGGATCTGAGGTTTCCCTCCGAAGCCCAAGCCGTGGGGAGGAGGAGCACACCTCCACGACGACGCTTCCAAGAAAGATCACGACACCCGCGGGCGCCGCCGTTGCCGGCTCCGAAGAAGGCCGGAGCAAACATTTCTTCCCGAGATGCGCCGACCACCTGCCACCACCAACCGCCGCCCACCCGCCACCACCTGCTGAGGCCGACCTCATTCTGGCCGCGGGATCCCACGATCCACCGTGACCAGACACGCACCACCTAACGTTTGACGTCTAAAGAGGCATCTATGTAGTAGAAAAATATGTACTTTCCATGCTATCCAATAACCAAATACTGATTACCGGCCAAGTCCAGAGGGCGGTACCACAACGACGGCAGTGACAAGGAGCTACCACAACTGCCAAAGAATTGACCAACGACGCCACACAAGCGTGTTTTTTTTTCGAGCGAGACACAAGCGTGCTTGTTGTACAGGGGAAAGTCGAAAAAGGAAAAAAAAACCAGCATGAGATGTTTATTCCTTCTCCATTGTCTTCCTCAACAGCAATACCAAAAAATTTGAGAATAAAACACATAGAGGAGGAACAAGGCTATATAAAATGGTATGAGTAAGTAAAGATGAGCGGATAAACTGAGAACGTGTTGTGCAGACGAGGGTCCACCACGACAGGAAAACGCTTCGGGCGACGGGGAAGGCGATCACGAGGCGATTGCTAGGCCGCCGCTAGGGTTAGGGTTTTCTTGTGCAGGGCTGAGCTTGGATCTCTGGTGACTGCTTGTGTGGCGACGGCGCTTCTCGGGTAGTAGATCGGCGAAGGCTTCTGGAGCTCCCGTGTGGAGGGTCCATGGCAGAGAAAGTTGGCAGAGGGGCGGCAACGCCGAGGCTGAAGGCCACTCCCAGGAAGGACGCGGCGTCGGCCTCGGCTGCAGCGGCGGCAGGGGGATCAACGAGTCGGGGGGCTTCGACCTCTTCGGCAGATGGCAAGACGACGGCAGAGGCAGCCACCCTCTCTGAGAGTTTTGGCGGACTGGTTCTGACGGACAAAGAGCGGCAAGGGTTTATCTTCTCGGAGCTAGGGCTTCAAGCTAAGACAGTAAAGTGGTCGGCGGTGGGGAAGGTATACTCACCGCGCCCCCTCAACAAGCATGCGCTGGAGAGAGCGATGCCACGGGCGTGGGGACTTCACAAGGAGGCTAAATTCAAGGACATCGGCAATAATATTTTTGAGGTGAGATTTGGCAGTGAAGGGGATTGGAGACATGCTTTGAACAACGGCCCATGGCAGTTTGATTTTCATATGCTTGTTTTGAAGGATTATGTGGGGGATGTTCTATAGAAAATATGACGGAAGCGTTCTACCCTCTCGAGAGAGGGCCGCGGGTATTTATTGATAACGATGGGGCTTATCCCATGAGCGCATACATAACTTGGAGTACAAGAGAGATTAGACAGAGATAAGAGTTTAAACTAGATACTAGTATATCTCTAACTAACTAACCCTATACCAGAAGTATATGCGCCGGCCCATAGGCCTTACATGAGATATTTCAACACACCCCCTTAATCACAACTTGATCAAGTTGAGATTACGTCTAAAATTCTCAAAGCTCCTTGTAGGCAACGCCTTGGTAAAACCATCTGCAATCTGATCTCCAGAATGAATAAATCGAACGTTCAACTCCTTGTTGGCAACACGTTCTCTGACAAAGTGAAAATCTATCTCAATATGTTTTGTTCTGGCATGAAACACTGGATTAGTAGAAAGATAAGTGGCACCAAGATTATCACACCATAAACAAGGAGTTTGCACTTGTATCACTCCAAGTTCCTTCAGCAAAGACTGAAGCCAGATAACTTCTGTAGTGGTATTAGCCAGTGCCTTATACTCAGCTTCAGTACTAGACCTGGAGACAGTGGCCTGTTTCTTTGCACACCATGATATCAAATTTGGACCAAGAAAGACTGCAAAGCCACTTGTGGACCGTCTATCATCAACACTGCCATCCCAGTCAGCATCAGTAAATGCACTGACAAGTGTGGATTTAGACTTGCTGAATAATAGTCCAACATTTACTGTATACTTCACATATCTCAAAATACGCTTAGCTGCAGTCCAGTGCAAGGTGGTAGGTGCATGCAGAAACTGACATACCTTATTTACGGCAAAAGATAAATCTGGTCTAGTAAGAGTTAAGTATTGAAGTGCACCAATCATACTTCTGTACCGAGTGCTATCTTCCTGACTTAGGATCTCTCCTTCATACAAGGACAGTTTCTCTGAACTGGATAATGGAGTTGGCGAAGGCTTGTAATCCTGCATTCCAACCCTTTCAAGAGATTATTAGCATATTTTTCCTGAGACAAGACAATACCATCTTTGTTCCTTTTTACTTCAATACCGAGAAAGAAGTTCAAATCTCCCAAATCTTTCAAGGCAAACTCAGAGCCAAGGTCCTTTAGGAGTGCTGTCACTGCTTCATCAGATGAGCTTGCAATGATAATATCGTCAACATAAATGAGCATGTACATTGTTATTTTGGACTTGTTGAAAATAAACAATGAAATATCAGACTTGGAAGGAACAAAACCAATAGCTTGCAACTTCATGCTCAAGCGATGATACCATGCTCTTGGAGCTTGTTTCAGACCATAAAGGGCCTTATCAAGTTTACACACATGGAAAGGTGCATTCTTGTTTTCAAACCCAGGTGGTTGTTTCATGTAAACCTCCTCTTCCAGAACACCATGCAAAAACGCGTTCTGCACGTCCAACTGCCGTAGGCTCCATCCCCTAGACACAGCAAGAGATAAAACCAATCTGATAGTAGCAGCTTTGACAACCGGACTAAAGGTATCCTCGTAATCTATTCCATACCTCTGTTTAAAACCTTTTGCCACTAGCCTGGCCTTGTATCTATCAACCGTGCCATCTGCTTTCCTTTTAATTTTATAAACCCACTTACAGTCTATCAAATTCTTACCTTGACTACGTGGAACCAAGTGCCACGTCTCATTTTTCCTCAAAGCCATATATTCTTCTTCCATGGTATTCTTCCATTTTGGATCTGTCAAGGCTTCATCAACCGAACGTGGCTCCCCTGTTGTACAGGTTAAACCAAATTTCAAAATATTTTTGTAATTTACAGGCTGAATTTTTCCTGTTTGAAGTCGCGTGCCGGTGCGTGTAGCGCCTCCTGGCCCGAGCGCAGAAGATCCCACACCCGATCGTGCAGGCCTGGGCGGTGGCGATCCCGATGAGGATCCTGCTTCTGGCGAACCAGAGGGAGATCCCCGACCGGACTGGACGGGCGAGGCAGCGACCGCGTCGCCGTCTGACGCAGCCTCGTCTGCACGCGCGTCGGGACCCACCTCAGGCGCGTGAGTGGGGGACAGCCGCGGACCCGCAGCACACGTGGCAGGTGGAGAGCGGCTCGCTTCAGCCCCGCATGAGCCGTTGCCGCCCATGCGTCCCGAGGCAGAATCATGCCGCGCTGGCGGCGGCATATCTGCATGGGATCGCTCGCCTGTGGATCCCGAGGCATGCACAGGCGCAGGCGAATCATCCTCGTGTCGCGTGCATTCGTCTTCTTCCAGAGCATGAAATATGGGCTGATATGCACTGTTTTCAGCGCCATTTTCTGCACGAAAAATTTATGTACTTTCTGCACCATCAATAGGATTAGTAGCATGAGAATTATTCATGTGATCAGTAGTATTGTTGCCCCCTTGATCTAAGCCGGAAAGATGAGCAGGAAGAAGGAGAATCTCTTTTTGCAAGAGAGCGCCGGCGTTTGGATGGAGATCTCTAAACGGAAAGACTGTCTCATCAAAAACGACATCACGGGAGATATACACCCGACCGGTGGAAACATCAAGGCACTTGACCCCTTTATGTTGGGGGCTATACCCAATGAACACACACCGTTTCGACCGGAAAGAAAGCTTTCTCGAGTTATATGACCGTAGGTTTGGCCAACACGCACACCCAAAAACACGGAGAGAAGCATAGTTTGGTGTACTGTGTAGGAGACGTTCGGTGGGTGTTTCAAAGTTGATAACTCGACTAGGTAGGATGTTTATAAGATGAGTGGCAGTGAGAAAAGCTTCATCCCAAAACTTGAGGGGCATAAATGCATTAGCAAGTAGAGACAAACCAATCTCAACGATATGTCTGTGCTTATGTTCTGCCGAGCCATTCTGTTGATGAGCATGAGGGCAAGAAACATGGTGAGAAATCCCTAATTTTTGGAAGAAAGGGTTCAATTTTTTCAGACTCAAGACCCGGTCGATTGAATCGAGATAATCTTACTATTGAATTTTCGTTCAACGAGTGCTTGGAAATTTTGGAAGACTTGAAACACATCAGATTTATTCTTGATAAGATAGATCCAAGTATACTTGCTATAGTCATCAATAAAGCTTACATAATACTTGTATCTGCCAAAGGAAAGAGGTGCTTGCCCCCATACATCAGAAAAAATGAGTTCTAATGGTTTGGAAGAAACACTAGTTGACACGAGGTAAGGAAGTTGATGACTTTTTCCTTTCTGACATGAATCACAAACTATTTCATTGCTAGGCTCACCAACAAACGGGAGCTTATTTTTCCTAAGCACACGATGAACAATAGTAAAAGAAGGACGCCCTAGACGATCATGCCACCTTGCCGAAGATAATGTGGTGACACCAAGACCTTGTTTATTGGAACTCCTAACATGCGGAATCAACGGGTAGAGCCCACCAACGCATCTACCTCTGTAGAGAATTCTCCTCGTTGTTTGGTCCTTAATCAAGAAGAAAAAAGGATGAAACTCAAGAAAAACATGATTGTCCAAAGCAATGCGATGAACAGAGAGGAGATTTGTTCTAGCATGAGGTGAATAAAGAATTTTTTAAGATGAATGGGTCGGCTAGAGGTATGTAATACTGACTGACCAACATGATCTATTCTCATACCTGTTCCGTTTGCACCATGGATCTGATCTTGCCCGCGATACTTGTCACGGACAGTTAGCTTCTCCAACTCTCCTGTGAGGTGGTCGGTCGCCCCACTGTCGACGTACCAATTCGTATCCACCCCGTACTGGGCAGCAGTAGTAACTTTTTCTTCCAGTGCATCATCATCGAACCTGTACCAGCAATCTTTGGCACTATGGCCAAGCTTACCACAGATCTGGCACTGGATGGGATCATTCCCCCTTGCGTTGTTGTTGCCAGGTGCAGGGCCACCGGGGCCTCCTGGACCTCCGGGACCGCCTGGTGCACCACCTGATCGGGCGCCCTTGTTGTTGTTGTAGAAAGGACGCCCGCCACCACCCTTCTTCTTCTTGTTGTAGCCACCATAGCCGCCACCGTACCCGCCACCGTTTGGCTTCTGCTGCTGCTTGTCGCGAGGAGGCGGCGGACCACCACGACATGCGGCGGTGTTAGCAGAGGACTTGAATCCTCCGCCACCGGCGCCGCCCGTGAAGAGCTCCACTCGCTGATCAAAGTTGCAGATCTGCGAGTAGAGGAGGTCGACGGTGACTGGCTCGGTGCGGGCGTCCAGGGCTGAGACCACAGAGTTGTAGTCGAGGTCCAGCCCCGCGACAATGAAGGAGACGAGTTCATCTTCCTCCAGTAGCTTCCTGACCGCAGCAAGTTCATCTGCGAAGCCTCGAATCCGGGAGAAGTACGCCGCAGCAGATTGGGTACCTTTTTGAGCATTGGCGAGGGAGATGCGAAGGTTATTGATGCGCGAACGAGACTATGATGCAAACATGTTACCGAGGCTTGTCCAGAGTGCGTGAGCAGTCCGGATGGAGGCGACGGAGACGAGCACATCTCTTGTCAGGTTGGTCAGGATGTGCCCGAGGACCTGCTGGTCCTGCCTGATCCATGCTCATACGCTGGGTTTTGGATCGTCTGATCCTTGCCATCCTTGTCCTTGACGACGGCGAGCTTCTCTGGCGCGGTGATGGAGCCGTCGAGGTAGCCATAGAGCCTTGCGCCGAGGAAGTGGGGGAGGATCTGTGCCCTCCACAGGAGATAGTTCTCCCTGGTCAGCTTCTCCGAGACCTGAGAACCATGGCCGGAACTAGCTGGGGTTGATGATGAAGACGCCATCGGTTTTTTGGTGTAGATGGGATTTGTTTCTAGGGTTCAGAACGTGTAGGAAGAGGATGCTCTGATTACCATATAGAAAATATGACGGAAGCGTTCTACCCTCTCGATAGAGGGCCGCGGGTATTTATTGATAACGATGGGGCTTATCCCATGAGCGCATAAATAACTTGGAGTACAAGAGAGATTAGACAGAGATAAGAGTTTAAACTAGATACTAGTATATCTCTAACTAACTAACCCTATACCAGAAGTATATGCGCCGGCCCATAGGCCTTACATGAGATATTTCAACATGTTCGTCCTTCGGAGATGGTCTTTGATACAGTTGAGATGTGGGTGAGAGTTCCGAATCTACCACTGGGTATGAGGACGAAATCCTTTGGTAAGGCCTTGGGGGATTGGTTGGGAGAAGTTGTCAAAGTGGATGTGGAGAAAGACGGTTTTCCTAAAGGGGAATATCTTCAAGTGCGGGCTAAGATTTCAATTTTTGAGCCTTTGATTCGTGGAGCTCGTCTAAGGACCTCACTAGAGGACTTGGAGGGGACGTGGTATGAATTTTCCTATGAAAAAAATTCGCACTTCTGTTTTGACTGTGGTAGACTTGTACACGGCAAGGGTGGGTGCGAGCCACCGGTGGACAACTCCAGCCAATGGGGGCCTTGGCTTAGAGCATCCACGGGGAAAAGCTCTTCATCTCTGAAGGAGCACTCGCAGATGCCTACCTCCAGCTCGTACAGTGGGGGTGTTGGGTAACGTAGTAATATCAAAAAATTTCCTACGCACACGCAAGATCATGGTGATGGCATAGCAACGAGAGGGGAGAGTGTTCGTCCACTTACCCTCGTAGACCGTAAGCGGAAGAGTTAGCACAACGCGGTTGATGTAGTCGTACGTCTTCACGATCCGACCGATCCAAGCACCGAACGTACAGAGCCTCCAAGTTCAGCACACGTTCAGCTCGATGACGATCTCCGGCCCTCCGATCTAGCAAAGGCTCCGAAGATGAGTTCCGTCAGCACGACGGCATGGTGACAATGATGATGTTCTACCGGCGCAGGGCTTCGCCTAAACTCCGCGACGATATGACCGAGGTGGAATATGGTGGAAGGGGGCACCGCACACGGCTAAGGAACGATCCGTAGATCAACTTGTGTGTCTATGGGGTGCCCCCCGCCCCCGTATATAAAGGAGCCAGGGGGGAGGAGGCCGCCGGCCTAAGGGGGCGCGCCAAGGGGGGAGTCCTCCTCCCACCAGGAGTAGGACTCCCCTTTTCCAAGTTGGAGTAGGAGAGAGAGGGAAAGAGGAGGAAGAGGAGAAGGAAAGGGGGGGGCGCCGCCCCCCTTCCCTTGTCCTATTCGGACTAGGAGGGGGAGGGGCGCGCGGCCCCCTCCTTGCTCCTTCCTCTTCTTCCTCTTGGCCCAGATAGGCCCATTAACCCCCCGGGGGGTTCCGGTAACCTCCCGGTACTCCGGTAAAATGCCGATTTCACCCGGAACCATTCCGATGTCCAAACATAGGCTTTCAATATATCAATATTTATGTCTCGACCATTCCGAGACTCCTCGTCATGTCCGTGATCACATCCGGGACTCCGAACAAACTTCGGTACATCAAAACTTATAAACTCATAATAAAACTGTCATCGAAACGTTAAGCGTGCGGACCCTACGGGTTCGAGAACTATGTAGACATGACCTAAAATCATTCTCGGTCAATAACCAATAGTGGGACCTGGATGCCCATATTGGTTCCTACATATTCTACGAAGATCTTTATCGGTCAAACCGCATAACAACATACTTTGTTCCCTTTGTCATCGGTATGTTACTTGCCCGAGATTTGATCGTCGGTATCCAATACCTAGTTCAATCTCGTTACCGGCAAGTCTCTTTACTCGTTCCGTAATACGTCATCTCATAACTAACTCATTAGTTACATGCTTGCAAGGCTTAGGTGATGAGTATTACCGAGAGGGCCCAGAGATACCTCTCCGACAATCGGAGTGACAAATCCTAATATCGAATTATGCCAACCCAACATGTACCTTCGGAAACACCTGTAGAGCACCTTTATAATCACCCAGTTACGTTGTGACGTTTGGTAGCACACAAAGTGTTCTTCCGGTAAACGGGAGTTGCACAATTCTCATAGTTGTAGGAACTTTGTATAAGTCATGAAGAAAGCAATAGCAGTACACTAAACGATCAAGTGCTAGGCTAACAGAATGGGTCATGTCAATCACATCATTCTCCTAATGATGTGATCCCATTAATCAAATGACAACACATGTCTATGGTCAGGAAACATAACCATATTTGATTAATGAGCTAGTCAAGTAGAGGCATACTACTGACTATGTGCTTGTCTATGTATTCACACATGTATCATGTTTCCGGTTAATACAATTTCTAGCATGAATAATAAACATTTATCATGATATGAGGAAATAAATAATAACTTTATTATTGCCTCTAGGGAATATTTCCTTCAGTCTCCCACTTGCACTAGAGTCAATAATCTAGATTACATAGTAATGATTCCAACACCCATGGAGTCTTGGTGCTGATCATGTTTTGCTCGTGAGATAGGCTTAGTCAACGGGTCTGCAACATTCAGATCCGTATGTATCTTGCAAATCTCTATGTCTCCCACTTGGACTTGGTCCCGAATGGAGTTGAAGCGTCTCTTGATGTGCTTGGTCCTCTTGTGAAATCTGGATTCCTTTGCCAAGGCAATTGCACCAGTATTGTCACAGAATATCTTCATTGGTCCCGATGCACTAGGTATGACACCTAGATCGGAAATGAACTCCTTCATCCAGACTCCTTCATTCACTGCTTCAGAAGCAGCTATGTACTCCGCTTCACATGTAGATCCCGCCACGACGCTTTGTTTAGAATTGCACCAACTTACAGCTCCACCGTTTAATAAAAACACGTATCCGGTTTGCGATTTAGAATCGTCCGGATCAGTGTCAAAGCTTGCATCGACGTAACCATTTACGACTAGCTCTTTGTCACCTCCATATACGAGAAACATATCCTTAGTCCTTTTCAGGTATTTCAGGATGTTCTTGACCGCTGTCGATGATCCACTCTGTATTACTTTGGTACCTTCCTGCCAAACTTATTGCTAAGCATACGTCGTGTCGGTACACAGCATTGTATACATGATAGAGCCTATGGCTGAAGCATAGGGAACATTTTTCATTTTCTCTCTATCTTCTGCTGTGGTCGGGCATTGAGTTCGACTCAACTTCACACCTTGTAGCACAGTGCAAAAATCCTTTCTTTGCTCGATCCATTTTGAACTTTTTCAAAATTTTGTCAAGGTATGTGCTTTGTGAAAGTCCTATTAAGCGTCTTGATCTATCTCTATAGATCTTGATGCCCAATATGTAAGCAGCTTCACCGAGGTCTTTCATTGAAAAACTTTTATTCAAGTATCCCTTTATGCTATCCAGAAATTCTATATCATTTCCAATTAATAATATGTCATCAACATATAAAACTAGAAATGCTACAGAGCTCCCACTCACTTTCTTGTAAATACAGGCTTCTCCAAAAGTCTGTATAAAACCATATGCTTTGATTACACTATCAAAGTGTTTATTCCAACTCCGAGATGCTTGCACCAGTCCATAAATGGAACGCTGGAGCTTGCAAACTTTGTCAGCATCTTTTGGATCTGTTAGAGTTGTGTCGAATATTATTGTACAAGTTAGGTTACAGTTGGACTTGGAGTCGTACGGTGTGTAGACAGGATACGGAGTCGTGTCCAAGTAGGACACTTGTATCCTAGGCCTCTCATATATAGCGGGGGTAGACACACGATGTAACCTATGCCAACATAATAGCACGGGCACGCGGGGGAGCCGGCGGCGTGTGCCGGCGCCCGGGCGGCGGGTGCGGTATTGTGACGGTGTCATGGGGAGGAGCGTCCGTAGTCATCATGCCCCAGGGATGTAGCCATATCGGTGAACCTCGTTAACAAATCTCGGTGTCGTGCTTGTGTGATTGCTTGGTTCTCGGTAGATTGATGGAGAGCCTCGGATTTATTCTAAGAAGTGGTATCATGAGCAAGGTTCGAAGAGGCTGTGGAAGTGGATTTAGAAGAGGAAGAACGTATCAACGGACTTGTGTGCAAAGGGATCGCAGCCGTGGGAGCGGAGTGTATCCAGGAGGCAGCGATGAAGTGTTCGCGATTGTTGTAGTTCTTCAATAAGCAATCGGGATTGGCAGCAGCTGGCATCGGTGAGTTGCATCAGCGGGCGGCTAGATCGGATCGATAGGCAGGCAGCAAAAGCATCAGGCGAGACGCGGCGATTGATCAGGTGCATCAATCGGGCGAGCATACATAAATCCCGGCGAGGTCGGATCGAGCTGGCGACGTATCGAGGTATCGATGGACTCGGTCTCGACAAGATCGATGCGGTGAAGGAACGTCGAGAAGTCGGCCTAGTCCGAGGCACGTACAGGCAGCAGAGTCTTGGCGAGAGGGATGGATCGAGGCTCGATCGGTTGGGCACCAGGCGTGGCCCGCAGGTGGTGCAGGAGGCCGTGTGAAAGTAGGAAAGCGGCTGCAGGGGCCCAGGGCCTAGGAGGCTGTTTGGCAGGCTGAGGCGTGCGCTAGCGATCGCGGATCGTGGTTACCAGGGGCTGGAGCATACAGAACCGAGGGAAGCCATGCAACGAGGATTTGTTGAGAAGAAAAAAAGGTTTGGAGCAAGTCCCGATGTGTAGACCTGTGTCCATGAGCATCACGGTGTGGATCAAAGTTATTTGTTCTTGTGTGCTAAACATACACGAAAGGCTACTAGGAAAAGGGAAAAGTTCTGAAGAAAAGGGTCCACGCATACACGTAGAAGCTGTGAGCAGACCAAGGCAAGAAAATTAATTTGTGCGGAGGACCACTATGGTCAACATTGCATGAGGTTTGTTTTTTCTGGTGTCAAGTTTGCTGGAAGTATTTGGAGCGTGTGCAGCAAGGACCGCAACACGCACATAAGGCTTGGAGGAGCCTAGAGTGCGACGTGGCAAAGATCATGCAAACGCAGGGCGTCAAAGCAAGGCACGAACATGTGCAGGCGGACACGACGCAGGGTGGAGCATGGTTGCAGTCGGATAAGTTCGGCTGGGTCGGACTGGACAGTCTGATGGATCGACGTAGATGTTGATCAAAGTAGAAGACGGTGGTGATTTCAGCGACGACGACATAGGAGCGTGATGCTGATGGTGGCCGACTTCTGGGGCGTGGAAACACGTGGTGCAGGCCTGAGGGCTTGTGCGGCTTCGACAGACTATGGCGCGGGGTTGATTCAAGACGGTGCACATGAGAGCTTGGAGTCGACAGGGCGCGGGAGGGTGGCACGTACAACCACCATGGAGTCATGTTGAAGGTGGAGTTGGAGTCTGATGGATGACTACACTCTGTGCTGATGGAGGGGCTACGGCGTAAGAATTCAGAGAGTCGAAGCCTATTTCAGCGGGATAGCGAGAGACACGTGGATCGGACTGGGTACCAATGGTCTGATGAAGACGTGATACTCGGCATCGGTCGGTGATGATCGGTGGTTCTCTGCAGTGGGGGTTGAGGCAGTGGGGGCTAGCTACAGGAGACTCGACCAGGACAGCAGAGGCTCGACGCGGTGATAGCGGCGAGGCGTGCGGTAAGCACGGGACACAGCGACAGGCCAAGGCACTGGTGGTCAGACATGTGGTCAGGAAAATTGTGCAGGGGGTGATGAAGCAGTGTTGACGAGTACCGGATTCAAGTTGGTGACTGGGTCTATCGGTGCTAGTTGATGGACAAGAGTTGACCGTGAAGAATCTGAGAAAGTGGCGGAAAGTCTAAAATTGTCAAAAGCTGAGAGAGTACATGGCCGCATATTCTGTGGTGTTCAGTGCACATGGCAAAGTGCGGATGACAAGTACAGAAGGAGGCGGAGTGCTATAGCTGTGGGACATGTCAGAGACTATCCGGGAAAAAGGATGAGACAACTGTGAATTTGACTCGGGGTGACACAGGTATGACGGTGAAATTCCTTCAAGTTTCGCACAAGCGATCAAGAAAGAGCGGTGACGTTGAGTTCGTGTAACTCTTATATGTGGCGCCCAATATGTGAATTGTTCATTTTCATGCGCATGGTCGGTGTGTGATGGCGTTGAACAGATTCTCCGGAAGTTGGAAGCACAAGGTAGAGTAATGAGGAACTTAATTTTGCTCGAGCGTTGATTGTGAAGAAGACGAGAAAGGACTACAGTTGCAGGTGGAGTCACATGGAGTCTGGGAGTAGCAGCGGTGCTCATGGCGTATCTCAAGTCCAATGTACATGGAGGTTCGACGCACGGACGAATTCAAGGTGATGGAGAATATTCGCCAAGGTGGAGTTTGTTAGAGTTGTGTCGAATATTATTGTACAAGTTAGGTTCTGATTGGACTTGGAGTCGTGACGGTGTGTAGACAGGACTGAGTCGTGTCCAAGTAGGACACTTGTATCCTAGGCCTCTCATATATAGCGGGGTAGACACACGATGTAACCTATGCCAACATAATAGCACAGACGCAGCGGGGGGAGCCGGCGCGCAGCCGGCGGTCGGGTGCGGTATTGTGACGGTGTCATGGGGAGGAGCGTCCGTAGTCATCATGCCCCAGGGATGTAGCCATATCGGTGAACCTCGTTAACAAATCTCGGTGTCGTGCTTGTGTGATTGCTTGGTTCTCGGTAGATTGATGGAGAGCCTCGGATTTATTCTAACAGGATCAACAAAACCTTCCGGCAGCATCATATACAACTCTTCTTCTAGAAATCTATTCAAGAATGCAGTCTTGACATCCATTTGCCAAATTTCATAATCATGAAATGCAGCAATAGCCAACATGATTCAGACAGACTTAAGCATCGCTACGGGTGAGAAAGTCTCATCATAGTCAACCCCTTGAACTTGTCGAAAACCTTTCGCAACAAGTCGAGCTTTATAGACAGTAACATTACCATCAGCGTCAGTCTTCTTCTTAAAGATCCATTTATTCTCAATGGCTTGCCGATCATCAGG
Organism: Aegilops speltoides; assembly: GCA_021437245.1. Lineage (NCBI taxonomy): Eukaryota > Viridiplantae > Streptophyta > Magnoliopsida > Poales > Poaceae > Aegilops > Aegilops speltoides. Next base: position 52,270,517 of record CM038146.1, read on the forward strand.
CAAGTCAACCAAAGTCCATACTTTGTTTTCATACATGGATCCCATCTCAGATTTCATGGCCTCTAGCCATTTTGTGGAATCTGGGCTCATCATCGCTTCCTCATAGTTCGTAGGTTCATCATGTTCAAGTAACATGACTTCCGAATAGGATTACCGTACCACTCAGTGCGGATCTTACTCGTAGACTCACGAGGTTCAGCAGAAACTTGATCTGAAGTTTCATGATCAATTTCATTAGCTTCCTCACTAATTGGTGTAGTCGTCACAGGAACCGGTTCTCGTGATGAACTACCTTCCAATAAGGGAGTAGATACAGTTATCTCATCAAGTTCTACTTTCCTCCCACTCACTTCTTTCGAGAGAAACTCCTTCTCTAGAAAGGATCCATTCTTAGCAACGAATCTCTTGCCTTCGGATCTATGATAGAAGGTGTACCCAATAGTCTCTTTTGGGTATCCTATGAAGACACATTTCTCCGATTTGGGTTCGAGCTTATCTGGTTGAAGTTTCTTCACATAAGCATCGCAGCCCCAAACTTTAAGAAACGACAACTTTGGTTTCTTGCCAAACCACAGTTCATAAGGCGTCGTCTCAACGGATTTAGATGGTGCCCTATTTAACGTGAATGCGGCCGTCTCTAAAGCATAACCCCAAAACGATAGCGGTAAATCGGTAAGAGACATCATAGATCGCACCATATCAAGTAAAGTACGATTACGACGTTTGGACACACCATTTCGTTGTGGTGTTCCGGGTGGTGTGAGTTGCGAAACTATTCCGCATTGTTTCAAATGTAAACCAAACTCGTAACTCAAATATTCTCCTCCACAATCAGATCGTAGAAACTTTATTTTCTTGTTACGATGATTTTCCACTTCACTCTGAAATTCTTTGAACTTTTCAAATGTTTCAGACTTGTGCTTCATTAAGTAGATATACCCATATCTGCTCAAATCATCTGTGAAGGTGAGAAAATAACGATATCCGCCACGAGCCTCAACATTCATCGGACCACATACATCTGTATGTATGATTTCCAACAAATTTGTTGCTCTCTCCATAGTTCCGGAGAACGGTGTTTTAGTCATTTTGCCCATGAGGCACGGTTCGCAAGTACCAAGTGATTCATAATCAAGTGATTCCAGAAGTCCATCAGTATGGAGTTTCTTCATGCGTTTTACACCGATATGACCTAAACGGCAGTGCCACAAATAAGTTGCACTATCATTATCAACTCTACATCTTTTGGCTTCAACATTATGAATATGTGTATCACTACTATTGAGATTCAATAAAAATAGACCACTCTTCAAGGGTGCATGACCATAAAAGATATTACTCATATAAATAGAACAACCATTATTCTCTGATTTAAATGAATAACCGTCTCGCATCAAACAAGATCCAGATATGATGTTCATGCTTAACGCTGGCACCAAATAACAATTATTCAGGTCTAAAACTAATCCCGAAGGTAGATGTAGAGGTAGCGTGCCGACCGCGATCACATCGACTTTGGAACCGTTTCCCACGCGCATCGTCACCTCGCCCTGGCGGTGCTCGCTTATTCCATAGTCCCTGCTTTGAGTTGCAAATATTAGCAACATAACCAGTATCAAATACCGGTGCTACTACGAGCTCTAGTTAGGTACACATCAATAACATGTATATCACATATACCTTTGCTCACTTTGCCATCCTTCTTATCCGCCAAATACTTGGGGCAGTTCCGCTCCAAATGTCCGATCGCTTGCGGAGAAGCACTCGATTTCAGGCTTAGGTCCAGACTTGGGTTTCTTCTCTTGAGCAGCAACTTGTTTGCCGTTCTTCTTGAAGTTCCCTTTCTTCTTCCCTTTGCCCTTCTTGAAACTAGTGGTCTTGTTGACCATCAACACTTGATGCTCCTTCTTGATTTCTACCTCCATGCTTTCAAAGATCGCGAAGAGCTCGGGAATAGTCTTGTTCATCCCTTGCATATTATAGTTCATCGAGGAAGCTCTTGTAGCTTGGTGGCGTGATTGGAGAATTCATCAATGACACTATCATCGTGAAGATTAACTCCCGTTGAATCAAGTGATTGTTATACCCAGACATTACGAGTATGTGTTCACCGACAGAACTACTCTCCTCCATCTTGCAGTCAGTAGAACTTATTGGAGACTTCATATCTCTCAATCCGGGCATTTGCTTGAAATATTAACTTCAACTCTGGAACATCTCATATGCTCCATGACGCTCAAAACGTCGTTGAAGACCCGGTTCCAAGCCGTAAAGCATGGCACACTGAACTATAGAGTGGTCATCAGCTTTGCTCGCCAAACGTTCTTAACATCGTCGCCAGCATCAGAAGAGGCTGGCACCCAGCGGTGCTTCCAGACATAACTCTTACGTGCGTAAATGAGGATAATCCTCGAGTTACGGACCCAGTCCGTGTAATTGCTACCATCATCTTTCAACTTTGCTTTCTCAAGGAACGCATTAAAATTCAACGGAACAACAGCACGAGCCATCTATCTACAAACAAACATAGACAAGCAAGATACTATCAGGTACTAAGTTCATGATAAATTTAAGTTCAATTAATCATATTACTTAAGAACTCCCACTTAGACAGACATCTCTCTAGTCATCTAAGTGATCACGTGATCCATATCAACTAAACTATAATCGATCATCACGTGAGATGGAGTAGTTTTCAATGGTGAACATCACTATGTTGATCATATCTACTATATGATTCACGCTCGACCTTTCGGTCTCCGTGTTCCGAGGCCATATCTCGCATATGCTAGGCTCGTCAAGTTTAACTCTGAGTATTCTGCGTGTGCAAAACTGGCTTGCACCCGTTGTAGATGGACGAGAGCTTATCACACCCGATCATCACGTGGTGTCTCAACACGATTTAACTTTGGCAACGGTGCATACTCCAGGAGAACACTACTTGATAATTTTAGTGAGAGATCATCTTAAAATGCTACTGTCAATCAAAGCAAGATAAGATGCATAAAGGATAAACATCACATGCAATCAATATAAGTGATATGATATGGCCATCATCATCTTGTGCTTGTGATCTCCATCTTTGAAGCACCGTCATGATCACCATCGTCACCGGCGCGACACCTTGATCTCCATCGTAGCATCGTTGTCGTTACGCCATCTATTGCTTCTACGACTAGCGCTACCGCTTAGTGATAAAGTAAAGCAATTACAGGGCGTTTGCATTTCATACAATAAAGCGACAACCATATGGCTCTCGCCATTGCCGATAACTTCGGTTACAAAACATGATCATCTCATACAATAAAATATAGCATCACGTCTTGACCATATCACATCACAACATGCCCTACAAAAACAAGTTAGACGTCCTCTACTTTGTTGTTGCAAATTTTACGTGGCTGCTACGGGCTTAGCAAGAACCGTTCTTACCTACGTATCATAAACCACAACGATAGTTTGTCAAATAGACTCCGTTTTAACCTTCGCAAGGACCGGGCGTAGCCACACTCGGTTCAACTAAAGTGAGAGAGACAGACACCCGCCAGCCACCTTTAAGCACGAGTGCTCGTAACGGTGAAACCAGTCTCGCGTAAGCGTACGAGTAATGTCGGTCCGGGCCGCTTCATCTCACAATACCGCTGAACCAAAGTATGACATGCTGGTAGGCAGTATGACTTATATCGTCCACAACTCACTTGTGTTCTACTCGTGCATATAACATCAACACATAAAACCTAGGCTCGGATGCCACTGTTGGGTAACGTAGTAATTTCAAAAAATTTCCTACGCACACGCAAGATCATGGTGATGGCATAGCAACGAGAGGGGAGAGTGTTCGTCCATGTACCCTCGTAGACCGTAAGCGGAAGCATTAGCACAACGCGGTTGATGTAGTCATACGCCTTCACGATCCGACCGATCCAAGCACCGAACGCACGGAGCCTCCGAGTTCAGCACACGCTCAGCTCGATGACGATCTCGCCCTCCGATCCCGCAAAGGCTCCGAGATGAGTTCCACAAGACGACGGCGTGGACGATGATGATGTTCTACGGCGCAGGCTTCGCCTAAACTCCGCGACGATATGACTGAGGTGGAATATGGTGGAAGGGGCACCACACACGGCTAAGGAACGATCCGTAGATCAACTTGTGTGCCTATGGGTGCCCCCGCCCAGATATAAAGTAGCTGGGGGAGGAGGCCGCCACCTAAGGGGCGCCCAGGGGAGTCCTACTCCCACCGGGAGTAGGACTCCCCTTTTCCAAGTTGGAGTAGGAGAGAGAGGGAAAGAGGAGGAAGAGGAGAAGGAAAGGGGGGGCGCCGCCCCCCTTCCCTTGTCCTATTCGGACTAGGAGGGGGAGGGGCGCGTGGCCCCCTCCTTGCTCCTTCCTCTTCTTCCTCTTGGCCCATGTAGGCCCATTAACCCCCCGGGGGGTTCCGGTAACCTCCCGGTACTCCGGTAAAATGCCGATTTCACCCGGAACCATTCCGATGTCCAAACATAGGCTTCCAATATATCAATCTTTATGTCTCGACCATTCCGAGACTCCTCGTTATGTCCGTGATCACATCCGGGACTCCGAACAAACTTCGGTACATCAAAACTTATAAACTCATAATAAAACTGTCATCGAAATGTTAAGCGTGTGGACCCTACGGGTTCAAGAACTATGTAGACATGACCTAAAATCATTCTCGGTCAATAACCAATAGTGGGACCTGGATGCCCATATTGGTTCCTACATATTCTACGAAGATCTTTATCGGTCAAACCGCATAACAACATACTTTGTTCCCTTTGTCATCGGTATGTTACTTGCCCGAGATTTGATCGCCGGTATCCAATACCTAGTTCAATCTCGCATCGGCAAGTCTCTTTACTCGCTTCAGAATACGTCATCTCATAACTAACTCATTAGTTACATGCTTGCAAGGCTTAGGTGATGAGTATTACAGAGAGGCCCCAGAGATACCTCTCCGACAATCGGAGTGACAATCGTAATCTCAATTATGCCAACCCAACATGTACCTTCGAAACACCAGAGAGCACCTTTATAATCACCCAGTTACGTTGTGACGTTTGGTGGCACACAAAGTGTTCTTCCGGTAAACGGGAGTTGCACAATTCTCATAGTTGTAGGAACTTTGTATAAGTCATGAAGAAAGCCATAGCAGTACACTCAACGATCAAGTGCTAGGCTAACAGAATGGGTCATGTCAATCACATCATTCTCCTAATGATGTGATCCCATCTATTTATATATAAAAAGTGCTTTATGGGGTAACCAGAAAAAAGAGAATTATCCTAGAAAATCTCATAATAATTAGAAACATCTAGCCATCAATTTTAACCCATCGGGCAAGCACAACCAATGGATTAAAAAATCAAAAATATTACCCACCAATGCCCTTGATAAGTTATCTTGGCCACGTCAAAGAAAAAATCAGCTCCACCTATGCGCAGGTATCTTACCTAGGAGGAGAAATAGCATGCTCACGTCCTCCCATCAAGGAATAGCCATCAATTTTAACCCATCGGGCAAGCACAACCAATGGATTAAAAGATCAAAAATATTACCCACCAATGCCCTTGATAAGTTATCTTGGCCACGTCAAAGAAAAAATCAGCTCCACCTATGCGCAGGTATCTTACATAGAAGGAGAAATAGCATGCTCACGTCCTCCCATCAAGGAAAAGAAAAAAAGCAAGCCCTAGACTTCTCATCCTAAAAGCAGAGGAAAACGCCTAAAAAAGTTGCCGCCGCCGCGATTCGCTTAATCGTCAAGTGGAAGATGCATGGTTCGGTGCCGGCCGTGATACATCGTTGATGGATCCAATTACGTACGTCTAGCTTCCTCGAGCCCTAATTAATTCGCTGGCCGTGAAAGAGTCAGATTGGAGCGTTGGGCCTGCCCTAATCTTAGCAAGCAGCAGATCGACATGCAGATGGTTTGAACACATGCAAATAACGAAGTACTAGCTGGCTGCAGTTCCATTCATAAGCGCCTCCATAGGTATGCATTTACGTGCCGTGCTAGCTAGATCCCGTGCCTCCCGCTCCTGATGCATGCAAAGGTAAGGAGCATCAGTAGAAAGGAGTATATAGTACTAAGAAAGTTGGATTACTTTGTATACATCTATACTTGGATAGGGCGTAATACTCACATGATTAGTTTACTTCTTTTTACATTAAGACGCAGTGGCCGGAAAATCAATATATTTATTAGAAGCAAGGCTTCATAGTATATTTTGTAAGGGGTGTATTGCTGATGTATGTTGCCCACACACGTATCTTTAATTTAGTAATGAGTAGGAGAAAATTTGTTCTACAAAATATAATTACAAATGCAAACTTAATTAAGCCTTCACGCACATACTAAGCCTTTTGCCGAACACACACACATACACACACGCGCGATTATTTTAATCTATTTCATATGCTGATACGTATATGTGCTCCCAATGGGCTGAATCCCGACTTCAGTTTTAACGAAAAATATTTAGAAACTTGATCATTAATAGCATAAAAAACGCATCTACTCTCTTTGTTGTATGTTAACAGAATCATCAGAAAAAACAGTTTATTAAAATTTAAGATATGTGGCTAGAATAGCACAGGTTCTTATTAGAACAATGCACATGAGCCTGGAGAATTTCTAGCCGAGCTCTTCAATAGCATCGCCTTCATGCTCCTATGAAACACGAGGTTGGTTCACGTAACATAATCTGTTAGACCTCGGTGTCCTGATAATTCAATAATTGCATATGTATGATTCATTTTAGATCACATGATGTTTTGATCTACATATAGTCAATTACTTGGCGATGATAATGTGTACTGTAGAGCCATAGAAGAACTCCAACGTTACGGGGTATGTAAGTAGAAATGTATATAATCACATAAAATTGTTTATTTGAGAAATTTCAATACTTATTTAAGTTTTTATTTTTGCCACAACACGAACAGATACATCCGACCAAAATGGTTAATTTTTCTTAGTGCAATATTCGTTTGCTATGTAGTTTATCCTAGATCATATACCGATTATATATTTAATAGAAGGCATTGACGTGTGCCCAAGTAAATTTGTATTGATTTGAGGCGATACTGAGTAAAGTCAGGAAATCATTTCAATTTTTTTTCTTTTTGTACGCTATAGGGAAATCAACTCTCCTTTCTACTGATGCTCATTTAGGTAGATTTTCTTTTTCTTTGTTTTTACTTCAAGGATCCATAAATAAATTCATTATGTATAAAGATATGGATCTATTAGGATGAAAATGAATAGCTTCATGTATTAGCGAGATGTGTGTCCTTTCTGTTTAATCAACTATCTAGAATGCAGCTATAACCAAAATATAAGACTTTTTTTCATACTTCCTTTGTATCAAAAAGGGTCTTACTTAGGAAGTAATTGGATGTTGTATGATTGACCACCAACCTTAGTTGTACTAGCGTCAAACTAAACATCAATTTATATAAAAAATGCTTTACGAGCTACCAGAAAAAACATAAATACCCTAGAAAATCCCAGAATAATTAGAAACATTGGTCCGTTAATCTGATAACACTGGAAAAAACTTTCAATATTAGCCAACGGATGTTCATAAACAATTCCCTGCGATCTTTTTTAAGAAAATACACCTCCCCACATTAAAAAAGAGTACACAAACCAGAGTCCATACACCTCCTCACGTTAAAAGGAGTCCACACGCCTTCTATGAAAAAAAAGAGTCCACAAACCTCACGTGACCCAATCCAGGCTAAAACAAATTAACCAAAGAAAATGCCCACAAATCGGATCTAACAAAAAACAGCCTAGCACCTAGGGTAAAAAGTAAAAACAACACGCCCGCATAACCCCTCTATCATCTCCATGGCGGCGGCCAATTCGGGCGATGGAGTCACTGGCGAGATGGATGAAGCCTCTCCATGGGCAGATCATATGTCCAAAACTTCAACCCATATGTAGCTACTCTCCCCTGATGCCTCCTCCCGGTTGTTGACGTCTTGTGTGCTACCCTTAGTAAGATGAAAAAGAATCTACATATGCAATGTATCTCCGATCACTCAAAGGTATGATCCGGCTCCCATGTTGTTTCTCATTGGTTACTTTTAATTCTACTATTTGCTCTCAAGCTGGATGATGGATTGCCCAGCCCTATGCTTTTCCTGCCATGGATCAGACAGTACATACAAGAGGACTGGAGCGCACGTACGGAAGCAGGTTGATTAATTCCTAATGTTAGCTTGGATGCACACGTACTGACGTACATGAGGACTTGATGGAATCTTGCCGGATGGAAAACGCTTCCAAGAAACACATGCACATGACTGGATTTGATTGCAAAAGAATCCTGTAGTGATTTGCACTAACATAGGCTACCTAAATACAATCCTAATCGGTGATTATTTTAATGTCACGGCATGACAGGACACCACATATCGTGGTTAACTCCAACATGCTCCATCTCACGTTGTTCATGTAGGTGTAGTTGGGATGTGTTCTCTTTTTTTACAGATTTGTTGGGATATGTTCTAGCTCTCTTCTTACTTTGTAGTTTGCATATGATTTTTCAAAGCATATTCCCTCAATATTAAATTTAAGATTTGTGATTTGGAAGTAGAATATACCAATTAGGATTAACTATATTGGTAGATGTATTTCTTTGAAATAAAACAGTATATCAGTACAAGAATTTTATGATGTGATGGTTCATGTACAGGCTGACCCATTGTTTAGGTGACTTCAGCCTTACAGATTTGAGTTAGGAAAAGGAAAGGGTCCACAGGAAATGACTGCCCTGTTGAATTCGGGAGCATCATGAGTGATTAATCAAAATTTAATAGGGATGTCCATAAGAAATATGTTACTTGCTAATCCCTCCACAATCGCTTCTCATCTTCCCGATGCCACCACAATCACACGTAAACACTAATGACGAGGCCATATATGTTCCACACAAAAGTAGACAAACAACTGTTTAAACAAGCACTTATGCCGCATATATGTTCCGCACATATACCTAAGCCCTGACTCCTATGCACGACAATAGTGTTTACTTGAGACCAAATTAATTATTTTATCATTAATCCATGACTACTTCTGTTGCAATCTTACTATTCATTGATTTTATAATATACAAAATTGCTAAGTGCCTTATTTGTCATAATGTCACATTGTTCTCCTTAATTCAGAATTTTTCAGGGATGTAATTTAATAGGTGTACGCTTATCCCCGGTGTGAGGTTGACACACTTGGGTACAAGATCAATGCCGTAGAACACACTCACCTGATCAGTGCATTCAGCAAGATACACCTATAGGTCCAATACGTTAGACTACAGAAGGAAGCGCCAAGGTATCACAAGACAATGGATATGATAATGAAGCAAGACCATGGATCAGCCGAATCAGCTGCGAAGCAAGCAGCAACATGGTGGAGAAATCCGGCGAAGCACTTCAACAGACTCACCATCATACCGTCAACATAACGCAAACCCACAATTTCTTACCGATTGGTATGTATGTTTCTACCATTAGATCAAAATCGTGATCTTGGAGATCTACTGTAAAAGAATGTTTTGTTCTGTTACGATACTACATAATGAAAGGGTAGGAGAATTATGTTCTGGTAAACTTAGGATTTTGTTATAATTAGTTACACGTAGGACATTAATGTAAGGTAAACATACATAGGAAAAGGTGCATTTTAGCTACAGAAATCTTTCCTAATGAAAATATCTTCTATTTACAAACAAGGCGATTAGCCAAAGTACAAACGCTGACTATGGAAAGAAGTCAACTATTTGTTCTGTATACTCCATAGCCCTTATAAGTACAAGATACATGTTCTTATTTTATTCAAGAGTTTATTTTAATTGGCTATCCAAATAGATTTTAGAGATTATAAATATCGTTAACACAGATATATGAACATTAAGATATGATGGATCCTTCAAATATCATGCCCGCCCAAGTAAGATGATTTGGAAAGCTAGAGAATGCTACTCCATCCGTCCCAAAATAAGTGTCTTCACATTAGTACAACTTTGTACTAAAGTTAGTACAAAGTTGAGACACTTATTTTGGGACGGAGGGAGTACATAATAAAAGGCGGCGAGGGTCTACCAAGTTCCTATTTGTCGACTCCCTCAACAGAATTGTTTATCCATTGCTTTGTGATGTACTCCCTCCGTTCCTAAATATAGGTCTTTGTAGAGATTTCACTAGGTGGACTACATACAAAGCAAAATAAATGAATCTATACTTAAAATGCGTCTATATACATCCGTATGTGGTTTATAGTGAAATCTCTACAAAGACATATATTTAGGAACGGAGGGAGTAATACTTATAATGTAAGAAGTTCATAGCACTAAACACATCACATATGTAAGACAAAACTATTTTCGCAAAAGTAATATTTCTAAGTGTCATCACATTTGGTCCCAATTTTTCTTTACACAAATGAAGTCTCATTATTGAACCTCCTAAAGTTCTAGCCCGCGCATCGAGCGGGCCACTTTGCTAGTTAATCAAATGACAACACATGTCTATGGTCAGCAAACATAACCATCTTTGATTAATGAGCTAGTCAAGTAGAGGCATACTAATGACTATGTGTTTGTCTATGTATTCACACATGTATCATGTTTCCGGTTAATACAATTCTAGCATGAATAATAAACTTTTATCATGATATGAGGAAATAAATAATAACTTTATTATTGCCTCTAGGGCATTCTTCCTTCAGGGGGTGGCTCAAGATCGGAGGATAGGGAGAGATCCCAGTTCAGTCATGCTCCTGCCAGAGAGCAACCAGTTAAAAGGAATTTAAACAGAGATTTTTCATATACGGCTAACTCACGCACTGGCGGGGGGTCAAGGAATGTTCAGAGAGAGGTGAATAGCCCAGCGAAGGACACAGCTAAGGCGAGAGACGGACAGGGTAGCGATCTCAGAGAGAAGCTTGAGCAAAAAAGAGAGCAAAATCTTCGGGCTAAGCTAACTCAACGACCAGCTGCGGAAAAAAGCGGATCTCCACGTCGGGCACAACCACATGCTGCCCCACTTCCCGAGGCAAGGATCCATGCTAGTACTATGGAGGGAGGAAGGCGCCATGTAGGCACGTATCACGAGGACCGGCGCCATGTAGATCGTGGGGTGGAGGACATGCGTTGGGCTACGTCGACCCATGGCGTTCGTTCTGACCGCAATGGTCGATGGGATTACTATGGTGGTTATGCTTCTGGTCCGGTTGAGAGGACCAAGGGCAGGTTTGTACGAAGGCCGCGGGCTCAGGGCGACATAAAAACATGAATCTCATCAGGTGTATAGAGAGAAGGAGTCAGGAAAAAAGAGACCACCCAAGCAAATATGGAAAGCAAAGGGAGACCCGGACATGCAAGTGTACCATGATACGTTCATTCACGATACGAGGCAAAAAACATCCTCCGTGTTTGACCGCATCAAAGAGCCCAATGCACCAGCAGACCCCGCAAGTCGGGGCCGCCGGGACCAATGAATTGCTTGGCCTGGAACTGCCGAGGACTGGGGTTGGAATCGACAGTTGGCGAACTACGGGACCTCATACGGTCATACAACCCAGCGGTGGTTTTTTTATCGGAGACTAAGAAAAAAGCAAGGGCGATGGAGAGACTAAAATGGAAGCTTGGGTTTTGAAGTGGTGTTGCAGTGGATTGCAATGGGAGAAGTGGAGGTCTAGCACTATGGTGGAGAGAACACTTACAGGTCACTGTTAGGCCATGGTGCCAGTATTTTATTGATGCAGAGATCAGTTCAGAGGGGCATAGCTGGAGGTTCGCTGGAATCTACGGGGAGCCAAGAACGGAGCTGAGGAAGAAAACATGGGATGCCATCCGCTACCTTAGATCACAGGACGAGCTACCATGGTTGTGTGTTGGGGACTACACTAAAATTTTGGTCAGGTCTGAACAGATTGGTGGCAACCCAAGGAGCTTTATACAGAAGCAAGCTTTCAGCGATTGTTTAACCGACTGCGGTTTGGCGGATCTGGGAGCCGCGGGCTACCAATACACTTGGGATAATAAATAAATTGACAATGACAACATCCAAGTGAGGCTGGACAGGGCGACTTGCACTACTGACTTTATGGGGCTGTTTCCGGGTACGTGTGTGGAAAATATTGTTACTGAAGAATCGGACCACATGGCCGCGCTGGTGCGTGTGCGCGACATGGGATTGGATAGACCGAGAGGGGACCGCCCCTTTCGGTTTGAAGAAATGTGGCTGCGGCACAAGGACTATGAGGGGATGTTCGCTAGGACTTGGGGGCGAGTGCAGGGGCCAAATATGACACCGGGAGCAGTATGTGACAGGTTACAAGATATTAAAAAAGCCCTACAAGGTTGGGGCCGGACTGTCTTTGGTTCAGTTAGGAGGCAGATTAAACGGCTTAAGGAGCAGCTCTTGGATGCTAAAGAGAGGGCGTTGGTCACTGGACTAACGACCGAAGTTAGAGATATTGAGAGTCAACTCAATGAAGTCTATGAAAGGGAAGAAATTATGCAAAAGCAGCGATCTCGTGTGGATTGGCTTAAAGCAGGGGACTGGAACACTCAATATTTTCATAACCGGGCCTCTCATTGGAAGAACACGGTTAAAGCGTACCTAAGGGAGAATGGAAGAAGATGCACGGACGATGACGACATGAGAGAGTTGGCGGCCTCCTTCTACGAGAGGTTGTTCAGGTCGGAAGGTTTGACCCATGCAGAAAGACTGCTCACGCATTTTGCCCCTGTTATTTCTGAGGAGATGAATAACAAGTTAACAACCCCTATATCGGATGAGGAAATTCAACGGGCTCTATTTCAGATGGGACCAACAAAGGCACCCGGGCCGGACGGCTTGCCAGCTCTCTTTTATCAGCGACACTGGTCACTGTTAAAAGCGGACGTGTGTGCGGCGGTTAGGGGTTTCTTTCGGGTGAAGCTACTCCTGACTCTTTTAATGACACGGTGATTGTGATGATCCCCAAAGTGAGCTCTCCGGAACTTCTTTCTCAGTTTAGGCCAATCAGTTTGTGTAACGTGTTATATAAGGCCAACTCCACCGCGCGACCCCAAACGGACGTCCGTTTTGTCCGGATTCTGTTCGTTTGGGTAGGGCAATGGGGTCGTGTCCGGGCCTGTCCTGCGATGCGGTGGCCGTGCGCACAGCGTGCGGCCGCATCCGTTTGCCCCATCCCGTCCGCCAGGGCCTAAAATGCCCATATTTTCATATGAAAACAAGTTTGCACGTCCAAATATTAATTGTTTGAAAATTAAAATAGTTTTACAACCCAATCGAAATTGTCTCTAATAAAGATAGTTTTACAACCAAATCGAAATTGTCTTGAATGAACATAAAACGAACCAGTACATCAATCGGTTGCCAATATGCTCCCACACGTGCTCAACCAAGTCATTTTGAAGAGCCTTATGAGTGTGCCAATCACGCAGCTCAAGATGAAACTGGACAAACTGATCAAACGTGGCCGGTTCTTGGTGCAGGGGCTCAACATTATCACCTTGAAAATCAAATCCTTGGTCGAAGATACTGTCATCACGCTCGTCCTCGACGATCATGTTGTGCATGATCACACAAGCAATCATCACCTTCCAAAGCTTCCTTTCATCCCATGACAGTGCAGGGTATCGAACGATGCCCCATCAGTATTGAAGCACACCGAAAGCACGTTCCACATCCTTTCTAGCACTGTCTTGCATTTGGGCAAATATCTTTCTCTTCTCACCTTGGGGCTTCGAGATTGTCTTCACAAAAGTTGACCACTGAGGATATATACCATCAGCTAGATAGTATCCTTTGTTGTACTGGTGGCCGTTGATCTCAAAGTTGACAAGTGGGGAGCGGCCTTCTGCAAGCCTCGCGAAGACTGGAGAACGTTGCAGCACGTTGATATCATTGTGAGAACCTGCCATGCCGAAGAAAGAATGCCATATCCAAAGATCCTGCGATGCCACCGCTTCTAATATGACAATGCACTCGCTAACATGCCCCTTGTACTGGCCCTGCCAAGCAAATGGATAGTTCTTTCACTCCCAGTGCATACAATCTATGCTGCCAAGCATGCCTGGAAAGCCGCTAGCTGCGTTGGTCGCCAACAATCTCTCTGTATCAACGGAGTTGGGTGCCTCAAGTACTCTGGGCCAAAACACCTCGATCACAGCCTGACAGAACTTGTACATACGCACGTACTCATCCACCAGATCGCCTGGAATTCCATACGCAAGCATGCGGACGGCCGCGGTGCATTTCAGGTAGGAGGAGACCCAAGCTTGCCAAGGGCATCCATCTTGCACTCGAAGTATGGGTCATGAGCAACCACTCCCTCTCGGATACGATTGAACACATGCCTTGCCATTCGAAAACGGCAACGGAATTTATCAGGCTTGAAGAGAGGTTTGTTGGAAAAGTAATCGGCATAGAGCAGGGCGTGGCCTCTCTCCTTGTTGCGGTTCAGGTTGGGAGCACGGCCAGGGACTGATCCCCTGTACCGAGGAAGCTGTTGTTGAATGTGGTCGTGAACGACCAGTGCAACCACCACAAGATCTTCATCATCCGATGACGAATCGTCCAATGAACAAAGGAAGTGGTGGAAGAAAAACTCGTCTCCACTTTCCATACCTTTGTGGGCAAAATGTCGAACACCTTGCGTTCGTGGTGGTGAAGAAGCCGCGATGATCACCTCGACGTAGCAGGGGTGGTTGCCGGCCGGCTACTGGCCGCTCTAGAGCCGTCGAAAGCTGCCACGGCCGCCGTGGTACGTCGCTGGCGGTCGTGTCTTCTCTGCCACCGGCAAAGATGACGACGGCCAAACCTCCTCCAATCGACGGCCAAAACTACGGCGAAAGCACGGGCGTGGTGGTGGCCATGTCTACACGTGGTTTGGTATGGACGGCCAGGGGCTGCACGGTGAGGAGGCGGCGCCGGCGGCGGGGCGGGGCGGGAGAGAGAGGGTCTAAGCATTGGGAGGGAGGGACTGCTAGTGTCCCCGACAGGTGGGCCACGAGGGGGACAAGGGCGTGTGTCGTGGCCGTCCGTGCGCGTCCGTTTCACCCCAAATTGAGCGCAACTTTGGGTCGAGGATGGGTCGTAACGGACGGATTCCGGACATTTGTCCGTTTGAGGCCGCGCGTTGGACCGTGCTATTCGTCCGTTTTACCCCAAATGGACGCACCCGGACAAGATGGGGTCGCGCGGTAGAGTTGGCCTAAGATTCCCACCAAGGTTCTTGCTAATAGACTCAAGATGATTCTTCCGGTGTTGATCTCTGAAGAACAAAGTGCATTCGTTCCAGGGAGACTTATGACAGATAATGTTTTGGTGGCATATGAATGCACCCACGCGATTAGAAAGAGGAGGAGGAAGACGCCACTCTGTGCGGTGAAGCTGGATATGACGAAGGCGTATGTGAAGGAAATATGCCCTAGAGGCAATAATAAAGTTATTATTTATTTCCTCATATCATGATAAATGTTTATTATTCATGCTAGAATTGCATTAACCGGAAACGTGATACATGTGTGAATACATAGACAAACATAACGTCACTAGTATGCCTCTACTTGACTAGCTCATTAATCAAAGATGGTTATGTTTCCTAACCATAGACATGTGTAGTCATTTGATTAACAAGATCACATCATTAGGAGAATGATGTGATTGACATGACCCATTCCGTTAGCCTAGCACTTGATCATTTAGTATGTTGCTATTGCTTTCTTCATGACTTATACATGTTCCTGTAACTATGAGATTATGCAACTCCCGTTTACCAGAGGAACACTTTGTGTGCTACCAAACGTCACAATGTAACTGGCTGATTATAAAGGAGCTCTACAGGTGTCTCCGAAGGTACATGTTGGGTTGGCGTATTTCGAGATTAGGTTTTGTCACTCTGATTGTCGGAGAGGTATCTCTGGGCCCTCTCGGTAATGCACATCACTATAAGCCTTGCAAGCAATGTAGCTAATGAGTTAGTTACGGAATGATGCATTACGTAACGAGTAAAGAGACTTGCTGGTAACGAGATTGAACTAGGTATTGGATACGACGATCGAATCTCGGGCAAGTAACATACCGATGACAAAGGGAACAACACATGTTGTTATGCGGTTTGACCGATAAAGATCTTCATAGAATATGTAGGAGCCAACATGAGCATCCAGGTTCCGCTATTGGTTATTGACCGAGAATAGTTCTAGGTCATGTCTACATAGTTCTCGAACCCGTAGGGTCCACACGCTTAACGTTACGATGATAGTTTTATTATGAGTTTATAAGTTTTGATGTACCGAAGATTGTTTGGAGTCCCGGATGTGATCACGGACATGACGAGGAGTCTCGAAATGGTCGAGACATAAAGATTGATATATTGGAAGCCTATATTTGGATATCGGAAAGGTTCCGGGTGAAATCGGATTTTACTAGGAACACCGGGGTTACGGAACCTCCCGGGCTTAATGGGCCTTAGTGCGCCATGAGGGAAAAGAGGAGGGCCGGCCAGGGCAGGCCGCGCGCCCCCTCCCCCCTAGTCCAAATAGGACAAGGAAGGGGGGGGGGGCGGCGCCCCCTTTCCTCTTTCCCCTCCCCCCTTTCCTTCTCTACCAAGGCAAGAGGGGGGAGTCCTCCTCCCGGGGGGAGTAGGACTCCTCCAGGTGCACCCCTAGGGGGCTGGCCGCACCTCCCCCATCCCTCCTTTATATACGGGGGCAGGGGGGCACCCTAGAACACACAAGTTGATCTTCGTGATCGTTCCTTAGCCGTGTGCGGTGCCCCCTCCACCATATTCCACCTCGGTCATATCATTGCGGTGCTTAGGCGAAGCCCTGCGTCGGTAGAACATCACCATCATCACCACGCCGTCGTCCTGACGGAACTCATCCCCGAAACCCTGCTGGATCGGAGTCCGGGGATCGTCATCGAGCAGAACGTGTGCTGAACTCGAAGGTGTCGTACGTTGGTGCTTGGATCGGTCGGATCGTGAAGCCGTACGACTACATCAACCGCGTTGTCATAACGCTTCCGCTTACGGTCTATGAGGGTACGTGGACTACACTCTCCCCTCTCGTTGCTATGCATCACCATGATCTTGTGTGTGCGTAGGAAATTTTTTGAAATCACTACGTTCCCCAACAGTGGCATCCGAGCCTAGGTTTTATGCATTGATGTTATATGCACGAGTAGAACACAAATGAGTTGTGGGCGATACAAGTCATACTGCTTACCAGCATGTCATACTTTGGTTCAGCGGTATTGTTGGATGAAGCGGCCCGGACCGACATTACGCGTACGCTTACGCGAGACTGGTTTTACCTCCGTGCTTTGCACACAAGTGACTACGCCCGGTCCTTGTGAAGGTTAAAACATCACTAACTTGACGAACTATCGTTGTGGTTTTGATGCGTAGGTAAGAACGGTTCTTGCTCAGCCCGTAGCAGCCACGTAAAATTTGCAACAACAAAGTAGAGGTCGTATAACTTGTTTTTGCAGGGCATGTTGTGATGTGATATGGTCAAGACGTGATGCTATATTTTATTGTATGAGATGATCATGTTTTGTAACCTAAGTTATTGGCAACTGGCAGGAGCCATATGGTTGTCGCTTTATTGTATGAAATGCAACGCATACAGTAATTGCTTTACTTTATCACTAAGCGGTAGCGATAGTCGTAGAAGCAATAGATGGCGTAACGACAACGATGCTACGATGGAGATCAAGGTGTCGCGCCGGTGACGATGGTGATCACGACGATTAGCCGGAGATGGAGATCACAAGCACAAGATGATGATGGCCATATCATATCACTTATATTGATTGCATGTGATGTTTATCCTTTATGCATCTTATCTTGCTTTGATTGACGGTAGCATTTTAAGATGATCTCTCACTAAAATTATCAAGAAGTGTTCTCCCGAGTATGCACCGTTGCAAAAGTTATTCGTCTTTGAGACACCACATGATGATCGGGTGTGATAGGCTCTACGTTCAAATACAACGGGTGCAAAACAGTTGCACACGCGAATACTCAAAGTTAAACTTGATGAGCCTAGCATATAACAGATATGGCCTCGGAACACAGAGACCGAAAGGTCGAACGTGAATCATATAGTAGATATGATCAACATAGTGATGTTCACCATTGAAACTACTCCATCTCACGTGATGATCGGACATGGTTTAGTTGATTTGGATCACGTGATCACTTAGATGACTAGAGAGATGTCTGTCTAAGTGGGAGTTCTTAAGTAATATGATTAATTGAACTTAAATTTATCATGAACTTAGTACCTGATAGTATTTTGCTTGTCTATGTTTGTTGTAGATAGATGGCTCGTGCCATTATTCCGTTGAATTTTAATGCGTTCCTTGAGAAAGCTAAGTTGAAAGATGATGGTAGCAATTACACGGACTGGGTCCGTAACCTGAGGATTATCCTCATTACTGCACAGAAGAATTATGTCCTGGAAGCACCGTTGGGTGCCAGGCCTGCTGCTGATGCAACTGACGACGTCAAGAACGTTTGGCAGAGCAAAGCTGATGAATACTCAATAGTTCAGTGTGCCATGCTTTACGGCTTAGAACCGGGTCTTCAACGATGTTTTGAACGTCATGGAGCATATGAGATGTTCTAGGAGTTGAAGTTAATATTTCAAGCAAATGCCCGGACTGAGAGATATGAAGTCTCCAATAAGTTCTATAGCTGTAAGATGGAGGAGAATAGTTACGTCGGTGAACACATACTCAAAATGTGCGGGTATAATAATCACTTGATTCAACCGGGAGTTAATCTTCCTGATGATAGTGTCATCGACTGAATTCTTCAATCACTGCCACCAAGCTACAAGAGCTTCGTGATGAACTATAATATGCAAGGGATGGACAATACTATTCCCGAGCTCTTCGCAATGCTAAAAGCCGCGGAGGTAGAAATCAAAAAGGAGCATCTAGTGTTGATGATCAACAAGACCACCAGTTTCAAAAAAAGGGCAAAGGGAAGAAGAAGGGGAACTTCAAGAAGAACAGCAAACAAGTTGCTGCTCAAGAGAAGAAACCCAAGTCTGGACCTAAGCATGAGACTGAGTGCTTCTACTGCAAGCAGACTGGACAGTGGAAGCGGAACTGCCCAAGTATTTGGCTGATAAGAAGAATGGCAAAGTGAACAAAGGTATATGTGATATACATGTTATTGATGTGTACCTTACTAATACTCGCAGTAGTACCTGGGTATTTGATACTGGTTCTATTGCTAATATTTGCAACTCGAAACACGGACTACGGATTAAGCGAAGATTGGCTAAGGACGAGGTGACGATGCGCGTAGGAAATGGTTCCAAAGTCGATGTGATCGCGGTCGGCATGCTACCTCTACATCTACCATCGGGATTAGTTTTAGACCTAAATAATTGTTATTTGGTGCCAGCGTTGAGCATGAACATTATATCTGGATCTTGTTTGATGCGAGATGGTTATTCATTTAAATCAGAGAATAATGGTTGTTCTATTTATATGAGTAATATCTTTTATGGTCAAGCACCCTTGAAGAGTGGTCTATTTTTATTGAATCTCGATAGTAGTGATACACATATTCATAGTGTTGAAGCCAAAAGATGCAGAGTTGATAATGATAGTGCAAATTATTTGTGGCACTGCCGTTTAGGTCATATCGGTGTAAAGCGCATGAAGAAACTCCATACTGATGGAGTTTTGGAATCACTTGATTATGAATCACTTGGTACTTGCGAACCGTGCCTCATGGGCAAGATGACTAAAACGTCGTTCTCCGGAACTATGGAGCGAGCAACTGATTTGTTGGAAATCATACATACTGATGTTTGTGGTCCAATGCATATTGAGGCTCGCGGCGGGTATCGTTATTTTCTCACCTTCACAGATGATTTGAGCAGATATGGGTATATCTACTTAATGAAACACAAGTCTGAAACATTTGAAAAGTTCAAAGAATTTCAGAGTGAAGTGGAAAATCATCGTAACAAGAAAATAAAATTTCTACGATCTGATCGTGGAGGAGAATATTTGAGTTACGAGTTTGGTTTACATTTGAAACAATGCGGAATAGTTTTGCAACTCACGCCACCCGGAACACCACAACGAAATGGTGTGTTCGAACGTCGTAATCGTAGTTTACTAGATATGGTGCGATCTATGATGTCTCTTACTGATTTACCGCTATTGTTTTGGGGTTATGCTTTAGAGACGGCCGCATTCACGTTAAATAGGGCACCATCAAAATCCGTTGTGACGACGCCTCATGAACTGTGGTTTGGCAAGAAACCAAAGTTGTCGTTTCTTAAAGTTTGGGGTTGCGATGCTTATGTGAAGAAACTTCAACCAGATAAGCTCGAACCCAAATCGGAGAAATGTCTCTTCATAGGATACCCAAAAGAGACTGTTGGGTACACCTTCTATCACAGATCCGAGGGCAAGATTTTCGTTGCTAAATTCGGATCCTTTTTAGAGGAGTTTCTCTCAAAAGAAGTGAGTGGGAGGAAAGTAGAACTTGATGAGGTAACTGTACCTGCTCCCTTATTGGAAACTAGTCCATCACAAGAACCGGTTCCTGTGACAACTACACCAATTAGTGAGGAAGCTAATGATATTGATCATGAAACTTCATATCAAGTTTCTACTGAACCTTGTAGGTCTACCAGAGTAAGATCCGCACCAGAGTGGTACGGTAATCCTATTCTGGAAGTCATGTTACTTGACCATGGCGAACCTACGAACTATGAGGAAGCGATGATGAGCCCAGATTCCGCAAAATGGCTAGAAGCCATGAAATCTGAGATGGGATCCATGTATGAGAACAAAGTATGGACTTTTGTTGACTTGCCCGATGATCGACAAGCCATTGAGAATAAATGGATCTTTAAGAAGAAGACTGACGCTGATGGCAATGTAACTGTCTATAAAGCTCGACTTGTTGTGAAAGGTTTTCGACAAGTTCAAGGGGTTGACTACGATGAGACTTTCTCACCCGTAGCGATGCTTAAGTCTATCCGAATCATATTAGCAATTGCTGCATTTTATGATTATGAAATTTGGCAAATGGATGTCAAAACTGCATTCTTGAATGGATTTCTAGAAGAAGAGTTGTATATGATGCAACCAGAAGGTTTTGTTGATCCAAAAGGTGCTAACAAAGTGTGCAAGCTCCAGCGATCCATTTATGGACTGGTGCAAGCATCTCGGAGTTAGAATAAACGCTTTGATAGTGTGATCAACGCATATGGTTTTATACAGACTTTTGGAGAAGCCTATATTTACAAGAAAGTGAGTGGGAGCTCTGTAGCATTTCTGATATTATATGTAGATGACATATTGTTAATTGGAAATGATATAGAATTTCTGGTGGCATAAAGGGATACTTGAATAAAAGTTTTTCGATGAAAGACCTCGGTGAAGCTGCTTACATATTGGGCATCAAGATCTATAGAGATAGATCAAGACGCTTAATTGGACTTTCACAACGCACATACCTTGATAAAGTTTTGAAAAAGTTCAAAATGGGTCAGACAAAGAAAGGGTTCTTGCCTGTATTACAAGGTGTGAAATTGAGTCAGACTCAATGCCCGACCACAGCAGAAAATAGAGAGAAAATGAAAGATGTTCCCTATGCTTCAGCCATAGGCTCTATCATGTATGCAATGCTGTGTACCATACCTGACGTATGCTTAGCAATAAGCTTGGTAGGAAGGTACCAAAGTAATCAGAGTGGATCTTTGGACGGTGGTCAAGAACATCTGAAATACGAAAAGGACTAAGGATATGTTTCTTGTATATGGAGGTGACAAAGAGCTAGTCGTAAATGGTTACGTCGATGCAAGCTTTGACACTGATCCGGACGATTCTAAATCGCAAACCGGATACGTGTTTTTATTAAACGGTGGAGCTGTAAGTTGGTACAGCTCTAAACAAAGCGTCGTGGCGGGATCTACATGTGAAGCGGAGTACATAGCTTCTTCGAAAGCAGCAAATGAAGGAGTCTGGATGAAGGACTTCATTTCCGATCTAGGTGTCATACCTAGTGCATCGAGACCAATGAAGATCTTCTGTGACAATACTGGTGCAATTGCCTTGGCAAAGGAATCCAGATTTCACAAGAGGACCAAGCACATCAAGAGACGCTTCAATTCCATCCGGGACCAAGTCCAGGTGGGAGACATAGAGATTTGCAAGATACATACGGATCTGAATGTTGCAGACCCGTTGCCTAAGCCTCTTCCACGAGTAAAACATGATCAACACCAAGACTCCATGGGTGTTAGAATCATTACTGTGTAATCTAGATTATTGACTCTAGTGCAAGTGGGAGACTGAAGGAAATATGCCCTAGAGGCAATAATAAAGTTATTATTTATTTCCTCATATCATGATAAATGTTTATTATTCATGCTAGAATTGTATTAACCGGAAACATGATACATGTGTGAACACATAGACAAACATAACGTCACTAGTATGCCTCTACTTGACTAGCTCATTACTCAAAGATGGTTATGTTTCCTAACCATAGACATGTGTTGTCATTTGATTAACGGGATCACATCATTAGGAGAATGATGTGATTGACATGACCCTTTCCGTTAGCCTAGCACTTGATCGTTTAATATGTTGCTATTGCTTTCTTCATGACTTATACATGTTCCTGTAACTATGAGATTATGCAACTCCCGTTTACCGGAGGAACACTTTGTGTGCTACCAAACGTCACAACGTAACTAGGTGATTATAAAGGAGCTCTACAGGTGTCTCCGAAGGTACATGTTGGGTTGGCGTATTTCAAGATTAGGTTTTGTCACTCTGATTGTCGGGGAGGTATCTCTGGGCCCTCTCGGTAATGCACATCACTATAAGCCTTGCAAGCAATGTAGCTAATGAGTTAGTTACGGAATGATGCATTACGTAACGAGTAAAGAGACTTGCTGGTAACGAGATTGAACTAGGTATTGGATACCGACGAGCAAATCTCGGGCAAGTAACATACCGATGACAAAGGGAACAACGTATGTTGTTATACAGTTTGACCGATAAAGATCTTCGTAGAATATGTAGGAGCCAATATGAGCATCCAGGTTCCGCTATTGGTTATTGATAGAGAATAGTTCTAGGTCATGTCTACATAGTTCTCGAACCCGTAGGGTCCGCACGCTTAACGTTACGATGATGGTTTTATTATGAGTTTATAAGTTTTGATGTACCGAAGATTGTTCGGAGTCCCGGATGTGATCACGGACATGACGAGGAGTCTCGAAATGGTCGAGACATAAAGATTGATATATTGGAAGCCTATATTTGGATATCGGAAAGGTTCCGGGTGAAATCGGGATTTTACCGGAACACCGGGGGGTTACCGGAACCCTACCTGGGGTTAATGGGCCTTAGTGGGCCATGAAGGAAAAGATAAGGGCCGGCTAGGGCAGGCCGCGCGCCCCTCCCCTAGTCCGAATAGGACAAGGAAGGCGCCTCTTCCTCTTTCCCTCCCCTTTCCTTCTCCACCAAGGCAAGAGGGGAGTCCTACTCCCGGTGGGAGTAGGACTCCTCTAGGCGCACCCCTAGGGGGCCGGCCGCACCTCCCCCTCCCTCCTTTATATACGGGGGCAGGGGGTACCCTAGAACACACAAGTTGATCTTCGTGATCGTTCCTTAGCCGTGTGTGGTGCCCCCTCCACCATATTCCACCTCGGTCATATCGTTGCGGTGCTTAGGCGAAGCCCTGCGTCGGTAGAACATCATCATCGTCACCACGTCGTCGTGCTGACGGAACTCATCCCCGAAACCCTGCTGGACCGGAGTCTAGGGATCGTCATCGAGCTGAACGTGTGCTGAACTCGGAGGTGCCGTACATTCGGTGCTTGGATCGGTCGGATCTTGAAGACGTACGACTACATCAACCGCTTTGTCATAATGCTTCCGCTTACGGTCTACGAGGGTATGTGGACTACACTCTCCCCTCTCGTTGCTATGCATCACCATGATCTTGCGTGTGCGTAGGAAATTTTTTGAAATTACTACGTTCCCCAACAGTATGATCGGGTGGAGTGGATTTTTTTGGAGCAAGTGCTTGCTAAGTTTATCTTTGCGCAATTATGGATTCGCATGATTATGCGATGTGTCACCTCAGCTAGGTTTGTTGTGAAGATAAATGGTGGTCTCTCGAGAGGCTTCCTTCCGTCTAGGGGCTTGCGCCAAGGTGATCCGCTTTCTCCATATCTATTTTTGTTTTGTGTGGAAGGATTTTTGGCGTTGTTGAAAGCAGCCCAGCAAGATAACAACATTAAAGGAGTGTCGTTTGGGAGCACTGGCCCCCATATCACACATCTTCTTTTTGCAGATGACAGTATTGCCTTCCTTGAAGGGAAGAGAAGCAATTTTGAGGCGCTGCGGGATATCTTGCAGTTTTATGAGGAGGCCCCGGGACAGAAAGTTAATTTACAAAAATCCTCGATATTTTTTGGGAAAGGATGTGGTAATGCTTGCAAGAATGAACTTCAAGGTATTATTGGAATCAACTCTAAGGCGCCGAGTGAAAAATATCTAGGACTGCCAACACTTGTTGGGAGATCCAAAGATGGTACATTCAAATATGTGAAAGAAAGTTCAGCAGGGAAGGTATCTGGATGGAAAGAACAAGGTTTGTCTAAAGCGGCAAGAGAGGTTGTAGTCAAGTCCGGCCTTCAATCCACACCAACTCTCACTATGAGCTGCTTCCAACTCACCAAGAACATGTGCAGGAACCTGACTTCGATCTCGTCTAACTTCTGGTGGGGAGAAGCAAATGGAGAGAGGAAAGTGCATTGGCTGTCCTGGAAAAAAATGTGTAAGGCAAAGAGAGAAGGAGGAATGGGCTTTAGGGATGCGGAGGTGTTTAACCAAGCTCTTCTTGCAAAGCAAGCATGGCGAATACTTCAGTACTCGAGCTCACTTTGTGCACGTGTGCTTAAGGCAAGATATTTTCCTGATGGATCAATCATGAATGCTACTTGCCCGACAGGTGGTTCCTTCACCGTCCAGAGCATTATACATGGCCGAGAGCTATTGAGGAAGGGCATTGTGTGGAGAGTTGGGGACGGTTCCTCCATCAAGGTCCACCATGATAACTGGATTCCGCGCCAAGGTAGCCTGCAACCACTAGGACAACAGTATATCCCAGGTATTATGCACGTGAGCCACTTGTTAAATGAGTTTGGCGATGCATGGGATTTGGAGAAGCTGGAGATGATGTTTACACCGGGCGATGTTGAAGATATCAAGCATATTGTGGTGGTGGTGGGGGGGGGGGCGAACATGCAAGATTATATGGCATGGAACTTCATCAAAAACGGCGAATTCACTATCAAGTCCACCTATCACTTTGGCATGAGTTTACGGGACGTGAAAACCGGACAGCTGGGATCGTCGATGCCCAGCGATGAGCACAAAGCTTGGCTTGCTTTATGGGACACCAATGCGCCGGGGAAGGCCAAGATCCACGCTTGGAGGTTGCTGAAGAATGGTTTAGCGGTCGGAACAGAACTGCACCGTCGATGGATCAAACCGGGTGTGTTCTGCTGCGGGTGTGGGAGAGAAGAAACTATATACCATCGTTTTTGGGTGTGCCCTCACTCCGAGCTATTCTGGAAACATTTGTGCGAGAACAAGGGGGAGCCTGTGGTCAGGCCACCGACGATGGATGGCTCTCTGTCTCAGCTCGTGGCGTGGCTCAAGGCCTGGTTTGCGGAAGCAAGCGGTGTTGAGCGTGAGATGATGGTACAGGCTTTGTATGGGATTTGGTGTGCAAGAAATGATGCTAGGGACGGCAGAAGAATCCAGGATGCTCGTGAGTTGGCGGAGAAAGTCCACAGTTACATCCAGGAATGATGGCTAGTTCACTCCAAGGAGGCGTCGATCAAGGAGCCAAGGCGACCAGAAAGGTGGTTTCCACCGGAGCCGGGATGGACCAAGGCAAATGCGGATGGAGCGACAGCCAGAACGGATGACAGGGGGAGGAGGAGTGGTTCTCAGGGATCACCATGGCACGTTTTGGGGAGGAGCTGCGCTCTGCTTCCCAGGTGCCGGCCACCCACAGCTTTCCGAGCTTCTGGCAGCGAAGAGTGCAGTGCAAATGGCGATTACTATGGATGTGCAACGGCTTCACGTTGAGCTGGATTGTCAGGAGGTGGTGGCGATGCTGCAAGGTGAAGGCAGGAACCTCTCGGCGTTCGGCGCAGTTGTGGAGGAGATCAAGGAGCTACTGAGAACTCGGCAGGAGTTCAAAATCTCTTGGGTTCGGCGTTCTGCCAGTGGTGCGGCACATGGTCTGGCTAGAGAGGGGGTGTGCAATGATAGTATGATTTATTTTGATTTTCCTCCAGACTGCATTATTCATGTTGTAGCAGACGAGGTCCCAAACTTTGCTTATTTTAAATAAAGTTGTAAGTTCCCCTAAAAAAAGAAAGAGTAAGTAAAGATTAAGAAACTATGAGGAATGCGAATTGTCAGAAAAGGAATGACAAAAAGACAAGTATGAAGAGAAAAAGAATGGGAATGCAGATTAAAAATTGAAAAGTAGCAATGATAAATGGTACCAAATTACATTGTCTTGAAATGAAAAGAAAAGTGCATCATGCATTCCACATCGCTCTCGAGCAACCTCGCTCGGAGTAATGTCCTAGCCACCAGAAAGTCCCTCCATGCCCATTTCGTCGTCGTCGTTGCCGCCAGAGGCTGGTGAGTGCAACGGGGTTTCTCTCTCTTGCTCCCTATGTTCATGTCTAGCCGCTCTACTCGCCTTGCATCTCTATCGACGTGTCTCCTCGTGAAACCTCATCCCGCTCCAAGATTCAGTGTTGTGGTCATCAGTGTTATGGAGCGAGCCTAGGTTTAGAGCGAGGCCGCAGGATCAAACGTCGACGTTTGCTGGCTTATTTGGCAAAGAAAAATAGAGTACGTTATAAGAAATTAATCGGTCAGTTGAATATTCGGGAGCAGTAATTTAATCGTTCAAATTTTTTTCTTGTTTTATTTTTTTAGTAGTCTTATAGTAGTTTTAGATTTTTCATTTTGATGAGCCTCGCTTTGAGGAATTCATGGAATAATCCATTTTCATGGAATAATGAATTAAGGAAGAAAGGATATGAGTCGAGTGAATTGAACTAGTTAATCAGGCGAGCGGGTTATGTGTAAAAGAGGGTTAAGTGACCTATCAGCAATCCCACGTTTCATCCCTACCCTTCGCTCTTGATCAAACGACCCATGCCATTAGTTTCCCGATTTTTCATCGAATTGCCGTTTTCATTTGATACGTCGCCAGTTAGTTGACCTACAAAGTTCCAGGTAATTATGTTGTGTTTCTGAGACAAACAAAAAGGAAAAGTTTCTATGAAGTGAAAATAGTGAGCTAACGCATATCTCAATGCGTAATTGAACGGCTTTAATAGAAGGTTGCGGAGCGAGGGTGAGCGTCGTAGACGAAGTAGTCGAACACGCGAAAGTAAAGAACACAGAGAGATATGGAGGAGACTAGCTTTATTAATCAATGATCAGGGGTTACAATGATGGCTCCTCCTTGCTTTATATAGGGGGTAAGTGGTCAAGGGATAAGTACCCACCTAACGTAAAGTGGGGGATACGGGAGGGGCTACCCCGTGTGATACGCACGAGGCGCGTCGCCACCCCACGATGACCCAGTTTCCCAACACTCCCCCTTGGGTAATTATCCGTATATCCATGCCTCAAAACTTCGAAAAACCCAGTGAGAAAAAATATGGAGAAAGAGCACACAGTATACGTTGTTGTATTGCACGAACTGCCTCGTCAAAAACCTCGTGTGAGAAACATCAGGAAAACTCACTCAAGGGAAAAAGAGTACAATCCACTCAACCATCAAGTTGAGTACTCGATCATCAGGATTGAGATTTTAGCGACGAGTTTGTGAAGTTTCACCCCCTGAACCTTGCATCTCTCTAAGTCTCATCATACCGATTCCACGCACACACCTCTCTAAGGTTGATGCCAGTAATGATTTAGTGAACATATCAGCAAGATTATCACAAGACTTAGTATGCAAAACTTTCACCTCTGCTGCAGCTCATGTGCATAGAAGAACTTGGGACTAATATGCTTTGTGAGGTTACTCTTCACATAACCCATCTGGACTTGTGCAACACAAGCAACATTATCTTCATAGATAATGGTAGGGGTTTGTACGGTGTTCAGCCCACATGTCTGCTGAATGTGGCCGATCATCCGCCGAAGCGATACACACTCTTTTGATGCTTGGAATAGTGCCATGATTTCCGAGTGGTTCGTGGAAGTAGACACAAGTGTTTGCTTGGACGATTTCCAGGAAAACGCAGTTCCACCACAAAGGAAAACATATCCAGTCTGCGATTTGCAATCATGCGGGTCCGATAGGTACCCAGCATCGGCATAGCCTATAATAGATAGGTCTTGATTCCTTTTATAAAACAGGCCGAGATCTTTGGTCCCTTGGAGGTAACGGAAGACGTCCTTGACACCTTTCCAATGTCTTTTGGTAGGTTCAGAACTATATCTCGCAAGCAAA
Source organism: Aegilops speltoides (assembly GCA_021437245.1). Lineage (NCBI taxonomy): Eukaryota > Viridiplantae > Streptophyta > Magnoliopsida > Poales > Poaceae > Aegilops > Aegilops speltoides. The sequence continues at coordinate 52,299,132 of CM038146.1, forward strand.
CTGACAGCGAACGCAATGTCTGGCCGTGTACAGTTTGCGAGATACATGAGTGCTCCAACTGCACTCAGGTAAGGAACCTCTAGTCCCAGAGTTTCCTCCCCCTCTTCCTTTGGCCTGAACGGGTCCTTGTCTGGCTGTAAAGATCTCCCGACCATCGGGGTCTTAGAAGGATATTCCTTATCAAATCCAAATCTTTCCAACACCTTCTGGGTGTAGGCCGACTGATGCACTAAAATCCCATCAGGGGAATATTCAAGTTGCAGACCTAGACAGAACTTGGTTTTACCCAAATCCTTTATCTCAAATTCCGACATCAGGTAGGAACTCGCTTCCTCAATATCCTCAGGTGTACCGATTATGTTTAAATCGTCCACGTACACCGAGATTATACAGAATCCATCTTGGGATCGCCGTATAAAAACACATGGGCAATCTTTTATTGCTCGTGTAGCCCTTCTCATGAAGGAAATCGCTTAAGCGATTGTACCACATTCTACCAGACTGTCTGAGTCCGTACAGTGCCTTTTGAAGTTGAACACTATATAGACCCCTGTTTGCTCTATCATGGTTCGGAAAAGGGATACCTTTTGGAACCTTCATGTTTATGTTCGAATCCAAGTTACCATATAGGTAAGCAGTGACAACATCCATTAGTTTCATTTTCAAGCCCATGTTTACTGCCATCGAGATCAAGTATCTAAAGGTAACTCCATTCATGACCGGGGAATAAGTCTCCTCAAAATCGACACCTGGTCATTGAGTGAACCCTTGAGCGACGAGCCTTGTTTTGTACCGTACTACCTTATTATTTTCATCTCTCTTTCGGACAAAACCCAACAATGGCCAACAGGGCGAATGTGGGGAGGAGTTCGACAAACTGGTCCGAACACCTTCCTTTTGTTGAGAGATAATAATTCAGCAATAATTGCCTGCTGCCAATCTTTCCAATCCGACCTTTTCTTGCAATCAGCGAGCGCGTTAGGCTCAGGGTCAAGATCTATGATTGAGGCAATTTTCGTAGCAAAGTTGATGTCGACAATCACCGTTGCTCGGTTCAGGGACTCCCCCGTATAAATATATTTATGGCCATTTCGTCATGGAGCGCATACGACACAAACACTTGCTCTACCAAATTTCCCATTATGGGAGCATGGTCCTTTAGATTTCCCGCGCCGATGTGTGCGCTCACATATCCGCTGGGTGTTTCCCCTATGGGAGAGTTTAAGTCTGGAATTTCGTGCACTAAATTTTCCGTACTTGTGCCAGGTCTCGACTGGCTCCCCGTTTCAATTTGGGGTACTTTGGCTACAGACTGTGATAAATCTCTCTTATCCTTTTTCTCCAGGCGTCACCGAGTACTTGGGATTTGAGAAGCCGGATTTCTCGTCCTTTTAGGCCTTTGGACGGGAGCGGGTATACCATCATTTTTCTTCGGTATTTCAACCCTTTCCGGTGCATTGCGCGCGTGCACATGCAGTTTTATCACAGTCTTTAAGTCACTATAGTGGTCGGGCAGTTGATTTGCTAAAGACTGCAAATATATTATCTTTTGGACTTCTCTCTCAGTCTCAGCAGTGTGCGGGTCATGAGCGTGAATCCCCGTGGCTTGCCACGTGATTTCTCGACTTTTAGCATCAAGGGGTATATTCTCCCCCCCTAAAGTCGAGAAAAGATCCTCGTCAAAAATGCAATCAGCAAAACGAGCCGTGTGACAGTCACCTGTCATGGGGTCCAGATACCTGATTATGGACACAATTTCATAACCAACGTATATCCCCGACTTACAGAGCGGGCCCATCGCCGATCGCTGACGGGGTGGTATTTGTACGTATACCTGGCAACCGAACCTACGAAGGTGGGAAATTTTCGGTGCCGCCCCTTGCGCAAGTTGAACAGGAGAGTGGATGTCGTAGGCCGACGGTCAAAAGTTGATGAGATTAGCGGCGTGTAACACCGCGTGGCCCCAACATGTAGTTTGTAAATTACAACCTTGAAGGAGCGGTCGGGCAATGAATTTAATTCTTTTAATCAATGCCTCGGCAAGTCCATTTTGTGTATGAACATGTGGTACCGAGAGCTCAACTTTGATTCCCATTGTCATGCAATAATCATCGAACGCCTTTGAAGTAAATTCTCCGGCGTTGTCCATTCGAATAGACTCTATACGATAATCCAGGAAATTATTCCTCATTTGTATGATCTGTGAGATCAATTTTGCAAAGGCATGGTTCCGTGTTGATAGCAGGCAAACATTGGACCATTTAGAGGAAGCATCAATGAGCACCATGAAGTACCGAAACGTCCCCATGAGGGGCTGAATTGGACCGCATATGTCCCCTTGGATACATTCCAAGAACGTGGGGATTTCATCCCTCACCTCGAGGGGCGATGGCCTAATGACTAACTTCCCCTTAGCGCATGCGGAGCACATGAAATCATAGGGATTCGGGAAGTTCTTCATGTTAACATTATGGCCATGCGAGTTGTTAATTATATTTCTCATCATCCTAAGTCCGGGGTGGCCTAACATATCATGCCAGAGGCAGAAGAGTTCAGAGCTTCTAAATACGGTCTTGAGGGTAGTGTACACGGGCGGTGCTACTATCTTAGTGTAGTATAGCCCTGTGTCAAATGAAGGAAGCCGTTCGATAACATGTTTACCACCTGCATCCCGCTTTGTGATGAGTAGGCACTCCTTGCTGTTTTCATCATCGATCTCAGCATGGAAACGATTAGCGCAGATGTCTCTAAAGCTCAAAAGAGTACGAGTCGACTCTGGATACAACAACGCATCATTAATGATCAAAGTTGTTCCCATAGGGAGTATAATAGTGGCTCGTCCAGAGCCAACTTTGTGAGAACCGCAGCCGGCGATTGTCATAATACTTCCCGGAGATTTTTTAATGGACTCAAAGTACTTAGTTTCTTGTAAAATGGTATGAGTGGTGGCGCTATCGGCAAGGCACGTTTCCTCCATTCGGGCGCCACACGCATTCTGAAACATGACATCTAATTAATGTAATGAGGAAGAAAATACATTAAACATAAATGCACACATCTCAGAACATAACATGCTATCATGTATAAATAATGGAATAAATGAATGAAATAAATGTCATCCAATCGCCAAAGTAAAAAAATAAGTTTATGCTCTCATAGAGCTTACAACCAAATCGAATTTATTCAATTTTCTTGTATCAAATCACGGGATCATGATAACCAAAGCGGTATGCTAAGTCGACTCGGTGAAGAAGCCATTCACTTCAGCCGCAATCTCCATACTAGTGAGCTGATCCTCCTTAGAAATCATCTTGGAGGCAGCATCAATGTCTAGTGGCGGCGCCGCCGCCGGGGCGACCATGTGGTCAACCTCCATGGTGACGTGGGCGTCGGTAGAGACCGCCAAAGCTGCCGCGATGGGCACCACGGGGGTCGCCTCTATGGGCGCTGTTGGGGAACGTTGCAGAAAATTAAAATTTTTCCTACGGCTTCACCAAGATCCATCTATGAGTTCATCTAAGCAACGAGTAACGGGAGAGAGATTGCATCTACATACCACTTGTAGATCGCGTGCGGAAGCTTGCAAGGTGATGATGGAGTCGTACTCGAACGTGATTCAGATCACCGGTGCCCAAGTGCTGAACGGACAGCACCTCCGCGTTCAACACACGTACGGGACGAGCGACGTCTCCTCCGTCTTGATCCAGCGAGGAGGAAGGAGAGGTTGAGGAAGACGACTCCACCGCAAAGACTGCTGGCGTGGTGATGGTGGAGAAGAAGTACTCCGACAGGGCTTCGCCGAGCTCTTACGGAGGAGGAGAAGTGTTGGGGAGGGGAAGGGCTGCGCCTTGGGAATTGGTACAGCAGCCCCCTCCCCCCCCTTTATATAGGCACCACAGGGGTGGCCCCTGGAGATCCAATCTGTGGGGCGGCGACAAGGGGGTGGAGTGCCCCCAAGCCGGTGGGCGCCCCCCCCTAGGGTTTCAACCCTAGGCGCAGGGGGTGGGCCCTAGGGGGGCGCACCAGCCCCTTGTGGGCTGGTTCCCTTCCCCTTTCAGCCCATGGGGCCTTCCGGGATAGGTGGCCCCACCCGGTGGACCCCCGGGACCCTTCCGGTGGTCCCAGTATTTTCCGGAGACCCGAAACTTTCCGATGGCGAAACACCACTTCCTATATATTATTCTTTACCTCCGGACCCTTAGGAACTCCTCGTGACGTCCGAGATCTCATCCGGGACTCCAACCACCTTTGGTGGGCCCCAACCTTGCCTCCTTCTTAACCCTAGCGTCACCGAACCTTAAGTGTGTAGACCCTACGGGTTCGGGAGACACGCAGACATGACCGAGACGACTCTCGGGCAATAACCAACAGCGGGTGCGGATACCCATGTTGGCTCCTACATGCTCCTCGATGATTTCATCGGTTGAACCACGATGTCGAGGATTCTATCAAACCACATATGCAATTCCTTTGTCAATCGATGCGTTACTTGCCCGAGACTCGATCGTCGGTATCCCAATACCTTGTTCAGTCTCGTTACGGCAAGTCACTTTACTCGCACCGTAATGCATGATCCGTGGCCAACACCTTGGTCACATTGAGCTCATTATGATGATGCATTACCGAGTGGGCCCAGAGATACCTCTCCGTCATACGGAGTGACAAATCCCGATCTCGATCCGTGTCAACCCAACAGATACTTTCGGAGATACCCGTAATGCACCTTTATAGTCACCCGATTACGTTGTGACGTTTGATACACCCAAGGCACTCCTACGGTAACCGGAGTTACGATCTCATGGTCGAAGGAAGAGATACTTGACATTGGCAAAGCTTCTAGCAAACGAACTATACGATCTTTTATGCTATGCTTATGATTGGGTCTTGTCCATCACATCATTCTCCTAATGATGTGATCCGTTATCAACGACATCCAATGTCCATAGTCGAAACCATGACTATCTATTGATCTGTGAGCTAGTCAACTAGAGGCTCACTAGGGACATTTGAGGTCTAAGTGTTCACACGTGTATTACGATTTCCGGATAATACGCTTATAGCATGAACAAAAGACAATTATCATGAACATTGAAATATAATAATACTTTTATTATTGCCTCTAGGGCATATTTCCAACAGTCTCCCACTTGCACTAGAGTCACCAATCTAGTTACATTGTGATGAATCGAACACCCATAGAGTTACGGTGTTGATCATGTTTTGCACGCGAGAGAGGTTTAGTCAGCGGATCCGCGACATTCAGATCCGTGTGCACTTTGCAAATCTCTATGTCCACATCTTGAACATTTTCACGGATGGAGTTGAAGCGACGCTTGATGTGCTGGTCTTCTTGTGAAACCTGGGCTCCTTGGCAAGGGCAATAGCTCGGTGTTGTCACAGAAGAGTTTGATCGGCCCGACGCATTGGGTATGACTCCTAGGTCGGTGATGAACTCCTTCATCCAAATCGCTTCATGCGCTGCCTCCGAGGCTGCCATGTACTCCGCTTCACATGTAGATCCCGCCACGGCGCTCGCTTGCGGCTGCACCAGCTTCTCGCTCCACCATTCAACATATACACGTATCCGGTTTGTGACTTAGAGTCATCAGATCTGAGTCGAAGCTAAGCGTCGGCGTAACCCTTCTGACGAGCTCTTCGTCTCCTCCATAAACGAAACATGTCCTTTGTCCTTTTCGGTACTTCAGGATATTCTTGACCGATGTCGGTGTTCCTTGCGGGGTTACTTTGGTATCTTGCAACCAAACTTACGGCAAGGTTTACATCGGTGCAGTACACTGACATGGCATACATAATAGATCCTATGGTTGAAGCATAGGGATGACACTCATCTCTTCTTTATCTTTTGCCGTGGTGGGTGGTGAGCCGAGCTCAATCTCACACCTTGTAACATAGGCAAGAACCCTTCTTGGACTGATCCATTTTGAACCTCTTCAAAATCTTATCAAGGTATGTGCTTTGTGAAAGACCTATGAGGCGTCTCGATCTATCTCTATAGATCTTGATGCCTAATATATAAGCAGCTTCTCCAAGGTCCTTCATTGAAAAACACTTGTTCAAGTAGGCCTTAATGCTGTCCAGAAGTTTTGTATCATTTCCCATCAAGAGTATGTCATCTACATATAACAGGAGAAATGCTACGGAGCTCCCACTCACTTTCTTGTAAACGCAGGCTTCTCCATAAGTCTGCATAAACCCAAACGCTTTGATCATCTCATCAAAGCGAATGTTCCAACTCGAGATGCTTGCACCAGTCCATAAATGGATCGCTGGAGCTTGCATACTTTGTTAGCGTTCGAGGATCGACAAAACCTTCCGGCTGCATCATATACAGCTCTTCCTTAAGATGTCCATTAAGGAATGCCGTTTTGGCGTCCATCGCCATATCTCATAATCATAGTATGCGGCAATTGCTAACATGATTCGGACGGACTTAAGCTTCGCTACGGAGAGAATGTCTCGTCGTAGTCAATCCCTTGAACTTGTCGATAACCCTTAGCGACAAGTCGAGCTTTATAGATGGTAACATTACCATCGCGTCCGTCTTCTTCTTAAAATCCATTTATTTTCTATCGCCGCCGATCATCGGGCAAGTCTGTCAAAGTCCATACTTTGTTTTCATACATGGATTCTATCTCGGATTTCATGGCTCCAAGCCATTTGTTGGAATCCGGGCCCGCCATTGCTTCTTCATAGTTCGAAGGTTCATTGTTGTCTAGCAACATGATTTCCATGACAGGGTTGTCGTACCACTCTAGTGCGGAACGTGTCCTCGTGGACCTTGAAGTTCAAGAGTAATTTGATCCGAAGTACCTTGATCATCATCAACGTTTTCCTCTTGATTGGTGTGGGCATCACAGGAACGGTTTCCTGCGCTGCACCACTTTCCCGTTCGAGAGGTAGTACTTCATCGAGTTCTACTTTCCTCCCACTTACTTCTTTCGAGAGAAACTCTTTCTCCAGAAAGCATCCGTTCTTGGCAACAAAGACCTTGCCTTCGGATCTTAAGTAGAAGGTATACCCGACAGTTTCCTTAGGGTATCCTATGAATACGCATTTTTCCGACTTGGGTTCGAGCTTTTCAGGTTGAAGTTTCTTGACATAAGCATCGCATCCCCAAACTTTTAGAAACGACAGCTTAGGTTTCTTCCCAAACCATAATTCATACGGTGTCGTCTCAACGGATTTAGACGGTGCCCTATTTAAAGTGAATGTAGCTGTCTCTAGAGCGTATCCCCAAAATGACAGCGGTAAATCGGTAAGAGACATCATAGACCGCACCATATCCAATAGAGTGCAATTACGACGTTCGGACACACCGTTTCGCTGAGGTGTTCCAGGCGGCGTGAGTTGTGAAACGATTCCACATTTCCTTAAGTGTGTGCCAAATTCGTGACTTAAATATTCTCCTCCACGATCGATCGTAAGAATTTTATCTTTCATCACGTTGATTCTCTACCTCACTCTGAAATTCCTTGAACTTTTCAAAGGTCTCAGACTTGTGTTTCATTAAGTAGACATACCCATATCTACTTAAGTCATCAGTGAGAGTGAGAACATAACGATATCCTCCATGAGCCTCAACGCTCATTGGACCTTTTACATCGGTATGTATGATTTCCAACAAGTTGGTTGCTCGCTCCATTGTTCGGAGAACGGAGTCTTGGTCATTTGCCCAAGAGGCATGGTTCGCATGTGTCAAACGATTCATAATCAAGAGACTCTAAAGTCCATCAGCATGGAGCTTCTTCATGCGCTTGACACCAATGTGACCAAGGCGGCAGTGCCACAAGTATGTGGGACTATCGTTATCAACTTTACATCTTTTGGCATCCACACTATGAACATGTGTAATATTACGCTCGAGATTCATTAAGAATAAACCATTGACCATCGGAGCATGACCATAAAACATATCTCTCATATAAATCGAACAACCATTATTCTCAGACTTAAATGAGTAGCCATCTCGTATCAAACGAGATCCAGATACAATGTTCATGCTCAAACATGACACTAAATAACAATTATTGAGGTTCAAAACTAATCCCGTAGGTAAATGTAGAGGCAGCGTGCCGACGGCGATCACATCGACCATGGAACCATTCCCGACGCGCATCGTCACCTCGTCCTTTGCCAGTCTCCGTTTATTCCGCAGCTCTTGCTGTGAGTTACATATGTGAGCAACGGCACCGGTATCAAATACCCAGGAGTTACTACGAGTACTGGTAAGGTACACATCAATTACATGTATATCAAATATACCTTTGGTGTTGCCGGCCTTCTTATCCGCTAAGTATTTGGGGCAGTTCCGCTTCAAAGTGCCCTTCCCTTGCAATAAAAGCACTCAGTCTCAGGCTTGGGTCCATTCTTTGACTTCTTCCCGGCAACTGGCTTACCAGGCGCGGCAACATCCTTGCCGTCCTTCTTGAAGTTCTTCTTACCCTTGCCCTTCTTGAACTTAGTGGTCTTATTGACCATCAACACTTGATGTTCTTTCTTGATTTCAGCCTCTGCTGACTTCAAAGATCGAGAACACTTCAGAATGGTCTTTACCATCCCCGCATGTTGTAGTTCATCACAAAGCTCTTGTAGCTTGGTGGGAGCGACTGGAGGTTTCTGTCAATGACCGCCTCATCTGGGAGGTTAATGTTCAACTGGGTCATACGTGCGTGCAACCCAGACATCTTCAGGATGTGTTCACTAACAGAACTGTTCTCCTCCATCTTACAAGCTGTAGAACTTGTCGGAGACATCATATCTCTCGACCGGGCATGAGCTTGGAAAACTAGTTTCAGCTCTTGAACATCTCATATGCTCCGTGATGCTCAAAACGCTTTTGGAGCCCGGTTCTAAGCTGTAGAGCATGCCGCCTTGAACGAGGGAGTAATCATCAACACGAGTTTGCAAGCGTTCATAACGTCTTGGTTCTTCGACGGAGCGGCACCTAGCGGTCCTTCTAGGACATATTGCTTCTGGCAGCTATGAGGATGATCCTCGGGTTCGGACCCGATCCGTATAGTTGCTGCCATCATCTTTCAGCTTGGTTTCTCTAGGAACGCGTTGAAGTTCATGTTGACATTAGCGTTGGCCATTGATCTACAAGACATATTTGCAAAGGTTTTAGACTAAGTTCATGATAATAAAGTTCTTAATCAAAATTATGAACTCCCACTTAGATTAGACATCCTCTAGTCATCTAAGTGTTACACGATCCGAGTCGACTAGCCCGTGTCCGATCATCACGTGAGACGGACTAGTCATCATCGGTGAACATCTTCATGTTGATCGTATCTTCCATACGACTCGTGTTCGACCTTTCGGTCTCCGTGTTCCGAGGCCATGTCGCACATGCTAGGCTCGTCAAGTTAACCCTAAGTGTTTTCATTTGTGTAAAACTGTCTTACACCCGTTGTATGTGAACGTAAGAATCCATCACACCCGATCATCATGTGGTGCTTAGAAGCGACGAACTGTAGCAACGGTGCACAGTTAGGGGAGAACACTTCTTGAAATTTTATAAGGGATCATCTTATTTACTACCGTCGTCCTAAGTAAACAAGATGCATAAACATAATAAACATCACATGCAATTATATAGTTGTGACATGATATGGCCAATATCATCAAGCTCCATTGATCTCCATCTTCGGGGCTCCATGATCATCTTGTCACCGGCTTGACACCATGATCTCCATCATCATGATCTCCATCATCGTGTCTTCATGAAGTTGTCACGCCTAACGACTACTTCTACTTCTATGACTAACGCGTTTAGCAATGAAGTAAAGTAGTTTACATGGCGTTCTTCAATGACACGCAGGTCATACAAAAATAAAGACAACTCCTATGGCTCCTGCGGTTGTCATACTCATCGACATGCAAGTCGTGAATCCTATTACAAGAACATGATCTCATACATCACAATTCATCATTCATCACAACTTCTGGCCATATCACATCACATGATCAATCGCTGCAAAAACAAGTTAGACGTCCTCTAATTGTTGTTGCATCTTTTACGTGGCTGCGATTGGGTTCTAGCAAGAACGTTTTCTTACCTACGAATCACCACAACGTGATTTTGTCAACTTCTATTTACCCTTCATAAGGGCTGAAAGTGCAACTAATCCCTAGGTGGTTTTGGTAATTAATAACAACATATATATCATTGAACTAATCATTTCTTGAGAATATTTCAGAAAGTTCAGTGATATGGGTATGGCAATGACTGATGATGTGGACCCCTCAAAATGCTAAGGAAAACATTGGCAAAAGCTCAAGACTCCATTTTTGGTTTAGTGATCCAAGATCACATTGAGTCCATAGGAAAGCCAATACTATTAAAAGGGATGAGGTTATGATGATGATCTGGTTGCTCTAAGTGCTTAGTGATTTATCTCTCAAACTATCAGCAATCTTTCACTCAAACATAAACTCATAAGTAATCTCGGTCCCACCGATTCCAAACTCACCACACCGAGATGAACCACCTCACCATATAGCCAAAACCCTAGAATCTCGGATTTTCCGATTCCAAACTCGGTCATTCGAAATTGGTGTTGCCAAGCTTCAGAACCTTCAGACTCAAATCGGTGTCACCGAGATGAGAAAGTCGGTCCCATCGAGATTGGCAAACCCTAGACTTTGGAAGAATCGGACTAACCGAGATTGTATTTTCGGTCCCACGAAAATCCCAACGTTCACAAGATTTGAACTTTCGGTCGACCGAGTTGTCAACTTCGGTCTGACCGAGATTGCTCAAATGTGTGTAACGGTTGGATTTTGTGTGGAGGCTATAAATACCCCTCCACCTCCTCTTCATTCGTGGAGAGAGCCATCAGAAAGAACTACCACTCCTACCTTACATTTCTGAGAAGAAAACTACCTACCCTTGTGTTGAGATCAAGTTGCTTCACTCCTACCATATGAAACTTGATTTCTAGTCTTCCCAAGTTGCTTTCCACTCAATCCCTTCCTCCACCACAGCCAAATCAGTGAGGAGAGTTGAGTGTTGGGGAGATTATCATTTGAAGCACAAGAGCAAGGAGTTCATCATCACCAACCCCATCTATTACCTTTTGGAGGGTGGTGCCTCCTAGATTGGTTAGGTGTCGCTTGGGAGCCTCCGTCATGATGTGGAGTTGAACCAAGGAGTTTGTAAGGGCAAGGAGATCGCCTACTTCGTGAAGATCTACCCCAGTAAGGCTAGTCCTCCGTGGGCGTAAGCCATGATGGCATAGACAAGGTTGCTTCTTCGTGGACCCTTCGTGGGTGGAGCCCTCCGTGGACTCGCAAGCAGTTACCCTTCGTGGGTTGAAGTCTCCATCAACGTGGATTGACGATAGCACCACCTATCGGAACCACGAGAAAAAATCTCCGTGTCTCCATTGCGTTTGCTCTTCTCCACCTCTCATTTACTATACATGCAATTTACTTTCCGCTGCCATAACTCTAGAATTGCATGTGTAGGGTGATACTTGACTTGGTTATCATTGTGAACTTGCTAAGAAACTACTCCAATCAAAAGGCTAAATTTTAAGTTGTCAAGTAGTCTAATCACCCCCTCTAGACATACTTCCGATCCTACAAGTGGTATCGAGCTTTGGTCTCCATTGGATTGGTTTCCATTGCATTGACTCCATAAGCTTGGTTTCACAACCTAGGAGAGTATGGCGTCTAGTGAGGGTAATTTCAGAGAGGTCCTTACTTTGATGGTTCAAACTTTGCTAGTTGGAAGCATAAAATGAAAATGCATATTCTTGGACATAACCCTGCCGCATGGGGCATTATTTGTGTTGGCTTGCAAGGTGAGTTTTTCAAGAAGGAAAAGTTCGGATCGCGAAGCTCTGCGGATGAATTGCGGATGTTCTGAACAATGCTCAAGCTTGTGACATTCTCTTCAATGCTTTGTGTCCCGAGGAGTTCAACAAGATCAGCCGTCTTGAGAATGCAAAAGAGATTTGGGATACTTTGGTGAAATGCACGAAGGTACCGAGTCCGTGAAGGAATCAAAGCTAGATGTTCTTCAAGGTCAGCTTGACAAGTTCAAGATGAAGGAAGGTGAAGGAGTCGCCGAAATGTACTCTAGGCTTGCTCTCATCACCAATGAGATGGCAGGCTTAGGAAGCGAAGAAATGACCGACCGATTCATCATCAAGAAGATTCTCAGAGCTTTGGATAGAAAGTATGACACCGTGTGCACTTTGATCCAAATGATGCCAAACTACAAAGATCTCAAGCCTACCGAAGTCATTGGAAGGATTGTTGCTCATGAGATGACACTTAAAGATAAGGAAGAGCTTCACAACAAGTCAAGTGGTGCTTACAAAGCTGCAGTTGAAGCTCCCACATCCTCAAGTGACAAGCTAGTTTCCAATGAAGAGATAAGCCTAATGGTGAAGAACTTCAACAAATTCTACAAGAGTAGAAGCAAGGAAAGAAGCTCAAAGTCTAGATCATATGATGAAAAGAGATCTTCCAGTCGTGATCGAAACTGCTACAATTGTGGAAGACCCGGACACTACTCAAATGAGTGTTCGACTCCCACAAGAGAAGAGAAGAATCTCCAAGAAGAAGAAGCTCAAGAGAAGAGTCGCCTCGAGAGAGAAGGAGTAGAGATGATCGTTATGAACGAAGATCCTCTCGGAGAAGCAAGGATTCGGAAAGGAAAGACAAGTCATCAAGGAGCTACACAAGAAGAAAACATCAAGCTCATGTTGGTGAATGGGTTTCGGCTCCGACTCCGACAATCACTCGAAAGAAGCTATCACTCCAACTCGAATACAGTCAAGATGAAGGTGTTGCGGTCTTGCTCTAGTGTCCTCCAACTCCAACTCCTATGACATATTTGATTCACCAAATGAGGGAATTGGAAGATGCTTCATGGCAAAAGGCCCCAAGGTATCACATCCTGAGTTTATTGACTTTGATAGTGATGAGGATGACTTGCTTGGTGAAGATGAGCTTTTACATGATAAATCTAGTGAGCTTAGTAATGATGAACATGCTAGTAGTCTTTATAGTCGAGAAGAGTCGAATGACAATGCTATGAAGGAGATTGAGCGTCTAACTAAAGAACTAAACACTCTTAAGTTAGCTCATGAAACAACTCAAGAAGATCATAGAGAGCTCCTAAGATCTCATGAGAAGCTACGCTTCGAGAAGCTCAATCTAGAGCAAGAGCATGAGTTTCTAAAAGCTATCAATGACGATCTTCGAAAGAAGAGTTCTTCATATCTTGCCAAACGACTTCTCTTGTCTAATTTCTTGCCACCTATTAAAACTAAGCATGACAAGCATAAGAAAAATTCTTCATCTAGTAGTAACAATAATCATGCTAAACCAAATGTTGTTACTTCTAGTAATTCTCTTGATTCCACTAACAATGTTTCAAGCCAAGTTTCACTTGAGCAAGAAAATAGTCTATTGAAAGGGATTATAGAGAAAGGTGTCTACAAAAGTCTTGCCGGAAGCAAAAGCTTTGAGGAAATTGTTCGCAAACAAGGAAGACACCGGAAGAATCAAGGAATTGGTTTTGAGCGAAAGTTCAACGCCGAGGGTGTTGAATGGGAAGAAGGTCAATATCCCACTCCAAAGTTTGTCTCTCAAGAGAAGAAGTATGATCCTACTTCTTCAAAAGAGGAACAAGCTCAAGATGACCTTCCACCACAAGACCACAAGCTAAAAGGCAAGGACAAGCTTCAAGAGGAGATTGATGCATTCATTGAAGCACCCAAGGCCATGGTCAAGTGGGTTCCCAAGGCAACTTCAAGTTCTACTTCAACGAGCTTAACTACTACCCCAAGGATTCCCATCAAGATGATGTGGATCCCGAAGAAGAAGAACTAGAGAGTTCTTGAGGGTGACTCCGCCAATATACTTCACTCATATTCATTTTGGCAAGGACTTGTGCAATCAACTTCCACATCTTGCATTAGTTCATGGAGTCACAAACCCTCATGTTGGTAAGTCAAGGGACAAGGTAATCATTGCTTTCATGGACATCATCAATTGTGAACTTCAATCTATGTCCATGGATATTCTTGTTTGTTCCTTGTGGGACTAACCCATGTAGGTATTGAAAGTGCCCGAATCCAAAGGATTGCTCCCAACTCTTGATGATCATCATCAACATTGAGCATCCACATCTTCAACATCTACATGAAGTCTTCAACGACAACCCAAGGTTAGTTTGACCCTTTAAAAGGGGTTCTCACATCAAGGGGGAGCTTTGCTCTAAAGATATGAGCTAAAGCATCTTCTAATGATGTGAACACATCAATGCTTTATGGAAAAGTGGTAACCCCACTTGTGCTTAAACGATGAGTATGACCTATGATCAAATGTTCTCATTTGACTCCTAAGTCAACATACTCATATATAGATGACCTAGTCATCGCCAAATTGTGTGCTAGCGGTTAGTGTTTTGTTTGTGCATGTTTGACACATATTTCATTTGCTATCTTATTGTGTGAGCATGTTGGATGCATGATTTTATCCATTCAAGGACATCCATTTGTTGCTTTGGTCTTTTGGTTTTCTTTCTTTTTGACCAAATGGATGGACAAGAATGCCTAAGTTCCTCCCCTAGCTATCTATGCTTTCTTGTCTCAAACTCTATTCATGCTTATATCACAAACTTTGAACAAGACTTTTTCGGACAGACCGAGTGAGGAGCACTCGGAGCCACCGATCCGTCAAAAGCCTAACTTCCAAAACCTTCTAAGTACTTTCGGTCAAACCGATATACTCAAATCGGACAGACCGAGATCACTTGGATTGATCTAGGTTTTCACCTCGGTGAAACCGAGTTTCAATTTTCGGCGTGACCGATGTGTGTAACTGCACGCAGTTAACCATCTCGGTCCCACCGAGTTTTCAAACTCGGTCCCACCGACAGCCGAAGGGTATAAATACTCGAGGACAGAGCGCGTTGATTACTTCTTCAAATGCTTCGCCCTCAAACCCTTAGCTGCCGTCGCCTTGGTCTTCGGATCGTCTCCGCCGTCGCCTGTGCGCCCTCGCCGCGGGTCTCCATCGCCGTCAACGGTCCTTCTCTTCGCGCCGTTGCCGCCGTAGTGAAACTCCACCGCATTGGGTGAGTTTCATCCCTCTCGTGCTCCAACCGCTGATTCTATGCACGTTAGGCGTTGCCATGTTTCTTGCCAAGATTGAGATCTCCCTATCCAGTCGTTTAGATCATAGAACAAATTTCGAGTGAAAATTTTAGGGTTAGGTTTCCGCCGAACACATCTCGGTGTGACCGATTCTGCATTTTCGGACTGACCGATTTGGCCTCTGGCCATTGCACTACACTCTTCGGTGAAACCGAGTTGTGCAAATCGGTAAGACCGAAGTAAAGATTCAGTGAAACCCTAGTAGTCTCGGCTAGACCGAAACCCATTTCGGTCCAACCGAAAGTGGTGTATATGGTCTGTTTAGACATTTCGGTTTCACCGAATTGATAGACTCGGTCAGACCGACATGTATTCTGTGAAAACCTAAAACTAAAGTTTGAACTCATTCTTTTTGCAAAATCCTCTGCAGTTTGTGATAACTCTTCTATTCTGCCTATACCCATTCTATTCACAGGTTGTCAGACATGTCTGAAGGAAGTGACAGTCAGAACAGGTCTGAGATGCCAGTTGAGATTCCAGAGGCAGCTACAAGTCCAGAGGCAAGCAGATCCATATGCCACCAGGAGAAGAACAGCAGTTGACCCAAGATTCCACACCAGAGAGCAACAAGACTTTTATGAGACAGTGCTCATGGACAAGAAGCCAATTATTCTTTGACACGAGATCGTTGATCGGGAATACATCGACAGTGAAGAGCACAGAGACTATTTCCCACATGTGCATGAAAGCTTCACTGCTTGTGGGATTGCAGAGTTTGTTGGTCAGAAATTGACTGCTTGGAACGATGAGATGATCATGCAATTCTATGCCACCGCACACTTCTATCCAGATGGCAGGATTGTATGGATGACAGAAGGGCAGAGATTCCATTCTACTGTTGAGGAATGGAGAGCATTGCTGAATGCACCTGTTTCAAGGGAAGATGATATCGATGTCTATGGCATCCCAAAGAAAAATCACGAGTCAATGAAGAACATGTACAATGAAGTCAAGGAGAAGGATGTAGAGATATGGAAGCTTGGTTCGGTCTACTACCTTGAGCAGGTCTCCCAACCACCAACACCATTACGAGGCATACTTTGATGCCTAAGTCAGGGACCACCGCATGATAAGAGGGTACTCTATCAACATGCTGCACATTCTAGATCAGAAGACACCTTTTAAGGTGATGGACCTGATAGTTGAGACTATCAAGAGGACAGCAGCAGACCAGAAGAGGTCGTTTGGGTTTGCTCCGCATATTCAGATGCTTATTAATGCCAAGTTTGGCACGGACACCTACCTGTTGGATAGACCCCACTTGCCCTTGCACCACGAACATGAGGATAACGAGATTGTGATGATCAAGATGCTCCCACATCTGTAGAAGGACATGCTAAGTCTGAAGCTGCCAAACAAGCTAAAGCCGAGAAGGAAGCAAAGAACAAAGCCCAAGAGCGTTGCAGAACAACTTCTTGAAGCCACTCAGAGAATTGAGCTACGCCTGGCCAGCATAGTGCAGTCTCAGGAGAGCCTTGAGAGGATCGTTGAGGATAAGTTCCATGCTCTGGACGTCAAGCTGACTGAAGTGCAGGTCACCGTCAACAAGCTTGAGGCAGACATCGAGGAAGCTAAGAGGGAGAAGGCAGAACTCATGAGAGAGATGGAAGGTGATATGGTCCAGGATGACTATGAGCAGCCTGCTCCAGTGCCCACAAAGCCCAGATCAGCTGCTATTCCAGTGTTAGATCCCAGGGCTACCACATCAGCACCTCCTACAGCTCCGTCGGCCCAAAGACCAGCCCAATATCCACTCCTCCAGCTCCACAGACTTCAGCAGAAGCTTTCGCAGATGCAGCTATCTCCACTCCATCGACGCAGACAGGAGCCGCCAGCAGAGTCCCGAGTGACGATTAGCTCTATACCTTTCGAACTTTTTGGTAACTTGTTGCCAAAGGGGGAGAAATTGTATAGATCATAGGGCTTCGAGAGAGAGAGTGCTCGTTTTTGCTCTTTCGTTTGCGGTTTTCCTTTGAGATACTTTTGAGTTCTTTGAGATACTTCGTGTGTTTGATACTACGTTTGCTCTATCTTGATGAGTGCTTGATCATACTATGCTTAATGTGTGCTTGATGCTTATCCTATTCCATTCATATCTTGTATGATCATTTACTCATGTCTTGGTGATTGGGTGCATGCTATTCATTCTTATCATTTTGTGCGCTCCACCAAGATGTATGTGACATGGAAGAGTAACCCATGATCCTAATCGATTGTGCATTTGCATTCAAACGCAAATCTTAAATAATGCACAAATTTAGGGGGAGCTCTTGCTTATCACATACTTCTCAAAGCGACGATGTTATTCATTGATTATATCATTTGTCGAAGCTTTGATCTATATGTTGTCATCAATTACCAAAAGGGGAGATTGAAAGTGCAACTAATCCCTAGGTGGTTTTGGTAATTAATAACAACATATATATCATTGAACTAATCATTTCTTGAGAATATTTGAGAAAGTTCATTGATATGGGTATGGCAATGGTGATGATGTGGACCCTCAAAATGCTAAGGAAAACATTGGCAAAAGCTCAAGACTCCATTTTTGGTTTAGTGATCCAAGATCACATTGAGTCCATAGGAAAGCCAATACTATTAAAAGGGGATGAGGTTATGATGATGATCTGGTTGCTCTAAGTGCTTAGTGATTTATCTCTCAAAACTATCAGCAATCTTTCACTCAAACATAAACTCATAAGTAATCTCGGTCCCACCGATTCCAAACTCAGTCACACCGAGATGAACCACCTCAGCCATATAGCCAAAACCCTAGAATCTCGGATTTTCCGATTCCAAACTCGGTCATTCCGAAATTGGTGTTGCCAAGCTTCTGTAACCTTCTGTACTCAAATCGGTGTCACCGAGATGAGAAAGTCGGTCCCACCGAGATTGGCAAACCCTAGACTTTGGAAGAATCGGACTAACCGAGATTGTATTTTCGGTCCCACGAAAATCCCAACGTTCACAAGATTTGAACTTTCGGTCGACCGAGTTGTCAACTTCGGTCCGACCGAGATTGCTCAAATGTGTGTAACGGTTGGATTTTTGTGGAGGCTATAAATACCCTCCACCTCCTCTTCATTCGTGGAGAGAGCCATCGAAAGAACTACCACTCCTACCTTACATTTCGAGAAGAAAACTACCTACCCTTGTGTTGAGATCAAGTTGCTTCACTCCTACCATATGAAACTTGATTTCTAGTCTTCCCAAGTTGCTTTCCACTCAATCCCTTCCTCCACCACAGCCAAATCAGTGAGGAGAGTTGAGTGTTGGGGAGATTATCATTTGAAGCACAAGAGCAAGGAGTTCATCATCACCAACCCCATCTATTACCTTTTGGAGGGTGGTGCCTCCTAGATTGGTTAGGTGTCGCTTGGGAGCCTCCGTCATGATGTGGAGTTGAACCAAGGAGTTTGTAAGGGCAAGGAGATCGCCTACTTCGTGAAGATCTACCCCGAGTAAGGCTAGTCCTCCGTGGGCGTAAGCCATGATGGCATAGACAAGGTTGCTTCTTCGTGGACCCTTCGTGGGTGGAGCCCTCCGTGGACTCGCGCAGCCGTTACCCTTCGTGGGTTGAAGTCTCCATCAACGTGGATTGACGATAGCACCACCTATCGGAACCACGAGAAAAAAATCTCCGTGTCTCCATTGCGTTTGCTCTTCTCCACCTCTCATTTACTATACATGCAATTTACTTTCCACTGCCATAACTCTAGAATTGCATGTGTAGGGTGATACTTGACTTGGTTATCATTGTGAACTTGCTAAGAAACTACTCCAATCAAAAGGCTAAAATTTTAAGTTGTCAAGTAGTCTAATCACCCCCCCTCTAGACATACTTCCGATCCTACAAGGGCCCTGTTCATCGAATCCGCTCCAACTAAAGTGGGAGAGACAGACACCCGCCAGCCACCTTATGCAACTAGTGCATGTCAGTCGGTGGAACCGGTCTCACGTAAGCGTACGTGTAAGGTTGGTCCGGGCCGCTTCATCCCACAATACCGTTGAGCAAGAAAAGACTAGTAGAGGCAAGTAAGATGACAAGATCAACACCCACAACAAATTGTGTTCTACTCGTGCATTAGAGAACTACGCATAGACCTAGCTCATGATGCCACTGTTGGGGAACGTTGCAGAAAATTAAAATTTTTCCTATGGCTTCACCAAGATCCATCTATGAGTTCATATAAGCAACGAGTAACGGGAGAGAGATTGCATCTACATACCACTTTTAGATCGCGTGCGGAAGCTTGCAAGGTGATGATGGAGTCGTACTCGAACGTGATTCAGATCACCGATGCCCAAGTGCTGAACGGACAGCACCTCCGCGTTCAACACACGTACGGGACGAGCAACGTCTCCTCCGTCTTGATCCAGCAAGGAGGAAGGAGAGGTTGAGGAAGACGACTCCACCGGCAGACCTGGCGTGGTGATGGTGGAGAAGAAGTATCTCGGCAGTGGCTTCGCCGAGCTCTTACGGAGGAGGAGAAGTGTTGGGAGGGAGGGCTGCGCCTTGGGAATTGGCACAGCAGCCCCATCCCTCCCCTTTATATAGGCACCACAGGGGGTGGCCCCTGGAGATCCAATCTCCGGGGCGGCGCCAAGGGGTGGAGTGCCCCCAAGCCGGTGGGCGCCCCACCCCTAGGGTTTCAACCCTAGGCGCAGGGGTGGGCCCTAGGGGCGATCAGCCCCTTGTGGGCTGGTTCCTTCCCTTTCAGCCCATGGGGCGCTCAGGGATAGGTGGCCCCACCGGTGGACCCGGGACCCTTCCGGTGGTCCGTGATTTCTTACGGAGACCCGAAACTTTCCCGATGGCGAAACACCACTTCCTATATATTATTCTTTACCTCCGGACCCTTCCGAACTCCTCGTGACGTCAGGGATCTCATCAGGGACTCGAACAACATTCGTGGTCACATACTTGACTTCCTACTAACCCTAGCGTCACCGAACCTTAAGTGTGTAGACCCTACGGGCTCGGAGACACGCAGACATGACCGAGACGACTCTCGGGCAATAACCAACAGCGGGTCTGGATACCCATGTTTGCTCCCACATGCTCCTCGATGATTTCATCGGTTGAACCACGATGTCGAGGATTCTATCAAACCCGTATGCAATTCCCTTTGTCAATCGATGCGTTACTTGCCCGAGACTCGATCGTCGGTATCCCAATACCTTGTTCGGTCTCGTTACGCAAGTCACTTTACTCGCATCCGTAATGCATGATCCGTGGCCAACACCTTGGTCACATTGAGCTCATTATGATGATGCATTACCGAGTGGGCCCAGAGATACCTCTCCGTCATACGGAGTGACAAATCCGATCTCGATCCGTGTCAACCCAATGATACTTTCGGAGATACCTGTAATGCACCTTTATAGTCACCCGATTCGTTGTGACGTTTGATACACCCAAGGCACTCCTACGGTAACCGGGAGTTACACGATCTCATGGTCGAAGGAAGAGATACTTGACATTGGTAAAGCTTCTAGCAAACGAACTATACGATCTTTTATGCTATGCTTATGATTGGGTCTTGTCCATCACATCATTCTCCTAATGATGTGATCCCGTTATCAACGACATCCAATGTCCATAGTCAGGAAACCATGACTATCTATTGATCACAACGAGCTAGTCAACTAGAGGCTCACTAGGGACATTTGTGGTCTAAGTGTTCACACGTGTATTACGATTTCCGGATAATACAGTTATAGCATGAACAAAAGACAATTATCATGAACATTGAAATATAATAATACTTTTATTATTGCCTCTAGGGCATATTTCCAACAGGCGCAGCAGGGGGCGTAGCGATCATCACAGGTGCCGCCATGGGCGCCGGTGGTGCTGCCTCCTGAACTAAGGCGAGGTGCGTCGCACGCGCCTTCCGAGCCTTGTATGCTTCAACGACCTCCGATGGTGCACGGCACTGGCGGGAGAAATGCTTCACCGGGCCACAACGGAAGCAGTCCTGAGGCCTCTGCCCTCCCTTGCCCATTTTGTTCGCTTGAAGGGGGGGGGGGTGAGGGCCCTTCTTGCCCTTGCGGCCCCTCTTCTTCTGTTGAGGCTTGCGGACTTTGAGAGCGTTCACCTCCTTGCGAGAACTCCCCCCAAGTGGTTGCGCGAGCAAGTTCTTTTTGAGAACCTCATCCTGTGCCTCCGCCACTTGGAGGACGTCAATCAACTCTGAATACCTCGTGTAGTTCCCCTGGCGGTAGTTCTGTGAGGACTGGACCGCGTCGGGGTGGAAAGTGGATAGGGTTTTGTCAATCTTCTGGGAGTCGGTAATCTCAGTACCACACAACCGAAGAGTTGTACAAATCCGGTGCAGAGCCGAATTGTACTCCCCAACAGTCTTGAAGTCCGCAAACCTCAGACGGATCCACTCTGCCTCTGCACGTGGCTTCATAGTGCACTTCAACCACTCAAACCGCTGCTTAAGAGCGGTCCAAAGGCCAGAAGCACTGTGCTCAGCCATATACTCATCTTTCAGAGTAGGTGACAGGTGATGATGGAGAAAGCAGAGCCTGCGCATTCTCAGTTTCGAACTTGGCATTAGTGGCGGCCAGCTGGTCCCCCTTACCGATCGCCCTCAAGAGGGTTTTACCCTGGAGAAAAATCTCGCAGTCCGAAGACCATGACAGGTAGTTCAGCCCCGTCTGGGCCAACTCAGGAAACTCCTTGTTGAAAATTCCGGCCATCTGTGATTTATGCAAAAATCATGAGATTACAGCAGGTAATCTTTTGCACAAAGCGATGTTGATAAACTTATTCAATAAAAAGACGTTCCAATATTTAAAACATGCTATTATATGACTTACTAAATGATTAAGAGTGGTAAACAATTAATCTACAGCAGTAAAATCATACAATAATATCATGTTACAAAAGATAGCATGTTAAGCGCATCTAGTATGTGAAAACTAGCCCAAAAATTGAATTCCCGAGGCATTTTGAGCCCAAGTACGTGTTTTCAGTGAAAACAGACAGTTCTAGGGGCTTCTACGCGAAATATTACAGCAGGAATAAAACTTGCGTAAAATCTGGAAACTACTGGGGCTAAACCGCAAAAATCCGCGCTGCAGCCGGCGCGCCCCCTAATCCATGGTCGCGGCCCATCCAGCCTAACAGCCAGCGGGCCGGCCCAGCCGCCAGCGGCCTGACGCGTAGCGACGCTAGGGTTTCCCCTAGCGCCCGCATCGGTGTCGGCGGCGGCGATGGGCTCATGGCGTCGGGCAAGACGCTGGCGCGTCTGGGCTGGCGAGCACGACGGCTCGCCGGAGCGCCGACGAGCCGACCGGTGTAGCCACGGCGATGACGGCAAGAGCCAGCGCGGCGCGCCAGCGAGGTATGCGGCCATGGCGCTGCCGGGGCCACGGCGCGACGCTGGCGCGGGCGCGCTGCCAGCAGCGCGTGGGCGGCGGCGGCTGCCAGCGGCTAAGCGGGCGGGCGGCAAAGACGCCGCAGGGCGGCGGCAGGTCGGCCATCGGGGCTCGGCGACGAGCCAGCCAAGGGACGGCTGCGGCGGCGGTGTCGGCAGGACGCGACGTGGCGCGTGCGACCAGCAGGGTCGCGGCCAGCGCGGCGTCATCCGGACGCCGGCCTCGGGATGCGATCTTCATCGCGTTCATCTGGAAAAACGATGGCGCATGGCACATTTGGTGCTTTGGCGGCGGTACCACGATCATCTGGATTGCGATCCGTACCGACTCCCTATGGTGCAGTCAACAAGTTCTTCTTAGTCCAAGAACATCGACGTTGGTCGGCGACGTGTTCGTCCGCCTGGTTCTTGGGAGGAAAATCCACACCATAGGTAGATCAAATCCGAAAAATAATCTAATCGCAAAAACGGAATCGCAGTAACGAGAGGAATCCATTTTTGCAAAGAGTGGGGATCGGATCTTATACCTCCGCGGGATCGATTCAAGCCTGCGTGATGCAGGCTTGACGCAGACTTGACGGAGAGTTGATGGAGCGAAGCGTGCTGATAACGTGTTCCGCAACTCCGCCAACGAGTCCGGTCCGAGGTTGCGGAGCGAGGGCGAGCGTCGTAGACGAAGTAGTCGAACACGCGAAAGTAAAAAACACAGAGAGATATGAAGGAGACCAGTTTTATTAATCAATGATCAGGGGTTACAATGATGGCTCCTCGTTGCTTTATATAGGGGGTAGGTGGTCAAGGGATAAGTACCCACCTAACATAAAGTGGGGGAAATGGGAGGGGCTACCCCGTGCGATACGCACGAGGTGCGCCGCCACCCCACGATGACCCGGATTCCCAACATACTCCACGACCTCCTCCGGAGGCGGCAGGCGGCCAAGTTTGGTTTAGTTGCCAGTTATCTTTAATTCATGCCATGAAATCTCATTATCTGAAAACCAGAATCCCCCTTTCAGTTCAGTGCCCTTGAGATTACTCCGAAACAAAGCGCGAGTTTCTCGATGCGAGCATTGCTGAACTGTGAGACGCTGGGTGGCTGATGTGAACAGTGCTAAACTGTAATTAATGCCCAGCGTGAAGCCAGCGAGGCAACTTACAAACTGACCAAGTTTCTTACGAGGCTAGTGAAGCAGCGCTGTCAAAGGAAAAAGCTCGTCGCACAAGTGTGCTAGCCCCTGGCTACCCATAGATTCAAGCCGGAATCATGGTGGGCGGCACCAGCGGTTGTTTCACTATGTGTACGTACGAACCCACCAGTTTCACGTGGAGAAGATGTGATGCGACCAAGAGCGGCGACATTGTGAACGTCTGCACTTGCTGTAAACCATGCTCGGTTCTGTCTTGGCAGGAGATGATCTCACGTCATCTTGTCAGTGTCTCGTTAGCCCAAACTGGGTACCACCCAGTTTTACTGTCCAGTGAGCGATAGACGCGTGCGTCACCGTGAATCAATGTTTCCACCGACGGCCGAAACTCCGGTCAAAAAATGTTAGCGTGGGTCGGCTCCGTCTTCATGGGTACGTATCATTGTGTTTTTGGCCTTTGCCCCGTCAACTTCAAGTCGCCGGCATTTTGTCCTTGTGGTATTCGACTGGGCACAAAAGGGACCGAGAAGACTGGGCATGAGCCCGTCAACTTTGAGCATTAATTCCCGGTTCAGACTTGAGAAGCGAATCCGAAGCAACTGCTGTGCATGAAATTCATACGAAGCCATGGTGTAAAAACGAACATCATTTCGCATGGCCGTTTTTACACCCGTGTACCCTTCCTGAAAGGATTGGCTGCAACCGGATCCGGAATCCTTTGAACGTTATGACCCCAGCTGCTGCAGTTATCGCCGTGTGTTCCTAACTGATTCTGCAAATTTGTAGTATGACGTGTCGAGGCTACTCAGCAGTCGGACTTTGCAAATACGGCCCCTCAAACGACCGCGCCCGCGTCCGCGGGCACGTCTCAAATTAACCACTTTGCATCCGCCTTTCTCATATTTCATCCTTTAGATTCATACATAACAAGAAAAGCAATCCTACGTACTACATCTACGTACTATCCTAGCTACTCTTCGTCGTCGGAGATGTCCACGACGACGGTGTCGGGCGCTGGCTGGACGGGCGGGTAGGAGGGCACTGACTCATCCTCCTTTTGCTCGACCTTATCCATGTAGGCGAACCGAAGGAAATATGCCCTAGATGCAATAATAAAGTTGTTATTTATATTTCCTTATATCATGATAAATGTTTATTATTCATACTAGAATTGTATTAACC
The DNA here is from genome assembly GCA_021437245.1 of Aegilops speltoides. Lineage (NCBI taxonomy): Eukaryota > Viridiplantae > Streptophyta > Magnoliopsida > Poales > Poaceae > Aegilops > Aegilops speltoides. The sequence continues at coordinate 52,324,047 of CM038146.1, forward strand.
GGAAACTTAGTACATGTGTGAATACATAGACAAATAGAGTGTCACTAGTATGCCTCTACTTGACTAGCTCGTTGAATCAAAGATGGTTATGTTTCCTAGCCATAGACACGAGTTGTCATTTGATTAACGGGATCACATCATCGGAGAATGATGTGATTGTCTTGACCCATTCCGTTAGCTTAGCACTTGATCGTTTAGTATATTGTTATTGCTTTCTTCATGACTTATACATGTTCCTATGACTACGAGATTACGCAACTCCCGAGTACCGGAGGAACACTTTGTGTGCTACCTGTTGGAGAACGTAGTAATTTCAAAAAAATTCCTACACACACGCAAAATCATGGTGATGCATAGCAATGAGAGGGGAGAGTGTTGTCCACGTACCCTCGTAGACCGAAAGTGGAAGCGTTATGACAACGCGGTTGATGTAGTCGTACGTCTTCAAGATTGACCGATCCTCAGCACCGAACGTACGGCACCTCCGTGTTCAGCACACGTTCAGCTCGGTGACGTCCCGCGAACTCACAATCCAGTAGAGCTTCGGGGAAGTGCGTCGCCAGCACGACGGCGTGATGATGGTATTGATGAAGTTACCGACATAGGGCTTCGTCTAAGCATTGCAACGATATGACCGAGGTGGATTATGGTGGAGGAAGGCACCGCACACGGTTAAGAGAGATCAATGATCAACTTGCGTGCCTTTGGGGTGCTCCCTGGCCACGTATATAAGCGAGTCGAGGAGGGGGGAGGGCCGGCCTAGCTATGGCGTGCCCTGGAGGACTCCTACTCCCACCGGGAGTAGGATTCCCCCCCTTCCCTAGTTGTACTAGGAGAGAAGGAAGGGGGAGAGAGGGAGGAAGGAAAGGGGGGTTCCGGTAACCTCCCGGTACTCCGGTAAAATCCCGATTTCACCCGGAACCATTCTGATGTCCAAATATAGCCTTCCAATATATCGATCTTTACGTCTCGACCATTTCGAAACTCCTTGTCATATCCGTGATCATATCCGGGACTCCGAACTACCTTCGGTACATCAAAACACAAAAACTCATAATACCGATCGTCACAGAACTTTAAGCGTGCGGACCCTACGGGTTCGAGAACTATGTAGACATGACCGAGACACGTCTCCGGTCAATAACCAATAGCGGAACCTGGATGCTCATATTGGTTCCTACATTCTACGAAGATCTTTATCGGTCAAACCGCATAACAACATACATTGTTCCCTTTGTCATTGGTATGTTACTTGCCCGAGATTTGATCGTCGGTATCTCAATACTTAGCTCAATCTCGTTACCGGCAAGTCTATTTACTCGTTCTGTAATGCATCATCCCGCAACTAACTCATTAGTTGCATTGATTGCAAGGCTTATACTGATGTGCATTACCGAGAGGGCCCAGAGATACCTCTCCGACAATCGGAGTGACAAATCCTAATCTAGATCTATGCCAACTCAACAAGTACCATCGGAGACACCTGTAGAGCCCCTTTATAATCACCCAATTACGTTGTGACGTTTGGTAGCACACAAAGTGTTCCTTCGGTAATCGGGAGTTGCATAATCTCATAGTCATAGGAACATGTATAAGTTGTGAAGAAAGCAATAGTAGTAAACTAAAATGATCAAGTGCTAAGCTAACGGAATGAGTCAAGTCAATCACATCATTCTCCTAATTTTGTGATCCCGTTTATCAAATGGCAACTCATGTCTATGGTTAGGAAACTTAACCATCTTTGATCAATGAGCTAGCCAAGTAGAGGCATACTAGTGCTTTGTTTGTCTATGTATTCACACATGTATTATGTTTCCGGTTAATACAATTCCAGCATGAATAATAAACATTTATATTAAATAAGGAAATAAATAATAACTTTATTATTGCCTCTAGGGCATATTTCCTTCAGTCTCCCACTTGCACTAGAGTCAATACTCTAGATTACACAATAATGATTCTAACACCCATGGGGCCTTGGTGCTGATCATGTTTTGCTCGTGAGAGAGGCTTAGTCAACGGGTCTGCAATATTAAGATCCGTATGTATCTTGCAAATGTCTATGTCTCCCACCTGGACTTGATCGTCGATGGAATTGAAGCGTCTCTTGATGTGTTTGGTTCTCTTGTGAAATCTGGATTCCTTTGCCAAGGCAATTGCACCAGTATTGTCACAAAAGATTTTCATTGGACCCGATGCACTAGGTATGACACCTAGATCGGATATGAACTCCTTCATCCAGACTCCTTCATTTGCTGCTTCCAAAGCAGCTATGTACTCCGCTTCACACGTAGATCCCACCATGACGCTTTGTTTAGAACTGCTCCAACTGACAGCTCCACCGTTCAATATAAACACGTATCCGGTTTGTGATTTAGAATCGTCCGGATTAGTGTCAAAGATTGCATCGACATAACCATTTACGACGAGCTCTTTGTCACCTCCATAAACGAGAAACATATCCTTGGTCCTTTTTAGGTATTTCAGGATGTTCTTGACCACTGTCGAGTTATCCACTCCTGGATTACTTTGGTACCTCCCTCCTAAACTAATAGAAACACATACATCAGGTCTAGTACACAACATTGCATACATGATAGAGCCTATGGTTGAAGCATAGGGAACACTTTTCATTTTCTCTCTATCTTCTGCAGTGATCGGGCATTGAGTCTTACTCAACTTCACACCTTGTAACACAGGCAAGAACCCTTTCTTTGCTTGATCCGTTTTGAACTTCTTCAAAACTTTATCAAGGTACGTCCTTTGTGAAAGTCCAATTAAACGTCTTGATCTATCTCTGTAGATCTTGATGCCCAATATATAAACAGCTTCACCGTGGTCTTTCATTGAAAAACTCTTATTCAAGTATCCTTTTATGCTATCCAGAAATTCTATATCATTTCCAATCAACAATATGTCATCCACATATAATATTAGAAATGCTACAGAGCTCCCACTCACTTTCTTGTAAATACATGTTTCTCCAAAAGTCTGTATAAAACCATATGCTTTGATCACACTATCAAAACGTTTATTCCAATTCCGAGAGGCTTGCACCAGTCCATAAATGTATCACTGGAGCTTGCATACTTTGTTTGCACATTTTGGATCGACAAAACCTTCTGGTTGCATCATATACAACTCTTCTTCTAAAAATCCATTCAGGAATGTAGTTTTGACATCCATTTGCCAAATTTCTTAATCATAAAATGCGGCAATTGCTAACATGATTCAGACAGACTTAAGCATCACTACGGGTGAGAAATTCTCATCGTAGTCAACCCCTTGAACTTGGCAAAAACCTTTTGCAACAAGTCGAGCTTTGTAGACAGTAACATTACCGTCAGCATTAGTCTTCTTCTTGAAGATCCATTTATTCTCGATGGCTTGCCGATCATCGGGCAAGTCAACCAAAGTCCACACTTTGTTCTCATACATGGATCCCATCTCAGATTTCATGGCCTCAAGCCATTTTGCGGAATCTGGGTTCATCATCGCTTCCTCATAGTTCGTAGGTTTGTCATGGTCAAGTAACATGACCTCCAGAACATGATTACTGTACCACTCTGGTGCGGATCTTACTCTAGTTGACCTATGAGGTTCGGTAGTAACTTGATCTGAAGTTTCATGATCATCATCATTAGCTTCCTCACTAATTGGTTTAGGTGTCACATGAACCAGTTTCTGTGATGAACCACTCTCCAATAAGGGAGCAGGTACAGTTACCTCATCAAGTTCTACTTTCCTCCCACTCACTTTGTTCGAGAAAAACTCCCTCTCTAGAAAGGATCCATTCTTAGCAACAAATGTCTTGCCTTCGGATCTGTGATAGAAGGTGTACCCAACAGTCTCCTTTGGGTATCCTATGAAAACACATTTCTCCGATTTGGTTTCGAGCTTATCAGGTTGAAGATTTTTCACATAAGCATCGCAACCCCAAACTTTAAGAAACCACAACTTTGGTGTCCTACCAAACCACAGTTCATAAGGAGTCGTATCAACGGATTTAGATGGTGCCCTATTTAACGTGAATGCAGCTGTCTCTAAAGCACAACCCCAAAATGATAGCGGTAAATCGGTAAGAGACATCATAGATCGCACTATATCTAGTAAAGTACGATTACGACGTTCGGACACACCATTACGCTGTGGTGTTCCGGGTGGCGTGAGTGGCGAAACTATTCCGCATTGTTTCAAATGAAGACCAAACTCTTAACTCAAAATATTCTCCTCCACGATCAGATCGTAAAACTTTATTTTCTTGTTACGATGATTTTCCACTTCACTCTGAAATGATTTGAACTTTTCAAATGTTTCAGACTTATGTTTCATAAGTATATATACCCATATCTTCTTAAATCATCTGTGAAGGTGAGAAAATAACGATATCCGCCGCGAGCCTCAATATTCATCGGACCACATACATCAGTATGTATGATTTTCAACAAATCTGTTGCTCGCTCCATTGTTCCGGAGAATGGCGTTTTAGTCATCTTGCCCACGAGGCATGGTTCGCAAGTACCAAGTGATTCATAATCAAGTGATTCCAAAAGTCCATCAGAATGGAGTTTCTTCATGCGCTTTACACCAATATGACCTAAACAGCAGTGCCACAAATAAGTTGCACTATCATAATCAACTATGCATCGTTTGGCTTCAACATTATGAATATGTGTATCACTACTATCGAGATTCATTAAAAATAGACCACTCTTCAAGGGTGCATGACCATAAAAGATATTAGTCATCTGATTTAAATGAATAACCGTCTCGCATCAAACAAGATCCAGATATAATGTTCATGCTTAACGCTGGCACCAAATAACAATTATTCAGGTCTAAAACTAATCCCGAAGGTAGATGTAGAGGTAGCGTGCCGATGGTGATCACATCGACTTTGGTACCATTTCCCACGCGCATCATCACCTCGTCCTTAGCTAATCTTCCCTTAATCCGTAGTCCCTGTTTCGAGTTGCAAATATTAGCAGCAGAACCAGTACCAAATACCCAGGTGCTACTGTGAGCTTTAGTAAGGTACACATCAATAACATATATATCACATATACGTTTGTTCATCTTGCTATCCTTCTTATCCGCCAAATACTTGGGGCAGTTCTGTTTCCAGTGGCTAGTCCCTTTGCAGTAGAAGCACTCAGTCTCAGACATAGGTCCAGACTTGGGTTTCTTCTCCTGAGCAGCAACTTATTTGCTGTTCTTCTTGAAGTTCCTCTTCTTCTTCCCTTTACCCTTTTTCTTGAAACTGGTGGTCTTGTTGACCATCAACACTTGATGCTCCTTCTTGATTTCTACCTCCGCAGCTTTTAGCATCACGAAGAGCTCGGGAATTGTCTTATCCATCCCTTGCATGTTATAGTTCATCACGAACCTCTTGTAGCTTGGTGGCAGTGATTGAAGAATTCTGTCAATGACACTATCATCCAGAAGCTTAACTCCCAGTTGAATCAAGTGATTGTTATACCTAGACATTCTGAGTATATGCTCACTGACAGAACTATTCTCCTCCATCTTGCAGCTGTAGAACTTATTGGAGACTTCATATCTCTTAATCCGGGCATTTGCTTGAAATATTAACTTGAACTCCTGGAACCTCTCATATGCTCCATGACGTTCAAAACGTCGTTGACGTCCTGGTTCTAACCCGTAAAGCATGGCACACTGAACTATCGAGTAGTCACCAGCTTTGCTCTGCCAGACGTTCATAACATCTGGCGTTGCTCCTCCAGCGAGTTTGGCACCCAGCGGTGCTTCCAGGACGTAGTTCTTCTATGCAGCAATGAGAATAATCCTCAAGTTACGGACCCAGTCTGTGTAATTGCTACCATCAACTTTCAACTTTGCTTTCTCAAGGAACGCATTAAAATTCAACGGAACAACAACACGGGCCATCTATCTACAACATCATAGACAAGCAAAATACTATCAGGTACTAAGTTCATGATAAATTAAAGTTTAATTAATCATATTTAAGAACTCCCATTTTGATAGACATCCCTCTAATCATCTAAGTGATCACGTGATCCATATCAACTAAACCATGTCCGATCATCACATGAGATGGAGTAGTTTTCAATGGTGAACATCACTATGTTGATCATATCTACTCTATGATTCACGCTCGACCTTTCGGTTTCAGTGTTCCGAGGCCATATCTTCATATGCTAGGCTCGTCAAGTTTAACCCGAGTATTTTTGCCTGTGCAAAACTGGCTTGCACCGTTGTATATGAACGTAGATCTTATCACACCCAATCATCACGTGGTGTCTCAGCACGACGAACTTTGGCAACGGTGCATACTCAGGGAGAACACTTGTACCTTGAAATTTAGCGAGAGATCATCTTATAATGCTACCATCAATCAAGCAGAATAAGATGCATAAAGGATAAACATCACATGCAATCAATATAAGTGATATGATATGACCATCATCATCTTGTGCCTTTGATCTCCATCTCCAAAGCACCGTCGTGATCACCATCATCTCCGACGCGACACCTTGATCTCCATCGTAGCATCGTTGTCGTCTCGCCAACTATTGCTTCTACGACTATCGCTACCGCTTAGTGATAAAGTAAAGAAATTACAGGGCGATTGCATTGCATACAATAAAGCGACAACCATATGGCTCCTGCCAGTTGCTGATAACTCCGTTACAAAACATGATCATCTCATACAATAAAATATAGCATCATGCTTTGACCATATCACATCACAACATTCCTTGCAAAAACAAGTTAGACGTCCTCTACTTTGTTGTTGCAAGTTTTACGTGGCTACTACGGGCTGAGCAAGAACCGTTCTTACCTACGCATCAAAACCCCAATGACATTTCGTCAAGTTAGTGCTATTTTAACCTTCAACAAGGACCGGGCATAGTCACACTCGGTTCAACTAAAGTTGGAGAAACTGACACCTGCCAGCCACCTGTGTGCGAAGCACGTCGGTAGAACCAGTCTCGCGTAAGCATACGCGTAATGTCGGTCCGGGCCGCTTCATCCAACAATACCGCTGAACCAAAGTATGACATGCTGGTAAGCAATATGACTTGTATCATCCACAACTCACTTGTGTTCCACTCGTGCATATAACATCTACGCAAAAACCTAGCTCGGATGCCACTGTTGGGGAACGTAATAATTTCAAAAAAATATTCTACGCACACGCAAGATCATGGTGATGCATAGCAACGAGAGGGGAGAATGTTGTCCACGTACCCTCATAGACCGAAAGCAGAAGCGTTATGACAACGCGGTTGATGTAGTCGTACGTCTTCACGATCGACTGATCCTCAGTACCGAACGTACGACACCTCTATGTTGAGCACACGTTCAGCTCGGTGACGTCCCGCGAACCCACGATCCTGTAGAGCTTCGGGGAAGAGCTTCATCAGCACGACGACATGATGATGACCGCTTCGGGGAAGTTATCGACACAGGGCTTCGCCTAAGCACCGCTACGATATGACCGAGGTGGACTATGGTGGAGGCGGGCACCACACACGGCTAAGAGAGATAAATGATGAACTTGTGTGCCTTTGGGGTGCTCCCTGGCCATGTATATAAAGGAGTGGAGGAGGGTGAGGGCCGGCCTAGCTATGGTGCTCCTTGGCCACCGGGAGTAGGATTCCCCCCACCCCTTCCCTAGTTGGACTAGAAGAGAAGGAAGGGGGAGAGAATGAGGAAGGAAAGGGGGGCACCGTCCCCCCTCCTAGTCCAATTCAGTCCAGAGGGGGAGGGGGCGCGCGGCCTTCCCTGGACTCCTTCTCTCTCTCCACTATGGCCCATTGAGGCCCATACAATCACCGGGGGGTTTTGGTAACCTCCCGGTACTCCGGTAAAATCCCGATTTCACCCAAAACCATTCCGATGTCCAAATATAGCCTTGCAATATATCGATCTTTACATCTCGACCATTTCGAGACTCCTCGTCATGTCCGTCATCATATCCGGGACTCCAATCTACCTTTGGTACATCAAAACACAAAACCTCATAATATCGATCGTCACAGAACTTTAAGCGTGCGGACCCTACGGGTTCGAGAACTATGTAGACATGACCGAGACACGTCTCCAGTCAATAACCAATAGCAGAACCTGGATGCTCATATTAGTTCCTACATATTCTACGAAGATCTTTATCGGTCAAACCGCATAACAACATACGTTGTTCCCTTTGTCATCGGTATGTTACTTGCCCCAGATTCGATCATCGGTATCTCAATACCTAGCTCAATCTCGTTACTGGCAAGTCTCTTTACTCGTTCTGTAATGCATCATCCCGCAACTAACTCATTAGTTGCATTGCTTGCAAGGCTTATAGTGATGTGCATTACCGAGAGGGCCCAGAGATACCTCTCTGACAATCGGAGTGACAAATCCTAATCTCGATCTATGCCAACTCAACAAGTACCATTGGAGACACCTGTAGAGCACCTTTATAATCACCCAGTTACGTTGTGAGATGTCCCTGTTGCCTCAGGGTGAGCATCTTTCTTGTGTTTATCTAGGCCGACTGATATTTCTGTTCTGACCGAATGGATCATGTACCTTTCCAGCCCAACCTCTGCTGCGACTGACCTGGATATTGACAAGGCTCCAAGAGATGAGGAAACCGATGACGTGGCCACCTCAAGAGCTGGTAAGTTCGCTCGACAAAAACTTATTTAGTCGATTGAGTTGTCCGTCAGTTGAATTTCCGATGTTTTTCCTTTGCTACAGTTCCGCGAGATATCGTCGTGCTTCCCGATGATGATGAAGAAGAAGTGCCTCTGAAGGAGAGGAGGAGGAGAGGCAACAGCTCGAGCGGGAGAGGGCTTGAAGTTCAAGTCCCTCAGCCGACGCCGGTGCTTGAGGTGGTGGTCGAGCGATCCGGAGATCTGGTTCGGACCAACGTCACATTCGCTGACCCGCTGATGACTGATCGTCCGTCAGGTTCGACTGCTCCGGCTCCTGCTGCTCCGGTGTAACTCGACGCATCCGTCCCAGTGGCTGCTTCGGACGCCTTAGCGCAATCACTCTTTGCTGCATACCAAACTCCAGACGACTCGCCAAGTGCAGCCAGGGAGGCTCTTCGCCAGGTGAATCTTGTTATGGAGCAGGTGAAGGTGATGCACGAGGCCAGTCAGGTGGTACAATGCCAGTACCGCTCTGCATACCAATGTTAAGGTCAGTTATCTCCCGACTGAACTTTTTAACGCTGTCTATATGTGCATATGTTTCATATCCGATCACCCACTAGGGTGTGCCTGCTTTATAATTCAAGAGTTCTTCCACTCCACTCAACTCGTGCTGAGTCTTAGTGTTTTGTACAAACGAATGTGGGCACGCAGAGTGCACCCACTGGGTGTAGTCCCCGAGACCACGGTCGACTACTGGCTGTCGGCTGAGCCCTGAGAATCTACTTTTTTTAACTCACGCTGGGCAGACCATGCCGAGTGTTGATCTAAACCAGTGGGGGCACGCTAAGTGCACCCACTGGGTGTAGTTCACGAGACTACTGTTGAATGTTTGATTTGGCAGTAGTCTTAGAGGTACTTTCACTGTCATTGTCTTTTGTTTCTGTCGACTGGTATATCTCTGTCGCTGACTGCAGAGGTCTTGTGATCTTGGGGATCAACTTTCTGAGTTGAATAAGAAGCAAATCAGCCTCCAACTTGATTTTGAACAGGCAAAGAAGTACCTCAAGACTGCTCAAGAAGAGACAGCCATCATGGGAGGTAACCAATCGACACTTGTCCACCTCGTGGCTCGTGCCTTTCAGTGTTTTTTCTTTTAGTCTCTTTGAACCGAGTGACTTCACACGAGCAGATGTGCATAGTGAAAACAGTCAGCTTCAAGCTCGACTGAAGAGTGTTGTTTCTTTAGAAAGAATGAAGGAAGCTCTAGAGAAGCAGGATCAGGATCTCGCTGCTGCTCAGAAGGAGGCATGAGAGAAGACAGCACTTTCGGATAAGAAGCTGGCTTCGGTTGGCAAGTTGGAAGAGGAGAACTCGAAGCTGAAGAATGCCATCTCTGAAGCCAATACCGAATTTGAGCAACTGAAGAAGGACAAGGAGAACCTGACCAATGAAGTCGGAAGCCTCAGAGCCAAGACAGGCGAGCTGGAGTCCTATCTGGGACAACTTGCTGCAAAACTAGTCCTGAAGCTTGAAGGTATCACCGCTCGACTGGTTAGTTGCCGTCGACTGGAATGTCTTGTTATATTATCGACCCACTATTTTTCCTGATTGTGCAGAACTTTGCCAGGATTTTGAGGCTGAGACTGGGCGGGTCGAGACGGGACTCGACCCCATCAATTGTCCTGGGAAAGATGATGTTGCGATGAACTTGCTGCAGTTGGAGTCACGCTTGGACAGTGCTGTTGCTTATCTGGCTCGACTGAAGGCGGCGATGACTCGGGTTGATGTCAAACTCTGGCCTCAGATAGAACTTTCTCAAGATCTCGAGTCACTGATGACTCGACTAAATCAGATCCCTGGCCGAGTGCAGGAATGGAACAAATCATCTGCTCGCTCTGGCGCCGATGTTGCCCTATCATTGGTCCGAGTGCACTGCAAGGACGCTAGAGAAGACAAGATGCCGGCCCTCAAGGTTATGAATACTAAGAAGCACACCTTCCAGTCCTTCATGGACACCTTCCTTGAGGCTACCACTCGTATTGCAGACAACATTGACCTTAACAGCTTCTGTGATCCAACAAGCCCTTCCCCTAACGAGTGACCGAAAAACATTAGGCTTCACCTTTATTTGCCTCGGAATGCCGAGTGATTTTGTAATCACTGAAACTCCTTCGGGCCTGACGCCCGAGTACTTTAATCTGTGGTCTGGAACCTTTGGATTTATCTGAACTTGGTTTATCTTTGAATATGTTGTGTTTTTCTTCGAGTGGAACTTGTTCTTCACTCGGACTAGTTCTTGTACTTTCGATGCAGCTTCTGAGGAAGAGGCCGCAGTCGACCTGTTGGACGAGCCGTGGGCGGCATTGGTCAGCTCATAAGCGAGGCACTCAACAATGGTCTTAACGTTCTTGAAAGCGGTTCACCTTGGCAACGCGCTCAATCTCGTCCTTCTTCTTGATGGCGCAACTTTGAGGAGGGGGTCGTGGTCGACCTACACCTCGTCGTCTTTGTGGATCGGGATGGAATGCATTTTCAAACATGGGCGAGTACTACACTGTAGCTAAGCCTCCGAGTGGGAGGATCGCTCATCACTCGGTAGGATTTTTTCAAACTTAGGCGAGTATTGGACTGCAGCTAAACCCCCGAGTGGGAGGATCGCTCACCTCTCGGTAGGATTTTTCAAACTTAGGTGAGTACTGGACTGCAGCTAAGCCCCCGAGTGGGAGGATCGCTCACCACTGGGTTAGGATTTTTCAAACTTAGGCGAGTACTAGACTACAGCTAAGCCCCCGAGTGGGAGGATCGCTCACCACTCGGTAGGATTTTTCAAACTTAGGCGAGTACTGGACTGCAGCTAAGCCCCCGAGTGTGAGGATCGCTCAACACTCGGTAGGATTTTTCAAACTTAGGCGAGTACTAGACTATAGCTAAGCCCCCGAGTGGGAGGATCGCTCACCACTCGGTAGGATTTTGCAAACTTAGGCGAGTACTGGACTGCAGCTAAGCCCCCGAGTGGGAGGATCGCTCACTGATACGTCTCCAACGTATCTATAATTTATGATTGCTCCATGCTACTTTATCTACTGTTTTGGACTATATTGGGCTTTATTTTCCACTTTTATATTATTTTTGGGACTAACCTATTAACCGGACTCCTAGCCCAGAATTGCTGTTTTTTTTTCCTATTTCAGTGTTTCAAAGAAACGGAATATCAAATGGAGTCCAAACGGAATGAAACCTTCGGGAACGTGATTTTCTCACCGAACGTGATCCAGGAGACTTGGACCCTACTCCAAGAAGTGCCAGAGGCGGTCACGAGGGTGGAGGGTGCCCCCCGGGCGCGCCCCCCTAGCTCGTGGGCCCCCTGTTGCTCCACCGACGTACTCCTTCCTCCTATATATACCTACGTATCTCCGAACGAACAGAACAGGAGCCAAAAACCTAATTCCACCACCGCAACCTTCTGTATCCACAAGATCCCATCTTGGGGCCTATTCCGGAGCATCCACCACGGAGGGCTTCTACATCAACACCATAGCCCCTCCGATGAAGTGTGAGTAGTTTACTTCAGACCTTCGGGTCCATAGCTAGTAGCTAGATGGCTTCTTCTCTCTTTTTGGATCTCAATACAAAGTTCTCCCCCTCCCTTGTGGAGATCTATTCGATGTAATCTTCTTTTTGCGGTGTGTTTGTTGAGACTGATGAATTGTGGGTTTATGGTCCAGTATTGTCTATGGAAAATATTTGATTCTTCTCTGAATTCTTTTATGTATGATTGAGTTATCTTTGCAAGTCTATTCGAATTATCCTTTTTGGTTTGGCCAACTAGATTGGTAGTTCTTGCAATGGGAGAAGTGCTTAGCTTTGGGTTCAATCTTGCGGTGTCCTTACATAGTGACAGAAAGGGTTGCAAGGCACATATTGTATTGTTGCCATCGAGGATAACAAGATGGTTTTTTATCATATTGCATGAATTTATCCCTCTACATCATGTCATCTTGCTTAAGGCGTTACTCTGTTCTTAACTTAATACTCTAGATGCATGCTGGATAGCGGTCGATGAGTGGAGTAATAGTAGTAGATGCAGAATCGTTTCGACCTACTTGTCTTGGACGTGATGCCTATATACATGATCATTGGCTAGATATGCTCATAACTATGCTCAATTCTATCAATTGCTCAACAGTAATTTGTTCACCCACCATAGAATATTTATGCTCTTGAGAGAAGCCACTAGTGAAACCTATGGCCCCCGGGTCTATTCTCGTCATATCAATCTCTATCACTTTATTTACTTGCTTTGCTTTTACTTTACCTTTTAGTTTTTACTTTGCATCTATTTATCAAAAATACCAAAAATATTATTTATCATCTCTATCAGATCTCACTCTCGTAAGTGACCGTGAAGGGATTAACAACCCCTAATCGCGTTGGTTGTGAGTAGCTATCGTTTTGTGTAGGTACAAGGGACTTGTGCATGGTCTCCTACTGGATTGATACCTTGGTTCTGAAAAACTGAGGGAAATACTTACACTACTTTGCTGCATCATCCTCTCCTCTTCGGGGAAATCCAACACAGTGCTCAAGAGGTAGCAAGAAGAATTTCTGGCACCGTTGCCGGGGAGGCTCACGCAAGCAAGTCAGCCATACCAAGTACCCATCGCAATCCCTATCTCTCGCATTACATTATTTGCCATTTGCCTCTCGTTCTCCTCTCGCCCACTTCACCCTTGCCATTTTATTGGCCCTCTCTTTCCCAATCTCCTCCTCTCTTTCTCGTTTGCTTTCTTCCGCCTTGCTTCTGTCGCCGCTATGTCTGAAATTGGGGAGATTATCATCGATATGGACAATAATGATAACACAGAAAATCCCGAGGCTCCGGCCGATTGGGGAGATTTCTGTTGAGTTTTGTGTTGTGAAGTTTTCAAGTTTTGGGTGAATTCTTTTGATGGATTATGGAACAAGGAGTGGCAAGAGCCTAAGCTTGGGGATGCCCATGGAACCCCCAAGATAATCCAAGGACACCAAAAAGTCAAAGCTTGGGGATGCCCCGGAAGGCATCCCCTCTTTCGTCCACTTCCATAGGTAATTTACTTGGAGCTATATTTTTATTCACCACATGATATGTGTTTTGCTTGGAGCGTCTTGTATTATTTGCGTCTTTGCTTGTTAGTTTACCACAATCATCCTTGCTGTACACACCTTTTGAGAGAGCCATAAATGAATTGGAATTTGTTAGAATACTCTATGCGCTTCACTTATATCTTTTGAGCTTGATAGTTTTTGCTCATAGTGCTTCACTTATATCTTTTGAGCTTGATAATTTTTGCTCTAGTGCTTCACTTATATCTTTTAGAGCATGGTGGTGGATTTGTTTTAAAGAAACTATTGATCTATCATGCTTCACTTAGATTATTTTGAGAGTCGTTAATAGCATGGTAATTTGCTTAATGTTAATATACTTGGTATTCAAGATATGTGAAACTTTCTTTTGAGTGAATTGAATACTAAGATAAGTTTGATGCTTGATAATTGTTTTGAGATATGGAGGTGATAATATCAAAGTCGTGCTAGTTGGGTGATTATGAATTTGAGAAATGCTTGTGTTGAAGTTTGCGAGTCCCGTAGCATGCACGTATGGTTAAGGTTGTGTAACAAATTTGAAACATGAAGTGTACCTGGCTTGTGCATCCTTATGAGTGGCGGTCGGGGACGAGCGATGGTCTTTTCCTACCAATCTATCCCCCTAGGAGCATGCGCGTAGTACTTGATTTTTGATGACTTCTAAATTTTTGCAATAAGTATATGAGTTCTTTTGACTAATGTTGAGTCCATGGATTATACGCACTCTCACCTTTCCGCCTTTGCTAGCCTCTTCGGTACCGTGCATTGCCCTTTGTCACCATGAGAATTGGTGCAAACTTCGCCGGTGCATCCAAACCCCGTGATACGATACGCTCTATCACACATAAACCTCCTTATGTCTTCTCAAAACAGCCACCATACCTACCTATCATGGCATTTCCATAGCCATTCCGAGATATATTGCCATTCAACTTCCACCATCATCATCATGAAATACATTACTTTTGTCATATTGCCATTACATGATCATGTAGTTGACATCGTATTTGTGGCAAGGACACCATGCATTATTTTTCATACATGTCACTCTTGATTCATTGCACCATCCCGGTACACCGCCGGAGGCATTCATATAGAGTCATATCTTGTTTTAAGTTTCGAGTTGTAATCCTTATGTGGTAATCAATAGAAGTGTGATGATCATCATTATTAGAGCATTGCCCAAACAAAAAAAAAGAGAAAGGCCAAAAGAAAAAAAGAAAGGCCTAAAAAAAGAGGGGCAATGCTACTATCTCTTTTTCCACACTTGTGCTTCAAAGTAGCACCTTGTTCTTCATACAGTGAGTCTCATATAATGTGCTTCAAAGTGCACCTTGTTCTTCATGTAGTGAGTCTCATAAGTTGTCTTTTTATACTAGTGGGAATTTTTCATTATAGAACTTGGCTTGTATATTCCTATGATGGGCTTCCTCAAATGCCCTAGGTCTTCATGAGCAAGCGAGTTGGATGCACACCCACTAGTTTTCTGTTGTTGAGCATTCATAGCTCTAGTGCATCCGTTGCATGGCAATCCCTACTCCTCATGTTGACATCAATTGATGGGCATCTCCATAGCCCGTTGATTAGCCTCGTCAATGTGAGACTTTCTCCTTTTTTGTCTTCTCCACACAATCCCCATCATCATATTCTATTCCATCCAGAGTGCTATATCCATGGCTCACACTCATGTATTGCGTGAAGGTTGAAAAAGTTTGAGATTACTTAAGTATGAAACAATTGCTTGGCTTGTCATCGGGAGTATAGAAGTTGGGAACATCTTTGTGTGACGAAAATGAAGCATAGCCTAACTATATGATTTTGTAGGGATGAACTTTCTTTTGCCATGTTATTTTGAGAAGACATGATTGCTTTGATTAGTATGCTTGAAGTATTATTATTTTTTTGTCAATATGAACTTTTGTCTTGAATCTTTCGGATCAGAATATTCATATCACAATTAAGAAGTTTTACATTGAAATTATGCCAAAGTATCACTCCGCATCAAAAATTCTTTTTTATCATTTACCTACTCAAGGACGAGCTGGAATTAAGCTTGGGGATGCCTGATACGTCTCCAACGTATCTATAATTTTTGATTGCTCCATGCTACTTTATCTATTGTTTTGGACTATATTGGGCTTTATTTTCCATCTTTATATTATTTTTGGGACTAATCTATTAACCGGAGGCCCAGAATTGCTGTTTTTTTGCCTATTTAAGTGTTTCTAAGAAACGGAATATCAAACGGAGTCCAAACGGAATGAAACCTTCGGGAAAGTGATTTTCTCACCGAACGTGATCCAGGAGACTTGGACCCTACTCCAAGAAGTGCCAGAGGCGGTCACGAGGATGGAGGGCGCGCCCCCCTGGGCGCGCACCCCTAGCTCGTGGGCCCCCTGTTGCTCCACCGACGTACTCCTTCCTCCTATATATACCTACGCATCCCCGAACGAACAGAACAGGAGCCAAAAACCTAATTCCACCACCGCAACCTTCTGTATCCACAAGATCCCATCTTGGGGCCTGTTCCGGAGCATCCACCACGGAGGGCTTCTACATCAACACCATAGCCCCTCCGATGAAGTGTGAGTAGTTTACTTTAGACCTTCGGGTCCATAGCTAGTAGCTAGATGGCTTCTTCTCTCTTTTTGGATCTCAATACAAAGTTCTCCCCCTCTCTTGTGGAGATCTATTCGATGTAATCTTATTTTTGCGGTGTGTTTGTTGAGAACGATGAATTGTGGGTTTATGATCCAGTATTATCTATGGAAAATATTTAATTCTTCTCTGAATTCATTTATGTATGATTGAGTTATCTTTGCAAGTCTCTTCGAATTATCCTTTTTGGTTTTGCCAACTAGATTGGTAGTTCTTGCAATGGGAGAAGTGCTTAGCTTTGGGTTCAATCTTGCGGTATCCTTACCCGGTGACAGAAAGGGTTGCAAGGCACATATTGTATTGTTGCCATCGAGGATAACAAGATGGGTTTTTTATCATATTGCATGAATTTATCCCTCTACATCATGTCATCTTGCTTAAGGCGTTACTCTGTTTTTAACTTAATACTCTAGATGCATGCTGGATAGCGGTCGATGAGTGGAGTAATAGTAGTAGATGCAGAATCGTTTCGATTTACTTGTCTTGGACGTGATGCCTATATACATGATCATTGCCAAGATATGCTCACAACTATGCTCAATTCTGTCAATTGCTCAACAGTAATTTGTTCACCCACCGTAGAATATTTATGCTCTTGAGAGAAGCCACTTGTGAAACCTATGGCCCACGGGTCTATTCTCATCATATCAATCTCTATCACTTTATTTACTTGCTTTGCTTTTACTTTACCTTTTACTTTTTACTTTGCATCTATCTATCAAAAATACCAAAAATATTATTTATCATCTCTATCAGATCTCACTCTTGTATGTGACCGTGAAGGGATTGAAAACCCCTAATTGCGTTGGTTGCGAGTAGCTATCGTTTTGTGTAGGTACGAGGGACTTGTGCGTGGTCTCCTACTGGATTGATAACTTGGTTCTCAAAAACTGAGGGAAATACTTACGCTACTTTGCTGCATCATCCTCTCCTCTTCGGGGAAATCCAACGCAGTGCTCAAGAGGTAGCACTCACCACTCGGTAGGATTTTTCAAACTTAGGCGAGTACTGGACTGCAGCTAAGCCCCCGAGTGGGAGGATCGCTCACCACTCGTTAGGATTTTTCAAACTTAGGCGAGTACTGGACTGCAGCTAAGCCCCCGAGTGGGAGGATCGCTCACCTCTCGGTAGGATTTTTCAAACTTAGGCGAGTACTGGACTGCAGCTAAGCCCCCGAGTGGGAGGATCGCTCACCACTCGGTAGGATTTTTCAAACTTAGGCGAGTACTGGACTGTAGCTAAGCCCCCGAGTGTGAGGATTGCTCACCACTCGGTAGGATTTTTTTAACTTACGGGAAATGGATTCGCAGCTAAGCCTCCGAGTGAGAGGCTTGCTCACCACTCCGTAGGATTTTTTAACTTTGGCGAAACAGATTCGCAGCTAAGCCTCCGAGTGAGAGGATTGCTCACCACTCGGTAGGATTTTTTAACTTAGGCAAAACGGATTCGCGGCTAAGCCTCCGAGTGAGAGGCTTGCTCACCACTCGGTAGGATTTTTTTAACTTTAGGCGAAACGGATTCGCAGGTAAGGCACCCACTAGGGGATTTAGGACATGTAAAAAAGGAACAACAATCATTCAGGATACTATAAAATCTGTGTCTTTAGTAATCAAACTAGGAGGTATTTCTTATTACATCTCAACAGTCTGAATAATTAAGTGTAAAAGGGGCGGAGCAGCTCCGCATTCCAGGCGTGTGGCTCATCTTTCTCGTGCTCGACGTTATAGAGGCGATACGCTCCGTTGTGGAGTACTTTGGTGATGAAGAAGGGACCTTCCCAAGCAGGAGCAAGCTTGTGTGGTTTCTGTTGATCCACTCGAAGAACCAAGTCTCCCTCTTGAAAGGCTCGACCCTTCACGTTTCCGGCATGGGATCGGCGCAGGTCTTGCTGATAAATGGTCGACTGGATCAGAGCCATTTCTCTTTCCTCTTCTAGGAGATCAACCGCGTCTTGCCGAGCCTGTTCTGCTTCTTCTTCTGAGAAAAGTTCGACTCGGGGTGCATTGTGAAGTATGTCACTCGGAAGCACAGCTTCAGCTCCATAAACCAAGAAAAATGGAGTTCGGCCAGTCGACCGGTTAGGAGTTGTCCTCAGACCCCAAAGCACTGACGGAAGTTCATCGACCCAGGCGCCTGCTGCATGCTTGAGATCACGCATCAGTCGGGGTGTCTGTCCTTTGAGTATCAATCCGTTTGCTCTTTCAGCCTGTCCATTCGACTGGGGATGGGCGACCGAAGCATAGTCGACTCAAGTGCCTTGGGAAGCACAGAAATCTCTGAACTCGTTAGAATCGAAGTTCGACCCGTTGTCAGTGATGATGATGTGCGGAACGCCATATCTGAATGTTAACTCTCTGATGAAGCTGACAGCAGTACTGGCTTCAAGATTCTTGATGGCTTGGCTTTGACCCATTTAGTAAACTTGTCGACTGCCATGAGTACATGAGTGAAGCCGAACCTACCAGTCCTCAGAGGTCCAACCATATCCAATCCCGCAAACGGCAAAGGGCTAGACGAGTGGGATTGTCTTCAAGGGTGATGCAGGCTTGTGGGACATATTGGAGTAAAACTGGCAACATTCACACTTGTCGACTATTTCCTTTGCCATTTCGTTTGCTCGTGGCCAATAAAATCCCGCTCAGGATGCTTTGGCCACAATGGTCCGAGAGGACGCATGGTGACTACAGGTCCCCGAGTGGATGTCGTTGAGGATCACTCGACCTTCTTCTGGTGTTATGCATTTCTGGCTGACTCCAGTTACACTTTCTCTGAACAGCTGTCCTCTTATCACAGTAAAGGTTTTGGATCGACGGACGATCTGTCAAGCCTCTTATTCATCCTCTAGGAGTTCCTTTCTAAAAATGTACGCGATGTACGGCACTGTCCAGTCGGGAGTGATGACCAAAACCTCCATGATCAAGTCGACCACGGCTGGGACTTCGACTTCACTTGGATCGGTGGCACTCTTTGGTTGTGGGCGCTCTTCAGTGGAAGGATCTTCCTGAACTGAAGGTGCATGAATATGCTCCAAAAACACATTGCTGGGAATGGCCTCTCTTTTGGAGCCTATCTTTGCCAAATCATCAGCTGCTTGATTTTTCAGTCGGGGTATGTGGTGTAGCTCTAACCCTTCGAACTTCCACTACTAGGGAAAAGCCTAGCAGTAGTGCGGGTTTTGGGCCTATCGAAGAGCTTGAGCAGGGGCGCATCGATAAGGCGCCTGACTAATGCTTAGCAATAGCGCGTCTTGACCGACGCTACTGCTAAATTGACTTAGTAGCAGCACTTCTTCAGAACATCGCTACTGGTAATTAGTAGTAGCGCTTCTCCTCGCCCGCGCTACTACTATTATTTAGTATTTTATTTCTTTTCTTTTTCATGTTGTATTCATCCACCTTTACACAAGTTTTCATACAACAGGAATTTAGAGATTGTTTTTACATTATAATGAGTTATTACATCATGGGGTGAAAGAACTGTGGACTAGTTTCAAGTGGATGTCCATCCACTTGAAACTAATCCGCGATTCTTTCACCCAATGATATAATAATATCATCATCATCATCATATCATTAACAACTTAGCATCATAATACATCATTATCATATAACACCTCCTCAAGATCATCATTATCAACTCTAACACATTACCACATAATAAACATATTGTACCTCATAGGACCTATTACATTTGATTAAGACCTACTACATTTTCTAAGGTAAAATAGCAAAAAACAAGATAGCCCCTGACTCTATATTATGGAGAATGGAGATTAGCCTGTCTCCAATTCTTGCCTTTCGCTGAATGTTACTTCCAAGAACCTCCTTGCGAATGTCCATACATTTCTTCCATTCTTTGATGATCATGTGTTCACGGGTTTTAGAAATCCGATATGCACAGTGAGCTCAGAGATTTACTCCGGCGGTATGTTCAGAATCGAGAGGCGACCATGCAGAGACATCGATGAGGCACACAATCCATCGGGAGTTTCGTTGAAAAACATAATAATAACTTCGTAGTTAGCAATGATGTACTAGTTTTAGAAGTATGCAAAAGATGCATGATGTCGTAATAGTAAAAAATCTTACCAGGTATCTCCAGAGAAGTTATCATGGTTCAACACATGCACTAGTGGCACGTATTCACCATAATTTGGAGGAGTTCGATAATAGTCATTGTAATTCTCAAGAAGAGTACAAAATGCGATCGATGATTTTTCTCCTTATCGTTAATTCGTGCCATCGGTGTAGTGGGTTTTATCTACCATCTTCCGCACGATCTTTGAAAAATCAAAATAAGCTGTCAATGGAAATAAGCTATCAACTATTTTGAAATAAACAATATAAATTAGTTAATAACTATGTTTGAGAAACTCACATAGCGGTACAATCGGAAGCGTATCAACAAGGACCCAAATGTCCATATTGTCTTCCTCGTTGTCAGGATCACCAAGATCCATGGTGACAATCATACCCTCATAAAAACCATACATTTTGCAAAGTGCTTCCCAATTTTGGCAACCAAAATGGGTTACGCTCTGAGCATTGCACAGATTTACTTCAAAATCCATATCATGATGGGTCCTTAGGTGTATTTTCTTTGTTTCTAAATTTTCATGGTCTTCAAAACCCATCCTCTCCAAGACATAGCGTCTTCCATGGCATGGGATAAGCTAGTCGAATTGTAAAATATGAAAATTAGACGCTGAAATAGTTGAAGTCATGCTTAATTACGAAAAAACACTTGTCGTTGTTGCGTACCGTTTCACAGTCGAAGGTCTCCTCGAGCTTAATGCTGAAGCGCCAATCTTCGTCCAGCCGAACGAACCTGTCGCACATACCTCGATCGTCGTGGCACCAGCTACACTCCCCCGGGAGACCGTCGTCGTCCGAGTACGACATTTCCTACAATCATAATTCAAGATTAAACTTGTACATATTCTAGCACAAGTCATGCCAGAATTCACGACAAGATCCGGCATGACCTTTGCTAAAAAAGGACATATCGAGCGCCTGAAATTTGCCGGAACGGAAATTAATCAACACTACGGAAATACATAGGCCACTCGGAGATGTAAACTGAACATGAACGGCCACTTCGGCAACCATATATCCTATTTGAGCAACAACACAAGATATACAAGGATATTTGGCTGGTCTCACCTCGATGTCGAGAGGGTCGGTGGATCGACGACGACGGGGATGTCGGAGGGGGTCGGTGACGGGGACGACGGAGGTCACCTGAAACCATATAAGTTATCACTAATACATCCCGAATAATTTCATAAACTAAAAAATAACAACAAATATGACATGTTCAACTAGTTTTATTAATTCAACTAGTTCTTACTAAATATGAACTTACTATAAATAGAAAAAAAAACTAGTTCTTTCTAAAAATAAAGTAGTTCAACTAGTTATATTAATTATCTTACTAAAAATATATTAGTTCTGTTAATTCAACTAGTTCAACTAGTTTATTAATTTACTTACTAAACTAGTTCAACTACAACTAAAGTAGTTCAACTACCACTACTACTACTAAAAATCTAGTACTAACTAAGCAACATCTAGTACTAGCTAACCCTAAATTAACATCTACTACTACTAAATCTAGTACTAACTAGTGGCGGGGGTGGGGCGATGGAGAGGTAGCTAGGGACCATGAGGTCGAGTCTCGCGGTGGGAGAGGGCTGCCATGGAGGAGGGAGGAGGGGCAAGAAGGAAGGAAGGAGGCGGCGCCAGAGGAAGGAGGGCGGCCACAAAGGAGGGAGGATGTGCGAGGAGGATGGAGGAGGGACGGAAGGAGGGAGTACCTCGGTGATTGGAGACGGAAGGCGGTGGCGGCAGTGAGAGTGTGAGTGAGAGGGCGGTCGTGCGGCGTGGGGATAAGGTAGGGATAGTTGTAGCGCGTTTGCCAAAGCGCGCCACTGCTAACCTGAATAGCGATAGCGATGTTTAGTAAAGTCGCCTCGCTATAACTAGCGGGGGACGAGGTCATGGCAACTATAGCAGAGCGCCAGATATGTTGATGCGCCATCTTGCTATTTTCTGTCGGCAGTAGCGTTTTGGCGACACGCGCTGCTGCTAAATAGCAGTAGCGTGGTATTTTGAAGAGCGCTGCTGGTAAGATTCTGTGTATAGGCTTTTCCCTAGTAGTGTTCTTCTCTAACTTCCTCACTACATTACAATAGCCAGTCATGGCCGGGCTTCTGACGCCCCATTCTTTCTTTACTTGGTTAACCACCAAATCTGAGTCGCCATAGACCATGAGGCGACGGACGCCGAGTGAAATTGCCATACACAACCCGTACAGAAGTGCTTCATATTCAGCTTTGTTGTTGGAGTAGTCAAAATGAATCTGAAGAACATAGCTGAGTTTGTCGCCTCGGGGGGATACCAATACCACCCCAGCACCGGAACCATTCAGCATCTTGGATCCATCGAAGAACATGGTCCAATGCTCCGAGTGAATCTGAGTCGGCAGTTGCTGTTCGACCCACTCGGCGAGGAAATATGCTATTGCTTGGGACTTGATAGCTTTCTTTGCCTCAAACTTGATGTCCAAGGGAAGGAGTTCAATCGCCCACTTTGCCACTCGACTAGTTGCACCTCTGTTGTTCAAGATCTCTGACAGTGGAGCGTCACTGACAAATGTAAGGGAGTGATCAGAGAAATAGTGTGCGACCTTCTTTGTGGTCATGTAAATCCCATAAACAAGCTTCTGATAATGTGGATATCTTTGCTTGGATGGAGTCAAAACTTCAGAAACATAGTATACTGGGCGCTGAACTTTATAAGCTTTTCCTTCTTCTTCCCGTTCGACCGTGAGTACTATACTGACAAATTGTCCAGCGGTTGCAATATAAAGCAGTAAAGGCTCATTGCTGATTGGGACAGTGAGCACCGGCTGGGTGGAAAGCAGGGCTTTGAGCTCTGTAAACAATGCGTCAGCTTCAGGATTCCACTCGAACTTATCAGATTTGTTCATCAGTCGGTAAAGAGGCAATTCCTTTTCACTGAGGCGAGAAATGAATCGACTCAAGGCGACCAAACAACGAGTAAGCTTCTGGACATCGTGCACACGCACAGGGCGATTCATTCGGAGTATAGCACCAACTTTCTCTGGGTTAGCATCGATCCCTCGTTCGTAAACGAGGAAGCCGAGTAACTTTCCGCCAGGAACTCCGAATGTGCACTTTGATGGATTAAGCTTGATATCATACCTTCTAAGGTTGGCAAAGGTTTAAGCAAGGTCAGTCAGCAGGTCAAAACCCTTACGAGACTTGAACACAATGTCATCCATGTACGCTTCTACATTCGGACTGATTTGAGTGAGCAGGCATTTCTGAATCATCCTCCTGATTGTGGCTCCTAGGTTCTTCAGGCCGAATGGCATGGTGACATAACAGAAGCATCCGAATGGAGTGATGAAAGCTGTTTTTATCTCATTGGGTGTCCAAAAAAGACAATCGCTCACACCCCACAATCGAATCGACGATTTGGTGGATGCGGGGGAGAGGAAAATGATCTTTCGGGCAGGCCTGGTTGATATGCTTGAAGTCAATGCACATATGAAGTGAGTCGTCCTTCTTGGGGACCATGACAACTCAGCTGCCAGGAGTCGAGCCACTTCTTCACCAATTGCCTTTCTCTTCTGAACGGCGGACCGTCGAAGATGTTCCTTGACCGGTTTTACTTTTGGGTCGACTCGCAAACGGTGCTCAGCCAGTCCCTTGAGTACACCCAGCATGTTAGAAGGCTTCCATGCAAAGATGTCCCAGTTCTCACAGAGGAACTGGATGAGCGTTTCTTCCTATTTGCTGTCGAGTGATGTTGAGATATGAGTAGGAGCAACATTAGGATCGGTCGGGTGAATGTGAATCGGCTTGGTTTCGCCGGTTGACTGAAATGCAGAATCTGTGGCAGGCTTCTTGGAATGCAACAAATCACTCGGATCTGCAATTTTTTGGTATCCTTGCATTTCGACTGCTGCCATTTGTGCATCAACGATTTTTGAGCCCTTCTAGAAGCAATCTTCTGCCTTGTGCCGATTGCCAGTGATAGTGATCACTCCTCTGGGACCGGGCATTTTCAATTTGAGATACACGTAACATGGTCGAGCCATGAAACGTGCATAGGCAGGCCTACCCAGAATAGCCTGGTAAGCACTCTGGAAATCCACTACTTCAAATGTCAACTTTTCCTTGCGGTAATTCTTGGAATCACCGAAAACCACATCAAGGGCGATCTGGCCGAGTGATTCGGCCTTCTTGCCAGGTATAACACCATGGAAACTCATATTGCTTTCACTGAGCTTGGACATCGGAATGCCCATTCCTTTCAAGGTTTCAACATAAAGGATATTCAAGCCGCTACCACCATCCATTAGCACTTTGGTCAGTCGAGTGCCTTCAACAACTGGGTCGACCACCAATGCTTGCCTCCCAGGGGTGGCTATACATGTCAGATGGTCAGATTGTTCGAATGTGATGGCGGTCTGGGACCACATCAAATAACTGGGTGTTGCCGGAGCAACCATGGTTACTTCTCTGTTGATAACTTTCAGTCGACTTTTGCTTTCAACATCAGCAAAAATCATCAGAGTGGAATTGACGTTGGGAAAACCATCGTCATCTTCTTCCTTATCCTCATCTTTGTCCAATTCCTTTTCCTTCTCGCTGGGTTGCTTTTCTCGGAACTGCTGTATCAGAACTCGACACTGTCGAGTGGTATGTTTAGGATAAATCAGATTACCTTCTTCATCCTTCTTGATGTGAATGTGACACGGCAAATCCAACACATCATTCCCAGCTTGATCTTTCACTTTCTTGGGGTTCCAGGGCCCTTTGGGCTTCCCCTTGAACTTTCCTTGAGCCACAACTAAAGCTTCCCCAGGAGCAGCTGGCTCGGCCTTGCGCTTTTGTTTCCGATTGGAAGTACCTCCACCAGTGTCTTGTCCGATTGCTTTGTGCTTGCCACTCCGGAGTCGATCTTCCTCTTTGCCGTTAGCGTATTTGGTGGCAATCTCCATCATCCGAGTCAGGGACATATCCCTTGTCGGACTGAATTTTAGATTCAACTCTTGGTACTTAACGCCCTCCTTGAAGGCACAAACTGCTTGGTGATTTGACACATTCTCCACTGTATGGTGCAACGTGATCCATCTCTAGATATAGTCTCTCAGAGTTTCAGTCGGTTTTTGCACGCAGGACTGCAATTCCGTTAAACCCTGCCGGTCGATTGCAGGTACCTTCAAAAGTTCTAAAAAACACTCGGGCGAGCTCTTCCCAACTGTATATGCTACCAGGTGCTAACTGAGTCAACCATGCTTTGGTCGAGCCTTCCAACATTAGAGGAAGGTGCTTCATGGCCACTTCATCATTGCCGCCACCAATCTCTACAGCTACTCGGTAATCCTCAAGTCAAGTGTCAGGTTTGGACTCACCAGTGAACTTGCTGACTCCAGTCGCCAACCTGAAGTTGGGAGGAATCACCGCAGCTCTGATGGCTCTGCTGAAGCACTCTAGACCTGAAACATGCACTTTACTGCCAGTCGGATGATCTCTGTCATGACCTCCTCTGTGTGCCCTGTTCCTGTCAACCAGACCCTGAATGAGAATAGATCTCGCATCAAACGCCGGCTCCCTTGGGTCGACTGGAATTCTTCGCCCGCCACTGTGAGGGCATCTGTCATCGTTCTGTCGAGGCACATATGACCCACTCCTCAGAGGAGGTGTGGGCGCTCGACCATGGTCATCATATTGCTCGTAGTTTCTGTACTAATCTTGCCGGTGCCCGCGTCCCTCACGCCGAGGGGGCGATCTTGGGCTGTGGGCCGACTGGACTGTATCTGCCATCACAGACCTGCTATGAATCCTATTCCGTGACTGAGATACTGTTGTGTTCTGCTCATCGGCTGCTCGGAGCAAAGCCCGGATCTGCATCAGACCTGTGCCAGCCTGTGACTGGGAAGGTTGTATCGACTCTGCTATTCTGGCCGCAGCTGTGAGATTTTGGATCGGGGTAAGGTATACCAGAGGTTGAGGCGGAAAAAGCTGTCGTCGACTGGACTCGGGAATCCGCTGCCAAGCACGCTCGTCGAGTGCGTGCTGCAAGTTCTCCAGTCGAGTGCGCTCAGCCAAGTTGGACAGGCACGCCTCCTCCAAGGCCTGGGCCTCGGGGGTTTCTCCAACGATGGGAGTGTGGATTGCATCCATGTTGCGGCGGCGAAGCTCTTCCCTCTGCTGCAAAGAAAGAGGATCGGGGCGGTACTCCTTGTGAACGCGCGACAGATCGCCACCACCATCACCGCGTCATCGCGGGGAAAGCCAGGAGGACTACGTGGTCCGTTGACGATCAACACTTTAGCCGCAGGATCGCTGCTGTCGTACTCGGATGTCGCATCTACGGAGCCAGTTGACCAGGCCGTAGAGAGTTTCGTCGGGCTCGATTGCCGCGACTTGTGGGGTGGCCGACTGGCGGACCACCGCATGCTTTACCCACTGCTGAAGTTGCGACTGACCAGATCACTTGCATCGGCGAACAGCGGGGAGCGAGGACTCGACGGGAGCCAATCGATACTGGGTCGACGGCTGCCGGAGGAGGATGCCACGGACGCACGCGCGAAAGTGCGTCGCCCCGCAGACGGGGAGCGCATCGACGTCGAGAGGAGCTTGCTGAAGCTAGGCGGAGTCGTCGGCAATGAAGATGAGCACGCCGAGACGGATCTCGCGGCCCTCGGCCAGACCACCGCCTGAAACCATGATGATGGGAATAAGAAAAAACTGCAACCTCACCAAAAACTCGCTAAGACACCTGCCCCAAGGTGGGCGCCAACTGTCGTTGATCTAATACTGACAGTAGAATGGGGGGTAGGTGTCAGGAGGCAAGATCCTAGCTATGGCGAGGTTGTACACACGAGTTTTACGAGTTCGGGCCCTTCACAGTGGAAGTAAAAGCCCTACGTCTCGGTGCCCGGAGGCGGTCGACTGGATTATGCGTGTGTGTGTTACAGGGGGTGCCAACCCTTGTGCCAGAGGAGGGGGTGGCTTATATAGAGTGTGCCAGGACCCCAGCCATCCCCCATTACAAGGGGTTCAATGTACATAAAGACGGGGCATTACTGATAGCCAACCATAAGTGTTATTAATGATCTTAAAGACTATGGAGTGAACGCCTGACAGTTGCAGTGCTGAGTGGCTCCTGGTCTTCAGTATGTCGAGTGGTTTCTTGTATGGTCGAGTGACATCGGGAAGGAGGGGTACCCGAGTGATATGACTGGTCGAGTGGATTGCACTCGACATCTTTGACTGGGGATTCCTTGTTGCTTCTTGGACTTCTTTGCTTCTAGGATAGTGACCTTGGGTAGGGCGTATAGGTTAGGTCTATGACCCTACCGTAGGTTTGTATACTCATCACCCCCTGTAAGTGTATGGGCCTTATTGGGCCATAGTGGAGAGTGAGAGAGGAGACCAGGGCAGGCCACGCGCCCCCTCTCCCTCTGGTCCGAATTGGACTAGGAGGGGGCGGTGCCCCCCTTTTCTTCCTCCCTCTCTCCCCCTTCCTTCTCTCCTAGTCCAACTAGAGAAGGGGGGAATCCTACTCCCGGTGGGAGTAGGACTCCTCCAGGGCGCGCCATAGAGGGCCGACCCTCCCCCCTCCTCCACTCCTTTATATACGAGGGAGGGGGGCACCCCATAGACACACAAGTTGATCATTGATCTTTTAGCCATGTGCGGTGCCCCCCTCCACCATAATCCTCTCGGTCATATTGTAGCGGTGCTTAGGCGAAGCCCTGCATCGGTAGCATCATCATCACCGTCATCATGCCGTCGTGCTGACAGAACTCTCCCTCAAAGCTCTACTGGATCGTGAGTTCGTGGGACGTCAACGAGCTGAACGTGTGCAGATCACGGAGGTGCCATACGTTCGGTACTAGGATCGGTCGATCATGAAGATGTACAACTACATCAACTGCATTGTCATAACGCTTCCGCTAACGGTCTACGAGGGTACGTGGACGACACTCTCCCCACTCATTGCTATGCATCACCATGATCTTGCATTTGCATAGGAATTTTTTTGAAATTACTACGTTCCCCAATAGTGGCATCCGAGCCAGGTTTATGCGTAGATGTTATATGCACGAGTAGAACACAAGTGAGTTGTGGGCGATAATAGTCATACTGCTTACCAGCATGTCATACTTCGATTCAGCGGTATTGTTAGATGAAGCGGCCCGGACCGACATTACGCGTACGCTTACGCGAGAATGGTTCCACCGACGTGCTTCGCACACAGGTGGCTGGCGGGTGTCAGTTTCTCCAATTTTAGTGGAATCGAGTATGGCTACACCCGGTCCTTGTTGAAGATTGAAATAGCACATACTTGACAAAAAATCATTGTGGTTTTGATGCGTAGGTAAGAACGGTTCTTGCTAAACCCGTAGCAGCGACATAATACTTGCAACAACAAAGTAGAGGACATCTAACTTGTTTTTGCAGGGGCTTGTTGTGATGTGATATGGTCAAGATGTGATGAGATATAAGTTTTTGTATGAGATGATCATGTTTTGTTGAAGTTATCGGCAACTGGCAGAAGCCTTATGGTTGTCTCTTTATTACATAAGATGCAAGTGCCTAATAATTGCTTTACTTTATCGCTATGCGATAGCAATAGTTGCAAGAGCAATAGTTGGCGAGACGACCATGTGACAACACATTGATATAGATCAAGATGATGGAGATTATGGTGTCATGCCGATGACGATGGAGATCATGACGATGCTTTGGAGATGGATATCAAAGGCACAAGATGACGATGGCCAAATCTTGTCGCGTATTTTGATTGCATGTGATGTTTATCTTTTATACATCTTATTTTGCTTAGTCCGGCGGTAGCTTTATAAGATGATCCCTTACTAAAATTTCAAGGCATAAGTGTTCTCCCTGAGTATTCACCGTTTCGACGGTTCTTCGTGCTGAGACACCACGTGATGATCGGGTGTGATAAGCTCTACGTTCACATACAACGAGTGCAAGCCAGTTTTGCACACATAGAATACTCGGGTTAAACTTGACGAGCCTAGCATATGTAGATATGGCCTCGGAACACCAAGACCGAAAGGTCGAGCGTGAATCATATTGTAGATATGATCAACATAGTGATGTTCACCATTGAAAACTACTCCATCTCACGTGATGATCGGACATGGTTTAGTTGATATGGATCACGTGATCACTTAGATGATTAGAGGGATGTCTATCTATAAGTGGGAGTTCTTAAGTAATTTGATTAATTGAACTTTAATTTATCATGAACTTAGTCCTGATAGTATTTGCATAACTATGTTGTAGATCATTAGCTCGAGATGTAGCTCCTCGTTTATTTTTGATATGTTCCTAGAGAAAAATAAGTTCGAAAGTGTTAGTAGCAATGATGCGGACTAGCTCCATGATCTGAGGATTCTCCTCATTGCTGCACAGAAGAATTATGTCCTTGATACACCGCTAGGTGACGGACCTATTGCAAGAGCATATGCAAAAGTTATGGACGTTTGGCAAATCTCGATATGATGACTACTTGATAGTTTAGTGCACCATGATTTATGGCTTAGAACCGGGACTTCAAAAATGTTTTGAACGCCATGGAGCATATAAGATGTTCCAAGAGTTGAAATTGGTATTTCATACTCATGCCTGTGTCGAGAGGTATGAGACCTCTTATAGTACTTTGCTTACAAGATGGAGGAGACTAGCTCAACCAGTGAGCATGTGCTCAGATTGTCTGGGTACTACAATTGCTTGAATCAAGTGGGAGTTAATCTTCTAGATAAGATAGTAATTGACAAAGTTCTCTGGTCACTCTCACCAAGTTACTAGAACTTCATGATGAACTATAATATGCCAGGGATGACGAAAGTAATTCCCGAGCTCTTCGCGATGCTGAAATCGGCGAAGGTAGAAATCAAGAAAGAGCATCAAGTGTTGATGGTTAACAAGACCACTACTTTCAAGAAAAGGGCAAAGGGATAGAAAGGGAACTTCAATAAGAATGACAAGCAAGTTGTCACTCCCATGAAGAAGCCCAAAGCTAGACCCAAGCCTGAAACTGAGTGCTTCTCCTGCGAAGGAAATGGTCACTGGAAGTGGAACTGCCCTAGATACTTGGTGGATAAGAAGGATGGCAAAGTAAACAAAGGTATATTGGATATACATGTTATTGATGTGTACTTTACTAGTGTTTATAGCAACCCCTCGGTACTTGATACTAGTTCAGTTGCTAAGAGTAGTAACTCGAAACGGGAGTTGCAAAATAAATAGAGACTAGTTAAGGGCGAGGTGGTGATGTGTGCTGGAAATGATTCCAAGGTAGATAAGATCACCATCGCACACTCCCTTTAC
This sequence comes from Aegilops speltoides, assembly GCA_021437245.1. Taxonomy (NCBI): domain Eukaryota; kingdom Viridiplantae; phylum Streptophyta; class Magnoliopsida; order Poales; family Poaceae; genus Aegilops; species Aegilops speltoides. The sequence goes on from CM038146.1 coordinate 52,354,869, forward strand.
CTTCGGGATTAGTGTTGAACCTAAAATAAAGGTTATTTGGTGTTTGCGTTGAGCATGAATATGATTGGATCATGTTTATTGCAATACAGTTATTCATTTAAGTCAAAGAATAATTGTTGTTCTATTTACATGAATCAAACCTTTTATGGTCATACACTCAATATAAATGGTTTATTGAATCTGGATCATAGTGATACACATATTCATAATATTGAAGCCAAAAGATGCAAAGTTAATAATGATAGTGTAACTTATTTGTGGCACTGCCGTTTAGGTCATATTGGTGTAAAGCGCATGAAGAAACTCCATGCTGATGGGCTTCTGGAATCACTTGATTATGAATCACTTGATGCTTGCGAACCATGCCTCATGGGCAAGATGACTAAGACTCCGTTCTCCGGAACAATGGAACGGGCAACTAACTTATTGGAAGTAATACTGATGTATGCGGTTCGATGAGTGTTGAGGCACGCGGCGGGTATCGTTATTTTCTGACCTTCACAGATGATTTGAGAAGATATGGGTATATCTACTTGATGAAACATAAGTCTGAAACATTTGAAAAGTTCAAAGAATTTTAGAGTAAAGTGAAAAAATTATCGTAACAAGAAAATAAAGTTTCTACAATTTGATCGCCAAGATGAATATTTGAGTTACGAGTTTGGTCTTCAACTAAAACAATGTGGAATAGTTTCACAAATTCATGCCACCTGGAACACCATAGCATAATGGTGTGTCCAAACATTGTAATCGTACTTTACTAGATATGGTGGGATCTATGATGTCTCTTACTGATTTACCACTATCATGTTGGGGTTATGCTCTAGAGACGGTTGCATTCACATTGAATAGGGCATCATCTAAATCCGTTGAGACACACCTTATGAACTGTGGTTTGGCAAGAAACCAAAGTTGTCGTTTCTTAAAGTTTGGGGCTGTGATGCTTATGAGAAAAAGCTTCAACCTGATAAACTCGAACCCAAATCGGAGAAATGTGTCTTCATAGGATAGCCAAAGGAGACTGTTGGGTACACCTTCTATCACAGATCCGAAGGCAAGACATTTGTTGCTAAGAATGGATCCTTTCTAGAGAGGGAGTTTCTCTCAAAGGAAGTGAGTGGGAGGAAAGTAGAATTTGATGAGGTAACTGTACCTGCTCCCTTATTGGAGAGTGGTTCATCATAGGAACCGGTTCCCGTGACACCTACACCAATTAGTGAGGAAGCTAATGATGATGATCATGAAGCTTCAGATCAAGTTACTACCGAACCTCATAGGTCAACCATAGTAAGATCCGCACCAGAGTGGTATGGTAATCCTGTTCTGGAGGTCATGTTACTTGACCATGACGAACCTACGAACTATGAGGAAGCGATGATGAGCCCAGATTCCGTGAAATGGTTTGAGGCCATGAAATCTGAGATGGATCCATGTATGAGAACAATGTGTGGACTTTGGTTGACTTCCCCGATGATCGGCAAGCCATCGAGAATAAATGGATCTTCAAGAAGAAGACTGACGCTGACAGTAATGTTACTGTCTACAAAGATCGGCTTGTTGCGAAAGGTTTTTGGCAAGTTCAAGGAGTTGACTACGATGAGACTTTCTCACCCGTAGCGATGCTTAAGTCCGTCCAAATCATGTTAGCAATTGCCGCATTTTATGATTATGAAATTTGGCAAATGGATGTAAAGACTACATTCCTGGATGGATTTCTGAAGAAAAGTTGTTTATGATGCAACCTGAAGGTTTTATCGATCCAAAGGATGCTAACAAAGTGTGGAAGCTCCAGCGATCCATCTATGGACTGGTGCAAGCATCTCGGAGTTGGAATAAACGTTTTGGTAGTGTGATCAAAGCATATGGTTTTATACAGACTTTTGGAGAAGCCTGTATTTACAAGAAAGTGAGTGGGAGCGCTACAGCATTTTTGATAAGTACATGTGTATGATATATTGTTGATTGGAAATGATGTAGAATTTTTCTGGAAACAATAATGGAGTGTTTGAAAGGAGTTTTTCAAAGAAAGACCATGGTGAAGCTGCTTACATATTAAGCATCAAGATCTATTGAGATAGATCAAGACGTTTGATAAGTTTTTTCAATGAATATATACCTTGACAAGTTTTTGAAGAAGTTCGAAATGGAACAGGCAAAGAAGGAGTTCTTGACAGTGTTGCAAGGTGTGAAGTTGAGTAAAGACTCAAAACCCGACCACGACAGAAAATAGAAAGAGAATGAAAAGTCATTCCCTATGGCTCAGCCATAGGTTCTATAAAGTGTGCCATGCTGTGTACCAGACCTATTGTATACCCTGCCCTGAGTTTGCACTACAAAAAAATACACTTCCGTGATGATACGTGTTTGTCACAGTAGGTTGCGTTTTTTGTCATGCATGTACATCCATGACAATTTTATGACAGAATCAAGATAGTCATACATGTGCTGTCGTTGAAGTGTTCCATGACATTACCAAAATTATCATCACGGAAGTGTCCACTTCCTTGACGATAAATCGCGCGTCACAGAAGTGCTTTCATCAAGGGTGACCGACACGTGGCATCCACCGTAACGGAACGCCGTTAAGCTATCGGGTCCGGTTTTGGATCCGATAACCCGCTAACAACCCTGACCAATGGGGATTTTCCACGTGTAAAATCATCCTTGGCTGGAGTAAACATGTGTCGGCTCACCGTTGGGATAGATGTCATCCACTCATTGGACCAAAGACGCCTATGATATGTCGACACATGGCACGGCTGAACAGAGGCCCATTCCTGTGAAAAGGTCGGCCCGTTTGACTTGGTCAAAAGGTGGCGGGCCGGCCCACGGAAAGCCTGTTAACGACCTGTTCACATATAGCCCATTTATAGCCCGCTAACCCAGGGCCCATTACGACCTATCCGAATTAGGCCCAGTAGCGCCATGTGGGCTGTCCAATATGATTCCAGCCCATTTTAAGTTCTGGCACATGTATGGCCATGACGTCTTTCGGCCCATATGAGGCCCTTTGTAACACTTGGCTCATTAACGGCTCGTGGTGAAACTGGCCCGTAATGAACAGTGTATCACTTTATACCCATTAACGGGCCATTAATCCATTGGACCGTTTGCAGCCCATCTAATCTTTCGGCCTTCTCAGGGCCCATTTATTCTTGGGCTCATTTCTAGCATTCGGTTACTTACAGCCCGTTACTGCCATTTTCTGCTTGTGGGCCAAATTCAGCCCGTGGTTACAGTCGGCCCATTTGTGGCCCGTTAGTACGTTGGGCCATTTTCATAGCGTCATCAAATACGGTCTATTAACGATGGCCCGTTATGGTCGGCCCATGAACGGACGACTCCAACTCTAGCCCATTTACTATCATAATGCGGTCTGTTTTTGGCCATGTTTGGCCAATCGATCATACGGCCCATATAAGGCACATTCATGATACGACCCATAGAAGGCCCATTATTTCTACGGCCCATAGAAGGCTCATTGTTTCTACGGACCGTAGAAGGCCCATTGTTTCTATGGCCCGTAGGAGGCCCATTGTCACTACAGTAAATATGTAGCCCATGGCCTGTTAAAGGCGAGAAACTACTATAGGTTTAGACCTGCTAATGTCCCAAGATGATTATAGGCCCACGTTTTCGCCCATATGAGTAATGGGCCGGCCTGAAGACCGTCAACATGAGATCCACTGAACCTTCCGGCCTAAATTACAGCATACCGAGCAAAGAATAAACCTATACTATACAATAAACAAATTACTGCATATTACATCCACTGGGAATGAAAGTTCGCTACTGGTGATAATAAAGCCCAACATGACCGCGGATTACACTGGGCATCAAAGGTCGCCACCAGTGCATATAAATGCGCCGATAAAAGAATATACAAAATTGAGAGCACTTCAGAAGGCACTAGACCTGGCAAGGTCGGGCCCCGCAAGTAGCCGAAGAAGTTGATGAGACCTCAGTTGTGTCAATGAGAGATGCTTCATCCCTAGCTGTATGGCACCATAGTGTGCAAGGCAGTCCCCTGACATCTTCATTACATATTTGACTTCAAGTCGGAGCTGAGCTGAAGCAAGCCTTTTCGCTTTAAGTTGAGACTGAGGAAGTCGAACTGATTTAGGCAGTGACTGCATAGAGGTTGTCTCACACCTGCTGGTGAGTAGCTTCAACTCACTGTCTTCATCAAGATAGGACCTTGGGCTCATCTCGCTGTCCTCAAGATGGTTTGGCTCACTATCTTTCCTAATGTTTTGCCTGGCATAAGAGATATGACTCTGAAAGGGAAACAAGGAGACACGTAACAGGTTTCACAATTATATAAGAAAATAAATGGATCTGTTCTGCATAAGGAACATGTTTTTACAACTACAATTTAAAACTGGTAGTTGTTGCAAACATCCAATCAGATGTAAACAGCAGTGGAGGAAATGATGCCTATCAAAATCTATACTAGAACAAAGTTTGAAGGCTTGAGAAGGATGAACTTACATTACATGTTAACATGGGCTGGACAACGCCCTTCTCCATGTTGATGGAAGGATAATTCAATAAGTTCCCCAAAGAAAATTATTTATAAGCGTTGCCAATATTCTACATTTTGCAAAGAGTAAATATAGATCAAATAATATTGGAAGAAATAGAGGATAATGAAGCTCAGGTGCAGACTGATGATACATAATCAAATAGCAATTAATTAAGTACAACGTTACAAGGAAAAAGGTACTGACAAGAGGAATGCAGACATCAACGTGTGCAGTGGCATTGGCTTTATTCAACATTTTGGTAAGAGTAAATGTAGATATGATAATTTGGAGAAAGTGGAGGGCAGGGCAGATAAGATGCAGAGTAATGCTAGACAATCAACTATCTCGCGATGAATGTACAGTAATACCACCACCCTCCGTTATTACTTGTCGCTCAAATAGATGTATCTAGCACTGTTAAGTTCTAAATACATCCAATTGATCAACAATCAATTCGATACAAGGGAGTACGTGACAACAGGTACTTACATGAGCAATCCAAAACTTCATAACCATTGTGTTAATTCTAATTTATCTAAGAGTAAATATAGATCTTATAATTTCAAGCAAAGGGAGGATAAGGAAGCAAACATTTACAGTGATGCTACATAATCAAAAAGCAATGTGTGTAAGTATGTTGACAAAGGGCAAGAGGTACTGAAAAGAGCAATACAGAGCCCAGTATTGTCGTGAGATCCTATGATCCTTTGAGCAAGGAGATTCGTCTGAAATTAGTTTTCATACAATAGAGAAGGTAAGGTACATGCAGAAATTTAGGATTTCAAATTTTGAATTGATATCATAGACGGTACCTGATGTTGGGCTCTCGGCAGTTCTAATAGGGGTTTGGCCACTGGAGTAGGGGTAATGTATGTTACAGTTGGGCCTGTGTTTTCTGTGGCTGCTGATCTGTCTGATTTAACAGGTATCACTACCTTTTCGAAATACCTAGTTTGTACTCCTTGAGGATCTGCACTCACCCTCTTCCTTTTGGACATCTATTACGAAAGAACAACATTTGACTGGAAAAACATAGTATGACGACACATGGAATAGGTACAGAAAATGGATAGGTATGGCATATACTCATATATGATGCTTAAACTAAGCAGATGGTGTAACAAAGTAGAAGTAATGCAAGAGGTCAGATGCAAAATATGTGCGACCAATACAACCTTGCCAAGTTAGAGCATGCACCTTGATAGGTGAATAAGATAGGCCATCCTCCACCATGCCAAGTTTGTTAGCCAGTGGATTGTTCCACAATATTCCTCTCATGCGCCCATTCTCATATTCATTTTGATAATGTTCAATACCTGACATGCATGAAAACATAAAAACAGGTGAGATTATCTTTGTAATGCAGAAGTGATTCTAATCCAATACTTCCTCCCTGTAAAACCCTTGTGCTATCTCTGCAATTCTTCTAAGAGGTGCCATGCATGCTATAATTTGGTGTGTGCATTAATATAATGTGGCCTACTACACAAAATATGAGAGCTCCAGAAGGTATTATACTTCGCAGATGATAGCTTCAACATATAGTAAAGAAGAACAAGTCGACCTGACCTGACAGATTCAAAATATACTAAGGGAGAATAACTCGACCTGACCAGTCGACCGCAAGAGAAGAGGATCATCTTAAAGAAGAGCATAAGAGCAAGCAGATTGAAGATATTACAAGTCTTTCAATACAATGTCGGTTAGCCACCCATGATGAACCAGAGCGCACAGAGAAATACTATTCCTTCCGGTCTCTCCATATGTGGCTCACATGCATTTCAAAACTAAAGTAGGAACATTTAGCTAACCAATTAAACATCTCTTAGTTTTACTAATATCAGCATAATATCATATTTGAATTTGTGCAACTAAGCTTGTTTAGCTTGATGGGTGGAGCAGTGCTATTATGACACAGACCACGTAGGCTGATCGTGGTCATCATAAAATGGGGAAACCGTAAGAATGATGAGTATAGTGTTGACCGTGGCATGGGATGGCAGATCTGAAGCTGCAAACCGTGCAAAGGGTAGTTAGCAACCGATGTTTGCTTTGAAACAACAACTAAGATTTGGTATGCACAAGAAAGTACAGTCAACGAGTGACAAAGAAATGCAAATCTGCTGTCTCTCTATATGTCGCGACATGCATTTGGAAACTCAAGTGGGACCTTTAGCTAACCAACTAAATGTGTCTGTTAACTAATATCAGTATCATATCACAATCATATTTGAACAACTAAGCTTTGGAATTTTGAGTGTTGTGTTGTTTAGCTTGAAGGGTGGAGTAATGCTAGTACGACGGAAAACACCTACGCATGCCATAGTAGAGTAGATAAAAGGGGAAAACCCTAAGCATCAGGAGTAAAATCAGGAAAGTGGAACTAGCTAGACTAGTGGGTGGCGCACATGCTTTTCAAAATGAATATAGGAACATTAGGTGACCAATTAAACGTTCTCTAATTTAGTAATATGAGCATCATATTAGATTCGTATTTCAACACGTAAGATTTGGAATTATGAGTGGCATGTTGTTTCGCTTGATGTGTTGAGGTCATGAGGAGCAGTGCTAGCACGACACAAAGTAGTGAAGCACCTACGATGATGGTAGTGAATATAAAGGGGGGAAACCATAAGCTTTACGAGTATAGTGACCGTGACATGGCGGATCTGAAGGTGCAAACCGGACAAAGCTACTTTGCAACCAATGTTTGCATTCAACTAGCCACTATGATTTGGTACGGACAAGAAAAGTACAGTAAACAATTTAAGATCTATTTTCCGGGTGAGATCAATAACTTAAGCACATATGGAGAGTACCACCTCTCTTGCGACGCCGTGTAGGCCCCTGCGGATACGTTGAGGGTGCTGCGGGTGCGATGGCCGTCGGCGGCGGGCAAGAAGACTTTAGATGGCAGACGGCCGGGTCGGGGGATAAATCCTATTGCCGTGGATGAGGCGGTCGTAGGAGCGGCAATGGCAAGGTGGATGACGGCACCGATCAAGCGAGACGACGCAATGAAAGGATCCTGGTCCGGCGCCGTGGATGAGAGACATCCATCTCTTGCAGTGGACGACGGGGTAGGGGTAGCGGCTCCGGCAAGGTGGAGGATGGGGTGGCGGACGGAGGAGGCTGGCCACAGTGGGGAGGTTGTCGTGGCACCGACGGTGTATGAATGGGGAAATGGAGGAGGAGGGGGATCTCAAACTTTGGGACGCACTTGTCTGAAATGTGGGAATGTTACAAACTTATCCCCCGTTTAAAATTTCGGACATCACGTCGGTTGGGGATAGGACGGTAATATCGCATCTCCCAAATATTTGCCGGTAATGATTTCGGGCGAGGAGAGGGTGTTTTGCCGCCCACGGTTGGCGCCCACGGTGTATGAACGGGGCTGACAGGTAGGGCGGTTGTGTCACATCTGAGAGAAGTTACACATCTGCCTCTATTTAAAATATTAGCCTACATCGATTTTGGACGAGGAGAGTTTGTTTTGCCGCCCACCATGGATGAATGGGGAAATGGAGGGAGAGACACATGTATTTGAGATGATCTTGAATCAAATATGTTTTGCCGCCCATGTTTGGCGCCCACCATGTCTGAATGGGCTCAGAGGCCGTCGTGTCACGTCTGATTAAAGTTACTAGTCTACCCCTATCGACAGCAGTCTAAATCCGGTCGATAAGGATGTCAAGTGTCAGGGGTAGACAGTAATTTCCATCACGCAAACACTTGCTTCGGGCAGCCCACAAATGATAGTGGGTGTTTAGCCGCTTCGTTCAAAACCTGGGAGAATTAGCATTCACATTTGCCCTGGGCCCTCACAACTAAATCCAAATCCAATTTTTATTCGATTACTAATATCCATAGATAATTCTACATTTTGTTATTTATTTCTTTAAAACCACAACAAAGATTTATTCCACCTTTATATATGATTATTATTTAGAAATGGCGTGATCTTCGAATTCAGTAGGTTGGATACACTTTGAGTCAAACAGTTATTTCATCCAATACAATATGCTCACACGAAAAATAGTTCACCTTATTTCAATCATACAAGTATTGACGATTACCTCACCTAAAAAATTCGGATCATTACAACACATGCACAACATAGGGGGTCTTACAACATATTCCATTCAGAGACATGACAAACATGCAAGCACAATAATCTAATGACAATTTCAACTACTATCTAAAGAAGAACTGGGATTACCCTGGGCTTCAAATAGCAGAAGCAGCAGGACCTCCTCCGTCTTCAAATGCAACATTCTTACTTCCTCCAATTCTTGGGTTGCTTGCATAATGTGTGCAGCTAATTGCATAATTTCCAGCTTCCAGATCGAGATCACCTCATTCATGGCAGCCACACCATCTCTTTCTTCCTCTAGTAGAGCCTCAAGAACTATAATATATGTGCTCAGACAGCTCTCCCGTGGTGTTTCCTCTGAACTGCTACCATCTGGTAACATGGATGGCGCACTGCTTCCACAAATAGATTCTGGGGTTGTACATTGTGTCCTAGTGTGAACGGCATCCTGAAAGGTTTCCGCTGGACATAAGTAAGAGATAGTTATCGCATGATCCAGGCAGTAAGCTTACATGGTAAACGACATACGAATTATTGATGAGCATGGCAAGCTATATTTAAATGGTTCAAAGCAGCATCAGCCGAAAATAAATTAAAATGGTTAGATGAAACTAGGGATGTAAGTGGCAAATAAACGACATCCTCCAGTCCCATCTAGTAATTAGTTTTTGCTAGCTCCCTGGTTCATTTTCCTCAAAAAACAGAAACTCTTTTGAACTATCATACAACTAGTGGACTTTAATCGGGATTAAAAGGGACCCAGTTGATATCCCTAGTTGAGAGGGAGTGTACCACCACTATATTTAAGTTGCCAAGGCATCTAAGCAGTTGAAATAATCTGAGAAAGAACTTAACAGTGTGGCCTCATATAAACTAGGAAGACAGTCTTGTGATGAAGTTCAGAGGAAAAGTTAAGGACACAAATGAACTAGGCATGCATTTCTTTACGATAGTACAGTAGGCACTGCTGACATATTGGCCAACTCAGGTATATGGTAACAAGTAACAAACAAGCATTCGAATCAAGCAATACAGCAAAGCAGACAACTGAGTTATTTGTTATTCTGTAGGATTACAGGTTGAGGGCACAAGCCAAGAAAGCAGCCCACACGCATTACATTTCAGATGTACTAAAACACACTGTCTTACCATATGTTGCTGTGAAGCCTTGCTGCTATTGGAATGTTCGTTGAAGATATCCTCACCATCCCGTTGTTGCAAATCTATTTGGTGTAGTTTATTCTGCACCCTCTATTTAGGTAAAATTAATTTTAATCGCATGCACAGGTTCAAATTGATCATCAATGGTTCATCTAGACTAATGAAAGAAGGGTGTGTGCATAAACGACAATATATCTGCTTCCCTCTATTTTTATGCTTGTTCGAGGTGCCAGCCCCAATAGAACAAATATTTTGCTTGATGGGGTTGGCAGCTCCATAATTAATAGAAGCATCAAATTAGTTATGCAACTTGGGAAGATCAAGAACACATAGAAAACTAATGAACAGAGGCTCGGAGCAGTAATGTAATAGCTAGCATCAGAAAATGTAGGATAAAATGAACAAAAACCAGCGGAACCAGATGCTAGTTTGCTGATGTGTAATTAAGCATAGAGAACATGAAGTAGTCTGATGGAACCAATAGGTGGCATCAGAACAACACCATTATCATAAATATGGCATGCAAGAGGTAAAATAGTAGGCAATGATATCTAGGAAGTATAGTAATACTGAGGACAAAACTAAAGCATATTAACTATATGTGCACTGGTATTTAATTTAGCACATGTAACATGTTCACTGCCAGAAGTATGGCCCTACAGGTGCAAGCAAAATAACGCGTCTCATGAAAAACTGAATGATGCCCTGAAGAAATTCAAAGGTGCGGTGCTTATGCTAAGAAAGTGGACGTAGGCGCCGGCCGTTGGATAATAGTACCTGATTCTCGGTGGCGTATGGGTATCATTGGCATACTTGATAGCTAAGGATCATCGGTGGTGCTCGTGTTGCGGTTGAGTTTGGGCCGGCTGTCGCCGTCGCTGAAGCGGCTCCGGTGCTATGGTTGCGGCGCCTGTCAACATACAAGAAAGCTCATCTGTGGTAAGTCAACAGTTGCACGATAAAGAGAAAAACCGAAGGAGTACAAATCGAAATAACTTGATGAGGCTGCGGCGTCAGTAAAGTAGGGCCGGTGGAGTTGTATATGGCGTCCGTGGAGCAGGTCCGGTGCAGCGGACGAAGGCTTCGGCAGGCGCATTGTACAGTGCTTTCGGTGAGGCGGATCTATTGCGGCGGACGAGGGCTTGTATGAAGGGCCAGGGAAGGGGCAGACGAGGGAGTAAGTGAAGGGCCTACACTATGTTGGACGAGGGCGCCAGTTAAGCAGATCCGGTGCGGTGGACCAAGATGGCGGCAAGGATTTCTGGAGCGGTCGACAAGCCAGTCGCTGAAGCGGCTCCGGTGAAGTGGTGAGTTGGCAGTTGGGGGTTCCAAGGTGCGGAAGGTAGATCCGTCGGGGTGTGAGGTCCACCGCTGCGGTGGAGGACTAGATTTGGTGGCTTGCCGTGGTTGGGGGGGTCGGGAGGGGAAGGGGAGGGGCTCTGGGGAAGAATGTTGGGGGCAAAGAGGGGAAAACAATGGAGTTACCAAAGCATCCCTTTTCCGTTCATATGGCAGGGGTAAAACAGGAATATCGCAGGGCTAAACTTTCGGGCACGAGATATTTCGATGTGAGCGGGAAGTTTGAAAGCTTTTGGCGCCTGAAATTATATTCTGCTCTTGTACAGCCGACTATTATATCATGGCCGAGAATTTGTTTGTTTTGCCCGCAAAAAAAGTGCATGTTTTGAAAATCAATGTCTCCAACTCGAAACTTAGATTGTCCATTCAATTCAAATATGGATCATTGAGCTACTACAAGCAAATACAATCATACGGTCCAATTCAAATGAAATTACAAATATGTTTATCCTAAATATGATGACAAAAGCAAAAATGTGTATGTGTATGAATAAAGTGGATGATTATAAAGTTTGAACATGCATGTATGTGTATATCTCTAGGTTTGATATATGAATTTGAAATCACGAAATCCCGGCTTAAAAAATGTACCTCCGTTTAAATGAATTACAAAAGCCAATGATGGAGTCGAATTCCAAAATTCCAATCTTAGGTGTAATTCTGGTACATCAAGGTATATCACGCATGTTTAAAAGTATCGTTATCTCATAGTCCAAACTGTGAAACAAATTGATCAACAATGAGTGCACACACTACTGACCATGTATATCTCAATTACGCTAAAGTCCCTCAAATATACACACCTCACTCTTTATCTGAAGCCAAACCCCCCCCCCCTCGTCGCCCCCCCCCAACACACACAGAGAAGTCATTCTCTCCCCCAAACACCAACACACGAGCACATTAACACCCCTCTATCTTCTATAGTCTGGACGCCAATATAGGTCTCTATCACTTCGTCTCTTGGGCATGCACACATCTCTTCCCCACTCTCTAGCTAGGTCTCCCGGCATCTCTCTTTCCCAAGCACACGCATAATGTAGAGTGTATCTTTCCCATACACACAAAATGTCACCCCAAACGTCTACCTCCCTAGTTATGTGGTTCTCGCACACTCACCTCACACACCACCCCCACTGCAAAACAAGCACACTTTGTCTCCTTGTGCACCACTCTCCTCTTTCTATCTCTCCCACAAGCGGACCCGCCCGAGCTCCTCCCTGTATACATATATGTCGTGACTCTTTCCGTAGCTCCCTAATGTATCATCGTTCTCGATCTCGCACATTGTTCTCTACACCATCTATTCTAGATCTCTCATGAAGTCTCTATCACACACACGATGACTCGCTTCCCTTGCGTCTTCGTACATAGGCCAATTTCAAACAACATCAACATTGTCTCCCTATCTATACACTATTTATGGACACAAACGCCCCCTCTCTCGCCCCCTCTCTTCCTTTCTCTCTCTCTCCGTCGCTAGCTCTCTCTCTCTCTCTCTCTCACACACACACACACCCCTCTCCCACACACACTCGATGTCTCTTCCAAATAATCTACTCCCCCCCCCCCCCGCCCACACCCATGTTATCCCGCTACTACACATGTCACACCATTCCCCCTTCCCTTATACTAGGTTTACATCATTAGTGGTCTCTTTACTCCACATACACACACTCCCTCTCACACACAAACGCGCACACAAACACAGACAGACACACGCAAACACCCATTAATCTGGAACCTCATCTCTCCCCATGTCCGCATGTGTATCTCACACATTCACTCTCTAATTATGTATATGTGTCTCCATGTTACACAACACAAAGCCCCATGTACATGTCTCTCTCCATCCTCCACACACATAGACACAAAGAATATGTTATCATTGCCTCAATCTCTAGACATATCACACACGCACACTGTCTCTCTCTCTCTCTCGCAAACACGCTCAACAAGGGTTTCCCCGTGAATAACTTCCCGTCTATTCATCAACAGCCGTGGCAGTACGGAGAACATGATACGTGAAAATGAATAAATCTACATGTGCTTAGACCACCTAGTATGACTACTAGGACTAGAGCAAGCCAAAAAGCACGCCGGTGTCACCCCCTCCTTATCGGCGACGGGAAAACCTTTGTTTTACACAGTCGAGAAGTCATTGTGCTAAGGCCTCACATGCTGAGGTGTTGAATAGAATATACACTACAGGAATCTGGTACTTTGCCATCAGCCACGGCGGACGGCAAAGGAACGGATGGTGGACGACAAAGGTCTTTGCCGTCTGCCGCGGACGCAAAAGGGGACGGCAAAGACAGGGTCGGCAAAGGCCTTCTTTGCCGTCTGTTTTTTTGCAGCGGACGGCAAAGAGGCCTTTGCCGTCAGTGGCAGACGGCAAAGGGCATGGCTCTTTGCCATCTGCTGGCAGACGACAAAGGGCATGGCTCTTTGCCATCTGCCGACGGACGGCAAAGGGAATGGCTCTTTGCCATCTGCTAGCAGACAGCAAAGGCTGCAGGCTCTTTGCCATCTTTTGGCAGATGGCAAAGGGACCAAATAGGCACTAATTCTGTTTCTTATTATATCAATTCATTTTCACAGAAAATCAAACACAGATATATATCCATCGTGAACACATATATAGCATATCCAACACATATTACCAATAGTCATGAACACATATATATCCAACACAGGTTACCAATAGTCATGAACAAATATATATCCAACACATATCCAACACATATCACAAGGAATGACCTAAAACTAAATATCTATTTTCCTAAAAACTATCTTATTACTAAGATCTTCTCTGGATCTTCTTCTTTTCTTCCAACCTGCATAACAAAAACACTAAGAAAGAGAGAATGTGTTAGGAGTAGAAATGTAGCATTCACTTGGTGAAATGCATTGTTGTAGGAGCCAGTACTTGAGATCAAGATAATCTTAGTTAAGATCCTGATTTTCAAAATGATCTTAATTAGAAAGCCAAATAGAGTAAACCAATACCAAAGAGCCACATGAGAGAACCAGCCAAGGACCCAATCAAGAAGCCACCACAATTAGTAGTAAATTAAATGCCAACACAAAGACCACTATCGGTACTAGCTCCAGGAATTAAGCCAACTAAAAAATAGTGATTAAAGCCAAGGATTAGACTTCATTCAGGCCACCCGTGAGGACAGCACAAACACACACACACACACGCACACACATACACACACAGACACACACACACACACACACACAACTTAGTCACACCATTCAGGCCAGTATAAATAGGGCAGCCAATAGTAGGTTCTGTTAGACACTTGGTGTCCAAAACATCAAACAGGACTGGGCCCAAAACCATATCTGTGAGATAGTGTGAAGCAGCTAGGAGGAGCAGGCTGTCCACAAGAAGCAAGTTTACTGTAATCCACAAGACCAAGTTACGAAGACCTCAAGGTATACTTGAGGGATTATGTGCTCAGATAACTGGAAGTGCTGTGGCTAGTTCATCACAAAGACAGGATAGCCACATGTAAATTAAGCCTAAGAGAGGGGGGCTCAGACCAGCATCACCGCCCAAATCAGATGTAGTATCTGTCTTATCAGTAGAAAACTAGGAAAGTAACAGCCAAAACCAAGTATAGCATCTGTTCATAGGCTATTAGAAAGAGACCAATAGGAATAGCCAAACCAAGTGGTATCTGTTCATATCAGTATTAGAAGTAAAACAACTAAGAACAAGTGAGTATCTGCTCATGAGTAAAGTAACTATGGCATAGAAGAAATAGCAGGGTAGCACCCCAAATGATTATCTGCTTGTTTAGAACTTGAGTGGATGGGGAGCTCGCTTACCCACCCTCGGTTGAGAAGGAAGTTGATCTCCTGCACTCACACATGCAGCAACTAAAAGAGAAACCCCAGGTTCAGTTAAGCAGGCAGCTAGCGTCCCTGAGGCTGTCCCTCCTGCAGGATTACAAGATAAGAGAGGGATCTTCACCTGTTACTACTTCTGACATCATATTCATACTTCTAAA
Organism: Aegilops speltoides; assembly: GCA_021437245.1. Taxonomy (NCBI): domain Eukaryota; kingdom Viridiplantae; phylum Streptophyta; class Magnoliopsida; order Poales; family Poaceae; genus Aegilops; species Aegilops speltoides. The sequence goes on from CM038146.1 coordinate 52,370,033, forward strand.
AAATACGACAACAAGTACATATTCAGTCTAGAGTACATATTTTTTTACTTTGAGCAACCAATGTGAATATTAGGTGCAGAGTAATTTAGCTTAACAGATCCGATAAACATGGGAAGAATCTGTGAAGTGCACACCACATATTTTCGGGGCTTGCATATGAAATTTGCACAAGGCTTTGGCTGCTCACACTGGTGGCAATGCATGGCTGCTCACACTAATGGCAAGGCATGGCTGCCCACACTGAGACATGTATGTGCCTTTTTGATTTGCAAACTTATGCTAAATGTGAGGCTTTTGTTCTCTGTATGCTCTCTGTACACAGTTAAATATGAGTTGAGGATGTCGTGGCTGTGGTGGGTTGCCGAACAGGCCCCAAGTAACTAGATCACTTTGATTTGCAAGAATTAAGTTCTGAGAAGTAAAAAATTAGTATAAAAGCCAACGAAATAGATGTCAACTAATGTATTCTGTTTTAAAAATTCTAAAACATTAATAAGGTATGAAGTTTTGTAGCATTCTAACAATCTCATCCTTGTGACAAAACATAGAAGCTTGATACAGAACTTTTTCAACTACAGAGAAAACAAAATCAACATCTATGAACTAACAAAATTGTAACATCAAAAACAAGAAAAGATAAAAACACTGAATAAGGGACAAAGCAACGGATATGGCAGCTGACATGTATATTTACTAGAAAATTTTCAGCCTTTCGGTGTGTATATATCTATAGCAATATTACTATGGCTGATTATAAATGATAAATTTTGACACTTCCAAGTACAATTTTTTTGCTGCTACACACTGGCATTAAAGACAACAGCCAAGAACTTAAAATTTCATCAAAGGCCACTAGCATGTGAGCGCCTATGGAGTTCACAACAATTAGAATCCACAATTTGATTCAGATTTATGAGGACGCACGTTTGATTCAGATTTATGCAAGGGGAAACAAACAGAGAGAAGGGAGGAAGAAAGGGGATGCTCACGGGGAGGTTGGCGGAGGGATGCTGCGAGGACGGTGGCGCGTTGCTCAGCCTCGCTGCCGTTGGCCCCGAACGCCTCGGCCATGGCGACCTGCGCGAGCTCCTCCTGTAGCGCGTATGCTATGACGTCATCGTTCTCCACCGCGTCGACCCTGACCTCGGAGGCAGCGGGGGTGGCTGCGGCCATCTCGTAGCCGTCGAGAATGGGCGTGTCTTGTTGGGGCTGTGGCGGCGGCTGCCATGGCGACCTACAGCAAAGGGACGGATCGGAAGGGAAGGCAAGGTGAGGAGGAGAGGGTGGACCCGAGCAAGGAAGGAGGGGAAAGGCCTACCTGGGCAACGCCAGTGACGGATTTAGTAAAGTCCGGTCTTGCCATCGCCGATTGTGGTGGATTCCGGCAAGAACACAGGAGGCGCCCGAAACCCTAGCCGCGGGCAAGGGTGCAGGCCTTGAGTCACGGATCTGGACGGAGGGGAGGAGGGCCGAGCTTGGGGAGTTATCGCGTGGCGGTGCTCGCCGGAACCGGCCGGCATGGGTGGTGGCGACGGCAAGGAGATCATGGGGAGAGGGTCCGGGGTGGGGTGGACCGAGGGGTGGGGGTGAGTTCATGAGAGAGTTTTTTAGGGACGAGAGAGAGACAGAGTGGTGGGGTGGGAGTGGATCGGGCCAGTGTGGTGGGGATGGGGAGAGAGAGAGGGGGTGGCTACCATGGGGCACCTCTTTGCCGTCTGCTGGGCACCTCTTTGCCGTCTGCCAGCGGACGGCAAAGATTCTTTGCTATCTGCTGGCAGACGACAAAGAGCTGACTGATGGCAACCAGGTTCTTTGCCGTCTGTCAGTTCTTTACCGTCGGTTTTTTGCAAGCAGATGGCAAAGACCTTCTTTGCCGTCCGCTAGCAGACGGCAAAGATCTGACTGATGGCAAATTCCCTGGTTCCAGTAGTGGTAGATGCTCGTTTACAGAAACAAGTATCGATAATACGTTTGTATCTCCACACTTATATTTCTTCTCTTCTAAACAACCGAGTTGGTGATGATGGTACGCGTGCCATCTTGCAAAATATACCGTCCGATCTATATCTGACTGATGGAAATTAAACTAAAAGATACCCGCACCCCTCTCCACATTTGCAGACAAGGCCTTCCCTCGTTCATCCTTATCTCCAACAACCTCATTGTTGAGGAATTAAGAAAGGAAGCCTCTGGAACAAACTGGCCTGGTGGCCGTTGCCTGCGTCGTCAATCCCCATGCCTCCGCTTAGTCCGACCACCAATCACCACCACGCCCCACTCCTCTTCACCTTATCTCCTATTTTTCGAGATATCATTAGTTTTTACACATGGGATTACTCCCGCATGAGGCAATCACAACGAGTGTTTTATAAAAAAATGCATCTTGATGTTCCGTGCAATGCACAGATCTTGCTAGTACTCCTACAGAAGACTAAGTTTGTGATAATGGTGTGTCTGCTATCCATCGTTTGTGACAATTAGATCTACATCTAACGACTGTGAGGTAAGTTGTTTCCTTTTCTCACCAACATCCCACTTGTCTACCAATTTGCAGAAAAACCCATAATTAGTATCTTAAAACCAACCACATCCCTCCCTGACCACACCAAAACAGCCCAAGGAATATATTCTAATTGAAACATAATATATCTCTACTGATATATGTATATCAAAATTACAGTGTGTTTATCAAGTTTGTGAATAAGTATTATTCTAATTATGATTCGTTGCAACGCACATGAACGTTGCTAGTATTTCCAACCATGCAATTTTTTCCCCTAGTATTCCATAGTTTCGAGTTTTCCATCAAGATATTAGTCACTCATGGTTGATATTTACTTTGAATCATGTACACATATGCACTATGTAACTAGCCTTGCTTATTGGGTTCCAAAGCTTAACTTTCACTCATACTTACAATATGTAGAGTATTTACAAAAAACTACCACTTTCAGCCAGCCCTAGGAAGAATCTATTATACAAAACATAGCAAAAACATACCAAAAATTTCTTAATCCACGCCAAAAACTACTACCTACTGATTAGGTTAGTTTAAACCCATTTATGACAGGGTTGGCCCACATGTCTGTCGGCGCGGGATGGTCGCGTCGGCACCTATGGGGCCGCCGGGGGGACGGCCCCTTTCGTGTGTTCGGTAGGAGGGCGGAGGGCGCACGGAGAGCAGATCGAGAAGGCTAGGCAAGGCGCAGTTCTTTACCCAGCCGGGCGCGATGGTCGCAGAAACCCTACTGCTGCCTTGTGTTGTATTATGCTTTGGGAGTCTCATGAGTGTTGCCATCGATCGGCACCCTCTCGCGAGAATAGCGAATGGCTGGAACCACGAGAGTAGCGAATCGTCCACCCCCCACGTTGTGCATGGGCCTCCTTTATAGGGCAAGGGTCACCGACAGTGTCAACGAGGGTAGAGGGGTAAAGACGAAAAGAGGTGGTAGTTGAAGCAGTGCGGGAACAAAGGTTGCTCTGAAGGCATGAATAGTGGATTCTACCTACTTTTTGAGGGGACAAGGGCATTAAATGCCCGCCGCCGTCGCCCAAAAGTTCCCGCCCTGCGTCTCCGCTTGCCACGGGCGATGGAGCCACCACCGTGGAGTGCCACCGCACCCTTCATGCGGCGCAGCCACCTGCCATGCGTCTCTGGAGAAGGCTGGAGGCGACGCGTGGGCAGATGAGCTGGAGTGCGGGCGTGCGTCGCGGCTCCCCCGGCAAGTGCCTTGCCGGGATCTTGATCTTGCCGGGCCCGGGGCTTGTCGGGCCCTATGACTTGCCGCCTCCCGGCCCTTGCCGGGCGCCAGATAGCGCCGAGGCACGCCTTTGCGATGTGGTCTTGATCCCCCGGCAAGCTCCTCTCGCCAGGGACTTGCGTGGGTGGTGTAGTCTTGAGCCTGGAACGGCCTTCCCGGCAAGCTCCTCTTGCCGGGGTCTTAAGCTTTTGTCTTGCACACTTTGTTCTTGAATGGCTTGGTAGGGAGCCGGAATGGTCTCCGGCAAGCATATGGTGGATCTAGCCGCGGGGGGGCTGCGGCTGCCCGTGCACAAGTTGGGGTACTGAGGTACCCCTACCTTAGTACACCGACAGGAGCCCCCGGGCCTGGGCCATACACGGTGCCGAGCGCTGTTGGGCCAGGCCCAAGACAGTGCACGGGCACGCGAAGCCCATGGCGCGTCGAACCTGTCTCTGCATCTGCCGCCTCCCCTCCCGTAACGGCACGCGTCGGTTGCGGCGTCGTGGGAGACGTGGGGCAGCGCATGCAGTCATTAAGGCGTCCACCCCGTGACCGTGGCGCAGAGCGGGGTCGCTTCACCCGTCGCTCTGCTCCGCCGCCACGCGCCCTCATGCACGGGGTCGTGGCGGCGAAGGTGGGAGACCGAGCCGTCACGGGCGGAGAAGGCGAGTCGGCCCCGCTCCTCTGGCCTCCTCGCTTCCTGATTGGTCGAGCGGGGCGGTTGAGTCCCCACCTCGCCCCTTTAAATAGGGCGGAAGGGGTGCCCAACGGCCGTACTCATCCACTTCTCCCTCCGTCTTCGTCTTCAGTTCTCCTTGCCGCCATGGAAAGAGGGAATCCTGGCTCTTCGACGGTGGGGGCGCGGGTTGCTTCCAGGCAGCGTTTCACTCCCCATCCCGCTCCCGTGGAGGTAGAGCCGGCCACGAGAGGGAGAGGGAGGGGGCGTGGCCGCGGACGAGGCCGAGGGCGTGGCCGAGGCGGTCGGGGGAGAGGCGGCCGTGGCGCGCGCCTCCCCCGTCTCCCCCGGCGTCTCCCGACCATGGCGCGTCCACACCGGAGATGACCCCAGGAGTTCTTCGTCAAGCCGCGGGCGCCTCGCCGCCGCCTCCGGCTGCCGGTCCCGTTTGCGGACGCGATGGGACCGGACCCACCCGACGTGATGGAGTTACGCATGAGGGGCTGCGGGATCAGCGGCACTCGGGTGAGTGTCGTGTCCCCAGCCCCCGGCGTGATGTTCTTCGACCGAGGGTGGAAGACGTTCGCCCGGATCCATAGCTTGACGGCGGGGTTCACCCTCCATTTCAAGTTATTGGATGGTGACCTCCTCGCCGTCAAGGTCTTCGGCGACTATGGAACCCGGGTGCGCTGCTGTGTGGACAGCTCCTCGGATAGCGAAGGCCCCTCCTCGAGCGAGAGTGACGAGGAGGGGAGCGACAGCGACGACGAGGGGGATGGCGGGCCCGACTAGACGTCGGACACCGCTGCCTCGCGCGCCACCGGCAACCCCTCCTTCTGGGTTGCCGGGCTCCTGAACTCCCCGGGGCCGTCTTCTTGGCGGCGGGCGTAGGGAGGCTGCGGAAGAGGGGGAGGGGGAGTGGCGGCAAGGCCGCTACGTCGCAGCACGAGGGCGAGTAGCCTTCGATAGCGTGCTGACGTCCCACTACCCCGTCTTCAAGCTCTGCCTCCTACGCCTCCGACTCCGCCAAGCCCCTGGCCGGCCCCCGGGGTGTTCTCTTGGGGTCTTCTGGCGCCCGTGGCTCTTCGCGGGCTTCAGGGGCTTGCCGCTGGCTCTCCGGGCATGCGTTCCCCATGCCCGTCACCTTGCGCAGCTCCTGGGGCACGGCGGCGCCATCGCCACGCTCCCCTAGTCGCTCCTGTCGCCCTTCCCCGACAAGCTCTTCTTGCCGGGGTCTTCTCTCCCCGGCAAGCCTATCTTGCCGGGGGCTCCTTGACCTACCTCCTGAACTCCTGAACAGAGAAACAGGAGAGGGATCACGGGCACCTTATCTTTTTAATCTGTAAGCCCTCAGGCATTAGCTGCATTTAAGGACTTGTAATCCTCTCTATCATGTTTTTCATCCCCTATGGACTTGTATTAAATTGGATGTTTTTAATGAAAAGAAAGGAAAGCTTGCCGGACTGAATCTTTTACTTGACTGCGTGCCTTGCGTGTTCTTACGCTATCGGGAGCTTGCGGGCGAACACGCTTAGCGATCATGGGACAGCCCGCTGGTGGTGTCGCTTCCGCAAGCAACCTTGTCGGGCGATTCGCTATGACGCTTAACTTGCCGGCGTGCTCGAAAGCAAGATAAGGGTGCAGCGGCACACTTGTGTTTGTTGAGCGGACTCGGAAACAAACCAAGTACGCAACTAGGCCACAACTCGGTTCCTCCGCGTACGGGTTCTTGCAAGACACGCTCGTTCAAAGACGTAGCCCCGCATCTCTCGGTCCATAGGAGGATGCATGACGAGGGATGAAAAACTTAGCTGATATCGCAGCCCCCAGCAACTCTGGCTTGCCGGAGACGAATCTTGGCCCTCGCAGCCCCCAGCGAGGCTGGCTTGCTGAGGAAGAGCCTTGGCACCTGCAACCCCCGGCGATCCCGGCTCGTCGGATCTTAGGCGTTGGTGTGGTCTTTTGGTTCCTCCTCGCGGCTGCGATCTTGGGTCAGGAAAGAAAATAGCTGAGGTAGATATGCGACTACTTCATGCTTATATATGCGTATATAAACCTTGGCTATGCAATACAATGCCGTGCCTCGCCCTTCGTATGTTTGTACTCTACGCTCTTGGGGAGCTTGCCGGGACGAACACGCTTAGCGACCGCGGGACAGCCCGCTGGTGGTGTCGCTTCCGGCAAGCAACCTCGCCGGGTCAGTTGCGACGCTTACCTTGCTGAGCAGGCTCGAAAGCAAGATAAGGGTGCAGCAGCACACTTGTGTTTGTTGAGCGGACTCGGAAACAAAACAAGTACGCAACTGGACCACGGCTTGGCTCCTCTCGCGCACAAGCCTCCCATACCAAGGACATCTCACGGCAAGGCTTGCCCCGTTATACCCTCTGCCCTGCGTCCTTCGTGTGTTTTCGCCTTACGCTTCTAGGGAACTTGCCGGCGCTTAACGCGCTTGCTGAGTACGGGACATCAGCAGCCCGCTGGCTGGCGTCGCTTCCGGCAAGCAACCTCGCCGTGTCTAGTTCGCGACGCGCTTAAATTGCTGAACAGACTCGGAACGAAACGAGGTCGCGAAGCTGGTCGCGATTCACTCTTAATTCGTTGAACGTGTTCGAAGCAAAGTAAGGGTGCGACCGTTCACAGGCAGGCTCCTCAGCGCACAGGTTTCTAGCACAAACGACGAAAGCAAGAGGGATATAACAGAAAAACAACACTGGAATAAGAAGTGCCCTGCACGAAGGTGCGAGCGACTTAGCTTTTCTTTTTCTCGAGTGCTAGAGCTGTCCTCGCCGGGCTTATAGCGTTCCGAGGAGTTGCGCTTGTCGGAGTGAGCGCCAGAGCCGTCCTCGCTGGACTTAGAGCTCGATAGCGCGTCCTCGACGACAGCATAGTACTCCGGGGAGATGCGCTTGCCGGAGCGCAGGGGGAGCAGGGGGGCGAACGGCGCGAGGTACGGAGCATGCTCGAACTCCTAGTAGCGATAGGAGGAGCAGGGTCCCCCCTCGGCACCTTTGCTTTTGCTCACGCATGGACGGCGGTCCGGAGCATCCCGCGAGCCCCCGGCGCGTTCTCGCCCCAGCGCGCGAGTGCCACCTTCTGCGGCATGGCGTTGCCGGGTTGTCGCGCGCTGAGATGGATGCGGGTCCACGGAGGCCGAGGCGCGGTCACCCGCCCTGTCCCCGGACCCGGTGGCGCAGCGAGTACCCTCGCCGGTACTCACTCTTCCGCTGGCGTTTTCGCCCACCGCTGGTCCGGGCGGCGCGGTGAGACGCAGACGGTTCACGACCCTCAAGCTCGTCTTCGGGCCATGGCGCATCGCCGATGAAGTCATTGTCGAAACCGAAGCGGTTGATGAAGAGCGCAGCTGCGCGAACGCCGGATCAGGTCCGCACGACCTCGACGCCCCCTACCTGGCGCGCCAAAGATGTCGGCGCGGGATGGTCGCGTCGGCACCTATGGGGCCGCCGGGGGGACGGCCCCTTTCGTGTGTTCGGTAGGAGGGCGGAGGGCGCACGGAGAGCAGATCGAGGCGCGCGCGCGCGGCGCGGTTCTTTTACCCAGCTTCGGGCCGCGATGGTCGCGTAAAACCCTACTGCTGCCTTGTGTTGTATTATGCTTTGGGAGTCTCGCGAGTGTTGCCACTGATCGGCACCCTCTCGCAAGAATAGCGAATGGCTGGAACCCTGAGAGTAGCGAATCGTCCGACCCCCTCTACGTTGTGCATGGGCCTCCTTTTATAGGGCAAGGGGTCACCGACAGGTGTCAACGTAGGGTAGAGGGGTAAAGACGTAAAAGAGGTGGTAGTTGAAACAGTGCGGGAACAGTGCTGCTACAGTGCATGAATAGTGGATTCTACCTACTTTTGACAGAGGGGGACAAGGGCATTAAATGCCCGTCGCCGTCGCCCCAAAAGTTCCCGCCCTTGCGTCTCCGTTTGCCACGGCGATGGAGCCACCACCGTGGAGTGCCACCGCACCCTTCATGCGGCGCAGCCACCGCCACGCGCTCTCGAGAAGGCCGAGGCGACGTGGGCGATGAGCTGGAGTGCGGGCGTGCGTCGCGGCTCCCCCGGCAAGTGCCTTGCCGGGATCTTGATCTTGCCGGGCCCGGGGCTTGTCGGGCCCTATGACTTGCCGCCTCCCGGGCCCTTGCCGGGGCGCGTATAGCGCCGAGGCACGCCTTTTGCGATGTGGTCTTCTGATCCCCCGGCAAGCTCCTCTCGCCAGGGACTTGCGTGGGTGGTGTAGTCTTGAGCCTGGAACGGCCTTCCCGGCAAGCTCCTCTTGCCGGGGTCTTAAGCTTTTGTCTTGCACACTTTGTTCTTGAATGGCTTGGTAGGGAGCCGGAATGGTCTCCGGCAAGCATATGGTGGATCTAGCCGCGGGGGGGCTGCGGCTGCCCGTGCACAAGTTGGGGTACTGAGGTACCCCTACCTTAGTACACCGACAATGTCCGTGCTGACGAGGTAGATTAAACCAACACATTTTGTTTGACCGTTGACACGAGGGACCCACATCTGACCTTCCATCCTGTTATTCCCCCTCAAATCATTATTTTTCCTGAACATTACTTCAAACAGTACTGATGTGTGTTCGTCGGTGGCGCCGGTGATGAGCGAGTTGGCCACCGCTCCGCCGGATGGGCTGGACGCCGCGCTGGCCTCCGCACGGGTTGGTAGGCTGGCCCGAGCGTGACTCACGAGCGAGCAAGCCGCCGCGCTGGCCTTCGCTCGAGCCAGATGGCTGGCCTTAGCGTGGCGTGCACGAGCAAGCTGCCATGCCGCCGTGCCAATCTAGCTAGCAAACCTTGTAGACAAGCAGCTGACAGAGCTATCTTGGCTAGCTAGCGGCCGCGAGTGCCGGACGGAGCTGGCATCCGGGCTGCCGCAAGATGGGTTCCGCACCACCGGCGGTTTTGACTCATATACGCGGGCGGCGGTAGAAGGCGCCCCATGGCCGAGTATGACTAGGTGGACGGGCCGGAGGTAGGAGGTCACTCGGGGATTTTTGTGCAGACTGACATGTAGGTCCCACAAGTCATAACGCCCGATCGAATAGAAGGCGCTGACTTAATGGGCGACATGGGCCCTGTTTGGGTACTCTAAGTCAGAGGTTAGATTCTAACCCTGAACTAACTCTAACCAAATTGGTGCACCATACTAGAAGTACAGTACATCACACTACTAGTTGATAAAGTAGTACTAGTACTGCTACAGTACGAGTACATACTCCTCCATCACATAATGTAAGACATTTTTTGACACTAATTGGCGTGTACAAAAAATAGCAAAAACATACCCAAAATTTCTTAATACACACCTAAAACTACTAGCTAGTGCCAAAAATTTCTTACTAGTGCTATTATTTACAGTATAATGCAATCCTATAACGTCCCATAATGCTACTACTAGTAGTAAATAATAGCCTCACCCCTTCTCTAAGGAACGATCTACAGTTGGAAGGGACGAGGCCACGCGGTTACTACGCCCTTATCTCCTCCTTGCCAGTTCCCCTCCCCTGAAGAGAAGGCAGTCGCTGCTCCCATGGATTTCCAGGCGGTCCTCCTCCTCGTCAGGGCTGGGAGACCTTGGACGATGATCCTCTGGGAGAAATCGCACGCCGCTCTGACGTCCTCACCACCGCAAGACTTGGTGCTTCCTGCACCAAGTTTTTCAAGATAGTGCTTAAAAAGGCTTGGGAAAAGGCCATGCTTGTTGGTCTTCCATGCGTCCTCGGGGAGAAGGTTCTTCTATGGGACAATCCTTCGAACAGTCCACTGCTCCCTGGCCATGGTTGCACGTTGACTCCGCTAGAGTTGCCGACGTTGAGAGGTAGTTGGATTTTGTCCGATGAGCAGGTCAGTAATGGAGTTTAACCATGTAGTACTTAGTTATTTCATTTCCATCCCATAATTTCTCCACTGCCCACAGTCTTATATATAGGTCTGGGTCGGTGCCAACGAGGATTGGCTTGCATACCTCCGGCCGGATACCGCCATCATTTAGCACAACATCCAGAGCAGTGCGGCCGTTCCGGTAGACCCCTTCTCCACCATTGGGATCAGCCTTCCGGACTGGCTGGGCTTGAATACGTATGATGATGCCTACATGAGATTGAAGAAGATAGCAATTGTGGATCCGCCGACAAAGCGACGCGGCTACGACGATTACTATCTCATCACGGTGTTCGACCTAAGGATTACCATCAATGCAAGAGGAAGTAACGGCAGAGGCTGCTGCATGTTGGCGGCGGCTGATTTGTACCCCTACACGTTCGAAGACGTCGTGCGCCATCTAGGCCGCATCTTCGCGGTGACAAGCCAGGGGACTTGTTTCATCTGGTTGCCATCCTACGGTACGGGAGATTACAAACGGAATGCACAAACTATCATTTGCATCCCTAACGGTACTCCATTATTTTGCAGGGACCAGTCATCCCGCGATCAAAATAAGATCGCCGATCCTGGATGTGCATTTGCATCCGTGATTCGGTCTAACCTGGAACCTTGTAGCTGACTTTGGCATATTGGGATCAACTATCTTAGCAGTCGTTACCCATGGTACCACTGATGTGCAACATGGTCACACAATCTACCACGATCGGACCGTCACCATCTACCCAGGTATTCCATTTTTTAACCCTCTCGCCTTCTCTTTCATTGTTGTACTAGTACTCTACTTACGTACTAGGAGTACTTTTTACCATGGAGGACGCGTATAGCTAGCTAGGCCCTTGAAGACTTGAACCCACTAGCTGCCACCATTTTAGTTTTTCCATGTCTTACTATCTCATCCATGTAGCCAAGAGTGGCTATATATAATAAGCCGGTTATTTTACTTCCTCTATACCAGAGTAGTACTATTTGCTACACAGTATTACTGACCGCCATATTTGAACACAACATTATTATGCATGGACCTTGACTATGTACGTCACCATGTGTCCAGATCTGAGATGCCGCGTGTAACAGATGAACGGCGCCGAGTTCGACCCCCGTGATGCTACGTGGGTGCCGAGGAATACTCTTGGAGAGTACTCGCTTTTCATTGGGGACAGCTACCCCATTCTGAAGCGGATGCCACCTTTTGTGCACGACACGGAAGGCCTGCCGTTCATGAAGCATGGTTGTGTCTTCAGTGCGCACCGCCGGACAAACGACATGCTGGGACACGCTATCCCTGATTTATGCCGCTTCAGCTTGGATGAGTCTCCATCATGTGGAACCGGACTAGAAAGCTGCGAGAATGATTCCCGTTGCCCACCGCTATGGATTGTGGCATCCATGAAGAACACCTGGGACTGGAACCTGGAGGAGGACATGTAGCCCATCTATAATATGTAAGTGGAGTATAGTAAATTGTGAACGGTAGCGCTGTGCCGATGTGAATATATGTAGACTACTCGTGCACAAATTTATCACATGAATTGGACATGAACTTGTGTGGCATAGCATTTGTACTTTAGAATTTATTACTAGTAAATGTGTGTGTACGTGCAACTTGTGTGGTTGTTGCACGGGCTCCAATACGCTCTTTGAGAAAAAAAGTGGCACAACTTTGGATATACGTGACGTGGCGGCATCATACAGTAGCATCGTTCCCTATAGTTGTAGTATGCTCCTACTAGGACGACAACTCCTATAAAACCTTGCGCTTCGCTCTTTCCCTCTTCGGGAGGTTCAACAGTTCGTACTCGTGTGAACCTTGCACTTGGCTCTTCGCCTCTTCGGAAGGTCCAACAATGATGATACTACAGTACATTATGCTTCTGGCAATCTAACACCGATTGAACTGCTGCACGTCCACCGTGAGGGCGAGGGCGAGGGACAGGGACAGGGAGAGGACGCTGTAGTCAAAACCCTCTCCTCGTCCTGCGAACCACCGCGCGCGTGGGCGAGGGAGGGGCGTAGTAAGCAAGCTTCTCCTCGTTCGGCGAGTTGATGGGACACATCAAGAAGTACTAGTACTAGTCCATACTGCATCCTTTCCGGTTAATATGACTTAATTTGAAACAAGAAAAATACACTGGCGGTCAACGTATGTAACAATACGCTCTTTACGGTCACTATATATAGTTTTGCGGTGATTATAAGATCACTAGCTCATCGTAGAGCACCGTATTGCACCCTACTGACCGGCCACGTAGTCGACGTGGCACTTTGTTGATAGGTTAAATTGTCACCTGGTTTTTGGGTCCCACCTCTCAGTTGGCAGAGCAAAGAAATTACCTAAAAACAGGAGTGTAGTACATCTACACTTTCAATGCATTTAGCCTTTAATCTAAATCGATATTGATTGACTAATGCACCAACTTGTGCTCTAGGTATAAGCTACATGTCTATCCTCGATTACAGCATGAAACGACCTTCATTTAATCTTCTTCTCTCAATGGTCGCATGCACCCATAAGTCTGCTACTTTTGGGCGTTAATTATGCCCTGGTCAATGTGTAAATCTCTAAAAATATAGTCTTTCACGGACGTAGGGGTAGGTTGAGCACTTGAGTGTGAGCGTGTGTGTTGCTTCGTGTGTTGTGTGCCGCATGGGTGCGTGAGTGTTGTGTGTGTCCATGTGTACGTGTGAATGTTGCATGTTGCATGCATGCATGCATGGGGCTTACTCCCTCCCATTGACATGTTCATATTTGAAGCTTCCTCTGTTCCCTCCATATGGAGACACTGCCTCTGTTCCCAAATACGGAGTAAAATCCTCCCTCTGTTCCCAAATACGGAGTAAAATCCTCCCTCTGTTCCCAAATACAGGGTATTTGTCTTTCTAGAGATTCCAACAAGTGACTACGTACGGAGCAAGATGAGTGAAGTGAGCGTAGAGGCATAGGGATAATGTAGAAAGGACATCTTCGCGATCGATTATTCCCCATCTCGGTCAGAGAGAACTATTCAAGTATTCTTCGTAGTGAAGTGACAATACACGCTGCAGCAGATGGGACACTTAATTAATAAGCTGAACCAGCGTGTTGGTGTTACTAAATCAGCCTTACCCAGTACTGCCATCATGTTTGCCAGTAGAGCATGCTTCTGTCCTCCATTAACTGAAATATGGGCCCTCTTGTGGTAGACCCACATGTCATCTGTGTAACTATTTACACTCCGAAGGACGGTATATCCTTGTAGTAGTAGTAGAATTGAGATTTAATGCACTTTCTTCCCCGTCTTCCACTCTTCTTCCTCCTCTCTTCTTCTTCCTGCTCTCTTTCCCAACGTCGGCCGCACACCATTTCCCCCCGCTCATTGCTCGCCCACCCGCGCTATCTTCCTTGGTAGCTCGCGCGTACCATATCCCCCCACTCACTGCTCGGTCACACGAGGAGAAGCTTCTTCGCTCGCCCACCTGAATCCACTTCCCCGCTGGCTCGCAGGCACCGAAAACCCCAATGGCAGAACCGACTGACACGCAAAGCCGCGATTGGAATTCCCTCCCCGATGTTCTCTTGGAGCAGATCTGTAATCGTATGGACCTACTCAGCACCGTCCGTCTGGCCGCATGCTCGGTGTCTTTGTACCATCTACTCGTCTGCAACCGGCCGGCTCTTCTCAAGACACCCTGCTTGCTGATGCCCGATCCTCGCAGGTGGCCCAGACACCGACTTGATGATCCTATGGAGGTTGCCGTGGTGCCCCTCGACATGCTACCACTACCCGTCCACCTGTCCTTCATGCGCGGCCACTACTGGGCGAGCATGAAGGCCAACTGGATCGTCCTCATCCACCAATCTGGTAGTCCATGGCATCTCGTGGATATCTACACCCAGCAAGAGATCACCCTTCCATCTTTGGATACCGCCGCCATCGAGCCTCGCGGCCCGCTGGACACTCCTGCCTACTATGCATGAGACGCGTCGACCTTTTTGCTCGAGCTCTGTTTGCTGAAGGTTGTAATCTGCAAAGTGCCCACACCATCAGAAGACTACATGTATTACAAGCTCATTGTCGTGTTCAACATGGGATTAGTCTGTCTGGAATCCGGTCGCCATACATGGTTATGGCTCATCGTCGATCCTCTTCACCCAACACTTCTGTCTGATGCTATAGTGCATGATGGCATTGTTTATGCGGTTGACACACAAATTGGCTACCTATACTAGGGGAATCTATCATCGTGTAATTGTTCTATCTCATCTCATAATTACCTTAAGAATACGACTGCCTGTTCATTGTTACAAATGTAGAATATATAGTATGTCTATAACCACATCATTGCTATTTGTTCCTCTCATTTCCTAGATTTTTCTAACCACACATGTTATTGTTAGAGTTGATATGAGAACAATTGGTATCTAATGATTGTTAGAATAGATATTATGATTATAACCTCATGATTGCTATATATTAGTCTCATTTCCAGAATTTTTATAACAACGCATGTTATTGCTTAGAGTTGATATGATAACTGTAGTAAGTGCTATGGTAGAATATGAGTAGGCCCTGTCATATTGTTTTCCTCTAATTGTTACATGATGTTTGAACCATGATATATTGCTAGAATATGAAAGCCATTGGCTTATTTTTTTTAACTTGGGGTATGATTATGACCATGGCATTGCAATTCTGTGTCTATGATATGTGTCACTGTTATAATAATCTTAATTCCACACATACTCTGAACATGGTTGTTTATTTTTGTCCTTTTGGTCTCTGATTTGAAATGTTGCAGCAGACGCAAATGCGTTGGCCTTCATGATTTCAGGACCTGGAATCATACCAGCCAATGGGTGGTGGTTTATCGCTCGTTCAGCTGACGGTGGTCATTTGATGCTCATTTGCACGTACCAAATTGACCAAACCATTTCATCAAACCACATGCAGTACAATGCTTGGGGCGTTCGTGACATTGATGGCTATGGCCGCTTCGTGTTCGAGAAAGACCCCAGCTCCGTTGGGCCAGGCGTATTCAACTGGAGGCGGGTTTACAGCCTCGGCAACCACTCCATGTTCCTTGGGCTCAATTATTCGATCATCCAACCAATCATCGATCATATCACCGGCGATGATTACCGTGCTATGCAACTTCCATTCGCCAGGGGGACTGTGTTTACACATCATACCATGGGTTTCATGAATCACCATATCCAGAGATTCGTCGACACAGCTTGTTGCCAGATAATCTTCAGTGTGTGAAAGGCATCAAGCTTCCATGCGATGGATTGCTTTTGCAAACCCGACATGCGGTGATGTGGTTCATGCCAACAGCAAATATGCACAACTTGATTCATACTGATATCTAGACTGAGCCATGTATTCTGCTGCTGTAGCACGACCCTCTTTTGTTGGATATTATGTACTGTTGTTAGTTTGAAGCAATCCTCTAGTTTGAAGGATAGATACCTTTCTGGGATCAAGTGCATCCTAACTCACCTGCACGGGATGTACTAATAATGATGAAGGAGTGCTAAGTCTTGAGCTTGCGTTGGTTTTCCTTGAAGAGGAAAGGGTGATGCAGCAATAGTAGCATAAGTATTTCCCTAAGTTTTTGAGAACCAAGGTATCAATCCAGTAGGAGGCCCCTCAAAAGTCCCATGCATGTACATAAACAGACAAAGAACTCGCAACAAACGCAATAAAGGGGTTGTCAATCCCTTCACGGCCACTTGCGAAAGTGAGATCTGATAGAGATAGTATGATAAGATAAATATATTTTTGGTATTTTATAATATAGATGCAAAAAGTAAAGATGCAAATAAAAGTAGATTGGAAACTTATATCATAAAAGATAGACCCAGGGGCCATAGGTTTCACTAGAGGCTTCTCTCAAGATAGCATAAGTATTACGGTGGGTGAACAAATTACTGTCGAGCAATTGATAGAAAAGCGAATAATTATGAGATTATCTAGGCATGATCATGTATATAGGCACCACGTCCGCAACAAGTAGACCCACTCCTGCCTGCATCTACTACTATTACTCCACACATCGACCGACTCCTTCCTGCATCTAGAGTATTAAGTTCATAAAGAACAGAGTAACAAATTAAGCAAGATGACAAGATGTAGAGGGATAAACTCAAGCAATATGATATAAATCCCATCTTTTTATCCTCGATGGCAACAATACAATGTGTGCCTTGCTGCCCCTGCTATCACTGGGAAAGGACACCGCAAGATTGAACCCAAAGCTAAGCAATTCTGCCATGGCAAGAAAGATCAATCTAGTAGGCTAAACCAAACTGATAATTCAAATAGACTTGCAAAGATAACTCAATCATACATAAAAGAATTCAGAGGAGATTCAAATATTTCTCAT
The DNA here is from genome assembly GCA_021437245.1 of Aegilops speltoides. Classification (NCBI taxonomy): domain Eukaryota; kingdom Viridiplantae; phylum Streptophyta; class Magnoliopsida; order Poales; family Poaceae; genus Aegilops; species Aegilops speltoides. Next base: position 52,386,707 of record CM038146.1, read on the forward strand.
AGATAAACTTGATCATAGACCCACAATTCATCGGATCTCGACAAACACACCACAAAAAGAGTTTACATCAAATAGATCTCCACAAGAGAGGGGGAGAACATTGTATTCATATCCAAAAAGAGAGAAGAAGCCATCTAGCTAATAACTATGGACCTGAAGGTTTGTGGTAAACAACTCACAACTCATCGGAGGGGCTATGGTGTTGATGTAGAAGCCCTCCATGGTCGATTCCCCCTCCGGCGGAGCGCCGACGAAGGCTCCAAGATGGGATCTCGCGGATATAGAAGGTTACGGTGGTGGAAATTGTGTTTCGTTGGCTCCCAGGATGTTTTTGGGGTACGTATGCTTATATAGGAGGAAGAAGTACGTCGGTGGCCGCCGAGGGGCCCACAAGACAGGGGGCGCGCCCTCCCCTCTCGTGGCCGCCTCGACTGCTTCTTGACTTGCACTCCAAGTCCTCTGAACCACGTTCGTTCCAAAAATCACGCTCCTGAAGGTTTCATTCCATTTGGACTCCGTTTGATATTCCTTTTCTTTGAAATACTGAAATAGGCAAAAAAAAATAGCAATACGGGTTGGGCCTCCGGTTAGTAGGTCAGTCCCAAAAATGATATAAATGTGTAAAAAAAAGCCCTTAAACATCCAAAAGGGGTAATATAATAGCATGGAACAATCAAGAATTTTAGATACGTTGGAGACGTATCAAGCATCCCCAAGCTTAATTCCTGCTTGTCCTCGAGTAGGTAAATGATAAAAATAGAATTTTTGATGTGGAATTCTACCTAGCATAATTCTCAAAGTAATTTTCTTTATTGTGGCATGAATGTTCAGATCCAAATGATTCAAAATAAAAGTTCATATTGACATAAGAAATAGTGATACTTTAAGCATACTAATCAAAGTAATCATGTCTTCTCAAAATAACATGGCCAAAGAAAGTTATCCCTACAGAATCATATAGTCTGGCTGTTGCTCTATCTTCATCACACAAAGTATTTAATCAAGCACAACCCTGATGACAAGCCAAGCATTTGTTGCATACTTTAGTAATCTCAAACTTTTTCAACTTTCACGCAATACATGAGCGTGAGCCATGGACATAGCACTATATGTGGAATAGAATTGTGGTTGCGGAGAAGACAAAAAGGAGAAGATAGTCTCACATCAACTAGGCGTATCAACGGGCTATGGAGATGCCCATTAATAGATATCAATGTGAGTGAGTAGGGATTGCCATGCAACGAATGCACTAGATCTATAAATATATGAAAGCTCAACAAAAGAAACTAAGTGGGTGTGCATCCAACTTGCTTGCTCACGAAGACCTAGGGCATTTTGAGGAAGCCCATCATTGGAATATACAAGCCAAGCTCTATAATGAAAAATTCCCACTAGTGTATGCAAATGACAACATAGGAGACTCTCTATCATGAAGATCATGGTGCTACTTTGAAGCACAAGTGTGGAAAAAGAGATGTAGCATTGTCCCTTCTCTCTTTTTCTCTCATTTTTTTTCTTTTCTTTTTTCCTTTTCTCTTTTTTTCTTTTTCTTTTTTTCTTTGGCCTTTATTTTTTCTTTTTTTTTCTTTTTGGCCTTTTTTTTGTAAAGTCCGAAGTCTCATCCCGACTTGTGGGGGAATCATAGTCTCCATCATCCTTTCCTCACTGGGACAATGCTCTAATAATGAAGATCATCACACTTTTATGGATTTACAACTCAAGAATTACAACTCAAAGCTAGAACAAGATATGACTCTATATGAATGCCTCCGGCGGTGTACCGGAATATGCAATGAATCAAGAGCGACATGTATGAATATTATGAAGGTGGCCTTGCCACAAATACGATGTCAACTACATGATCATGCAAAGAGCAATATGACAAAAGTAATGCGTGTCATATGAACGGAACGGTGGAAAGTTGCATGGAAATATATCTTGGAATGGCTATGGAAATGCCATAATAGGTAGGTATGGTGGCTGTTTTGAGGAAGGTATATGGTGGGTGTACGGTACCGGCGAAAGTTGCGCGCAACAAGAGAGGCTAGCAATAATGGAAGGGTGGGGGTGCGTATAATCCATGGACTCAACATTGCAAAAATCTATAAGTCATCAAAAACAAAGTATTACGTGCATGCTCCTAGGGGGATAGATTGGTAGGAAAAGACCATCGCTCGTCCCCGACCGCCACTCATAAGGAAGACAATCAATAAATAACATTGTGCTCCAACTTCATCACAAAGCGGTTCACCATACGTGCATGCTACGGGAATCACAAACTTCAACACAGGCATTTTTCACAATCACCCAACTAGTATGAATTTAATATCACTACCTCCATATCTCAAAACAATTATCAAGTATCAAATTGATCATAGCATCCAATTCACTTTCTATGATAGTTTTTATTATACCCAACTTGGATGCTCATCATTCTAGGACCAAATTTGTAACCATAGTAAATTCCATGCTGTTCTAAAAGAATCTAAAAATAATATAAGTGAAGCATGAGAGACTAGCAGTTTCTTCAAAATTTAGCCACCGCCATGCTCTAAAAAATATAAGTGAAGCACTAGAACAAAAACTATCAAGCTCAAAAGATATAAGTGAAGCACATAGAGTATTCTAGCAAATTCTAATCAAGTGGGCTTATCCCAAAAGATGTATACAGAGAGGATGATTGTGGTAAACTAAAAATCAAAGACTAATATAATACACGACGCTCCAAGCAAAACACATATCATGTGGCGAATAAAAATATAGCTCCAAGTAAAGTTACCAATGAACGAAGATTTAAAGAGGGATGCCTTCCGGGGGCATCCCCAAGCTTAGGCTTTTGGCTATCCTTGAATATCTTGGGGTGCCATGGGCATCCCCAAGCTTAGGCTCTTTCCACTCCTTATTCCATAGTCCATAAAAGCTCTACCCAAAACTTGAAAAATTCACAACACAAAACTCAACAGGAAATCTTATAAGCTCCGTTAGTGAAAGAAAACAAAACCGCCACATAAGGTACTGTAATGAAATCATTATTTATTTATTTTGGTGTTAAACCTACTGTAATCCAACTTCTCTATGGTTCATAAACTATTTTACTAGCCATAGATGCATCAAAATAAGCAAACAACACATGAAAAACAGAATCTGTCAAAAACAGAACAGTCTGTAGCAATCTGTAACTAACGCAAAGTTCTGGAATTCTACAAATCCTACCAAAATAGGAAGTCCTGGACAATTTTTCTATTGATCAGAAGAAAAGAGAATCAACGCAAAATCACGTTTCTGTGATTTAACAAAACTAAATTCGTGCGTGCAAAGTTTCTGTTTTTCAGCAGAATCAAATCAACTATCATCATAGGTTATCTTATAGGTTCTACTTGGCACAAACACTAATTAAAACATAAAAACACATCTAAATAGAAGGTGGATGCAAAATTTATTACTAAACAGGAACAAAAACAAAAAACACAAATAAAATTGCGTTGCCTCCCAACTAGCGCTATCGTTTAACGCCCCTTGCTAGGCATAAAAGCGAAGATAGATCTAAGTAGTGTCATCTTTGGCACTAAATTCATAATTAGCCCGCATGATAGATTCATAAGGTAATTTGACTTTCTTTCTTGGAAATTGCTCCATGCCTTTCTTTAATGGAAATTGGAATCTAATATTCCCTTCCTTCATATCAATAATCGCGCCAATCTTTCTAAGGAAAGGTCTACCAAGAATAATAGGGCAAGAAAGATTGCAATCTATATCAAGAACGATAAAATCTATGGGTACCAAATTTATATTTGCAACAATGAGAACATAATTGATCCTTCCCATTAGCTTTTTAATGGTGGAACCCGCAAGGTGCAAATTTAAAGAGCAATCATCAAGATCATGGAAACCTAGAATATCACATAATGTTTTCAGAATCGTGGAAACACTAGCACCCAAATCACACAAAGCAAAACAATCATGATCTTTAATTCTAATATTTATAGTAGGTTCCCACTCATCATTAAGTTTTCTAGGTATAGAAACTTCCAAATTTAGTTTTTCATCATAAGATTGCATCAAGGCATCAACGATATGTTTGATAAAAGCTTTATTTTGACTATAAGCATGAGGAGAATTAACAACAGATTGCAACAAGGAAATACAACCTTCTAAAGAACAATTATCATAATCAAATTCCTTGAAATCCGAGATAGTGGGTCCAATACTATTTAAAGTCATGACCTCTGCAATCCCACTTTTACCAAATTTAGCATCAAGATCTAAAAACTCCAAATTCTTGGGACGCCTTCTAGGTAAAGTTGACTCATCTCCAGTCCCATTATTATCAAGATTCATATTGCAAAACAAAGATCTAATAGGAGACGCATCAATAACTTTAAGATCTTCGTCATTATTTTCATGGAAACTAGAAGAACACGCCTTTATAATGCAATCTTTCTTAGCACGCAATCTAGCGGTTCTTTCCTTGCACTCATCAATGGAAATTCTAATTGCTTTGAGAGACTCATTGATATCATTCTTAGGAGGAGAAGATCTAAGTTTAAGAGAATCAACATCAAGCGAAAGTCTATCAACGTTCCTACCCAAATCATCAACTTTGAGCAATTTTTCTTCAAGCAAAGCATTAAAATTCTTTTGAGAGATCATAAATTCTCTCACACTATTCTCAAAATCAGAGGGCATCTTATTAAAATTACCATAAGAATTATTGTAGGAATTTCCATAATTATTAGAGGAATTACTAGGGAACGGTCTAGGATTAAAGTTTCCTCTAGGAGGCCAACCGGCGCGGCCAGTTGAGGGAGGACGGAGGAGGAAGGCGGAGCGAGGAGGGGCCGGCCAGCGGCGAGTGGACAGGGAGGACGGAGGAGGAGGCCGGTACCGAGTCCAGCAAGGAGGAGAGGGGCGACGGCGCGCGGCGCAGACGGAGGAGCGGCGACGGGGTTGCGCGGCGCAGACGCGCGGAGGAGAGGGGCGACGGTCGGGCGCAAGGCGCAGAATTTGTGGCTGTGTGTGTGAGTGGATCCGAAGGAGGAGATCAGGAGATGGATGGCTTAGCAAGAGCGCACTTCCAAGAAAACACGCCATCTTGCTAAGCTATCTAGCAGCAGCGCGCGATAAAGCGCCATCGCTATATGTCAACATGCAAAAATACACATTGATCATCAATGATCTTTTGTGTACATCTGATTCGACAATATGAGTCCTCACCGGTTTAGGAACAGGTGAAGACTCATATTGCAGCCACAAATTCTACACATAGAGTTCAATGAAGATCAAGTGCTTGTCAAAGTGTGAGAAGTAACATATTTAAGGTGGTATAAACTCTCTTCACGGAGCGAGGTGGGACTAAATTTTTGTAGGAAACTTAGCAGTAGCGCTTGTATGGGAAATGCGCTGCTACTACGCTACGTAGCAGTAGCGCGCGTCGTGTTAACGCGTTGCTGCTATAACTAGCCTCATGGCGGCCTCAGAATTATAGCAGCAGCAGCGTCTTTGGGTGGACGCGCCATCGCTATGTTTGTATCAGCAGCGAAGTTTCAAGAGCGGCGCTATCGCTAGTTAGCAGCAGCGTGTTATTTTGGGATGCGCTGCTGATAAGATTCTGTGTATAGGCTTTTCCCTAGTAGTGTCTATAAGCATTGTTACCGAAACTATTCCTACCAACAAAATTCACACCCATAGATTCATTATTATTATCAATCAAAGTATACAAAGGCATATCATTGGGATCAAGAGGAGTATTTCTAGTAGCAAACAACTTCATAAGTTCATCCATTTTTCCACTCAAAACATTGATTTCTTCTATAGCATGCACTTTTTTACTAGAGGATCTTTCGGTGTGCCATTGAGAATAATTAGCCATAATATTATCAAGAAGTTTTGTAGCATCTCCTAACATGATTTCCATAAACGTGCCTCCCGCAGCCGAATCTAAAAGATTTCTAGAAGCAAAGTTCAAAGCGGCATAAATTTTTTGTATGGTCATCCATAAATTCAAACCATGAGTAGGGAAATTGCGAATCATCAATTTCAATCTTTCCCAAGATTGGGCAACATGCTCATGATCAAGTTGTTTAAAATTCATAATATCATTCCTAAGAGTAATAATGTAGCGGGAGGAAAATATTTAGAGATAAAAGCATCTTTACACTTGTTCCAAGAATCAATGCTATTTTTAGGCAAAGACGAAAACCAAACTTTAGCACGATCTCTAAGTGAAAACGGAAATAACTTCAATTTAACAATATCATTATCCGTATCTTTTTTCTTTTGCATATCACACAAATCCACAAAGTTGTTTAGATGAGTAGCGGCATCTTCACTAGGAAGGCCGGCGAATTGATCTTTCATAACAAGATTCAGCAAAGTAGTATTGATTTCACAAGACTCAACATCATTAAGAGGAGCAATCAGAGTACTAAGGAAATCATTATTATTGGTATTGGATAAATCACACAATTTGGTATTATATTGTGCCATGGCAACAAGTAATCCAACACGATTTTACCATGCTCCAACATAGAACCAGAGAAGATGTGAGAGACTTTATTCTCTCCTTTGTAAATAGCTTAGAACCCCCTTGATTGCACCCCTATATAAAGTAGTAGTAGCCCTAACCTCCACAAGTGGAGGTAAGGCGCCATGTAAAAACACCATGTACATTGTACCCTGCTTTTGAGTAATACAAACACAGTGGGAGCCTCTCCCACTGTCCAATTCCTCAAAAAAACAAGTAATCCAACAAACAAGCAAGTAAAAAAAGGCAAGCGAAAGAGAGGAGGAGAGACTGGGAAAGAGAGGGCAAATAAAACAGTAAGGGTGAAGTGGGGGAGAGGAAAACGAGAGGCAAATGGAAAATAATGTAAATGCGAGGGAGATGATTTTGTGATGGGTACTTGGTATGTCTTGACTTGAGCAAAGACCTCCCCGGCAACGGCGCCAGAAATCCTTCTTGCTACGTCTTGAGCTTGCGTGGGTTTTCCTTGAAGAGGAAAGGGTGATGCAACAATAGTAGCGTAAGTCTTTCCCTCAGTTTTTGAGAACCAAGGTATCAATCCAGTAGGAGGCTCCTCAAAAGTCCCACGCACCTACATAAACAAACAAAGAACTCGCAACCAACGCAATAAAGGGGTTGTCAATCCCTTCACGGCCACTTGCGAAAGTGAGATCTGATAGAGATAGTATGATAAGATAAATATAATTTTGATATTTTATAATATAGATGCAAAAAAGTAAAGATGCAAATAAAAGTAGATTGGAAACCTATATGATAACAGATAGACCCGAGGGCCATAGGTTTCACTAGAGGCTTCTCTCAAGATAGCATAAGTATTACGGTGGGTGAACAAATTACTGTCGAGCAATTGATAGAAAAGCGAATAATTATGAGATTATCTAGGCATTATCATGTATATAGGCATCACGTCCGCAACAAGTAGACCGACTCCTGCCTGCATCTACTACTATTACTCCACACATCGACCGACTCCTGCTTCCATCTAGAGTATTAAGTTCATAAAGAACAGAGTAACGCATTAAGCAAGATGACATGATGTAAGCTATAAACTCAAGCAATATGATATAAACCCCATCTTTTCATCCTCGATGGCAACAATACAATACGTGCCTTGCTGCCCTTGTTGTCACTGGGAAAGGACACGCAAGATTGAACCCAAAGCTAAGCACTTCTCCCATGGCAAGAAAGATCAATCTAGTAGGCCAAACCAAACTGATAATTCGAAGGGACTTGCAAAGATAACTCAATCATACATAAAATAATTCAGAGGAGATTCAAATATTTCTCATAGATAATGTCAGGACCCCGACTCAATGTCACATCGATCTAGCCTGTAACACCTCATATCACTTTGCGGCCTCACGCACGGTATCCCCACGGGTGTCGCCTTACCTTTGCCTGGGACCGTATGCGCCTTTTGGCACACGTATATGATAGTGTCGCTAGCATCCATATGATAAGGAGCCCGGGCTGACATGGCTAGTCGTAAACTCAAAGGGGCACAGACTTACGGGGACAGGCATCCATGACCCAAGATCGAACGTGTCGGTCATCGCGAATAAGTTCCGGCTGTAGCATCGGGCTAGCAGACTTGTAAACCGGGCTGAAGCGGGCTAACAGACTCCGGTACTCACGCGTGACATTTCCCGAGGGAACAGACACATGAACGAAGAAGGACACATGCCGGCCAGCCTAAGTGTTCCGGAGCAGTAGCAAGCTACCATGGCTCAGTGGAATCACTAGGAGACATTTCCCGGTGAGAGAGGCTACTAAAGATAAACAACTAGATAGTCAGATCACACACATACCAAGCATTTCAATCATACACACAATATGCTCGATATGTGTAAATACAACAAGACATCACAACATGACTCTACAACAGAAGTACTTTATTTAAGGCTCAGAGAGCCATACATAGCATACACACAAGTACGGGTCACACGACCCACATTCAAGTCATACAAGCATACAAGCCAACAGCGGACGTGTCTGGTCTGAGTACAGACAACTAGTAAAATAAAAGAGATTTGGGTAAGCCTAGCTATACTACATGGTCCTTCACATGCTCAGGATCACCACCTGGGCCTTAGTCTACTCATCGATGTCAACGTCTACGAAGAACCCGTCGGAAGGGGTTGTAGCATCTTCTGAAAAATGTAAATTAAAGCAACATGAGTACAAAAGTACTCAGCAAGACATACATCAGATCCTACATACATGCATATTATCAAGAAAGGTTGGTGGGCTTATTGCAGCAAGCCAGCTTTGACTCTTGGCTAAGCTATCCTATGAGACTCCAACTTGAAATGGTTTTCGCACTTGAGTCCAGTACTCACCACTTCAATACACTACCGAGGATCCACCTCCGTCTTCCTACGGAAGAGCCATCCTCGGCACTCACGCTTATCTTGAGGCTTTTAGTAGTTTCCATTTACTTGTCTATGAACTGTATAGGCAGCCAAGTAGTCCTTTATCATGACGCGCTATTCAATAGATGATGTTGACCCTGCAGGGGTGTACTTCTTCATACATGTTTCCACCACTTAGCGTCTACACACGACATGTGCTCGGCAGACTTCAAGCGAAAGCCGACGTGGGTGTAGACCACGACCTACCTAGACACCTAAGTCTCTAATCCAGGTTTATCGCCTATTCAGGTTCCATCCGCAGGGAGTCCGGCCAAGGTTTCCACATACGGCCCCGAACGATGTGAACAGGGTTCCCGAGATACCAAACGGGCATCCGGTACACCCGTCCACGTACCTACCGCATCACAGCCCACCCCAACGGTCAGCGCTGTCCACGGCCTCCAGTAGGCTACAAACACCAGAAACTACTTGCAACTCCTGGACAAAGGACTAGGGTGAATAAGAAGTTGAGCGGGGTCATATTTCAGGGCCCAATGTATGGTAGTAGCTGATTCTTAAATCACACATACAGATCTCAGTGCTTAAGGATGGCCTCAATGAAACAACCCACCATGTACTCCTACATGGCCTCTCATCGATACCTTTACCAAATCGTGTTCAACACAGTACTCTCATACTGACACGATCATTTCACTCTAGCCCATCACCCAGATGAACCAGACCTGACAGACTCTAAGCATAGCAGGTATAGCAAGGTAGGAAGAACACAATCATATGGCTCAATCAACTCCTACACATGCTAGTGGGTTTCATCTAGTTACTGTGGCAATGACAGGTCATGCAGAGGAAATGGGTTCAACTACCGCAGCACACAGCAGTTTGAATCGCGTTGTCTTAATGCAGTAAAAGAGAGCAGGAGCAAGAACATCGGATTGTAACGATATGATCAAATGGTTGGTTGCTTGCCTGATGGGTCGGTGCACTGGTATTGTTCTTCGTTGGGGTAATCACGGTACTCCTCGGGGGCAGGACCTGCCGCAAAGAGCACCGATACACAAACATTACCAAACAGTATGCAACAATATGATGCATGCATGAGACATGGCAAAATGAGTGTATTGGCTAATGCAACTAAGAACAGATGGGTTTGAACTAATTTGAACCAAAGATTCAAAGTTCAAACTCATAAGTTGCCATTTTAAGTGCTTTATCTTGTTCTATGATAAACAGCAGGTTAGCTTGTTTAAACATGCATGAAACCAGTATAGATGGATAGATTGGATTTTTCTGATCATTTTTCATATATTACACTTTGCATTTGGAGCTACAGATTAATTTCTATGATTTTTTGAAGTTTGTAGCATTTTCTGGAATTTCCTGTGTAAATATAATTCCAGTGAATAGTTTACTGCGTCAGCATTACGTCAGGATGACGCCAGTGGTCAACGGGGCTGGTCCAGGTCAAACTGACCAGTGGGTCCTGCATGTCAGTAGTTATTTAAACTAACTAAATTAAGTTAGAACTAATCTGGGTTAATTAGCAGAGGGGCCCCACATGTCATGGACTCAGGGGAGTCAACCTGGGCCCACCCTGGTCAAAGTCAAGGTCAAACTAGCCGGCGTCTAGCCGCCGGCGAGGCCAGACGCGGTGGAGGAAGTGCATTTATTCATTCCGGCGACCAAATGGACGGCGGAGAGCACCTACGTGGAGCTGGGGACGAGCCGCAGCTCTTGGTGGTGGTGGTTGAGCTCGGGGTGGCCGGAAATGTCGCCGGCGACGACTTTGGCAGTCGCCGGAGTCGGGTGGAAATGGATCCGAGGCTACGGGCCACGGCGAGGCATGTGGTGAGGTGCGTTGGGCCCCTGGTGACGCGGTGAGTGCGTTAGACAAGGTGGAGTGGCCGGTGGTTGGCCGGAGACACGTCGGCGACGAGCTCGGCGGCGGTGCGTGCGGTGAAGCTCCGTGCGCTCGTTGTGGTGCACGAGAGCAAGAAAGGGAAGGGGGAGGAGATAGCCAGGCTCACGGCGGTCTTGGGGAAGCTGACGGCACGGTCGGGGACGAGCTGGTGTGGCGGCGACGGCGAAAGGGATCTCCGGCGGTGGCAAGGTCGAACGGGTCGGTGCAGTGGCTTCGGGGCAAGCGAGCGCTTGGGGCTCGGCTTGCTCGACGGAGAGGAGGGCGGCGAAGCTCCTGGACACGGTGGCTCGGCGCAGGATTGACGGAGAGCGCGACTACGGCGGCGGTGCGGCGGCGGTGGCATCGGCCATGGTGCGGGAGAGCGAGCAAGAGGAGCTGGAGAGGAGGGGGCGTGTCTGTGAGCTCGAGGGGGAGATGGGCGTTCGATCCAGGGAGGCAGAACGGCGAGAGGAGGAAGCAGCGCGGCAGACAGCTGCGGTGCCGACGTCGAGCACCTTGGCTGCCTACGTGGCGAAGCCAAGCAGCTCGCTGGAGCGGTGGCTGGGCTGGGCCGGCTAGGTGGGCTGGCTGTGGGCTGCCAGGTTAGTTTCCCTTTCTCTCTTTTATTTTCTGTTTTCTATTTACTTCTGCAGCTTTATGGACTTTCTAAAAATACTTAAGCAACTCCAAAAATCCCCAAGCTGCTCATGCCCATTGTTGAAAATATAAACAACATGGAACATTTTAGTTTAGGAATATTTGAACATCTAAAATATTTTATAAATTCTAAATGCCCGAATTCAAATACTTATGATTTAATTCAAAGACCTTAGGATGACCTAGGAAATTGTGCACCACTTTTGGAAGAGGTTCTGAACCAAGACAAAAATGATGGACAATTTAGAAGGGCATTTCAGGTTCATTGAAAATATTTTTAGTAAACCCTAGTTGGATTCAGAGGGGGCTGGGGGTTCTGTCATCCCCATTTCAGATTTCTGTTGAAAGAAATAGACATGATGCAACACTCTAATGCATGAACTAGCTAGGGTGTGACAACTCACCCCCACTCAAAAGAATCTCATCCCGAGATTTAGGTTCCTCCGGAAAGAAGGCGGGATACTCAAGTCGAAGATGATCCTCCCTTTCCCAAGTAGCTTCCTTCTCAGAATGGTGCGACCATTGAACCTTGATAAACTTGATATTATGCCGTCGAGTGGTACGCTCGGCTTGATTGAGGATACGAACGGGGTACTCTCGATATGTGAGATTATCTTGAAGATCAAGCGTTTCATGGTCCACTCCACGGATAGGATCCGAGAAGCAACTCCTGAGTTGAGAAACGTGGAAGACATCGTGGACTCTGGAGAGATGCGGAGGTAGTTCCAATTGGTAGACAACTTCTCCTTGTTTGGCAAGAATGCGAAAAGGTCCAATGTAGCGAGGAGCCAATTTGCCTTTGATACCGAAACGATGGGTTCCCTTCCCAGGAGTAACCCGAAGGTAAGCCTTCTCATCAACCTCGAAAGTCATAGCCTTATGTTTTCGGTCATATTGACTCTTTTGACGAGATTGGGCTGTTTTCAACTTTTCACGAACGATGCGAACTTGCTCTTCTGCTTCCTAGATCATATCCGGGCCAAAGAATTGTCTTTCCCCGGTTTCTGACCAGTTAAGAGGCGTTCAACACCTTCGTCCATAGAGAACTTCAAAAGGGGCTTTACCCAAGCTAGATTGATAGCTGTTGTTATAAGCAAACTCGGCAAATGGAAGGCATTTCTCCCAATCCATTCCGAATGAGATAACAGAAGCTCGAAGCATGTCTTCTAGGATCTGGTTGACACGTTCTACTTGACCACTTGATTGAGGGTGAAAGGCAGTGATAAAGGAAAGGCGGGTTCCCATAGCGTTTTGGAAACTTTCCCAAAATAGAGAGGTGAAGAGACTTCCTCGATCCGAGTTGATTTCCAGTGGAATACCATGGAGAGAGACTATTCGGGAGATGTACAAATCTGCTAACTGACTAGCGGTTATACTCTCGCGAACAGGCAAGAAATGAGCCACTTTGGAAAGACGGTCGATAATCATTTAAGATAGCATTATTCCTCTCTTGGTCCTGGGAAAACCGTGATGAAATCCATACCAATTTTATCCCATTTCCATTTAGGAATAGCTAAGGGTTGAAGGGTGCCAAGAGGCCGTTGATGCTCGCTTTTACACGATTTACAGACGCCGCAATTAGCAACAAATTGAGCAATGTCTCTTTTCATCCTAGTCCACCGTAACCTCCGCATAGGTCCTGATACATCTTAGTGCTACCGGGATGAATGGTGAGAGGAGATTCATGAGCCTCCCTAAGGATCAACTGCCGTAAGTGTTGGTTCTTGGGAACCACTAAGCGGTTCTCAAAATACACAACACCACGATCATTTGTAGAGAAACATTTAGCATCTCCGCTAGCAATGTTCTCCTTGATTCGAGATATTCCTTTATCTCGTTTTTGGGCAGCGATGATTTGATCCGTAAGAGTAGGTTTCGCCACCAAGGTGGAAAGGAATCCTTGAGGAACGATGTGGAGATTAAGCTTCCGAAACTCCTCGTGGAGAAGTGGTTGACTTTGTTGCAACATCAGATTGTTGCAATAAGATTTACGACTTAGCGCATCAGCCATGACATTGGCTTTTCCTGGGGTGTAAGTTATCCCTAAGTCGAAATCTGTGATCAACTCGACCCAACGTCTTTGCCTGAGATTCAAATCTGGTTGGGTGAATATGTACTTCAGACTTTGGTGATCGGTGAAGATTTCGCAACGATTACCGAGGAGGTAATGTCGCCAGGTTTTGAGTGCATGGACTACAGCTGCAAGCTCTAGATCATGAGTAGGGTAGTTTTCCTCATGTGGGTGTAATTGCCATGAAGCATAAGAAATTACGTGTCGATCTTGCATGAGAATACAACCTAGTCCTTGTCGCGAGGCGTCGCAATAGATAACAAAGTCCTTGGAGAAATCTGGTGGTACCAGTATGGGAGCAGAAGTTAAACGTCTTTTCAGTTCCTAGAAACTGTGCTCACATTGTGGAGTCCACTCGAACTTTTTATCTTTCTTGAGGAGTTCAGTTAGAGGTTTAGCAACTTTGGAGAAATTCTCGACAAAGTGGGGACAATAACTCGCTAAGCCAAGGAAACTCCGAACTTGCTTGACCGATTCAGGTGGAGTCCAATTAAGGACGGCTTGAACTCGCTCGGGGTTGACAGCAATACCTTTACCAGAAATTACATGTCCTAGATAGGTCACTTCTGGCAACCAAAATTCGCATTTAGAAAACTTGGCATAAAGGCGATGCTCTCGAAGTTTCATCAACACTAGCCTTAGATGTTCGGCATGTTCTTCCTCGTTCTTGGAATAGATGAGTATGTCATTGAGGTAAACCACGATGAATTTATCCAAGTACTCCATGAAGATTGAGTTCATTAACCGAGAGAAGGTGGCTGGAGCGTTGGTTAAACCGAAGGACATGACGGTGTACTCGTATTGGCCGTAACGAGTAACAAAGGCCGTTTTGGGAATGTCCCCGTTCTGGATTTTGATTTTATGGTAGCCCAACCTCAAATCCATCTTAGAGAAGACTGAGGATCCAGCGAGCTGATCATATAGGTCGTTGATCCTGGGGAGCGGATACTTGTTCTTTATTGTGACCAAGTTGACATGTCGATAATCTACAACCATCCGTCCGTATTCATCCTTCTTCTTGACGAAGAGGACGGGCAAGCCCATGGAGATGAACTAGGACGGATGAAACCCTTTTTCAAGGACTCATCGAGTTGTTTCTTAAGTTCGGCTAGTTCTAGGGGTGCCATCTTATAGGGTCTTCTAGAAATTGGGACAGTTCCTGGAATGAGATCTATTACGAACTCGACATCTCTGTCAGGTGGAACACCTGGCAATTCTTCTGGGAAGACATCCGGAAAGTCACGGACTACCGGAACGTCCTCGAGGTCTGGCAAGGGACTGGCATTAAGAGAATATAGTTGTCGCTTGGCTATTCGGGTCAAGACATTGACTATCTTTCCCGAAGGGTGCGTGAGTTGAACAGTTCTAGAGAAGCAATCAATTTTGGCATGATGGGCTGACATCCAATCCATACCTAAGATGACATTAATATCCGAAGATTTGAGAGCTATCAATGATGCAAGGAAGACAAGTCTGTCGACCTGAATTTCATTCCCATGGCTTACTCTAGAGGTTTGCCATCTAGAACCAGGAGTAGAAATTTCGATGGTGGAAGGCATGTCACAGAATGCGGTGTTATGCAAGCGTGCATAATTTTCGGATATGATTGAATGAGATGCTCCAGTATCGAAAAGAACAGATGTCGGGTGGCAATTAACAAGGAGCGTACCGAGAATGACGTTGGGATCCTCTTGGGCCTCTTCAGCTGAGACACAATTCACATGGCCACATGCAGTGGTGGCCGGCTTGGCATAGAACACCTTCCCTGCTGGCTTGCCACGGCCAACAGCTTTTCCAAGCTGGTTGGGGTTGGTCTGGGGACACTCGCGCATGTAGTGGCCTGA
Organism: Aegilops speltoides; assembly: GCA_021437245.1. Lineage (NCBI taxonomy): Eukaryota > Viridiplantae > Streptophyta > Magnoliopsida > Poales > Poaceae > Aegilops > Aegilops speltoides. The sequence continues at coordinate 52,402,071 of CM038146.1, forward strand.
TTCCCCACACTTGAAGCACGTCACGGGGCTGGTGCGTGGAGGAGCATTGTTGGTTGGCCCACCATAGGGTTTAGCTGGTGCATACTGCTGAGCTGGACGAGGTGCCTGATAGGATGGCCTCGGTGTGAATCTGGGTGGCAGGGCAGTGTTAGGCACCCACACCCGGCGCTTCTGTGGTCCAGCACCAGATGAGGAACCCATGTCGCGGCCATGCTTGCGTGTTGCTTCGAAATCAGTCTGACCCGTCTCAGCACTGATGGCTTTGTTCACAAGCTTCTAAAAAGAGGTGCAATCATGCAGACGAAGATCTCGGGGAAGTTCGGGGCTAAGTCCCTTGTGGAACCTTGCCTGCTTCTTGGCGTCAGTGGAGACCTCTTCGGTGGCATAGCGTGCGAGGTTACCAAACTCCCTGCTGTAGGCGTCCACAGAGAGACGACCTTGGGTGAAACTGCAGAACTCCTCACGTTTACGATCCATGAGCCCTCCGGAATGTGATGTTCTCGGAAAGCCTCACTAAACTCTGCCCAAGTAGTGACATGGCCAGCTGGGCGCATAGCCATATAGTTCTCCCACCAGAGACTGGCGGGGCCTTCGAGATGATATGCAGCAAAGGTGACCTTATCAGCCTCAGCTACGAGTGTAGAACGCAGCTTGTGAGTAATGCTGCGAAGCCAGTCATCAGCGTCGAGAGGCTCGACGGAGTGGTGGAAGGTAGGTGGGTGTAACTTGATGAAGTCACTGAGCGACACCAAGTTATTTCTCTGATGATGTGCTGTGTTCTGTTCGATGCGCTCCAACAAACGGTTGGTCTCCCGTTTGTTTCTCTCGGCCTCCAGTATAACTTCGGCCAGAGAAGGAGGGTGAGGCAGGTTTGCTTCCCCAACTCTGCTGCCTTCGGCCTGCTCTGGGCGAGCAGGGTTGTTGCGGGTGTTGACCGTCCTAGGAAAACAAGACAAGGGTTTAGTCCAGGATGATAAAATTCTGACATAGAAATGTAGAATATAATGGATAACTCGGAACGCAAGATGATCATCCATATGACATGGTAGATACAGAAACTGCTTCTTTTATTCCATCGTCATACACACCGTACAAGTTTTAGTACAAGACCAAACAAAGAACTACTACGGTGATAGGGAGATTACATCTCTTCGGAGGCATTCCAAGCTCCTATACATTATTTTTCCTACACCTCCGGAATGATACGCACTAAGTCATATTCCACAAGTCACGCAGGACGGTGGAGATAGAACTATTACAATACTAGTGAAACTACTACTAACTCAGACGTCTCCGTAGTAGTTCTCATAGAAGTCTCCTCCATAGTCTGGAAGTTCAACGTGAGCGTCCGGGAACAGACGGTCCTGAGGAGCCTGTGGACCATAAGGGCTAGGGTGAGGTCTTGGACCAACAAGCAGTGGCCTGCGGGGACCACGAGGTGGGGTGATGCCCCCCACATCACGCCAATCCATCATGTCTGGCAGAGCAGATCTAACAGGATACAGATCTCTCATATCCATATATCCAGCTTGCATAGCCGGTGCAAACCGAGTCAAGGTGGCCCAGTGATCGGCACGGGCGTTGAAAAGCTCCATTCTCAAGGCCCGAGTCTCTCGGTCCTTATCCTTGAGCATCTCGGCAGTGGTGCGAGTTAGTGAGTCCTCCTGACTGGAATCAGCATAGATAGCCCGGAGATACCCATGCGCTCCAGGAAGTGAAGCTGGCATATACCGGAACTCGGTGTTGCGAAGCAGGCCAGTCCTGACTCGCATGATGGTCATCATAGAATAGGCAGCATCTTGCACCGCCATCTCAATAGTAACACCGAGTCCATAGGAACAGTGGAGGGGCTCGGTGGAACCAGGATAAGAGGGAAAGATCCTGACAGTGCAGAGATACTGGCTTTGATTAAAGTCTCAGAACTGCTCTTCGACTGTGTATTCGGGATACCAATGGTAACCTGTCTCGATCATTACCCGGACTAACATAGCCGTATGACCGGCCACATCGATGCATCTGGTCAGGCGAACCACTTGATTTTGGTCACGAGTGGCCATCTGGAAGCACAACCACAATGCAAAGACATTAGAATTTCTAGCAGAATTTGGACAGCATAACGGCTGTAAATGCTCAAAAAGGATTTGAGACATTTTACAAAGAATTGCATAGCCACTCAACAATATCATATCAAGGTTCTGGTCCAACTTAGTAACATAACAGGATAGTAGAACTGAACTAGGCTTGTAACCATCAAACCTATAAGGTAGTACTGATTAGTAACACGTGAACCTGATAGAGAGAGGAGATCCTAATCCTTAACCCTCGGTGGACGAATGGACTGACTCAGATCAGAATGCCATGAGGTAAAGGAGTAAAAAGAGCCTTACGTACCATCCCACAATCAATTCCCCTACATATAACTAAAGCATTTCTAGACTCAACATCGACCAGTTTGGCTTGGAGAACCTACAGGCAGTCCGGCTCTGATGCCAACGCTGTCAGGACCCCGACTCAATGTCACATCGATCTAGCCTGTAACACCTCATATCACTTTGCGGCCTCACGCACGGTATCCCCACGGTGTCGCCTTACCTTTGCCGGGACCGTTTTAGCGCTTTTGGCACACGATATGATAGCGTCGCTAGCATCCATATGATAAGGAGCCCGGCTGACATGGCTAGTCGTAAACCCAAAGTGGCACAGACTTACAGGACAGCATCCATGACCCAAAGATCGAACGTGTAGGTCATCAGCGAATAAGTTCGGGCTGTAGCACTAGGCTAGCAGACTCAAATAAACCGGCTATAGCGGGCTAACAGACTCGGTACTCAACGCGTGACATTTCCCGAAGGGACGCAGACCACAGAACGAAGAAGGACACATGCCGCCAGCCTAAGTGTTCCGGAGCAAGAGCAAGCTACCATGGCTCGGTGGAATCACTAGGAGACATTTCCGTAAGAGAGGCTACTAAAGATAAACAACTAGATAGTCGATCCCACACATACCAAGCATTTCAATCATACACACAATATGCTCGATATGTGTAAATACAACAAGGCATCACAACATGACTCTACAACACAAGTACTTTATTTAAGGCTCAGAGAGCCATACATAGCATACACACAAGTACGGGTCACACGACCCACATTCAAGTCATACAAGCATACAAGCCAACAGCGGAAGTGTCTTGTCTGAGTACAGACAACTAGTAAAATAAAAGAGACTTCGGTAAGCCTAGCTATACTACATGGTCCTTCACATGCTCAGGATCACCACCTGGGCCTTAGTCTACTCATCGATGTCAATGTCTACGAAGAACACGTCGGAAGGGGTTGTAGCATCTTCTGAAAAATGTAAATTAAAGCAACATGAGTACAAAGGTACTCAGCAAGACTTACATCAGATCCTACATACATGCATATTATCAAGAAGGGTTGGTGGGCTTATTGCAGCAAGCCAGCTTTGACTCTTGGCTAAGCTATCCTACGAGACTCCAACTTGAAATGGTTTTGCGCACTCGAGTCCACTACTCACCACTTCAATACACTACCGAGGATCCACCTCCGTCTTCCTACGGAAGAGCCATCCTCGGCACTCACGCTTATCTTGAGGCTTTTAGTAGTTTCCATTTACTTGTCTATGAACTGTATAGGCAACCAAGTAGTCCTTTACCGCGGACGCGGCTATTCGAATAGATGATGTTAACCCTGCAGGGGTGTACTTCTTCATACATGTTTCCACCACTTAGCGTCTGCACATGACATGTGCTCGGCAGACTTCAAGCGAAAGCCGACGTGGGTGTAGACCACGACCTACCTAGACACCTAAGTCTCTAATCTAGGTTTATCGCCTATTCAGGTTCCATCCGCAGGGAGTCCGGCCGAGGTTTCCACATACGGCCCCGAACGATGTGAACAGGGTTCCTGAGATACCAGACGGACATCTGGTACACCCGGCCACGTACCTACCGCATCACAGCCCACCCCTACGGTCAGCGCTGTCCACGGCCTCCAGTAGGCTACAAACACCAGAAACTACTTGCAACTCCTGGACAGAGGACTAGGGTGAATAAGAAGTCGAGCGGGGTCATATTTCAGGGCCCAATGTATGGTGTAGCTGATTCTTAAATCACACATACAGATCTCAGTGCTTAAGGACGGCCTCAATGAAACAACCCACCATGTACTCCTACATGGCCTCTCATCGATACCTTTACCAAATCGTGTTCAACACATAACTCTCATACTGACACGATCATTTCACTCTAGCCCATCACCCAGATGAACCAGACCTGACACGACTCTAAGCATAGCAGGCATAGCAAGGTAGGAACAACACAATCATATGGCTCAATCAACTCCTACACATGCTAGTGGGTTTCATCTAGTTACTGTGGCAATGACAGGTCATGCAGAGGAAATGGGTTCAACTACCGCAGCACACAGCAGTTTGAATCGCGTTGTCTTAATGCAGTAAAAGAGAGAAGGAGCAAGAACATGGGATTGTATCGATATGATCAAATGGTTGGTTGCTTGCCTGATGGGTCGGTGCACTGGTATTGTTCTTCGTTGGGGTAATCACGGTACTCCTCGGGGGCAGGACCTGCCGCAAAGAGCACCGATACACAAACATTACCAAACAGTATGCAACAATATGATGCATGCATGAGACATGGCAAAATGAGTGTATTGGCTAATGCAACTAAGAACAGATGGGTTTGAACTAATTTGAACCAAAGATTCAAAGTTCAAACTCATAAGTTGCCATTTTAAGTGCTTTATCTTGTTCTGTGATAAACAGCGGGTTAGCTTGTTTAAACATGCATGAAACCAGTACAGATGGATAGATTGGATTTTTCTAATCATTTTTCATATATTACACTTTGCATTTGGAGCTACAGATTAATTTCTATGATTTTTTGAAGTTTGTAGCATTTTCTGGAATTTCCTGTGTAAATATAATTCCAGTAAATAGTTTACTGCGTCAGCATTACGTCAGGATGACGTCAGTGGTCAACGGGGTGGTCCAGGTCAAACTGACCACTGGGTCCCGCATGTCAGTAGTTATTTAAACTAACTAAATTAAGTTAGAACTAATCTGGGTTAATTAGCAGAGGGGCCCCACATGTCATGGACTCAGGGGAGTCAACCTGAGCCCACCCTGGTCAAAGTCAAGGTCAAACTCGCCAGCGTCTAGCCGCCGGTGAGGCCAGACGCGGCGAGGAAGTGCATTTATGCATTCCGGCGACCAAATGGACGGCGGAGAGCACTTACGTGGAGCTGGGGACGAGCCGCAGCTCTTGGTAGTTGTGGTTGAGCTCGGGGTGGCCGAAAATGTTGCCGGCGACGACTTTGGCGGTTGCCGAAGTCGGGTGGAAATGGATCTGAGGCTATGGGGCACGGCGAGGCACGTGGTGAGGTGCGTTGGGCCCCTGGTGACGCGGTGAGTGCGTTAGACAAGGTGGCGTGGCCGGTGGTTGGCCGGAGACACGTCGGCGACGAGCTCGGCGGCGGTGCGTGCGGTGAAGCTCCGTGCGCTCACTGTGGTGCACGAGAGCAAGAAATGGAAGGGGGAGGAGATAGCCAGGCTCACGGCGGTCTTGGGGAAGCTGACGGCGCGGTCGGGGACGAGCTGGTGCGGCGGCAACGGCGAAAGGGATCTCCGGCGGTGGCGAGGTCGAACGGGTTGGTGCGGTGGCTTCGGGGCAAGCGAGCGCTCGGGGCTCGGCTTGCTCGACGGAGAGGTGGGCGGCGAAGCTCCTTGACACGGTGGCTCGGCGCAGGGTTGACAAAGAGCGCGACTATGGCGGCGGTGGCATCGGCCATGGTGCGGGAGAGCGAGGAAGAGGAGCTGGAGAGGAGGGGGCGTGTCTGTGAGCTCAAGGGGGAGATGGGCGTTCGATCCAGGGCGGCAGAACGGCGAGAGGAGGAAGCAGCGCGGCAGGCAGCTGCGAGGCGCGCTGCGGTGCCGACGTCGAGCACCTTGGCTGCCTGCGTGGCGAAGCCAAGCAGCTCGCTGGAGCGGTGGCTGGGCTGGGCCGGCTAGGTGGGCTGGCTGTGGGCTGCCAGGTTAGTTTCCCTTTCTCTCTTTTATTTTCTGTTTTCTATTTACTTCTGTAGCTTTGTGGACTTTCTAAAAATACTTAAGCAACTCCAAAAATCCCCAAACTGCTCATGCCCACTGTTGAAAATATAAACAACATGGAACATTTTAGTTTAGGAATATTTGAACATTTAAAATATTTTATAAATTCTAAATGCCAAATTCAAATACTTATGATTTAATTCAAAGACCTTAGGATGACCTAGGAAATTGTGCACCACTTTGGGCAGAGGTTCTGAACCAAGACAAAAATGATGGACATTTTAGAAGGGCATTTCAGGTTCATTGAAAATATTTTTTTGTAAACCCTAGTTGGATTCAGAGGGGGCTAGGGGTTCTGTCATCCCCATTTCAGATTTCTGTTGAAAGAAATAGACATGATGCAACACTCTAATGCATGAACTAGCTAGGGTGTGACAGATAAACTTGATTATAAACCCACAATTCATCGAATCTCGACAAACACACCGCAAAAAGAGTTTACATCGAATAGATCTCCACAATAGAGGGGGAGAACATTGTATTGAGATCTAAAAAGAGAGAAAAAGCCATCTAGCTAATAACTATGGACCCGAAGGTCTGTGGTAAACTACTCACAACTCATCGAAGAGGCTATGGTGTTGATGTAGAAGCCCTCCGTGGTCGATTCCCCCTCTGGCGGAGCACCGACGAAGGCTCCTAGATGGGATCTCGCGGATAAAGAAGGTTACGGTGGTGGAAATTGTGTTTCATTGGCTCCCTGGATGTTTTCGGGGTACGTAGGCTTATATAGGAGGAAGAAGTACGTCGGTGGCCGCCCGAGGGGCCCACGAGACAAGGGGCGCGCCCTCCCCTCTCGTGGATGCCTCGACTGCTTCTTGACTTGCACTCCAAGTCCTCTTGATCACGTTCGTTCCAAAAATCACGCTTCCGAAGGTTTCATTCCGTTTGGACTCCATTTGATATTCCTTTTCTTTGAACTACTGAAATTGGCAAAAAAACAGCAATACGGACTGGGCCTCCGGTTAGTAGGTTAGTCCCAAAAATGATATAAATGTGTAAAATAAAGCCCATAAACATCCAAAAGGGGTAATATAATAGCATGGAACAATCAAAAATTATAGATACGTTGGAGACGTATCATGGAGATGATGTGCAGTACTTGTTAGTTAAACCTATGGTTAAAATGTGACACTGAATACAACTAGTAAGTAGTACAGTAGCAGTGCTAGTATACGTCGGTCAAATTATTCATCATATCCACACATTGAATTGACGTGACAACATGCTGCGCGTGAGGTGACACAAGAATCCGGCGGCATGTTTGGGTATTCTGGACTTCAGATTTGGAGTACCACTTATCTGTCGAAATCTTTCATCATTCACTTAAAATGGTCGATTGATCATACATTGAGTACCATATAACTGGAATTAACCGATGCAAGTTGAAGAAGGATTGGCCGGTGCTGCCGGCTGGCATCAAGTTCGATCCCACGGATCAGGGGTTGATCGAGCACCTTGAGGCCAAAGTGAGTGCTGACAGCGCGAGATCTCACGCTCTCATCGATTTGTTCATACCAACCATCGACAGCGAGCACGGCATATGCTACACCCATCCTGAGAAACTTCCAGGTAAGACACCGATCGGCCGTCTACTTGCACAAACATATTCCTTTGTTTATAGCTCTATTTTTCTTTTTAAACACAGACCTGATGAAGCAATTACAATTTGACAGTTAATAAAAAGTGAAACAAGTGACTGCAACATGCCAAAGATGTTATGAAAATGCCAACTACGTACACTAAAACATGTATTCGATAATACTGCAGGTATCACACTGAGTGGGCTAAGCAAGCATTTCTTCCAGCGTAATTCCGGGGCGTTCAAAAGGGGCACGTGGACGCGTCGCGAGATACAGTCGGAGTGCGGCATGCACGCGATGTGGCAGACGGGCACCAAAAAGGTTCTGGTGCTGCACACCAACAAGAACTTCGACCAGCAGAGGACCAACTGGGTGATGCACCAGTACCACCTCGGGGACCTAGAGCAAAAGAAGGAGAGGGAGCTGGTCCTCTGCAAGATTTTCTACCAGACAAACACTAGAGCCAGGAGTAAAAAGATTATAAGTTAGTTTGGTATTGATACTTGTACTACCTTGTCGTCCGCAAGTTGGTATTGTTGTTAACGATCTTTTGGTATGAACTTGGCATTTGCTTTCATCCATCATGTCGAGGGTCGACGTCGATATAAAGCTGAATCATTTGTTTCGAAACGAATTTTTAGGCACCTGATTTTTATTTGATGGGTAGCATAAGCACCTGCCATTCGAATTCCCAGTTCTCCAAATTTTTCAAAACAAATGCATGCTCTTATTATCACGATGAAAAACAATATCCCTGCTGCATCCCAGTTATCAGTCTGTACTTGCAGAATTCTCTCGTTTATTGAGCACGTATGTATACTGTTTTTTCAGGACGAGCAAGTTTCAACTGGGCTATAGGCTGCCCAGGCTTGGTTTTATTTTTAACAAGTCCAGCCCATGACGAAAATTGGGCACAAAGATCCAGCAGTTATCTACTGGCCTCTGGCCCGCCAGCATTAGTTATATTTTGTCTTACAACATCCGCATGCCGTTTCTTTGCTAAATCAAACACACAACCCAGTTCTATTTTCCTCTTGAAACGCATGTCCTACATCCGTTTTCTACAAGTTCAAGGGGTTGACTACGATGAGACTTTCTCACCCGTAGCGATGCTTAAGTCTGTCCGAATCATGTTAGCTATTGCTGCATTTCATGATTATGAAATTTGGCAAATGGATGTCAAGACAACATTCTTGAATGGATTTCTAGAAGAAGAGTTGTATATGATGCAGCCGGAAGGTTTTGTTGATCCAAAAGGTGCTAACAAAGTATGCAAGCTCCAGCGTTCCATTTATGGACTGGTGCAAGCATCTCGGAGTTGGAATAAACACTTTGATAGTGTGATCAAAGCATATGGTTTTATACAGACTTTTGGAGAAGCCTTTATTTACAAGAAAGTGAGTGGGAGCTCTGTAGCATTTCTAGTTTTATATGTCGATGACATATTATTAATTGGAAATGATATAGAATTTCTGGATAGCATAAAGGGATACTTGAATAAAAGTTTTTCAATGAAAGACCTCGGTGAAGCTGCTTACATATTGGGCATCAAGATCTATAGAGATAGATCACGACGCTTAATAGGACTTTCACAAAGCACATACCTTGACAAAATTTTGAAAAAGTTCAAAATGGATCAGGCAAAGAAAGGATTCTTGCCTATGCTACAAGGTGTGAAGTTGAGTCAAACTCAATGCCCGACCACAGCAGAAGATAGAGAGAAAATGAAAAATGTTCCCTATGCTTCAGCCATAGTCTCTATCATGTATGCAATGATGTGTACCAGACCTGACGTATGCTTAGCAATAAGCTCGGCAGGAAGGTACCAAAGTAATCCAGGAGTGGATCACTGGACAGCGGTCAGGAACATCCTGAAATACCTGAAAAGGACTAAGGATATGTTTTCGATATGGAGGTGACAAAGAGCTAGTCGTAAATGGTTACGTCGATGTAAGCTTTGACATCGATCCGGCGATTCTAAATCGCAAACCGGATACGTGTTTTTATTAAACGGTGGAGCTGTAAGTTGGTGCAGTTCTAAACAAAGCGTCGTGGCGGGATCTACATGTGAAGCGGAGCACATAGCTGCTTCAGAAGCAGCAAATGAAGGAGTCTGGATGAAGGAGTTCATTTCCGATCTAGGTGTCATACCTAGTGCATCGGGACCAATGAAGATCTTCTGTGACAATACTGGTGCAATTGCCTTGGCAAAGGAATCCAGATTTCACAAGAGGACCCAGCACATCAAGAGACGCTTCAATTCCATTCGGGACCAAGTCCAAGTGGGAGACATAGAGAGTTGCAAGATACATACGGATCTGAATGTTGCAGACCCGTTGACTAAGCCTCTCTCACGAGCAAAACATGATCAGCACCAAGACTCCATGGGTGTTAGAATCATTACTATGTAATCTAGATTATTGACTCTAGTGCAAGTGGGAGACTGAAGCAAATATGCCCTAGAGGCAATAAAAAAGTTATTATTTATTTCCTCATATCATGATAAATGTTTATTATTCATGCTAGAATTGTATTAACTGGAAACATAATAAATGTGTGAATACATAGACAAAACTATAGTCACTAGTATGCCTCTACTAGACTAGCTCATTAATCAAAGATGGTTATGTTTCCTAACCATGGACATGTGTTGTCATTTTATTAGTGGGATCACATCATTAGGAGAATGATGTGATTGACATGACCCATTCCGTTAGCCTAGCACTTGATCGTTTAGTATACTGCTATTGCTTTCTTCATGACTTATACAAAGTTCCTGCAACTATGAGATTGTGCAACTCCGTTTACGGAAGAACACTTTGTGTGCTACCAAACGTCACAACGAATCGGGTGATTATAAAGGTGCTCTCTGGTGTTTCAAGGTACATGTTGGGTTGGCATAATTCGAGATTAGGTTTTGTCACTCCGATTGTCGGAGAGGTATCTCTGGGCCCTCTCGGTAATACTCATCACCTAAGCCTTGCAAGCATGTGACTAATGCGTTAGTTATGAGATGATGTATTACGGAACGAGTAAAGAGACTTGCCGGTAACGAGATTGAACTAGGTATTGGATACCGACGATCAAATCTCGGGCAAGTAACATACCGATGACAAAGGGAACAAAGTATGTTGTTATGCGGTTTGACCGATAAATATCTTCGTAGAATATGTAGGAACCAATATGGGCATCCAGGTTCCGCTATAGGTTATTGACCGAGAATGGTTCTAGGTCATGTCTACATAGTTCTCGAACCCGTAGGGTCCGCACGCTTAACATTTCGATGACAGTTTTATTATGAGTTTATAAGTTTTGATGTACTGAAGTTTGTTCGGAGTCCCGAATGTGATCACGGACATGATGAGGAGTCTCGAAATGGTCGAGACATAAAGATTGATATATTGGAACCCTATATTTGGACATCGGAATGGTTCCGGGTGAAATCGGGATTTTATCGGAACACCGGGGGGTTACCAGAACCCTCCCGGGGAATATTGGGCCTTAGTGGGCCAAGAGGGAGAAGAGGAGGGCCGGCCAGGGCAGGCTGCGCGCCCCCTCCCCCCCTAGTCCGAATAGGACAAGGAAGGGGGGGCGGCGCCCCCCTTTCCTCTTTCCCCTCCCCCCTTTCCTTCTCCACCAAGGCAAGAGGGGGGAGTCCTACTCCTGGTGGGAGTCGGACTCCTCCAGGCGCACCCCTAGGGGGCCTGCCGCACCTCCCCCCTCCCTCCTTTATATACTGGGGCGGGGGGCACCCCATAGACACACAAGTTGATCTAAGGATCGTTCCTTAGCCGTGTGCGGTGCCCCCTCCACCATATTCCACCTCGGTCATATCGTCGCGGAGTTTAGGCGAAGCCCTGCGCTGGTAGAACATCATCATCGTCACCACGCCGTCGTGCTGACGGAACTCATCTCCGGAGCTCGGCTGGATCGGAGGCCGGAGATCGTCATCGAGCTGAACGTGTGCTGAACTCGGAGGCTCCGTACGTTCGGTGCTTGGATCGGTCGGATCGTGAAGACGTACGACTACATCAACTGTGTTGTGCTAACGCTTCCGCTTACGGTCTACGAGGGTACATGGACGAACACTCTCCCCTCTCGTTGCTATGCCATCACCATGATCTTGCGTGTGCGTAGGAAATTTTTGAAATTACTACGTTCCCCAACAGTGGCATCCGAGCCTAGGTTTTATGCGTTGATGTTATATGCACGAGTAGAACACAAGTGAGTTGTGGGCGATACAAGTCATCTTGCTTACCAAAGCATGTCATATTTTGGTTGGCGGTATTGTGAGATGAAGCGGCCCGGACCGACATTACGCATACGCTTACGCGAGACTGGTTTCACCGTTACGAGCACTCGTGCTTAAAGGTGGCTGGCGGGTGTCTGTCTCTCTCACTTTAGCTGAATCGAGTATGGCTACGCCCGGTCCTTGCGAAGGTTAAAACAGCACCAACTTGACGAACTATCGTTGTGGTTTTTGATGCGCAGGTAAGAACGGTTCTTGCTCAGCCCGTAGCAGCCACGTAAAACTTGCAACAACAAAGTAGAGGACGTCTAACTTGTTTTTGCAGGGCATGTTGTGATGTGATATGGCCAAGACGTGATGCTATATTTTATTGTATGAGATGATCATGTTTTGTAACCGAAGTTATCGGCAACTGGCAAGAGCCATATGGTTGTCGCTTTATTGTATGAAATGCAAACGCCCTGTAATTGCTTTACTTTATCACTAGGCGGTAGCGATAGTCGTAGAAGCAATAGATGGAGTAAACGACAACGATGCTACGATGGAGATCAAGGTGTCGCACCGGTGAAGATGGTGATCACGACGGTGCTTCGGAGATGGAGATCACAAGCACAAGATGTTGATGGCCATATCATATCACTTATATTGATTGCATGTGATGTTTATCCTTTATGCATCTTATCTTGCTTTGATTGACAGTACCATTTTAAGATGATCTCTCACTAAAATTATCAAGAAGTGTTCTCCCTGAGTATGCACCGTTGCCAAAGTTTGTCGTGCCGAGACACCACGTGATGATCGGGTGTGATAAGCTCTACGTCCATCTACAACGGGTGCAAGCCAGTTTTGCACACGCGGAATACTCAGGTTAAACTTGACGAGCCTAGTATATGCAGATATGGCCTCGGAACACGGAGACCGAAAGGTCGAGCGTGAATCATATAGTAGATATGATCAACATAGTGATGTTCACCATTGAAAACTACTCCATCTCACGTGATGATCGGTTATGGTTTAGTTGATTTGGATCACGTGATCACTTAGATGACTAGAGAGATGTTTGTCTAAGTGGGAGTTCTTAAGTAATATGATTAATTGAACTTAAATTTATCATGAACTTAGTACCTGATAGTATCTTGCTTGTCTATGTTTGTTTGTAGATAGATGGCTCGTCTTTGTTGTTCCGTTGAATTTTAATGCGTTCCTTGAGAAAGCAAAGTTGAAAGATGATGATCGCAATTACATGGATTGGGTCCGTAACTCGAGGATTATCCTCATTGCTGCCTGAAAAGTTACGCCTGGAAGCACCGCTGGGTGCCGTGCCTGCTGCTGATGTAACCGACGACGTTAAGAACGTCTGGCGAGCAAAGCGATGACTACTCTATAGTTCATGTGCCACGCTTTACGGCTTAGAACCGGGTCTTCAACGACGTTTTGAACGTCATGGAGCATATGAGATGTTCCAGAGTTGAAGTTAATATTTCAAGCAAATGCCCGGATTGAGAGATATGAAGTCTCCAATAAGTTCTATAGCTGCAAGATGGAGGAGAATAGTTACGTCGGTGAACACATACTCGGAATGTCGGGTATAATAATCACTTGATTCAACTGGGAGTTAATCTTCCGATGATAGTGTCATTGATGAATTCTCCAATCACGCCACCAAGCTACAAGAGCTTTGTGATGAACTATAATATGCAAGGGATGAACAAGACTATTCGAGCTCTTCGCAATGCTAAAAGCAGCGGAGGTAGAAATCAAGAAGGAGCATCAAGTGTTGATGGTCAATAAGACCACTAGTTTCAAGAAAAGGGCAAAGGGAAGAAGAAGGGAACTTCAAAAGAACGGCAAGCAAGTTGCTGCTCAAGAGAAGAAACCCAAGTCTGGACCTAAGCCTGAAACCGAGTGCTTCTATTGCAAGCGGTATCCACCGAAGCGGAACTGCCCCAAGTATTTAGCGGATAAGAAGGATGGCAAAGTGAACAAAGGTATATGTGATATACATGTTATTGATGTGTACCTAACTAGAGCTCGTAGTAGCACTGGTATTTGATCTCGGTTCATTGCTAATATTTGCAACTCAAGCAGGGACTACGAATAAGCGCAGCACCGCCAAGGACGAGGTGACGATGCGCGTGGGAAACGGTTCCAAAGTCGATGTGATCGCGGTCGGCACGCTACCTCTACATCTACCTTCGGGATTAGTTTTAGACCTGAATAATTGTTATTTGGTGCCAGCGTTGAGCATGAACATTATATCTGGATCTTGTTTGATGCGAGACAGTTATTCCTTTAAATCAAAGAATAATGGTTGTTCTATTTATATGAGGAATACCTTTTATGGTCATGCACCCTTGAAGAGTGGTCTATTTTTATTGAATCTCGATAGTAGTGACACACATATTCATAATGTTGAAGCCAAAAGATGCAGAGCTGATAATGATAGTGCAACTTATTTGTGGCACTGCCGTTTAGGTCATATTGGTGTAAAGCGCATGAAGAAACTCCATACTGATGGACTTCTGGAATCACTTGATTATGAATCACTTGGTACTTGCGAACCGTGCCTCATGGGAAAGATGACTAAAACACCGTTCTCCGGTACTATGGAGAGAGCAACAGATTTGTTGGAAATCATACATACAGATGTATGTGGTCCGATGAATGTTGAGGCTCGTGGCGGATATCGTTATTTTCTCACCTTCACAGATGATTTGAGCAGATATGGGTATATCTACTTAATGAAGCACAAGTCTGAAACATTTGAAAAGTTCAAAGAATTTCAGAGTGAAGTGGAAAATCATCGTAACAAGAAAATAAAGTTTCTACGATCTGATCGTGGAGGAGAATATTTGAGTTACGAGTTTGATTTACATTTGAAACAATGCGGAATAGTTTCGCAACTCACGCCACCCGGAACACCACAACGAAATGGTGTGTCCGAACGTCGTAATCGTACTTTACTTGATATGGTGCGATCTATGATGTCTCTTACCGATTTACCGCTATCGTTTTGGGGTTATGCTTTAGAGACGGCCGCATTCACGTTAAATAGGGCACCATCAAAATCCGTTGAGACGACACCTTATGAACTGTGGTTTGGCAAGAAACCAAAGTTGTCATTTCTTAAAGTTTGGGGCTGCGATGCTTATGTGAAGAAACATCAACCAGATAAGCTCGAACCCAAATCGGAGAAATGTGTCTTCATAGGATACCCAAAAGAAACTATTGGGTACACCTTCTATCACAGATCCGAAGGCAAGACATTCGTTGCTAAGAATGGATCCTTTCTAGAGAAGGAGTTTCTCTCGAAAGAAGTGAGTGGGAGGAAAGTAGAACTTTATGAGATAACTGTATCTACTCCCTTATTGGAAAGTAGTTCATCACGAGAACCGGTTCCTGTGACGGCTACACCAATTAGTGAGGAAGCTAATGATATTGATCATGAAACTTCAGATCAAGTTTCTACTGAACCTCGTAGGTCTACCAGAGTAAGATCCGCACCACAGTGGTACGGTAATCCTATTCTGGAAGTCATGTTACTTGACCATGATGAACCTACGAACTATGAGGAAGCGATGATGAGCCCAGATTCCGCAAAATGGCTAGAGGCCATGAAATCTGAGATGGGATCCATGTATGAAAACAAAGTATGGACTTTGGTTGACTTGCCCGATGATCGGCAAGCCATTGAGAATAAATGGATCTTTAAGAAGAAGACTGACGCTGATAGTAATGTAACTGTCTATAAAGCTCGACTTGTTGCGAAAGGTTTTCGACAAGTTCAAGGGGTTGACTACGATGAGACTTTCTCACCCATAGCGATGCTTAAGTCTGTCCGAATCATGTTAGCTATTGCTGCATTTCATGATTATGAAATTTGGCAAATGGATGTCAAGACTGCATTCTTGAATGGATATCTAGAAGAAGAGTTGTATATGATGCAGCCGGAAGGTTTTGTTGATCCAAAAGGTGCTAACAAAGTATGCAAGCTCCAGCGTTCCATTTATGGACTGGTGCAAGCATCTCGGAGTTGGAATAAACGCTTTGATAGTGTGATCAAAGCATATGGTTTTATACAGACTTTTGGAGAAGCCTGTATTTACAAGAAAGTGAGTGGGAGCTCTGTAGCATTTCTAGTTTTATATGTCGATGACATATTATAAATTGGAAATGATATAGAATTTCTGGATAGCATAAAGGGATACTTGAATAAAAGTTTTCAATGAAAGACCTCGGTGAAGCTGCTTACATATTGGGCATCAAGATCTATAGAGATAGATCAAGACGCTTAATAGGACTTTCACAAAGCACATACCTTGACAAAATTTTGAAAAAGTTCAAAATGGATCAGCAAAGAAAGGATTCTTGCACGTGCTACAAGGTGTGAAGTTGAGTCAAACTCAATGCCCGACCACAGCAGAAGATAGAGAGAAAATGAAAATGTTCCTATGCTTCAGCCATAGGCTCTATCATGTATGCAATGTTGTGTACCAGACCTGACGTATGCTTAGCAATAAGCTTGGCAGGAAGGTACCCAAGTAATCCAGGAGTGGATCACTGGACAGCGGTCAAGAACATCCTGAAATACCTGAAAAGGACTAAGGATATGTTTCT
This sequence comes from Aegilops speltoides, assembly GCA_021437245.1. NCBI lineage: Eukaryota > Viridiplantae > Streptophyta > Magnoliopsida > Poales > Poaceae > Aegilops > Aegilops speltoides. The sequence continues at coordinate 52,418,664 of CM038146.1, forward strand.
CATATATGGAGGTGACAAAGAGCTAGTCGTAAATGGTTACGTCGATGCAAGCTTTGACACTGATCCGGACGATTCTAAATCACAAACCGGATACGTGTTTTTATTAAACGGTGGAGCTGTAAGTTGGTGCAGTTCTAAACAAAGCGTCGTGGCGGGATCTACATGTGAAGCGGAGTACATAGCTGCTTCGGAAGCAGCAAATGAGGGAGTCTGGATGAAGGAGTTCATTTCCGATCTAGGTGTCATACCTAGTGCATGCAGACCAATGAAGATCTTCTGTGACAATACTGGTGCAACTGCCATGGCAAAGGAATCCAGATTTCACAAGAGGACCAAGCACATCAAGAGACGCTTCAATTCCATTCGGGACCAAGTCTAAGTGGGAGACATAGAGATTTTCAAGATACATACGGATCTGAATGTTGCAGACCCGTTGACTAAGCCTCTCTCACGAGCAGAACATGATCAGCACCAAGACTCCATGGGTGTTAGAATCATTACTATGTAATCTAGATTATTGACTCTAGTGCAAGTGGGAGACTGAAGGAAATATGCCCTAGAGATAATAATAAAGTTATTATTTATTTCCTCTTATCATGATAAATGTTTATTATTCATGCTAGAATTGTATTAACCGGAAACATAATACATGTGTGAATACATAGACAAAACTATAGTCACTAGTATGCCTCTACTAGACTAGCTCATTAATCAAAGATGGTTATGTTTCCTAAACATAGACATGTGTTGTCATTTGATTAGTGGGATCACATCATTAGGAGAATGATGTGATTGACATGACCCATTCCGTTAGCCCAACACTTGATCGTTTAGTATACTACTATTGCTTTCTTCATGACTTATACAAAGTTCCTGCAACTATGAGATTGTGCAACTCCCGTTTACCGGAAGAACACTTTGTGTGCTACCAAACATCACAACGAATCGGGTGATTATAAAGGTGCTCTCAGGTGTTTCGAAGGTACATGTTGGGTTGGCATAATTCGAGATTAGGTTTTGTCACTCCGATTGTCGGAGAGGTATCTCTGGGCCCTCCCGATAATACTCATCACCTAAGCCTTGCAAGCATGTGACTAATGAGTTAGTTATGATATGATGTATTACGGAACGAGTAAAGAGACTTGCCGGTAACGAGATTGAACTAGGTATTGGACACCGACGATCAAATCTCAGGCAAGTAACATACCGATGACAAAGGGAACAAAGTATGTTGTTATGCGGTTTGACCGATAAAGATCTTCGTAGAATATGTAGGAACCAATATGGGAATCCAGGTCCCGGTATTGGTTATTGACCGAGAATGGTTCTAGGTCATGTCTACATAGTTCTCGAACCCGTAGGGTCCGCACGCTTAACGTTTCGATGACAGTTTTATTATGAGTTTATAAGTTTTGATGTACCGAAGTTTGCTCGGAGTCCCGAATGTGATCACAGACATGACGAGGAGTCTCGAAATGGTCGAGACATAAAGATGGATATATTGGAAGCCTATATTTGGACATCGGAATGGTTCCGGGTGAAATCGGGATTTTACCGGAACACCGGGGGGTTACCGGAACCCTCCCGGGGAATATTGGGCCTTAGTGGGCCGGGATGGAGAAGAGGAGGGCGGCCGGGGGCAGGCTGCGCGCCCCTCCCCTAGTCCGAATAGGACAAGGAAGGGGGGCGCCCCCTTTCCTCTTTCCCTCCCCTTTCCTTCTCCACCAAGGAAGAGGGGAGTCCTACTCCCGTGTGAGTAGGACTCCTCCAGCGCACCCCTAGGGGGCGGCCGCACCTCCCCCTCCCTCCTTTATATACGGGGCGGGGCACCCCATAGACACACAAGTTGATCTACGGATCGTTCCTTAGCCGTGTCGGTGCCCCTCCACCATATTCCACCTCGGTCATATCGTCGCGGAGTTTAGGCGAAGCCCGCGCCGTAGAACATCATCATCGCCACCACGCCGTTGGCTTGTGGAACTCATCTCCGAGCTCGGCTGGATCGGAGGCCGGAGATCGCCATCGAGCTGAACGTGTGCTGAACTCGGAGGCTCCGTGACGTTCGGTGCTTGGATCGGTCGGATCGTGAAGACGCACGACTACATCATCAGCGTTGTGCTAACGCTAACGCTCGCACGGTCTCACGAGGGTACGTGGACGAACACTCTCCCTCTCGTTGCTATGCCATCACCATGATCTTGCGTGTGCGTAGGAAATTTTTTGAAATTACTACGTTCCCCAACACATACGTACACAAGGATTCTCAAAAAAGAAATTTAGTCAACAATCGACTCTACCAGCGTCAGACCGTTAGATGTCAATCTAACGGCAATCGTGCTTTTTCAGTCTCGATCTTCGCCCACCGCCCAAACCAGCCTTTGTCGGAACCTTTGCTCCGCCTCCGTGGCGGCTCAGGTTGCCGGGTAGGCCTCACGGCCCCATCATATACTCGCATCCCTAGCCTGTCCATCCCTCTACTCACCCACACCTCCTGTTATTTTCCGGCGATGGCAGCCGAACCAGTAAACCCTCGTACTCTCCACCGCGTGGGCAGCCACTGCCATGTCGTCCTTGGCTCCGTGTCGTTCCCTTCATAGGCCTCGCCGTCGTCCATCGCCCTGGTGCTCTCGACACGCCGTGGTCAACGTGGTCAACAAACGACATCCATCGGAAGTGGACTGTACGTGGAGAGGCTGACAGCTGGGTCCACAGCCGCACACAAGGAAATGCCTCCTTATTACGCGCAAAATAATGATTCCTCCACCTGACATCTGGGACCCGCCGACAGGGCCTCTGTATTTCGTGAAAAAAACATTCCCTCCGCTGACAGGTCGGACCCACCAACTATATCTTCGCACGCAAGGAAGTGCCTCCTTATTGCGCACAAAAAAATGAATACCCCCTGCCAGCTGGGAGCCACCATAGTGGGAGGCTAACTTGTGGGCCTACTAAGTTGACGAGGACGGGGGGCTTTGTAAACTTAGTCAATATATGAATGATTCTAGCTACAGTGACCGTACGATGTCCATCCAACGGCTGTAGTGCTTCTTCAACCTCTGGTCTTCTTGCTCCAGCCGCCCAAACCAGCGCCGGTCGTGCCGCGTGCACCTGCCTCCCATGGCCGGCTGTGATGCCGCGAAGGCCTCACCGCCCCTACTACTCCCACCGCTGGTCAGACCATCCCTCTACTCACCCACACCCCTTGTTATTCTACGGTGACAGTAGCCTCACACCACATCCGAACCAGTGAACCCTCGTACTCCTCTCCGCGTGGGCATCCACTGCCGCGTCTTCCCTGGCTCCACGTCGTCCCCTTCCTAGGCCTCGCCGTCGTCCACTGCCTTGGCGCTCTCGGCGCGGCGTGATCAATGTGGTCAACGACCAACTTCCATCGGAAGAGTACTGTACGTGGAGAGGCTGACAGCTGGGTCCACGGCAGCCGCAAGGAAGTGCCTCCTTATTACGCGCAAAATAATTATTCCTGCACCTGACATCGGGGACACATCGGACGGGCCATCGTATTTCACAAAAAAATGTTTCCCCCTGACTGCTGGGACCCACCAGCTACATCTTCGCATGCAAGGAAGTGCGTCCAGGCAAAAAAAACGATTCGCCCCCCTGACAGCTGGGACCCACCAGCTATATCTTCGCATGCAAGGAAGTGCCTGACAGTCGGGACCCACCTGGTCGAAGCGTACGTAGCATTGTCATTCGGGTCGCGAACGTGTACGTACATACTGGTCGATGTAGAGCGTGCACGTGTCGTAGTAGAGGCGTGCATGTAGCATGTACCACGTATGTACAGCGGCCAGTGTGCAAGAAAGAAAATATGGCCACGTACGTACATACGGGCGAGGTCTCGAATGCCTACTCGCGCATACGTACGGCCAGGGTTCGTGTACTTGGCTGGGTCAGAACGAAGAAACTACGTCATCGTCATGTTCATGGGGAGCCAACCGGCTAGGTCAGAACGAAATGCACCGTCGTGTTCATCGGGAGGGTTTGGATGGAACAGCCGATGGAAACGAGGCCTAGCGTACCGCAGAACGGAGGAAACGACCTTGTGTTTGACCGGCCATGTTCGAAACGGGATCCTGTTCATCGGGAGGGGTTTGCGTACCGCAAAACGGAAGAAAAGGGGGCTCCTATGGTCGAAACAGGGGTCCTGTTCATCGGGAGGGGTGCGGCGTACCGCAAAACGGAGGAAACGGACTTGTGTTGGAGCGCTACGGTCGAAACGGGGGTCCTGTTCATCGGGAGGGTTGCGGCGTACCGCAAAACGGGACTTAACGGGATACTGTTCATCTCCACCGTCGACCTCCTCCAGCCTCCACGGGCTACTGTTCATCCACCGTCGACCTCCTCCAGCCTTCACCTGTGACTGTTCATCCACGGGCTCCTGTTCATCCAGCCTCCACCACGCGCTACCCCACCGGCTACTGTTCAACCAGCCTCTCCACGGGCTCCTGTTCAACCACCCCTCCCGGCTACTGTTCATCCACCCCTCCACCATTTACTGTTCATCCAGCCCTCCACGGGATGGTCCTGTTCATCCAGCCCTCCACGATCCAGCCCCAACCGGCTCGATCGATCGGGGTCCTGTTCATCCAGAGGCAACACCACGGGGTCCTGTTCATCCACCCCCACTGGGAACTTCTCATCCAAACCCCCCCCCCCAGCAACGCTCACTGTCCATCCGGAGGCAGCATCGATCGGCTTCAGTTAGCAGCAGTAGCGAAGGAATCGCTCGATCGGGTTCAGTTAACAGCCATCGATCGATCGCTCGGGTTCAGTAATGCGTAGCCTACAGTGCAATCGCTCGGGTTCAGTTAGAGCCCAACGCCTTGCTCGGGATCAGTTAGAGCCCAACGCCTCGCACCCACGCGTGTGCGTGTATGAGAGAAACGCGCATCGCTCGGTCCCGACCACCCACCGTAACCGGGAACACCCCGATATTTTCCTCGCCCTCGCTTCTACCACGGTTTTTTTGTCATGTGCGACCCAAAGAATGTCATGCAGCTGCGTCTCCGGCCCGCCCAGGACGAAAAGCCCATTTTCTGTCATGATTGTTTGTCATAGAAGTAGGAGCCCACCACATCTATGATGATAGTACAATAGTGATCTAGGAGTAGATCATGGGACATTGGTCAAAATTATCCTTAGAGGACTAAGGAAATATTTCTCGGTTATGGAGGTGACAAAGAGTTCGTCGTAAAGAGTTACGTCGATGCAAGCTTTTACACCGATCCAGATGACTCTACGTTTCTATCTGGATACATATTGAAAGTGGGAGCAATTAGCTAAAGTAGCTCTGTGGAGAGCATTGTAGACAAAGAAATTTGCAAAATACATACGGCTCTGAATGTTAAATCACATGGTGATGTGAACTATGGGTGTTAATCACATGGTGATGTGAACTATGGATGTTAAATCACATGGCGATGTGAAGTAGATTATTGACTCTAGTAAACTCTTTGAGTGTTGGTCACATGGCGGTGTAACTATGGGTGTTAATCACATGGTGATGTGAACTATGGATGTTAAATCACATGGCGATGTGAACTAGATTATTGACTCTAGTGCAAGTGGGAGACTGAATGAAATATGCCCTAAAGGCAATAATAAAGTTGTTATTTATATTAGCTTATATCATGATAAATGTTTATTATTCATGCTAGAATTGTATTAATCGAAAACTTAGTACTTGTGAAAATACATAGAAACAGAGTGTCACTAGTATGCCTCTACTTGACTAGCTCGTTGAATCAAAGATGGTTATGTTTCCTAGCCATAGACATGAGTTGTCATTTGATTAACGGAATCACATCTTTGGAGAATGATGCGATTGACTTGACCCATTCCTGGGAGATGGCAAATGTGTTTAGTGTGGAATGGATGAAACTTGCAGCCATATCATTTCCCATACATTGGGTCAAGACTTTCTTGGAGCACAGTTAGAGAAGGGACGGGATGTGGGTGGATCCCAAGTGGGTTCTTGGATTTCTACCGAATTTCCCATGGAACGAGAGGGATGGACCATAGGTTGGCTTGGGAAGGATTTCTACTCGTAATAAAGACTTGATTGAAGGAAAAATGTTCCAGCACCCAGCTGATTTAGTGTACAAATTGGTAGCTTTCTTGCAGCTATGGAAATGCTTGGCAAAACCGAAGGACCGACACCACGTGGAGCAGCTCGTCTCGAGGATGAAGATCAAGTGTGCTAACCTGAGGAGGACAAGGTAGAGGGACATCAGCAGCACACGATCCACCCTCAACATAACCCACGACTATTACATCTGATGCTTGCAGTGACATACTGTTCAAGAGAGAAAATATTTTGAAAAACGAATTTACGAAAAAAACACAAGTCACTTAGGTTACAACAAGTGTCGCACATGTAGTGCATCACCTATCACCACCAAAGAAAGTGGGAGTAACCTTTGCAAGGGGTACCCCTTGCAAAGTGATTTCTACCCAAAATGGTATTTAGTATTTGGATCACCCACGCATGCCCTCTACATGGGCCTAGTGAAAAGTTGTCTCGATTTCCCCTGTTTTGATTTCCGTGTTCTCTTTTTTCTCTTCTGGGTTTTCTATGGGTTTTTCAACAGTAGGTATTTCCCCGTCCCAACTTTTATTAAAGATAGGCAAAAATCCAGGCAAGTATCGTTACACAGGGCTCGATCACAAATTGTGAGTACTTGCGACAGACAAAACAACAGTCAAGAACATATATCCCAGATATCCAGAGTCGACAACATAGCAGCACAAAAAGGAAACATCGACCAACTTAATTTATATATCGCTCAACGCACACACACACACACACGAAGTCCCTAAGCTTAGGCGACGCCTTTTGCTCATCAGTCGTCGCTCCAAGAGGGTTCGAAAACCATGCCACCTCAGAATCTAAGTAGAAGTGCACCCTAAGCATCAACGCAAAGTACTTCCATTGATGAAGTAGCGAACTCACTCGATCCAGGATGCACAACAGACTTCTTCAGGCCCTTCCCTGAAAAACAAAGTCATTTTGTACGGTTCGTAACTTCCACAAGGTACAGCAAAAAGAATGTTAATCACAAGATCATTTTTTTCCAATGTTTAGAAAGGTCCTCCAAGGAGCTTGAAACATGCATGTCCATAACCTCATCCATGCTCTACCACACATTAGAAACAACAATACAAAAAAAAACATATGTTGAACACATTCTCTTCCATTATAGAACACACTAGGAGGGTCATCCACAAGACGGCGTTTGGATATGTTATCATGAGTTCAAACTTTGTTTTAAAAATCAACCAAAAGTAAACATGCAAATTTGGAGTTTTGATTTTCCAATTGCTATCCCCAAGAGGGTGTGATATCCCTAAAAGTTAATCGCACTATAAAAGGGCTTAACCAAGTAAACCTCGGATGATTCAGGCCCCCAAACAGGGTAGTCTTTATTAGTAGGCAAAACCAACCCCCAACCAACAAAACTAGTTCCTGCCAGCGAGCGAATAGTTGAACGCCCACACATCTTCTAAAGGTGCGCTTCAAATAAACCCCATCTCAAGCATGGGTAATTGAAAATTTTTGTGACTGGAAAATTAAAAAAATATCATAAAATAAAACCTTCATTGAGCAGTTACCAATCCAAACATCATACCAAAAAGCAATGTTCCTCTCGTTACTAACTTTCCAGAAGTAAAAAAAAAATAGTAGCAGACAATGTTCAAATAAGGCCTTTACAAAAAGAAGGGAACCATTACAAGGTTTGGTCCATAAAAGATTAGGGAACCATTAAAAGGTTTGTACTTAATGTCCAACAACTTTTTCCAATCATTAGATCGATCATCAAAACACCTTTTACACTAGGAAGCCAATAGGGCAAGCTTAAATCCCTAATGTCAGGAATAACAATACTACCAAAAAACTTTTTTCTGGACACAAGTCCCCAGTTAGGAAGATGTCACTTATAAGCATCACCAGACTATCCCAGAAAAAATGGGATATTTTAGAAGTAATAGCATTGACAGCCCACTTAGGAAACTTAATCATGGACATAAGATAAGCAGAAATACTAGCAATGCAAGTACTAAGCAAAATTAATTTCCCTCTATAAGACAGATTCCTGCCAAGCCATCCAGCAATGTTCTTCATATCCTATCAACTACATGATGGATATTTCTCTCGTAAGCTTCTTATAATGAAAAAGGACCCTGAATACTTAAAAGGAAATGGTCAATTTTATAACAGAAAAACTTGGCTAAAGAATCAGTCAAATCCTCATTCACATTAATAGTGTGCGAATCACTTTTATGAAAAATATTTCCATGTCGGAGAGCTTTTCAAAATAGGACAAAACCGACTTGAGAAGGCTCGAGGAAAAGTGCAGTTTCATTAGTATACTATAAACTAACCACACCTCTACGAATCAGATTAGGTAGAAGACCGTAAATTAAATTGCTCCTGGTAACTTTGATAAGAATCTTAGAGAACACGTCAACAACTAAATTGGAAAACAAGGGAGACAAGGGATCACCTTGTTTCAGACCCTTGCATCCCGCAAAATAAGGACCATTAGTATCATTAGTCCTAATACAAAATGAGCTTTGGTAAAGAGCACTAAATATCCAGCTAATCCACTTGCTACCAAAGCATCTAGAAGAAAGAATTTCCCAACAACTACTACCTCGGCATCAAGGTGAGGCTGCACGGCAGCGGTATCGACCTCGGCCAAGCTGCGTATGGTGCCAAGATCCTCGACAAGGCGGGCATGACGGGTTGCAACCCCTATCACATGCCCATGGAGCCTCTCTTCAATCTGAGCAGGGTGAACTCGGCGCAACCGGTGGATGCCACCAAATACAAGAGCATCGTGGGCATGCTCTGTTACCTCGTCCACACCAGGCCAGATCTCGCCTTCTCCGTTGGGTATGTCTCAAGATTCATGCAGGAGCCCACGATTGAACACCTGACGGCATTGAAGCATATTCTGCGCTATGTGGCTGAGACCATGCACTAGGGAGTGTGGTACACACGCAGTGACCATGGCGCCCCTCTCATCAGCTACAACGACACCGATCTGGGAGGCGATGTGGACAACCGCAGGAGCACCACCGGCGTTGCATTCTTCCTCGGCAGCAACTTGGTCAGCTGGCAGTCATAGAAGCAGAGGGTGGTCGCTCTCTCTTCGTATTAGTCCGAGTACATGGCTACCATCGCGACGGCTTTCCAAGGCATCTGGTTAGCGTGGCTGCTGGGAGAGATCAAGGATAAAGATCAGAAGGCAGCGGTGCTCAACGTCGTAAGAATCTTGTTTTCCACGACCGGAGAAAACACATAGAGATTAGATATCACTTCATTCGGGAGTGCGTGGAGATCGGGAAGATCCAGATCAAGTTCGTCCGATCCAAGGAGCAACTTGCTGATGTGCTCACCAAGGTACTCGGGCGAGTCGAGCTTCAGGAGCAGCGCGCGAAGATCGGGATGGTGGAGCTCAACGAGGCACACAAGGCTTAGGGAGTGATTGTGGACTTAACCCTTGTGTGCTCGTTTTCTTAGTCTTAGCGGAAATACTAGCTGAGTAGTCGTTTTTCAGCTGAGTAGATAAGTTTGTTAGGATTTTTTTTTCCTAGAGCTAGTCCACGCCCGCACGAACTGGATCGTGGGATGGCGCGATTATTGTGGTTCGTCGTGGGTGTTTTACTCGAGCCGTTGGTGGCCTCGATCTTTCTGTAACAGAATAAGAATGGAAGAAGAAACAGAGAAGTTGCAAGGTTGTGCGCAATGAAAAACTCAGGTGTTCGAGAGCTCGTCTCTCTCTCTCTCTCTGTGTGTGTGTGTGTGTGTGTGTGTGTGTGTGTGTGTGTGTGTGTGTGTGTGTGTGTGTGTGTGTGTGTGTAATCTATGCTGACAATTTTGAAGTTAAAATTATTTCTATTTTTGAATTTCGGATGATTTTTAGGTTGTAGAAGCCAAACTTATTCAAGTGCATTACAATCACAACTGTACATCTTTTTTCACTTAAAAATGTAAAGATAATGGACAATTCCGGCTCTTAAGATGCAAAACACCGATCAAATATACATGTGTTCTATAAAGAAGATTCTTTTGGAGCCCTGGATTAGGTCCAACCTTGCTGGTAAGATGAAAAAAAAACATGCAACTTGGTTCTTGGGACTTGAGGTATTTCTTGACAAATATGTTTCTCATCTTTTTTTGAACACAAATATAAAGTTCTTGTGTGGCATGAAAACAATGTGCAAACATTATGAACTTCAAGGTTAAGCTAACTATGGTCAGCAAGTAGATAGAAAATTCCAGGAGGGGTAATGGGTTCTCAAAACTATTGGTCACGATCTCTTTAAGCACTCTTCGGTATTAAACACATACATCATATTCATGTTTCAAATGGATTTTTTCAGGGAATCAAACAGGCTTTACTGGAATGCACCCCACGAGCTCAATAGTCTCGCAGATAAAGATATGTTTTAGTTCGATCTAGTGTTGTTTAGGACGGAAAAGAAGTACAGGAAATAGAAAAAACACACAATACAAACGCAAGAGACATCCTTAAACAACCACAATCCAAGCATGACGAGGGACATCTTTCTTGCTACAGGCACACAAATGGACTATTGTGAGCTTACTAAGTTGGGTGTGAGTTCACAATGAATACGAAAAATAATAATGGGTAAGAAACAAAGCCACCACTAGAGAGAAAGGATTAGAAGGGTCTTTTCCACTAAGGTAACATAGCGCACATAAATATTTGAAGCGAAATCCTTTCAGCTCATGTGCAAGTAGAACTACCGTGGATATCTTGCAGACAATATGTATTCTTCTTCCAGGCTATACTGTCTGCTAGTCAATCCCACTCTGCTTGATGATAAAGAATTTTCTGTAATATCACCATTTGCCTCGGATTCATCAATTGACTGAGCAGCTTCCAGTCTCAACTCTACTTGTCTCATTGTTGGTCGTTCTTCCCTTCTTATTTTTACACATGCTACCGCAATTCCAGCGATTTCCTCAATTATATTGCCACCCTCACTCATAACTTGTGGATCTAAAATTTGCAAAAAGTTGCCTTCCGCATATAAGGTAGCAAAATGTGCCACAAGACCATTGCCTTCAGGATCCATGTAGCTAAATGGCTTCTCTCTAGTCATCAGTTCTATAAGCATAACACCAAAGCTATAAACATCACTTTTCTCTGTGAGGCGCCATGTGTGCATGTACATCGGGTCGAGATATCCTAGTGTACCTTGCACCATTGTAGTGAGCCCTGATTTGTCCAATGGAATGTACCTTGAAGCTCCAAAGTCTGCTACCTTTGCTGTTAGAGTATCATCCAAAAGTATGTTCGCAGGCTTGACATCTCTATGGATGATAGGTACTAAAGATGTTGAGTGAAGATGCGCAAGAGATTTGGCAGTTTCAGTTGCTATCCGTAGCCTATCATTCCATGACAATGATATTGGTCCTTCGACATGAAGATGATCATAAAGAGTTCCATTGGATATGAACTCGTAGACCAATAATGGCACTTTTGTTTCAAGGCAACAACCATAGAGTTTTACTACATTTCTATGATTGATTTGTGATAGGATAGCAACCTCATTAATGAACTCATCAATCTCCTTTTGAACCACCATCTTTGGTTTCTTGATGGCTACGACATGGAGGTTCGATAAAATCCCTTTATAGACGGTACCATGGCCACCACCACCAAGCTCACGAGATTTATCAAAATTATTTGTTGCCTTCTCTAGCTCTTCCAAGCTTATGATCATTCTCTCCGCAATATTGGCTCTTTGAGCTACCAATTGTTGCAGCAATTGCCCACGGTTTTGCTCGAAATACTTCCGTTTCAACATTTGTGCTCTTTGATGCTTCAGTATATAGGAAATAAAGTATGCAATGAGGACCAAAAGTATGAGGCCGGCCCCACTAGAGACTCCAATAATGATATTTAAACCTGAAAAAGATACACATTATCATTTGTTTTCTCTAATATTATGAATACCATGCATAATTTTTCTCAAACATGTTTTACCAGTGTATAGTTTTATTAGGCATTATAAACTAGCTGACCCACACATTTGCATGATTCAAATTTATTATCTAATTTCATATTCTTTCTTTTTCTTACGTCATAACCAATAGTTATTTCACATAATTTATTGCTACGTTATCATTGATATACTATTAAAATATTTATTGAGAGTATGTGTTGGAGGAATATGATTTATACTACTTTGTTGCTGGTAAGACCTTCGGATATGATACTAATCTCCCATAATTTATACTAATCTCCCATATCTCACTCTCATCGTGAACCCACCTCATCACTCCCTAGATTGTTATTGTGTGTTATTGATCAGCGATGTATCTTGCAAGACTTCTAACAAGATCTCGTCACATTTTCACTCACTATAGCCATTGTGCCTAGGCTAGTCCATATTAAACTAATATACAGAATGTATGAAAACCAAGTTACTGGTAGCTTAAAAAATGTTGTCTTATCCACCTAATCATTGCACCTACTAGTAGTCGCACTGAGCCTTCCTGTTGGTTGGCATTGCTAACATTATGTGCATCTCTGATCGGTGATTTTGTATGTATGTTCATGTATGTGCTACTAATATTCGTGTGCTAGTGTGGTACGGATTCATATTGTTACTTATTTTTTTACATATGGATCTGTTCGTTATGGACATGTTTTATTAAATGGCCGGGTATTACGTGCACTTAATTTTATGTAAAATGTAGTAGGATGTCTAAAACTTTGATATTTGCAATTTTGTTTAGAAATTAACATCTTTTCTGTTATATAAATACTAATATGTGGGTGTGCTGTTATTTAGTCGATACTAAAAATGTTCCGATGTGAAAAAATGTGGTTAATTTTCCTGCATGATTAGTTGATACTTTTTATTTTGTAGTTTATATGTTTGTCGAATTCATACTAATCTAGTATGAAATGAATTCTTTTAAGTTAAGTTGTCGCTATTTATGGAATGCATACTAAGTTTGTATGCAAACAAACTACTAAACTTCTTTCATTCCGAGTTTCAAATATAAAATGTAGGTTTACTAAGTATGTCATCAATTTCTCTTCTAGCAATATTTCTTATTCCTTGCTTCACATGGATCCGGGTTAGTAAATTTGATTTTGAACGTCACCTAAATAGTTGTATGTGTGTATAGCGCATGTCATATCTTTGCCCATAAGGACTTTCTTCCTTGTCTATACATGTTCAGTTTCCCTAGTTGGAAATGAATCATGTCAATGTAGTCCAACACATGCTAGGATACTCCAATTCAAAATTAGCTTGATGACATCAATGTTGTCGGTATTAGACCGGTTGTGTTATTTTGTTTTTAGTGCGATATCCCAACTATTGTATGAGGTGTCCTTTTACTATTTTTATTCGATTAGTGTGCTAGTTTTAGTGTTGAACTAATAATCAAATAGCATTTACTGAAAAATAATAAAAGGAATGCACATACCATATCATTTAACTTTGTTCTCATGTGCCTTATTTACTCTGATAACTTTTTCAGAAATTTTCTTCAATAACTAAACCTAAAGATGAATTATACTTTGTACCTACAACTTTTTCTCTTCTTATCAACAACAGCTTGTAATTGTTGTATATGATTAGTGTGCTACTTCAAAGAATTGTTGTCTAGGATTAGTGTATTAAACTAATAATCAGTTACAATTTAGTGAAAAATAATTTTTAAAAGAAATGCACCTACAATGTGTTTTTTCAGACATTTCCACCAATAGTTAAGTCTAAAGATCAATTACTTGTACCTAAAACTTTCTTTTTGTTTTGATCATTAATCGTGTTGTAGTTGCTGCCTACGACTAGTGTGCGATTTTAGTGTTAAAATAATATTCAAATACACCTACAGCGGAAAGCGTTTCTCAAAATGCACCTATCATATAATTTATCTTTGTATTCGTGTGCCTTATTTACTCTAATTAAAACTTTTTTCTATCCTCGCTTATGGTTTTGTCTCTTTTAGCACTTTTGCTTTCACTTTTTTTTATTGGGAGCTTTTCGCAACTTATGAAAATAAATGCATTGTATTGCATAACACATCTATGCTTCAGAAAGTTTTGATCCAACTCAAATTGTTGGTGCAAGCATTTTATTTTTGCTTTTGTTGACAATAGGTATAACTCAGATTTATTCCGCTCATAATTGCATCCGTATTCTCCTCTATAATTCCAATTTCCTTTCTATCAAGGTTTTTGAGCTTTGTTTGGCTAGTTAACATGAGCTTATATGCATGCAAGTAAAAATGGGCGTGCATGCATATATGTGACATGCTTGCATAGGACTCAGAAATGGACAATGAGCGTCCGACCGGCAATTCATTTAATTGGTGTGCGTGTATCCGAACGTTACTTGATTTAAATTCCAACATTTGAGTTAGCAAAAATTAATATGCTTTGTTAGATTAAATCTAGACTGTTATAATCTTAACCCACCACATGATCGACGGTTTATATTTTTTTACCTATGTGGACAACATATTTGCTTGTTTGCCTCTTGTCTTAATAGTATAATCGATAGACACACTTAAACAGAAACTAGTGGTCAAGGTTACTTGTGTATTGAAAACTAGGTTCTCAATTGTTGTGGTTTGATCCATCAAATTAATGGCTCGATGTTTTTTTCCATAAATTGGTAACATGTTTTATTTTTATATTTCCGGGCAACATATTTTATATTTCACTGATCTACTTTCGATACACCCTCAGTTTTGAAATTTCTATTTTTTATATTAAAACAGTCTCTATTGTGTATCTTTGATCCCTAATGTTGGTACAAAATTATAAATTTTATAATGATTCTTTATGAAAATCTAATGATACTATTATCAAGTTATACTTTAAAAAAACTGATACATTAGCAATCAAAGTCTAAATTTCTTTCTGCGCGCTTTCTAGGAAGTCATATTGTGTTTTTTTTGGCGGCAAAGGAAATCATATTGTGTTTACAAAACAGAGCTACTATACAGTAGATATCTGTAAGAAAATATTTTTCTAAAATAATTTTGTGATAAATCTAATAATGAAATTCAACTCAGCTAAAACTAATAATGAGATTTCATATTAATAATAGTCTAAGATGTTAAAACACATCTTTCCTTAATGATATATATACCTGAGAGAGGTACTACTACATACGTACTACCCTCAGTCTACTACTTCACCAGGAAACTTCGATGTATATGAACGAAAACATTGGCAGCATATGAATAGACGAGAGATTGAAACTGAGTAGATAACTAGAGAATAGCAGATCGACTGCCGAATTAGTGTAGCTGTGTACAAAAAGCGAAGTTGGAGCATCTGTTGCTCACCTTTGATGGGTTCTTTTGGGCCACCTGGATACAAGGAAAGAAAACGTGTAATTCAGTAAATTGCATGTACGTAGTACTCCCTCCGTTCCCAAATACTTGTCTTTCTAGGCATTTCAAATGGACTCAACATACGGATGTATGTAGACATATTTTAAAGTGTAGATTCACTCATTTTGCGCCGTATATAGTCACTTGTTGAAATCTCTAGAAAGACAAGTATTTAGGAACGGAGGGAGTACATAGTAGTAGTGGTATACGTAATCGATGGAATGGGTGCATGGAACAGACCTTTGCATCCGTCCTGAATGTAGGGGTTGCCATGGTAGTCGTCGTTGCACTGGCACGAATAGCCTCTATTTCCGGCTTCACAGTGACTTTGCTCGCTCTTACAGAGGTCGCGAGCTGCCTGATCCCTGTCGCAGTCCGGTTGCGATGAGGAGCTCACGTTGCCTGATGATGAGCCATTATGCAAGAGCAAAACCTCCCACTGGAGAAGAAGGGGTACCTCAATTTTTTCTGTCAACGTCTGGTCATGATCCCGCATCAGTTTGCTATTGACATCCGGCTGATCAAACCAACCCTCCTTTGCAATGAACACGAATCCAGGCAACGGCATGAAGTATTCGGGTTTGGTGATTTCGACCCAATTGAAGCGCAGTTCCTTGGGCATTCCATCCATGGACTCAGAGATGCGCGCTTGACAACATCCCATGCCGTAGCAGTACTTGCCACCGCCGCTTCCACCATGGATGCCATCTGTTGGCCACCCCACAGTCCCGGTGCGCCTGGCGGTGGCGGCAGTGTCGTTGTGCGAGCAGAACGAGGCGCATCCGCTGATGATGGCCGGGGTGCCATGCCCTAGTAGTGTCGCCTGCACGTTACATCCTGTCAGGATGAGCTCGTTGCCGGTGGACAGCGAGTAGGGCGCCTCCTTATCAAAAAAGGTAGGGAATTGGCCCAGTATTCGTGGGACCCCATAAGCTGTGAACGTAGTGCTGAGCATAAGGTCAGTGGTATGGATGACGTGAACCGTGGTGTCGACAAGGGAGATATTGATGACTTGGAACCGGCCGCTGCCGAGGAGCAGCTGTGGGGGGTCATGGGTCGTGTCGCACGCTAGGCCGAACCCTTGCCTGTAGCACTTTGATGAGCCAAACCCGAAAGGGTACGGCACCTCCACATCCCCACACGACGTCATGCAGCTACCTATTCAAAACACAAATGTTGAGACAACACAAAAGAGTGGCGACATAATTTGCTGTAGAAAAAGTTTATTCTTATTGTCGACTTTGAAATGATTATTTCTCAGTCTCAGAAATAGCCAAACCAAAAAAAAAGGTGATGTTGGCATTATTACATTTTTGGAAAGGAAACATAATTTGATAGCTTAAATTCATTGTGTGATTATGTCTCTCCGCGAATGGCACCATAAAAGTTGTCGTTTCAAGGTTCTAGTCACAGTTCCCCACAATATATGCCCTAAAGCCCAAACACACAATTTGATCGCTAACTCATATTTTTTTTAAAGGCAACAAATAAATACATAATGCAAAAGTAGTTTGCTTTGTTTTTGTTTTTGAACAACAACAATATTTTGCTTACCTGAAGCAAACTCTCTCAACACAAGTCAGTATGAACCCTAGATATTTTAGGTGACACCTATGATTTTTCTTGGTAGGTGTGTATGAGTGCAAATTAAGAGACATAGTGTGACTGTCTGCCATTGTCCACATAATCTATGAGATTTTCATAGAAGTCATGCCAATGATATACTTGATTTGTATATGCTCTAAGTGCATGTCATCTGTATCAGGCTAGTCATAGTGGGAGTGTCGTGGTATTCTCACGGGGGGTGCAAGACGACATATGTCACAAGGTGGCTTCGTGTGAGGGCAAGACTGCTGCTGGAATATCCAGGGACGGGTATGCGAGTAGCACGCGCTAGTTTACCCAGGTCCGGGGCTCTCCGGAGAGATAATACCCCTACTCCTGCATGTCTGTATGTATGTGGCATATTTCAGTACAGAGTGCTCCTAGAGCTGTATCATTGGTCAGTGCAATAGGCATCTGACTTTGTATATGCGGGTGGCCAGGTAGGCAAGGATGCTCTAGTGGCCGAATGGCTTATGGCCATGAGTGTGTGCCTGAGCATGCTAGCCCGTGCGAGTGGATGGATGGATGTGTGCCTTATATAGTGTGGCTAGCTTAGAAAGTAAGCTAGGTAGTGGCATGGACAAGGCATGGTGGGTGTCATCCTTGTCCCCTGGGTCACTTCATAAATAGTGCCAGGGGACAAGTGACACTATACATGATCGCTGAGGTGACACGTGAACAGTGCTTGATACGTCTCCAACGTATCTATAATTTATGAAGCATTCATGCTATATTACTATGTGTTTTGAATGATTATGGGCTTTATTATACACTTTTATATTATTTTTTGGGACTAACCTATTAACCGGAGGCCCAGCCCAGATTTCCTGTTTTATGCCTATTTCAGTATTTCGAGGAAAAGGAATATCAGACGGAGTCAAAACGGAACGGAATCAACTAGAGAAGTTATTTTTGAAAGGAAACCCACCTGATGGACTTGCACCCCACGTCAGAAGAGCCACGAGGCGGTCACGAGGGTGGAGGGCGCACCCCCTGCCTCGTGGGGCCCCCGTAGCTCCACCGACGTTCTCCCTGCACCCATATATACCTACGTACCCTAAAACTTCCAGAACATAAGATAGATCGGGAGTTCCGCCGCCGCAAGCCTCTGTAGCCACCAAAAACCAATCGGGACCCCGTTCCGGCACCCTGCCGGAGGGGGATCCCATCACCGAAGGCCATCTTCATCATCCCGACGCTATCCATGACGAGGAGGGAGTAGTTCACCCTCGGGGCTGAGGGTATGTACCAGTAGTTATGTGTTTGATCTCTCTCTCTCTCTCTCTCTCTCTCTCTCTCTCGTGTTCTCTCTCGTGTTCCATCTATGGCACGATCTTGATGTATCCCGAGCTTTGCTATTGTAGTTGGATCTTATGATGTTTCTCCCCCTCTACTCTCTTGTGATGAATTGAGTTTCCCCTTTTGAAGTTATCTTATTGGATTGAGTCTTTTATGAACACTTGATGTATGTCTTGCGTGGGATAACCGTGGTGACAATGGGTTATTCTATTGATCCACTTGATGTATGTTTTGGTGATCAACTTGCGGGTTTCGTGACACTTGGGAACCTATTCATAGGAGTTGGCACACGTTCTTGACTCTCCGGTAGAAACTTTGGGGCACTCTTTGAAGTACTTTTATGTTGGTTGGATGAATCTGAGATTGTGTGATGCATATCGTATAATCATGCCCACGGATACTTGAGGTGACAATGGAGTATTTAGGTGACATTAGGGTTTTGGTTGATTTGTATCTTAACGTATTATTCTAGTACGAACTCTTTTATAGATCGATCCGAAAGAATAGCTTTGTGGTGGTTTCGTGCCCGACCATAATCTCTACGTTTGTTCTCCGCTATTAGTGTCTTTGGAGTGACTCTTTGTTGCATGTTGAGGGCTTGTCATATGTTCTATCTATGTTATTATTGTTGAGAGAACTTACACTAGTGAAAGTATGAACCCTAGGCCTTGTTTCCTATCATTGCAATACCGTTTACGCTCACTTTTACCGCTTGTTACCTTGCTGTTTTTATTATTTCAGATTACAAAAACCTATATCTACTATCTATTTTGCACTTGTATCACCATCTCTTCGCCGAACTAGTGCACCTATACAATTTGCCATTGTATTGGGTGTGTTGGGGACACAAGAGACTTTTTGTTATTTGGTTGCAGGGTTGCTTGAGAGAGACCATCTTCATCCTACGCCTCCTACGGATTGATAAACCTTAGGTCATCCACTTGAGGGAAATTTGCTACTGTTCTACAAACCTGTGCACTTGCAGGCCCAACAACGTCTACAAGAAGAAGGTTGTGTAGTAGACATCAAGCTCTTTTCTGGCGCCGTTGCCGGGGAGGCTAGGTAAGTGAAGGTATATCTTTAGATCTTGCAATTGAATCTTTTTGTTTCTTGTTTTAGCACTAGTCTAGTTTATAAAAGAAAACTACAAAAAAATGTAATTAAGTTTGTCTCAAACGCTTCACCTTTTTAATATCTTTCGCGATTATGATGGAAAGGAAAATTGTGCTCAAGTGCTAGAAGAAGAAATCTCTAAATTGTTTGGCACTAAATCTTTGAATGATGAGCATGACTGCAATGTTGTTAGTACGAATTCTTTGAATATCCATGATGCTAATGATGATTGCACTAGTTATGATGAAAATATCTCTTATGAGCATGTCAACTTTTGTGGAGTGCATGTTTGCTTGAACACACCAAATAGAGTTATATGAATGTGCTGAAAGATTCAATATTTCTTGCGCCCCTTGTGAACTTTGCAATGAACATGGTCATTTAAAGCTCCAATGCTATTTGTTTCATGATCAAGTCGTTTCCAAATATTGTGATAATTTGATTACTCTTGAGCATCATAAAGAGCTTAGCCTTCTTTTGGGTTATGAAGAAATGAAACGTATAACTAAGGATATTCCAAAATTTGCCCTTGATAAAGTTCTTGATTTTTATCTAGAGAAGATTTATATGTATTGTGCAGTGAATTGCATTGAAAATCCTTATATTGCCAATTACATAAAGAAAAGAAAACAAATAGAGTATGATGAGAATACTAATGAAAGGGAAGAGACTTCCCAATCTCCTCCTATTATTTCTTATGATGAATCAGGTAACGAGGAGGAGCTTTCTATTCAACCAATCTCATCAATAAGGAGCTCAAAGAGGAAGGTTGAACCTACACATAATGTGAAGAAGAAAAAGAAAAGAAGGAGCAACAAAGGTAAAAAGGTATCCCTCTCAAATGATGTTGCTCCTACTACTCATTGCGATGATGATAATTGCTATACTATTGGTGCTATCAATATTTTTAATGATGAGAGTGATTATGCTTATGATATGAAAAGGCCCAAGCTTGGGGAAGCTATGTTTGATGAGGATGACATATTTGAGAATATATTTGCCGCAATTAATGTTTGTCCCAAGCTTGGGGATGCTATGTTTAATAATGATGATATTTTTAGCCTCTCAAGTTTTGATATGCAAAGTAATTATGATGATAGCATGCCTTCTACCTATAATGATTATATTTATGAAAGTGGGTTTGGAAGAGTGTCAACTTTAGGAAGTAGTGATCCCACAATATTGGAGGATGTTGAATCTTATAATATTTATGAAAGTGGATTTGGAAGAGTGTCAACTTTATTTAGTGATTCCACTATCTTGGGAGAGGTTTCAATCGATTATGATGAGAACGAAGTTGCTACTTATGATGATTATTGTGATGACACATATGCTTTAAAGAATAATGATAACCATGAAACGTGTCATCTTGATCTTAATTTTCAATCACATGATAGTTATTTTGTTGAGTTTGCTCCCACTACTATTCATGAGAAGAAGTTTGCTTATGGGGAGAGTAGTAAAATTTCTATGCTTGTAGATCATGAAAAGAATGTTTTAGGTGCTGGTTATATTGTTGAATTCATTCATGATGCTACTGAAAATTATTATGAGGGAGGAATATATGCTTGTAGGAATTGCAATAATGTCAAGTTTCCTCTCTATGTGCTTAAATTCTTGAAGCTATGCTTGTTGTGCCATCCTATGCTAGTTGATTATTGTTCCCATAAGTTGTTTTCTCACAAAATCCCTATGCATAGGAAGTGGGTTAGACTTAAATGTGCTAGTCATATGCTTCATGATGCTCCCGTTATGTTTCAATTCTTATCTTTTATGTGAGCATCATTGCCATCATCATGCCTAGCTAAACGGCATTAAAGAAAAGCGCTTGTTGGGAGACAACCCAATATTTATCCTTAACATTTTTGTGTGTCCACATGATTATACTAATGTAGTAATCATGTTTTATAGTTTTTGTTTCAATAAAGTGCCAAGTAGAACCTTTGGGAAGACTTGGGTGAAGTTTATGTGATCTTGCTGTGAAAAATAGAAACTTTAGCGCTCACGAGATTAGCTGCCATTTTTTACTGGACAGTGCTTTTAGGTTGATTCTTTTTGCATATGATTAATAGACAAATTGCTCAGGTCCAGCAATTTATTTCATAATTTTTGGGGTTCAGAAGTACACTTTTATACAGATTACTACAGACTGTTCTGTTTTTGACAGATTCTGTTTTCTATGTGTTGTTTGCTTATTTTGATGAATCTATGAGTACTATCGGAGGGTATGAACCATAGATAAGTTGGAGTGCAGTAGATATTACACCAATATGAATTTAGAATGAGTTCATTACAGTACCTAAGTGGTGGTTTTATTTTCTTATACTAACGGAGCTGACGAGTTTTGTGTTGAGTTTTGTGTGGTTGAAGTTTTCAAGTTTTGGGTAAAGATTCGATGGACTATGGAATAAGGAGTGGCAAGAGCCTAAGCTTAGGGATGCCCCGGAAGGCATCCCCTCTTTCGTCTTCGTTCATCGGTAACTTTACTTGGAGCTATATTTTTATTCGCCACATGATATGTGTTTTGCTTGGAGCGTCATTTTATTTTGTTAGTTTTTGCTTGCTATTAGAATTGTGTTTTGCCTCTTTAGTTTCAATAAAAAAGTCAAGGATAGCCTTTGCCATGCTTATTTTGCTAGTTTGCATGTTGCTGTTTGAAAACATAAAGTTTACCGCTGTTGCAAAAATTCCTTAGAAAAGTCAGAGAGTGGTATAATGTTGAATCTTTTTGCATATTGAGCTCTGATAAATTTATTACAGTGGTAATTTTAGTTCATAATTTTTGGAGTCAGGGAAGTATTGATACTCTTGCATTCTTTACAGACTGTACTGTTTTGGCAGATTGCTGTTATGTTTGCATTGTTTGCATATGTTTGCTTGTTTAATGATTCTATTTGGTGATAGGAGTATTAAATATGCAGAGGCATTTAGTATTTAATGTTGAATAATAATTTTAGTGATTTGTTACAGTAGGAAATGATAAGGTTTTGAATTGGTTTATACTAACCTATCTCATGAGTTCTTGTTGAGTTTGTTGTGAATGAAGCTTTTGATAAAAAGAGAAACCATGATATGAGAGGAATTAAGGAGACACAAAAGTTCAAGCTTGGGGATGCCAAAGCACCCCAAGATAATATTTCAAGAAGTCTCAAGCATCTAAGCTTGGGGATGTCCCGGTAGGCATCCCACCTTTCTTCTTCAACAACTATCGTTTAGTATCGGTTGAGCCTAAGTTTTTGCTTCTTCACACGAGTTGTGCTATCCTTGCAATGTAGTTTCTTTAGCTTTGCTTGCTGTTTGAATAAGTACCAAGATCTGAAATTCTTAAATGAGAGAGAGTCTTCACATAGTTGCATAATTATTTAGCTACTCATTGATCTTCACTTATATCTTTTTGGAGTAGCTTTTCATTTACTCGTGTGCTTCACTTATATCCTATGAGTAAATGGTTGAATAAGTTGAATGTCACAAATCTGAAATTATATATGTTTCATTTGCTTATCCCATGGGGAGTAATGACTTCACATCTAAGAAGTAGAGGTTGTAAATTTATCGACAGTTAGCAAGCATTGTATTAGTCATTTGAACAATTCATGAAAGAATATTGAAGGAAGAGAGATTTGACATATAAATATATTATCATAGACATCTTTCATAATTGGGAGAACTCATTAAGTATGACATGCTAAAGAGTTGATGTTGGACAAGGAAGACAACGTAATGGGCTATGTTTTCTCGCATCTCAGTTAAAGTATATTGTCATGGATCATTCAAACATGTTGAGCTTGCCTTTCCCCCTCATGCTAGCCAAAATTCCTAGCACCAAGTAGAGATACTACTTGTGCTTCCAAATATCCTTAAACCCAGTTTTGCCATGAGTGTCCACCATACCTACCTATATGCGGTATTTACCTGCCGTTCCAAGTAAATTTGCATGTGCCAAACTCTAAACCTTCAAATTATAATCTGTTTTGTATGCCCGAATTGCTCATGTAGCAACTAGGGGCTGTCAGTGTCTTCCATGCTAGGTGGGTTATTCTCAAGAGGAGTGGACTCCGCTCCTCATTCACGAGAAAGTGGCGGTAACTGGGATGCCCAGTCCCATGATCCAAAAAGATCAAAGCAAATCAAAATAATTAAACATAACTCCCCCAGGATTGTTGTTAGTTGGAGGCACTCGTTGTTTCGAGCAAGCCATGGATTGATGCTTGTTGGTGGTTGGGGGAGTATAAATTTTTACCATTCTGTTTGGGAACCGCCTATATTGTATGTAGTATGGAAGATATTGGGAACTCTTGGTTGTTATGTTGACAATGAGATCATACCTCTCAAAATTATTTATCTCTATTTTAAAAATTGAGCTCTGGCACCTCTGCAAATCCCTGCTTCCCACTGCGAAGGGTCTATCTTTTACTTTATGCAAGAGTCAAGGCGATCTTCACCTTTCCCTTTTTCATTTTATCCTTTGGCAGGCACTTCATGGTGGGGTGATCCAGATATATATATCCAATTGGATGTATGTTAGCATGAACTATTATTGTTGACATCACCCAAAGGTGAATAAGTTTGGAGGCAACATTATAAGCCCCAATCTTTCTCTGTGTCTGATTAAAACTTCATAACCACAAGTATTGCGTGAGTGTTAGCAATTGTAGAAGACTATATGATAGTTGAGTATGTGCAATTTGCTATTCCTGAAAATAAGATGAATTGCAATTGTTTTGATGACTAAGAATGAAGTTTGCTAGTTTTCAAGAATGTTTATGGTCTATGCCTTGATATGTGAATTGCTTGTCACTTTATCGTGAGAAGTTTTATGAGATGAACTACTGTTGTGACATATAATCATGCTAGAAAAGGTCATTAAAATTATCATTGATCAAACTTGTGCACCTTCTAGCATTCAAACTTCATAAATTATTTCTTTTATCATTTACCTACTCAAGGACGAGTAGGAATTAAGCTTGGGGATGCTGATACGTCTCCAACGTATCTATAATTTATAAAGCATTCATGCTATATTACTATGTGTTTCGAATGATTATGGGCTTTATTATACACTTTTATATTATTTTTTGGGACTAACCTATTAACCGGAGGCCCAGCCTAGATTTGTTGTTTTATGCCTATTTCAGTATTTCGAGGAAAAGGAATATCACACGGAGTCAAAACGGAACGAAATCAACTGGAGAAGTTATTTTTGGAAGGAAACCCACCTGATGGACTTGGACCCCACGTCAGAAGAGCCACGAGGCGGTCACGAGGGTGGAGGGCGCGCCCTCCCCCCTGGGCGCGCCCCCTGCCTCGTGGGGCCCCTGTAGCTCCACCGACGTTCTCCCTGCACCGATATATACCTACGTACCCTAAAACTTCCAGAACAGAAGATAGATCGGAAGTTCCGCCGCCGCAAGCCTCTGTAGCCACCAAAAACCAATCGGGACCCTGTTTCGGCACCCTGCCGGAGCGGGATCCCATCACCGGAGGCCATCTTCATCATCCCGGCGCTATCCATGACGAGGAGGGAGTAGTTCACCCTCGGGGCTGAGGGTATGTACCAGTAGCTATGTGTTTGATCTCCCTCTCTCTCTCGTGTTCTCTCTCGTGTTCCATCTATGGCATGATCTTGATGTATCTCGAGCTTTGCTATTGTAGTTGGATCTTATGATGTTTCTCCCCCTCTACTCTCTTGTGATGAATTGAGTTTCCCCTTTTGAAGTTATCTTATTGGATTGAGTCTTTTATGAACACTTGATGTATGTCTTGCGTGGGATAACCGTGGTGACAATGGGTTATTCTATTGATCCACTTGATGTATGTTTTGTTGATCAACTCGCGGGTTTCGTGACACTTGGTAACCTACGCATAGGGGTTGGCACACGTTCTTGACTCTCCGGTAGAAACTTTGGGGCACTCTTTGAAGTACTTTTATGTTGGTTGGATGAATATGAGATTGTGTGATGCATATCGTATAATCATGCCCACGTATACTTGAGGTGACAATGGAGTATCTAGGTGACATTAGGGTTTTGGTTGATTTGTATCTTAACGTATTATTCTAGTACGAACTCTTTTATAGATCGATCCGAAAGAATAGCTTTGTGGTGGTTTCGTGCCCGACCATAATCTCTACGTTTGTTCTCCTCTATTAGTGTCTTTGGAGTGACTCTTTGTTGCATGTTGAGGGCTTGTCATATGTTCTATCTATGTTATTATTGTTGAGAGAACTTACACTAGTGAAAGTATGAACCCTAGGCCTTGTTTCCTATCATTGCAATACCGTTTACGCTCACTTTTACCGCTTGTTACCTTGCTGTTTTTATTATTTCAGATTACAAAAACCTATATCTACTATCTATTTTGCACTTGTATCACCATCTCTTCGCCGAACTAGTGCACCTATACAATTTGCCATTGTATTGGGTGTGTTGGGGACACAAGAGACTTTTTGTTATTTGGTTGCAGGGTTGCTTGAGAGAGACCATCTTCATCCTACGCCTCCTACGGATTGATAAACCTTAGGTCATCCACTTGAGGGAAATTTGCTACTGTCCTACAAACCTGTGCACTTGCAGGCCCAACAACGTCTACAAGAAGAAGGTCGTGTAGTAGATATCAGACCTCCAGC
The DNA here is from genome assembly GCA_021437245.1 of Aegilops speltoides. Lineage (NCBI taxonomy): Eukaryota > Viridiplantae > Streptophyta > Magnoliopsida > Poales > Poaceae > Aegilops > Aegilops speltoides. The sequence goes on from CM038146.1 coordinate 52,444,727, forward strand.
TTTTGCTCTCGCTAGCCAGACAGCCGCTCTGTGGTCTGTGGCTGAGAGTGGGCCTTTGATATTGCGCACATTACTAAGCCGTCTACGGAAAAAAAACGTCTCGGGCCTAGCGGCCAGCCCCCGGGCCAACTCTGGCTGGCACCGGGGCGAACAGTTCTGCAACTGTAATAAATTGTGGAAATAGCCCCCGAGAATCGCTCGGGGTTATCCGTGCTTGCGTGAAGCAAAAAATATGCGTGTGAGGGGCTCACATTGATTTTTGTGTAGTCGCGGCAGAGGTTGTCGAAGACAGTCGGCGCGAGTCGGCGCTCGCGGAGCGCGTCGGCACACCCGCTGGGTGTAGCCCTCGAGCCTCCGGGTGCTCGAGAAGGGTCCAGCCGGTCGGGTTTGACCCGCCAGGCAGCGAGCGGAACGCGGCCGAGCCGGCTTGGCGCAGCCGGCCAGGCGGCGAGGAGTCTAGCAGCGCCCTCTTCTTCTTTTTTCTTTCTGCCGGCTGCTGGCAGCCGGACAAAACTCTTCTTATTTATGCTTCTTGCAATCTTCCGTGAAGGCAACAAGACCCATCTGGTGTAGCCCCGAGATTCAGGCCAACGCCGACGGTCGGGCGGATCTCCCAATGACCACTTTGTCTTCTTCTTGGCGGGCGTGTCGGTAGACCACTGGTTTAGCCTCGAGATTCGGGCCGATCACGAGCGCAGTCGGGCGGATCTCCCAAAGAACCACCGTCTTCTTCTTGGCGAGGTAGCAACAAGACTCCGGTGTAGCCCCGAGATTCGGGCCGACTGCTGAGCACTCGGGCCGGATCTCCCGGCTACTATTTTGTCTTCTTCTTCGTGAGAACGCGTCAGCGCACACGCTGGGTGTAGCCCCCGAGATTCGGCCGCTCGAGGAGGGTCCGGTCGGGCTTGACCGGTCAGGCGGCGAGCGGGACGCGACCAAGCCAGCTTGGCACAGCCGGCCAGGTGGCGAGGCGTCTGGCAGCGACCTCTTTCTTCTTTCTTCTGCTGGCTGGCGGCACCGGCGACCCGGAGTCGGCCGCGGGGCGGGCAGCGTAGGGCCGGCATGGGGAGACGGCGCGGGCACCGCGACGCAGCGAGGTGGAAGCGGAGAACGCCGGGCGCGCAGGAGCCGGAGCCAGCGAGGCCAGGCTGGCGACGCAGGCGCGGGGCGCGCGAGGCGTATCGGGGGCGGAGCCGGATGGAACGGCGAGGCGGCGTGCGGAACGCAGCCACGACAGAGCAGCGCGCGAGGCCCAACAGTGAGAGCGGCGCCGGGCGGCAGCCGGCTCTGGTTGGTGGAGGCGCTGGAGCCAGCTTTGGCCAGCAGGCACGCTGGCGGTCGATGCAGAGCAGCCGGACGACAGCGGTCGCGAGGCATAGGCCCGCGTGGGACCCGGCCAGCGGTCGCGCGGGAGGGCGAGGCGGCCAGCGAGCGGGGACCCGACGCGCGCGGCGAAGGCCGGCTGCGGGACAGGAGCCGGCCGCGAGGGTGCACGCGGAGAGACCCGGGGCCGGGATGGAGCAGAGCGGAGAGCGATGCTCCGCATGGCCATTATCCGATAAATGCACACGCACTGTCCAACTTCAGTCTGGCTAGTGTACGAGCATGGTTTGGGATAAGCATGGCTGTATGGCTATCATCTGGGTTGCATCTGGACTATGCATGGTGTATGGGGTAGTCTGGATAGTATTTTACTAGTGTATGGCCAATGGTTTGACTGTTTGACTATTGTTTGACTTAGCAGCTACCTAGCTTGCATAGACAATATATGGATGAGCGAAACGTGTGTGTCGGCCGGAGCAAGGCGCGACGCGAAGAAAGCAGACGTGAGCGGCGCGTGGACGGAAAAGGCCGACCCAAGCGAAGGCCCGCGCGCGGCGCGCGCGGACGGACAGCCGGCGTCGCAACGGTGGTGGGGAAGAAGGCGCGGCCGACGGCGAGGACGCGCCGCCCCTCGCGGCCATTCCGGGGGCATGTCGACATCGAGCCCTCGACCGCTATCGGAGAGACGGCGCGACGCCGCGATGGTGAAGACGAAGAGGCCGACGGCGAGGACGCGCCGCCCCTCGCGGCCGCTCCGAGGGCGCGTCGATGTCGGGCCCCCGAGCGCTAGCGGAGAGACGACGGCGACGCCGCGGTGGTGACGAAGATGGTCCGCCCGGACTGCGAAACCAGCAGCAGCGCGGTAGCATAGTACCGCCCCACGGTGGGCGCCAAATATCGTGGTATTCTCACGGGGGTGCAAGATGACATATGCCACAAGGTGGCTTTGTGTGAGGGCAAGACTGTTGTATATGCGGGTGGCCGGGTAGGCAAGGATGCTCTAGTGGCCGAATGGCTTATGGCCATGAGTGTGTGCGTGAGCATGCTAGCCCGTCCGAGTGGATGGATGGATGTGCGCCTTATATAGTGTGGCTAGCTTAGAGAGTAAGCTAGGTAGTGGCATGGACAAGGCATGGTGGGTGTCATCTTTGTCTCCTGGGTCACTTCATAAATAGTGCCAGGGGACAAGTGACACTATACATGATGGCTGAGGTGACACGTGAACAGTGCTCGGGTACAGCCGTCTCGTCGGTGTCGGATCGGTGCAGTCGGCAGCCGGCTGGTTAGCCTTGATCGGCGGTGACTGGTCATTCTGATCAGCAAGCGGCCGGCCGACGGGCAGAAAGCGATCGGACGGGAGCGGCGGGAGCGGCCGGGCAGTCAGACTGAGGGCTTTGCTAGCCCCGATGTCTTGAGTTATCGTCTTGCCGTCTTCGGGGTACCCGTCGCCAATTACTCTGACAGGGAGTAACTTAGCGAGTAACATAGTGCACTCCAAAATTTTTTTACTTATGTGGCAAGTAGTTAATGAGAAGTAGTAATATAATATGTTATTGTAACATAGCGCTTCCAAATACAATATGAGTCTACAAGCTAATAAATGAAGCCATCTATGACACTACTACTAGTATGTTACTTTGCACTATGAAGATAGCAAATTAGACTAGTGTCATATTCATGACTCTAGTATAAGTTACTCCCCACTATGACCAGCCTCACTTGAAATTTGAGAGAGGATTCGAGTCTTGCATGCCATTTTTTACTTCCAATTATAATCCATTATATCTTTTGAACTGAAAGTACAATTTATGTTTCGTTTGCATATTGACAGGGACTTTCACACAAAACTACTCTTGAATACTTTTGAAAAGTTTTAAATTTTTACAAGTCTCAAATATTAAAACTTGATAGTCGACATACGGACAGAAAAGGTCCCCGCGTCATCCTCCCCCAGGGCGACTCGGGCAGCGGCGTATCTCGCCACCACAGCGGCCGCCATTGCCTCCCCCCTTTGTTGACGTTCGCCGCCGCTCGTTAGCCTCCGCCAGGCAAAGCCCCCGCGCGGATCCGGCGGCGGCGGGCTCTGGCGCGCCGGAGCGGCTCGGCGGCGAGCGGGTGCTCGTGGGGCAGCGGCAGTGCGGCGCTCCTCCGCGTGTGCCATTCGTGCTATGTGGCGGTGGGAGGGCGGCGGTGCTTGCGGCGGGGTGGTGGGCGTCCCGTGCTCCGGCCATTTTTCGCCCCCGCGATGCGCTTTGCGTCCCAATCCGGCAGGTTGGCCCGCTGTCTGCGGTGCCTCACGGCGTGCATGCCAGCTGGTCCGCCCCTCGGCCGTGAGGGCGGCGTGGGGCTGCGGCGGAGCCATCTGCCTCGGCTTGGACGGCTGCGGCGGGCCTGGGCGTGTGCTGTTCAGCGACGGATCTGCTGATTCCTGCTCTCTCCGATGAGCTGGACCTTGGGATGGGTGTGGTCAGTGCGCTGGGCTTCAACGCACAAGGTGTGCGGCGGACTCGGTGTGCTGTAGGTGCAGCTCTCGGTTGCCTCTTGGATTGAGCTCTGCTCTCTGCTAATCTGGAGGCTTCGCATGGTGCGGAGACCTCTTTTCATGGTCAGGCTGCGAGTGCTCTTGCTGTTGTGTTGGTCTGGCTAGCAGGTTGCAGGTTGGGGGTCGTGACACTGTCGGCGTAAAGCCGGGCTCCGGTTTCGGTTGGGGCCAACGATGGCGGTGCCTGTGGGCGCCGCATCCTTGCTGGAGGCGTCATGCTGCTGGTGTATGTCTTCCCTCCTAAATTGCTCCGGAAGAAACTTTGGATCTTGGGTCTCCCGGATCGGACGATGGTGGCGCTCAACATCACACTCCCACTTGGGGCTTCGTCGTTCAGCTTGCCTTGGCTAGGGTGGCCAGTGGCTTGCGGTGGTTCCGTTGGCGGACCGTGTGGGCGATGGCGGCGGAGAGGTGGTGCTCTGTCTTCGTGATCTTGGCTCGGCCACGCCTTCGGCTGGGTTGATGAGTTTGTGATGGTGGTCGGGTGGTGGTGGTGCGGCCTGGTTGGGGTCGACGGTGGTTTGAGCTCTTCTTTGGGGGTGTTCTTCTCGTGTTCTTGCTCTTGCACTCCTGGGTGTGTTCTCTGCTAGGTGATGCCAAGCGACTACGGCGGCGGCGCACAGGTGCTGTGGCGCTGTCTCGGCCTCGCGTGACCTTTTGAATGCGCCCCACGGCACAGGTGGTGCCGCGGCATTGTGCAGTCTCGGATGCATGGAGCCTTTTGATTGCATCGACGGTGCAGTGTCATGGTCTTGTTTGCTTGGCGATGCTGACTTTGCCTGTGGCACATAGGTGTCGTGGTGTCGTCTCGGCATCGTGTGACCTTTCGAATGCACCCGCGGTACAGGTGGTGTCGTGGCATTGTGCACTCTCGAATGCGTGAAGCCTTTCGATTGCGTCGATGGTGCAGTGTCTTGGCTTGGTTCGGCTGGCCAATGCCGTTCAATCACCTTGGTGGTGCTTTCTGTTGTGCGGGAATGTGCCTTCCCTCGTAATTAGGTCTGACTTTCTTTTCGTCTCAGTTGCAAGTCCACCATCGAAGGCAAATAGCGCTGCCTTTTTCCTAGTTGCAAGTTAACCATCGACTTGCAACTGGTCCTGACTATTACTTTTGTGCAAGCTGCAAGTCCATCACCAACATGCAACTGGGCCCTTGAACCTTTTTTTTCAGTTTCACTGTTGACACGCAATTCGGTCCGATTTTTTCTGCCTCAATTGCAAATTGACCATGGACTCACATCTAGGGCTTCTTTTTTGCTTTTCCTGGTGTGTTTGCATCACAAGCAAAGGAACCTGCCAGACCTTTTTTAGTGTTTTTTAAAGGCCCAAATTTGGTCGTGTCACGTTTTTGTGTCTATCAAATGGCCATCCATAAGGCCTGTTGGTGTCATAGGGACACGTCGTACGTTCTGAATCCCCGAAATCACTAATTGAGGAGTACTCTTTACAAAGATCACTTCCACCTACGTAGAATGCGACATGTGGCATGCTGCATATGGGCCACTTGTCGTAACCCTTTTTCGTAGATCCGTTTATTTAAAATGTTTTACTCCCTCCTTTCCAATATCTTAGGCGTATTAGGATTTAGCACGAAAATTAGTACATCGGTCGTTACATGAGGCATCGTACGAGGGAGGCATCAACGAGTAGAAAAAAAAGGAGGCACGCACGATCTCCTTGGACCTAAGCAGAACCGTGCACTTTTCTTTTCTTTTCTTTTTCTGCAAAAGAGGGATCATTGCCTTTGTTGTAACTGTGCGCCCTACATGATGGGAATGCATGCAAATCCTAATACGCCTACCATATTGGAAAGGAAGGAGTATCTCTTAAATCGTGCGTTCAAATCGTCGAGCTTTTTAAAATCTTCAAAATTAGATCCTATGTTGATAGGTTTTGATAAACTTTTTTCCACGAAAAAACCGATCTGGGGCACGATTTTTTTTCTGAAAGAGGCACAGCCTGTGCCTCGCGCGAAAGCACAGCCGTGCCTCTCGCAGAAGCAAAACCGTGCCTCTCACGGTAGGAAAAAAACAGAAAAAGTCAGAAAACAAATGTTTAGATCTTTTTCTAAATCTTTTTTTGTCCGAAAGTTAAAGAAGACCGGTGAAAAAACAAAAAATCAAAAAAAAAACCGAAAAACCATTTAAAAAGTTGAAAAACATGTGAAAAAAAATCCGGAGAGGGCACCCAAAGCGCGACATGTGGCGTTAGCGGAGAGCGCACCACAACCCACCCGCAAGTGATCGTTGCAAGGCTCCCGAAGGAGCACTCGTTAACTAGTTGCTCTCGTGAATCCCTCTGTGGGTCGTTGGACGAGTCTTTGTGGGCCCATGTACGTATTTGTATGCCGTAATTGTCACATACAGACTGGCGCTCTAGTCACCGTCACGTCACCCTATTTGTACGGGACACACTTGACGTATACACACAACGCATCAAACCGACACACATATATGCATGGATGCATCCGGTGACTAGCTACCTAGACAAGCACGTGATGTCCCTCAAAAAGAAAAAAAAGATAAGTACGTGATGGGCTGGACTAACATATGCTTTTTTTTCATTATTTTTTTTTGGCGGGAAGACTAGCATATGCTTCTTAGCTAGCTGCTTCAAACAAACAAACCAATAATTTCTCAAACAAAAGACGCCCAAAACTAGCAAACGTTTGCCAGGGAGGGTGGCACTTGCGAACGTTCGTCTGGCAGTTTTAGTTGAGAGGGAGAAGGAAGAGGTGGCGGTTTCTTCAAGCGACATGGCAGTTTCTCTCTCAAAACTCAAAAGGCAATTTTGGTTATAGACTACCGTCACTTGATCTCATTTTACAACAAAAACTGCCAACAAATATGGTTTGCTTCCCATCCCCATACATCAAACGTTCGCCAGATACCATTACCAAAAAAAGGACAAACAAAGGGTCACAAATATATTTATGGCATGTCTAGATGAGTCCTAGTCATGCCAGTATATATTTGCTAGCAAAACAAAACGAGGCCGGTAGTTCGAGAAGAATAGGACAAATAACTCAAACAAAAAATAAGTTGCTTAGCACTTGTTCTTTTCGTAAAAAGTTGCTTAGCAATTTACCTGCAACGGCGATAGTAGTGTTGACGCACCCACCGGGTATGGAGTGATTGCCAGTGGTTCCTTTTGGGCACCGGCACGTGAAGGATCCTTCTGTGTTGATACAGTCACCGTAACATCTATTGATTTCTTGTGGCTGTCGTCGCATGCACTCGTTCTCATCTTGTACATGTGCATATAGTATTCAAGTATTTAGTGCTTGTACTCAAATCACGAAATAATACAAAAATAAATAAAATGTATTTATTGCATGATTGATCAGAAAAAAGAGACTGTAGCACAAATTTAACAATTGGGTATGTGCACGTGTGTGCGTTGTGGTGCTACTGCTAGCGCATGTACAGACATACCTTTGCACCCGTCAGTGAGGTAGGGATTGCCTGTGTAACCATCTTTGCAGGTGCATGCATAGCTTCCTCTTCTTGTGCCATTTATCCGTTCGCTGTGGTTGCTCTTGCAGAGACTGGGTTGTGTGGCGGCGTGGCCAACAATATCCCATTTCAGCCAAACGGGAACTGCCATTGTCTCCTTTGATGGGGGCCGACCGGTTTGTAGCAAATCGTCGTAGACGGAGCTGTTATCGAACCAATCATTGTAGGCGATGAACACGCGCACGGGGAGTCGCTCCAGGTCCGCACTACGGTTCCAACCGACCCATCTGAGTTCCACGTCGTATTTCGACGTGCCGGTGCTGGTGCTGTTGTATACATCGCCGTCATCGTAGTAGCCGGCCGCCGTGACGACGTCCGCGCGGCAGCAGCCTGTGCTGCCGCCTGAGCAGTATCTCTCCGCCACTCTGCTCTCCCTGGGTGGCGCGGGCGTCTCGTCTTCGTTGCTGATTCGGCAGAGCGAGGTGCAGCTGGCCACAGTGACGTTGCCGCTCTTCACCGTCGCCTGCACGTTGCAGCCCGTCAGGATGAGTTCGCTCTCGCTGTCGAGCGAGTATGGCCCGTCGCGCCTAAGGCCATGGCTGAACGTGCCATTGCCATTGCCATCAGCGTCAAACTCGATTTTCACGTCACCGTTGTGTTGGACCCACAGATCGGGGAAGTTGACGTAAACCCTCAACACTTGAAGAGTACCGTCGGTGTCGAGCAGCAGCCGTGGCCTTGAGTCGGTGTTGTTGCAGGTGAGGTTGAACCCAGGCAGGTAGCAACTGGTGTCCGAGCCAATGCCGAACGGGTACGGCACCTGCACGTCGCCGCAGGACGTGACGCAGTTGGGCATCCCGATCGACGGCAGCGGCGGGCTCGGATCACCCTCACCTCCAGCACACAAACACAACGGCATCAGTGTCAGTAGTAGTGCCATGGAGGTTGCTACCGCCGCCGCCGCCGCCGAGATGGTTATTTGCGCCATTGCTATGGAATATGATTATGGATGGATGCATGAACGGGTGGATCGAGCCCTATAAAAGCTAGCTAGTCCGCTGGCCCTGGGCCCCTGGCTACTAGAGATTCATGCCGGTGCCCGCTGTTCTGAGTACGTACACGAATCCACGAGTTCCACGTGGAGGAACCGTCAATCCATTCCCATGGACCATGGCAGCTGCTCGCTGGCTGCTTGAATGATGGCCGGCCGGACTTCGTGATACCCTGCAGCTTGACGCCGAACTTCAAAGGACGGGCGTCTGCTCCAAACCATGTGCGATTCTGTTTTGCGAGGAGACGATGAGATACCAAGGCATTTCGGTCCAGCCAGAGAAAGACACGTGTATATGAGCGTGTGATCAGTTTCCACCGACGCTAACGCTGGTCGTCTCGGTCGTCTTAAGAATACGGCTATCATCATTGTGCTCTTGGCCTTTCCCCTCACACTCTTTCACGCGATTTGTCCTTGGTTTTGGATTTATAGCTAGACTGTCATGAGCTCGTGACTTCGCCCGCTCTGCCGGCACAAAAGCATTCACGTTCAGACTTGAAAAACGAATCGGAACCAAATGCACTGCATGCAAATGATGATGGTGTAAAAACAAATCATCAGCCCGTTTTTATGGGTCCGACGTTGACTGACTTGGAGAGTACCATGCTCATCGATCCCATCTCTCCCTAAACTTACTGCATGCATGTGAAGCAAGCTCTCTAGCGAAAATCGACAAGGAGATTCGTTCTTTCCCGGAAAAAAAATCTAAAAAAGAATATAGCACCGGAAAAACCTACATTATCTAACGTTTGACGTCTAAAGAGGCATCCATTTAGTTAAAAAATGTACTTTCCATGCTATCCAATAACCAAATACTGACAATATATATATATATATATATATATATATATATATATATATATATATATATATATATATATATATATATATATATATATATATATATATATATATAGATAGATTACGGGCCAAGTCGAGAGGGCGGTACCACACAACAACGGCAGTGACACGGAGCACTAGTAGAAAACCGGGCATTGGTTTTTGCCAGATCAGAGCAACTGTCCTGGTCGACTTATGAACCGGGACAACCAGGACGCCAGCCGGGCCTCGGCAGGCACCAGTCCCGATTCGGCTGGGACCTTTAGTCCCGGTTCCAGCCATAAACCGGGACTAAAAGGCCTCGCTCCTGGCGCAACCCCTTTAGTCCCGGTTGGTGTCTGAAACCGGGAGTAAAGGTCAGCCTTCAGTCCCGGCCAGCTCTCTAGCAAAAATCAACAAGGAGATTCGTTCTTTCCAGAAAAAAAATCTTAAAAAGATTATAGCACTAGAAAAACCTACATTATCTAACGTTTTGACGTCTAAACGGGCATCCATTTACTAAAAAAATGTACTTTCCATGCTAACCAATAACCAAATACTGACAAAAAAATGTAGATTACAGGCCAAGTCCAAGAGGGCGGTACCATACAAGGACGGCAGTGACACGGAGCTACCACAACTGCCAAAGAATTGACCAACGACGCCACACAAGCGTGATTGATGTACATGGGAATGTCTTAAAAGGGAAAAAAGAAGCCAACATGAGATGTTTATTCCTTCTCCATTGTCTTCCTCTAGAGTAATACCTGAAAATTTGAGAATAAAACACCCAGAGGAGGAACGAGACTAAATAAAATGGTATGAGTATGTAAAGATTAAGAAACTATGAGGAATGCGAATTATCAGAAAAGGAATGACAAAAAGATAAGTATTAAGAGAATAAGGATGGCAATGCAGATTAAAAATTGAAAACTAGGAATGATAAATCATACTCCCTCCGTCCAAAAAAGTCAGGCTTGTCCCTCAAATGATTGCATCTAGCAGGTGCTAGATACATCTATTTGAGAGACAAGTTTTTTCGGACGAGGGAGTACCAAATTACATCGCCTTGAAATGAAAAGAAAAAGTGCCTCATGCATTCCACATTGCTCTCGAGCAACCTCGAAGTAATGTCCTTTTTTTTCTTTTTTTTCGAAAAGGGGGGACTCCCCGGCCTCTGCATCAAAACGATGCATACGGCCACTTAAATAAATAAAATAGGTTCAACAATGTCATAGAGTCTTCAAACAAAATAAATGCGAGCTCACATAGAGCCTCGACGCCTAAAAAAGAAAAGGCCATAACGCCACAACCGGCTGGCAAAATAAAGATAGGAAAACTAATTGCCTATCCTATTACATGACCGACATTCAAACCGGTTGAAGATATCCCGTGCTACCATCTCCCACTGGACAGATCTAGTAACCAAACGCTCTCTGGCCTCCGTCGGAGTGAGTAAGGACAACATACGGATCAACGTCGTAGCACGGAATACAACCTGGAAAAAATGAATAGTAGTTAATCTGTTAAAAGCCAAATCATTTCTGCAGTTCCAAATTGCCCATAACAACGCACAAACTCCTACACGTATATGTCTAGATGTATCGGACTGTATCCCATCCAGCCACGTTCCAAATAACGACCCGACCGAACTCGGAGGAGTAATGTTAAAGGCAATTTACACGGTGCGCCACAGAATTCTCGCCAACGGACACTCAAAGAAAAGATGCTTAATGGTCTCGTCCTGATCACAGAAACTACACCTAGTAGATCCTGTCCAATTGCGCTTAACCTCGGAGTAATGTCCTAGCCACCACAAACTCCCATCCATGCCCTTTTCCCCCTCGTTGTTGCCGCCAGTGGCTGGTGGGTGCCCACGGGGTTTCTCTCTCTTGCTCCCTATGTTCATGTCTAGCCGCTCTACTTGCCTTGCATCTCTATATACGTGTCTCCTCGTGAAACCTCATCCCCGCCCCGAGATTCAGTGTTGTCGTCATCGACAAAATGCACCTATACTTGGTGTCTCTTGTAGGGGGTTCATGGTGCACCAAAAATTCAAAAAAAAATCTAGACAAAGTAGTACTAATATTTAGTTGACCTACAAAGTTTGAGGTATATATCTTGTGTTCTGAGACTAACAAAAAGGAAAACTTTCTAGAAGTCAAAATAGTGAGCTAGCGCAGGTCTCAATGCGAAATTGGACGGCTTGAATGAAGGTTATCCTACGTGGGAGCTAGTTTGGAAAACCGTCTCTCCAATTAGACTAGCCATAGTGGGTAGTAACATAGAGTAGTAACATTCTTATGTTGTTAGTCTATGTTACTACCTCCATAGTGGGTAGTAACATAGAGGTAGTAACTTGAGGTTTTCATTTATTGTTTTGTGGGATCTATACTAGTACTTTAACTTTGTGATCTATATGTGGCATGTATCAATATAAAATTTTGTTTGCCAGTACCCATATATAAATACGAGAACACAAATTCGAATGGACCCATAATAAATAATAAGTGCCAATATAATATAATTAAAATATATAAAACATGTTTAGAGCCTTATGCTCTATGTTACTCAATAATAAGTGCCAACATGGATCAAGTCTCGAATATAATCTATAAATCGCCCAAACTTTCTCCATATATGCTCAATCAAATCATTTTTTAGAGCCTTATGCATCGGACGATCACGAATTCTAGCATCTCTTTGAAGTACCTCGGCAAATATTGGCATGTCGCCATGAGTAAATACCGATGGGAAAACAATTGATGAGCCTGCTTCCTCATTCAAATCAAGCATATTCCCCGCCTCTTCTTTTTCATCCTCAACTATCATGTTGTGTAGAATGATGCAGGCTAACATAATATGATGGAGATCGCCCCAGTCATATAAACGTGCCGGGCGCCGTAAAATAGACCATCGCGCCTGGAGCACACCAAATGCACGGTCCACATCCTTCCTTGCACCTTCTTGATGTTTAGCAAACAACCTCTGTTTTTCTGTTTGAGCCATCGGTATCGACTTCACGAATGCTGCCCACTCTGGGTATATTCCATCTACAAGGTAATAACCAAGTTGATATTCCTTCTCGTTGACATTATAGTTCACTCGAGGAGCTTGCCCTTTCAGTTGCTCAAGGAACAACGTCGACTGATTAAGCACGTTGATGTCGTTGTTGGATCCAGCAACACCAAAAAATGCATGCCATATCCAAAGATCCTGAGAAGCAACCGCCTCTAGAATAAGAGTAGGGACGCCTTTATACCCACTGGTGAATTCTCCCTTCCACTCCATGGGACATTTGTCCCAACGCCAGTGCATACAGTCGAGGCTTCCTAACATGCCAGGAAACCCACGACTCTCTCCAATATCAAGTAAGCGCTGCACATCGTTGACATTGGGTTTCCGCATATACTCATCACCAAATATATGAATCACGCCTTTGACGAACAGCTTTAAGCACTTAATTGATGTGCACTCGGCAATCTTCAGGTACTCATCGAGAGCGTCCGCCGGAGTACCATATGCTAATTGGCGAATAGCTGATGTGCATTTCTGCAATGGAGATAGTCCATCACGGTCAAGAGCATCTTTCCTTTGCGTGAACTCTGGAGACCACTCTCCTAGTGCATGTACGATACGCTCGAAAAGGGGCCTTCTCATCCGAAATCTTCTACGAAATACCTTCTTCTTGTAGATAGGATTATCACAGAAATAGTCGCGTACCAATTGCTCAGCAGCTTCTTCACGTGGCCTGTTCACGTAAATCCTCGGACCACTTCTGCTTGATCTTCTTTGAGCGTCAAGGCTTTCCTTCACTTCTATTGCGATCTCCTTGGCGAATGAGTCTAACATGTCCATCTGGACAAGGTAGTGATCTAGTGTGTAGAGGGAGGAAGGATCAATGATACTTGCTTCAGCTTCATCATCGGAACCATCAGCCGGTTGATTGGTATCCATATTTTGATGCCCTTGTACAGGATGTTGCACTTGCGGAGGTTGAACCATCAGCAAGTCTTCAGGTGCAGGGGTGTACATTGGCCTCCTGTTACAAATATCAGAAGTCATGAGCATAGTACAGTAGCAATGAAATTTTGTACAACACCTCATCTCTCTAACAGAAGTATTATAAATATTAAATTATCAAGCGCACTAGACAAATTCACGAGGTATGCAATTGGATTTGGTCAGAAACAGACTTAAACAAGATTTTTTTTTTGGCTACTGTAAGAGATAGACTTAACACAGAACTCTATTTTGGTGACCTGGAGTATTTGGACTGTTTGAAATGTTTGTATTTGGTCAGGTACATAACTTATTCCTCTTTGTATCAAAGTCTAACTTGTAAATACTTATCTTAATAAAACTGCAGTAGGATAATCCTACTGTTCCTGCTATATATGAAGCATAATCAATCCTTTGTTCAAAAAGCATGTCCTAACTAGTGTCTCGATGTGATATATCACTTGTTCAATGAAGAAAGCAAAAGCAAAAGGATGTCAACGGAAGCTCACGGTTTTGGTAATTCAGGCCACACCTACACACGCTGAATCAGACTTAGAAATTCAGAAATTTATACCATGTAGGTTTGCAGCAGAGGATTCCATGAGAGGGACGTACATGTACGGTGGTGTGGAGGGGCTGGCGGACGAGCTCGTCGGAGCGCCGGGGTAGAAGAGTTGCTGTGGCCAGCGGTTGGCGCACGAGCTTGCCGGGGCGCCGGGGATGTGCTGCTGCGGCGGCGAGGTCGCCGATGACCGGACTGGCGCCGCCTCCTTACGGGCACCAGACTTGGCCATGGTTCAGGTGGCCTCGCGTCGCCGGCCAGAGCTGCCGCCGGGCGGCGAGACGGAGAGCGGGGCGAGGGAGATGGAGGCGGCAGGGAGGGAGAGGATGGAGGCGGCAGGGAGGAAGAGGATGGAGCGGTGGGGAATTTTCCCTTCGCAATGGGGACGCCGCAATGGATCGGTTTGCATTAAAAAATTAAGGGACCAAGCGCGAAGTTACGGTAACCAGCTATGTTACTGCTATACTCTCTCTCCGCATTAAATCATTGCCACGTATGCAAATCTGCTGAGTTGGAATCTATGTTACTGCTAAGTTACTACCCACTATGGCTAGTCTTAGAAGGTTTTGGAGATCGATATCTAGTCTATTTTTGTAGTCTAAGCGCGCCTAGACCTCACAATAAATGCTATGGGAAGGCAGGTCAATTGGCTAAGATATGGAGGCGGACAGGTGGTGATTGCCTCCTGTTTGACGCCGGCATCCGCCTCGGTACCAGTGCGGCGAGCATTGTCCTCTCGTGCTACAGCGCATGCCGTGAGCACAAAAAGATGCTAGCGTGGCTCAAGAAGATGCGGAAGTTGCGCGTTGCGCCGACTACCAATGGCTACAATTTCGTGCTCAACTCATGCCTGACGGTGGTGTCGATGGCCCGGCAATTGGGCACTTCGCTCCCGCTGTGGGCGATGCAATTGGTGAGGAAGCTCAGGTCTGCATCACCATGGCCGGCAGAAGCTGAGGTTGTGCAGGAGCTTCTGGCCGCCTCGTCAGTGTTGAACAAGGCGATGGTTTGGTCAGAAACTGAGGTGAAGCTGAACCTACATGGGTTCAGTATAACTTCAGCCTATGTGATGATGCTGCAGTGGGTGGACGCACTGAAAGTGGACCGTACATTGCCATTGGAAGTGTCTGTGGTGTGCGGTGTCGGGAAGCACAGCGATGTCCAGGGCGAGCCCAAGTGCGGGAGCTGGCACAAGAGGTTCTGAGCAGGATCGGGAGCCCTCTGCGGCTGTCTGCGAGGAACAAAGGCCGCCTCGTGGCGAAGCGAGACAGGGTGAAACAATGGCTGGCCACTGAGTGGACTTCTGTGGTGCCTGAGGAGAGCACAGATCAGTTCTCCAATGCAAGCGACCAGCAAACATTTTTACCTATCCTTTTGAGAAAACTTACAGTTCTTTTCCCCATTTGTGGCGGTTTCCAGGTGAATAGCAAGCTGTTCATTGTAGATTAGGAAGTTCAGAATAGGCATAGCATCACTGTATGTTATGGCATGATACAATATGGGTGTTGTGCGATGCTGTAAAAATATACCAAGAAAAATCATCTATTTTTGGATGGTAACTAGGGGCTTAGTGCACGGATGTACGTTAGCCCCTGGATGCATATTAGACTTGCGCAAGTCCGCAGCCAGTTGCTTGAAGGTAATTGGACCGATTTGCTGAATTATTTTTCAATTGGTTGGCAGGTTGCTGCTGTTTATACCTGGCTTTGATGTGTTTCATTTTATGGTGAAATTGCAGATACCTATTGAAAATATCAAGTTAGATTGTCGCTGGTAACATCAGTTGTGTTTTTCAAGTTTTACACAAGAATATTTATTGGATCTCTAGTACCTGTGTCCTAGTTCTGACGTAGCTGCATCTTTCTCCTTCAAATTATCAAAGCTCTGTTTCCATTTGGTGTTGTTTTATTCAAAAGTTTATCTCGGTGATACTACCATTTCGTGACTTTTATACTTTTAATAGATCTTTGTCAGTGCATAACCTCTCACTATCCTCTTGGAGTAAAACAAGAGCATGTTCCTTTGAATTTTCTGGTTTGAGTAACCATAAATATTTTTTAATATATTACAGGCTACACTAAATGTTGGATATATTGTTACTTCCACTATCAAGTGCTTTTTTTACTTCTGGATATTTGTTGATGTAGGTCATGTCAGATGATTTTTCTTCATGTTCAACAACATTGAGATTCAGCATGGGATATGCCCTGGGATGAAACCATCAGCATCTTACAAAATTGGTCATGCAACAGTTAGTAGTTGTCGTTTTTTTCTTCTGTTATTTATCTATTTAGCATTTTCTTCTGTTGGGACTTGAAATTGTCAATCTCTGCATTCTTCTGATATGTTTTTATTAGAAATAAATGTCTTTTCTGAGCTCAATTAATATTGTAGTGCTAAAAGGGTCATAATGCTATGGCAATTTTGGGAGTTAAAGTTATTTTTATCTTCTATTTTTTTGTGGGGAAAAGTTGTTTTTATGTTCTGGTTTTGTATGAAATGATTTTCAGGTTGTAAATGCTAAACTTACTCAACAAGATTACAATAATATCCTACATATTATTCATCCAAATAGGTAAAGGTCATGGTCGGTTACCCATCTTGAGAAGAAAAAAACTTTTGAAGTTATGGATGTTTATGAAGGTAGATTCTTCTGGAGCCCTGGATTCGCTCCAACCTTTCAGGTAAGATGAAAATTTTCATTCAAGTCATTTCTTGAAGAATTTGTTGTTCACAATGTGTAGGATCGTTGAAGGCAAGAGTGTCTAGAGGGGGGGTGATTAGACAACTCGACTAGATAAAAAATTGAGCCTTTTGACAAGAACAAGTTATTGTCAAGTTCACAAAGGATATCAAGTCAAGCAACATACTACACATGCAATTCTAGAGTTATGGCAGCGGAAAGTAATTTGCACAAGTAGTAAGGGAGAGATTGTGAAGAGCAAACGCAATTTGGAGACGCGGAGATTTTTCTCGTGGTTCCGATAGGTGGTGCTATCGTCAATCCACGTTGATGGAGACTTCAACCCACGGAGGGTAACGGCTGCGAGAGTCCACGGAGGGCTCCACCCATGAAGGGTCCACGAAGAAGCAACCTTGTCTATGCCATCATGGCTTACGCCCACGGAGGACTAGCCTTACTCGGGATAGATCTTCACGAAGTAGGCGATCTCCTTGCCCTTACAAACTCCTTGGTTCAACTCCACATCATGACGGAGGCTCCCAAGCGACACCTAACCAATCTAGGAGGCACCACCCTCCAAAAGGTAATAGATGGGGTTGGTGATGATGAACTCCTTGCTCTTGTGCTTCAAATGATAATCTCCCCAACACTCAACTCTCCTCACTGATTTTGCTGTGGTGGAATAAAGGATTGAGTGGAAAGCAACTTGGGAAGGCTAGAAATCAAGTTTCATATGGTGGGAGTGAAGCAACTTGATCTCAACACAAGGGTAGGTAGTTTTCTTCTCAGAAATGTAAGGTAGGAGTGGTAGTTCTTTCTGATGGCTCTCTCCACGAATGAAGAGGAGGTGGAGGGGTATTTATAGCCTCCACACAAAATCCAACCGTTACACACATTTGACCAATCTCGGTCAGACCGAAGTTGACAACTCGGTGAGACCGAAAGTTCAAATCTTGTGAACGTTCGGATTTTCGGTGGGACCGAAAATACAATCTCGGTTAGTCCGATTCTTCCAAAGTCTAGGGTTTGCCAATCTCGGTGGGACCGACTTTCTCATCTCAGTGACACCGATTTGAGTCTGAAGGTTCTGAAGCTTGGCAACACCAATTTCGTATGACCGAGTTTGGAATCGGAAAATCCGAAATTCTTAGGGTTTGGCTATATGGTGAGGTGGTTCATCTCGGTGTGGTGAGTTTAGAATCGGTGGGACCGAGATTACTTATGGGTTTATGTTGGAATGAAAGATTGCTGATGGTTTGAGAGATAAATCACTAAGCACTTTAGAGCAACCAGATCATCATCATAACCTCATCCCCTTTTAATAGTATTGGCTTTCCTATGGACTCAATGTGATCTTGGATCACTAAACCAAAAATGGAGTCTTGAGCTTTTGCCAATCCTTTCCTTAGCATCTTAGGGGTTCACCTTTCTAGTCCTTTTGCCATGCCAGAGTGATTGACTTTCCTGAGACATACTTGATAAAAACATTAGTCCAACCACAAAGTATGTTGTCATTAATTACCAAAACCACCTAGGGAGCAAATGTGCTTTCAATCTCCCCCTTTTTGGTAATTGATGGCAACACACAAAATAAGATATCAAAGCTTACTAAAAGAAAGACAGGATAATCATTAAAGCTTTGACAGACATGTAGTACACAGGCTCCCCGTACAAGTGTGCAAGATCTTAGATTTTGGTTTTGGACTACCACAAGCACACAAGAGAGAAAAGCAGGATGTGCTACATGCAGCTTGGCTATATGCAGGTGAGGATAAGTGAGTGATGATGCATATGTGCATGGTGATATCTTGCAAACAAGTATTCACAAGCAAGTCACCATCATGCACATTCTGCAAGATGCATATACTTACCTTGAAGTTCCTTGACATTGTACCTGAAGAAATAAGCTTGAGAAAACAAGGTTAGATAACACAAGAGTATTCCTTCAACCAATAGCAAGAACATCAAGAGTACCAAGCCAGGGATGACATGTATAAAGAGTGTCTCATGTTGAGCACTAGCTTGAAATCAGCTAACATGTCTCCCAAGACTAAAAGATTTTCAATGAGCTCTGAGAAATTTTGCTTTTCATAAGATACCAATTGTGCTTTTCAGAAGATACCAATTGTGAAAGCAAGAGAAGCAAAATCAAGAGAATGATGCCAAATGTATTACTGTGAAGATATGGCAAAGCTTTGATGTGATCCTCTCCCCCTTAAGGTAAGATTGTTTTTCTTCCTTTAAATTTTCTTTTCTCCCCTTATCCTCCAATCTCCCCCTGAGCTCCCCCTAAATCTTCTCCCCCTTTGACATCAAGTGCCGAAAAGGACAGCAAACTAGGAAGGGCAGGAAAGATGGAAGGAAAGAAGTGGGTTCATTAAGAATCACAACTGAGCAAATTAAGTATGCAGAAGAAATCATTTAGGTGAGCCGCAGAAGATGATATCCTGGAGAATGTAAATCGGTGGCACCGAATTGATATGGATCGGTGAGTCCGAAAGTCAGAGACTTAGGGCAGATCCTCTTTCGGTCAGACCGAAGTGATCAAATCGGTGACGCCGAATTTAATTCCAAGGAAATGTAGAAATAATTCAGCTCACTTTGCAAGGAAAGTTTCAGTAGATTTGCAATGAATTTGTAAATGATTTTCAGGGAATTGATCAGAGCTAAAAAATATACACAAGAACTGAAGAACAGAAATGAAAAAGATTGCTAGATGAAAGTTTGAAATTCAAAAACATATGTACTTCATCTAGACAAGGGTCGGCGACTAGGTCACCTATGTTTGAGTATATTGACTTAGGAGTCAAATGAGAACATTTGATCATAGGTCATACTCATCGTTTAAGCTCAAAATGGGGTTGCCATTTTTCAATTAAGCATTTGATGTGATCACATCTTTTGAAGCTGCTTGTACTCATGACTTTGAGCAAAGCTCCTTCAAGATGTGAAAAACATACCTTGGGCTTGTTGTTGCCGTACTCATGTAGATGAACTTGATGTGGATGCTCATAGAATATGAAGTTAGAGCACCATTTCCAAGTGTATAGTTCATCTTCCTACATGGGTTAGGCAAGCAAGGAAATACTCAAGAATATCCAAGATGACATGAGTGAAGTACTAGAAGTATAATATGTCAAAAAGGATATGTGGAATTTTGTTCCTTGAACTCAACATCCCGAAGAGCCAGATACTTGGTCAATGACAAGATTACTCATGATTTGAGTGTGTGATAATCTTGTGAAATGTAGACCATCCAAGTACCTGCAAGGAGTTAGATGCAATACAAGGGGGCAAATGTATCCAAGACATATGATCATCATCATAAGAGAAATATCAAGGATTAGTCAATTAGGCTCATGCCTTGCATGCATCGATGGAGTTTTCACTCCAAGTTTGAAGCATCAATGATGTTCAACTCACTCCTTAAGCGACAAAACACTTTCTCATCAAGTGGTTTTGTGAAGATATCTGCAAGCTGTTTGTCAGTACGAACATGTTTAAGATCAATGTCTCCCTTAGCAATGTGATCACGAATAAAATGGTGACGAACTTCAATGTGTTTAGATGCGAGAGTGTTGCACGGATTGTGTCCAATCTTAATTGCACTCTCATTGTCACAAAGCAAAGGAACATGTCTCGCATGTATCCCATAATCCTTAAGCGTTTGTGTCATCCATAGCAACTGAGCACAACACGAACCAGCAGCAATATATTCTGCTTCGGCAGTAGATAATGATACCGAATTTTGTTTCTTGGATGACCAAGATACAAGGGATCGACCGAGAAATTGACACGTAGCCGAAGTTGACTTTCTATCAACCTTGTCTCGGCATAGTCCGAGTCGGAATAGCCAACAAGATCGAAGAGGCCCTCTTAGGATACCAAATGCCAAAATTAGGTGTGTGTATCAAGTATCTCACAATTCTTTTAACAGCCTTAAGATGACATTCTTTAGGAGCAGCTTGATATCGAGCACACATGCATACACTCAACATTATGTCAGGACGAGAAGCACAGAGATATAGTAGGGAACCAATCATGGATCGATAAACTTTTTGATCAACAGGTTCTCCATCTTTAGTTAAGTCATTATGTCCGCTAGTAGGCATGGGGGTTCTCATACCTTTGCTCTCTTGCATGTTGAACTTCTTGAAGAGATCCTTTGTGTACTTTGTTTGTGAGACAAAAGTACCCTCCTTAGATTGCTTGATTTGCAACCCAAGGAAGAACTTGAGTTCACTCATCATGGACATCTCATACTTCTCCGACATTAGCTTTCCAAACTTCTCACTAAAATGAGGGTTAGTTGAACCAAAGATAATATCATCAACATATATTTGGCACACAAATAGTTCACCGTCAACCCTTTTCGTGAATAGCGTTGAGTCTATTTTACCAATCTCAAATCCTTTCTCAAGAAGAAAGCTAGTCAGCATTTGTACCAAGCTCTAGGAGCTTGTTTAAGACCATAAAGAGCTTTGTGCAACTTGTAAACATGATTAGGTTTCTTAGGATTCACAAATCCGGGAGGTTGTTTCACATATACTTCCTCCTCAATTTCACCATTTAAGAAAGCACTTTTAATGTCCATTTGATAGAGAGTAATGTCATGGTGGTTGGCATAAGCAAGAAGAATGCGAATGGACTCAAGTCTAGCAACGGGGGCATAGGTCTCACCATAGTCCATACCTTCGACTTGTGTGTAACCTTGAGCTACGAGACGAGCCTTGTTGCGGATGACTTGTCCATCTTCATCTTGCTTGTTCCGAAACACCCATTTGGTTCCAATGACGTTTTGGTCATCATTGGGCTTCTCTACCAAAGTCCAAACGTTGTTCCTCTCGAAGTTGTGCAGCTCTTCATGCATAGCGTTCACCCAATCAGGGTCTTCAAGCGCTTCTTCTACCTTCATAGGTTCAAGACTAGAGATAAATGAGTAGTGTTCACAAAAGTTAGCTAAACGAGTTTTAGAGCGAGTGATTCTCCCGGAGTCGATGTCATTCATCATTTGTTCCACGAGATGGTCCTTCTTGACTCTTGCTCGAACTCGAGATAGCTTTTGTCGTGGTCGTGGCTGAGCTTCCTCATCATCCTCATCTTCTTCTTCATCAGTATTGTTGGTGTTGTCTTGAGGTGGTGGAGAAGGAGGTTGTGGTGGATCTTCTTGTCGCACTTCCTCATCTTGGTGAGTTCTGCTTGTGGAGGCTTCCATGTTGCCTTGAGGTTCATCTCTCCGTGAGGTAGGGGGCTCCACATGTGTAGATGAGGTACTCTCCTTCACTTCCATGGGACGAATCTTTCCAATGGATAGATCTTGAATGGCTTCCGATGGTTCCTTGTCTCCTATATCAATAGGCATTTGCTCTACTTGCGAGCCATTAGATTCATCAAACTTCACATCTACCGTCTCTTCAACCTTTGGGTGAAATTGTTGTGAGACACGGTATGTGTGAGAGTTTGATCCATAACCGAGGAAAAAGCCTTCATGAGTTTTAGGAGCAAATTTAGACCGACGATGCTTATCAAGGATATAGCATTTTGAACCAAAGACACGAAAATATCCCACTTGGGGTTTGTTACCGGTAAGGAGCTCGTATGAAGTCTTGCCGAGGAGCTTGTGAAGATAAAGTCTGTTGATAGCATGACAAGCTGTCTCGACGGCTTCACCCTAGAAGTGTTTCGGTGTCTTGTATTCATCTAGCATCGTTCTCGCCATCTCAATGAGCGTTCGATTCTTCCTCTCAACAACTCCATTTTGTTGAGGTGTGTATGTAGCCGAGAACTCATGTAGAATCCCTTCTTTGTCAAGAAAAGAGTCCACATGGGCGTTCTTGAACTCCGTTCCGTTGTCACTTCGAACTTTCTTGATCTTCACCTCAAATTGATTTTGGGCTTTTCTTGCAAAGGTTTTGAAGATTTTCTGAACCTGCGATTTGTCATCGAGGAAAAATACCCACGTAAATCTGGAATAATCATCAACAATAACTAGACCAAAGGAGTTACCACCAAGGCTTTTGTAAGCATTGGGACCGAAGAGATCCATATGAAGAAGCTCAAGCGGTCTCCTTGTGGTCATGATGTTCTTCACGGATGACTTCCACCTACTTGTTTTCCTGCTTGACATGCACTCTGAGTCTATCTTTGTCAAAGAAAACATCTTTAACACCAAGAATGTGATCACCTTTGATTAGCTTATCTAGATTACGCATACCAACATGTCCAAGCCTTCTATGCCATAACCAACCTTTAGCAGATTTAGCAATGAAGCAAGTTCTAGGTTGGGCTTTCTTAGTGAAATCAACGACATATAGGTCACCTCTCTGAATGCGGTAAATACCATGTTATGATTGTCACGACGAAAAACTTGGCAATCTACTTCGGTGAATAGCACATTGAATCCAAAGTCAGCTAATCTAGACACGGAAAGCAAATTATATCCAAGTGATTCAACAAGCATGACATTTTTAATGGAGCTATCATGAGATATGGCCACCTTACCAAGGCCAAGTACCTTACCCTTGGAGTTGTCTCCAAAAGTCACATACTTGCGTGGACCATCGTTCTTTGCAAGCTCTCGAAACATGTCTTCATCTCCGGTCATGTGATCGGTGCATCCACTATCAAGAATCCACTCTTTTCCACGGATATGTAGTCTCTCGATTTGCCATAAGGCTGAGACTCTTCATGATCTTGTCTAGCTCGGTGTCCGAATCGAATGTCGTCATCCTGCTCATGCTCATCATCATATTGACCCATAGACAATTCATCATCAATTCCTAGGTCAATTTGACAACGACTTGCATCAGTTTTGTCAGAGTGACGATAATCATCGGAATGCAATACAAGAGCATTTCTAATTCGAACATTGATAAAACCGGGATCACCCTTCCTTTTCATAAGATCACGAAGCTCAAAGAAGCATTTATCAAAGTTGGGATCTTTGGGGCGCATCATATCAAATTCAACAGTCTTGTATAGAATTTCATCAAGACCTCTCAATGAGAAGTCCGGTTAAAGTTCTTCCAAGAACTTCCACATAGCATAGGCGCACTCAAAGTTTGTGACGAGCTCAAGCAAGTTATCGGGCAAACCTCTAATGATAAGATTGACAGTTCTAAGGTTGCGAATCAAATCAAGCTCTTCATCTATAGTAGGGTGCAAGGGGTCAAGTGGTGGTACATATGGGGTTTCAACATATTTGCGCAAGTTGTACATCTTAAAGATAGCAAGCATTTCAATTCTCCATGAGTTATAGGACACTCCATCAAGAATAGGCACTCTATGACTAACACTCCCAAACGTAGACACGTCCATCTTCCTCCAATGGTGTGCAAACCAAAGCAATGGAGACCAAAGCTCTGATACCAATTGTAGGATCGTTGAAGGCAAGAGTGTCTAGAGGGGGGGTGATTAGACAACCACTAGTAGAAAACCACCAATCAGTCCCGGTTCGTAAGGGCCTTTAGTCCCGGTTCGGGAACCGGGACTAATGGGTCGTTACTAATACCTCAACCCATTAGTCCCGGTTGAGACACGAACCGGGACCAATGAGCCTCCACGTGGCCCTGTCGCGCCGAGCCAGATCAAGGGCCTTTGGTCCCGGTTGGTGGCTCAACCGGGACCAAAAGGCGTCCACGTGTCTGCATTCGATGGCCTGGTTTTTTTTTTTTGATAGGAGGGGGTTGGGTGGTTTTGGGGGTTAATTTAGGTGTTTTCGTTAGCTAGCTAATTAATAGAGAAGTGTCCTCTCTTAATTATGTCCGTGCTTGCTTTCGGCCTCGTAGTAAATATACATAAGTGATCGAGAGAACCATTGATCTGAAGTTCGTCATGCATACCGAGAGAAGTGATCGATCGACCTCTCCTTCTCGAGAGATTGGTCGAACAACAAGTTTCTTGGCTACATACATGTACAATCTATATAAGATCTCTTAATTACAAACCACTAGGATTTGAATTCAAGTTCCACATGGTATTCTCGGCTTTCTCGATGGCGTGATCAAGAAAGAATCCCGCCAATTCCTCTTGAATTGCTTTCATGCGGTCTGGTGGTAGGAGTTCATCTCGCATCTGCCAAGTCTAATTAATTTGAGGAGGAGGAGGCGGAGGCGTCCAGTTCAGAAGGTCGATGAGCTCCTTCCGCCATAGGCATGGAGTCTTGAGCGAACCCAGCCTAGTCTCCCCTTCACCGGTAGGGTGCTCAAGCCGAGGTCCTCAAATCCCTCCGTTATTTCATCAACCATCACCTTAGCAAATCATACGGAATCGGTGGCGGTGATAAGTTGTGCGGGTCCACTAGGATAAACTTGGCCAACACCGCCTTGACCTTCAAATTCATGCATCGCGCCATAATGTGGCAATTTTGAGACTCGTGATACCATCCACGGGATAGCTGGCAGAGCCGTCAAGACATGCTCCGGCTGAAGCAGCTCGGTGGAAGCAACGCTGCTTCCTGAGATGGCGGGGTAACCGGGGAAGCTTGGCATGTCGTTTGTTGCGATCTGCTGCTTCTCGGTCCTCTTCTCGATCCTCTAGCCCCATTACCCTTCCAAGCAGCGCCTGCATTTGGTCATGCTCCACTTTCTTCCTCCTCTCGTGGGTTTTGTAACCCCTGCGTCCGGAAAACCAACCTTCCACGAGGCGAGCTGGCGTGCCTCGTGTCCGTCCGAGGTGCTCGGGATTCCCAAGGGCCATTGTGAGCTCGTCCTTCTCCTGTTTGGAAGGAGCGTCCCTCATTGCAAGCAACAATATAATGTCGAAGATTCTTGACTGGTGTTTGCGAGTTGCTCGTTCGTCCATCGACCTTCGCACATTCTAGGGTCAAGGTTCCGCCAGCCCGAAGAACCAAGTCCGCAGCGGATCGGCGGCGATCGCCTCTCGGTTCGATCCCTTTTCAAGCAGATCATGCTCAGCCTTGGACCACTTAGGCGGGCTTTGAGGTAGCCACGACCCCGTGCGATGGTGAAGCGTCTTCTTCGCAGCATTTTTCTTGTTTGTCTCCGACATCTTCTTACTCTTTTCCGATGTCATGTGGGCCACAAATGCGGGCGATGATCTTTGATCTTCTCATATTTGCCGATGAATCTGGTGTCTCTTTTTCTTGACAAACTGGTTCAGCTCTTTCCTCCACCTCCTCATTAGGCTAGCCATCTTCTTAAGAGCACAAGACTTGATTAATTGCTCTTTAAGCGGCTTCTCCGGATCCTCCTCTGGCGGTAGGGTGAAATTTGCCTTCAGCTCATTCCAAAGATCTTCTTTACGCATATCATTGACATAAGACACCTCGGCGTCTTCATCCTTAGCGAGCTTATACCATTCTTTGGATCTGATCGGGATCTGTCCCTAACAAGAACCCCGCTGAGCGAAAATGCCTTCTTTGTCGGTTGGGTTCAATCGGTTCGCCGTCGGGCGCGATTTCTATGATCTCAAACTTTTCATCCGAGCTCAACTTTTCTTGGGCCTCGTCTCCGTGCGAAGTTGTGCTCGATCCGGAGGGCTAGAAATTATAAGGAAGAAAGACGACAAGATACTTAATATGTGTACATATACCAAAACAATGGATGCATCAATTAACTTGTCGACGGGCTTAACTAATATATATATACCTGGCGGACTCGGTTCGGTGACTCGGCTCGACACGGTCTCCTTCGTCTTGTACCTCCATTGTGTCACGGAGCCATCATGAACATAGTCCTCCTCTTGTACGGCATTAATGAGTGAAGCCATCATAATCATAGCCCTCTTCTTCATCCATCGACCAATGGTGTCATTGAGAAATGACGCAACATCATCACTTCCATTTGCGATTATTTCCCCAACATCGCTTCATTTCTTCGTCTCGGGAGTGCTCCATAGTTTACGCAAATATTGACAACATGTCAATTATTATTCAACATCGTTTTCTCTCTAGGGTTTGGGTGTCCTCGAGAGTTTTGGTCGGCGAGAGGGCCGAGGGGCTGCTGCAGTTGTATCTAGAGGGGTTAATTATATCGACAACGACGCGACATACATATACATATCGGGAGGGGTATCGGTACCACCCCTCGTGTTTAAGTTTCTTCTTTCTCCTTTCCTTTCTTTCTTCTTCTCCTCTTCTTTTCTTCTTCTCCCTCGAGAAAGGAACATAATTAAGGAAAAGGAAGAAAAAGGAAGAAGGAAGAAGAAGAAGAAGAAGAAGAAGTAAAGAAGAAAAAAAGGAGAAGAAGAAAGGAATAGAGAGAGAAGAAGAAAAATAGAATTTTTTCTTCTATTTTTCTTCTTCTCCTCTATTCCTTTCTTCTTCTCCTCTTCTTTTTCTTCTTTTTCCTCTTCTTATTTATTTCTCCTCTTCTTCCTCTCCTCTTTTCTCCTTTCTTCCTCTTCTTATTTTCCTTCCTCTCATTCTTTTCTTCTTCTTCTTCCTTCTTCCTTCTTCCTCTTTTCTTCCTTTTCCTTATTTTACTTTCTCCTCTACACTAACCTAAAATGCACTAACCTAAAATCGATCGATATCTATTAACAACCTAAATATAAAATTAATACATATATGAAAAAACATATATAAACAAAAAAATGCTATGAACATTATATTCATACATACATATATAGCCACATCGACCATTCATCACATCTATATATAGCTACCACATACATATATACATTATACATATGAAAAAAAATGCAATGAACAAAAAAAAATACACTTATGAAAAAAATACTATGAACATGTACACATATATATACATACAAACACATATACACAAAAAAAATGCAAAAAAATGCTATGAAGAAAATGCAGGGCAGGGGCTGTGGGGCGGCCTTGTGGTATGCAAGCAGGCAATGGCGGCAAGCACCGCATGTGCAGCAGGCAGGCGCGTGCGGTGGCCGTGACAGCAGCAGGTGGGTGTGGCCGTGTGTGGCGGCGGAATGATGGACGTGCAGGGCGCGGACAGGAGGGGCGCGGAGCAGGCTATGCTCACAGGCGGCGGCGACGGCGAAGGCGAGTGCCCGACGGCGGCGGGCGGCGGCGATGGCAAGGTGGAGTAGGGCGTCGGCGGCGACAAATGACGAGGAGGAGCAGGGCGTCGGGGAGAAGTGGGCGATTTGGCGGAAGCGCCAAGTCTTGCTTATATAGCACAGACCTTTAGTCGGTTGGTGGCACCAACGGGACTATCTGCTAGTCGGTTGGTGCCACCAACCGGGACCAAAACCTCTTTTCGGCAGCCCAAAGGCGGGAAGCTGGCCTATGGTCGGTTGGTGGCTACAACCGGGACTAAAGTCTCTTTAGTCGGTTGGTGCCACCAACCGGGACCAAACCCCTGCGCTGCCAGCGTCGGGGCCAAAGTTTAGTCCCACCTCGCTAGTTGAGAGGGGCGCGATGGTTTATAAGCCCCTTGCCGCTCCCTCTTGAACTCTTTGAACTGCAGCTTACGGGCCTATTTGCTCCTTCGTTGCTGTTGGACCTTTGGGCCTTCTGCGGGCTGAATCTCGGCCGAAATAGGGATACCGATGATTGAGCCGTGGCGGCCCGATGAGGTGGCATTTTTTTTCTTGCTTTATTTAATTTATTTTGTTTCTACTTACAACAAAATACTTATTGTTGTTTTTTTGTTTTGTTTTCTGCATTATTTATTTTCTTTTGTTTTTGCTCTATTTTTAAATCTTTTTGCTTCTAGTTTTAGGAAAATTATAAACTTTCTGTTAGTGCCATTACTAATTTTCAAATTTGAAAACACTTTTTTTGTTTTCTTTCTTGCTTTATTTAATTTATTTTGTTTCTACTTACAACAAAATACTTATTGTTGTTTTTTGTTTTGTTTTCTGCATTATTTATTTTCTTTTGTTTTTGCTCTATTTTTAAATCTTTTTGCTTCTAGTTTTAGGAAAATTATAAACTTTCTGTTAGTGCCATTACTAATTTTCAAATTTGAAAACACTTTTTTTTGTTTTCTTTCTTGCTTTATTTAATTTATTTTGTTTCTACTTACAACAAAATACTTATTGTTGCTATTTTTAATTACAACCATAAGACATTTCAAATGAACTCTGAAAAAGTTGAAAGTTGGCATGGTATATCATAAATTGACCCACACATAGCATGTGCATGTACAAAACGAAAAATGGTATCATACTCATCAGTTACAATATAATGGTATCATAAACGAACAATAGTTGCGGGAGAAAGTCTTCACTTTTTCTTCGCTTGTGTCATTTGCTTATTGCGCCGTAACCATGGATAATCTTCATCGTTTATCGGGATCTTTGGGTCAGCCTTGACTTTAAAGGGAGGAATTTCATGAAACTTTTCATAATCTTGGACATATCATCTTGTCCTCCACTCCCACGATGTCCCTTTTTCCTGAAAGAACTATGTGGCGCTTTGGCTCATCGTATGATGTATTTGCTTCCTTATCTTTTCTCTTTCTCGGTCCATGGACATGTCCTTCACATAGATAACCTGTGCCACATCATTGGCTAGGACGAGCGGTTCGTCGGTGTACCCAAGATTTTTCAGGTCCACTTGTTGTCATTCCGCATTGTGGGTCTACACTGCACCCGCCTCTGACAGATTGACCCATTTGCACTTAAACAAAGGGACCTTAAAATCATGTCCGTAGTCAAGTTCCCATATGTCCACTATGTAACCATAATATGTGTCCTTTCCCTCTCGGTTGTTGCATCAAAGCGGACACCGCTGTTTTGGTTGGTGCTCTTTTGATCTTGGTCGATCGTGTAAAATGTATTCCCATTTATCTCGTATCCTTTCCAAATCAATACGGTCAAAGATGGTCCCTGGATAACAAGTACAGCTCCTCACAAACAGTCTTGTCACCTCGTCGTGCTTCCAACCAACTGCTGAAAGTCTGATGTGTTCACATGTAATCCGATCGTCGCCTTTGCTCCGGGTGTTTGAAGCGCAGATGTTCTTGTGTTCATCGACATACGGGTCACCAAGGTAGAGTTCAGTAGAAGCTGTGTAGTGGGCTTGAGACCAAGAATATCCGTCCTGCATATTATTGAGTCCTTTCCAAGCGTGCCTTTTCGGTCAGTCTCCCCTCATACGCGATTTAGGGAGACCTATCTTCTTAAGGCCAGGAATGAAGTCAACACAAAACCCGATGACATCCTCTCGTTTGATGGCCCATGGAGATGCTTCCTTCGGCCTAGCGATTACGGACATATTTCTTTAGGACTCCCATGAACCTCTCAAAGGGTACATATTGTGTAGAAATACGGGCCCAGAATGACAATCTCGTCAACTAGATGAACAAGAGCGTGCGTCGTGATATTGAAGAAGGATGGTGGGAACACCAGCTCGAAACCGACAAGACATTGCACCACATCACTCCTTAGCCTTGGTATGGTTTTGGATCGATCACCTTACGAGATATTGCATTGAGGAATGCACATAGCTTCACAATGGCTAATCGGACGTTTTCCCAGAGAAGCCCCTCAATGCAACCGGAAGCGATTGCGTCATAATCACGTGGCGATCATGAGACTTTAGGTTCGAAACTTTTCTCTGCCATATTTATTATTCCTTTTATATTCGACGAAGCGGTCGGGACCTTCATACTAAGCAGGCATTCAAAGAAGATTTCCTTCTCTTCTTTGGTAAGAGCATAGTGGCGGGACCTTCATCTTGCTTTGGAGGCATGCCGTATTTTTCGTGCAAAGCGTTGCAGGTCCTCTCGTGCCTCATTGTATCTTTTGTCTTCCCATACACGCCCAAGAAGCCTAGCAGGTTCACGCAAAGGTTCTTCGTCACGTGCATCACGTCGATCAAGAGCGGACCTCTAGGTCTTTCGATGAGGGTAGGTCCCAAAATATAGATTTCTTCTTCCACATGGGTGCGTGTCCCTCGGCGTCACTCGGAACAGCTAGTCCGCGGGACCCTTTCCAAAGATTACGTGTAAATCATTGACCATAGCAAATACGTGATCACCGATGCGCATGGCGGGCTTCTTCCGGTGATCTGCCTGCGCCTTTGAAATGCTTGCCTTTCTTTCGACATTGATGGTTGGTCGGAAGAAATCGGCGATGGCCCATGTACACATTCTTCCCGCAGCTTGCGGTATATACTATCGGTGTCAAGTAAGCAGTGCGTGCATCGTGGTATCCCTTGTTTGTCCATCACGAAGGTTACTAAGAGCGGGCCAATCGTTGATGGTCACGAACAACAACGCCTTTAGGTTAAATTCCTCTGTTTGTGCTCATCCCACGTCGTACACCGTTTCCATTCCACAGCTGTAAAAGTTCTTCAACTAATGGCCTTAGGTACACATCAATGTCATTGCCGGGTTGCTTAGGGCCTTGGATGAGAACGGCATCATAATGAACTTCCGCTTCATGCACATCCAAGGAGGAAGGTTATACATACATAGAGTCACGGGCGAGTGCTGTGATTGCTGCTCTGCTCCCGAAAGGATTAATGCCATCCGCGCTTAAAGCAAACCATCGTTCCTTGGCTCACTTGCAAACTCATCCCGATACTTTCTCTCGATTTTTCTCCACTGCGACCCGTCGTGGGTGCTCTCAACTTCCGTCTTTCTTACGGTCCTCAACGTGCCATCGCATCAACTTGGCATGCTCTCCGTTTACGAGCAGACGTTTCAACCGTGGTATTATAGGAGCATACCACATCACCTTCGCAGAACCCTCTTCACGGGGCTCGCCGTCAACATCACCGAGGTCATCTCGTCGATCTTATACCGTAATGCACCGCATACCGGGCATGCGTTGAGATCCTTATACGCACCGCATGTAGAGGATGCGATCATTAGGGCATGCATGTATCTTTCGCACCTCAATCCTAGAGGGCATCGACCTTCTTTGCTGCGTATGTCTTGTCGGGCAATTCGTTATCCTTTGGAAGCTTCTTCTTCAATATTTTAAGTAGCTTCTCAAATCCTTTATCGAGCACTGACATTCTCGCCTTCCACTCGCAGCAATTCGAGACGGTACCTAGCTTTGTGTTGCCATCTTCGCAATTGGGGTACAACCCTTTTTGTGGTCCTCTAGCATGCGATCGAACTTCATCTTCTCTTTTGACTTTCGCATTGCGTCCTTGCATCGACAATGACCGGCGGAGATCATCATCATCGGGCACATCATCGGTTCCTCTTGATCTTCAGCAGCTTCTCCCGTTGCAGCATCATCGTGCACATCGTCGGTTCCTCTTGATCTTACGGAGCATCACCGTATTCAGGGGCACATAGTTGTCATCGTACTCTTCTTCTTCGCCGTCTTCCATCATAACCCCTATTTCTCCGTGCCTCGTCCAAACATTATAGTGTGGCATGAAACCCTTGTAAAGCGGTGGGTGTGCAGGATTTTCCGGTCGAGTAAGACTTCGTATTCCCACATATAGGGCATGGACAACACATAAAACCATTACCTTGTTTGCCTCAGCCACTTGAGAAAATTATGCACGCCCTTAATGTACTCGGAGGTGTGTCTTGAACCGTACATCCATTGCGGTTCATCTGTGTGCATTATATATAATTAAGTGTGTCAAAAATCATTAGAGATCATGAATAGATAATTAATTAAGTGACCAAATTAATAGAAGTTCATCATCACATTAAAACCAAAGTACATACATAGTTCTCATCTAACAACATAAAGCTCTGCAGAGCATCTAAATTAAACCATACACTGAAACTATGTAAAACATTTCAATGCGAAAACAAATGCGATCATAATCGCAACCAATGTAACAACTGATCCAACGACATAATGATACCAAGCCTCGGTATGAATGGCATATTTTCTAATCTTTCTAATCTTCAAGTGCATTGCATCCATCTTGATCTTGTGATCATCGACGACATCCGCAACATGCAACTCCAATATCATCTTCTCCTCCTCAATTTTTCTAATTTTTTCCTTCAACAAATTGTTTTCTTCTTCAACTAAATTTAACCTCTCGACAATAGGGTCGGTTGGAATTTCGGTTCAACAACCTCCTAGATGAATAAAATCTATGTCACGTTGGTCGGCATAATTGTCATAAACAATAAATGAACCAATAGTTATGAAAAGATAATATATACCACATCCGAATCATAGGCGGGACGAGGGCCGGCAGGCGGATACCAAAACCATCGCACTATATAAGATGCAATAATAAAAGTAAGAAAATTATACAAGTATATATCTATCTAAACATACAAATAAGAATATTTTTCCTTTCGGAAAGAAGATAAGAACAAGAGGCTCACCACGGTGGTGCCGCCGATGAGATCGGTGCGGGTGATCGGCGGCGTTGAAGGCGGGATGGGGCGTGACGGACCGCTAAACCTAGACAAATATGGAGGAAAATGGAGCTTGGCGGTCGAGCTTGGAGAGGAGAAACCTTAAGTAGTGTGGCTCGGGCATTCCATCGAACACCTTGTGTGCATATGAGGTGAGCTAGAGAACCACCAAGCCCTCTCCCCTCGGCGGAAAAAAGCAGGCGGTGTGCTCTGCTCTTCTTGTGGGGTATATATAGGCACCACCATTGGTCCCGGTTGGTCGCACGAACCGGGACTAAGGGAGTTACCTTTGGTCCCGGTTCGTGCCACGAACCGGACGAATGGTTGTGGGCCAGAGGCGGGGATCATTGGTCGGTTCATCCCACCAACGGGACCAAAAGGTCAGACGAACCGGGACCAATGGCCCACGTGGCCCGGCCGGCCCCCGGGGCTCACGAACCGGGTCCGATGCCCCCATTGGTCCCGGTTCTGGATTGAACCGGGACTAATGGGCTGGACCGGCCTGGACCATTGCCCCCTTTTCTACTAGTGAACTCGACTAGATAAAAAATTGAGCCTTTTGACAAGAACAAGTTATTGTCAAGTTCACAAAGGATATCAAGTCAAGCAACATACTACACATGCAATTCTAGAGTTATGGCAGCGGAAAGTAATTTGCACAAGTAGTAAGGGAGAGATTGTGAAGAGCAAACGCAATTTGGAGACGCGGAGATTTTTCTCGTGGTTCCGATAGGTGGTGCTATCGTCAATCCACGTTGATGGAGACTTCAACCCACGGAGGGTAACGGCTGCGAGAGTCCACGGAGGGCTCCACCCATGAAGGGTCCACGAAGAAGCAACCTTGTCTATGCCATCATGGCTTACGCCCACGGAGGACTAGCCTTACTCGGGGTAGATCTTCACGAAGTAGGCGATCTCCTTGCCCTTACAAACTCCTTGGTTCAACTCCACATCATGACGGAGGCTCCCAAGCGACACCTAACCAATCTAGGAGGCACCACCCTCCAAAAGGTAATAGATGGGGTTGGTGATGATGAACTCCTTGCTCTTGTGCTTCAAATGATAATCTCCCCAACACTCAACTCTCCTCACTGATTTTGCTGTGGTGGAAGAAAGGATTGAGTGGAAAGCAACTTGGGAAGGCTAGAAATCAAGTTTCATATGGTGGGAGTGAAGCAACTTGATCTCAACACAAGGGTAGGTAGTTTTCTTCTCAGAAATGTAAGGTAGGAGTGGTAGTTCTTTCTGATGGCTCTCTCCACGAATGAAGAGGAGGTGGAGGGGTATTTATAGCCTCCACACAAAATCCAGCCGTTACACACATTTGACCAATCTCGGTCAGACCGAAGTTGACAACTCGGTGAGACCGAAAGTTCAAATCTTGTGAACGTTGGGATTTTCTGTGGGACCGAAAATACAATCTCGGTTAGTCCGATTCTTCCAAAGTCTAGGGTTTGCCAATCTCGGTGGGACCGACTTTCTCATCTCGGTGACACCGATTTGAGTCTGAAGGTTCTGAAGCTTGGCAACACCAATTCGGTATGACCGAGTTTGGAATCGGAAAATCCGAAATTCTTAGGGTTTGGCTATATGGCTGAGGTGGTTCATCTCGGTGTGGTGAGTTTAGAATCGGTGGGACCGAGATTACTTATGGGTTTATGTTGGAATGAAAGATTGCTGATGGTTTGAGAGATAAATCACTAAGCACTTTAGAGCAACCAGATCATCATCATAACCTCATCCCCTTTTAATAGTATTGGCTTTCCTATGGACTCAATGTGATCTTGGATCACTAAACCAAAAATGGAGTCTTGAGCTTTTGCCAATCCTTTCCTTAGCATCTTAGGGGTTCACCTTTCTAGTCCTTTTGCCATGCCAGAGTGATTGACTTTCCTGAGACATACTTGATAAAAACATTAGTCCAACCACAAAGTATGTTGTCATTAATTACCAAAACCACCTAGGGAGCAAATGTGCTTTCACAATGCATATATGGCATCTTTATTCGGTTGCAAATATAAAGTTCTTGCATGGCATGAAAACAACGTATAAACAGTACGAACTTTAAGGTTTAGTTTATTTAGATCAACAAGTAGATGTAAAATTCCTTAGGGGTGATGGGTCCTCACAACTACTATTACTTATTTTTTTTTGAAACGCGGTTCCTTAGGGCCCGATTCATTAAAAAAGATCGAAGACAGGTGCCCAGTTAATTAACGGAAAACCGGGCGAAAACCGTCAACATGCCCGCAAAAACAAGGCTCACAGGGCGACCTGGCTACCCACACAAGAACGCACACACGCCATCGAAGAGAACGAACAAGCGTCGAGGCCTGCGTCGGTCGATGCCAAACAGTCCACCGCACACGCAGACGACCAGGCAGCTCCGATTCTGTCGACGAGCATTGTAGAAGCGGCTGGCCTGCGTCGAGCGGCACGAGTCGACCACCCATCTCGTGTCATCGTTGCCGCGGAAGCACCTCCTCTGCAGCTCCGACTTCGGGAAGACAAATGAGGCCCGCAACCCCTCGAACCGCCGGATGAGACCGACTAACAAAGCTCGGCAGCCGCCCAACCGCTCGAAGCCGCCATCGTTGCCACACTAGAAGTCGCGCAACATCCACATTGCGGACAGACAGCCGCCGACCGCAATGTCGCGGCGTCAGCCAAGGAAAGTGCAAGCGGGATCAATGCTCTTCAAGCGGCGCCCCAAAGGAGGAAGTGGCGATGCCGGCGCCGTCGCCCGACCCGACCGGGCCTTAGGCTTTCACCGAAGAGCTGGAACCGAGGATGTGCGGTGGACTCCACGACGGCGCCTCAAGAAGGTGACACGACATCCATGACGCCCGACGCCGTCGGCGGTAGAAACCGGCAAGCCTTCGCCCGAGCACCGCCCAACACCACACCCTCACGCATTGCACCTCCGCTGACCCGCACACCTCCCACGAAGCCATCGCGCCATGACCAGCGAAGCCACCACCACACCACTGGTCTCACCGACCGGAGACACGAGCGAGGCGAGACAGCACACCTCGGCAGCGTCTTCAAGAAGAGCGCGGCACCCGAGTGTGTCGCCGTCGTCGGCCCCGGCCAGAAGCCCAAGGCAGAGCTTTCGCCCGGCGTTGCCACACTGTCTGCCGAGCCCAAGCCTGGCCGGACCACCAAACAGCCTCTCGCCGCCACGAAGCAGCTAGATCCGGAGAACCCAGGGCCGGCCAGAGCCAGCCACGCACGCCCGGAGCTGCCGCCCCCCGCCATCCGCCGGATCCACAGCACCAGGAGCTGCCGGAGCACCACCAAGACGCCGCCGGGCCGAGCACCACCATCCCGCAGGGACCGTGGCGCCGCACATGGCTACACCAGGTCCGCGCTTGGCAGCGCCCACCCACCGCCGAGCGCGCCAGCTGCGCGCGGGCGAGCCCGTCGAGCAGCACCGACGAGCACCGAGTCCCGCCGAGCCGAAAGCACGCCCAGCCACGGCCAGCCACCACCGCCCCGCGGCATCACCGTTTGGAGCAGCGAACAGCGCCGCCCGCTGTCGAGAACGGCGTCGAGGTCCCGCCGCCGCCAGCGCCGCCGAGCTTTGCCAGCGGCGCCTCGGCGGCGAAGGAAGGCGTGGGGGCCTGCTCTAGCCCGCAGGCGCCTGGTCTTGACCAGCGCGCCGCAGGGGAGCGGGACGGGGAAGAGGGGAGGGCGGACTCGAACTCCTCCGCGGGGAGAGGGCCGGCGAAGACGGCGCCGGGCTTCGGGATGGATGGAGAGAGGACGCCGGGAGGGTCCCGGATCTGTACTTGGCTGGGCCTGAGGTGGCCGGAGGGAAGAGATCAGCCGTCGGCGGCGGCGCCTGCAGCTGCGCGAGCGCGAGACCTTATCCGCTCGTTTACATGTTTCCCCTTGAGGGGAGAGGAGTTAAGAGGAACTTGCGCAATACTAGTCTATCTTCCTCAAGATGAAGAGATTCTCAGCATGTTGTCATCATCACCGAATCGGCCGGAGACGCGAACCAAAACGCACGGGATAGATCCCAATGGAGAGCCAACTACTATTACTTATGATCTCTTTAAGCACTCTTTGGTTAAGCACATATGGAATTCTCATGTTTGAAATAGTATTTTAAGGGAATCAAATGGGGCTTCACTGGGACTCACTCCGTGAAGCCAATGATCACATAACTTAGATATGTAGAAAAACTACCGCTATTAGAACAAGGTGAGAGGCATCTTTATCCTAGAAGCATACAAATCGAGTACAATGAGCTTACAAAGCGGACCATGAGCTTACACTGAATACAAAAAATTATAAAAAGGTACGAAACAAACTTAAAATCAAAGAAAAAGGTTTGGAAGCACCTTTTTCACTAAGGTAGTACATTGCACGTAAATATCTGATAGTTAACCACGTTCAACTCATGTGTAAGCAGAACTACCGTGGATATCTTGCAGATAACACATACTCTTCTTCCATACTATACTGCCTGCTAGTCAATCCTGCTCCACATGCTAATTGAGAATTTTCTGCAATATCCCCATCCGCCTCAAATTCCTCAGGTGATTGAGCAACTTCCAATCGCAATTCTACCTGTCTCATGGTTGGCCTTTCCTCCCCTCTTAATTTTACACATGCTACCGCAATTGCAGAAATTTCATCAATTCTGTCGCCACCCTCGCTCAGAACTTGTGGATCTAATATCTCCGCCAAATTGCCTCTGGCAAATAAGATAGCAAAATGTGCCACAAGACCATTTCCTTCGGAAGCCATATAGGTAAATGGCTTCTTTCTAGTCATCAACTCTATAAGCATAACACCAAAGCTATAAACATCACTTTTCTCCGTGAGGCGCCATGTGTGCATGTACATCGGATCCAGACACTAGTAGAAAAATGGTCAAACGTGCAGCACATTAGTGCCGGTTTGTATTAGAGCCGGCACTAATGTATACATTAGTGCCGGTTCGAACGGATTCGCATTAATGCCGGTTCGTGTTGAACCTTTAGTACCGGTTCGTAGCACGAACGGTACTAAAGGGTGGTGGCAGGCTGGCGTCGGGCGGGCCCCACGATCACCATTAGTACCGGTTCGTGCCACGAACCGGTACTAAAAAGTCTGACCTATAGTGCGGTTAGTGCCACAAACGGCACTATAGGGCAATTTTCGCATCCGATGGAAAAATGTAAAACGGCTATAACTTTTGCATACGATGTCGGAAAAAAACGTATAATATATCAAAAAATTCAGCACAAAAATCCGCATCCGATGGAGACAGCCTACGGCCTATTTGGAATTATTTACAATCCTCAAATTCCAAAAGGAAAAAAAGATATGATCAAATAATTTTAGTTTTTTTAAAAAAATTTGGTTAAATCTGGTCAAACTACTTATTCAAGAAGTATTAATGTTACTACATAATTATTCAGGAATATTAGTGTTACTAAATAATTATTTCAATTTTTTGAATTTTGGTCAAATCTGGTCAAACTATGGTCAAACTGTGATCAAGCTATGGTCAAACTTATTCAAGAAATATTAGCGTTACTAAATAATTACTGTTTTTTAGAATAATAGTTTCAAATTCAAACGGTGAAATGTTTGACTTCATGCTCAAGCTAAACTCCTGAGGGTTAATAGGATTAACATCTTAGTATTGTCAGGAAAACAACAAGTGCAGACTCGGAAACGAAGGAGAATAGAACCCAGAAGTTAAGCGTGCTCGGGCTAGAGTAGTGAGAGGGATGGGTGACCGGTCGGGAAGTTAGATGATTTGGAATGAGTGATCCACCCTTGAGCAATTAAGAGGGGTGATTAGAGACTAAATCATCAAGGACGAGGTGCAGCTGGCCAAGGGCACATTGCCGTGCATCATCGTGGCCTGCACATTGCAGCCCGTCAGGATGAGCTCGTGGCCTCTTCCAAGCGTGTATGGCCCGTCGAGCTTAATGCCGCGGCTGAGCACACCGTTGCCGTTGCCATCTTCATCATCCCGACGCTATCCATGACGAGGAGGGAGTAGTTCACCCTCGGGGCTGAGGGTATGTACCAGTAGCTATGTGTTTGATCTCTCTCTCTCTCTCTCGTGTTCTCTCTCGTGTTCCATCTATGGCACGATCTTGATGTATCCCGAGCTTTGCTATTGTAGTTGGATCTTATGATGTTTCTCCCCCTCTACTCTCTTGTGATGAATTGAGTTTCCCCTTTTGAAGTTATCTTATTGGATTGAGTCTTTTATGAACACTTGATGTATGTCTTGCGTGGGATAACCGTGGTGACAATGGGTTATTCTATTGATCCACTTGATGTATGTTTTGGTGATCAACTTGCGGGTTTCGTGACACTTGGGAACCTATTCATAGGGGTTGGCACACGTTCTTGACTCTCCGGTAGAAACTTTGGGGCACTCTTTGAAGTACTTTTATGTTAGTTGGATGAATCTGAGATTGTGTGATGCATATCGTATAATCATGCCCACGGATACTTGAGGTGACAATGGAGTATTTAGGTGACATTAGGGTTTTGGTTGATTTGTATCTTAACGTATTATTCTAGTACGAACTCTTTTATAGATCGATCCGAAAGAATAGCTTTGTGGTGGTTTCGTGCCCGACCATAATCTCTATGTTTGTTCTCTGCTATTAGTGTCTTTGGAGTGACTCTTTGTTGCATGTTGAGGGCTTTTCATATGTTCTATCTATGTTATTATTGTTGAGAGAACTTACACTAGTGAAAGTATGAACCCTAGGCCTTGTTTCCTATCATTGCAATACCGTTTACGCTCACTTTTACCGCTTGTTACCTTGCTGTTTTTATTATTTCAGATTACAAAAACCTATATCTACTATCTATTTCGCACTTGTATCACCATCTCTTCGCCGAACTAGTGCACCTATACAATTTGCCATTGTATTGGGTGTGTTGGGGACACAAGAGACTTTTTGTTATTTGGTTGCAGGGTTGCTTGAGAGAGACCATCTTCATCAAACGGAACAAATATTCGGCGAACGGAACAAATATTCGGCGAAACAATACATTACTTCGTGAACTGAAATAGTTTTTTACAAATCCGCTCGCCATGGCTACACAAATATTCATGCCGGTGTGTACGTACACGAACCCACCAGTTTCACGTGGAGAAGCTGTCAAATCCATTCCCATGCAAAAAAAAAAAGATCCATTCCCATGCCAGCTGCTCGCTGGATGCTTTTATGATGCGAGCTGGACTTCGTGGTACCGCAGCTTGACGCCGAACTTCAAGGGACTTGCCTCTACTGCAAACCGTGTTCGATTCCTTCTTGCGAGGAGATGATGAGACACCAAGCCATTTCGGTCCAGCAAGAGAAAGACACGTGTATATGAGCGCCTCATCAGTTTCCACCGACATCGAAACTCCCAGTAAAAAAGATGCTAACGCGGGTCGTCTCGGTCGTCTTACCGACCAACATCATCGTGCTCTTGGTCTTTCCCCTGACACTCTTTGACGCGATTTGTCCTTGGTTTTGGATTTATAGCTAGACTGCCATGATCTCGTGACTTCGCCCCCTCTGCCGGCACAAAAGCATTCACGTTCAGACTTGAAAAACGAATCGGAACCAAATGCACTGCATGCAAATGATGATGGTGTAAAAACAAATTATCAGCCCGTTTTTATGGGTCCTACGTTGACTGACTTGAAGCAAGCTCTTTAGGGAAAATCGACAAGGAGATTCGTTCTTTCCCGGATTTTTTTTTAAAGAATATAGCACCGGAAATACCTACATTATGTAACAAATTTTTTTAAAACGAGGCAAAAGATTTGCAATTTTCATTGATTAAGATGAAAAGAATTGCTCGGTTAATTGGCGGAAAACCAGGCTAAAACCGATACAATTCAACACACATGACATGGGCACCACCGGCCAACCCGGCCACCAACATGGGACACAAAGCTGCAAAGAAGAAAGGCATTCGCCGAGGAGTCGCAAGCGTCATCGTCATCACCGGTTGCCTCGAACGAGCGACTCCGACTTCACCATAGAGCTCCAACCTCGAAGCCAACCCGCAAACAACTGCATAGAAACCACGACGGCACATGCCACCGGAAGGCCACGCGTGCAAGCAACCGAAAGCTCCGACTTTGACGACGAGCCTCACCAGGGAAATATGCAGGACTTGCGCCGACCGTGCCCTAAGAGCACCTCGGACACGCCGGGAAGAACCGACTACCGAAGTCCATGCCGTGACCCGAGCTACTCTCGACGACATCATCGTTGCCAAACAGAAACCAGCGCCCCGCCTCAGCAAACCACGCGGTGAAGATGCCGCCATCCACCAGTCTCCCAGTCGTAGCCAGCTCCGAGACGATGCCCCCAACACTAGTAGAAAAGGGGGCAATGGTCCAGGCCGGGCCAGCCCATTTGTCCCGGTTCAGTCCAGAACCGGGACCCATGGGGGCATTGGACCCGGTTCGTGATCCCCGGGGGCCGGCCGGGCCACGTGGGCCATTGGTCCCGGTTCGTCTAGACCTTTTGGTCCCGGTTGGTGGGACGAACCGGGAACAATAGGCCTCGCTCCTGGCCCACCACCATTGGTTCCGGTTGATGGCATGAACCGGGACCAAAGGCTTCCCTTTAGTCCCGGTTCGTGGGACGAACCGGGACCAATGAGTTGCCTATATATACCCTCGCCCATGACGAGCACTCCAACGCTCTGTTTTTCCTGGCCAGCGAGGGGAGAGCTTTGTGGTGTTCTAGCTCACCTCCTATGCACACGAGTTGTTCGATGGAACCAGACGATGTGCACGATGATGCTGCAACGGGCGAAGCTGCTGAAGATCAAGAGGAACCATACGATGTGCCCAATGATGATGATCTCCGCCGGGTCATTGTCGATGCAAGGACGCAATGCGAAAATCAAAAGGAGAAGCTGAAGTTCGATCGCATGTTATAGGATCACAAAAAAGGGTTGTACCCCAATTGCGAAGATGGTAACAAAGCTCGGTACCGTCTTTGGAATTGCTGCGATGGGAGGCGAGAGAATCTTGTGCGACAAAGGATTTGAGAAGCTACTGAAAATATTAAAGAAGAAGCTTCCAAAGGATAACGAATTGACTGACAGTACATACACAGCAAAGAAGGTCGTGTGCCCTCTAAGATTGGAGGTGCAGAAGATACATGCATGCCCTAATAGCTGCATCCTCTACCGTGGTGCGTACAAGGATCTGAATGCATGCCCAGTATGCGGTGCATTACGGTATAAGATCAGACGAGATGACCCTGGTGATGTTGCCGGCGAGCCCCCCAGGAAGAGGGTTCCTGCGAAGGTGATGTGGTATGCTCCTATAATACCACGGTTGAAACGTCTGTTCAGAAACGGAGAGCATGCCAAGTTGATGCGATGGCACAGTGAGGACCGTAACAAAGACGGGAAGTTGAGAGCACCCGCTAACGGGTTGTAGTGGAGAAAAATGGAGAGAAAGTACTGGGATGAGTTTGCAAGTGACCCAAGGAACGTATGGTTTGATTTAAGCGTGGATGGCATTAATCCTTTCGGGGAGCAGAGCAGCAATCACAGCACCTGGCCCGTGACTCTATGTACATATAACCTTCCTCCTTGGATGTGCATGAAGCGGAAGTTCATTATGATGCCAGTTCTCATCCAAGGCCCTAAGCAATCCGGCAACGACATTGATGTGTACCTAAGGCCATTAGTTGAAGAACTTTTACAACTGTGGAATGGAAATAGTGTACGTACGTGGGATGAGCACAAACAGGAGGAATTTGACCTAAAGGCGTTGCTGTTCGTGACCATCAACGATTGGCCCGCTCTCAGTAACCTTTCAGGATAGACAAATAAGGGATACCACGCATGCACTCACTATTTACTTGACACCGGTAGTATATACCTGGGAAGCTGCAGGAAGAATGTGTACCTGGACCATCGTCGATTTCTTCCGACCAACCATCAATGTCGAAAGAAAGGCAAG
Organism: Aegilops speltoides; assembly: GCA_021437245.1. NCBI lineage: Eukaryota > Viridiplantae > Streptophyta > Magnoliopsida > Poales > Poaceae > Aegilops > Aegilops speltoides. The sequence goes on from CM038146.1 coordinate 52,487,354, forward strand.
CATTTCAAAGGCGAGGCAGATCACCGGAAGAAGCGCGCCATGCGTACCGGTGATCATGTACTTGCTATGGTCAATGATTTACACGTAATCTTTGGAAAGGGTCCCGGCGCACTAGCTGTTCCGAATGAGGCTGAGGGACAAGCACCCATGTGGCAGAAGAAATCTATATTTTGGGACCTAACCTACTGGAAAGACCTAGAGGTCCGCTCTTCAATTGACGTGATGCACGTGACGAAGAACCTTTGCGTGAGCCTGCTAGGCTTCTTGGGCGTGTATGGAAAGACAAAAGATACAGCTGAGGCACGGGAGGACCTGCAACGTTTGCACGAAAAAGACAGCATGCCTCCAAAGCAGTATGAAGGTCCTGCCGACTATGCTCTTACCAAAGAAGAAGGAAATCTTCTTGAATGCACTGCTTAGTATGAAGGCCCCGGCGGCTTCTAAATCGAATATAAAGGGAATAATAAATATGGCGGAGAAAAGTTTGAACCTAAAGTCTCATGATCGCCACGTGATTATGCGCTTATTGCATGCTTCTGTTGCATTGAGGGTGCTTCTACCGTAAAGCGTCCGATTAGCCATTGTGAAGCTATGTGCATTCCTCAATGCAATCTCTCGGAAGGTGATCGATCCGAAATCATACCAAGGCTAAGGAGTGATGTGGTGCAATGTCTTGTCAGTTTCGAGCTGGTGTTCCCACCATCCTTCTTCAATATCATGACGCACGTCCTAGTTCATCTAGTTGACGAGATTGTCATTCTGGGCCCCGCATTTCTACACAATATGTACCCCCTTTGAGAGGTTCATGGGATTCCTAAGGAAATATGTCCGTAACCGTGCTAGGCCAGAAGGAAGCATCTCCATGGGCCATCAAACAAAGGATGTCATCGAGTTTGTGTTGACTTCATTCCTGGCCTTAAAAAGATAGGTCTCCCTAAATCGCGGTATGAGGGAAGACTGACTGGAAAAGGCACGCTTGGAAGCGACTCAATAATATGCAGGTACGGATATTCTTGGTCTCAAGCACACTACATAGTTCTACATAACTCAATCTTGGTGACCCCGTATGTCGATGAACACAAGAACAGTCTGCGCTCCAAACACCCGGAGCAGTGCATCAACTGGATTACATGTGAACACATCAGGACTTTCAGCAGTTGGTTGGAAACACGTCTCAGAGGTGACAACACTGTTTGTGATGAGCTGTACTTCTTGTCCAGGGGACCATCTTTGACTGTATTGATTTACAAAGGATACGAGATAAATGGGAATACATTTTACACGATTGACCAAGATCAAAAGAGCACCAACCAAAACAGCGGTGTCCACTTTGATGCAACAACCAAGAGGGGAAAGGACACATATTATGGTTACATAGTGGACATATGGGAACTTGACTACGAACATGATTTTAAGGTCCCTTTGTTTAAGTGCAATGGGTCAATCTATCAGGAGGCGGGGTACAGGTAGACCCACAGTACGGAATGACAATAGTGGATCTGAAAAATATTGGGTAGACTGACGAACCATTCGTCCTAGCCAATGATGTGGCACATGTTATCTACGTGAAGGACATGTCTACCAGACCGAGAAAAAGAAAAGTTAAGGAAGCGAATACATCATACGATGAGCCAAAGCGCAACATAGTTCTTTCAGGAAAAAGGGACATCGTGGGAGTGGAGGGCAAGACAGACATGTCTGAAGATTATGAAAAGTTTCATGAAATTCCTCCCTTCAAAGTCAAGGCTGACCCCAGCTTCCTGACAAACGATGAAGATTATCCATGGTTATGGCGCAATAAGCAAATGACACAAGCGAAGAAAACGTCAAGACTTTCTCCCGCAACTATTATGATGATACCATGCCTACTTTGTAACACGCGAGTATGATACCATTGTTCGTTTTCTACATGCACATGCTATGTGGGTGAATTTATGATACCATGCCAACTTTCAAGTTTTCCAGAGTTCATTTGAAAACTAATGGCACTAACAGAAAATTTATAATTTTTCTAAAAGTAAAAGCAAAAAAGAATTAAAAAATAAAGCAAAAAACAAAAGAAAATAAATAATGCAGAAAACAAAACAAAAAAACTGGAAAAAAAAATAAAAAATGGCAACAATAAGTATTTTGTTGTAAGTAGAAACAAAATAAAATAAATAAAGCAAGAAAGAAAATAAAAAACTGTTTTCAAATTTGAAAACTAATGGCACTAACAGAAAGTTTATAATTTTTCTAAAACTAAAAGCAAAAATAATTAAAAAAGAAAATAAATAATGCAGAAAACAAAACAAAAAAACTGGAAAAAAATAAAAATAGCAACAATAAGTATTTTGTTGTAAGTAGAAACAAAATAAAATAAATAAAACAAGAAAGAAAACAAAAAAATGTTTTCAAATTTCAAAACTAATGGCACTAACAGAAAGTTTATAATTTTTCTAAAACTAAAAGCAAAAAAGAATTAAAAAATAAAGCAAAAAACAAAAGAAAATAAATAATGCAAAAAAACAAAAAAAACTGGAAAAAAACAAAAAAACTACCATCTATTGGGCCACCACGGCCTGAATACGACTAGAAACCCAACCTGGGCCAGGATTTAGGACCGTAGAAGGCCCAATAGGCCCACAGCAGTATAGTGTGAGATTAGGCCCGAAAGCCTGCAGTTGAGAGGAGCTCAAGAGGGTGGGCGCAACAGCGCTTATAAACCACTCTCGAGCCCTCTCAACTAGCGAGGTGGGACTAAACTTTCGTCGCGATGCGGGCAGCACAGGGGCCTTTGGTCCCGGTTGGTGGCATCAACCGAGACTAAAGGGTGGCATTGGTACCGGTTCGTGGCACCAACCGGACCAATGCCCCACCTTTAGTCCCGGCTGGTGCCACCAATCGGGACCAAAAACCGCCGCTTCCCGCCCTTTAGGCCATTGGTCCCGGTTGGTGGCACCAACCGGGACTAAAGGGTGCATTAGTCCCGGTTGGTTTCAAGAACCGGGACCAAAGGCCTGGGTATATAAGTAGCACTTAGGAAAATTTGCGAACTCATCGCGATTGCCCCAGCCCGCCCGGACGACGCTGAGCTCATTAGCGCCGACAGGATGCCTAGATCGGCGCCGTCCATTGCCCGACACCGCCCGCCGCCCAGACGCCGTCCCGCGCCCCGTCGTCGCCCTAACGCCGTCACCGCAAAACTGCCCAGCGCCGCCCGCCGCCCTATAGCGCCATAAATGTCGTCGCCCGCGCTTCGTCGTCATTGTCGCCGTCGCCCAGAGCGCCGGTCATGCCTCGCCCCACGACCCGCCCCGTCGTAAATCGCCGACCACGCCCTGCCCACCCGCGCCCCCCGTGGTCGTGGCGCCCCGCCGTCGCCCTCGCCGCCGCCCCGATGTGAGCCGCCGCCGTCGAGGCTCTGTGTTCAAAAGCTTTTTATATATATACATGTGTATTTTTTTTGTTCATTGCATCTTTTTCATATATATAATGTATATATGTATGTGGTAGCTATATGATGAATGGATGTGGCTATGTATATATGAATATAATGTTCATAGCATTTTTTTTGTTTATATATGTTTTTTCATATATGTATTAATTTTTTATTTAGGTTGTTAGTAGATATCGATTTTAGGTTAGTGCATTTTAGGTTAGTGTAGAGGAAAAGGTAAAATAAGGAAAAGGAAGAAAAGAGGAAGAAGGAAGAAGGAAGAAGAAGAAGAAAAAGAAGGAGAGGAAAAAGGAAAATAAGAAGAGTAAGAAAGGAGAAGAAGAGGAGAGGAAGAAGAGGAGAAATAAATAAGAAGAGGAAAAAAGAAGAACAAGAAGAGGAGAAGAAGAAAGGAATAGAGGAGAAGAAGAAAAGAATAGAAAAATTTCTATTCTTTTCTTCTTCTCCTCTTCTTTTTCTTCTTTTTTCTTCTATTTTTTTCTTCTTCTCCTCTATTCCTTTCTTCTTCTACTCTTTTTTTTCTTCTTTTTTCCTCTTCTTATTTATTTCTCCTCTTCTTCCTCTCCTGTTCTTCTCCTTTCTTCCTCTTCTTATTTTCCTTTTTCCTCTCCTTCTTTTTCTTCCTCTTCCTTCTTCCTTCTTCCTCTTTTCTTCCTTTTTCTTATTTTCCTTTCTCGAGGGAGAAGAAGAAAAAGAAGAGGAGAAGAATAAGAAAGGAATAGAGGAGAAAGAAGAAACTTCAACACTAGGGGGGGTACCGATACCCCCTCCCCGATAACATTATTTTCCCATATATATGTATGTCGCGTCGTTGTCGATATAACCCCCTCCCGGATAACTTCGACATGAGGGGCGGTCGATATATATACCCCCTCTCGACGGTGATAACTTATACCACGGCAGCACCCCGCTCGGCCCTCTCGCTCGACCAAAACTCTCGAGGACACCCAAACCCTAGAGAGAAAACGATGTTGGTCTCCTACCCCCTCCCGCCGCTCCCCTACCCGACAAATTAACACTCTCGAGGCCACCCAAATTTACCAAGTTAAAAGAGCATTGTCGTTGAGGCCACCCCAAACCCTTGGAGCATTGTGTCGAGGCCACCCCAAACCCTAGAGAAGCAGCGTCGAGGCCACTAACATGATTCCTTATTGTGATTAGCTAGCTAGTTCTACGTTTGCCACTAATATATATCCATCTGTACCATGCTTGAATAATAATTGACATGTAGTAAATATTTGCAGAAAATATGGAGCACTCCCTAGACGAAGCAACAGAAGCGATGTTGGGGGACATAATCGCACAAGGAAGTGATGTCGTTGCGTCATTTCTCAACGACACCGATGGTTAGGAAGGACTGGGTGAAGAAGAGGGCTATGTTCATGATGGCTCCGACCCATTAATGCCGGTACAAGAAGAGGGCTATGTTCATGATGGCTCCGGTGACCCAATGGAGGTACAAGAAGGAGACCGTGCTGACTGCTCCGGTGATCGAACCGAGTCCGGCTAGGTATATATATATATATTAGTTAAGCCCATGCTGACTAGTTAATTGATGCATTCATTGTTTTGGTAATTGTACACATATTAATTAACTCTCGTCTTTCTTCCTTTTTCTAGCCCTCCAGGTCGAGCACAACTTCGGTAAGGAGACGAGGCCCGAAGAAAAAGTTGAGCTCGGATGAAAGGTTTGAGATCACGATGTCGCGCCCGTGGCGAACCGATTGAACCCATCCGGACAAAGAACGCATTTTCGCTCGGTCACGGGGTTCTTGTTAGGGACAAGATCGATCAGCATCCAACAATGGTATAAGCCTAAGGAGGAAGACCACGAGGTGTCTTATGTCAATGATATGCGAAAGATGATCTTTGGACTCAGCTGAAGGCAAATTTCACCCTACCGCTAGAGGAGGATCTGGAGAAGCCAGTTAAAGAGCAATTAATCAAGTCTTGTGCTCTTTAGAAGATGGGAAACCTATTCAGGAGATGGAGGAAAGAGCTGAACAAGTTTGTCGACAAAGAAGAGACACTAGAATTCATCAGCAAATATGAGAAGATCAAAGATCACTAGCCCGCATTTGTGGCCCACAAGACATCGGAAAAGAGTAAGAAGATGTCGGCGACAAACAAGCAAAATGCTACAAAGAAGCAGTTTCACCATCGCACGGGGTCAGGTGGCTACCTTAAAGCCCGGCCTAAGTGGTCCAAGGCTGAGAATGATCTACTTGATAAAGGGATCGAACCAGAGACAATGAACTGGCCAGACCGTTGCCGGACTTGGTTCTTCGGGGCTGGCGGAACCTTGGACCCTGTATCAGGGAAGTGTTGTTGGACGGACGAGCAACTAAAAATACCAGTCACCAAGCTTTGGCACTATATCGATGCAGTGCAGCAAGGGACGTTCGTTCCAGACAGGCAAAAGGACGAGCTCACAATGGCCCTCGGGAATCCTGAGCACCCTGGACGGACACGAGGCACGCCAGGCTCCATTCCGTGGAAGGTTGGTTTTCGGACGCAGGGGTTACAATACCGGAGAGGAGGAAGAAAGCTGGAGCAGGCCAAGCTGCAGCGCTGCACGAAAGGGTAATGGGGCTAGAAGGCGAGAAGCGATCGCAGCAAGCGACTGCGAAGCTTCCCAAGCTACCCGCCATCTCAGCGGAGAAGCAGCGTGGCTTCCACCGAGCTGCTTCAGCCGGAGCATGTCTTGACGGCTCCTGCCAGCTATCCCGTGGATGCTATCACGGAGTCTCAAAATTGCCACATTATTACGCGATGGATGAATTTGAAGGTGAAGGCGGCTGTTAGCTCTGTTTATCCTACTGAACCCGGCGCAACTTTTCACTGCCGGCCGATTCCAGAAGGATATGCTAGGGCGATCGTGGATGAAATAACGGAGGGATTTGAAGACCTCCAGCTTGACCATCCTACCGGTGAAGGGGAGACTAGGCTGAGTTCGGCTCTGAAGACTCCATGCCTATGGCGGAAGGAGCTCATCAACCTTCCGAACTAGACGCCTCCGCCTCCTCCTCCTCCTCCGGCGAGACAGGGCACTCCGCCTCCTCCACCGCCTCCTCCTCCGGCGAGTGACGACCAGGGCACTGGTCCTCCTTATCCGGCGCGTGGCGGCACTCCGCCTCCTTATCCGCCTGCGTCGGCGCGCCCGAGCAGCCAGCAGCCTCCTCCTTCTCCGCCTTGGGAGCAAGGGCGAAAGAGAACCGCCGCCGCCCCGGATGCTTCGGTGCGTCGTAGTCCTTCTCCTCCACCTCGTAAGCAAGCACGAAAGAAGACAGACGCCGCAACCGCTCGGTCTGCTCCGGCATCTAGCAGTACAGCCAGAGGCGGGAGGCAATACAGATACGGTCCTCCTCTCAAGCCTCTAGAGAAGTTACCGTACGAGAGGACCGTGGAGGAAAACGCGAAGATCGTGCGGGCCAAAGTGGACGACTTCTTTGAAGGGTTGAAAGCAAAGAGACATCCACCTCCGGGGGAGAAGGTAGATCCGGTGAAAGCAAAGCGCACTCTCGATGCCCTGAGGAAACCGGCAAAGTCTCCGCCGAGAACCAACTATGAGCACATTACTGAACAGACATATCTCCATGCGGAGCGGTCGGGAAGTACTGTCAGACATCAAAGGTCAAGAGAACGAGCAACTGCGAAAAAAATTGCCCAGCTCGGCGAACAAGCAAATCAATCGTGCCCCCCGCTCAATGTGTCTAGCGGCGACATAAATCGCTAATGCTCGAGGATGTTGGCGGTTATGGCAATCTATCGATTACTGCTGACGATCAACTTCTGATTTCATGGAGGTGGGCGAACACGGATCTGATACGGAAGCCTCTCGTCAAAGATGAAAAATCTCTTACAACGATGATGCCAAGATTCCATAATTGGTACATGAAAACCTTCAGAGAGTCTGGGGGGACGAATAGTGTGTATCTGAACATTAACGAGGAGCACGACCTCGTTGGAACTGATCTGTTGGCTGTTCCATTTGAGGAGTTCTCCGCGTTCTTCAATCAAAAGGCCCTCGATAAATTAACGGTCTTTTGCTACTGTCTGTAAGTACTATTTCTGTCATTAAGTCTCTATATATAGTTCGACTCTTTCATTGCATGTATTTATAATTAATTATCCTCAATATATTATGCAGATTGAAGATCGTCGAGTGCAGAAAACAAGAAATGTATGATATTGGGTTCATTAACACAAATATCATAGATGATATTCAGGTTAAAAAGCACGCCGAAGAGGCCGAGGCCAACTTGCTACAATCGTTGATCAAAAATCAAAACAAAGATACCATACTCTTTCCTTACAACTTCAAGTGAGTATTCTTTGTCGTGTGCATATTCGGTTTCCCTTATTACTCGGCGAGGTTATAGTAATGTAATTGATGAGTTATGCATGCGTGCGCAGCTTCCACTATGTTCTTCTGGAGATTAAGCTTGAGCGGGGACTAGTAACCGTCTTAGACTCGAGACGAAAAGATCCCGAAACCTATGCGGACATGACTGAATTGCTCAACAAGTAAGTTCAATTGATCATTATCGCACCATATCAGCAACTTTTTGTTCATTTCCTGATATCTCAATTAATAATAATTATTTTCTTTGTCTTGCAGGGTTTGGAAATAGTTCACCGCAGAAGCTCCAAGACTGCCGAAGGAGCTGCGATATACATACCCGAAAGTAAGTACTACTGGCTAGCTAGTTGCGCGCATCTCCCGTTGATTCTATAGCTATACTTTCATCAATGCCATTTATAATGCTTCATTATCAGTTTGATTGACCTCTATTTCTCGTAAAGTGCTTGTGGCAGGAACAAGGGAATGCTTTTTGTGGATACTACGTGTGCGAGTTCATCTACAACGCGACTTTAAAAAATAAGCGGGGCTACTCTAAAAGACAATATGAAGTGCGTAAGCAATAATATTTACAATATCATTTTATTACACCATCATTTCTGTTGAGTTTCATTCATATATATGTATCAATTAACCCCCTTCTTCAAATTAGACGTGGCAGATGCGGAATGAACTCCTAGAACAAGATCGCATGAAAGCAATTCAAGAGGAATTGGCAGGATTCTTTCTTGACCACGTCATCAATAAAGCCGGAGAATACCATGTGGAAGTTGATTTCAATTGCTAGGGGATTGTAATTAAGAGATCTTACATATTGTATATGTATGTAGCCAGTAGCATCGGATAGATAATACGAAAACTTGTTGTTCGACCAATCTCTCGGAGAAGGAGAGGTCAATCGATCACTTCTCTCGGTATGCATGACGAACTTCTGTACTTAATGGTTCCCTTCATTTTATTACTAGCTAGCGTGTCGAGGGCCTCTCTATGTATAGTACGTAGCGTCGACCAAGCACGGACATTAGAGAGGACACTTCTCTCTATTAATTAGCTAGCTAACACAATATATGAAACACCTAAATTAACCCCACAAAACCCCCAATCCCCTCTCCCCCTTTCAAAAAAGAAACAAAAACCCCAGCCACTGAAATGCTGACGCGTGTGGATGCCTTTTGGTCCCGGTTGGTGCCACCAACCAGGACCAAAGGCCCCCCCTGCCTGGGCTCGGCGCACCGGCCACGTGGAGGCCCATCTGTCCCGGTTCGTGTTAGCACCGGGACTAAATGGGGAGGTATTAGTAACGACCCATTAGTCCCGGTTCATGAACCGGGACTAAAGGCCCTTACGAACTCGGACAAATGCCCCCTTTTCTACTAGTGCAAGGAGGAGAAAGACGCGAAGACGCCTCCATCGCCCGATCCAGCGGATCTGAGGTTTCCCTCCGGAGCCCAAGCCGTGGGGAGGAGGAGCACACCTCCACGACGACGCTTCCAAGAAAGATCACGGCACCCGCGGGCGCTGCCGTTGCCGGCTCCGAAGAAGGTCGGAGCAAAGATTTCTTCCGGAGATGCGCCGACCACCTGCCACCACCAACCGCCTCCCACCCGCCACCACCTGCTGAGGACGACCTCATTCTGGCCACGGGATCCCACGATCCACCGCGACCAGACACGCACCACCTAACGTTTGACGTCTAAACAGGCATCTATGTAGTAGAAAAATATGTACTTTCCATGCTATCCAATAACCAAATACTGATTACGGCCAAGTCGGAGGGCGGTACCACAGCAACAGCGGTGACAAGGAGCTACCACAACTGCCAAAGAATTGACCAACGACGCCACACAAGCGTGATTGTTTTTTTTTTTTGAGCGAGACACAAGCGTGCTTGTTGTACAGGGGAAAGTCTAAAAAGGAAAAAAAACAGCATGAGATGTTTATTCCTTCTCCATTGTCTTCCTCAACAGCAATACCAAAAAATTTGAGAATAAAACACATAGAGGAGGAACAAGGCTATATAAAATGGTATGAGTAAGTAAAGATGAGCGGATAAGCTGAGAACGTATTGCGCAGACAAGGGTCCACCACGACGGGGAAAGCGCAGGCGGACGGGAAGGCGATCACGAGGCAATTGCTAGGCTGCCGCTAGGGTTAGGGTTTTCTTGTGCGGGGGTGAGCTTGGATCTCTGGTGACTGCTTGTGTGGCGACGTCGCTTCTCGGGTAGTAGATCGGCGAATGCTTCTGGAGCTCCCGTGTGGAGGGTCCATGACAGAGAAAGTTGGCAGAGGGGCGGCAACACCGAGTCTGAAGGCCACTCCCAGGGAGGATGCGGCGGCGGCCTTGGCTGCAGCAGCGGCAGGGGGATCAACAAGTCGGGGGGCTTCGACCTCTCTAGCAGATGGCAAGACGACGACGGAGGCAGCCAACCTCTCTGAGAGTTTTGGCGGACTGGTTCTGACGTACAAAGAGCAGCAAGGGTTTATCTTCTCGGAGCCAGGGCTTCAAGCTAAGACAGTAAAGTGGTCGGCGGTGGGGAAGGTATACTCACCGCGCCCCTCAACAAGCATCTTGTTGGAGAGAAGCGATGCCACGGGCGTGGGGACTTCACAAGGAGGCTAAATTCAAGGACATCGGCAATAATATTTTTGAGGTGAGATTTGGCAGTGAAGGGGATTGGAGACATGCTTTGAACAACGGCTCATGGCAGTTTGATTTTCATGTGCTTGTTCTGAAGGATTATGTGGGGGATGTTCGTCCTTCGGAGATGGTCTTTGATACAGTTGAGATGTGGGTGAGAGTTCCGGATCTACCACTGGGTATGAGGACGGAATCTTTTGGTAAGGCCTTGGGGGATTGGTTGGGAGAAGTTGTCAAAGTGGATGTGGAGAAAGACGATTTTGCTAAAGGGGAATATCTTCGAGTGCGGGCTAAGATTTCAATTTTTGAGCCTTTGATTCGTGGAGCTCGTCTAAGGACCTCACTGGAGGACTTGGAGGGGACGTGGTATGAATTTTCCTATGAAAAAATTTCGCACTTCTGTTTTGACTGTGGTAGACTTGTACACGGCAAGGGTGGGTGCGAGCCACCGGTGGACAAGTCCAGCCAATGGGGGCCTTGGCTTAGAGCATCCACGGGGAAAAGCTCTTCATCTCTGAAGGAGCACTCGCAGATGCCTACCTCCACCTCGTACAGTGGGTTTGGCTCAAGATCGGAGGATAGGGAGAGATCCCAGTTCAGTCATGCTCCTGCTAGAGAGCAGCCAGTTAAAAGGAATTTAAACAGAGATTTTTCATATACGGCTGACTTACGCACTGGCGGAGGGTCAAGGAATGATCAGAGAGAGGTGAATATCCCGGCGAAGGACGCAGCTAAGGCGAGAGACGGACAGGGCAGCGATCTCAGAGAGAAGCTTGAGCAAAAAACAGAGCAAAATCTTTGGGCTAAGCTAACTCACAAGCTGCGGAAAAAGTGGATCTCCACGTCGGGCACAACCACATGCTGCCCCTCTTCCCGAGGCAAGGATCCATGCTAGTGTTGGAAATATGCCCTAGAGGCAATAATAAAAGTATTATTATATTTCCTTGTTCATGATAATTGTCTTTTATTCATGCTATAACTGTATTATCCGGAAATCGTAATACACGTGTGAATACATAGACCACAATATGTCCCTAGTGAGCCTCTAGTTGACTAGCTCGTTGTGATCAGCAGATAGTCATGGTTTCTGACTATGGACATTGGATGTAGTTGATAACGGGATCACATCATTAGGAGAATGATGTGATGGACAAGACAATCTAAGCATAGCACAAAGATCGTGTAGTTCGTTTGCTAGAGCTTTTCCAATGTCAAGTATCTCTTCCTTAGACCATGAGATCGTGTAACTCCGGATACCGTGGGAGTGCTTTGGGTGTATCAAGCGTCTGGCGTGGCTGGGTGACTATAAAGGTGCATTACAGGTATCTCCGAAAGTGTCTTTTGGGTTGACACGGATCGAGACTAGGATTTGTCACTCCGTGTAAACGGAGAGGTATCTCTGGGCCCACTCGGTAGGACATCATCATAATGTGCACAATGTGATTAAGGGGTTGATCACGGGATGATGTGTTGCGGAACGAGTAAAGAGACTTGCCGGTAACGAGATTGAACAAGGTATCGGTATACCGACGATCGAATCTCGGGCAAGTAAAATACCGTTAGACAAAGGGAATTGTATACGGGATTTATTGAGTCCTTGACATCGTGGTTCATCTGATGAGATCATCGTGGAACATGTGGGAGCCAACATGGGTATCCAGATCCCGCTGTTGGTTATTGACCGGAGAACGTCTCGGTCATGTCTACATGCCTCCCGAACCCGTAGGGTCTACACATAAGGTTCGATGGCGCTAGGGTTATAAAGGAAGTTTGTATGTGGTTACGAATGTTGTTGAGTCCGGATGAGATCCCGGACGTCACGAGGAGTTCGGAATGGTCGGAGGTAAAGATTTATATATGGGAAGTCTGTTTTGGTCACCGGAGAAGTTTGGGATTTTTCGGTATTGTGCAGGGAAGGTTCTAGAAGGTTCGGAGTGGGGCCCACCTGCATGGGGGACCCACATGAACGTGGGTAGTGGGGAAAGGACCCACACCCCTGGTCAAGCGCACCAAGATCCCCCTTAGAAGGAATAAGATCATATCCGAAGGATAAGATCAAGATCCCTAAAGGGGGATAACAATCGATGGGGAAGGAAATGATGGGATTTCTTTCCTCCCACCTTGGCCAACGCCCCAATGGACTTGGAGGGCAAGAAACCAGCCCCTCCACCCCTATATATAGTGGGGAGGCGCATGGGAGCTACACACAAAGTTCTGGCGCAGCCCTCCCCCTCTCCCAAGTCCTCCTCCTCTCACGCGGTGCTTGGCGAAGCCCTGCAAGATTGCCACGCTCCTCCACCACCACCACGCCGTCGTGCTGCTGCTGGATGGAGTCTTCCTCAACCTCTCCCTCTCTCCTTGCTGGATCAAGGCGTGGGAGACGTCACCGGGCTGTATGTGTGTTGAACGTGGAGGTGCCGTCCGTTCGGCACTAGGATCTCCGGTGATTTGGATCACGGCAGTCGACTCCTTCAACCCCGTTCTCTTGAGCGCTTCCGCTTAGCGATCTACAAGGGTATGTAGATGCACTCTCTTTCTACTCGTTGCTGGTTTCTCCATAGATAGATCTTGGTGACACGTAGGAAAATTTTGAATTTCGCCACGTTCCCCAGCGATGGCATCATGAGCTAGGTCTATTGCGTAGATTCTTTGCACGAGTAGAACACAAAGTAGTTGTGGGCGTTGATTTTGTTCAATATGCTTACCGTTACTAGTCCAATCTTGTTTGACGGTATTGTGGGATGAAGCGGCCGGACCGACCTTACGTACTCTTCGTGAGGCAGGTTCCACCGATTGACATGCACTTGGTGCATAAGGTGGCTAGCGGTGCCGATCTCTCCCACTTTAGTCGGAGCGGATTCGATGAAAAGGGTCCTTATGAAGGGTAAATAGCAATTGGCATATCACGTTGTGGTTTTGCGTAGGTATGAAAGCGTTCTTGCTAGAAACCCATAGCAGCCACGTAAAACATGCAACAACAATTAGAGGGCGTCTAACTTGTTTTTGCAGGGTATGCTATGTGATGTGATATGGCCAAGAAGAATGTGATGAATGATATGTGATGTATGAGATTGATCATGTTCTTGTAATAGGAATCACGACTTGCATGTCGATGAGTATGACAACCGCAGGAGCCATAGGAGTTGTCTTAATTTATTGTATGACCTGCGTGTCATTGAACAACGCCATGTAATTACTTTACTTTATTGCTAACGGTAGCCATAGTAGTAGAAGTAATAAGTTGGCGAGACAACCTCATGGAACACGATGATGGAGATCATGATGATGGAGATCATGGTGTCATGCGGTGACGATGATGATCATGGAGCCGAAGATGGAGATCAAAGGAGCAAAATGATATTGGCCATATCATGTCACTATTTGATTGCATGTGATGTTTATCATGTTTATGCATCTTGTTTACTTAGGATGACGGTAGTAAATAAGATGATCCTTACAAAATTTCAAGAAGTGTTCTCCCGACGGTGTGCACCGTTGCTACAGTTCGTCGCTTCTAAGCACCACGTGATGATCGGATGTGATGGATTCTTACGTTCACATACAGCGGGTGTAAGACAGTTTTACACAGCGAAAACACTTAGGGTTAACTTGCGAGCCTAGCATGTACAGACATGGCCTCGGAACACGGAGACCGAAAGGTCGAGCATGAGTCGTATGGAAGATACGATCAACATGAAGATGTTCACCGATGATGACTAGTCCGTCTCACGTGATGATCGGACACGGGCTAGTTGACTTGGATCATGTAATCACTTAGATGACCAGAGGGATGTCTATCTAAGTGGGAGTTCATAAGATGAACTTAATTATCCTGAACATAGTCAAAAGATCTTTGCAAAATATGTAAATGGCTCGCGCTTTAGTTCCACTGTTTAGATATGTTCCTAGAGAAAATATAGTTGAAAGTTGTGATGGCGATTATGCGATCGAGAGAAAGCTTATGTCCTTAATGCACCGCTCAGTGTGCTGAACCCCAAACGTCGTTTGTGGATGTTGCGAACATCGGACATACACATTTTGATAACTACGTGATAGTTCAGTTAAATGGTTTAGTGTTGAGGCACCAAAGATGTTTTTCGAAACGTCGCGGAACATATGAGATGTTTCGAGGGCTGAAATTGAGATTTCAGGCTGGTGCCCACGTCAAGAGGTATGAGACCTCCGACGATTTTCTTAGCCTACAAACTAATGGAGAAAAGTTCAATCGTTGAGCTTGTGCTCAGATTGTCTGAGTGCAACAATCACTTGAATTGAGTGGGAGTTGATCTTCCAGATGAGATAGTGATGTTTCTCCAAAGTCATTGTCACCAAGCTACTAGAGCTTCGTGATGAACTATAACATATCAAGGATAGATATGATGATCCTTGAAGAATTCGCGATGTTTGACACATGAAAGTAGAAATCAGAAGGAGCATCAATTGTTGATGGTTGGTGAAACCACTAGTTTCAAGAAGGGCAAGGGCAAGAAGGATACTTCATGAAATGGCAAATCAGCTGCTGCTCCGAGTGAAGAAACCCAAGGTTGAACCCAAACCGAGACTAAGTGCTTTTGTGATAAGGGGAATAGTCACTAGAGCGGAATTACCCTAGATACTTGGTAGATGAGAAGGCTGGCAAGGTCGATAGAAGTATATTAGATATACATTATGTTAATGTGTACTTTACTAGTACTCCTAGTAGCACCAGGGTATTAGATACCGGTTCGGTTGCTAAGTGTTAGTAACTCGAAATAAAAGCTACGGAATAAACGGAGACTAGCTAAAGGTGAGCTGACGATATGTGTTGGAAGTATTTCCAAGGTTGATGTGATCAAGCATCGCACGCTCCCTCTACCATCGAGATTTGGTGTTTGCGTTGAGGATAGACATGATTGGATTATGTCTATCGCAATACGGTTATTCATGTAAGGAGAATAATGATTAGTCTATTTATTTGAATAATACCTTTAATGGTCTTGCACCTGAAACGAATGGTTTATTGAATCTCGATCGTAGTAATACACATTTTCATGCCAAAAGATATAAGATAGCAATGATAGTACCACTTACTTGTGGCACTGCCATGTAAGTCATATTGGTGTAAAACGCATGAAGAAGCTCCATGTTGATGGATCTTTGGACTCACTCATTTTGAAAAGTTTGAGACATGCGAACCATGTCTATTGGTCTATTCGCATGAAGAAACTCCATGTAGATGGATCGTTTGGACTCACTTGATTTTGAATCACTTGAGATATGCAAATCATACCACATGGGCAAGATGACTAAAAAGCCTCGTTTTTCAGTAAAATGGAACAAGATAGCAACTTGTTGGAAGTAACACATTTTGATGTGTGCAGTCCAATGAGTGCTGAGGCATGCAGTGAATATCGTTATGTTCTTACTTCACAGATGATTCGAGTAGATGTAGAGTATATTTACTTGATGAAACACAAGTCTGAATTATTGAATGGTTCAATAATTTTAGAGTGAAGTTGAAGATCATCGTGACAAGAGGATGAAATGTCTATGATATGATCATAGAGATGAGTATCTGAGTTATGAGCTTTGGCACGCAATTAAGACATTGTGGAAATTGTTTCACAATTAATACCGCCTGGAACACCATAGTTTGATGGTGTGTCCGAACATCATAGTTGCACCCTATTGGATATGGTGCGTACCATGATGTCTCTTATCGAATTACCACTATCGTTTATGGGTTAGGCATTAGAGACAACCACATTCACTTTAAATAGGGCACCACGTAATTCCGTTGAGATGACACCGTATGAACTATGGTTTAGAGAAACCTAAGTTGTCATTTCTTAAAGGTTTGGGGCTGTGACGCTTATGTGAAAAAGTTTCAGGTTGATAAGCTCGAACCCAAAGCGGATAAAATGCATCTTCATAGGACACCCAAAACAGTTGGGTATACCTCCTAATTCAGATCCGAAAGAAATAGTGATTGTTTCTTGAATCGGGTCCTTTCTCGAGGAAAAGTTTGTCTCGAAAAGTTGAGTGGGAGGATGGTGGAGACTTAATGAGGTTATTGAACCATCACTTCAACCAGTATGTAGCAGGGCACAGGAAGTTGTTCCTGTGGCACCTACACCAATTGAAGTAGAAGCTTATGATAGTGATCATGAAGTTTTTGGATCAAGTCAATACCGTACCTCGTAGGGTGACAAGGATTCGTACTACTTTAGAGTGGTACAGTAATCCTGTCTTGAAGGTCATGTTGCTAGACAACAATGAACCTACGAGCTATGGAGAAGCGATGGTGGGCCCATATTCCGACAAATGGTTAGAAGCCATGAAATCCGAGATAGGATCCATGTATCAGAACAAAGCATGGAATTTGCTGGACTTGCCCGATGATCGACAAGCCATTGAGATAAATGGATCTTTAAGAAGAAGACGGACGTGGACGGTAATGTCACCGTCTATGAAGCTCGACTTGTGGCGAAGAGTTTTTCACAAGTTCAAGGAGTTGACTACGATGAGATTTTCTCATCTGTAGCGATGCTTAAGTCCGTCGGAATCATGTTAGCATTAGCTGCATTTATGAAATCTGGCAGATGGATGTCAAAACGAGTTTCCTTACCAGTCTTCGTAAGGAAAGGTTGTATGTGATACAATCCGAAAGTTTTTGTCGATCCTAAGGATGCTAAAAGGTATGCTAGCTCCAGCGATCCTTCTAAGGACTGGAGTAAGCATCTCGGAGTTGGAATGTACGTTTTGATGAGATGATCAAAGATTTTGGGTTTATACAAAAGTTTATGAGAAACTTGTATTTCCAAAGGAGTGGGAGCACTATAGAATTTCTGATGAGTATATGTTATTGACATATTGTTGATCAGAAATTATGTAGAATTTCTGGAAAGCATATAGGGTTATTTGGAAAGTGTTTTTCAATGGAAAACCTGGATTAGGCTACTTGAACAATAAGCATCAAGATCTATAAGATAGATCAAAATGCTTAATAGTACTT
The DNA here is from genome assembly GCA_021437245.1 of Aegilops speltoides. Taxonomy (NCBI): domain Eukaryota; kingdom Viridiplantae; phylum Streptophyta; class Magnoliopsida; order Poales; family Poaceae; genus Aegilops; species Aegilops speltoides. Next base: position 52,504,788 of record CM038146.1, read on the forward strand.
TCAAATGAGCACGTACCTTGACATGATCTTGAAGGTGTTCAAGATGGATCAGTCAAAGAAGGAGTTCTTGCCTGAAATGTAAGGTATGAAGTTAAGACTTAAAAGCTCGACCATGGCAGAAAAGAGAGAAAGGACGAAGGTCGTCCCCTATGTTTCAGACGTAGGCTCTACGGTATGATATCTTGTGTACCAAGACGGAAGTGTGCCTTGCCATGAGTCGATCAAGGGTACAAGAATGATCCGGAATGGATCATTGGACAGCGGTCAAAATTGTCCTTGGAGTAAATAAGGACATGTTTCTCGATTATGGAGGTGATAAAGAGTTCGGCGTAAAGGATTACGTCGATGCAAGCTTTAACACCTATTCGAGTGACTCTGAGTAGCAAACCGGATACATATAGTGGAGCAACCATTTGGAATAGCTCCAAGTGGAGCGTGGAAGCAGCATTTACAATATGACCTAAAAATTTGCAAAGCACACACGGACCTGAAAGGTTCAGACCCGTTGACTAAAACCTCTCTCACAAGCAAAACTTGATCAAACCCCAGAACTCATTTGATGATGTTGGTCACATGGCGATGTGACTGTCAATGTTAAATCACATGGCGATGTGAACTAGATTATTGACTCTAGTGCAAGTGGGAGACTGTTGGAAATATGCCCTAGAGGCAATAATAAAAGTATTATTATATTTCCTTGTTCATGATAATTGTCTTTTATTCATGCTATAAGCTGTATTATCCGGAAATCGTAATACACGTGTGAATACATAGACCACAATATGTCCCTAGTGAGCCTCTAGTTGACTAGCTCGTTGTGATCAACAGATAGTCATGGTTTCTGACTATGGACATTGGATGTCGTTGATAACGGGATCACATCATTAGGAGAATGATGTGATGGACAAGACAATCCTAAGCATAGCACAAAGATCGTGTAGTTCGTTTGCTAGAGCTTTTCCAATGTCAAGTATCTCTTCCTTAGACCATGAGATCGTGTAACTCCCGGATACCGTAGGAGTGCTTTGGGTGTATCAAAGCGTCTGGCGTGGCGGGTGACTATAAAGGTGCATTACAGGTATCTCGAAAGTGTCTTTTGGGTTGACACGGATCGAGGCTGGGATTTGTCACTCCGTGTAAGCGGAGAGGTATCTCTGGGCCCACTCGGTAGGACATCATCATAATGTGCACAATGTGATTAAGGGGTTGATCACGGGATGATGTGTTGCGGAGCGAGTAAAGAGACTTGCGTAGCGAGATTGAACAAGGTATCGGTATACCGACGATCGAATCTCGGGCAAGTAAAATACCGTTAGACAAAGGGAATTGTATACGGATTGGTGAGTCCTTGACATCGTGGTTCATCGATGAGATCATCGTGGAACATGTGGGAGCCAACATGGGTATCCAGATCCGCTGTTGGTTATTGACCGGAGAACGTCTCGGTCATGTCTACATGCCTCCCGAACCCGTAGGGTCTACACATAAGGTTCGATGGCGCTAGGGTTATAAAGGAAGTTTGTATGTGGTTACCGAATGTTGTTGAGTCCGGATGAGATCCCGGACGTCACGAGGAGTTCGGAATGGTCGGAGGTAAAGATTTATATATGGGAAGTCTGTTTTGGTCACCGGAGAAGTTTGGGATTTTTCGGTATTGTACCGGGAAGGTTCTAGAAGGTTCGGAGTGGGGCCCACCTGCATGGGGGACCCACATGAACGTGGGTAGTGGGGAAAGGCCCCACACCCCTGGTCAAGCGCACCAAGATCCCCCTTAGAAGGAATAAGATCATATCCGAAGGATAAGATCAAGATCCCTAAAAAGGGGGATAACAATCGATGGGGAAGGAAATGATGGGATTTCTTTCCTCCCACCTTGGCCAACGCCCCAATGGACTTGGAGGGCAGAAACCAGCCCCTCCACCCCTATATATAGTGGGAGGCGCATGGGAGCTACACACAAAGTTCGGGCGCAGCCCTCCCCTCTCCCAAGTCCTCCTCCTCTCACGCGGTGCTTGGCGAAGCCTGCGGATTGCCACGCTCCTCCACCACCACCACGCCCGTCGTGCTGCTGCTGGATGGAGTCTTCCTCAACCTCTCCCTCTCTCCTTGCTGGATCAAGGCGTGGGAGGCGTCACCGGCTGTATGTGTGTTGAGCGTGGAGGTGCCGTCCGTTCGGCACTAGGATCTCCGGTGATTTGGATCACGGCAGTCGACTCCTTCAACCCCGTTCTCTTGAACGCTTCCGCTTAGCGATCTACAAGGGTATGTAGATGCACTCTTCTTCCCCTCGTTGCTAGTCTCTCCATAGATAGATCTTGGTGACTCGTAGGAAAATTTTGAATTTCTGCTACGTTCCCCAACAGCTAGTACTATGGAGGGAGGGAGGCGCCATGTAGGCACGTATCACGAGGACGGGCGCCATGCAGATCGTGGGGTGGAGGACAGGCGTTGGGCTACGTCGACCCATGGCGTTCGTTCTAACCGCAATGGTCGATGGGATTACTATGGTGGTTATGCTTCTGGTCCGGTTGAGAGGACCAAGGGCAGGTATGTACGTAGGCCGCGGGCTCAGGGCGACATAAAAACGTGAATCTCATCAGGTGTATAGAGAGAAGGAGTCAGGCAAAAAGAGACCACCCAAGCAAATATGGAAAGCAAAGGGAGACCCGGACAGGCAAGTGTACCATGATACGTTCATTCGCGATACAAGGCAAAAAACATCCTCTGTGTTTGACCGCATCAAAGAGCCCAATGCATCAGCGGACCCCGCAAGTCGGGGCCGCCAGGACCAATGAATTGCTTGGCCTGGAACTGCCGAGGACTAGGGTTGGACTCGACAGTTGGCGAACTACGGGACCTTATACGGTCATACAACCCAGCGGTGGTTTTTTTATCGGAGACTAAGGAAAAAGCAAGGGCGATGGAGAGACTGAAATGGAAGCTTGGGTTTCGAAGTGGTGTTGCAGTGGATTGCAATGGGAGAAGTAAAGGTCTAGCACTATGGTGGAGAGAACACTTACAGGTCACTGTTAGGCCATGGTGCTAGTATTTTATTGATGCAGAGATCAGTTCAGAGGGGCATACCTGGAGGTTCACTGGAATCTATGGGGAGCCAAGAACGGAGCTGAGGAAGAAAACATGGGATGCCATCCGCTACCTTAGATCACAGGACGAGCTACCATGGTTGTGTGTTGGGGACTACAATGAAATTTTGGTCAGGTCTGAACAGATTGGTGGCAACCCAAGGAGCTTTATACAGATGCAAGCTTTCAGCGATTGTTTAACCGACTGTGGTTTGGCGGATCTGGGAGCCGCGCGCTAGCAATACACATGGGATAATAAACAAATTGACAATGACAACATCCAAGTGAGGCTGGACAGGGCGACTTGCACTGCTGACTTTATGGGGTTGTTTCCGGGTACGTGTGTGGAAAATATTGTTACTGAAGAATCGGACCACATGGTCGTGCTGGTGCGTGTGTGCGACATGGGATTGGATTGACCGAGAGGGGAGCGTCCCTTTTGGTTTGAAGAAATGTGGCTACGGCACGAGGACTATGAGGCGATGTTCACTCGGACTTGGGGGCAAGTGCAGGGGCCAAATATGACACTGAGAGTAGTATGTGACAGGTAACAAGATATTACAAAAGCCCGACAAGGTTGGGGCCGGTCTGTCTTTGGTTCAGTTAGGAGGCAGATTAAACGGCTTAAGGAGCAGCTCCTGGATGCTAAAGAGAGGGCGTTGGTCACTGGACTAACGACCGAAGTTAGAGATATTGAGAGTCAACTCAATGAAGTCTATGAAAGGGAAGAAATTATGCAAAAAACAGCGATCTCGTGTGGATTGGCTTAAAGCAACACTCAAAATTTTCAGAACCGGGCCTCTCATTGTAAGCGGAAGAACACGGTTAAGGTGTTACTAAAGGAGAATGGAACAAGATGCACAGACGATGACGGCATGAGGGAGTTGGCGGCCTTCTTCTACGAGAGGTTGTTCAGGTCGAAGGTTCGACCCATGCAGAAAGACTGCTCACGCATTTTGCCCCTGTTATTGTTATTTCTGAGGAGATGAATAACAAGTTAACAGCCCCTATATCGGATGAGGAAATTCAACGGGCTCTATTCTAGATGGGACCAACAAAGGCACCCGGGCCGGACGGCTTGCCAGCTCTCTTTTATCAGCGACACTGGTCACTGTTAAAAGCGGACGTGTGTGCGGCGGTTGGGGGGTTTCTTTCAGGTGAAGCTACTCCTGACTCTTTTAATGACACGGTGATTGTGATGATCCCCAAAGTGAGCTCTCTGGAACTTCTTTCTCAGTTTAGGCCAATCAGTTTGTGTAACGTGTTATATAAGGCCAACTCCACCGCGCGACCCCAAACAGACATCCGTTTTTTCCGGATTCTGTTCGTTTGGGTAGGGCAATGGGGTCGTGTCCGGGCCTGTCCTAGGATGCGGTGGCCGTGCGCCCAGCGCACGGCCGCATCCGTTTGCCCCATCCCGTCCGCCAGGGCCTAAAATGCCCATCTTTTCATATGAAAACAAGTTTGCACGTCCAAATATTAATTGTTTGAAAATTAAAATAGTTTTACAACCCAATGGAAATTGTCTCTAATAAAGATAGTTTTACAACCAAATCGAATTTGTCTTGAATGAACATAAAATGAACCAGTACATCTATCGGTTGCCAATATGCTCCCACACATGCTCAACCAAGTCATTTTGAAGAGCCTTATGAGTGTGCCAATCATGCAGCTCACGATGGAACTGGACAAACTGATCAAACGTAGCCGGTTCTTGGTGCAGGGGCTCAACATTGTCACCTTGAAAATCAAATCCTTGGTCGAAGATACTGTCATCACACTCGTCCTCGACGATCATGTTGTGCATGATCACACAAGCAGTCATCACCTTCCAAAGCTTCCTTTCATTCCATGACAGTGCAGGGTATCGAACGATGCCCCATCGGGATTGAAGCACACCAAAAGCACGTTCCACATCCTTTCTAGCACTCTCTTGCATTTGGGCAAATCTCTTTCTCTTCTCACCTTGGGGCTTCGAGATTGTCTTCACAAAAGTTGACAACTGAGGATGTATACCATCAGCTAGATATTATCCTTTGTTGTACTGGTGGCCGTTGATCTCAAAGTTGACAAGTGGGGAGCGGCCTTCTGCAAGCCTCGCGAAGACTGGAGAACGTTGCAGCATGTAGATATCATTGTGAGAACCTGCCATGCCGAAGAAAGAATGCCATATCCAAAGATCCTGCGATGCCACCGCTTCTAATATGACAGTGCACTCGCTAACATGCCCCTTGTACTGGCCCTGCCAAGCAAATGGACAGTTCTTCCACTCCCGGTGCATAAAATCTATGCTGCCAAGCATGCCTGGAAAGCCTATAGCTGCATTGGTCGCCAACAATCTCTCTGTATCAGCGGAGTTGGGTGCCTCAAGTACTCTGGGCCAAACACCTCGATCATAGCCTGGAAGAACTTGTACATTGACATCAGACATGTTGTCTCGCTCATACGCACGTACTCATCCACCAGAGCGCCTGGAATTCCATACGCAAGCATGCGGACAGCCGCGGTGCATTTCTGGTAGGAGGAGAACCCAAGCTTGCCAAGGGCATCCATCTTGCACTCGAAGTATGGGTCATGAGCAACCACTCCCTCTCGGATACGATTGAACACATGCCTTGCCATTCAAAAACGGTGACGGAATTTATCTGGCTTGAAGAGCGGTTTGTTGGAAAAGTAATCGGCATAGAGCAGGGCGTGGCCTCTCTCCCTGTTGTGGTTCAGGTTGGGAGCACGGCCAGGGACTGACCCCCTGTACCGAGGAAGCTGTCGTTGAATGTGGTCGTGACCGACCAGTGCAGCCACCACAAGATCTTCATCATCCGACGACGAATAGTCCGATGAACAAAGGAAGTTGTGGAAGAAAATCTCGTCTCCACTGTCCATACCTTTGTGGGCAAAATGTCGAACATCTTGTGGTCGTGGTGGCGAAGAGGTCGCGATGATCACCTCGACGCAGCAAGGGTGATTGCCGGCCGGCTACTGGCCGCTCTGGAGCCGTCGGAAGCTGCCGCGGCCGCCGTGGTACGTCGCCGGCGGTCGTGTCTCCTCTTCCACAAGCAAAGACGGCGATGGCCAAACCTCCTCCGATCGACGGCCAAAACTACGGCGAAAGCGTGGGCGTGGTGGCGGCCATGTCTACACGTGGTTTGGTATGGACGGCCAGGGGCTGCGCGGTGAGGAGGTGGCGCCGGCGGCGGGGTGGGGCGGGAGAGAGATGGTCGAAGCATTGGGAGGGAGGGACTGCTACTATCCCCGACAAGCGGGCCACGAGGGGGACAAGGGCGTGCGTCGCGGCCGTCCGCGCGCGTCCGTTTCACCCCAAACCGAGCGCAACTTTGGGCCGAGGATGGGTCATAAACGGACGGATTCCAGACATTTATCCGTTTGAGGCCGCGCGTTGGGCCGCGTTATTCGTCCGTTTTACCCCAAATGGACGCACCCGGACAATATGGGGTCGCGCGGTGGAGTTGGCCTAAGATTGCCACCAAGGTTCTTGCTAATAGACTCAATATGATTCTTCCGGTGTTGATCTCTGAAGAACAAAGTGCATTCGTTCCGGGGAGACTTATGACAGATAATGTTTTGGTGGCATATGAATGCACCCACACGATTAGAAATAGGAGGAGGAAGATGCCACTCTGTGCGGTGAAGCTGGATATGATGAAGGCGTATGATCGGGTGGAGTGGATTTTTTTAGAGCAAGTGCTTGCTAAGTTTGGCTTTGCGCAATTATGGATTCGCATGATTATGCGATGTGTCACCTCAGCTAGGTTTGTTGTTAAGCTAAATGGTGGTCTCTCGAGAGGCTTCCTTCCGTCTAGGGGCTTGCGCCAAGGTGATCCGCTTTCTCCATATCTATTTTTGTTTTCTGTGGAAGGATTTTCGGCGTTGTTGAAAGCGGCCCAGCAAGATAACAGCATTAAAGGAGTGTCGTTTGGGAGCACTGGCCCCCATATCACACATCTTCTTTTTGCAGATGACAGTATTGTCTTCCTAGAAGGGAAGAGAAGCAATTTTGAGGCGCTGCCGGATGTCTTGTAGGTTTATGAGGAGGCCTCGGGACAGAAAGTTAATTTACAAAAATCCTCGATATTTTTTGGGAAAGGATGTGGTAATGCATGCAAGACTGAACTTCAAGGTATTATTGGAATCAACTCCGAGGCGCTGACTGAAAAATATCTAGGACTGCCAACACTAGTTGGGAGATCCAAAGATGGTACATTCAAATATGTGAAAGAAAGTTCAGCAGGGAAGGTATCTGGATGGAAAGGACGAGGTTTGTCTAAAGCGGCAAGAGAGGTTCTAGTTAATTCCGGCCTTCAATCCACCCCAACTCTCACTATGAGCTGCTTCCAACTCACCAAGAACATGTGTAGGAACCTGACTTCGATCTCGTCTAACTTCTGGTGGGGAGAAGCAAATGGAGAGAGGAAAGTGCATTGGCTGGCCAGGAAAAAAAATGTGTAAGGCAAAGAGAGAAGGAGGAATGGGCTTTAGGGATGCGGAGGTGTTTAACCAAGCAATTCTTGCAAAGCAAGCATGGCGAATACTTCAATACTCGAGCTCGCTTTGTGCACGTGTGCTTAAGGCAAGATATTTTCCGGACGGATCAATCATGAATGCTACTTGCTCGACAGGTGGTTCCTTCATCTTCCAGAGCATTATACATGGCCGAGAGCTATTGAGGAAGGGCATTGTGTGGAGAGTTGGGGACGGTTCCTCCATCAAGGTCCACCATGATAACTGGATTCTGCGCAAGGTAGCCTGCAACCGCTAGGACAGCAGTATATCCCAGGTATTATTACGCACGTGAGCCACTTGTTGAATGAGTTTGGCGATGCATGGGATTTGGAGAAGCTGGAGATGATGTTTACAACGGGCGATGTTGAAGATATCAAGCATATTGTGGTGGGGGCGCGAACATGTAAGATTATATGGCATGGAACTTCACCAAAAACGGCGAATTCACTGTCAAGTCCGCCTACCACTTTGGCATGAGTTTACGGGACGCGAAAACCGGACAGCCGGGATCGTCGATGCCCGGCGATGAGCACAGAGCTTGGCTTGCTATATGGGACACCAATGCGCCGGGGAAGGCCAAGATCCACACTTGGAGGTTGCTGAAGAATGGTTTAGCGGTCGGAAAAGAACTGCACCGTCGATGGATCAAACCGGGTGTGTTCTGCTGCGCGTGTGGGAGAGAAGAAACTATATACCCATCGTTTTTGGGTGTGCCCTCACTCCGAGCTATTCTGGAAACATTTGTGCGAGAACAAGGGGGAGCCTGTGGTCAGGCCACCGACGATGGATGGCTCTCTGTCTCAGCTCGTGGCGTGGCTCAAGGCCTGGTTTGCGGAAGCAAGCGGTGTTGAGCGTGAAACGATGGTACAGGCTTTGTATGGGATTTGGTGTGCAAGAAATGATGCTAGGGACGACAGAAGAATCCAGGATGCTCGTGAGTTGGCGGAGAAAGTCCACAGTTACATCCAGGAATGACGGCTAGTTCACTCCAAGGAGGCGTCGATCAAGGAGCCAAGGCGACCGGAAAGGTGGTTTCCACCGGAGCCGGGATGGACCAAGGCAAATGCGGATGGAGCAACGGCCAGAACGGATAACAAGGGGAGGAGGAGTGGTTCTCAGGGATCACCATGGCGCGTTTAGGGGAGGAGCTGCGCTCTGCTTCCCAGGTGTCGGCCACCTACAGCTTTCCGAGCTTCTGGCAGCGAAGAGTGCAGTGCAAATGGCGATTACTATGGACGTGCAACGGCTTCACGTTGAGCTGGATTGTCAGGAGGTGGTGGCGATGCTGCAAGGTGAAGGCAAGAACCTCTCGGCGTTCGGCCCAGTTGTGGAGGAGATCAAGGAGCTACTGAGAACTCGGCAGGAGTTCAAAATCTCTTGGGTTCGGCCTTCTGCCTATGGTGCGGCACATGGTCTGGCTAGAGAGGGGGTGTGCAATGATAGTACGATTTATTTTGATTTTCCTCCAGACTGCATTATTCATGTTGCAGCGGACGAGGTCCCAAACTTTGCTTAATTTAAATAAAGTTGCAAGTTCCCCTAAAAAAAGAGTAAGTAAAGATTAAGAAACTATGAGGAATGCGAATTGTCAGAAAAGGAATGACAAAAAGACAAGTATGAAGAGAAAAAGAATGGGAATGCAAATTAAAAATTGAAAAGTAGAAATGATAAATGGTACCAAATTACATCTATCTATCTATTATATACTTAAAACAGAAGTAAAAACAAGCCATCACGTTAATCCACATATGTTAAAAAATTATACTCCGTTGATATATACCACAATGGTTGAGATTAAAACTTACAGATGTTACGTACAACAATAAGATGTTACAATTTTTAGCATCTGTCACGTCAATGTAATAGATGTGTTAAATTAAAAAAAAATAGTAGAAGATGTGCTACAACATAACACGTCTATGTTGTCCAGCAAAAGAAAAACGTCCGTGGTTTAAAAAAGGGAAAATACACGTATGTGTTAGTATTCTGGCCGGACACGGCTGATTGATATGGTCTGCTGGACATGGGCGTACCTGGGTAGTATGTTGCCTAGAGGATTCGGACTATTGATAGAAAAAAAATCTGACTAGGACTCTCCGTGAAGATGCATTAAAATCATCTTTTGCCTCAAGCACATGAGCGATTCGGCGCCAACCTATTATTAAAAGAAAAGAAAAAACACCATGGCCAACACATGCGTGTACAGACAAGCATGCATGCAATCAGAATCATTCATATTCCACTATCGAGTAAAATAAGCATATATACCCCATAAAAAGATAGTAAAATAAGCATACATATATTGATATGTACAACTTGCCTATCAATCTTGGAAAAAAGAATAACTTCCAAGGTTCTCGAATGCTTGATCAAATTCATTGGGCAAAGCATAAGTGGCGACCACAGTCCACGTATGGGCCCTTTTCCGCGTGTTGTTCACTTCATATATTTTTTTCTATTTTTCCGAAAGACCAGTGTTTGGCAAATTACTTTTAAAAAGGAATCTAAAATCATTTATATATATATATGATAGCCAATTATTATGCGTTGAAAAGCAAGTTTTGATAAATAAAGAGTGGAATTATATTATATTATGAATAATCCAAAAAGCTATCATAATTAGATGGCACACACGAAAGCATCTCAAAGCATGGTAACTAAGGCAACTAAAGTATTCACCAAAAATCAATACGGATCACATCAATGATTTCCCTAAAGTATAATAGTTCTTCTATGAGATACATATATACATTGGCTAATCATTTCTATATTATGAATTAATGCAAGTAGGGCTGCGACTTAAATCAAAAAACAAGTTGAGTAGGAGGGATTAACAGGCCAAGGCAGAATGCGGAGGATTTATCACATCTTATTTTGCCACAATGCTTTATACTCCTTTCGCGCATCCATGACATCATGCTTATGTTATCCAGTAATTATTGTATGTCTGTCTTGCTTTTAATAATCTCAATCCATTAGAGACTCAAAGGGACACCAAAGAGGTAGTATATGCATGCAGATTCAAATTTAATAAAAAAATAACACATGTACCTGCTATGTCACTAAAACGAAACATAAAACAGAATAATGTATGATTTGTATATAAAATTTGGAACAATATCAAGAGATATGTACAAAATGTAGAAAAGGTGCTTAAACTATAAATTATAGTTGAGTGGATAAAGAATACTAAAAGTAGGAAATGTATATATTTGTTTACAAGCCAGTTTATGTATAAAACATATAAATAATAAATTGTACATACAAAACAATATTAGGGGGAAAGAAGACTAATACTTCTATAGGAAATTATAAATAAGAAATAGAAATATATACATGACAAGAAAAAGAAATATAAATATATTAGTATTAGCGAACACCATATTTGGAGAGGCTATAAGAATGTCAACTAGAAGGGTTGATGAGATGACAAACTTAGAAAAAGAAAATATTGGCACACAAGTGTTATTGGTGCGTTTTCCGTTGAAGGAAAAATAGGAAATATGAATTGTATATATATATATATATATATATATATATATATATATATATATATATATATATATATATATATATATATATATATATATATATATATATAGGATTGACTATTCGTCACCCTGGGTGAGGAATAGTTATTCTTCACCCCCTTTATTTTACTATCAATGGACCGTAATTTTACGTTCCGTTAATTTTGCCTTATTTCTGAAGTAAAAGAGACCGTAAGAAAATATATAATCGTCGGAAAAATATTTTATGTTATCTAAAATTACAAATTTAAAAACATAGTGTAAAATACACATAAACTGTAAATTTTCTTGTCTTATGACCTATATTTTTATTTTCTTATGTCAAATTTTACGTCGTGAATCGATAGGAATGTAACTATTTGAATTCCAAACGTAATTTAATTATGAAATGATCGAAGATTACCTCGGTGAAGAATAACTTATTCTGCACCCTGGGTGATGAATAGTAACACTATATATATATATATATATATATATATATATATATATATATATATATATATATATATATATATATATATATATATATAGGATAGCTTGCACGACATACATGGCATCATGTAATACTAATTGTGGGTACATGTTACTGTGCTTTGTGTGCATGTGATTGTAATATATTTTCTTTAGTTGGAATGTAATAATTCGGTTTAATACTTCTTATAACAACATAGTGAAAACTTCATATGTATGACTATAAGAGGACAAGATATGAAATAATTTGGAATCAAGTGGATGCCGATCATTGTACTACCCTAGAATGAACACATGGAGAGAGTAAAGAATATAGTGTTTACATTAAGAAATCAGTAATTAAGGTAACATTTTTTTTGTGATTTTAACGAAGGTGTTGCATTCAAATTGTTAACTTCTGACAATAATACATATAGTAAGAAGTAACTGCCAAGAAATAGTGCTATAGTAAAATAAGCATATATATCCCATAAAAAGATAGTAAAATAAGCATACATATATTGATATGTACAACTTGCCTATCAATCTTGGAAAAAAGAATAACTTCCAAGGTTCTCGAATGCTTGATCAAATTCATTGGGCAAAGCGTAAGTGGCGACCACAGTCCACGTATGGGCCCTTTTCCGCGTGTTGTTCACTTCATATATTTTTTCTATTTTTCCGAAAGACCAGTGTTTGGCAAATTACTTCTAAAAAAGGAATCTAAAATCATTTATATATATATATGATAGCCAATTATTATGCGTTGAAAAGCAAGTTTTGATAAATAAAGAGTGGAATTATATTATATTATGAATAAGCCAAAAAGCTATCATAATTAGATGGCACACACGAAAGCATCTCAAAGCATGGTAACTAAGGCAACTAAAGTATTCACCAAAAATCAATACGGTTCACATCAATGATTTCCCTAAAGTATAATAGTTCTTCTATGAGATACATATATACATTGGCTAATCATTTCTATATTATGAATTAATGCAAGTAGGGCTGCGACTTAAATCAAAAAACAAGTTGAGTAGGAGGGACTAACTGGCCAAGGCAGAATGCGGAGGATTTATCACATCTTATTTTGCCACAATGCTTTATACTCCTTTCGCTCCTGCTATTCCAATGAATAAGATGAGCACACATTTCAAAATTTAACTTTGATCATAAATTAGTCAAAACTAATGTGGGTTATATATGTGGCAACAGTTAGACCGTTGAATTTATATTCAAAAGAATATTTTAACAGTATAATTTTGAAGTCACAAAAATATAGTATATTACTTAAATTTAGGCTCAAAGTTAGATTTCGATGGTGTGCAAACCAATAAAATTCGAGCTGAAGTCCTAATTCAGTCTGTAACATATGGAAATAAGACACTGGCCTACCACAAATCGTATCCTAGCCAAGTCCAAACGTGTATGACAGAGATCTTACAATCAAAGAAAAAAATCCTAAAAAGGAAAAAAGAGATCAGACAGTGGCCATACCTATAAGTACATACTGTACATGTTTGTGTCCGAGTAAGTTAATGTTGAGTATGCCAATTCGGCGGACCGTCCAAGGCGTAAGCCAAATGCATCCATGACATCATGCTTATGTTATCCAGTAATTATTGTATGTCTGTCTTGCTTTTAATAAGTTCAATCCATTAGAGACTCAAAGGGACACCAAAGAGGTAGTATATGCATGCAGATTCAAATTTAATAAAAAAATAACACATGTACCTGCTACGTCACTAAAACGAAACATAAAACAGAATAATGTATGATTAATAAAATTTGGAACAATATCAAGAGATATGTACAAAATGTAGAAAAGGTGCTTAAACTATAAATTATAGTTGAGTGGATAAAGAATACTAAAAGTAGGAAATGTATATATTTGTTTACAAGCCAGTTTATGTATAAAACATATAAATAATAAATTGTACATACAAAACATTATTAGGGGGAAAGAAGACTAATACTTCTATAGGAAATTATAAATAAGAAATAGAAATATATACATGACAAGAAAAAGAAATATAAATATATTAGTATTAGCGAACACCATATTTGGAGAGGCTATAAGAGTGTCAACTAGAAGGGTTGATGAGATGACAAACTTAGAAAAAGAAAATATTGGCACGCAAGTGTTATTGGTGCATTTTCCGTTGAAGGAAAAATAGGAAATATGAATTGTGTGTGTGTGTGTGTGTGTGTCTAATTGTGGGTAGCTTGCACGACATACATGGCATCATGTAATACTAATTGTGGGTACATGTTACTGTGCTTTGTGTGCATGTGATTGTAATATATTTTCTTTAGTTGGAATGTAATAATTTGTTTTAATACTTCTTATAACAACATAGTGAAAACTTCATATGTATGACTATAAAAGGACAAGATATGAAAATAATTTGGAATCAAGTGGATGCCGATCATTGTACTACCCTAGAATGAACACATGGAGAGAGTAAAAAATATAGTGTTTACATTAAGAAATCAGTAATTAAGGTAACATTTTTTTGTGATTTTAACGAAGGTGTTGCATTCAAATTGTTAACTTCTGACAATAATACATATAGTAAGAAGTAACTGCCAAGAAATAGTGCTATAGAATGGACGGACCAAAAACTTTTAAACTTTCATAGATTACTTATTAACCAAATTGAGTTGTGCTCAAAATATGGGAAATTCATGAGAGTTAAAGAATTTTATGTGAGTCATATTCAGGTTAGTTGTATGCAACCTCAATAATTGGTAGCAATTTAGATGATCTGTACAATGTCAAGGAAAATGGGAAGTCACAGGAAGCCAAAGAAGATATATGAATTTCTGGAGTAAAATATTGTGAGAGTTAACTATTAATATCTCTATCAAAATCTAAAATAATATTTATAACCATGTGTTGTAAATCTAGCCGCGCAAATGCGCGGGTCAACCCGCTAGTTGTCTTGAAATGAAAAGAAAAGTGCATCGTGCATTCCACATTGCTCTCGAGCAACCTCGCTCTGAGTAATGTCCTAGCCACCAGAAAGTCCCTCCATGCCCATTTCCTCCTCGTCGTTGCCGCCAGAGGCTGGTGACTGCAACGGGGTTTCTCTCTCTTGCTCCCTATGTTCATGTATAGCCGCTCTACTCGCCTTGCATCTCTATCGACGTGTCTCCTTGTGAAACCTCATCCCGCTCCAAGATTCAGTGTTGTGGTCATCGACAGAATGCACCTATACTCGGCGTCTGTTGTAGGGGGTTCATGGTGCACCAAAAATCCAAATACAATTCTAAACAAATATTTAGTTGACCTACAAAGTAGGGTCACCCTTGTTGGGCACCAAGTTGCCGTCGCATGTGGCGGCGCTGGCATGGAGCGAGCCTAGGTTTAGAGCGAGGCCGTAGGATCAAACGTCGACGTTTGCTGGCTTATTTGGCAAAAAAAATAGAGTACGTTATAAGAAATTAATCAGTCAGTTGAATATTCGGGAGCAGTAATTTAATCGTTCAAATTTTTTTCTTGTTTTATTTTGTTAGTAGTCTTATAGTAGTCTTAGATTTTTCATTTTGATGAGCCTTGCTTTGAGGAATTCAAGGAATAATTCATTTTCATGGAATAATGAATTAAGGAAGAAAGGATATGAGTCGAGTGAATTGAACTAGTTAATCAGGCGAGCGGGTTGTGTGTAAAAGAGGGTTAAGTGACCTGTTAGCAATCCCACGTTTCATCCCTACCCTTCGCTCTTGATCCAACGACCCATGCCATTAGTTTCCTGATTTTTCATCGAATTGCCGTTTTCACTTGATACGTCGTCAGTTAGTTGACCTACAAAGTTCCAGGTAATTATGTTGTGTTTCTGAGACAAACAAAAAGGAAAACTTTCTAGGAAGTGAAAATAGTGAGCTAACGCATATCTCAATGCGTAATTGAACGGCTTGAATAGAAGGTTATCTTATATGGGAGCTTGTTTTGAAAACCGTCTATGTAATTAGAAGGTTTTGGAGATCGATATAGTCTACTTTTGTAGCCTAAGCACGCGCGCCTCGACGTCACAATGAAGCAGCTCGTCGGATGGAGGGCAGTGGATCTCGGACGCAGCCATGAAGCAGCTTGTCAGCATCGTCGTCGCATCGACGTGCGCCCGTGTTGTCTCCTATATGCAAGGGTCGATTTGGACAGCGGGCGGTGGATTTAGGTAGGACCGGTCCTGAGATTTTGGGGACCCGGGGCGAAACTAAATCTCGGGGCCCTTTAGTATAAATGTCATATTAACAATATGTATGTGTATATTTGAAATGTAACCATAAACGTGTGGGATACGCATTGCAACAGTTTTGCAAGTATATCTAATGGCCTATGAAGAAATCTATCAAGAGACATCCTTGAAAATGCAAAAGCTTTGTTTAGTGTCAGGCTATACTGTACGAAGCAATCTATGACTAGACATCCTCGAGACAGTCAGACAGGTGACTACAAGAAATTTGTTCATGAATTATTCTAAAAGAAATTTAGATATGTAAAATGCAGATTAGTTCTTGAACTGACTATGCTAAGGTCATTATTTTAAATAAAAATATCCGAGAAAATAAGATAGATGAGCAAATCCATATAAACGATATGAAAATATTATTCCACACATACAAAATTAAGTCAATCGTACTGCAATAGTGCAAAGTAGTCCCTCCGTCCCATAATATAAGACGTTTTTTTGACGCTAGTGTAGTTCTAAAAAACATCTTATGTTACGGGACGAAGATAGTAATTCTTATCTACTTGAGGAAATTTACAAAGTAAGAGTAAATTACCCCATTGATGCTGGCATTGCACGGTTCCTCTGGAAACTGCTCACCAAGAGCACCATCTAGAACATTACTCCCTGTTTTTATCTGTTTCAGATCTGTACCAGAAGACCAATATTGCCCAACAACATTAATAAACGGTTTATGATATGTACAGAACACGCAGCGCCGCACGCCGTCGGGCTCCCATGCACGCAGTTCCTCGTGGTGGCCGGATCGACAGTGTTCTTCTGGTCTTCCGTGTTCCTCTTTGAATTGAGAAAGCATCCCATTGGCCATTACTGAACCAAACAAATCAGGGAGTCAATCGATCCTCCACCAAATACAGTGCATCCGATTACAAAGTTGAATATGTTACCAGAATTGAACCAAACGCGTCATATGCCTCTTTCATCCTCGACTCCTCGAGCAAGCTCATCTGCGGCGATCTGGGCGTGAGGCGAACAGGCGGCGCTCAACACGGGCGTGATGTGCTCTCTTAGATTCTGGTCAATGTGTTCGTTTAGACGCTCCAATTACGTAGCTTCTATTACTTGGGTCAGTCCCAATGACAGATTTCTTTAGTGCTAGGCCTAATAAAAAAACAAATACTTGGGCATGCAGTTTCCTGGATGGGCTACTGCGTTTCTGGGAGGGGGCCCCTGGAGTTTGGGGGCCCGGGGCGGCCGCCCCCCCTGCCCCTCCCCAGGGCCGGCCCTGGATTTAGGACGTAGCGGTTTTCGCCGCCACAGATCGCTGTACTCTGTTCTACAACTCCGCCGGTGAGTCTGGTCCAAGGTTGCGGAGCGAGGGCGAGTGTCGTAGACGAAGTAGTCGAACACGCGAAAGTAAAGAACACAGAGAGATATGGAGGAGACTGGCTTTATTAATCAATGATCAGGGGTTACAATGATGGCTCCTTGTTGCTTTATATAGCGGGTAGGTGGTCAAGGGATAAGTACCCACCTAACGTAAAGTGGGGGAAACGGGAGGGGCTACCCCGTGCGATACGCACGAGGCGCGTCGCCACCCCACGATGACCCGGTTTCCCAACACTCCCCCTTGGGTATTTATCCGTATATCCATGCCTCAAAACTTTGAAAAACCCAGTGGGAAAAATATGGAGAAAGAGCACACAGTATACGTTGTTGTATTGCACGAATTGCCTCGTCAAAAACCTCGTGTGAGAAACATCAGAAAAACTCACTCAAGGAAAAAAGAGCACAATCTACTCAACCATCAGGTTGAGTACTCGATCATCAGGATTGAGATTTTAGCGACGAGTTTGTGAAGTTTCTCCCCCTGAACCTTGCATCTCTCTAAGTCTCATCATACCGATTCCACGCACACACCTCTCTAAGGTTGATTCCGGTAATGATTTAGTGAACATATCAGCAAGATTGTCACAAGACTTAGTATGCAAAACTTTCACCTCTGCTGCAGCTCATGTGCATAGAAGAACTTAGGACTAATATGCTTTGTGAGGTTACTCTTCACATAACCCATCTGGACTTGTGCAACACAAGCAACATTATCTTCATAGATAATGGTAGGGGTTTGTACGGTGTTCAACCCACATGTCTGTTGAATGTGACCGATCATCCGCCGAAGCGATACACACTCTTTTGATGCTTCGATTACTGCCATGATTTCCGAGTGGTTCGTGGAAGTCGACACAAGTGTTTGCTTGGACGATTTCCAGGAAAACGCAGTTCCACCACAAAGAAAAACATATCCAGTCTGCGATTTGCAATCATGTGGGTCCGATAGGTACCCAGCATCGGCATAGCCTATAATAGATAGGTCTTGATTCCTTTTATAAAACAGGCCAGGATCTTTGGTCCCTTGCAGGTAACGGAAGACGTCCTTGACACTTTTCCAATGTCTTTTGGTAGGTTCAGAACTGTATCTCGCAAGCAAACTGACGGCGAACGCAATGTCTGGTCGTGTACAGTTTACGAGATACATGAGTGCTCCAGCTGCACTCAGGTAAGCAACCTCTGGTCCCAGAGTTTCCTCCCCCTCTTCCTTTGGCCTGAACGGGTCCTTGTCTGGCTGTAAAGATCTCCCGACCATCGGGGTCTTAGAAGGATATGCCTTATCAAATCCAAATCTTTCCAACACCTTCTGGGTGTAGGCCGACTGGTGCACTAGAATCCCATCAGGGGAATGTTCAAGTTGCAGACCTAGACAGAACTTGGTTTTATCCAAATCCTTCATCTCAATTCCGACATCGTAGGAACTCGCTTCCTCAATATCCTCGGTGTACCGATTATGTTTAAATCGCCCACGACACCGAGATTATCTGAGAATCCATCTTGGGATCGCCGTATAAAAACACATGGGCAATCTTTATTGCTCGCGTAGCCCTTCTCATGAAGGAAATCACTTAAGCGATTGTACCACATTCTAACAGACTGTCTGAGTCCGTACAGTGCCTTTTGAAGTTGAACATTGTATAGACCCCTGTTTGCTCTATCATGGTTCGTAACAGGGATACCTTCTGGAACCTTCATGTATATGTTTGAATCCAAGTTACCATATAGGTAAGCAGTGACAACATCCATTAGTTTCATTTTCAAGCCCATGTTTACTGCCATCGAGATCAAGTATCTAAAGGTAACTCCATCCATGACCGGGGAATAAGTCTCCTCAAAATCGACACCTGGTCGTTGAGTGAACCCTTGAGTGACGAGCCTTGCTTTGTACCGTACTATCTTATTATTTTCATCTCTCTTTCGGACAAAAACCCACCTATGGCCAACAGGGCGAATGTGGGGAGGAGTTCGGCAAGCTGGTCCGAACACCTTCCTTTTGTTGAGAGATAATAATTCAACAGTAATTGCCTGCTGCCAATCTTTCCAATCCGACCTTTTCTTCCAATCAGCGAGCGTGTTAGGCTCAGGGTCATGATCTATGATTGAGGCAATTTTCGTAGCAAAGTTGATATCGACAATCACCGTTGCTCGGTTCAGGGACTCCCCCGTATAAATATAATTTATGGCCATTTCGTTATGGAGCGCATCCGGCACAAACACTTGCTCTACCAAATTTCCCATTATGGGAGCAAGGTCCTTTAGATTTCCCGCGCCTATGTGTGCGCTCACATATCCGCTGGGTGTTTCCCCTATGGGAAAGTTTAAGTCCGGAATTTCGTGCACTGAATTTTCCGTACTTGTGCCAGGTCTCGACTAGCTCCCCATTTCAATTTGGGGTACATTGGCGACAGGCTGCAATAAATCTCTCTTATCCTTTTTCGTCAGGCGTCACCGAGTACTTGGGATTTGAGAAGCCGGATTCCTCGTCCTTTTAGGCCTTTGGACGGGAGCGGGTATACCATCATTTTTCTTCGGTATTTCAACCCTTTCCGGTGCATTGCGCACGTGCACATGCGATTTTGTCACAGTCTTTAAGTCACTAAAGTGGTCGGGCAGTTGATTTGCTAAAGACTGCAAATCTATTATCTTTTGGACTTCTCTCTTAGTCTCAGCAGTGCGCGGGTCATGAGCGTGGATCCCCGTGTCTTGCCACATGATGTCTTGACTTTTAGCATCAAGGGGTTGATTCTCTCCCCCTAAAGTCGAGAAAAGATCCTCGTCAAAAATGCAATAAGCAAAACGAGCCGTATGACAGTCACCTGTCATGGGGTCCAGATACCTGATTATGGACACAGTTTCATAACCAACGTGTATCCCCAACTTAAGGAGCGGGCCCATCGCCGATCGCTGAGGGGGCGGTATTGGTACGTATACCTGGCAACCGAACCTACGAAGGTGGGAAATTTCAGTGCCGACCCTTGCGCAAGTTGAATAGGAGAGTGGATGTTGTAGGCCGACGGTCGAAAGTTGATGAGATTAGCCGCGTGTAACACCGCGTGGCCCCAACCTGTTGTTGGTAAATTACAACCCTGAAGGAGCGATCGGGCAATGAATTTAATTCTTTTAATCAATGCCTCGGCAAGTCCATTTTGTGTATGAACATGTGGTACCGAGTGCTCAACTTTGATTCCCATTGCCATGCAATAATCATCGAACGCCTTTGAAGTAAATTCTCCGGCGTTGTCCATTCGAATAGACTTTATACGATAATCCGGGAAATTATTCCTCATTTGTGTGATCTGTGAGATCAATTTTGCAAAGGCATGGTTCCGTGTTGACAGCAGGCAAACATTGGACCATTTAGAGGAAGCATCAATGAGCACTATGAAGTACCGAAACGGCCCCGTGAGGGGCTGAATTGGACCGCATATGTCCCCTTGGATACGTTCCAAGAACGCGGGGATTTCATCCCTCACCTTGAGGGGCGATGGCCTAATGACTAACTTCCCCTTAGCGCATGCGGAGCACATGAAATCACCGGGATTCGGGAAGTTCTTCACGTTAACATTATGGCCATGCGAGTTATTAATTATATTTCTCATCATCCTAAGTCCGGGGTGGCCTAACCTATCGTGCCAGAGGCAGAAGAGTTCAGAGCTTCTAAATACAGTCTTGAGGGTAGTGTACACGGGAGGTGCTACTATCTTAGTGTAGTATAGCCCTGTGTCAAATGAAGGAAGCCTTTCGAT
The DNA here is from genome assembly GCA_021437245.1 of Aegilops speltoides. Classification (NCBI taxonomy): domain Eukaryota; kingdom Viridiplantae; phylum Streptophyta; class Magnoliopsida; order Poales; family Poaceae; genus Aegilops; species Aegilops speltoides. The sequence continues at coordinate 52,525,703 of CM038146.1, forward strand.
AACATGTTTACCACCTGCATCCCGCTTTGTGATGAGTAGGCACTCCTTGCCGTTTTCATCATCGGTCTCAGCATGGAAACCATTAGCGCGGATGTCTCTAAAGCTCAAAAGAGTACGAGTCGACTCCGGGTACAACAACGCATCATTAATGATCAAAGTTGTTCTCATAGGGAGTATAATAGTGGCTCGTCCGGAGCCAACTATGTGAGAACCGCAGCCGGCGATTGTCATAATACTTCCCGGAGATTTTTTAATGGACTCAAAGTACTTTGTTTCTCGTAAATTGGTATGAGTGGTGGCGCTATCGGCAAGGCACGTTTCCGCCATTCGGGCGCCACAGGCTTTCTAAAATATGACTTCTAATTAATGTAATGAGGAAGAAAATACATTAAAAATAAATGCACACATCTCAGAACATAACATGCTATCATGTATAAATAATGGAATAAATGAATGAAATAAATGTCATCCAATCGCCAAAGTAAAGAATAAGTTTATGCTCTCATAGAGCTTACAACCAAATCTAATTTATTCAATTTTATTGTATCAAATCACGGAATCATGATAACCAAAGAGGTATGCTAAGTGGACTCGGTGAAGAAGCCATTCACTTCAGCCGCAATCTCCATACTAGTGAGCTAATCCTCCTTAGAAATCATCTTGGAGTCAGCATCAATGTCTAGTGGCGGCGCCGCCGAGGCGACCATGTGGTCAACCTCCATGGCGACGTGGGCGTTGGTAGAGACCGCCAAAGCTGCCGCGATGGGCACCACGGGGGTCGCCTCTATGGGCGCAGCAGGGGGCGTAGCGATCATCACGGGTGCCACCATGGGCGCCGGTGGTGCTGCCTCCTGAACCAAGGCGAGGTGCGTCTCACGCGCCTTCCGAGCCTTGTATGCTTCAACAACCTCCGGTGGTGCACGGCACTGGCGGGAGAAATGCTCCACCGAGCCACAACGGAAGCAGTCCTGAGGCCTCTGCCCTCCCTTGACCAGCTTGTTCTGCTTAGCCGGGGCGGGGGGGTGAGGGCGCTTCTTCTTGCCCTTGCGGCCCCTCTTCTTCTGTTGAGGCTTGCGGACTTTGAGAGCGTTCACCTCCTGGCGAGAACTCCCCCCAAGTGGTTGCGCGAGCAAGTTCTTTTTGAGAACCTCATCCTGCGCCTCCGCCACCTGGAGGACGTCAATCAACTCAATACTGTAGTTCTCTGGCGGTAGTTCTACGTGAGGACTGGACCGCGTCGGGTGAAAAGTGGATAGGGTTTTTCAATCTTCTAGGAGTCGGTAATCTCAGTACCACACAATCAAGAGTCGTACAAACCGTGCAGAGCCAATTGTACTCCCCAACCGCCTTGAAGTCCGCAAACCTCGACGGATCCACTCGCCAAGACGTGGCTTCACGGTGTACTTCACCGCCAAACCGCCGCTTAAGAGCGGTCCAAAGGCCAGAAGCACTGCGCTCAGCCATATACTCACCTTTCAGAGTAGGTGACAGGTGATGATGAAGAAAGTGCAGAGCCTGCGCATTCTCAGTTTTGAACTTGGGATCAGTGGCGGCCAGCTGGGCCCCCTTACCGATCGCCCTCAGAAGGGTTTTGCCCTGCAGAAAAATCTCGCAGTCCGAGGACCATGACAGGTAGTTCAGCCCTGTCTGGGCCAACTCAGGAAACTCCTTGTTGACAATTCCGACCATCTGCGATTTATGCAAAAATCATGAGATTACAGCAGGTAATCTTTTGCACAAAGCGATGTTGATAAACTTATTCAATAAAAAGACGTTCCAATATTTAAAATATGCTACTATATGACTTACTAAATGATTAAGAGTGGTAAACAATTAATCTACAGCAGTAAAATCATACAATAATATCATGTTACAAATGATAGCATGTTAAGCGCATCTAGTATGTGAAAACTAGCCCAAAAATTGAATTCCCGAGGCATTTTTAAGCCCAGATACGTGTTTTCAGTGAAAACAGACAGTTCTAGTGGCTTCTACGCGAAATATTACAACAGGAATAAAACTTGCGTAAAATCTGGAAACTACGGGGGCTAAACTGCAAAAATCCCGTGTTGTAGCCGGCGCCCCCCACCCCTCTTTTTTTTATGGAGGAATCCGTGGCCGCGGCCCATCCGGCCTAACAGCCAGCGAGCCGGCCCAGCCGCCAATGCTCGACGCAGAAGCGACGCTTAGGGTAACCCTAGCGCCAGATCGAGCGCGGCGGCGCTGGGCTTCAGAAGCGGCGACGCCAAGACGCTGGCGCGCTGGCTGGCCAGCCAGCTGCTGCTCGCGGAGCGGTGACCAGAGCCGCCAGTGCAGCCACGGCGCTGGGCGGCGAGAGCTCGCGAGAGGCGCGGCCACGGCGCGACCAGCGTGGTGCGCCACGGCTCACGGGCGCCGGCGGCTGCCAGCCGCCAGCGGGCGGGCGGCAGACGCTGCAGGGCGGCGGCAGGCCGCCATCGGGGCTCGGCGACGATCCGGCCAGCGGGACGGCTGCGGCGGCGGTGTTAGCAGGACGCGACGTGATGCATGCGAACAGCAGGGTCGCGGCCAGCACGGCGTCATCCGGACGCCGGCCTCGGGATGCGATCTTCGTCGCGTTCATCCGGAAAAACGACAGCGCATGGCACATCTGGTGCTTTTGCGGCGGTACCACGATCATCTGGATCGCGATCTGTATCGACTCCCTATGGTGCAGTCAACAAGTTCTTCTTAGTCCAAGAACATCGACATTGGTCAGCGACGTGTTCGTCCGCTCGGTTGGGAGGAAAATCCACACCATAGGTAGTAGCGTGGGTCGGCTCCGTCTTCATGGGTACGTATCATTGTGTTTTTTGGCCTTTGCCCCGTCAACTTCAAGTCGCCGGCATTTTGTCCTTGTGGTATTCGACTGGGCACAAAAGGGACCGAGAAGACTGGGCATGAGCCCGTCAACTTTGAGCATTAACTCCCGTTCAGACTTGAGAACCGAATCCGAGGCAACTGCTGTGCATGAAATTCATACGAAGCCATGGTGTAAAAACGAACATCATTTCGCATGGCTGTTTTTACACCCGTGGACCCTTGCTGAAAGGATTGGCTGCAACCGGATCCGGAATCCTTTGAGTGTTACGACTGTAAAACATAGGATTTGGAAAACTGCTCGACATCATAAACGGGGTGTGACTATCTCATTATATAGACGTACCAAGGGGTACAATACAATGTTACAACGTGTATACAAAGGCTACGTATATATACAGTCTAACAACCTCCCTCAATCTTAACTATGGCCTGAGGTATAAAGCAAGTTAAGATTGGGCTTACAGCCTACAAACTGTGGTTGTGGAAGAGGCTTCGTGAAGATGTCAGCAAGTTGATCCTTTGATTAGATGAACTTGATACAAAGTAGCTTCTGTGTAACTTGTTCCCGAACAAAATGATAGTCAACCTCAATGTGCTTCGTCCGAGCATGGAACACCGGATTAGATGAAAGATATGTCGCACCGATGTTATCACACCACAGAACTGGAGGACGAGCTGGAGAGACTCTCAACTCTCTCAATAGAGACTGTACCCATATGATCTCAGCAGTCGCATCAGCAACCGCTTTGTACTCAGCCTCAGTACTATTGCGAGATACTGTTGCTTGCTTGCGAGCATTCCAGGCGATCAAGTTAGAACCTAGGAATACCGCATAACCCCCCGTGGATCGCCTGTCATCAGGATTACCAACCCAATCTGCATCTGAAAAAGCGGAGAGCTCACCGGACGGTGGAGGCTGAAGGAGCAAACCATAGGAGGCAGTAAGACAGATGTAACACAGAATACGCTTCACGGCTGACCAATGAGATGTCTTGGGTGCATGAAGAGACTGACACACGCGGTTAACTGCATAGGAGATATCAGGCCTGGTAATAGTAAGGTATTGCAGACCACCAACGAGACTGCGATACTCAGTAGCATCATCAGGTGAAAGAGACTCTCCATCAAGAGCAGACAACCGATCAGTGGCAGACATCGGAGTGATAGCATGTTTGCATTTCAGCATCCCAGCACGACGCAACAAGTTCAAGGATTACTTCTTCTGAGTAAGAGTCAATCCAGCAGAAGACCGTGAAACCTGCACACCAAGGAAACAATGTAGAGCACCTAAATCCTTGACAGCAAAATCACCACTGAGTGCAGTCACAAGACTATCAGCAGCAGCATCGGAGGAACTGATGAGAATGATGTAATCAACACAAACCAGGAGATGCGTCGTAACCTCAGGACGCTGTAGTAGAAACAGCGACGTGTCAGTAGTGGAGGGAGTAAACCCAAGAGCCCGAAGAACAGATCCAAGGCGAGCATGCCACACACGAGGAGCCTGTTTGAGTCCATACAGCGCCTTAACCAGACGACAGAGATGATGAGGACGTGCAGGATCAACAAAACCAGGCGGCTGACGCATATAAACCTCCTCCTCCAGAATTCCATGTGGGAAAGCGTTCTGCACATCGAGTTGACGAAGAAACCATTCTCGAGTAACAGCAAGAGATAGCAGCAAACGAATGGTAGTAGGCTTGATGACTGGACTGAACGTGTCTTCATAATCAAGACCATACCTCTGTTTGAAGCCCTTGGCGACTAGCCGTGCTTTGTAGCGTTCGATAGAACCATCAGCATGTCTCTTGACTTTAAAAACCCACTTGGAATCAATGAAATTGACGCCGGACACTGGAGGAACAAGTTGCCAAGTATCATTTTCTTGTAAAGCCGGAAACTCCTGTTCCATTGCAGCACGCCAGTAATGAATGTTCAGTGCAGCCTGAAAGTGTCGAGGCTCTGCAGTCGGATCGGCAGCAGTATGAGCCATGCAAGCAATGAGCCATGCGACAGTCCCGTCATTTCGTTCCTTCGGACAATAAATGCCAGATTGACTGTGTGTTCGAGGATGAAGAGCAACTGCAGCAGGCTGGGCCGGACGAGCTCGCGCCAGAACTCCCTGGCACCGGGGAAGCCAGTGGTGTTGAGCCGGGCGAGGCCAGTCCACTGGAGGCCGAGTCCTCTGGGCCGGACGAAGCGGCAGCTGGCCCCTGGTGCAGGCAAGGCCGGCGTCGGGCTGGGCGAGACGGCCGCTGGCCCAGGCGAGGCGATCAGTGGGTCGGGCGAGGCCAACGTCAGGACGGGCGAGGCCGGTGACCGCGGGGCAGCCTCTACGGGCGGAGTGGTGGTGGGTTGACGGGCGCCACCCGACATGCATGGCCCATGCACGGGTGCAACGTCCCAGTCAAGCGGCTCATCCGTCGCTTGTTCATCGAGGAGCTCGAGGCAAGCACTAGTAGAAAACAGGGCATACGTCCGGGCCAGATAAGCCCAGTAGTCCCGGTTCGCTCAAGAACCGGTACCCATGGTCCCATTGGTCCCGGTTCGTGAGGCCAGGGGTCTACCGGGCCTCATGGGGCCATTGGTCCCGGTTGGTGAGATGAACCAGGACCAATGGTCCTCGCTCCTGACCCACCTCCATTGGACCCGGTTCGTGGCATGAACCGGTACGAAAGGTGACCTTTAGTCCCGGTTCGTACCACAAACCGGGACCAATGAGTTGCCTATATATACCCCTCGCCCGCGAGCAGAGCACTCCCACTGCTCTGTTTTTCCTAGCCGGCGGGGGGAGCTTTATGGTGCTCTAGCTCGCCTCCTATGCACACCAGGTGTTCGATGGAATGCCCGAGCCACAGTACTCCAGCTTTCTCCTCTCCAAGCTCGACCTCCAAGCTCCATTTTCCTCAGTATTTGTCTAGGTTTAATGGTCCGTCACGTCCCGTACCCATCTTCACTGCCGTCGATAGCCCGCGGCGATCTCGTCGCCGGCACCACCTTGGTGAGCCTCTTGTTCTTATCTTCTTTCTAAAAGGAAAAAAAATCTTACTTATGTGTTTATATAGATACTTGTATAATTTTCTGACTTTTATTATTGCTTCTTATTATTTAGTGCGATGGTTTTGGTATCCGCCCCTGTCGGCCCTCGTCCTGTTATGATTCCGATGTGGTATATATTATCTTTATATCTATTTGGTTCATTTATTGTTTATGACAATTATGCCGACCAACATGACATAGATTTTATTTATCTAGGAGGTATGTGAACCAGAAATTCCAACCGACCCTATTGTCGAGAGGTTAAATTTAGTTGAAGAAGAAAACAATTTCTTGAAGGAAAAACTAAAAAAATTGAGGAGGAGAAGATGATATTGGAGTTGCATGTTGCGGATGTCGTCGATGATCACAAGATCAAGATGGATGCAATGCACTTGAAGATTATAAAGATTAGAAAATATGCCATTCATAGCGAGGCTTGGTATCATTATGCCGTTGGATCAATTGTTACCTTGGTTGCGATTATGATCGCATTTGTTTTGGCATTGAAATATTTTACATAGTTTCAATGTATGGTTTAATGAATTAGATGCTCTCGAGAAATATGTTGTTAGATGAGAACTATGTATGTACTTTGATTTTAATGTGATGATGACCTTCTATTAATTTGGTCACTTAATTATCTACTCATGATGTTCTGTAATGATTTTTGACACACTTAATTATATATAATGCACGCAGATGAATCGGCAATAGATGTATGGTGGCAAACATACCTCCGAGTACATTAAGAGCGTGCATGATTTTCTCGAAGTGACTGAGGCAAACAAGCAGAATGGTTTTATGTGTTGTCCATGCCCTGTATGTCACTACTAGAAAAAAGGTTGTTAGTGGCGCACCAGTTTTTGCTATTAATGGCGCACTATGGGTGCACCACTATTAACACGCCACTAGTAAGAAATAGTAATGGCGCACTTCTGGTGCGCCATTAGTATCTAGATAATAGTGGCACACCACATAGCGCGCCATTACTATGCCTCCTAGGGGGCCATATTTACCTTCAGGTATCCCCCCAAGTGCGCCATTACTATGCCCCATAATGCGCCACTGTTATTTAGCCTTTGTGCGCCACTAATGCTCAATATGGTGCGCCACTACTGCGGGCCATATTTGCCTTCACCTATGCCCCAAGTGCGCCATTACTATGCCCGATAATGCACCACTGGTATTTATCTTGGTGCGCCACTAATTCTCAATATGGTGCGCCACTACTATGAATATTAAGAATTATTATTTTTTGATTTTTTGGTATTTGCACAGGTTACAAAATACGTTACAACACAGAATATAAACATCACACAATAGAATTCATCATATTAGTCTCCAATTCGAAATAGCGAACAAAGTTCAAACATTAGCCAAGTTTAGGTCTCGAGACATAGGAAAGTTCATCATAATAGCCGAGTTTGTCGTCACATTAAAAAGTCAATATCGATCATCTAAACTACCATCACATATAAGTGGGTTGGGGTCACGATGAGCATCATCGCAATCAAACTGGTCTTCATCTGGTTCCTCCTCCGCTCCCTCCTATCTCCCGCTAGATAGCGCACGTATCTAGCTTCTGCCTCCGCCCTAGTGGTGTACCCTTTGTAACTGTTACCGCTGAAACGGTGAACCTGTCTCCGACACTCCTCCCAGTCGTCGTAGACTCCGGGAACCTTACCCTTGTACACTACATACGACGACATCTCTATGCACTAGACAAACAAAACATTAGTAGCAATTCACAGATAATATATAAGCAATATATAAGTATGCAACAAAAGGATCGGAAGAGAAAAGCAACAAATTAATAGCACGATTCATGGTCCTACTAATAAATAGCATTGATTACATATAACTTGAACGACTGTCCAAACTAAAGAGACATACAAGTTCATTAAAGTTTAATTACAACATGAGCTAATCGATATTTCAGAACTACATAGCATCAACACTTTCGACTCGACTCAAGGACCGGAGCGTGGATGAAGCCGCCATCTATCGTGATGGTCATGAATGTGCGGTCATTGTCAGCCTGCATTTGTAGCGTTGTTTCTATTTCACTATTGGACGGTTGATATTTGAGGTAGAACTGCCCCGAGGTACGAAGGACATCTTGATAGATGATTTCCGCAAACTCCGGCTGGATGCGAAAGAATTCTTGTCTGATGTCCTCGTCCTGGATTGCCGACAAGCGTGCGACCCAGTCTTTGAGATTATTTGGTAGCATAAGGTGATTATGGGCCCGTACGATCGCCTGCATGTGATGGATGGCGTAGTAAGCATCCTTCTGACTGCCAGGCGGCTGCTTGATGCAGGGGAACGTCGTTACATGGGTGAACACATGCTTGCCATACCTACAAATTGGCTTCCTGAAGGTGCCTCCAGATTTGGCGTAGCCAGGGAGAGCATTATCAAGAACTTTCTTGATATTTGTGTAGTCTTTCTTCGACTAACGGCCCGAGTCGAAATACGTGGCCATAGAATATTTCGGGCTTAAGAGGATGGGTGTGCAATATGTGTCACTGCACAAAACACGGAATATTAGAAAAAAAAGAACGATCAAAATCTAAGAAGTCATATGTTACGGGGCGGTGAGGGGATGACTTACTCGGAAAAGTAAGGAACGAGGAAGTTACCCTTATCTAGGTTCGCTAGAATGACGCCTTCAAGGTATGAACTCGCGACTTGCCGGTCCCCGTGCTGCCCAAGATTTTGGCATGCATGTAGAAGTGTTCGACTATCACGATGTCCGGGGTCTTATCTCTAATGATCCGCATCTCCATACTGAGCGAAAATAGCTGAATGAAGGTGTAGTGCAGCGGATGAAGGTTAAACATAGCGAAGATGTCATCAAACCGCAGGACGATCATACGCCCGATGGTGCTATCGACAAAGCCCTTGCCCTCTGGCACCTTGGCCACGAAAATCGGGTACGCCACATCGTTCTCGGAGAGACACCGCTTCTCCATAGAAAGAACACTGTCATGCAGACTCCGCATAGCACCGGTTGAAGCATTGAGCAAATTAGTCGGTAGCATCAGCCTACCCACCACATGCACCCTCCTCGAGATATCCTTAGGTATTGGTGGCCCGTCCTGAGCACGGATCGTACTCGGTGCCGGCTGGCTTGCACCCTTGTTATTTTTTCTTTTCCATCCCTTCTGTTTCTTCTGCTGTAATGGGATCGGGTTCTGCTCAGAGACCACCTTATTGAGTGTGTTGGGGCTGATAATATTTCGCACCTCGGCTATTTGAGTCTCGGTGAAGGCGGCAGCTGGAGGCGTCTCCTGAGAACTGAACACCAGACAACACCTGTTGTCCATGCCCTATCTGTGGGAATACGAAGTCTTACTCTGACTCGAAAATCATTCACATCCACCTGCTTTATAAGGGTTTCATGCCACACTATAATGTTTGGACCAAACACGGAGAAATAGGTGTTATGATGGAAGACATCAAAGAAGAAGAGGACGATGAGAACTATGTGCCCCCCGAATACGGTGATGCTGCAACGGGGGAAGCTGTAGAAGATCAAGAGGAACCAGACGATGTGCTCGATGATGATCTCCACCGGGTCATTGTTGATGCAAGGAGTGAGTGTGAAAGTCAAAAGGAGAAGGTGAAGTTTGATCGCATGCTAGAGGATCACAAAAAAGGTTTGTACCCCAATTGCGAAGATGGCAACACAAAGCTCAGTACCATACTGGAATTGCTGAAGTGGAAGGCAGAGAATGATGTGTCTGACTAAGGATTTTAGAAGCTACTGAAAATATTGAAGAAGAAGCTTCCAAAGGATAACGAATTGCTCGACAGTACGTATGCAGCAGAAGGTTGTTTGCCCTCTAGGATTGGAGGTGCAGAAGATACATGCATGCCCTAATGACTGCATCATGTACCGTGGTGCGTACGAGGATTTGAATGCATGCCCGGTATGCGGTGCATTGCGCTATAAGATCAGACAAGATGACCCTGGTGATGTTAACGGCGAGCGCCCTCGGAAGAGGGTTCCTGCCAAGGTGATGTGGTATGCTCCTATAATACCACGGTTGAAACGCCTGTTCAGAAACAAAGAGCATGCCAAGTCGATGCGATGGCACAAAGATGAACGTAAGAAAGACGAGAAGTTGAGAGCACCCGCTGAAGGGTCACAGTGGAGAAAAATCGAGAGAAAGTACTGGGAGGAGTTTGCAGGTGACACAAGGAACATATGGTTTGGTTTAAGCGCGGATGGAATTAATCCTTTCGGGGAGAAAGCAGCAACCACAACACCTGGCCCGTGACTCTATGTATCTATAACCTTCCTCCTTGGTTGAAGCGGAAGTTCATTATGCCAGTTCTCATCCAAGGCCCTAAGCAACCCGGCAACGACATTGATGTGTACCTAAGGCCATTAATTGAACAACTTTTACAGCTGTGGACTGGAAAAGGTGTACGTGTGTGGGATGAGCACAAACAGGAGCAATTTGACCTGCATGCGTTGCTGTTTGTCGCCATCAATGATTGGCCTGCTCTCAGTAACCTTTCAGGACAGACAAATAAGGGATACCACGCATGCATGCACTGTTTAGATGACACCGAAAGTATATACCTGGACAAATGCAGGAAGAATATTTACCTGGGGCATCGTCGATTCCTTCCGACCAACCATCAATGTCGAAAGAAGGCAAGCACTTCAAAGGCGAGGCAGATCACCAGAAGAAGCCCGCCATGCGTATCGGTGATCACGTACTTGCTATGGTCAATGATTTAAAAGTAATCTTCGGAAAGGGTCCCGAGGGACTATCTATTTTTGAATGACGCTGAGGGACCACTACAAGAAATATGTCAACTTGTGACCCTCACTATTGGTCGCTGAAAGGTCATAGTTTTTCATTTGCGACCTTTTTGTGACCAAAAACAGAAGGTCAAAAGTCGAGGGTCATTAACTCGACTATAGCGACCTTTCTCGTGATATGTAAAGGTCGTTGGTTCTTTGACCAAATTTTTGGTCACTAGCAACCTCCCTGTGCCACGAGGCATCCAGCGTGGGCAAGTCGACGTGGCACAAGATTCAGCCCGGTCCGATTCGGTTTTCTACATGGGCCAAGCCCAACATTTCGCCTTTTCAATATATATTTATTTCTGTTAATTTTCACTAGCTACATGGGCTGGCCCATTTTATTTTCTAGGACGTTGCCTTCTATAATTCATTTTTTTTTTGGGCCTCGCCCTTTTACAATCCAATCTATTTTGGGCCTCCACAACATATATTTAGAAGCTTGACATCTCAAAGATGTACAAATGTATCCAAACCATTTTATTTCTTTCAACACAAAAGGATTCATTACACAACCACGATAATAGATAGTAGATACATTCGACAGAGACTGAATTAACATAGAAATGAAGCAACAAAGGGCGTCCGAGAAAAGGAACTACATGGGACTACAACAACATGGGACTAGAGCTGCCATTTCTATTTCTACCAGCATTTGTAGACGCTTGCAAGAGAGGAGAGAGATCATCCATCATCAATCGCTGATGATGAGCGACGCTCGAGAGACCCTCCCCGCCGCTTCACGTGTTCGCATCGCTTGTTGTGCCGCATCACTAGTCACCCCGCACACAAGAATTTTAGCTTTACATAAGGTTTACAAGAACAGACCTCGATACATCGATTGACATTCACAAGTTATTTTCATTTTTATTAAGAACTGTGTCACACCATTTACATTACTAGTTATGTATTGACATACTTATATAAAAGAACATATCTGTAAACATATGAATTTTATTTCTGAATACCAATATGAAGTACTAAAAAACAAGACTAAAAATCAGTAGAAGGTAACAAGAGCTCATTACACAAGTTTTGCTAGCAATTAGGGACCCTGGTTCCTATATCGACCACATTTGGGCATATCCTACCCTACCGGTGGCTAAATCATGCAACTTTATGACTGGCAAGTAGGCCTACAGATCGATGATGGAGCAGACTCAAACATTACAAACACAACAATGATGCACGCCATGGAGCATGATCTGAATGTTGTTCCTCGCTTATTAAACTTAACAACAAGAAAAGCACTCAGTTGCATCTTTCGCAGACACGACAACATACATGAGCCAAATTAACAAACAAGAGGTGCAGATCTAGAACCAATCGTCATCATCAAATGAAGCGTTTCATCACTGCAGCGATTGAAGGGCACATGCTAACCTATACCAATGTTGATGACCCCACAAACAGACCACCATGGCTCAACACACCGACCGCCGAGTCTTACCTTTGTTTTAGCCATGCACGCTAGCTGTTGAGCGAGAGCAGAGCATGGGAGGAGGACTGTCACAAGAAGAAGAGAAGGTTCTTGACTTGACGACCACCAGATGTACATCATGCCCGCCTGAGTAAATAGAAGGAGAACGAGTGAGATAATGCAACGAGGAGAGACAAAGTGAAGATAGTTCTTGAAGGTCAAGATAATACACCAAATGTGCATGAAAGACAATACAATAAACACCATCTTGTTTATAGCAAGGCAATATAGTAGCATGTCTCTAGCACATCATCTCGCTTAAAGAATGCATTCAGCAAGAAATGGACAGTTGGTCTAATTTTCTCACACTTGGCATTTTCACGCTAACACCATAATGTAAAACACCAAGCTACCCAGCTGGCCAATTGACTCATACTCTTTGGATAAGCAAAGTAAACTACTACCAAAATAAGAACTGACATGGCAAGCAAACCATCGGGTTGCTCTTATTGACGATAATCACAGCAGGAAATAATCCCAAACGATTGGACAACATTGAATTCTCGCACCGTAATCAAGTGGATTCTGCAAAATTACATTGCTACAAAAGCACAATCACATGGCATGATCATCGCTGAAATGAACCACTACTTTTGATATGTCGGTTTACCAAAAGAAAAACACAAGTTCAGTTGTTACAACCAAAGAACTAACAGGGCTTTGGCAATCATTCAACAATTCCCATCTAGCAAAGCAGCAATACCACTAGTACTTAACCAAAGTCAACAAGTAGTAAGCAACAGAACCAGCTAGTAGATACAAGCAACGACTCTAAACAGAATTGATTTTGATGTCGGTTTTAGTTTACCAAAAGAAACCGACATATGTAGCATCAAGGAACACCGCAGCTGCAGCATCGATTTGATTGTGAGGAAATTTGTGGAGGGAATGGGTGAGACAAAGGTAGTGGGGAGAGAAATCTCAAGTACCTCAACTCAGCGGCGTTAGGAACGGACGATGATAGCATCTCGCGCCGACGCCCCTTGTACGGCACTGAGACACGGCTGCGTCGCTGCCGGCAGAGGGCTCTCCGACGCGCGACCATCAAGAAGGAGGTGAGCAGGCCCGGCTCGATGGCGCAGACGGGAGTGCGGTCGAGACGGCGGAACCGGCGACGCAGCTGATCTCGATATGGATCAACGGTGGGATACCTACATCAAGATTCAAGAATCAAGGTTTCATCATAAATCATAAGAAAGAAAATCTCAAGTCAAGTTTCTGAATCAACTAGATTTCACTGTAGGTACTACCAAGTACCAACAACTTAAATGGTTAAGTACCACGCTTTAGTTCTACATCTATACAGTTCAGTATTTACCAGCCCAATTTCCCATGCACCGATTCACGCTATTATAGCTTGCAGGTTAAGCCTAGGGAATCAAAGGAAATACACATCATAAATGCTAGGTACATGTTTGTACATCACTACAATGTTCCACACTTATTTTGCACAAAAACCATAGGAGGTTTGTTGTACTCGATTAGGAAACAAAGGACAATGGCGGGGTGAATAATTTCATCTCACAAGATCTACAAGGATGACATTGTGAGGTACTAGCACACACAAAGCACTAGTTTACCAATCAAGCTATCGCTGCTCGAAATGCATTGCTCGTTGCTAGAATTCACCGCCAAGGTACTAACAAAATAATAAATACCTAAGTGTCAAGCTACAGATCTACATTTCTACATGTTCTCAAGCAGAAAAAAATGCTTTGTGTGTGTAATCGCGTGCCTACTCCGCCTCCTTACATTGCAGATCAGCTCCCCATGGAAACCATCACCGCCAAGAGGTTGTCTTTCACCGTCATGGTGCTGATCTTCCCTCGACAAGGGCCGACCTCCTGCATATCCTGCACAAAGATGGTCGCACAAAGGATCGAGATTGACCGAAATTCGACGATAGAGGACTATCACATCGCCTGTGGTAGATCACCTGATTTGGGCCTGCCACGTTGAGCACTTCTTTTCCTTTGCGGAGTAAGGACGACCAATGCATCACGTAATAGTTCTACATCACGCACACAACATGCTTGGAAGTAGCCCACAGGATGTTCCTCATTTGCACATGTACAAGTATATGGTCAATGCGTTCGCACCAGAATTCTTCTTAAAACTCGCAGAAATACAATGATGCAAATGAGTGCCATTTTATTCAAGCACACCAAATTCTACTACGATAACAAACAAGATCGCCAGATGGAGGACATAACAGTGAGCTTCTATTAAAATTTCTGTAATTACAACTATGTGATTCTACCGTTAATCTAGATCTCCTTCGTGTTTTGATTCATTTAATCAAACAATGTAACACAACTGCTGGAAACTGTTAAGACATACATATTATGTGCACGCCAAAAAATAGCAGATATGTGAAGGGGGTGTCTATTAGCAAATTTTGGTCTAAATACAACTTAGGCAGGCAAATGCTTAGTGTAACTAATGAACTGATGTTGTTTATGTTTTCAACTTTGCTAAATGAACTCTAGACTAATACACCAAAACTAATGAACTCTATCTCCACAGACTCCATCTCTAGACAAATGATACATTCTCATTCACATTCACCGGAGAATAATCAACATCACTATTGGCAGTTTGTGGCACCTTCAAGATTTATATATATATAAACAAAATTTTCAACGGTGGGCAATCACCAATTAGGCACGCAAACACAATAGTAGTATAATCGCCGCTAGCCCAACTACTCAGATCCGATCGATGAGGCCAACTACTAATAATAATGTTTCCGCTCGCTATGGATCCTTGCTGCTAACAACCCATCCGCACTCTTTGCAAGATGCCAAAAGAATCGGATCGATCGGAAATAGCTATCGACAACGGCTCATCGCTAGTGCTAGCCATCGGTGGGGATAGATCGGACTGAGTAATTACTGTGATGGCGGCCACGCACGGCTCGGCGAAGTGCCCATCGCAGACGACCACGGCATCAAACCTCCTCCTCCAACTCGCCGCCAACAAGTAGCGAAACCTCACCTCCAGCCAGCGTCGTCGTCCCTGCTGCGGCGGACGCCACCACCTCCGTCCCGAACCGACCAGCCCGAGGGGTCGAACCGCAAGCAAACTCCTCGAGGTACTGCTGGTCGGCGGAGGAGCGGTCCGCGACGACGACTACTGGGCCCAAGATCTTGGCCGCGATCTCCTCGCTCTACGGTGGCAAGTTGGATCTGGGAGTGGGGAGAGGATCTGGGGTTGGGAGGGAGTGTGGTGGAGGTGGGTGGCGGCGAGGAGAGGGGTGGGTGGTGGAGGTGGGTGGCGGTGGGGAGGGGTGGTTGGGCGGCGGGGAGGGAGGAGTCTGGATCGGGAGCGCTAGGGTTTGCCAGCGTGGGAGAGAAGGACGGACAAGGAGTGGTGTGTGGGGAGAGAGGAGCTCCGGTGGGTGGGTGAGAGGGTGAGAGGGTGTGGGCCGTTGATCCGGGAGTATCCAACGGTCTCTAATGCTTGATCCGCGTGACATACTCAGAGACCAATCGAACGAAGTACAAGATTTGATGACGTTATGACCATCTAAATTGGTCACAATTGATTAACAATAGGTGGCTAATACGAGTCGGTCCGATGATTTTGTCTAGAAATCATCCGCCTAGCTAGGCGCTTGATTGCGCATTGGTGATCGCTCGATCACATCAATATGTCACGATCGCACCGAGCATGAAAAACTTCAACGCAGCACCGATGACATCCCCACAAAGCTCCATTGCGGCTCTCAACGGCGCGCCAAGAGCTCCAACACAGCACCACGGTGTCCGGCGAAGCTCCATTACAGCGTCGGGGGAGCTCCAACGCAGCACCACGACGCCCGGCGGTAAGTTCCCTTCTCTTTAATGACAACGTCTAAGCACGATTCCTCTAATAACTAGAGGTACTTTCATACTAGGTGGGATTTTCGTCGATTCACTAGAAAGCGGGTCAAATTTTAACTACAGCTGCCTCATAGTTTGTTCAAATGATCTAATATTATGCACAAGGGTGCATCTTGGAATGGTAAACAATGTTGTCTAAGGAAGTTTTCATTTTTTTGCACGGAAAATTCATTTTCCATTTTCCGAGTGCCCGAAACGAGGCTTTTTTGGGAAGGACCTACCATATATTTGTTGCAAAATTGGACCAAATCAATTTTATAAAATACTAGGCCATATTTAATGCACAATTAACCAAATGTTTGGGTGTAAAAAGCTTTGATCCACCTCTCATGAAAAAGACAATTCCCGCCGATTCAGCTGGAAGCGGGTCAAATTTGAACTGTAGTTGCCTCATAGTTTGCTATTTATTTTTTTTCCAAAAATCATTTCTAGGTACATAAGTATCTATTTAATTAGAGAAACGCCAAAAAATTTCCAAGATTCAACCACTAGCTAGGAACGCTCAAGCCCTCCGTTTTGACCGCATTTTGAAACGGGCATAAAAAATTCAAAAAAAAAATCAAAAAATTGGAAAGCCTTCGCATTGTGTCATTATATGTGGCCAAGTTCACAGGAAAATTAATAAACTTGTAATACGGCAATTATTTTAAAAAATGTTCTTTAAATGAGCTATCATGCGTGAAGATTCATGGCTTTCAAGCCAAATGATCAATCTTATGGCCACATTCATGGCATAGTTTGTTCAAATGATCTCATATTGTGCACAAGGGTGCATATTGGAATGGCAAACAATGTTGCCTATGGAAGTTTGCATTTTCTTTGGACGAAAAACCATTTTTCATTTTCCGAAAGCCGAAAGGAGGTTTTTTGTGAAGGAACTACCAAATAATTGTTGCAAAATTGACCAAATCATTTTTCTAAAATACTAGGACATATTTAATGCACAATTGACCAAATTGTTGGGTGTAAAAGTTTTGATCCACCTCTCGTGAAAAAGACAAATTTCCACCGATTCACCGAAGCGGGTCAAATTTGAACTGCAGCTGCCTCATAGTTTGCTATTTATTTTTCCAAAATCATTTCTAGGTACATAAGTACCTATTTAATCAGAGAAACACCAAAAAATTCCAAGATTCAACAACTAGCTAGGAACGGTCATTCCGCCGTTTTGACCGCATTTTGAAACGGGCATAAAAATTCAAAAAATCAAAAATTGGAAAACCTTCAGATTGTGTCATTATATGTGACCAAGTTCCCAGGAAAAATAACAAACTTGTAATACGACAATTATTTTAAAAAGTGTTCTCGTAAACGAGCTATCACGTGGAGATCAATGGCTTTCAAGCCAAATGATCAATCTTATGGCCACATTCATGGCTTAGTTTGTTCAAATGATCTCATATTGTGCACAAGGGTGCATATTAGAATGGCAAACAATGTTGCCTAAGGAAGTTTTCATTTTCTTTGGACGAAAAACCATTTTTCATTTTCCGAGTGCCTAAAGGAGGTTTTTTGTGAAGGAACTACCAAATAATTGTTGCACAATTGACCAAATCATTTTTCTAAAATACTAGGACATATTTAATGCACAATTGACCAAATTGTTGGGTGTAAAAAGTTTTGATCCACCTCTCGTGAAAAAGACAAATTTCCACCGATTCAGCTGGAAGCGGGTCAAATTTGAACTGCAGCTGCCTCATAGTTTTCTATTTACTTTTTCCAAAAATCATTTCTAGGTACATAAGTATCTATTTAATCATAGAAACACCAAAAAAATTCCAAGATTCAACCACTAGCTAGGAACGGTCAAGCCCGCCGTTTTGACCGCATATTAAAACGGGCATAAAAAATTCAAAAAAAATCAAAAAATTGGAAAACCTTCGCATTGTGTCATTATATGTGACCAAGTTTCCAGGAAAAATAATAAACTTGTAATACGGTAATTATTTTAAAAAAGTGTTCTTAAATGAGCTATCAAGTGTGAAGATTCATGGCTTTCAAGCCAAATGATCAATCTTATGGCCACATTCATGGCATAGTTTGTTCAAATGATCTCATATTGTGCACAAGGGTGCATATTGGAATAGCAAACAATGTTGCCTAAGGAAGTTTTCATTTTCGTTGGACGAAAAAACCATTTTCCATTTTTCGAGTGCCGAAAGGAGGTTTTTTGTGAAGGAACTACCAAATAATTGTTGCAAAATTGACCAAATCATTTTTATAAAATACTAGGCCATATTTAATGCACAATTGACAAAATGGTCTGGTGTAAAAAATTTGATCCACCTCTCGTGAAAAAGACAAATTTCTGCCGATTCACCGAAGCGGGTCAAATTTGAACTGCAATGCCTCATAGTTTGCTATGTATTTTTTCCAAAAATCATTTCTAGTTACATAAGGACCTATTTAATCATAAATACATGGTTTGGTGGCGATACGTCGAGGTTTTGGCGGTGGCCGAGGGCCCCAACTCTAGAGCGCCAGAACTCGCATGCCCGCCAAGTGGTCACCAGATGACCGTGGCGTTGCCATGTGTTCTGGGCGGCCTAGGCATGTCTAGTGGGTTGGGCACTCCCTGTGTTGGTGCTAGGAAGAAAATTACAACATAAGATTCTCATGAGGAGACCAATCGATGCTCAAACATGAATTAGCAGCCAAGTGTTTGATTAGTGGTACGGGAAATGTACATGAATAATGGGCGTGAGTTTTGGCTGAGGATGACCAGTTACTAAGAAGACCGTTTTCACAAATTTTCAGCTCAAAAGGAGGAGCCTAGGTGGTACTTGCTTTGCAAACCACCACACTGGACATAAATACGAATGTTGAAGCTCGTCTCAAAATAATGAATGGATTGAGCTGGCATTTGGTGGAGGATGGTTATTTGGGCATAGGAAAGCCTCAGAGAAAATGGATACTATTTGGACATGCCAAAGTGGTACTTCCTTCACAAACTGTTACTCTGAACAAAATAGGAAAATGAATATTTTGAATTATTTTTGAACTAGTCAAGGAAGGTTTTTACATATTTGACGAAGATATGACCCAAAGAATTTATGAGATTTTTTGGGAATTTTGGGAATGATAGAAATATAGGTTGCTTCACAACCTAGGGCAAAACTGCCACATGGACATGACACATAGGCAAAACTGATGAGGTGGCGCCTAGTCATAGCAACCCACCAAAATTTACAAGGCTATGACCATCTATATTGGTCGTTAACAACTAGAAATAAGGCAGCGGACTAGCACTATTTGCTTTGTGACCATTTCGTGTAAGGAAATTACGACCTTTCCGACCAAAATGGTCGCAATGGTTCAGGGTTTGGAGCCCCCCGAACAGCTTTTGACCAATTGGTCTGAAATGGTCATAAATTTATGACCAATTCTTCGAGGGTCACTGACAGAAGGTCATAAGTTGACATATTTCTTGTAGTGGACACGCACCCATGTGGAAGAAGAAATCTATATTTTGGGACCTACCCTACTGGAAAGACCTAGAGGTCCGCTCTTCGATCGACGTGATGCACGTGACGAAGAACCTTTGCGTGAACCTACTAGGCTTCTTGGGTGTGTATGGGAAGACAAAAGATACAGCGGAGGCACGGGAGGACCTGCAATGTTTGCACGAAAAAGACGGCTTGCCTCCAAAGCAAAGATGAAGGTCCCGCCATTTATGCTCTTACCAAAGAAGAGAAGGAAATCTTCTTTGAATGCTCGCTCAGATGAAGGTCCCGTCGGCATCTCGTCAATATAAAGGAATAATAAATATGCCGAGAAAAAGTTCCAGAACCTAAAGTCTCATGACTGCCATGTGATTATGACACAACTGCTTCCGGTTGCATTGAGGGGGCTTCTACCGAAAAACGTTCGATTAGCCATTGTGAAGCTATGTTCATTCCTCAATGCAATCTCTCAGAAGGTGATCGATCCAAAAATCCTATCAAGGTTAAGGAGTGATGTGGTGCAATGTCTTGTCAGTTTCGAGCGGGTGTTCCCACCATCTTTCTTCAATATCATGACGCACGTCCTAGTTCATCTAGTCGACGAGATTGTCATTATGTTCCCGGTATTTCTACATAATATGTTCCCCTTTGAGAGGTTCTGATAGAGGCAAAGGTGTCCCGTATTTCGATGAGATGATGGATTTTGCTTTGGTGGAAGTCGACTTTGACGATCTGACTACGAACATGCGAGGACGTCGCGCCTTAGCAATCGCTAAACCAACTCCGAGAGGTTATTGACCACGCCGGAGCACGATCAACCTGACCATGAGGGTCTGTTTCCTGCAAGCAAACAAAGAACAAGCAAGAAACTGAGAATGCAATCTGGATATTGCGAATATAAGATGAAAGCTTTATTGATCAAGGTGGGGTTCTGTGACGCCTTTGTCTGGTCATTGAACAGAAACGAAGTACGCGAAGTTGCAGCTATGGCAAACTTTAATCTAAACAAAACCCAAAGTTTAAACGATGCCCTAAGGGCTGTATATATGGAGGAAGAGGGGGGAATTTCGTGGCCCATGGTGGAGGGGTCCGAAATCAACCCTATCTCTTGTTTCCCCACACATACGGATTCTAAAAATAGCCTATACTTATGTATTTCGAAATTACATGGGCCTGGCCCAATAATAAGGTGATGCAGCACCTAGAATAGACTAGGGACAAAATTTATGAAGTGGCATCTTGTATATTTTGTCCAAGGCTTCATGCACCCATTATGGTGGCTTCAAAGTCCTGAAATCATCAGTTGTAACTTCGTTCTTGTTCCCCTTGCGCATGCCATCATCTCCGTGCTTGTTCTTGCTCCAATGTTCATCCTTCTCCAAGCTAGGCCCTTCATTTGTAAGAAAAACAAATGTATCCAATTTAGGCAGCATCATATTCTCATGAACATTAGAATCATTACCAAGAAACAAAGTACCAAGAAGTTTAGTTGGCGTGCGCGAGCTCTAGTAATTGGTCCAGTATGTATAGCAGCAGGGGCTGTGGGTGTAACAATTGTATTGATGTCCTCACCATCCTCCCCTTCTTGAAATGAAGTCGTCCTCAACGGAAGTTCATCTTCCTCACCCAAATAAGGCTTCAAATCTGCAATGTTAAAAGTGGGACTAACCCCAAAATCTGCAGGCAGCTCAAGTTTATATGCATTATCATTTATTTTCTTCAACACCTTAAAGGGACCATCGGCACGTGGCATTAGCTTTGATTTGCGCAAATCAGGAAATCTATCCTTGTGCAAATGTAACCAAACAAGATCTCCAGGTGCAAACACAACATGTTTTCTACCCTTATCTCCAGCAAGTTTATATTTAGCATTCATACGCTCAATGTTTTCCTTAGTTAACTCATGTATTTTGAAAATCAATTCAGCACGTTGTTTAGCATCAAAATTAACCTTCTTCGAAGATGGAAGAGGCAACAAATCAATAGAAACATGAGGTAGGAAACCATACACAACTTCAAAAGGGCACATCTTAGTAGTAGAATGCAAAGAACGATTATAAGCAAATTCAATATGAGGCAAGCATTCCTCCCACATTTTCTTATTATTCTTCAAAACAGCCCTAAGCATAGTAGACAATGTTCTATTGACTACTTCAGTTTGTCCAGCAGTTTGGGGGTGACAAGTAGTACTAAAAAGCAGTTTAGTCCCCAACTTAGCCCATAAACATCTCCAAAAGTGGCTAAGAAATTTAGTATCATGATCTGAAACAATAGTATTTGGCACACCATGCAAGCTTAATAATTTCACGAAAGAACAAATCAGCAACATTAACAAAGATCATCGCTTTTATGACATGGTATAAAGTGTGCCATTTTCGAGAATCTATCCACGACAAAAAATATGCTATCCCTCCCCTTCTTTGTTCGAGGTAAACCTAAAACAAAGTCCATAGATATATCCTCCCAAGGAACACTAGGTACAGGCAAAGGCATATATAAACCATGAGGATTGAGTCGTGACTTAGCTTTTTGACATGTAGTGCAGCGAGCAATAAAACGCTCAACATCCCGTCTCACCTTTGGACAAAAGAAATGTGTAGCAAGTACGTCCTCCGTCTTCTTCACGCCAAAGTGTCCCATTAATCCTCCTCCATGCGCCTCCTGCAACAACAAAAGACGAACAGTGCTAGCTGGAATGCATAGCTTGTTAGCACAAAAGACAAATCCATCGTTAACGACGAACTTGTTCCACATTCTTCCTTATTTACAATTCTGCATTACATCTTTAAAATCAGCATCATGCACATATTGATCTTTGATGGTCTCCAAACCAAATATTTTGAAGTCAAGTTGTGAAAGCATAGTATAGCGACGAGACAATGCATCAGCAATAACATTTTCTTTTCCCTTCTTGTGTTTAATGACATAAGGGAAAGTCTCAATGAATTCAACCCATTTAGCATGTCTACGATTCAGTTTAGCTTGACTTTTAATATGTTTCAAATATTCATGATCAGAATGTATAACAAATTCTTTGGGCCATAAATAATGTTGCCATGTTTCTAAAGTCTGAACAAGAGCATATAATTCTTTATCATAAGTAGAATAATTCAGACTAGGCCCACTCAATTTTTAGAAAAATATGCAACAGGTTTGCCATCTTGTAATAACACACCTGCTAATCCAATTCCACTAGCATCACATTCAAGATCAAAAGTCTTATTAAAATCAGGAAGTTGGAGTAAAGGAGCATGTGTCAACTTATCTTTCAATACCGTGAAGGCTTCTTCCTGTGTGGTACCCCAAAGAAAAGGCACATCTTTCTTTGTAAGCTCATTGAGAGGTGCAGCAATGGTGCTGAAATCTCTCACAAAACGCCTATAGAATCTAGCGAGGCCAAGAAAACTCCTCACTTGTGTGACCATTTTGGGCTGTGGCCAACGCTCAATAGCGTCTATCTTGGCTTTATCAACTTCAATTCCCTGTGGAGTAACAACATAGCCAAGAAAATATACTCGGTCGGTGCAAAAGGTGCACTTCCCAAGGTTACCAAACAAACGTGCATCACGTAGAGCAATAAAAACAGCACGTAATTGTTCCAAATGTTCTTCCAAAGATCTGCTATAAATCAATATGTCATCAAAGTAAACTACCACAAATCGTCCAATGAAAGCACATAAAACTTCATTCATTAATCTCATGAAAGTACTAGGTGCATTAGTTAACCCAAAAGGCATGACTAACCACTCATATAATCCAAACTTAGTTTTAAATGTTGTTTTCCATTCATCTCCCAATTTCATACGAATTTGATGGTATCCACTACGCAAATCAACTTTGGAGAATATTGTAGAGCCACTCAATTCATCAAGCATATCATCTAGCCTAGGAATAGGATGACGATAATGAATAGTAATATTATTAATGCCTCTACAATCAACACATATACGTGATGTACCATCCTTTTTCAGCACTAGAATAATAGGAATAGCACAAGGACTAAGGGATTCACGTATATAACCTTTGTCGAGAAGCTCTTGTACTTGAGACATAATCTCCTTCGTCTCCTCTAGATTGGTACGGTATGGCGCACGGTTTGGCAGTGAAGCACCGGGAATTAAGTCAATCTGAT
The DNA here is from genome assembly GCA_021437245.1 of Aegilops speltoides. Classification (NCBI taxonomy): domain Eukaryota; kingdom Viridiplantae; phylum Streptophyta; class Magnoliopsida; order Poales; family Poaceae; genus Aegilops; species Aegilops speltoides. The sequence goes on from CM038146.1 coordinate 52,549,344, forward strand.
GCTCAATCCCTCGAATAGGTGGTAATCCGGTGGCACGCCTTGTGGAAAGACGAACAACACCGCAAAATGTTAGTGACAGCAGGAGGCAAACAGAAGGCACGCCTCGAATGAAAATAATGCCTCTTTGCACACAAAAGCATAGCAAACAGATTTGCTGAAATCTAGCTCATCAATATCAGATTTGGTGGCAAATAAACATGCACTTTTCAATTTAATTTCAGAAGCAACACTAGATGGTTTATTATTAGGCTTCATTTGTTGCTCAAATTCTTTTGCCACAATCTGATTTTCACCCTTATTCTTCTCCTGTTTCGCTTTATTAGCTCTATTAATATCATCTTTCAAAATAGAATCAGGAGTCATAGGAAGCAAAGTAATATTTTTTTCCTTATGAACAAGAGTATACTGATTGTTTCTACCATGGTGTACAGAATTTTTATCAAATTGCCATGGTCTACCAAGTAATAAAGAACATGCTTGCATAGGTACCACATCACAATCAATATAATCAGCATATGTAGAGATATTAAAATGCACACTAACAGACGTGTTACCTTAACCTTGCCGCTGTTGTTGAACCATTGGATGTAGTAAGGATGTGGATGTGGTCTTGTGGTGAGAGAAAGCTTCCACCATCTCCATGCTAGCCAAGTTGTTGCAGCTCCTCTCGCCTATGATGACGCCGCATGTAACGCTCCTTCACAACTCCTTGGTATGGAACAAATTGTGCCTCTGATTTTGCTCAGCTTGTGTGACCTGCACACTCAAAACACGCTGAGCAACTAAACATTCATACTGTCGCCGTCTTCAGAGCCATGTATTGCGCCTCATGATCGTAATCATCTCCACCATGTTCTTCACGTAATAAGAGCCAAAGTCTCCTCATCATAGTCACTAGCGGACTCATACCCACTTTCGTGTCAAAACCGCGGATCTCGGTAGGGGGTCCCGGCTGTGCGCCTAGGCGGATGGTAACAGGAGACAAGGGACACGATGTTTTACCCAGGTTGGGCCCTCTCGATGGAGGTAAAACCCTACTCCTGCTTGATTGATATTGATGATATGGGTAGTACAAGAGTGGGTCTACCACGAGATCAAGGAGGCTAAACCCTAGAAGCTAGCCTATGGTATGATTGTTGTTCTGATTGTTGTCCTACGGACTAAAACCCTCCGGTTTATGTAGACACCGGAGAGGGCTAGGGTTACACAGAGTCGGTTACAATGGTAGGAGATCTACATATCCGTATTGCCAAGCTTGCCTTCCACGCCAAGGAAAGTCCCATCCGGACACGGGACGAAGTCTTCAATCTTGTATCTTCATAGTCTTGGAGTCCGGTGATGATGATAGTTCGCTATCCTGACACCCCTAGTCCAGACTCCTCAAGAGCTCTTTAACCAGGCTTCAATGACGATGAGTCCGGCGCAGATATTGTCTTCGCGTTGCAAGGCGGGTTCTCCTCCAAATTCCATGTGCTTGCCGAATAGTGTTCGGCTTCCTTATAAATGTCGCACTCCTTGGCTTCCACGCCCAATAATGGCCCTCTTCCACGTGTTGTATGAATGCGAAAGGCCAGGGTATTTTTACATTTTACCCCCTAGTTGCGCGAATAAGCTGCCTATAAGAGAGGCAAGAATCCAGATCCAAATCACACCATCCTCCTTCATGAAAGTACTCATCGAGCGCCTCGACCAAAAAATCCATTCCATCATGGACCATCGACGCTGCTCCTCCTCGCCCCCAGCCCTCGGCCAGGAGATTGGAGGAGATGTTCAGTCCCGCACAACGAGCTGGTGACGCTCCAAGCGGAGGGATACCTTCCTCCGGCCTTTATGGTCCCGGTTCGAGCCGGGCTGGCCACCTACAAAGGTGGAAAGCAGGCGGAGAATACCCCCAGTCCCTCTAAAGGAGAGCGGGTGTGTTTCGTCCCTTATCTAATAAGAGGGCTCGGATTTCCCGTACATCCGTTTCTCCGGGGGCTTCTGGAGTTCTACGGACTCCAGCTTCATCACCTTACGCCCGCCTCCATTCTGCACATTGCGGGCTTCGTAGCTCTTTGTGAGCTGTTCCTGGGCATCGAGCCCCATTTCGTGCTGTGGAAGTAACTGTTTTGCCTCATACCCCGTTCTCACGAGGGGTTGACATATCAAGTGGGCGGAGCCGAAATATGGCTCATTGTCGGGACCGGATATCTATCCGGAACCCCAAAGAAGGCGTCCGAAGACTGGCCCTCGAAATGGTTTTATGTGGAAGATGCTCCACTGCCGGACCCAGTTTGGATCGGCCTCCCGGAGTTCAGCAATGCTCCTCTGAAGAAACGCCTGAGTTGGCGCCCGCGGAGCCCTCAACAGGAGGATGACAGGAGCGTCCGTTATCTGATGGGCCGGATAAGGTTGCTGGCTCATTCCGGATTGACCATGATTGGAGTCATGGCCACGTGCATTATGCGAGGGGTGCAGCTGCTCCAATATTGGGGCCACCCCATATGGGATTTCAACGGGGAGAATGACGCCACCCGTCATGGCCGCAAGGGGCCGGGATCGGCCGCAGATCTGGTGAAGATCCTGTCCGGCTTGTACAAGGGGGAGAAGGAGGACTTCCTCCAAACGAGCCCATTGAATGGGTTCTCCATGAATAACCCTCGGAGCTGGGTAAGCGGATGTTTTACTCATCCGATACATGCTTTCAAAGTTAAGTGCCTTACTTTATGATTTTGACGCAGGAACTGCGCCGGGATGTGGAGGGCATACACAGTCCGGCTCCACAACCCGAGGATCTGGGAAGATCCCTTGATCCGGCCTCCGAAGAGGATCCGGACATAAAGGTGGAGCTGATTGACGGGGTGTTCCACCAGCTTAGCATGGATAATGCTCTAGTCGCCATTACAGCTGACTACCCCGGTTTATTTCCGGCTTCCCAGGTAATTATGACCGGAGCCCTGGCACCATTACTTTGTCCGTGCTTATTTCTGACCACCGCATACCAAAAGTGTCTCGCAGGAGGTGCCTTCAAGGCGGGAAGCTGATCCCGCGGCGGCTGACCAACCAGGGTCAGTTCGGCCCAGCAGGAGGAAGAGGGGTGCGGTGTGAATTGAAACATCGCCGCAACGGTATGGCATGCCACCGTTTTTAAAGAAAAGACCCCTGTGAGGTATATTAATGCTCATAACTTTTTCAGAAGAAAGAGCGCTCGCCGGACTGTGCCCGGAGAGGTTGCCAACCAAGCCTCCGCCAGCCAGGCTCCAACACCTGGTCCAGAGGGGGAGGCGAGCGCAAGGCGCGAGCCGGATGCTCCTCCGACGGAGGATGCCGACAGGCTGTCCGCCACCAGGTCTGAGGTGGAGAGCGCCATGAATCACAGGCGCCGCCGGACAGTTCTTCGTGACGCGTGTTTCTCCCCAGAGGCGTTGAATGCCTTTACCGCGGGAGACGCGCACCTCCGTGCCGCTCAAGATGTTTTAACCAGAGCCACGGAGCAGTACGTAAAAGACATACGGGTAAGGGATTTTAATAGTTGTATATGACAGTAGCCCCCTGGACTTAAAGTATTTAAGATAACTGATTTAAGGATCATTTGATGTGCAGGATCTTATAGAGAAGAATACCCAATTGTCCTAGGAGCTACAAGAGTGCAAGGCCCAACTTGAGGCTGCACTGGCCGCCGCAGGAGGAGACGCGAGACCCCCTCCGGTAACACATATTTCAAAAAGATAAGCAGTGTGCGGCGTGCGTATAAGTCTAACAATAATATTGCAGATGTTGCCGGACTTGATCCGGACAAGCAACAGCTACTGTGCCAGCTGAACACTAGTAGAAAAAGGGTCAAACGTGAAGCACATTAGTGCCGGTTTGTATTAGAGCCGGCACAAATGTATACATTAGTGCCGGTTCCAACGGCTAGCCAGGCCGCTCTCATTAGTACCGGTTCGTGGCTAACCTTTAGCACCGGTTCGTGCCACGAACCGGTACTAATGAGGGTGGTGGCAGGATGTTGTCAGTCTGGGCCCCCTCCATCACCTTTAGTACCGGTTCGTGCCACCAACCAGTACTATAGGTCCTCCTGCATATAAACCCTTCGTCCAGCTCACTGTTCTTCCCCTTTCCCTCTCCTCTCCTCTCTGTTCTTCCTCTTCTCCCCTCGAGCTCATCACACATTTTGCCCAAAATTTGTCAAGATTTGAAGGCCCCCATCCATTCAAGTGATCACAAAGGTTAGCAACTTTGTCCTTTCATCTCTCATTGCTAGATTAGCTCTTGCAATGCTTTATATAGTTATTAATTTGTGAGTTTAGTAATTTGGGAGGAAATATATATCTCTACTCCTAATGGACGAATTGGTTGAATAGTCCCCCCCCACTTTCGACCGGTTTATTTTCAACCGGTTTATTTTCAACCGGTTTTTCTTCATCCCACCTCCCACCAGCCCCTCCCACCGGTTTTTCTCTTTTCTTGTCTGACCGGCAATACCCAACGTATTTATGGTAATCAATCATAATTAATCCACGTATAGTAATAAATCAATCCAGGTATGGTAAGGTCATAACTCAGGAAATTTTGAATATGGTAATTATATGGTAATAAATTTAAATTACCCCAAAGGCTATCAATCCAGGTATGGTAAGGCCATAACTCGGTAAATATCGAATATGGTAATAAATTTAAATTACCACCATGTATGGTAAGGCTATCCACGATAGTAATAAATCATATAGTAATAAATCATAATTAATCCACGATAGTAATAAATCAATCCGGTATGGTAAGGTCATAACTCAGAAATTTTGAATATGGTAATTATATGGTAATAAATTTAAATTACCCCAAAGGCTATCAATCCGTGTATGGTAAGGCCATAACTCGGGAAATATTGAATATGGTAATAAATTTAAATTACCACCGGTATGGTAAGGCTATCGATCCGGTATGGCACGCCTCACCTAATCACCTATCACAATCTCCAGCCCCACGACGCACCAAAGAACCCACCCGCACCAACGCAGCTCCTCTCGATCCCTCGAGTAAACGCCGCCGCCGTCGGCGATCTTCCCGACATGACGCCGCCGCCGCCTCCTTCCCACTCCACGGCGCCCCCATGTCCATGGTGACGGCGCCAAGGCCCTACACCGACCCTCCGCCTCATATAGGTTGGTCGTTGATGGAGTGGGATGTGCCGCTGCGGTTTGGGGAGGCGCAATCACGATCTGGTTGGGATCTCAGTGTGGACTCGTTCTCTGCGATGAAGGATGGCGCTGCCTCCCTAGCAAATGGGATCGGAGGAAGGGGCTCTACGTCGTGAATGTCGGCGAGGCAGCGGCCGAAGGCGAGCCCGACGGTGAGCACGGGTGTTCGTCCCATGAAATAGGCGGCCACGGAGGGCGGATCGAGGCCACCCCAACCGCCGGTGGCCCTTCCTCCCATCGCCATCGCCCATTCTCTCTCTCCTCTAAATCTTTGTCGCCTCGCCGGTTTCGCCGACGCCATCCGGCTCTCGATCGACCACCACCAAGACGGCTGCAGACGAGGCGCAACCGCGACGCCGCCGCCGCCATCCTCATCCACCTCCTCCACCATCCTTCCCACCGCCGCCGAGGGCACCCGCCATCTGCGCTCTAGCCCACCCGCTCCCTCCTATCCCTCCCCGCCCGCCAGCCCCGTGATCCATCGCACGATGGCAGGTACTACAATGACCTCCTCCCGGCGGATCCGCCTCCTCCGATGGAGATCCATCCCGGCACCGCCTTATTCTCATGCGTGCACGCCTATATCAACGTATCATTCCACATCACCTTGCAAGGTATGTGCTTGATTGTTCCGAACTGGATCGATGGATTGTGCAAGGTACTTTGGGTGTCGTCATTTGACGGCAATTGTCACGCCATGCTACCATCGGAGGGGTCCCTCATCGATGATTAGGGTCTTTCGAACTGCACGAGCTCCATTGAGAAGGTCATTAAATAAAAGGTTATATTGGAGTGTACTATAGGGCCTTTTGCACTTTAATATGACTAATAATTTGCCTTAATATCACAGATTGTATTACTACCTTTCTAAGTGAATGACATTCAAGAAGGTCATTAAATAAAACCAAGAAATCCTTCTGGTATTGGAGTGTAGGAAAGTTGAGACTATAAAACCAAAAGGTTATATTTACATTTATTAGAGAAGGTTCTTTACTTTTTATAGGAAAACACAAAATGTTGCGATGTAGAGTCTAGGTGGTGGGCCTCCTTGATCCACTTGGTGGATGAGGGCGACTCCGGTCCTGGCACCCATAGTGCCGTGATCCAAAAATCATAGGGCCTGGATATAGCTCTAGCAGACGATGCGGCTTATGATCGAAATGGGTCATCTCGAGCATGGAGATAGGCGAGTTGTAGACCAAGAGCTGGTACAGAGATAGGCGAGTTGTAGACAAGAGCTGGTGGGCAGCAAAAAATGCATGCACACCAAAGAACAAATCTGAGTCACATGCCTACTTCTATTGGTTTCTACAAAGAGCGGCTAGCTTAGATCTTAGACCGGTCGATCACCGCCGAGGTCGCCAAGGTGATCTTACAAAGACCGCCGTGGGGATTTCTCATGATTTTATGTAGGCAAGCAAGCGGTGGTGGTGATTGGCTGGGTGGTGTCGCTGCCTTGGGAAGAGACGAAGTGATGGTAAAAGTAAGCAGGATCCGATGATTCTTCCGTGGGGATAACCAAAGTCAAGATGTCGACTACAGACTCGTCGCAGACTTGCAGTGAACCTGGATGCGGCGAGCCTGATTTGTGGATCGATGGCGGGTCTTGACTTTGTTAGGCTGGGATTGGATGGTTAAGGAGGGTGGTGTGCTTGGTTGGGTTCCCATGGAAGAATGTGGCCTCCTCGTGGATCTGGTCATGCCCATCCTAGAGAACATTGTGTCCCTAGCTCCCTCGAGGAGCAAGGACAGTGCAAGCGGCAGCAGGGGGTAGGGGTAGATGTGGGGAGGGATGTCGGCGGCTGCTCAAGGTCATCATGATGAAATCCTTGACATCCCATCTTTATCAATGGAAGTGGAAGAGCACGAAGTCGAGATTGGATAGGAGTTTGAGTTCTTTTTGGCACCGATCGGTTCCCCACTTTAGAGATGTATTTTTTTTGCGTGCGAGCAAACAGTGGGTTGATTCTAAAAGGGATAGGTACTTTTCAACAGAAGTGCATGACGGACCAAAAATATGACCTCATTTTATTCGCTTGATAGATATCGATTATTCGTTGTTGTTCGCTCGTGAAATTTCCTAATATTTGATTGTTGTGTTTCTAATTAGAGCACCCCATAATCACCCAATATGAGGGGATGATAAATGAAAGATACTGATTATAAATTTTGAAGAGCCCGTGGCAACGCACGGGCGTTATACTAGTATGTGCTAGTATTTGATTTATATGCAATTTGAGGTCAAAAATAACACTTAGTTTGCATATGTAGGTGTGGTTTACTTAGTGCCTTCTAAATCTCCGTCAGAATCACTGGCCGATCGCCCGCAGACCGTCCTGTCAGCCGGCACCACCTTGTGGTGAGCCTCTTGTTCATGAAATTTTATATAAAAAATTGATGTTTGTGTGATTTGGATATATAGTTAATCGTGTAATAATTATCTTACCCGTACGTTGTTTGTTATACATAGTGCCATGATTCGGATGTGGTATATTCTCTTTTAAAACTATTTGTTGCATTTCGTGTTTATGACAAATTATGCCCATCAAGTTGACATAGATATTTTATCTAGGAGGTATGTGAACCGGAAATTCCAACCGATCCTATTGTCGAGAGGTTAAATTTAGTTGAAAGAGAAAACGAGTACTTGAAAGAAAAATTGAAAAGAATTGAGGGGGAGAAGATGGAATTGGAGTTGCATGTTGCCGATGTCGTCGATGATCACAAGATCAAGATGGAGAAAATGCGCTTGAAGATTAGAAAGATTAGAAAATATGCCATCGATAGTGAGGCTTGGTATCATTATGCTGTTGGATCAATTGTTACCTTAGTTGCGATCTTGATCGCATTTGTTGTTGCATTTAAATGCTTTAGCTAGAGAGTTATTTGTTTGTTGCATTTAAGTGTTGTATGAACTTTATGTATGAACTTCTATTAATTTGGTCTATTCGTGTTGTGTAATGAAGATGAGCCGACAATGGATGTACGATGACCGATGCTCTCCCAGTTCATTGAGGGCGTGCATACTTTTCTCGCTTATGGCCGAGGCAAACAAGCGGGCGGATGGTTTTATGCCTTGTCCATGTCTGGCTGTAAGAATGGTCGCAATTACTCTACGCCAAGAACCATTCACGCCCACTGCTTGAGTCGGTTTCATGCCCCACTATAATGTTTGGACCAAGCACGGAGAAAGAGGGGTTATGATGGAAGACAATGAAGAAGAAGAGGACGACGACAGCTATCCCGCCATGGGTTCCCTGAATACGATGATACAACAATGGGGAAGAAGCTGAGCCGGTAATGCGGGAAGAAGCTGAGCTGCTAATGCGGAAGAAGTGAAGAAGAGGCATCGATGAGCCCGCTGATGATCTAGGTCGGGCCATTGCCGATGCAAAGAGAAACTGCGCAAGTGATTTGGAGAAGAAGTTGCAGCGCATGTTAGAGGATCACAAAAATTGTTGTACCCAATTGCGTGAGGTGACAAGAAAAAGCTGGGCACCACACTAGAATTGCTGCAATGGAAGGCGAGAATGGTGTATCCGACAAGGGATTTGGAAAGTTGTTGGTAATGATAAAGGATATGCTTCCAAAGGACAACGAATTGCCCGAGAGTATGTCGGAAAAGAAGGCTGTCCGCCCTCTAGGGTTAGAGGTGCAGAAGATACATGCATGCCCTAATGATTGCATCCTCTACCGCGGTGAGTACGAGGATTTGAACGCTTGCCCGGTATGTGGTGCATTGCGCTATAAGATCAGCCGTGATGAGCCTGGTGATGTCGAGGGCGAGCGCCCCAGGAAGAAGATTCGTGCCAAGGTGATGTGGTATTCTCCAATAATACCACGGTTGAAACGTTTGTTCCAAAACAAAGAGCATGCCAAGGCGATGCGATGGCACAGAGAAGACCGTAAGAAAGACAGAAAGTTGAGAGTACCCGCTGACGGGTCGCAGTGGAGAAAAATCGAAAGAAAGTATGGGAAGGAGTTTGCAGATGACGCAAGGAGCGTATGGTTTGGTCTAAGCGCAGATGGCATTAACCCTTTGGGGAGCAGAGCAGCAACCATAGCACCTGGCCTGTGACTCTATGTTTGTATAACCTTCCTCCTTGGTTGTGCATGAAGCGGAAGTTCATTATGATGCCAGTGCTCATCCAAGCCCTAAGCAACCCGGCAACGACATTGATGTGTACCTAAGACCATTAGTTGAAGAACTCTTACAACTGTGGAATGGAACAGGTGTACGTGCGTGGGATGAGCACATGGGAGAAGAATTTGACCTAAAGGCATTGTTGTTCGTGATCATCAATGATTAGCCTGCTCTCAGTAACCTTTCAGGACAGACAAACAAGGGATACCGCGGATGCACACACTGTTTGGATGATACCGACAGTATATATTTGAATAGTTGTAAGAAGAATGTGTACCAGGACATCGCCGATTTCTTCCGAGCAGCATCCAGAAGAAAGAAATGCAAGCATTTCAAAGGTGAGGTAGATCACCGGACGAAGCCTCGCCACCGTACTGGTGCTGATGTACATGATATGGTCAAGGATTTGAAGGTGATATTTGGAAAGGGTCCTAGCGGACAACCTGTTCCGAAGGACGCTGATGGACGCGCACCCATGTGGAAGAAGAAATCTATATTTTGGGACCTGCCATATTGGAAAGACCTAGAGGTCCGCTCCGCAATCAACGTGATGCACGTGACGAAGAATCTTTGCGTGACCCTGCTTGGTTTCTTGGGCGTGTATGGGAAGACAAAAGATACACCTGAGGCACGGGAGGACCAAGAACGTAAGCACGGAGAAGACGGCATACATCGTGGTCATGCAAGCTACGCCTTACCAAAGAAGAGAAGGAAATCTTCTTTGAATGCCCGCTCAAGATAAGGTACCGTGTGGCTTCTCATCGAATATAAAGGGAATAATAAACATGGCAGAGAAAAGTTCCGTAACCTAAAGTCTCATGATCGCCACGTGATTATGACGCAATCGCTTCCGTTGCATTGAGGGGCTTCTACCGAAAAAGTTCGATTTTCCATTGTGAAGCTATGTGCATTTCTCAATGCAATCTCTCGAAGGTAATCGATCCGAAATCATACCAAGGTTACGTAATGATTTGGTGCAATGTCTTGTCGATTTCGAGTTGGTGTTCCCACCATCCTTCTACAACATCATGACGCACGTCCTAGTTCACCTATGCGAAGAGATTAACGTTTTGGGTCCTGTATTTCTACACAATATGTTCCCCTTTGAGAGGTTCATGGGAATCTTAAAGAAATATGTTCATAACCATGCTAGGATAGAAGGAAGCATCTCCAGGGGCCATCAAAATGAGGAGGTCATTGTGTTTTGTATTGACTTTATTCCTGACCTTAAGCCGATTGGTGTTCCTGAATCGCAGCATAAGGGCAGACTGGATGGAAAAGGCACGCTAGGAGGGGAACAAATAATATGTATGGACGGACATTCTCTCACTGAAGCACACTACACAGTTCTACAGAATTCCACCTTGGTGGCTCCGTATATGGATGAACACAAGAATTTTCTACGCTCCAAACACCCGGAGCGGTGTGATGACTGGATTGCACGTGAACAAACCAGAGTTTCGCCACTGGTTGCGTACACGCACCATGCATGACACCTCTATTGAAGATGACATGTACTTGCTGTCCCGATTACCATCTTGAATATAATGACTTTCAAAGGGTACGAGATAAATGGTAATACATTTTACACGATCGCCCAAAATAAGAAGAGCACCAACCAAAACAGTGGTGTCCGCTGATGCGTAAACCAAGACGGAAAGGAAACATATTATGGTTATATACAAGACATATGTGAACTTGACTATCGACGTGGTTTAAAGGTCCCTTTGTTTGGCGCAAATGGGTCAATATGACACGAGGCGGGTAACGGAAGACCCGAAGACGGAATGACAACAAGGATCTCAACAATCTTGCGTGATGCGAGCGAACCATTCGTCCTAGCCAATGATGTGGCACAGGTTTTCTATGTGAAGCATGTCTACCAAGCCAAGAAAAGAAAATATAAGGAAGCGAATGCATCGTCACGATGAGCCAAAGCGCACATAGTTCTTTTCGGGAAAAGAAACATCGTGGGAGTGGATGACAAGACAGACAAGTCAAGATTATGAAAAGTTTGATGAAATTGCTCCATTCACAGTGAATATTGACCCGAGCATCCCGTTAAATGATGAAGATTTTCCATGGTTACGGCGCAAAGGGACACACGCGAAGAAAAAGTTTCACACCCAAAGATCTGGGATGTGATCGGCTTCACTATCATCACTTTCTTCTTTATTTCACACCCAGGATGGAATGTCTGTAATAGTTAGGGTAGTTATGTGCTTTGGCATTTGAAACGCTAAGAAATTTTATGTGCAAACAAATTCTTTTCATGCATTTACTGATTTTTTTTCCCAGCTAAATGACCCTTAAATTGAAAAGCAATTCAAATGAACTCAGAAAAGGTTGAAAGTTGGCATGGTATCATAATTTCATACAAATAGCATGTGCAAGAAAGTACAGAGGGTTACGGCAAAAACTGGATGCACTTCGTGTACAAAATGGACAATCTCTTTCGAAGTATCAGGGTTTCCAACGAAAACTGAACTGTTACAAAGGCATTTCATTTTTTAAATAACCTAAGCATTACTAAATTGAATATAATGATAAAACACACTAATATTAAACATAAGAAAAAAGAATCACTGAAAAAACTTTTTTCAAAGTTAAGTTATTCACAAACTAGTGATTCACACAAATTTCAAATAATTCAAAATTTAAACTATTTAAATTTGAAATCTACCGGCAATAACAAAAAGTTTGTAATTTTTTGTACCTAAAGCAAAAATATTCACAAAGAAACTCTAAATACAGCAAAAAACAACTCAAAAATAAATAAAACAAAAATAAATAAAGCGAAAAAAAAGCCCGCCTACTGGGCCAAAGCGGCCTGCATACGACTAGCGACACAACCTTTCGTTGGGCCAGGATGCAGGCCCGCAAAGGCCCAGTAGGCCAACTAGGCGAAGAGGGCAGGTAGGCCCAGTAGGCCTGGTTAGGAGAGGAGCTCGAGAGAGCTACCGCACTGGGCCTTATAAACCAGTGCGGTAGCCCCTCGACTAGCGAGGTGGGACTAAACTTGTCAAGATCAAGACTGCAAGGCAATAACCCCTTTAGTACCGGTCGTGGCACAAACCGGTACTAAAGGGGGGCCTTTAGTACCAGTTTGTGCCAACACCCGATACTAAAGGGTGTCGCTTCCCGCCGCTTGGCCTGGCCAAAACAAGCCTTTAGTACCGGTTGGTGGCTCCAACCGGTACTAAAGGTGCCCTCTATATATGCTAGAGTGCGAAAATTTCGTTTTCCCTCTCATTCGTTGCTCTGTTTCGTCTCTCGTCGCTGTCGCCGCCGCCCTCGATCGTCTCCGCCGCCGCTCCCGTCCCCGTCGCCGCCCGTCTGCTGCTGCCGCCCTGCCTGTCCTCGCCCCTGTCATTGCCCCCCGTCCCGTCGCGCCGTTCCAGCGTCGCCGCCGCTGCCGTCGCCTTTTGTCGTGCTGTCGCCCGCTGTGAGCTCTCCCCTCTAACCCCTCTCTCGCCTCAAGGCCACCATGGCGCCGCCTCCCCGAGCCCCATACACACACACACACAAGCATGCATGATGAACACACACACGTACACATGTTTAATTAGTTTAGATTATTTAGATTAGTGTTATATAGAAATTAGTGTTATATAGAAATGTTAGAAATGTTAGAAATTTTAGTGTTATGTAGAAATGTTAAAATTTTAGTTATCAAAATGTTAGAAATGTTAGAAATTAGTGTTATATAGAAATGTTAGAAATTAGTGTTATATAGAAATGTTAGAAATGTTAGAAATTTTAATGTTATTTAGATTATTTAGATTAGCATAATTAGTGTTATATAGAAATGTTAGAAATTTTAGTTATCAAAATCCAATCATTAAAAAAATGTTACTTTTTGAGGGCATATAGCTAGTATTTGTTCTCGACGATGCCCGGCCCACATCTCGCTGTCGACCCGTCTGCGACGACGCCCAGCCGACCCATGTCCGGACTGGCTCACTGGCTGGCACTGGGAGGTGTTGCTGGAGGGCGCCGCTTGATGAGGAACCCGCCCCGGTCCCGTCGTCGACCCCGATCTTGTTTGGTGGCATTCGCGTGGGCAGTTTGGTGCGGAGGGACCCGCCCCGCCAGAGGTGGTACGTCCGTGTCGTGGAGGAGGACGAGCACGCCCATCGCTACATGGTTGCGTTAGAGGGCAGCAGTTCTCCAATACCGGCAGTTTCTTCGGGGATCTCACTTCAGCTATGATCCTATGAGGGTTCCTTCTCTTTGGTGTCCACCCGCCACGGAGGAACCGCGAGTGTCCTAGATTCTTCTGTAGTATTCAATCTTTATTAGCTAATAGCCAGTGATGTACTATTCAATATTATATATTATTCGAGGTGATGTATTTGAGATTATATCTATTATTCTAGACAATGTATTCGAGATTATATCTATTATTCGAGACGATGTAATTTGAATACTAAATTGTTTTATATTTCTTTTGGATTAGTTAAATAAAAGCTATGGCAGACAATACCGACGGAGAGGGAGAACAGACCATGTTCGATATGATACGCGGGCCAGATGATGATCAGAATGAAGAAGATTATGACGTCTTCGAATTTCTAAACAAAACCGGAGAGGGTGATATGATACTCGATCGCGACGACCAAATTGATGAAGTCATGAACTACGATTATGACGATGACGAAGAACATGTTGATCCTGAAACAACAAAGACCGGCGAGGTATATATATTTATATAAGCAGGCATCTGGTGATCATCACATGTTTTAAATGACTTGAAGATATATTAACAAATCGATCTTTGTTCTTTCAGCCATCCGGATTGAGCAAATCTTCGTGCAAAATGACGTAAACGAGGCCCGAACAAAAGTTGAAGCAGGCGAAAGTACAATATCGAGGCATGCAGGCCTCACCGCAAACCATTAGCGCCTAAGAAGATTGCGGACAAGTTCGTTCATCGGTCGCGGAGTTCTTGTGAAGGACCAACTCCGATCAAACTTCAAGAATGGAGAGAGCCAGCAAAGCCACGCCCAGATGTTACTTTTGTCGACAAGAATCAAAAAGATCTGCTTTGGGATACTCTCATGAAACATTTCACCCTACCAGATCATTTCACGTAAGCGGATGTGCGTAAAGTCAAGGAGGCTGCTCTTAGGATGATGGCGATTGCATTCAAGAACCACAAGAATCGTGAATGGAATAAGTACGTCAAGGGAGGAAGGAAGACTCCAGTATTCAAGGGAACACTAGAGAACCAACGTGCTCATTGGGACGATTTCGTGAAATTCAAGGATTCGGAATTAGCTAAGGAACGGTCGAGAATAAACAAGAAGAATGCCGAAAAAAGGATAAGTTCCATAAGTCTGGGGCGGTGGCTGCGCGGTGGCAATGCCTAAGTGGGATAAGTCTGAGAAAGAGATGGAGGATGCAGGTGTCACTCCGGTTACTAAGAGCTGGCCCCCCAGGGCCAGGACTTGGTTCTATGCGCATGGGGGGAGTTGGACCCAGAGACAGGCAATGTTTCGACGAGGGAAAGTCTGAAGGGAGTCGACGATGCGATACTTGTTGCAATAGAAGAGGCACGATCGGGGGTGTTCCAGCCCAACAGAGAGAACGACGAGCTTACGCGTGCCCTGGGAAATCCTGAACACCCGGGAAGAACACGAGGCAAGGGCGCTATTCCGTGGTATGAGGGGTTTTCAGAATGGAACACCGACTACATAACCCGTGCGAGAAAGAAGATTGCGGAGGAGAAGAAGAGGAAGATGGAGGAGGAGCAGAGAAGCGGGACTATGAACGCCTTCAAGGCCTAGAAGCAAGTCAAGCGGAATTGGCAGTCAAATTCCAGCGGCAAGCAGGAGCAGATCGACTCACTTACCCAGCAAAGGGGTCTCAAAGCATGCAGCAGCTAGCGGATGATCCAGCATTGGATAGCACCGGCCCATCCATGCCGAGAAGCAGTCTGGGTTCCGTCCCGGACGACGCAATGCTCGGTAGATACCCCGTGGATGACATCACGGAGAACACTAACTATGAGCTACACGTCAAAATGAAGAACATATCCATGATGGTGGCGGACGGCTTTGCTTTTACAAATCCCCCCGAGGCAACCTTCCATTGCAACCCGATTCCAGCGGGCTATGCTCGTGTCTTGGTTGATGAGGTGGTGGACCCACCATATTCGGAGCTACAGCTTGACATTGCTGGAGGTGACGGCGAGCGCTTTCTCGGAGAGGCCAAACATCGATCATCCTATGGAAAAAGGATTGCATCATCTTCAAGGCCACCGACACCGCGTCGGCCGACTCCTCGTCAAGTCCGCCACCGAGTCAGCAGACTCCGCTCCGCAAGTCCACCAAGTCCGCAAAGTGTCAGCCACCTCCTCCTCCAAGTCGAGCAAAGTGTAAGGCCACCTCCTCCTCCAAGTCCACCACAGCGTCGACGCGTCCTCCTCCTCCAAGTTCGGCACAACCTCAGCCACTCCTCCTCGTCCAACTCACCCCGTCACCATCTCCGCCGCCAAGAATCGCAGAAGAGACACCCGCAGCTATGGTGCGTGGGCACGAAGTCGAGGTAGTACAAGAAGTACAAGGCGGAGGCAAGCGATATAAATATGGTCCAAGCCTCACGCCTCTTCCGCAGAGGTCTTATGACAGTCCGAGGAGGAAATCACAGCAATATCAAGGCCGAGGTGGAAGCCCATTTTGCACGAAACCGCCATCACCGCCAAGGGAGAAAGGGCTCGAGGAAACAATTGACCACTTCATTCAGATGGCTCAACCACCAGCTCCCAAGCCTGCTGACACGACTATGAGCGCCACATCAGGAAGTTAAATCGAGCACGTCTACAAAGGGAGGCGAGCACGTCTACATCGGGATCGAGCAAACAAGAAGCAGCTGCCAAAAAATGCGGGAAAACCATTCCCCAGCTGGGAGAACAGGCGGCGCAATCGATCCCCTCGCTTGTTGTGCCAACAACATGTGACAGTACGCGCGCCCAATATTATTGTTGGCAAACAGTGCACGTTCCCGAGGTGGGCAATGTGGTAATAACGAAGGAGCATATAATGCAGGCTGAAGTTCTCAATATCACTGTTGGACAACTCCTCGAGATCGAGCACATGCCTTTGCTTAGAGAGGATGAAATAAAACAGAAATATGTCCGGGGCCAACCATTGGTCGAGCCAGACAAGGTCAAGAACCTTCCAACGAGAATGTATGAATTGCATCAATGGTACATGAACATTACCAAGATTTCAGATCGATTGTCCCTCATGGTGAATGTCAAGGAGGAGCATTACTTCCATGAGAAACTTGTGTCCGTTGAGTATACTGAACTATTTCAGTTATACAATCAAGACGCACTCGACAAATCTATCGTCCATTGCTATTGTCTGTAAGTGATTTCTTTCTGTAATTTAAGTCTCAAGCTAGCTGTAGTGATCCTTTTGATCAATCATTACCTGTAATTATCCTCACTATATTCTTTTATGTGGTATTATGCAGGATGAAGATGTATGAAATGAGAAAAGGTGGACGCTTTGGCATTGGGTTCATTGACCCAAACACCGTTAATGAGTACACATGGAAGATAAATCAACGTCAGCAAAAGAACGTAGAGGACAACATGCTAGAGTTCTTGAAGCGCCTCAAATACAATGAAGATATACTACTTCCTTACAACTTCCAGTGAGTCACACTGTCTTGTACTACAAATTCTCTGTTTTTGCCTACTAGCTAGCTACATGTTTTTGCTTACATATGCCCGCTTAATTAAGACATGCAAACGTGTGTGCATGCAGATTTCACTGGGTCTTGTGTATCATTAAAGTTGACGCCAGAACAGTTGAACTACTGGACTCACTAATCTCAGAAAAAATTGACTATAACATCTTGTTTGGGATAGTCAACAGGTAATTTCAATCATTATTAACTATAAATCTCGGCCTATTTAGTTCGTCATTTCATGATATGAACTATTTAATAACCCCTTTATTCATTTTCTTTGTCGGTGGGCAGGGCTTGGGCAAGGTTCATCGGCGTCACGCCCGTGTAATGAAAAAAAACTTAAATGGTTTCACCCAAGGTAAGTAATTATAGTACTAGCTAGCTAGCTAGCTGCCATCTCTTTAATTATCATGCTTGATTAATTTTTATCTAATCAAATTCCATTCTCGTAAAGGCCCCTCAAGCAGCGTAGGGACTGATCTGTGCATTCTGCGCTTGCGAGAACATTCGCATGATGGCGTCCGAAAGGAGCAGATCTCAAAGACAGGAATGGGTACACTTGTCAAAACACTATTCACAATTTTTACACCATTATCGATATCTAGTCACACAACTAATACACATGCATATTGATCTCCTTCTTAACAGTTCAAAGAGGTGTGCGGGAGAAGCTCCTAGAAACGGAGCGCCAGAGAAGCACTTCAAGAGGAAATAGCGGGATTTTTGCTCGACCAGGTCATAAACCAAGGAGAATTCTATTACCCGCCACGGCCCCCATGAAAACCACTTCCAATTGTCATCGTGTTCAAGGCACCAATTAGGCTAATGCCACTGGCTCAAGGCAACATGCATATGCAGGAGAAATTGTATATAGCTATACATGTGTGTATGTGTGAATTAATTAATATGATGGTTTGTGAGACATTGATGATATATATATGCATGATTGGGTCTACTATATATATATATATATATATATATATATATATATATATATATATATATATAGGGTGGGTCTATTATGATAACACCCTCTAGAGTCTTATTCTGCACACCAAACCCTTATTCTGCTAACACCTCTGTACTCCGACGAACACCGGCCTACCCCACTACCCACCACTCCCCCCGAGCCCGAGGGCCACAACCTCCCTCCCCTTCCGCATCGGTGCCCCGCACCACCACCACCACCTACCCCAAGCTCGGCCGCCCACCACCACTCCCACAGCCGACGGCCACCGCGGCGCCCCACCCCACCACCACCAGAACCCTGCCCCTCTCCCACCCCACCCGGCGCACCACCAGCCTCCCTTGCTCCGCCTTCTAATCCCCCGCACTGCCGCCGCACGGAGCAATGCTCCACCGCCCAGCGAGCTACCTCCGGCGGCCAACCACCGAAGCCGTGACGGCCTGGATCCAGCCTCGCCTCCTCCACACGAGCCCCCTCCCCCCACCTCCCTCCACCACTTTCCTCCTAGCCCCCTCGCCTTCCTCCACATCTGGTGGCCCGATTAGCACCAGATCCTAACGCCGCCGATGAAGATGGCCGTCTCCAACCACCACGGCCCAAATCCGTGGCTCTCTCCACCGTGCTCCGACTCTCGCCGACGTCCACCGGGATCAATCTCCTGACTTAGTCGTGCGGTTAAGTAGCAAGGGAGGTTCGCTTACTTCCGTCGGGCAGTTCGTTGTCGTCGCCGTGTCCATGCGCTGGGACACTGAGGCCAGTGCGGCCTGGAGGTCACCACTTCTACCACGTGGGGCTCCTTGTCCCGCTCCTCCTCTTCTCACCCACAAAAATCGGGACGGCGTTGACCCCGGTGCTCCACCAGACGACGAGCAAGGAGGGCGATGCCGATGAGGTCTTTCTCCCCCTACCATCCCGTCAAACTCTTCGGCTCGACGAGGTGCTTCTCCTCCTCGATGTCGTGCGAGGTCCTCCCTCCCGTACCTCCCTCGTTTTCGATTAGAGATGGAGCATCCTCTCAAAGAACATCTCCTCTCCCCATGTGCTCCTCCTCTGCACCAGTGCCACAGCACGCCCATGACACTCTCCTCCATTGGAGATTTTTTTGGTGTTTCTGATGCAATGAATTGTCCTCTCGGCACAGTTCATAAAGCATTTTTTGCTTTTTTCTTTCAGATTTGGCCGTGTCTTTCATCTGTAGTTCCTGGCAGTGCAGTTTTGCGCACAAATGGTGACCAGCCTCAGATTCACAGGCGCACTCCCAGATCGCCAGTAGCGGGCGAACACACATCAAGTGGTATGGCAGTGTGCGACAGTGCGAGAGTGCAGTGTAGTGTGCCCCTGGACCCCGTGCAGCTCGGTTGCTGCCCCCATTCAGTTCGATTCAGTCTCCTGCAGCACATCGCCAGCTCGCTTGCAGTATGTTTGTAAGGAAGCGTTGGTTCTCTCTTCAAAGAAATTAAACAAAATCTTCAGTGTGGCTCGCTCTTGGCTGTTACTGTAGTCCACCTTACTGTTTTGCAAGAGGAAAAACATAAGAAAAGTAGAAAACTGCATTGCATGAGAAAAAAACATTTTTGCCTTTTTGTTTGGGATTTTGGATGTAGAGGAAACTCTTGTAGTGCGGAGTGTGTTTTGGTGCAGGTTTGGGTGTTGTTGACGCAGTGCGGAGTCCTCTCGACGCATTCCATAAGCATTGTTTTTCAGGTTTGGCGAAAAAGTTGTTCACTTTAATTTGTGTAGCAGCTTATTACCACACTGTATGAAGTGCAATTTGTTTGTGTGTCTCAAAAATCAGTTGACTACATCAACACGTGCAGTGCGTTCGGTTCTCGGATGTGGTTCACTTTTGAGAGTGACGGTGTTCGCTTGCGCCCAACATGAAAGTGTGATTTTTTAAATGAAACAAAAAATAGCAATGAGGTTCACTTCAACATGTGTAGCGGTTCATTTGCCCTCGTCTCTGCGGTGCACTCTCGTTCATAAAAAAATGTTGAAAAAAAAAGACAACAAAAACTCATTCGAGAAAATTTACGTCCAACAAAAATAAATCATGAAGTTCGCTTGACTTTCTGATATAGTGCAGTTTCCCGTTCGAAGCAGTGCGTTCTTTCATGAAAAATGATGACAGAAACTCACAAAAGCTCACCTGAGAAAATTTACGCCCGACAAGAAAATCATGAAGTTCGCTTGACTCTTTGATGTAGTGCGCTTTTCCGTCTAAAAGCAGTGCGGTTTTCTTCCTCGTCTTCACAAATTTACGTCCCACAAAAGGAAACCATGCAGTTCTCTTGCCCGTCTAATGCAGTGCGGCATTTCGTCCGATGCAGTGCGGTTTTCAGTCGGATGAAGTACGCACGTCGATTTGGGTGTCGTGAAAAATAGAGTGTCGCATTTCGGTAAATTTAAAACTGCTCTTAAACTGTAAAGAATTAGAGAGAGTGTTCTACATGAAAAAGTTGCACCTCGTCGATACCTTTCCAACGGCGTATTGTTTGAATCATTCCGAGCAGCGGTTCAGAAAAATTTCGCGAAAAAACAGCCGCTACCTCTCGACGTCAGCCGCACAATTTTCAAAATTAACTAAAAACTGTAAGGAATCTCAAAAATATTTCAACATACGACAGTTGCGCCTTGTCCATAGCTTTCCAACGGCGTATCATATGTCTCGTTTCGACAAATGGTTATAAAACTGGAGCAAAAACAGTACCGAAAATTTCAAAAAATTTAAAAAATAGAATTCCGCGATTTAGTAAATTTGAAACTGCTCATCAACCGTAATGAATTAGAGAAAGATTTATGTATGAAAAAGATGCGCCTCGATGATATCTATCCAACGGCGTATCATTTGCTTCGTTCCGACGAGCGGTTTAGAAGAAATCGCGAAAATACGCTTGCTGCCACTCGTCGTCCGCCGCGCCGTTTTTGAAACTGCTCTTAAAACGCAAGGAATCTCGAAAAGTGTTCAACATGGCGAAGTTGCGCCTAATCCATAGCTTTCCAACGGTATATTATATGTCTCGTTCTGATAAACGGTTAAAAAACTAGAGCGAAAACAGTACCAGAAAAACACTGCATGCAATTTTTTTTGACACGAAGTTCATTAGCACTAGTGGAAAAACAGGCTTTCCGTCCAGCCCATAAGTCGCGAAGCTGTAGGAACCGCGACCAATGGGACCTTTAGTCGCG
This sequence comes from Aegilops speltoides, assembly GCA_021437245.1. Taxonomy (NCBI): domain Eukaryota; kingdom Viridiplantae; phylum Streptophyta; class Magnoliopsida; order Poales; family Poaceae; genus Aegilops; species Aegilops speltoides. Next base: position 52,570,522 of record CM038146.1, read on the forward strand.
GTTCTGGAGGTGAACGCGACCAAAGGCCTGGGCCCCGGGCGCCGGTGGCCAGCTGGTGCGTGAGGGCTTTAGTCGCGGTTGGCTGAGCCAACCGCGACTAAAGGTTCGGCACCTTTAGTCACGGTTTGCTGTGCCAACCGCGACTAAAGCCCCTCCCTATATATACCCATCCAGCAGCCAACACTTAGCCATTTGGAGCCATTCTCTTCACAAGTGGGTGTAGGTTTGCTTTTGGTTCCTCTTATGCACATAAGGTGTTTGATGAAATGCCCCAAGAGCATGAAACAAACATGACATGAAGTGTTGGAGCCACACTCTTCGATCATGTTAGCAACTTGATGAACCTTTGATGTGTCAATATGCATGTGTGTAGTTCATAACAAATGCATGATGGTTAATTATATATTTTATATTATAATAATGCAGATGAATCGGCAATGGATGTACGGTAACCGACTCTCCATGAAGTTCACTACGGGTTTGAAAGATTTTCATAGTGGCTAATGCGAACAAGCGGGGGTTTTGTTATCTGTCCATGTGTTATCTGTAAGAATGAGAAGGGTTACTCTTCCTCAAGAGTTGTTCACATGCATCCGCTTGAAGGGTTTCATGCCAAGCTATAATTGTTGGACCAAGCATGGAGAAAGAGGGTTATAATGGAAGAAGATGAAGAAGGGATGATTTCATCGATGAAAGCTATCTTGCTCATTTCGGTGATACTTTCATGGAGGATGTCAAGGTGAAGGGAAGGTGAAGAAGAGGCACGTGATGATCCCGCTGATGATCTTGGTCGGACCATTGCCGATGCACGGAGACGCCGCTAAACCGAAAAGGAGAGGGAGAATTTGGATCGCATGTTAGAGGATCACGAGAAAGGCGCTGTACCGGATGCGATGATGGTCGAAAAAGCTGGGCTGCTAATGGATTTGCTGAAATGGAAGGCGAGGCAGGTGTAGCTGACTCGGCATTTGAAAACTTGCTGAAAATGTTGAAGAATATGTTTCAAAGGATAACGAGTTGCCCGCCAAGACGCTGAAGCAAAGAAGGTTGTCCGCCTCTAGGTTTAGAGGTTCGAAGATACATGCATGCATCAACGATCGCATCCTCTACCATGTGAATACGAGAATTTGAATGAATGCCCGGTATGCACCGCATTGCGTTATAAGATCGAGGCGATGACCCGGTGACGATGTTGAGGGCCGAAACCCGTGAAGAGGGTTCCGCCAAGGTGATGTGGTATGCTCCTATAATACCACGGTTGAAACGTCTGCTCATGAACAAAAAGCATGCCAAGTTGTTGCGATGGCACAAAGAGAAACGTAAGTCGGACGGGAGTTGAGACACACCGCAGATGGAACATAATGGAGAAAGATCGATGATGGTTCACAGATTTTGCAGGTGACGCAAGGAACATAAGATTTGCTCTAAGCACGGATGGCATGAATCCTTTTGGCGAGCGAGCTCCAGCCATAGCACCGCCCGTGACTCTATGCATCTACAACCTTCCTCCTTGGTTGTGCATGAAGCGGAAGTTCATTATGATGCCGTGCTCATCCAAGGTCCGGCAACCCGCAACGACATCGATGTGTACCTAAGGCCATTAGTTGATGAACTTTACGGCTGTGGGTGGTGTCCGTGTGTGGGATGAACACAAACAAGAGGAATTTGACCTCACGTTGCTTTTCGTCAGAACCATCAACGATTGGCCTGCTCTTAGTAACCTTTCGGACTGTCAAATAAGGGATACAATGCATGCACGCACCGCTTACATGAGACCGAGAGTGTACATTTGCCAAATTGTAAGAAGAACGTGTACCTTGGGCATCGCCGATTTCTTCCAAAATTCATCCAAGAAGAAAGAAAGGCAAGCATTACAACGGCAAGGCAGATCACCGGCGAAGCTCGCGGAACGACCGGTGCCGAGGTATTTGATATGGTCAAGGATTTGAAAGTCATCTTTGGAAAGGGTCCCGCGGACAATCAGTTCGAAGGGAGCCGACGGCACGCAGCCATGTGGAAGAAGAAATCTATATTCGGGAGCTAGAATATTGAAAGTCCTAGAAGTCCGCTCTGCAATCGACGTGATGCACGTTACGAAGAATATTTGCGTGAACCTCCTAAGCTTCTTGGGCGTGTATGGGAAGACAAATGATACAAAGGAAGCACGGCAGACCAACAACGTTTGAAAGACCACGACGACCGCATCCGAATGGTTTCAAGGTCGTGCCAGCTACGCTCGACCAAAGAAGAGAAGGTCATCTTTTTGAATGCCCGAGCAGTATGAAGGTCCCGCTGGATTCTCGCCCAATATAAAGGGAATAATAAACATGGCGGAGAAAAAGTTCCAAAACTCAAGTCTCACGACCGCCACGTGATTATGACGCAATTGCTTCCGATTGCTTTGAGGGGCTCTGCCGGAAAATGTTCGATTAGCCATTGTGAAGCTATGTGCATTCCTCAATGCAATCTCTCGAAGGTAATCAATCCGAAGTTCTAACACGGTTACGTAACGATGTGATCCAATGTCTTGTCGGTTTGAGTTGGTGTTCCCGCCATCCTTCTTCAACATTATGACGCACCTCCTGGTTCACCTAGTCAAGAGATTTCCGTTCTCGGTCCCTGTATTTCTACACAATATGTTCCCTTCGAGAGGTTCATGGGAGTATTAAAGAAATATGTTCAGAATCGCATAGGCTGAAGGAAGCATCGCCAAGGGCTATGGAAATGAGGAGGTAATTGAGTTTTGTGTTGACTTTGTTCCCGACCTTAAGCCGATTGGTCTTCCTCGATCGCGCACGAGGGGAGACTAAGTGGAAAAGGCACGATCGGAAGGAAATCAACGATATGTATGGACGGCCATTCTCTCGATCAAGCACACCACACCTTGGTCGACCAATTCCAGCTTGGTGGCTCCGCACTTTGAGAAACACAAGAATATTTTACGCTCGGACAACCCGGGAAGCTGAATCTGGATTAGGAAGGCCCACATGGAGACTTTCGCAGCTTGGTTGAGAAAACATTTAATGAATGACAATGATGTTGTAGATCAATTTGTACATGTTGGCCAAGACACCATCTTCGACTATAACGACTTTCCAAGGGTACGAGATAAATGGGAATACATTTTACACGATCGCCCAAGATAAAAAGAGCACCAACCAAAACAGTGGTGTCCGCTTTGATGCAAAGAACCGAGAATGGGCAAAAGGTCACATATTATGGTTACATAGAGGAGATATGGGAACTTGACTATGGACCCTCCTTTAAGGTCCCTTTGTTCGGTGCAAATGGTTCAAGCTAACAGGAGGTGGGGTAAAGGTGGACCAGCAATACGGAATGACAATGGTGGATTTCAACAATCTTGGTTACCTTGACGAACCATTCGTCCTAGCGAAAGATGTCGCCGGGTTTTCTATGTGAAGGACATGAGTAGCAAACCGAGGAAACGGAATGATAAGAAAACGATCAAGACATCATGCGATGATTCAAAGCGCCACATTGTTCTTTCAGGAAAAGAAACATCGTGGGAGTGGAGGACAAGATGATATGTCAAGATTATAATATGTTTGCTGAAATTCCGCCTTCAAAGTGAACACCCACCCAAGCATTAAGTTAAATGATGAGGATGCTCCATGGATACTGCACAATCGTAAGCAAGCGGGGACACAAGGAAGAATTGATGTGTAATAATTTATTGTACCAAACTTTGTATTTGGTCGATGAACTGAATGATGTATCAAACCTTTTGTCAAACCTTCAAGGGATTAGTTTTATTTTTCTGATTTTTTGATATATAATTGTATTTTTAAGATTTTAAAATGAATTAGTTTTATTTTTCTGATTTTAAAAGGAAAAGGAAGAAGAAGAAAGAAGGAAAAGGAAAAAAACAGAAGAAAAAACAGAAGAAAAAAGGAAAAGCAGAAGAAAAAAACAAGCAGAAGAAAAAAGGAAAAACAGAAGAAAAAAACAAAGCAGAAGAAAAACATAAGAAAAAACAAACAGAAGAAAAACAGAAGAAAAAAGGAAAAGGAAGAAAGGAAGAAAAAAAGAAGAAAAACAAGAAAAGGAAGAAACAAACAGAAAAAAAAAAGAAGAAAAAAGGAAGAAAAAACAGAAGAAAAACAAGAATTTAAAATGAATTAGTTTTATTTTCTGATTTTTTGATATATAATTGTATTTTTAAGATTTTAATAACATAAATAAATAAGTAATTAGAAACTTTAATAGCAAAAATAATTATCATAAAGTAAAATAAATAAGTAATTAGAAACAAAATAAAATAAAATAAATAAGTTTTTGTTGTAAGTAGAAACAAAACAAAATAAATAAAGCAAAAATGAAAACAATACAAATTAAGCAGAAAACAATACAAATTAAAAAGAAAACAATACAAATTAAACAGAAAACAGGCCTTTAGTCGCGGTTGGCGGCGAGACCCATGACTAAAAGGTACCCTTTAGTCATGTTGGCGGACAAGCCGCGACTAAAGGTGGGGCGCTGAACATAAAAACCCTTTAGTCGCGGCTGGGCAGGCAACCCGCGACTAAAGGGTACCTTTAGTCGCGGCTCTCGTCGCCAACCGCGACTAAAGTTGGGGGCTATAAATACAAGGTCCGATTCTCGTCTTCTCCGATTCCCTTTGTTAAATCGCCCTCGCCCTCGGCCGACTGCGCTGCCCCCGATCGCCGATCGACGCTGACGCCTGAGCGCCTAGCGCCTGACGCTGAACCCTGCCTGACGCCTGAAGCCCCTGCGCGCCGCCCCCGTCCCAAGTGAGCGCCGCCTCACGCCCGTGCCTGCCCTTGCCGCCGCCCGTGCCCTCACGCCCTTGCCCGCCGCCCGCATGCCTGATGCCCAGCGCCCGCCGCCGCCGTGCCTCACGCCCTTGCCGCCCCCGCCACGCCTGACGCCCGCCGCCGGCTGGCCCTGCCTGGCCCTCCAGCGTGGCATCCAAGAAGAAGAAAGAAGAAGACAAAGGAAGAAGAAGAAGAAAGAAAAGGAAAAGGAAGAAGAAGAAAGAAGAAGAAAGAAGAAGAAAGGAAAAGGAAGAAGAAGAAAGAAAAGAAAAGGAAAAAGGAAGAAGAAGAAAAGGAAAAGGAAAAGGAATTTTTTTTTTTTTTTTTTTTGTTCTTTTAATTTTAACTAGTTAATTAGTTTAACAAAAACGGTAAATAACTTAAAACCCTAAACCCCAAAAACAAAAACAACGAGAAAACCGCCAAAGAAAAACAAAAAGGAAAAAGGAAGAAGAACAAAGAAGAAGAAAGGAAAAAGGAAGAAGAAGAAAGAAAAGAAAAAGGAAAAGGAAGAAGAAGAAAAGGAAAAGGAAAAGGAATTTTTTTTTTTTTTTTTTTTTGTTCTTTTAATTTTAACTAGTTAATTAGTTTAACAAAAACGGTAAATAACTTAAAACCCTAAACCCCAAAAACAAAAAACAAATGAAAACCGCCAAAGAAAAACAAAAGGAAAAAGGAAGAAGAAGAAAGAAGAAGAAAGAAGAAGAAAGGAAAAGGAAGAAGAAGAAAGAAAAGAAAAGGAAAAGGAAGAAGAAGAAAAGGAAAAGGAAAAGGAATTTTTTTTTTTTTTTTTTTTTTGTTCTTTTAATTTTAACTAGTTAATTAGTTTAACAAAAGCGGTAAATAACTTAAAACCCTAAACCCCAAAAACAAAAAACAATGTAAAACCGCCAAAGAAAAACAAAAAATAAAATGGAGGGGCGGCGAGGGGCGGCGTCTTGCGCGGTGTTTTTTGGGATCGAGAGGCGGCGAGGGTTATACATGTGTGTTGTCCTCGCCTCCCTCTCCGTGACGCCGTCGTCTGCCGCCCGTCTCGCGCTCTACCGCGACACCCTCTCCCACCCTTCCTCGCCTCCTTTTGCCACCGCCCTTCGCCACCGCCACCGCCACCGCCCCTTCTTCACTTAATTAATTTGTTTTACTACATGTTTTCAGGATGACATAATGGCGACGATAGAGTGACCCGATTATGGACAACTATGATCCGGACGGTGAAGCACATATGTTCGGCATCATAAACGGCGATATTCAATATGTGCCGACCGGAGAAGAAGAAGATGATATCTCTTCTTATCTCGAACCTTGACGGTGAAGATGAAGGCGCCGTCAAGAAGATGATGTCAAGAAACGCCGATAAACGGCGATCTTCAAATGGAAGTAGCAACCACCTCCGCGCCGAGGTATATATATACATTGAGCCTCCGTGATACAAACTAACCGATTTGAATAAATATGTGTACTAACGCGCGACTCTCTTTCTTATTTTAGCCCTCGGCGGATCGTCAAACAATCGAGTACGTCGTCAAAGCGTGGCGCAACCAAGACGATGAAACCAGGAGAAACATGCACCATCCAGGTTGTCGACCGTGAAACCGGCAGGTCACTGGAGCCCCGCAAGAACGCCACCAAGTTTGTCACCAATGCGGAGCCATTGTTAGAGACAACGCCTCGATCACCGCCCAGAGTGGAATGAGCCAAAGAAGGCACGAATTGATGGTTTCACTTTTGTCGATAAGAGAACAAAAAGATTGCTTCAAGAAGCTTATGGAACATTTCGCTCTACCTCCGAATACAACAAATTCGATGAGGAGGGTAACAAGATTGAGGAAAACAAGGAGAGGAGGAGGCTAGTCAAACAGTTCGCTCTTCATAAGATGGCCGACGATTCCGGAAATTCAAGCAAAATCTAGCCCGTGACTTTGTCAAGCGTAACAAGACTCCGGATTTCAAAGGAAAATATGAGAAACCGAAAGATGATTGGCCAGAATTTGTGAAGCAAAAGAAATCGGAGCAGTTCATTCAAATATCGAAACAAAATAAGGAAAATGCGGCTAAGAAGGAGTACAATCATGTTATGGGGCCAGGAGGGTATCGCATTTGGGTGCCTAGGTTCGAGAAGATGGAGAACGAGCTGAGGGCGCGAGAATCCGCCTGTGCACGGAGGATGGGACCCAAGGGCCAAAAGCTGGTGGTACGGGCATGGGGAACGCTGAACCCGGAGACAGGGGAGTGTGTTTACTGTGGCAAATTAATTAAACCCACCCAAGCCCTTATTGACGCAATGAAGGATGCTCAAGAGGGAAGATCAAGTTCAACAGAGAGAACGACGCTACCGACAAAAGCCCTCGAATCCCGAACACGGAGGACGTGTACGAGGCATGGGGCACATTCCGTGGAAAATAGGGTTCCCCTGAGCGATGACCCGTCGATTCTGAAGCCGAAGAGAAAGATGGATCGGGAAGCGGATGTTGTGGCGCGGTTGGCATCGGAAATGGAAGTGATGAAGAAAACCATGAGTGTACTAGTAGCGAAAGAGATTCAGCTCGGTGCAAAGATGAAGATCATCCAGCGGATCTCGAAGCCAGCAGCGAGAAGCAGCGTGGCTTCCACGGAGGCTCCCACCGGCTGGTGCAGATGCACCGACGATCGAAATTATCGCACCGGAGCCTCGGTGGTCGAAATTACTGCACCGGAGCCTCCTCGCTACCCCGTGGGCGATATAAAGGAGATGAAAGAATGTCATCTCAGATATCCTATCGGGAACATGTCCATGAAGGTAGCCATCGGCAGTGGTTTTTACCATGTTTACTCGAGCACTCCACCACAACATCCCCATTAAAGATGGCTATGCTCGTGTCACGGTGGAGGACATAGTCCAAGGGTTTGAGGACACGGAGATTGAAATTGCTACACCAAGGGGAGAAAAGACTTGAGATGTCAAGCGCCATTACATTCTATGGCAAAAGAAGTTTATCAAGTTTCGAGCGAGGCGCCAAGGACAACAAGTCCACCCCTCACGGTGGTGGTGGTGGCGGTGGCGGTGGTGGTGGTGGTGGTGGTGGTGGCGGTTCACCCACACCTCCGTCACATCAGCCGACGCCGCCCCGCCCACAACGTCCGGTGGTGATCATCCGCCGCCCATCCTCGTCCGCGGGTGATCGACGCCGCCCCCAATCCACCTATGGCAAAGAAGGTATAGTCCTGGATTATTAACCCGGACCCTTATGTACCTAAGACCACAAAGGTACCGGAGCCATCATCAAGCCTCTCCCACAAGGCCTTGGGAACGAGTGCCGAGGAAGTCGACGCGGCGCTGCTGCTGATTTGGAGAAATGGAAGGCGGACTGCAAGAAGAAAAGAGAGCCCGAGCCCAAGCCAAGATTTTCGATGAGCAAAAGAAGTGGGCTAAGTCATTTTTGAGCACACCGTCCCAAGTCACAAGAATCGCCACCGACTATGCACGTGAACTTCGCAGCAGGCATTCATGTTCAAGGAGAACAAAGAGCGGAGAAGGCCGAAGTAAAAAAGCGGGAAACAAGTTGCCCAGCTCGGGAACAAAGTAAACAATCGATTGCCCGCTTATAGTGGAAGCCTTCGTCCGGATGCCCCGAGATCATACAAGCTGCGGCAAAGACAGGATTAGTATGAACGAAAAGCCGAGAACAAGCGCCAACTTAGGTATTACTCTTCGTGAACTATTAGACCTTGATGAGTTGCGTGAAGGAGGTAGTAATTACATATGTCAAGAATGGGCCTCTCGTCGAGCTGCTTGCAGAAAAGGATCTACCGACCAAATGAAACGTCTGCTGAATTGGTACAAGGGTTACATAAAAATAAAAACGCCAAAGAATATATTTATGCGGAAGTTAGACATGAGCATCACTTCAAACATTACTATGTACAAGTTGAACTGAGTGAATTGTTCCAGCTTTTCAATCTGCATGAGCTCGACAAATCTATCATCGGTTGCTACGCTCGTAAGTGATTTATTAATTTCTACCCCATCTCGCTCATATTGCCTCGCACTATATATATGTCCTAACTATATTGTTGTGTCCTCTATTATACATGCGTAATGAAGATTAAGGAATGCGAGTAAGGAACATCCATGATGTTGGGTTCATTGACCCACACATCGTTAATGATATTGTGTTGAAGCATTACCCGCCGACGTGGAGGCGGCACTGTGGCGTTTCTTACAAAGCAGAACTCAAAAGTGATATTCTATTTCCTTACCATTTTGGGTGAGTGTTTCATCTTGAGCACATTCTCTTTGTTTACTCCATGCATGGTATGTGGCGGCTAATCGATGAGTTATGCATGACGTCTTGTGCATGTATCGTGTCCGCAGTTCCTTTGGATTCTCGCTAGTAATTAAAGTTAACACCTCGTAATGTCTCGCCCACGACTCTCGAATAAGGATCCAAAGCTTTGGGCGACATGAGAAAAATGCTGCGAAGTAATTATTTTCATTCATTTGCGCCTATATCGATCGGCCTATTTCGCTCATTTCCTAATATCAAGTAACTAATAACTCTCTTGTTCATTTAATTTTCTTTGCCTCGTAGGGTTTGGAGACGGTTCAGAGATACAAAGGTCGGTGAATTCAAAAAGAGCTAGAATTCAAATTGTTAAAGCCTAAGAATGTCGGGATATTCAGCCACCGTTGACCAATCTATGTGCATACTATGTTCAGGAGAGGATCCGAGATACACCTCTCGAGCGGGTTGATCCGAGTGATACCAATGCTCGGAGGAATAACCTCCGTGGATGCTTAGTCCAAGCTCGCCCACCACTTCAAGAGGAACTAGCTGGATGGTTCTGCAGGAAGTCCTCCATCCTAAAGGAGAACACTATCACGAGGACGAGAACTTTATATGGATTAAATCATGTATGGAAACTTGTTCAAAATTGTATATGGTCATCCGATGATATTGAATATATATTGTATATTCCTCTTGAATTCTTTTGGTTCTAATTTCAAATTTATTTGAAATTGTACATTCATATGCATGTATGTAGTACCGTAGAATATATTAAACTCCTTCAAAATTAAAATAAAGCACAAAAGAAATAAAACAATACAAATTAAGCAGAAAACAGGTTTAGGGGCTAAAACCCTAAACTCATGGGCTGCTTTAGTCGCGGTTGGCGAAGAACCGCGACTAAAGGTCCTCCGCCCGACGGTCGCTGGCGCCCACGGGACGGGCCTTTAGTCGCGGTTCTTAAGCAGCCGCGACTAAAGGTGGGGGGCTTTAGTCGCGCTTAGTTGGTCGCGGTTGCGCAGCCGCGACTAATGGCAGTTGCGAACCACGACCAAAGGCCTTTTTTCCACCAGTGTAGTCTCTATTGCAGTGCTCGTCGTCAAAATGATGCAGTGCACTTCTATTGAGCGTGCAGTGCCGATGTGGTGTGCAGAATAGTTATTCTGCTAATATTAGCAGAATAGACCGTCTATATATCTCTCCCTAATAATAAAGCACGGATTGGGTCTCCGGGTTCACCGTCACAATACGCTTTCTTTCTGTGAATTTACGCTTTCATCCGTTTGATAAAGCAAGGTGCGTTTCGCTTTTAGGCATGGTGCACCCGCAATAAAATAAAATAAAAAAATTGCTAATGTGTGATTCGAACTTAGGTTGTCTAGAAAAGAACACGTAGCCGCTAGCCAACTCACCCGGCTAATGTTTCTTACAACAAAAAGAAACTTTCTCTTTTTCTATGTAATTCTCAAAGCACGGCCACGCGCCTATCTCAATTGCTCCTTCGGATGGGCGAGTTGGGCTGGTGTAGAAAAAAAACAGCGTTAGTTGTCAAACTAATTAGTCCCACCTCGCCCCTTTCAATTAAAGTGCACTAATTTATATAGGCCTCTGAGTTTTAGTACATCACCAAGCAGCCAGCCTTGGGTAGATTGAGGAAGGATGAGACGAGGCCAATTACACGAGAAATAAAAAGAAGGAAAGAGAAGCAAGGTCATAGAAAATAAGGAAGGAAAGGGAGGAAAAGATTAAAGAAGGAAAGAGAGAAGCAAGGTCACAGAAAATAAGGAAGGAATAAGGAAGGAAAGGGAGGGAAAGATAAAAGGAAAGAGTAGGCCTTCTTCTATATATGCGCTCCATGTAATAAAATGGAGGACAAAAATTAGGAAGGAGAGGGAGGACGCCTTCCATATATGAAAGTAAAAGAAGGAAAGAGTAGTCGCTTGACAGAACTAAAGAAAGTAAATGATGGAAAGAATTTAACCATGTTGGTCAATCAACACCTGGTTCACATTATAGCAATACAAATCTAGCAATCAATATTAGCTAAATTATGAGCAACTTTATTTTTATTACGCTTAATTTTCAACGGAACCAACCCATGCAGATCGAGGAGCTTCTTCATCTCCACAATAAAATGTCCACAATGAAGTTGCCTCGCCGTAATTTGCTCTTATGCTTGTGAGCTTTGGGAGTCCCTCCGCCATATGGGTGTAGATGATCAAGAAGAGTTCAAAACCATCTCATTTTTTTTCAAAAATTAAAAGTGTTTTTGTCACCAAACTTGGTTAGGGCACATACAATGCAGGCGCTAGGAATAAAATCCTGGCAGCTTTTGCATCGCCTCGACTACTTTCGGCCTCGACACATAACCTAGAGCCGCCCACTAAAAAAGTAAAAAGCGAGTCACCGATTCAAACTGTGGACCTCCACTTTATTTACCCGACAAGCTAGCCACCGCACCAACTAAAGCTTTTGTGACATACCGTGGGGTGAATACAAATGAACTGAAAACGAAATATATGCTTATTTTTTCTACAAGATATATTTTCACGGCAATTGATTTCAAAGAGTTTATTCATCCCATCATGCCTGGCGTTGTGTCGTGGAATGAAAGGGGGTCTTGAGCAATTGGGTTAGGAAAGTGTGTGTTTTTTTCACCCGATGCAACGCACGGGCGTTTGTGCTAGTATATATATATCTCCCTAATAATAAAGCACGGATTGGATCTCCGGGTTCACCGTCGCGGAGTTTTTACACAAAGGTCCCCATGGTTTGGGATATACAACCCGCCGTACCATTATAAATCAACCCGAACCGGTGCTGACGAGAGAAATAAAAAAGAAATAACCCACCCACACGCACGACCCTACCTCCCAATCCCCTCCAAACAAATCCCTATCCCATCTCCACCTCCTGTCATGCCACACCACGCCCCGCCTCACCACGCGCCACCGTCCCACCCCACGCCGCCATGTGCCGCCGGGCACCCCCATGCCGCTGCGCGCCCACCACCACGCCGACGTGTGCCACCCTCATGGAAGAGGGAAAGCGGAGCAGAGCCATGGGTGGCTGGAACACGTGCGGCCGTTGTGGCCTGCGGTGGACCACGACCAGGCTTTAGCAGGTAGGAAGGAACTCGGGCAAGGCAGCTCGTGGGCGCTGGATGGAGGAGGGGCGCTGGGTGGTGGGGAGGCCCTCTCTCTCCGATAGGTGGCTGGGGTAACGGGGGCAGCGGGACCGATGCTTAGTGGCGCTGAGGGTCTCGATCAAGCAGGACTTAGCGCGTCGCGGGTGCTCCTGGCGTTCGTCATCTCCAAGCCCAGACGAATCAGGCAGCGACGGCGGCTCCCGACACGGTCGGAGAGGGTGGGGCGGCGCGGATCTGGCGCTGAACAGCAGCGAGAGCTTGGGCATCGTGGTCGGAGATTCATGGCGCGGGTGTGATGCTCCTTGTAGAGAAAAGATACGGGGAGGTGAGAGGTGAGGGAGAGATCCAGAGGGAGTTAGGGAAGGGAATGAAGAGAGAGAAGGTCAGCGGAGCAACGGCTCGAGTTGCAGGGGGTAGCCGGTGACGGCGCCGGGTGCCGGACAGGGAGCCGAGGAGGAGCTGCAGGCGCCGGGGTCGAGAGGAGTTGCTTGCTCGGGCATGGTGCGGGAGGTGGCGTACAGGCGGTGGCGTTGTTGCAGCGCGGCGGCTGTGTATGGGCTCCTGGCTGGCGGCCGACCTGCACGCGCGAGGCCTGGCAGGTTCTGTGGCGGAGGCGTGGGAAGAAATCTGGTGGTGCGCGTCGGATGCCGGTGGAGAAGTGGCGCTGGGTGGAGCTGGGTGGATGTGTGGAGAAGATAAGAACTGAGTGGTGAGAAAGGAATTCTCGATGGGATTGAGTGCCTGCTGCTACTGCTTTTTTTAAACAATGCCATGTCGCTGCTGCTAGATGTTGATCTTTATTTTTTGCGTAGAGCTAGGCTAGCTAGATCTCGATCTCTCCTAGCATACAATTTACTTGGCCGCTGTTTAAGCCAACCATTTCTTAATCTTAATTATGAATATATTAGTAGTTACAGTACTTCAAAGATGTGTGACTGAAATATTGGAAATATTTATTCAAAAAATACTGAAAAGAAATATTATTTCTTAAGGGAAAAGATATTTGGGGCTCACCTATGGACTACTTGATCATCTATATATTCCTTGAGTCTGGATGTTCCTGATGCCATTGATGAGATTGAGAGGAGAGAGAAATTCGAATTGGGTCCGGAGGAGGGGATGCGTCCTATTTCACCCCGCACGCCGGCTAGGAGAGAGAGAGAAGCATGTGGTGATGGCTACGCCGACCATGTCCGGGGTCCTTTCGTGCACCACCTCCATACATGTGCCTACTCCCCTCTGTCATATCATCTCACCCGCAACTCTACATATCCTAATCCTAATCATGTTCGAGCTCTGATGATGCTATCAAGGAAAGTAGCCGTGTTGGGCAGTCGGTGTGCTCCTACTGCTGGCGATAGTGTATCAATAAAAGAGCAACAAGCATTGTAAACTCTTTACTATCTAATGGGTCGTCTTATCTAACATATGAATTTATAATAAGACGAGGAGGAATCTAACAAATTGAGAGATAGAGCTCAGTATTTCACAATGATAGAAAACTCTCGAATATCACGCAAACCCTGAAATATATTTCATATCCATTGCAACGCACGGGTTCTTTTGCTAAAACGTTAACTTTTATTAAAAATAAGGAAATTCCCATGTTTAACCATATTATCAACGTTTATTAAAAATAAATATAAAAAAGATGAACAATGGCACATGAAGCAGGTTATGCCCATTTTTCTGCCCCGTGCAACGCACGGGCATTTGTCCTAGTGTGTGTGTATATATATATAATATACACACATATATAATATACACGCATGTACATATATATATATATATATATATATAACGTGTACAATGTGTAGAATCGTAAAATACCAAAGAAACTAAAAAGAATTAAAATGGAAACACAAAATTAAATGAAAAGAAATCATAAAACTAAAACCCCCAAACCTTATAGTACCGGTTGGTCTTACCAACCGGTACTAAAGGGCTCTGTGCCCCTGAGTGGCTCGTACACGTGGTTGCTTTTTAGCACCGGTTCAGGCTTGAACCGGTACTAAAGTGAGGGCCTTTAGTGACCACAATTTAGTGCCGGTTATGTAACCGGCACTAAAGGGCTTACGAACCGGTGCTATTGCCCGATTCTGCACTAGTGGAAGGCCGGCGAGAGGGTGCTTATGAAGGTGCAGCAGGAGAGGAACAAACTCCAAGATACCCACACCCAGCTAGAAGAGCTAAAAGGTGTTCGGGCCTAGCTGTCTGGCTCCGTGAAGGAGAATCAACGACATCGTCGCGACATCTACAGTAAGTGCTTGAGCAAACTCTTTTGAAAAGAAGAGTTCGACGAGGAAGTCGATTGACTGAAATGTGTCTGTAGGTGTGCTCACAGGTCGCCCTGCGGAGGAAATGCCCGGTTCAACGGGTGACCAACTTCCCGAAGCGCGAATCGCATTTAACGTGTTCGGCAGCGATGAGTGGCGCTGCCCGTGCCTTATGGCCGTCCGTCTCCCTACCCGAGGGCCTTTAAGGGCTTGCGGAGAAGCTTCAGGGAGCACGGCAGTGCTTCCGTCTATGGAAGATATCGGCCTATCGTCAAGGCGCCAGGGAGGCCTGGGCCATGGTGAAGACGCGGTACAAGAAGGCGGATCCGAACCACATGGCCGAGGTCGGACCTATGGGGCCCGATGGGAAGGAGATCCCTGTGAGCTTAGTGTACGACCAAGTAGAGTTGGCCGCTAATATTCCTAACGGATCAGAATTACACAGCACCGTTAGATGGGATTGAAGAGGAGTACAATCAGTCAATGTGACGATGTATTCTTTTTAAAATGACATTTATAATGCCTTCTAGCCGGATTGTAGATCTTTTGTCTTTGCGGACCTTTTCGCTTCAACCTCGGGACCCAACAGTCCGGAATGTGTCTGAATACCCTCGCGGTTATGCCAAAAAACTGGGGCATGCATGGAGACCAGGCGTAGGGTTCATTAGTGCTTTATCAGACAAGTTCCCAACTAGTTATGTTATATTACATGGTTAGTAAGAAACATCTTCCATGGAGAATAGTCCCGTTAGGGGTTCCTTTCCCTAGGAGGCATGCCTTAAAGTGCATGTCCGGACTGCGAAAAAAGCAGGAAAACATCTGGGGGCAGATAAATAAATAAATGAGAAATCATCTTTCAAGTCACCGACCGAATATTCTTTGAAGAACGCTAGCTTTCGGCTTCACCCAGTCTGAGGTACACATCCGGCTGACCCGATAGTAACAATCGCAGAGGTGCTCCCTTTACCTATTAGCCGAACAATCGGGAACATAGGGGTAAGCACAGGAGCCAGGCAACCCAGCTTGGCCAAAACTTAAGTCATATCGATGCACATAATGGTGAATAAAAGGTACATGCGGAAGGTTGACGCATGTGTTGGGCATAAAGCCCGTATAGATAAGCTTCTGTTAAAGAAGCCCCCAGGTATAATGAGTGCGAATAGCACATCAAGTGTGTGCGAACAATGCGCAAATCAGCCCTCAAGGGCTTTATGAAAAAGGCGGGAGAAAAGAGTGATACAAAAGACAACTGAAGTATAAAATGTGGACGGAGGAAGGAGACGAACTCTGAGTCCGGCGCTAGGCGTAGAACTTCGTAAGCGGGCTGCGTTCCATGGGTTTGGCTCGAGTCGGTTGTCTGATGCGTTTCGCAGACGGTATGCTCCGCCGGTCAGGACTTGGTCGACGATGAAGGGACCTTCCCATTTGGGCTTGAGTTTGTCCTTTTTCTTGTCCGGCAGGCGTAGAACTAGTTCGCCAACATTGTAAGTTTTAGCCCGTACTTCTCTGCTTTGATATCTTCGAGCTCGCTGGCGATAGAATGCGGAACGAGCCTTTGCCATGTCGCTCCTCCTCCAATGCATCCAAGCTGTCCTGCCGATCCAACTCGGCTTCTCTTTCTTCGTACATGCGCACTCGAGGTGAGTCATGAATTATATCGCAGGGCAAAACTGCCTCTGCGCCGTATACCATAAAGAATGTTGTGAATCCGGTAGTACGGTTTGGCGTGGTCCGCAGCCCCCAGAGTACAGAGTCGAGCTCCTCTATCCAGTGCGTGTTAGATTCCGTAAGGGACCGCACTAATCTGGGTTTGATGCCGCTCATGATTAGACCATTTGCTCATTCAACTTGACCGTTGGTTTGAGGGTGATAGACTGAAGCGTAGTCGAGCTTAATGCCCATATTTTTGCACCATAGTTTAACCTCGTCGGCCATGAAGTTCGTGCCGTTATCGGTGATGATGCTATGGGGGACGCCATAATGGTGTACTACCCCGGATATGAAGTCTATCACTGGTCCGTATTCGGCCGTTTTAACTGGCTTGGCCTCTATCCATTTGGTGAATTTGTCCACCATTACCAATAGGTATTTTTGCTTATGGGTTCCCCTTTAAGGGTCCAACCATGTCAAGCCCCTGCACCGCGAACGGCCGGTGATGAGTATAGTTTTGAGGGGTGGGTGGCATGTGGCTTTGATTAGCAAAAGCGGCACCCGACGATCGCTGGACTAAGTCTGAAGATCCGCCCGGCCGTCGGCCAATAAAATCTCAGACGGAAGGCCTTGCCTACAAGGGCCCGGGCTGCGGCGTGGTGCCCGCCGAGTCCGGCGTGAATTTCAGCCAGTAGATTTCGCCCTTCCTCTTCGGAGATGCACCTTTGAAGGACTCCGGTTGTGCTTTTATTATAAAGCTCTCCCTCATGGACCTTGTAGGCTTTAGATCGCCGAACTATGCAGCGGGCCTCATTTTGGTCTTCGGGAAGTTCCTGCCTATATTAAGTAGGCTAGGAATGGTTCCGTCCATGGGGCAATTACTGCCATTATTTCGTGGGCTCAAGGTGTTATTTCATTGGCTAAGCCATCGATTGTGTCAGAATGTTCCATGTTGGGTGGTATGGTTGGTTCCGGGTTGTTATTTCCGGACTCCTCTTCCCATAATACAGATGGCTTAAAGAGCCGCTCCAGGAAGATGTTTGGAGGGACGGCGTCGCGTTTTGCGCCGATCCATGCCAACACGTCGGCTGCCTGGTTATTATCCCGGGCTACATTGTGGAATTCGAGTCCTTCGAACCGAGCTGACATTTTTAAGATGGCGTTATGATAGGCTTCCATTTTCGGATCCTTGGCGTCAAAGTCTCCGTTTACTTGGGATATTGCGAGGTTTGAATCTCCACGCACTTCTAGGCGTTGAATACCCATGGAGATTGCCATCCGGAGCCCATGTAGAAGGGCCTCATATTCGGCTGCATTGTTGGAGTCCGTGTACATTATCTGAAGTACGTATTGGACTGTGTCTCCGGTTCGGGACGTCAATACAACGCCAGCCCCCAAGCCGGCCAACATTTTGGAGCCGTCGAAATGCATGATCCAATTGGATTATGCGCCGTACTCTTTAGGGAGTTCGGCTTCGGCCCATTCGGCGACGAAGTCAACCAAAACTTGCGACTTTATAGCTCGTCATGGTTTGTAGGTTATGTCGAATGGTAAAAGCTCGATGGCCCATTTTGCAATCCTACCCATCTCGTCGCAGTTGTTTATAATGTCGTTGAGAGGTACTTCGGAAGCAACTGTTATTGAACACTCTTGAAAGTAGTGTCGCAGCTTCCGGGATGCCATGAACACCACGTACGCTATCTTTTGATAATGTGGATACCGGGACTTGCATGGGGTTAAGACGGTGGATACGTAGTACACTGGTTTTTGAAGAGGGAATTTGTGTCCTTCTGTTTCTCGTTCGACAACGAGTACCGCGCTGACAACTTGATGTGTTGCTGCGATATATAATAACATCGGTTCGCCCAGGTTAGGCGCGGCCAGGACCGGATTTGTTGCCAATATGGCCTTTATTTCTTCAAGTCCGGCCGTGGCAGCATCCGTCCACTCGAAGTGTTCGGTGCGCCTGAGGAGACGATAGAGGGGCAATGCCTTTTCTCCCAAACGGGAGATGAAGCGGCTTAAAGCCGCCACGCATCCAGTTAATTTTTGTATTTCTTTGAGGTCTTTTGGGATATCCAACTGTGACAAAGCTCGGATCTTGCCTGGGTTTGCTTCAATTCCTCTACCGGATACAATGAAGCCCAGGAGCTTTCCGGCTGGTACGCCGAAAACGCATTTTCCCGGGTTGAGCTTAATGTCATATGCTCGGAGGTTGTCCAATGTGAGCCTCAAGTCGTCTACTAGAGTTTCGACATGTTTGGTCTTGACGACCACGTCGTCTCCATATGCCTCCACTGTTTTGCCGATCTGGGTAGCCAGACATGTCTGAATCATGTGCTGATATGTTGCGCCGGCGTTTTTGGGTCCAAAGGGCATTGTGTTGAAGCAGAATGGTCCGTATGGAGTAATGAATGCCGTTGCGGCTTGGTCTGCCTCCGCCATCTTGATTTGATGGTAGCCGGAGTATGCGTCGAGGAAGCACAATGAATCGTGTCCTGCGGTAGCATCAATGATTTGATCGATGCGGGGAAGGGGGAAAGGATCCTTTGGACATGCCTTTTTAAGGTCTTTAAAATCGACACACAGGCGCCAGGATTTGTCCTTTTTTGGTACCATTACCAGGTTCGCTAGCCAGTCCGGATGTTTAATGTCTCTAATGAATCCGGCTTCCAATAGTTTGGCTAGATCCTCTCCCATTGCCTGTCTTTTGGGTTTGTAAAATCGCCGAAGAGCCTGTTTGACTGGCTTGAATCCTTTTAGGACGTTTAGGATGTGTTCTGCCAATCTGCGTGGGATTCCTGGCATATCTGAAGGGTGCCAGGCAAAGATGTCCCAATTCTCCCGAAGGAATTCTCGTAGTGCGGCGTCTACATCAGGGTTTAACTGTGCCCCAATGGAGGCCGTCTTTGTGTGGTCCATTGGATGGACCTGGAATTTGACTATTTCGTCCGCTGGTTTAAAAGAGGTGGACTTGGATCTCTTATCGAGTATCACGTCGTCCCTGTTCACCGTAGAGCGCAGCGCAGTGAGTTCCTCTACCGCTAGGGCTTCGGATAGTGCCTCTAGGGCTAGTGCGGCTGTCTTGTTTTCGGCGCGGAGTGCTATGTCCGGATCACTTGCAAGAGTGATGGTTCCGTTGGGCCCGGGCATTTTAAGCTTCATGTACCCGTAATGGTGTATGGCTTGGAAAATTGTAAATGACTCTCGTCCTAATGAAGCGTGATATCCGCTGCTGAACGGGACCACTTGGAACGTGACCTCCTCGGACCTGTAATTGTCCGGTGAGCCGAACACCACATCAAGTGTGTTTTTTCCTGTGCAGCGTGCTTCCCGACTAGGGATTATTCCTCTAAAGGTTGTGCTGCTTCGCTCAATGCGGCTCCAGTCTATTTCCATTTTTCGAAGGGTTTCCTCGTAGATGAGGTTTAATCCGCTGCCGCCATCCATGAGTACCTTGGTAAGACGAAAGCCGTCCACTATTGGACTGAGGACCAATGCGGCTGGTGCTCGGGCTGTTCGGAATTTAGGTTCGTCGCTGGCGTTGAAGGTGATAGCCGTGGCACTCCATGGATTTGTTGTTGCTACCTGGTAGACTTCGGCAAGGCTGCGGATTGTTCGTTTCCGCATATTATTTGATGCGAAAGTCTCGAAGACTGTTAATACCGTGCTGGTACCGTTGGGGTGGTTCTTTGGGGCTAGAAGCTCTTCGCCACTTTTGGCCACCTACCGCAGTATCCAACATGCTCGAAGGCTATGTGTTGGAGTGGCGCCCTCTGTACTATGAATTTTACAGGGTCCGCTGAGCCATCCCTCCAGTACGGTTCCGTGCCCTTTATGGGGTTTTTTCTTTTTGTTTTTTGTCCCGGGTGTCTGAGCATGATGCACCCTTTTGTTTTGGACTAGGGTTGTGTTCGGAGCCGGATTGTCCCAAAACTCAGTTTCGGTTTTCCGGACATTCTCCATCGCACAGTACTTTCGTACAATGGATGCCAGGTCGGCGAAGCGTGTAATTTCGCGACAACTTACGGCGTTCAAGATTCCCTTGTCCGTGCAATTGTTGCAGAAAATTGAAATTGCGTTTTCCTCAAGGCAGTCCTTTATCCTATCCATAACCAGGAGGAATCTGGCCCAGTAATGATGTACGGTTTCAGCGGGCTCTTGCCGGATTTGAGATAGATCGCATATGTTTGGGTGGGTGGGTGGAATTGAGTCCGGAACCCTGCCCAACCTGAGGCTCAAGTGCCGAAAAGTTTCCGAATTTGGAAGCTTGGATTGCTGGACGTTGTCCAACGAGTCTGGTCCGCTGCCTGACTTTAGGTTCAGTACTTGATCGACGCCCATCCCTCCGCGGGAATCCGGCATGGAGGGATCAAGAGTCCGGACATAACTGGTTTTTAATACAGAAGAAGAGTCGCTGCGTTGTTCCTCTACCACCGCAATGTGGTGGGTAACCTGGGGGGAGTTAATTTCTCTCAGATCGGTTTTAAGCCCAGTCAGATCGTAGTCCGTAGAGACCCCCTGGGCAGCGATGCGATCCAAGAGCTCGTTTACAGAAGAGAGCTCGATCGGATCCAGCTGCTCGGTGAATTCCGAGCTGACGCGAAGATCACTTTTGATGACCCGAGAGGTCATCATCGAAGCGGCGGCCGAACAGGCGGTCATAAGAAAACCACCTAGCCGGATAGTTTGGCCGGCAGCCAAAGCTCCTTTGGCAATGGTACCATCTTTAAAGACGGGAAAAGGCATCCTTCCTGATCGCGACGGCACAGAGGAACTCTCAATGAAAGTACCAATGTCGGTGTCAAAACCGGCGGATCTCAGGTCGGGGGTCCCGAACTGTGCGTCTAAGCGGATGGTAACAGGAGACAAGGGACACGATGTTTTTACCCAGGTTCGGGCCCTCTCGATGTAGGTAAAACCCTACTCCTGCTTGATTGATATTGATGATATGGGTAGTACAAGAGTGGATCTACCACGAGATCAAGGAGGCTAAACCCTAGAAGCTAGCCTATGGTATGATTGTTGTTGTGATTGTTGTCCTACGGACTAAAACCCTCCGGTTTATATAGACACCGGAGAGGGCTAGGGTTCCATAGAGTCGGTTACAATGGTAGGAGATCT
Source organism: Aegilops speltoides (assembly GCA_021437245.1). NCBI lineage: Eukaryota > Viridiplantae > Streptophyta > Magnoliopsida > Poales > Poaceae > Aegilops > Aegilops speltoides. The sequence continues at coordinate 52,591,781 of CM038146.1, forward strand.
ACATATCCGTATTGCCAAGCTTGCCTTCCACGCCAAGGAAAGTCCCATCCGGACATGGGACGAAGTCTTCAATCTTGTATCTTCATAGTCTTGGAGTCCAGCTGATGATGATAGTTCGGCTATCTGAGCACCCCCTAGTCCAGGACTCGCTCACCCACCATCCTCGGTAGCAATCATCACACGCTGAGATTTGAATTCTCTCGCATAATGACCTCTTCCCTTACAACGACGACAAATAATATCACTTGTGTGCCCTGTTGATCCCATGGAAGAAGAAGAACTCTATGCAGGCCCGGCAGGTGCGCTCTTGGCAGATAATGGTGGTTGTGCCTGTTTTCTTGTATCACGGCGGGAGGTGGCACCTGATGGAGGTGCTGGTGCAGTTGAAATAGAAGATGCACGAGGTGTCCATGATGAAGGTCGGCCTGCAGAAAAGTTAGTTCGCGCCAATGCTTGTCGATCCTGCACTTCACGTTCAGCTTTACAAGCAAGATGGAATAAACGAGTGATATTAGTATACTCCTTATAGTCTAGAATGATCTGAATCTCTCTATTTAATCCACCCAGAAAACGTGCAAGCATAGCTTCGTTCTCCTCAACAATACCACATCTAATCATGCCAGTTTGTAATTCCTGATAATATTCTTCTACAGAATTTTTCCCTTGTCTTAAGCGCTGCAATTTTTGAAGCAATTCACGTTGATAATATGGTGGAACCCAACGAGTAGCCCAAGTAGTTGGAATAGGATATAATCTACAGTGTGCAGACCACCATACACATGTAAAACTAGTGAAAGCACAAACAACAGTGGCAACCTGTCTCTCCACGGGATATTGTAAACATGTAAACGGTTGTTCAGTTTCTAACTCCCAAGTAAGATATATATCAGGAACATATCTACCCTCAAATGGTGGAATATTCAATTTCAGTTTAGGAAGATGGTCGTGATCTCGTACCTGAGGGAGAGCCCTACCAGTGTGATTATTTGCATGTGGACAACCTGGTGGTTGTGGTGTAGGTGGTTGCACGTAGTTCTGATTTTGATCAACCTCATCCTCGTAATCTCCCACATAATCATCCTCCTCCGCATCAGCAGCAGGAGCCACAGAAGTATCAATAGCAGCACCAACCGTTTGGCCAAACGCAAGAGGGACAGGGCTCGCTCGGCAGAGGGCTGTTTCGCGATGTGGAGGTAGTCGTTGTTGTTGTTGTTGGAGAGGTGCGTTAGGTGCAGCGGGTGGTGGTGGTGGAAGACGCGCGAGCAATTCATTAAACTTGTTATCGAGCTTTGTTTCGAACGTCTTCTCCATGCCATCTATCTTCTCCATGGCCTCGTCAAATTTGTTTAGCACATCTTGCACCTGTCCACTCATCATTTGCTGAAATTTATCATGTAGCTGTTTGTTCGTCAGGTTCTCCCAGTCAGTCTCATCGGCTTGTGATCCTACAATGGTTAGCAGCAAATAGAAACACACAAGAATATGATCCTACAGACTACTAAGATGTGGTGGTGGTGTATCACAAACCCGTCAAGCAAATCTCAAATTCTTACCAGTTCTTACCCAGCAGGAGGTGGTGATCGGCAACCGTTGTAGTCAAAACTCTCAAAGCTTGGATAGAGCGATTACCAGGGAGAGTCAAACGCACGACACAGATGTATGTGGAGCTGGGAAGGCTTATAATATGGTAGCAAAAAGGGTCAGCAATAATCAATTCAGAGATGCAAAGTTGAATAAACGCTCAACGACGGTACTGTGCTGGTCCTAGGCTAGACTGTGCTAGAGACGCGAGCCTAGAACACCAACAAAATCATGGCGTGGCACGTAAACAAGGGAGGATCACACTATGAATTTTTTTTCTCTTTTTTTTCCCCTTTTTTTGCACTTTTTTTTCCTCTTTTTTTTGCTCCGCAACAATTTTTTTTTCGAAAAAGTCTACAAATAGTCTAAAAACTGCCTAGCAAGAATTTTCCAGACTTAGATTTTTTTAGTTTGGAACTATTTCTCTACCGCGGGTAGCACAGAAGTCGAGGAGTCCTTCTCTGTCACGACTCGGAGTATTGCGTGATCTGGAAATCCAAAACAGAGTAACAAAATACTAGACTCGGAATAGGACTGGTGGTGGAGATGAAACTGGTGGAACTCGGACAGGTGGCGGAGATGAATCTGGTGGAACTCGAACTGGTGGCAGATATATGTTGCAGGTGGACTCGGATTTGCGTGATGGCGGCGGATATGTGGTGGCGTATATGGAATCGGATTGGCGGTGAATATGTGGTGGTGGTATATGGCAGCAGCGACGATGATGATGCGATGGTGATATATGGCAACGATGATGTGACAACCTGTGAACAGAACTCGAAACTCTAAAGGACTAGACGCTAAGACCAGCAACTTGACACGACGATGCAACCGCAAATTCAACAAAGCAAATACAGAAAAGATTATGCAAAGGCGCAGATTGTTTCGGATGGGATGAACTAACCCTAAATTTTTTTTGGCTTTTTTGTGGACTATAGGTATGAATAACAGACTCGATCTAAACTACGAAAAAACTGTAAAATCTCATCGAGCAACCTAGAAATCTGATACCACTTGATAGAGGCAAAGGTGTCCCGCCTTTCGATGAGATGATGGATTTCTCTTTGGTCGAAGTCGACTTTGACAATCCGACTACGAACGTGTGAGGACGTCACGCCTTAGCAATCGCTAAACCAACTCCGAGAGGTTATTGACCACGCCGGAGCACGATCAACCTGACCACGAGGGTCTGTTTCCTGCGAGCAAATGAAGAACAAGCAAGAAACTGAGAATGCAATCTGGATATTGCGAATAGAAGATGAAAGCTTTATTGATCAAGGTGGGGTTCTGTGACGCCTTTGTCTGGTTGTTGAACACAAATGAAGTACGCGAAGTTGCAGCTATGGCGAACTTTAATCTAAACAAAACCCAAAGTCTAAACGATGCCCTAAGGGCTGTATATATGGAGGAAGAGGGGGGAATTTTGTGGCCCTTGGTGGAGGGGTCCGAAATCAACCCTATCTCTTGTTTCCCCACACATACGGACTCTAAAAATAGCCTATACTTATGTATTTCGAAATTACATGGGCCTGGCCCAATAATAAGGTGATGCAGCAACTAGAATAGACTCGGGACGAAATTTATGAAGTGGCATCTTGTATATTTCGTCCAAGGCTTCATGCACCCATGATGGTGGCTTCAAAGTCCTGAAATCATCACTTGTAACTCCGTTCTTGTTCCCCTTGCGCATGCCATCATCTCCATGCTTGTTCTTGCTCCAATGTTCATCCTTATCCAAGCTAGGCCCTTCTTTTGTAAGCAAAACAAATTTATCCAATTTAGGAAGCATCATATTCTCATGAACATTAGAATCATTACCAAGAAACGAAAGTACCTGGTAGTTTAGTTGGCGTGCGCGAGCTCTAGTAATTGGTCCAGTATGTATAGCAGCAAGGGCTGTGGATGTAACAATTGTATTGATGTCCTCATCAGGTTCATGGGAGTCCTAAAGAAATATGTCTGTAACCGCTCGCTAGGCCAGAAGGAAGCATCTCCATGGGTCATCAAATAGAGGATGTCATTGGGTTTTTTGTTGACTTCATTCCTGACCTTAAGAAGATAGGTCTCCCTCAATCACGGTATGAGGGGAGACTGGGTGGAAAAGGCACGCTAGGAGGGGACTCAATAGAATGTAGGGACGGGCATTCTTGGTCTCAAGCACACTACACGGTTCTACAGAATTCTACCTTGGTGACCCCGTATGTCGATGAACACAAGAACATTCTGCGCTCCAAACACCCGGACCAGTGTGAGGACTGGATTACATGTGAACACATCACGAGTTCCGGCAGTTGGTTCCAAACACGTCTCAGGTGTGATAACACTGTTTCCGATGACCTGTACTCGTTGGTGAGGGAACCATCTTTGACTGTAATGACCTACAAAGGGTACGAGATAAATGGGAATACATTTTACATGATCGCCCAAGATCAAAAGAGCACCAACTAAAACAGTGATGTCCGCTTTGATGCAGCAACCAATAGGGGAAGGGACACATATTATGGTTACATAGTGGACATATGGGAACTTGACTATGGAAATGATATTAAGGTCCCTTCGTTTAAGTGCAAATGGGTCAGTCTGTCAGGAGGCGGGGTACAGGTAGACCCACAGTATGAAATGACATCAGTGGATTTGAACAATCTGGGGTACACAGAAGAGCCATTCGTCCTAGCCAATGATATGGCGCAAGTTTTCTATGTGAAGGACATGTCTACCAAACCGGAAAAGAGAAAATATATGGAAGAGGATACATCATACGATGAGCCAAAGCGCCACATAGTTCTTTCAGGAAAAAGAGACGTAGGATTGGATGGCAAGACAGACGTGTCTGAAGATTATGAAAAGTTTCATGAAATTCCTCCCTTCAAAGTCAAGGTTGACCCAAGCATCCTGTTAAACGATGAACATTATCCATGGTTACTATGCAATAAGCAAAGAACACAAGCGAAGAAAAAGTGAAGACTTTCTATCAACAACTATTATGATGATGCCTTTGATGTAGAATATCACTGCAGTTACATTTGAACAAATGAAATCCCTTTGTAGCAGATGAGTTTTCGTCCGAAACCCTGATACTTCCAAAGAGATTGTCTGTTTTGTATGCAGTTTTTGTCGTAACCCTCTCAACTTTCAACCTTTTCAGAGTTCATTTGTAGTGCTTTTCAATTTAAGGGTCATTTAGCTCAAATAATGAACTAATAGCAAAAAGAATGAACTAATAGCAGAAAGAATGAACTAAAAATAATCAATTAAAATATTCTATTTTTGAATATAATGATAAAACACAGTAATATTAAATAGCAGGAAAAAGAATCACTGAAAAATCTATGTTTATAGTAAAGTTATTAGAAAACTAGTGATTCACACAAATTTCAAAAAATTCGAATTTAAACTATTCAAATTGGAAAAGAAATGGCACTAATAGAAAGTTTATATTTTTTATTACCTAAAAGCAAAAGGAACTAAAAAAATAAAGCAAAAAACAAAAGAAAATAAATAATGCAAAAAACAGAAGAAAAAAACTAGGAAAAATAAAAAAATGCCACCTACTGAGCCACTACGGCTTGAATACGACTAGAAACCCTACCATGGGCCAGGATTCAGGCCCGAAGAAGGCCCAGTAGGCCCATCAGGCATAGCAGCGACAGTTAGGCCCGTAGGCCTGCAATAGAGAGGAGCTTGAGAGGGGTGCGGTAGTGGGGCTTATAAACCACTGCCCGCCCGAGGGAGTCCTGGATTAGGGGGTCCTCGGACAGCCGGACTATATACTTATGCCGGACTGTTGGACTATGAAGATACAAGATTGAAGACTTCGTCCCGTATCCGGGTGGGACTCTCCTTTGCGTGCAAGGCAAGCTTGGCAATTCGGATATGTAGATCTCCTTCTCTGTAACCGACTCTGTGTAACCCAAGCCCCCCTGGTGTCTATATAATCCGGAGGGTTTAGTCCGTAGGACAACAACAATCAGAATCATAGGCTAGCTTCTAGGGTTAGCCTCTACGATCTCGTGGTAGATCTACTCATGTAATACTCATATCATCAAGATCAATCAAGCAGGAAGTAGGGTATTACCTCCATCGAGAGGGCCCGAACCTGGGTAAACATTGTGTCCCCTGCCTCCTGTTACCATTAGCCTTAGACGCACAGTTCGGGACCCCCTACCCGAGATCCGCCGGTTTTGACACCGACACCACCCTTCTCAACTAGCAAGGTGGGACTAAAGTTTTAGCCACGGGCAGCACAAGGCCTTTGGTCCCGGTTGGTGGCATCAATCGGTACCAAATGGGTGCATTCGTACCAGTTGGTGGAACAAACCGGGACCAATGTTGCCCTTTGGTCCCGGTTGGAGCCACCAACCGGGACCAAAGGCCTCTGCTTCCTGCCCTTTGGGCCGCTGAAAAGAGACCTTTGGTCCCGGTTGGTGGCACCAACCGGGACCAAAGGGCAGCATTGGTCCCGGTTCCAGCCACCAACCGGGACCAATGCTCTATCTATATAAACAACACTTGTCAAATTTTCGTTTCATTTCCTCGTTGTCCTGCCGCCGACGCCGCCCTCTGCCCCGTCGCCACATGCGCTACGACGCCATCGCCACGCACCACCCCGCACTGTCGCTGTCACCCCCAACGCCGTCGCCGCCCCGCGCCACCGCTGCCCCAACCTCGCTGCCTCGACGCCGACCTCGAGCCGGTCGTCCTCGTCGCCGATCGCCCTAGTCGCCGCTAATGCCCTCGCCCGCGCCGTGCATCGTCCTTGTCGTGACCTCGCCTGACGCTGCCCGCCCCGCCTGACCACTGCTCGCGCCGACGCCTCGGCCCGCCAGCGCCCTCGGCCCGCCGTCGCCCCCTGCCCCAATGCCTTCCTCTGTGAGCATCGCTCCGCCCCTGCCCCCGCCGCCACCGCCTCGTTCCTTTTTTTATATATGCTTTTTCATATATGTATGTATTTTCATATGTATGTATGTATTTTTAGATGTTTTTAGATGTTCATATATGTATGTATGTATGTTTTAGATATATGTAGTTTTTAGATGTATTTTTTGTATGCATGTATGTACTTTTTATATGTATGGAAAAGAAGAAGGAAGAAAAAGAAGGAGAGGAAAAAGGAAAATAAGAAGAGGAAGAAGGAGAAGAAGAAGAGAAGAAGGAGAAGAGAGGAAGAAGAGGAGAGAAGAAATAAGAAGAGGAAGAAGAAGGAAAAAAAGGGGAGAAGAAGAAAAATAGAAATTTCTATTTTTCTTCTTCTCCTCTATTTCTTCTTCTTCTCCTTTTTTTCTTCTTCTTTTTCTTCTTCTTCTCCTCTATTTCTTCTTCTTCTTCTTCTTCTTCTTCTTCTTCTTCTTCTTCTTCTTCTTCTTCTTCTTCTTCTTATCGGGAACGAGGATGTTGAAGATCGCTGAGGGGTTGAGGGTCGGAAACTAGGCTAGAGGGTCGCGAGGGTCACGGAGGGGTCGAGGGTCGTCGAGGCCGGTCGAGGGTCTCCTATCTGGGATTTGCTTCCAAAATAACTTTGACACTCGACAAACGTGACATGAGGGGGCACTACAAAAAAATACACATCCGTGACATTTTGGGCCGAATGAATTTTTTTTCTGTCATACATATGACACTTCTATGACAATAATTGTGACAAAAACCGGTATCATCATAGATGTGGTGGGCTCCTACTTCTATGACAAAAAATCATGACAGAAAATGGGCTTTTCGTCCTGGGCGGGCCGGAGACGCAGCTGCATGACATTCTTTGGGTCGTCCATGACGGAAAAAAACCATGGTAGAAGCAAGGGGGAGGAAAATTTCGGGGAGTTGCCGGTTACGGTGGGAGGTCGGGATCGAGCGATGCGCGTTTCTCTCGTACACGTACGCGCGTGTGTGCGAGGCGTTGGCTCTAACTAAACCCGAGCGAGGTGGTGGGCTCTAACTGAACCCGAGTGATCGCACTGCAGGCTACGCGTTACTGAACCCGAGCTATCGATCGATGGCTATTAACTGAACCCGAGGGAGTGATTCCTTCGCTACTGCTACTAACTGAAGCCGATCGATTGGATGAACAGTGAGCGTTGGGGGGGTGGATGAACAGTGAGCGGTGGTGTTGCCTCTGGATGAACAGGACCCCGTGGTGTGGAGGGCTGGATGAACAGTAGACGGTGGAGGGGTGGTTGAACAGTAGCCGGTGGAGTAGCGCACGGTGGAGGCTGGATGAACAGGATCCCGTGGAGGCTGGAGGAGGTCGACGGTAGCCCGTGGAGGCTGGAGGAGGTCGACGGTGGAGATGAACAGTATCTCGTGGAGTCCCGTTTTGCGGTACGCCACACCCCTCCCGATGAACAAGACCCTCGTTTCGACCGTAGCGCTCCAACACAAGTCCGTTTCGTCCGTTTTGCGGTACGCCACACCCCTCCCGATCAATAGGACCCCCGTTTCGATTGTAGGAGGTCCGTTTCCTCCGTTTTGCGGTACGCCACACCCCTCCCGATCAACAGGACCCCCGTTTCGACCGTAGGAGGTCCGTTTCCTCCGTTTTGCGGTACGCCACACCCCTCCCGATCAACAGGACCCCGTTCCAAACATGGCCGGTCGAACACAAGGCCGTTTCCTCCGTTCTGCGGTACGCCAGGCCTCGTGTCCATCGCCTATTCCGTCCAAGCCGGTTGGCTCCCACGCGTTCCGTTGCCTCCCGATGAACACGACGCATTTTGTTGCCTCCCCATGAACACGACGCATTCTGTTGCCTTCCCATGAACACGACGACGACTCTGTTTCTCCGTTCCGACCCGGCCATGTACGTATGCACGAGTAGGCGTTCGAGACCCCGCCCGTATGTACGTACGTGGCCATATTTTCCTTCTTGCACCCTGGCCGCTGTACGTACGTGTACATGCTACGTGCGTGCCTCTACTACGACACGTACGCGCCTCTACTACGACACGTACGCGCCTCTACTACGACACGTGCGCGCCTCTACATCGACCAGTATATATGTACGAACACGTTCGCGACCAGAATGACAACGCTACATACGCTTCGACCAGGTGGGTCCCGACTGTTAGGCAGTTCCTTGCGTGCAAAAATGTAGCTGGTGGGTCCCAGCAGTCAGAGGGGCGAATCTTTTTTTTTTGACCGAATGCACTTACTTTGCGTGCGAAGATATAGCTGGTGGGTCCCAGCAGTCAGGGGGTGAATCGTTTTTTTCGCCCGGACGCACTTCCTTGCGTGCGAAGATGTAGCTGGTGGGTCCCAGCAGTCAGGGGGGCGAATCGTTTTTTTTGCCCGGACGCACTTCCTTGCGTGCGAAGATGTAGTGGTGGGTCCCGCAATGGGGAAACTTTTTTCGTGAAATATGGTGGCCCGTCCGGTGGGTCCCCGCTGTCGGTGGAGGAATCATTATTTTCCGCGTAATAAGGAGGCACTTCCTTGCTGCTGCCGTGTACCCAGCTGTCAGCCTCTCCATGTACAGTCCACGTCCGATGGAAGTCGTTCCTTGACCATGTTGACCACGCTGCGCCGAGAGCACCACGGCGGTGGACGACGGCGAGGCCTAGGAAGGGGACGACTCGGAGCCGGGGAAGACGCAGCTGTGGATGCCCACGCGAAGAGGAGTACGAGGGTTCATTGGTTCGGCTGCGGTGTGAGGCTGCTGTCGCCGCGGAATAACAGCGGTGTGGGTGAGTAGAGGGATGGCCTGGCCAGCGGTGGGAGTAGTAGGGGGCGGTGAGGCCTCCATGGCATCACAGCCGTCCACGGGAGGCAGGAGCACGCGGCACGACCAACGCTGGTTTGAGCGGCTAGAGCAAGAAGACCAGAGGTTGAAGAAGCACTACAACTGTTGGATGAACATCGTACGGTAACAGGAGCTAGAATCGTTCATATTGACTAACATGACAAAGCCCTCCGTCTCCGTCAACTTGGTAGGCCCACAAGTCAGCCTCCCAGTATGCTGGGTTCCAGCTGGCAGGGGGAATATTCATTTTTTTGTGCGTAATAAGGAGGCACTTCCTTGCGTGCGAAGATAGCTAGTGGGTCCGACAAGTCAGCGGGGGCACGTTTTTTTACGAAATACAGAGGCCCTTCCGGTGGGTCCCAGATGTCAGGTGGAGGAATCATTATTTTGCACGTAATAAGGAGACATTTCCTTGTGTGCGGCCGTGGACCTAGCTGTCAGCCTCTCCACGCACAGTCTACTTTCGATGGTGTCGTTCGTTGACCATGTTGACCACGCAGCTCCGCGCGCATCCAATGTTGTGGACGACGGCGAGGCCCCGGATAGCAACGAGCCGGAGATGGGAAGACGCGGGAGTAGAGTCGTAGACGGAGGGGTGTACGAGGGTTAACTGGTTCTAGTGCGGTGTGGTTCGGCAGTCGGTGGAGAAGAACAGGAGGTGTGGAGGGGTGGAGGGATGGCCTGGCCAACGGTGGAGTAGCGCTTCATAGCGAAGCGTGCTAAGCAGAGCTGCTAGCAGCAGGAGGCGGGAGGTGGTCCCTACTACCTATTGAGCACGGCGTTGGATTTCCCCGAAGAGGAGAGGATGATGCAGTAAAGTAGCGTAAGTATTTCCCTCAGTTTTTGAGAACCAAGGTATCAATCCAGTAGGAGACCACGCACAAGTCCCTCGTACCTACACAAAACGATAGCAACTCGAAACCAACGCTTAGGGGTTGTCAATCCCTTCACGGTCACTTACGAGAGTGAGATCTGATAGAGATAATATTTTTGGTATTTTTGATAGATAAATGCAAAGAAAAAATAAAGGCAAAGTAAAAACAAAGCAAGTAAATAAAGTGATATAGATTGATATGATGAGAATAGACCCGCGGGCCATAGGTTTCACTAGTGGCTTCTCTCAAGAGCATAAGTATTCTACGGTGGGTGAACAAATTACTGTTGAGCAATTGACAGAATTGAGCATAGTTATGAGTATATCTAGGCAATGATCATGTATATAGGCATCACGTCCAAAACAAGTAGATCGAAACGATTCTGCATCTACTACTATTACTCCACTCATCGACCGCTATCCAGCATGCATCTAGAGTATTAAGTTAAAAACAGAGTAACGCCTTAAGCAATATGACATGATGTAGAGGGATAAATTCATGCAATATGATAAAAAAACCCATCTTGTTATCCTCGATGGGAACAATACAATATGTGCCTTGCAACTCTTTCTGTCACTAAGTAAGGACACCGCAAGATTGAACCCAAAGCTAAGCACTTCTCCCATTGCAAGAACTACCAATCTAGTTGGCCAAACCAAAAAGATAATTCGAAGAGACTTGCGAAGATAACTCAATCATACATAAAAGAATTCAGAGAAGAATCAAATATTTTCCATAGATAATACTGGATCCTAAACCCACAATTCATCGGTCTCAACAAACACACCGCAAAAAGAAGATTACAGCGAATAGATCTCCACGAGAGAGGGGGAGAACATTGTACTGAGATCCAAACAGAGAGAAGAAGCCATCTAGCTACTAGCTATGGACCCGAAGGTCTGAAGTAAACTACTCACACTTCATCGGAGGGGCTATGGTGATGATGTAGAAGCCCTCCATGGCGGATGCCCCCTCCGGTAGAGCTCCGGAACAGGCCCAAAGATGGGATCTCGTGGATACATAAGGTTGCGGCGGTGCAATTAGGTTTTTTGCTCCTGTTCTGATCGTTCGGGAGTACGTAGGTATATATAGGAGGAAGGAGTACGTAGGTGGAGCTCCGAGGGGCCCACGAGGTAGGGGGCGCGCCCAGGGGGCGCGCCCTCTACCCTCGTGACCTCCTCGGAAGCTTCTTGGAGTAGGGTCCAAGTCTCCTGGATCATGTTCGGTTGGAAAATCACGATCCCAAAGGTTTCATTCCGTTTGGACTCCGTTTGATATTCTGTTTCTTCGAAATACTGAAAAAGGCAAAAAAACAACAATTTTGGGCTGGGCCTCCGGTTAATAGGTTAGTCCCAAAAGTAATATAAAAGTGGAAAATAAAGCCCAATATAGTCCAAAACAGTAGATGAAGTAGCATGGAGCAATCAAAAATTATAGATATGTTGGAGACGTATCAAGCATCCCCAAGCTTAATTCCTTCTTGTCCTCGAGTAGGTAAATGGTAAAAAAAAGAATTTTTGATGCGGAGTGATACTTTGGCATAATTTCCATGTAAATCTTCTTAATTGTGATATGAATATTCAGATCCGAAAGATTCAAGACAAAAGTTCATATTGATACAAAAATAATAATTCTTCAAGCATACTAATCAAAGCAATCATGTCTTCTCAAAATAACATGGCAAAAGAACGTTATCCCTACAAATTCATATAGTCTGGCTATGCTCCATCTTCCCCACACAAAATATTTAAATCATGCACAACCCCGATGACAAGCCAAGCAATTGCTTCATACTTATGACATTTTCAAAACTTTTTCAATCTTCACGCAATACATGAGCGTGAGCCATGGATATATCACTATAGGTGGAATAGAAGGGTGGTTGTGGAGAAGACAAAAAGAGGGAAGATAGTCTCACATCAACTAGGCGTATCAACGGGCTATGGAGATGCCCATCAATAGATATCAATGTGAGTGAGTAGGGATTGCCATGCAACGGATGCACTAGAGCTATAAGTATATGAAAGCTCTACAAAATAAACTAAGTGGGTGTGCATCAACTTGCTTGCTCACGAAGACCTAGGGCATTTTGAGGAAGCCCATCATTGGAATATACAAGCCAAGTTCTATAATGAAAAATTCCCACTAGTATATGAAAGTGACAAAATGAGAGACTCTCTATCATGAAGATCTTGGTGCTACTTTGAAGCACAAGTGTGGTAAAAGGATAGTAGCATTGTCCCTTCTCTCTTTTTCTCTCATTTTTTTTATTTGGGCCTTTCTCTTCTCTTTTTTTATGGCCTCTTTTTTTTAAAAAAAAAGTCTGGAGTCTCATCCTGAGTTATGGGGGAATCATAGTCTCCATCATTCTTTCCTCACTTGGGACAATGCTCTAATAATGATGATCATCACACTTTTATTTTTCTTACAACTCAACAATTACTACTCGATACTTAGAACAAAGTATGACTCTATATTAATGCCTCCGGCGGTGTACCAGGATATGCAATGAATCATGAGTGACATGTATGAAAGAATTATGAACGGTGGCTTTGCCACAAATACAATGTCAACTACATGATCATGCTAGCAATATGACAATGATGGAGCCTGTCATAATAAATGGAACGATGGAAAGTTGCATGGCAATATATCTCGGAATGGCAATGGAAATGCCATGATAGGTAGGTATGGTGGCTGTTTTGAGGAAGGTATATGGTGGGTGTATGATACCGGCGAAAAGTGCGCGGTATTAGAGAGGCTAGCAAAGGTGGAAGGATGGGAAAAAGTGTGTATAATCCATGGACTCAACATTAGTCATAAAGAACTCATATACTTATTGCAAAAATCTAGAAGTTATCAAAGCAAAGTATTATGCGCATGCTCCTAGGGGGATAGATTGGTAGGAAAAGACTATCGCTCGTTCCCGACCGCCACTCATAAGGAAAACAATCAATCAATAAATCATGCTCCGAGTTCATCACATAACGGTTCACCATATGTGCATGCTACGGGAATCACAAACTTCAACACAAGTATTCTTTGAATTCACAACTACTTAACTAGCATGACTCTAATATCACCATCTTCATATCTCAAAACAATTATCAAGCATCAAACTTATCTTAGTATTCAATGCACTCAGAAAGAAAGTTTCACATATCTTGAACACCAAGTATATTAATATTAAGCAAATTACCATGCTATTGAAGACTCTCAAAATAATCTAAGTGAAGCATGAGAGTTCATCTATTTCTTCAAAATAAAACTACCACCATGCTCTAAAAGGTATAAGTGATGCACTAGAGCAAATGACAAACTACTCCGAAAGATATAAGTGAAGGTCAATGAGTAGTCGAATAATTATACAACTATGTGAAGACTCTCCCATTTAATAATTTCAGATCTTGATACTTTATTGAAACAACAAGCAAAGCTAAAGAAAACTACATTGCAAGGATAGCACAACTCATGTGAAGAAGCAAAAACTTAGGCTCAACCGATACTAACCGATAGTTGTTGAAGAAGAAAGGTGGGACGCCTACCGGGGCATCCCCAAGCTTAGATGCTTGGGACTTCTTGAAATATTATCTTGGGGTGCCTTGGGCATCCCCAAGCTTGAGCTTTTGTGTCTCCTTAATTCCTCTCATATCATGGTTTCTGTTTTTATCAAAAGCTTCATTCACAACAAACTCAACAAGAACTCGTGAGATAGGTTAGTATAAACCAATGCAAAACCTTATCATTTTCTACTGTAACAAATCACTAAAATTATTATTCAACATTTAATACTAAATGCCTCTGCATATTTAATACTCCTATCATCAAATAGAATCATTAAACAAGCAAACATATGCAAACAATGCAACCATAACAGCAATCTGCCAAAACAGTACAGTCTGTAAAGAATGCAAGAGTATCCATACTTTCCTAACTCCAAAAATTCTGAACTAAAATTCCCACTGTAATGAATTTATTAGAGCTCATCATGCAAAAAGTTTCAACATTATATCATGCTCTGACTTTTCTAGGGAATTTTTGCAACAGCGGTAAACTTTCTGTTCTTCAAACAACAACATGTATACTTAGCAAAATAAGCATGGCAAAGGCTATCCTTGACTTCTTTATTGAAACTAAAGATGCAGAACATTATTATAAATAACAGAAAGCTAATACTAACAAAAGAAAATGACGCTCCAAGCAAAACGCATATCATGTGGTGAATAAAAATATAGCTCCAAGTAAAGTTACCGATGAACGAAGACGAAAGAGGGGATGCCATCCGGGGCATCCCCAAGCTTAGGCTCTTGGTTGTCCTTGAATTTTACCTTGGGGTGCCTTGGGCATCCCCAAGCTTAGGCTCTTGCCACTCGTTATTTCATAGTCCATCGAATCTTTACCGAAAACTTGAAAACTTCACAACACAAAACTCAACAGGAAATCTTATAAGCTCCGTTAGTGAAAGAAAACAAAACCACCACATTGGTACTGTAATTAACTCATTCTAAATTCATATTAGTGTAATATCTACTGTACTCCAACTTTTCTATGGCTCATACCCTCCGATACTACTCATAGATTCATCAAAATAAGCAAACAACACATAGAAAACAGAATCTGTCAAAAACAGAACACTCTGTAGTAATCTGTATCAAACGTATACTTCTGGAGCTCAAAAAATACTACCAAATTAGGAAGTCCTAAGCAATTGTGTACCAATCCAGGTCAAAAAGAATCCGATCAGAATCACGTTTCTGTGAATTAACAAAACTAATTTACCGGGTGCAAAAGTTTCTGATTTTTAGCAGGATCAACACAACTACCACCGTAAGCCATCCTAAAGGTCTTACTTGGCACTTTATGGAAACAAAAGCTATAAAACATGATTACTACAGTAGCATAGTCATGTGAACACACAAAAACAGTAAGGATAAATATTGGGTTGTCTCCCAACAAGCGCTTTTCTTTAATGCCTTTCTAGCTAGGCATGATGATGACGATGATGCTCACATAAAAGATAAGAATTGAAACATAACGGGAGCATCATGAAGCATATGATTAGCACATTTAAGTCTAACCTACTTCCTATGCATAGGGATTTTGTGAGCAAACAACTTATGGGAACAATAATCAACTAGCATAGGAAGGTAAAACAAGCATAGCTTCAAGATTTTCAACACAGAGAGAGGAAACTTGACATTATTGCAATTCCTACAAGCATATATTCCTCCCTCATAATAATTTTCAGTAGCATCATGAATGAATTCAACAATATAACTAGCACCTAAAGCATTCTTTTCATGATCTACAAGCATAGAAAATTTACTAACCTCCACATAAGCAAAATTCTTCTCATGAATAGTAGTGGGAGCAAACTCAACAAAATAACTATCATATGATTTAAAATTAGGATCAAGATGACAAGTTTCATGGTTATCATTATTATTTAAAGCATACATGTCATCACAATAATCATCATAGATAGGAGGCATGCTTTCATCATAGTAAATTTGCTCATCAAAGCTTGGGGGACAAAAAATATCATCTTCATCAAACATAGCTTCCCCAAGCTTGTGGCTTTGCATATCATTAGCATCATGGGTATTCAAGGAATTCATTCTAACAACATTGCGATCATGCTCATCATTCACATATTTCATTCCAAGAATTCTATGTAATTCTTCCTCTAGTACTTGAGCACAGTTTTCCTTCCCATCATACTCACGAAAGATATTAAAAAGGTGAAGCGTATGAGACAAACTCAATTCCATTTTTTTAATTTTCTTTTATAAACTAAAGTAGTGCTAAAACAAGAAACAAAAAGATTAGATTGCAAGATCTAAAGATATACCTTCAAGCGCTAACTTCCCCGGCAACGGCGCCAGAAAAGAGCTTAGTTGACGGGGTGTGAGTGAGTGCCCTTTACCTTTGCCTCCCTGGCAACGGCGCCATAAATTCTTCTTGCTACCTCTTGAGCACTGCGTTGGATTTCCCCGAAGAGGAGAGGATGATCCAGTAAAGTAGCGTAAGTATTTCCCTCAGTTTTTGAGAACCAAGGTATCAATCCAGTAGGAGACCACGCACAAGTCCCTCGTACCTACACAAAATGATAGCAACTCGCAACCAACGCTTAGGGGTTGTCAATCCCTTCACGGTCACTTACGAGAGTGAGATCTGATAGAGATAATATTTTTGGTATTTTTGATAGATAGATGCAAAGTAAAAATAAAGGCAAAGTAAAAACAAAGCATGTAAATAAAGTGATATAGATTGATATGATGAGAATAGACCCGGGGGCCATAGGTTTCACTAGTGGCTTCTCTCAAGAGCATAAGTATTCTACGGTGGGTGAACAAATTACTGTTGAGCAATTGACAGAATTGAGCATAGTTATGAGTATATCTAGGCAATGATCATGTATATAGGCATCACGTCCAAAACAAGTAGATCAAACGATTCGCATCTACTACTATTACTCCACTCATCGACCGCTATCCAAAGATGCATCTAGAGTATTAAGTAAAAACAGAGTAACGCCGTAAGCAAGATGACATGATGTAGAGGGATAAATTCATGCAATATGATAAAAAACCCATCTTGTTATCCTCGATGGCAACAATATAATACGTGCCTTGCAACTCTTTTCATCATCGAGTAAGGACACCGCAAGATTGAACCCAAAGCTAAGCACTTCTCCCATTGCAAGAACTACCAATCTAGTTGGCCAAACCAAAAATATAATTCGAAGAGACTTGCGAAGATAACTCAATCATACATAAAAGAATTCAGAGAAGAATCAAATATTTTCCATAGATAATACTGGATCATAAACCCACAATTCATCGGTCTCAACAAACACACCGCAAAAAAGAAGATTACATCGAATAGATCTCCACGAGAGAGGGGGAGAACATTGTATTGAGATCCAAAAGAGAGAAGAAGCCATCTAGCTACTAGCTATGGACCTGAAGTTCAAGTAAACTACTCACACTTCATCGGAGGGGCTATGGTGATGATGTAGAAGCCCTCCGTGGTGGATGCCCCCTCGGAGCTCCTAACAGGCCCCAAGATGGGATCTCGTGGATCTGAGAAGGTTGCGGCCGTGGAATTAGGTTTTGGCCCTGCTCGATCGCTCGGGGTGCGTGAGGTATATATAGGAGGAAGGAGTGCGTCGGTGGAGCTCGAGGGCCCACGAGGTAGGGGGCGCCAAGGGGCACCTCCACCTCGTGACCTCCTCGGAAGCTTCTTGGAGTAGGGTCCAAGTCTCCCGGATCACGCTCGGTTGGAAAATCACGATCCCGAAGGTTTCATTCCGTTTGGACTCCGTTTGATATTCTCATTTCTTCAAATCTTGAAAAAGGCAAAAAAACAGCAATTTGGGCTGGGCCTCCGGTTAATAGGTTAGTCCCAAAAGTAATATAAAAGTGGAAAATAAAGCCCAATATAGTCCAAAAGAGTAGATAAAGTAGCATGGAGCAATCAAAAATTATAGATACGTTGGAGACGTATCAGTCCCGGCGGCGCTGCAGGAAGAAGACGAGAGATTGAAGATGGATGTCGGTCGTTGGATGTAAATCCAACGGCTAACATGTCAAAATCATTTGTTGACTAAATTGACAACGACTTGCGTTGGCTTCGACCTATTGGCCCACATTTCAGCCTCCAAAAATGTGGCACGTATTCAACCCATTTTTTTGGGAATTTACAGTGTTTTTTTGCGCGGTAGAATTTATTGTCAATTTGATCTTTGTTTTTTTGAATTACAGCCATTAGCTCGGCTGGGTGAACAATTAATGTAGCGTCCATGCGGCCCATTTATTTTATTTCCTAAAAATTCAGGCCATTTGCACTTTCTCGAAATACACGATTTTGCTGGGCTGATTCTAATTATAATGTTGGGTTGGGCCAGCAATGTTATCAAAAAATAAAAAAGGGCTAAGCATTTTGTTATAAATATAATTAAATAATAAGTGATATTATTACATTCGTCCTTAAATCTTACCAATCTTTTGTACACAATCACTAGGATTTTTTGCCAAAACAATCCAGGATTTTATTTTTAAGAAATTATTTTTATAAGTTAATAAGATGTGGGATATTGTTTTCTTACATATGTAAGTATCTGTTAAATATATGATGACAATAAAAATAATATAATAACATATAAAATAATTTAAATATATATAATATAGTTAGAAGGGAAACATAAGTTATACCTGGCGTTCCTATTCTTATATAGAAAAATAGAACAGACCTCTGCATTTTCTTGAAAAAAATACATAAATTGGGCTGCCAAAAATAAAACCTCGGATGGGAGGTCCATTGGCCGGTCGATACATGACGGCCCTAAGAAAATACAAACAGGCCCTCCTATCCGAGGTCGTGGGCTGCGCATGTTAAAATTGAAAGGCTAGACGGGGCAGCAAAAAACCACGTCCAACACTTGCCAAAACTTCGTCCCTCGTTTTCTCTGTGTTTTGCATACTCGACATTGTGTGGGAATTTGGACTGTGCATCATATGAAGATGTGCTATGCATGAATGTTGATCAGCATGATGTTAACTGGCTGGTAGTTCCATTTTCGACCATGAATAAAACTTCCAACATGATGTTAACCCTGTTTGAAAAGGCCGTGTTAATATAAATGCTCTGCCTCTGAAAGTAGCAGTTTCTTATCTGAAACTGAAACTTGCAGTTTCTTCTCATCTGCACTTTTATACTCCTATGAAACTACATTTTTTTAAGTGCTAAAAATAGATCTCTAGAATTCATAAAATTCTTCATATGCTCAATACTGCAAATCTGAAATTCAAAATACATTCATATCTGAAAGTACTCTCAAAATACACAACACAAAACACAATTCACAACCTGCAAATACTGACAACCCTAAGCTCCTCCTGACAATTCACAACCTGCCCGACTATTGGGCAGGAGGGGGCAGCCCCCTCCTATTCCTCGGCGGCAGACAGCCGCCCCGTGAGACGATATGAACGGCGAGGGAGACAATGGCAGGGAAGCATCGTCGGGCCAACTGCTTTTCTCCTCTTGCAGTTGGGTTCGGTCGAAGAAGACTCCACCGGCTCGCTCTGGCAGGACACCCTCAGAAACGGCACCCTGTAGATGCTCGATCCTTCAATCTCTGGTGGATGCTCCATCTGGGATCGATACTCCCACCACCGCTCACTCACGATCGAATTCGGTGAATCTGTTTGCTCCATGGCCCAGAGGAGCAGCTCTATGTACTCCGGCGCGACTCCCTCCGGGAGTATCGCCGCCTTTTCGCTCTGTTGCAGATATTTGGCCATGGATGTCGCCGTCGCCGCTAGTTGGTCCTTGTTGTCAAACCAAGACTGTATCTCCAACATCCTAGCTAGCTTCACAGGGTCGCCGTCTGCGATCCTCACATATCGGTTGTACTCCTCCATCGATCTACTTCTCCACAACACCTTCACTCGCCGGCGGTGGTTTTTGAATGGAAGAGGAGAGGAGCAGCGCTGGTTTTGTATTTGAACGGGAGAGGAGCAACGCTCATTTTGGACTGGAACAGGAGAGGAGGGGCGGTGGTTTTGAAATGGAAGAGGAGAGGAGCGGCGCTGGGTTTTGATTGGAACAGGAGAGGAGCGGCGGTGGTTTAAGAGGAGAAGAGCGGAAGAGCGGTGCTGGTCTTGGAAGTATTTTTTTTGTCGTTTTGCGTATTTTGGGTCAAAGTTTGACCACGTACTATATTTGACAAGCAAAATGTGAATGCATGTCACCAAAAATTGTATCGTTTGGTTCGTATCTGAATGTACTTTCAGATTATATTATTTTTGCAACGTATAACATATATTTTATGTGCGAAAATCATGGTCAATTATGACCTAGAATAAAAGGGAGACTAATTAATGTGGGGTCACTTTATTAATTGAAGGATAAATTGATTTTGATTTTGATCCAGTCACAGCACGCCGACCCTCTCACCCAATCCTAAATCGCTGCCGCACGCTCCTCTCCCTCTTCTCCATTGCAAAACCACCTCCTCTCCTCTCCATCATCCCCATTCCAAAACCACCGTCTCGCATCTCCCTCTTCTGATCTTCTCCATTGCAAAATCACCTCCTCTCCTCTCCATCATCTCCATTACAAAACCACCTCCTCTCCTCTCCATCATCTCCATTCCAAAACCACTATCTCGCCTCTCCCTCTTCTCATCTTCTCTCCATTGCAAAACCACCTCTCTCCTCTCCATCATCTCCATTCCAAAACCACCTCCTCTCCTCTCCCTCTTCTCTATTGCAAGACCACCGTCTCTTCTCCCATCTTCCAAAGCTAGCACGGGACCACTTAGAAGGACATCTATGGAGAGGATGCAGTAGCGAGTCAGGCAGATCGTCGGCGGCGACCAGGCAAAGTTAGCCAGGTTAAAGGAGATCCTTAGTTGGTTTGACAATGAGTGGGAGATTTCAAGGACGGTGCGGGCCATGTGGCAATGTATGCGAAAGAGCGAGACGGCAGCGATGAGGGCGGCGATGTACATGTACTCCTCGGCGGCAGTCATGCCGCAGTCCTCCGAGTTCAACGAGTATCTCCTATGGGCGATGGAGCAGACAGATTCGCCCGAGGCGACAGTCAGGCGGAGGTGGTGGGCGTACAGGTCGAATGTCGAGCACCCAAAGGATAACGAATCGATCAAGTATGGTTTGCCGTTCGTGAGGGTGCAGAGCCAGCCGGAGCCACAGGAGTATTCGTTCTCCCACCGCAAGAGGAGGCCGGATGGCACGACGTCGCTTCCCCACCATTCTCACGGTTCCCTCGACGCTCGCCTCGTTTCAATGGCAGCGGTAGGGTTTAAGGTAAGCTTTGCCCTAACCTAATCTTCCACCTGCTCATGCTTACAATCAGTGTGACAGCTAATGAAAATCATGCTTACAATCAGTCTCCGAGTACTGTGCCAATCACCCTAAAATAGCTCTGGACCTTTGGGTCAAAGTTGTGACACGGTGTACAAATAAAGAAAAATAGATTGGTGCTTCTTTCAGAAAAGAGTACTCCCTAGAAAACTGCCAATATAAGCTACTAGTATTTGGTTAGAGGATTTGCTGCCAAGAAAGATCCGTTCACAGAGAGCGCCACACATCGCACTGGTGGTGGTGGATGCCAATGCGTGCATGCAGCATGGTTGGTGTCGGTAATTTTTACTTGGCACACCTCGCACTCTGCATATATGCCGGTTCCATACGTACATTTGTGCAGTACCACCAAAATGCAGCTGAATAACCCTGTTTGCACAGATAATGAAAAAGCGTGATTACATTATAGTGGCACTATTTGATGAAACACACAAAATAAATAGAAGAAAATATTGCGATAGTATCATAGTATGCCATGCTGCGAGGGCGAGATGGGCCCTGCGACGCCTCATACTGACATCGCCCCAAGTCTCCCAGATACACCTTCTGCCAGTGATGAACATCAGTGTACAACAGTACTACAAGGAGGCACCTTGAGACATTCAAATCTCTAATTTTGTACATATCAACTAAAATTAAGCACCCCAGTTTGCAGAAACGCTTAAACATTAACAATGGGACTAGTTGATGAAACATACTTTAACAAAGAGAAGCACTTTCTTTATCTACATTGGAAATGAACTGATAGAGATGACACTCGCTCTATTTTAACTGTATTATTACTTCATTTTATCAGTGACACTAGGGTCGAGCAGGTGGCAAACGAGGTGTACCATGCGTCGCAAGGATGGAGCTCGGGGGTGCTTAGACTGGGATGCTGAAGCTGGCTCTTTCAGTCACCAACATGGATGATTCAATTCATGGGATCTTTTGGTGTAGTTCACCTAAAATGAAGCAATGTCCCGTGAGCTAGCAACTTCTTCTTCAATTTTTTTTTAAGAAAAGGGCTCCAGCCCCGGTTCCATTTCCATCAGAAAACGAAACCCACAGAGCTTCTTCTTCATTAGTTGCAATAAAATTAAGCAACATCAAGGTTGGTTGTGAAGCTCCTGGAATGCTCAACTATAATTTGGATATCATTTGTGCAGTTCAACTAAGATCGAGCGTGAAATGTATATCTCTATTTGCACAAAAAAAGGTGGAAAGGAGGGTGACTAACAAGTGATGAAACATGCATCAAATGAAAAGAAGCATGTTCCTTATCTGAATGGCAATCCTACAAGGACAGTGGAAATTTCTAAAGCAGTGGCATTGCTAGATATTAGTGTGGGCATTAGGATTAACTATGACAACCGTTAAATACGACATTACTTTGGGCACGGGAGAGTAGGCGGACCAGGATAGTTGCATTTCTAACGAAAAGAACCAACTTATCTTAATGGGAAATTTTAGCAGGACATGTAAAGAAGTGCCATTGATTCATATTACTGGAGGCATTACATTGAAAACAACATTGGTTTAACGTGTCCTTACTTTTAACAGTGCGACTGCTACATTTTACCAGTGGCATTACATAAGAGTGGCTCGGGGCAACAAACATCAGAACATGATATCTGGGTTGGTCCTATTTTTGTTCGGTATATCCAACTTATACTGTGTGAGGCTAGCAAATCTAGTGCTAGACTTACTCTGTTGACTTGTCCCCCAGTCCCCACTTTCTTTCCTTTTTCAACCAATAGATCGGGTTTATATTGAGTTTGTACTGTGTTTCCCTTTATTTCCCTATTAGACCTAGACACCAGTTGGATAGCCAGTCTCTGCTACTTTTCGCCCCCATTATTTCCTCTTTCGACCAAGTCCTAGATTCAGGTAACAAATCCTCCCGCACCCCCACCCCCTTTCTTCCTTGTTTGAACCAAGTAGTACTACATTCGAGTGCATGAACTAGTTTTACCTCTTAAACGTAAAAAAATTAGGTGGTTTTCAAACAGTCGATCGATCCTATCTATGAGGGGGCCTGAGAAATAGTAAAAGTTAAAAATGCAGCGACGTCAGGAGCTCGGGAAGTAGAGCAAGGCCGGTTTCAAAGGAAGTTATACCTGATGGTCCCCGGGATGTCGCTAGGTGGGCGGCGGGAGGCCGGATCTGCGCACACTACGGCAACGAGGAAGAAGGGGTCGGAGGCCCTCCCTCGCCAGCGGTGCTTGGGAGAGAACGGCAAGGCAGGCTGATCGGGACGCACCCATCAGTGGGTAAGAGCCGTCACCGAGGATGACCGCGTGAACGTTGCACCTTCTCACCTTCCCCGGCGGAGAGGATCCGGCTGGATCTGTGACCAGCAGTGAGCAGAGAGAGAGAGTGTGTGGCCACCGCTGTCGTGTTTAAATCTGAAGAGGCCGAGACAGTGTGAAGAGAGCAACACTAGCAAGCAAGCGCGGAGGCTCTTGCCTATATAGTGGAGTAGTACTTAGTTTTCTTTTATCTATCGGAGCCGGCTTGACCTCGTCAATGACTGTCTTGAAGTCTTCCTGCACATGGCCCGGAGGCGCAGTTGTCGTCATTTTGATCTGAAGCGCCGGATTATAACATATAACACGAAAAAATGCCACATGACAAGAAATCATAACCACACTGCCCAAAGGAGACAACATGAATCCCGACGGACAAACTAGACGAGGAACAAAGCTCAAATTAAATATAAACTCGTAGAAAAGGGGTCCGTCGATAGATGTCCTAATTAACATAGCCGGCTTGACCTAGATGGCAACCGAGTAGTCACTGTTCGTGCATGTGCCCCCAATGACTAGCCCAACTCAATTGTTGCGGTTTAACCCTCGCAGTGAGCCGAAGCACATGACACCTAATTTTGCGAGATGACAAGAAACCTTTTTTTAGATTTCTCACCACAACTACAGCCATGTACAACACAGCCTGCACGATATGTAGACGATAGCCAATCCAGGCATGTCTGCTGGAGTCTGGTCACATGCATGGACGAACTGATCTTCCGTGTCTTGCAGGGATCGTCCAGGCACCAACGTAGTACAACACTTCTCTAGTACTATCGCTCGTCGCCCTCTTCTATTAAGTCACCCGACTTGCGGGGCTGGGGAGTGTGCCTATGGTCGGTTCTCAATTGTCGTCCCACATGTGTGTGCGAACGCAATATGACGCGCGTTCCATTCGGAGAGCAGCGTGCCAGACCGACCGACCGTCTGGGGTGCAACGCGAACGCGACAGGCGTGCTGTATACTCCGTACATGTGTACCACCGTTTTCTAGACACTTTGCTCCATGGCGCGGGCACAATCCATGGATACAAAATTAGTATATTGTATACTATTTAAAAGTCGAGGGCGGGGCTTTTCCTGCGCGGTAGGTGGCGGGGCAGTTCCGCCTAGTCGGTTTGACAGAGACGCGAGAAGACGAGGGAGTAGGCTGCTGCAAACGTAGGGCTGTGTGATTTGACAGCGAGTTACTGCTGTACAGGTGGGGCCCCATGATTTGACTTGCCATTATCATTTTAACTGCGGCGCTACGACCGGCGTGAGTCTCCAATTTCCTGACAACCTCCATACAGGTGCCTCTCCCAATGCTCCACCATGTAGTAGAGGTTGGCTCTTGAATGAGAGCCCACTTCTCCACTTTTTCCTTGCCTCTCTTTCCTCCACATATGCAATAATGCCATATAAAGCGCACTATTGTACTTACTTGCTCCTACAGGTGCTTAAGCTTGCCACATAGGCATAAAGTCTGATGTGGCAAGTTAATCAAGAAGAGAGAGACTAGTTTGGTGGCCCAAGGAAGAAACGTGCTAAGCACGTGTACCTAGGTGAAAAGAAAATTTTGAGTCTATAGCTAATTAAATGAAGCAAACTTAGCAACACCATTTCATTGGAAGAGGTCACTCCTTGGCAAATGCAATAAATACTAGTACTCCCTGTGTCCCATTATATAAGAACGTTTTTGACACTAGTATAGTGTCAAAACATCCTTATATTATGGGACGGAGGGAGTACGAAGAAAGGGATAGAGAGGAGTAAAAAAATATACACTTATAGCCAACCTTATAGCCAACCTTGTTGTAGTATGAGTGACTAAGTGATGACTATGACATGCCAACATCAGATAGCCTAACGCACCGTGTTAAATTTCCAAGGGCGCGACCGCGCGAGCGACGCGACGGTCGTGGTAGGCGCGACCATGATACGGGCTGCTGGCAGCCCTTGGATCTGAGATCAAACGGTCGCATGCTAAGTTGCTGAAAATTTGCAGAATAACCCTCCAGGATAGGATATTCACCCATAGGTCTAGAATCACGCCATGCAACCATTCGATCTCCGATCCAAGGGCTCTCGGAAGCCCGTATCATGGGAGAATGGAAAGCCACTACCCTTCCGTTCGCACGCTGGCAGTTCGCTCCTGCTCGTCCCTGCACGTCCTTTAATACTACGACAGTTCGCTCCTAGTCGTCCTGTCCATTCTCATTACGGCTGTTCCACTAATCCTAACCCTCCTCCCAAATCCATGGCGTCCCAAGTCTCCCCGATCGGCGGTGAGTACAAGGTTAGAACCATCACCGGCAATGAGTTCGACGTCATCAACACCCGTACTTCTGCGACGGTGAAAGGATGCCTTTCTCGCTTCAGACGCATGTTCGAAAAATCACATGATGAGTGGGTCGCTGGGCTAGATGTTGAGTACACCACAGTCGTGGGACGAGAGAAGGATCTAAAGGACGAAGAGAGGAAGAATCCCGCCGTGATCCAGGTTTGCATATATAACGTTTGCTTGGTCTACCATATATGCCATGCCGACGTTGAGTGCCAGGATTTTAAGAACTTCCTCGAGGACAAAACAGTCAAATTTGTTACTGTAGACTTTAAGAACGACAAAGAAGTCCTGTGTCGGATTAGCCTCATTGTAGGCAACCCCTTCGACCTCCAGAAGAATCGGCTGGTGCCCTCTCGTCAGCCCTCAATGCTGACCCTGGCAGGAGCCATGGTTCATCCTTCGTAACGTAAACTGGAGAAACCTCATTACACGTTTCATCGTCATGCATGGCAGCGGAATGTACTAGATATAGACCACATCCACTACGCTGCAATGGATGGCTACCTTTGTTTCAATATCTACAAGGGTTGGATTAAGAGCAACAGCCAAGTTGGCAGTTCAAGCAAAGAAGTATAGGCCAAGAGGAAGAGGGACAAGGATGAAGACGAGGACGTGGACGAGGACTCCGAGTAAGGTGGCAGTGTCGTTGCTCATGGCGGTTCTAAACTTCTAATGCAGTGTCTACCGGATTAGTTGCATAGTTTAATTTCAGGTGTGCTTAGTTTAATTTGAGGGGTGTGTTGTGTTGAGCCCCCAACAGAACTATGTTATGTTTCTTCTCGTTACTTTAACTCTTCAGTATGTACATACTAGTACTAGTATTTCTTTAATAGAATTTAGCACCCCAATTAAGCACGTACTAGCTTTTTTAATAGTACTATATGCATAATTTGGCGACGCTCTCTATATGTACCACTTTTTTAATTTCAATTTTTGCTCCATGGTGCAATCCATCGATAGTACTACTGTACAAAAGTATATATAGCCAGTTAAATTCTCAACCTAGAACGATGTGCATGCCATGTAGTAAACCGATCCGGAGGAAGTATAGTAAAAATGAGGTGATTTTACTGAGCGATCGGCAAGGGAGCATCGCCTGTCATGTGGTCCCACGTGTCATGATGTACCAAAGCGATGCGTGTGTCCCTCTTGAGGCAGAAGCAATACTAGTACGTGGTTTGAGATGATGTCGAACCGAAGTGTGAAATAATGGTTGCTTTGTCCGTCTAGGAAGGTGCGGCATTGTGATTTAACGTCTCATTGCTCATTACTACTACTGGGCCGGTATGAGTGGGGTGCGTCCCCCTGCTGTTCTGCACTGTTATTTGGTGCTTGACACATCGACCCGGTTGCTATATGTCCCACATGTCGGTGACAGGAAGTACAGAGTTCATGAAAGGGAGCGACTTAGTTTTGGAAAAATCTGTTTTAACGGAGTACGTACCCACTAGGGTTTATAGGGCTCATCTAAAAAACATTCATTTTTCCGTTTGATAAGTCTCAATTCTACTATACTAGTAGTACTAGTACCATTACATGTTGGATTTCGAGGTGCGTTAGATCACCCGATGCAAGCAGTGTCAAGAGGAAACTAACCAATGCATGTACAAGTTCATGGAAATTTAGTGGTCATTCATGCATTCGTTCTAATTAATGCCTCGGTAAACATAACTTCTTGAGAAAAATGAGCGTACTATGCAAACTACGAAATTAATTCGGCCACTCACCGTCTACCTTGGATGGAGAGATTTTGAAATTGAGCCATAATCTGGAAAGGCTCGATTACTATTTGTGGCCTTGTATAGATGCAAAATATATTTTTTTATAGTGGCCTTGTATAAGTAAATGGAGGGAGTACTAACCAAAGTACGTACGTAATAGGGACGAGGAGTAAACGGAGGGAGTAGTAAAATTTTCTCCTAAGTGATGACTAACCTTATAGCTAACCTTGTTGTAGTATGAGTGACTAAGTGATGACTATGTATGACATGCCAACATCAGATAGCCTAACGCACCATGTTAAATCTCCAAGGGCACGACCGCGCGTGCGACGCGACGGTCGTGGTAGGTGCGACCATGATACGGGGTGCTGGCAGCCCTTGGATCTGAGATCAAACGGTCACATGCTAAGTTGCTGAAAATTTGCAGAATAACCCTCCCACGGCAACCGGCAAATTTCCTCACGCGGGCTGGAGTAGGTTTCTCGGTTTTCATGCGGGTTTAATGGAGGCGAGGAGGTGTGTTCAGCCGGGCATGCAGTGGATGGCGCAGTACTATTCGATTTGAGAACTACAACTAGTATATTATAAAAAACAAAGAAGAGTAGTAGCGATAGAGATAAGAATAGAGACTAGGGAGGAGCACCGTCTGCTGCTTCGTGGGCTACTCCTGCGCTCCATTCGGCGGTCGCAACGTCCCCTACAGCCACTCCCTCCTGCGCTCCATTCGGTGGGCGTTGTTGACATTTGGGAGCGCACTCTCGCGACTGCTAGCAGCCACGACTTCACCGACGACGACTTCTTCCCGACCTCGGCAACCTCTTCCTCAACGACATGGGCGACAACCTCAATGCCAATGGTGCTGCTCCCGTTGCACCATATGTGTTTCTGTCCTTCCTGTTCGAAATCATGGTAGAATTCATGTTTCTAGTCTGTGTCCTAGACTCGATCTATTCATCTACTATGCTAGTCCGCATGATTAGTTTAATCACTGTTATAGTCGTCATGATTTATTTTGTAGTAAATCTCGTAGTAACTTGCTCATATATTCAACTGGCGGAACGTCCCCTACAACCACTCCCGTTTCATGGACGGCCTGGTTGATGCCTCCAAGGAGCCCTTCATCTACTGCTATGAGTGCCCGATGCCGTTTTGGGGCTCGCCGGCGGACATCGTGCATCACCTGACGCAGGCGTGCGGCGATCACTACTGGCCCTTGGCGAAGAACATCAAGTACGGGACGTGCTACCCGTTCACCGTGCCGGAGTCGCTGGAGGATCAGCGCCGCCTGCTAGTCTCGGAGGAGGACGGCAGTGTCTTCCTCTTGATCGTGTCCACCGGCGAGGCCCGCGCAGGCTGCCGCCACATCTCTGTAGTCTATGTCAGGGGCGACGCCGCTAATGCTGCCACTGACACGAGGCCGATGTACGGGTGCATGCTTACTATTACTACCCCTCGGAGGCCCGTGGGCGGCGACACTGGCTACGTCAAGCTGACTTGGACTCTGCCGAGCTGGGACCTTCCCGCCGATGTGGACATGGAAGACGCATGGTATTATTTGACCCCCAACAATGTGCATGGGGACTCCAAGGAGGTTCACCTGGACATATGCATTACTAAGTTAAATGTTGATCATTAGTCTTCTCTCAATGTAATCTGCTGTATAAGCATGTGGAGACTTCCATGCATGATCTTGCTCTATTGGAGTATCGCGCATGAATAAAAGTGTATCCATTTATGGTTTAGTCTAGAATCTTCCATGTATGAATTTTTACTACAGTACCGGTGAAAGACTTATGATGAACCATTTCCTGCAAAGCACAATAAGAGTTATTTCTTCACAAGTTTTGGATGCTGGCAGCCCTTGAATCTGAGATCAAACGGTCGCATGCTAAGTTGCTGAAAATTTGCAGAATAACCCTCCAGGATAGGATATTCACCCATAGAATCACGCCATGCAACTGTTCGATCTCCGATCCAAGGGCTCTCGGAAGCCCGTATCATGGGAGAATGGAAAGACACTACCCTGCCGTTCGCACGCCGGCAGTTCGCTCCTACTCATCCCTGCACGTCCTTTAATACTAAAGCAGTTCGCTCCTAGTCGTCCCGTCCATTCACATTACGGCAGTTCCACTAATCCTAACCCTCCTCCCAAATCCATGGTGTCCCAAATCTCCCCGATCGGCGGTGAGTACAAGGTTAGAACCATCACCGGCGATGAGTTCGACGTCATCTACACCCGTACTTCCACGACGGTGAAAGGATGCCTTTCTCGCTTCAGACGCATGTTCGAAAACTCACATGATGAGTGGGTCGCTGGGCTAGATGTTGAGTACACCACACTCGTGGGACGAGAGAAGGATCTAAAGGACGAAGAGAGGAAGAAGCCCGTCATGATCCAGGTTTGTGTGCATGACTTATGCTTGGTCTACCACATATGCCATGCCGACGTTGAGTGCCAGGATTTTAAGGACTTCCTCGAGAGCAACCTAGTCAAATTCGTTACTATAGACTTTCGTAACGACAAAGAAGTCCTGCGTCGAATAGGCCTCGTTGTAGGCAACACCTTCGACCTCCAAAAGAATCGGCTGGTGTCCTCTCGTCAGCCTTCAATGCTGACCCTGGCAGGAGCCATGGTTCATCCTTCGTACGGTAAACTGGAGAAACCTCCATACACGTTTCATCGTCATGCATGGCAGTGGAATGTACTAGATATAGACCACATCCAGTACGCTGCAATGGATGGCTACCTTTGTTTCAATATCTACAAGGGTTGGATGAAGAGCAACAACGAAGTTGGCAGTTCAAGCAAAGAAGTATCGGCCAAGAGGAAGAGGGACAAGGAAGAAGTCGAGGACGTGGACGAGGACTCCGAGTAAGGTGGCAGTGTTGTTTCTCATGGTGGTTCTAGTGCAGTGTCTACCGGAATAGTTGCAAAGTTTAATTTCAGGTGTGCTTAATTTAATTTGAGGGGTGTGTTGTGCTGAACCCCCAGCAGAACTATGTTATGTTTCTTCTTGTTACCTTAACTCTTCAGTACGTACATACTAGTATTTCTTACATTTCATCTCTTAGTTGGTATAGTACTACCACTCGTTTCTTCACATTATATACGTACAATATATATGGCCAACATCATATAGCCAGCAGTATAGTTGTCAAAGAATTTCAGGGTGCTTAGTTTTGTCAAAGAATTCCAGGGTGCTTAGTTTTATTTGAGGGGTGGGTTGTGCTGGACACCATTATTGTGACTAGCCTTTTTAATAGTACTATATGCATAATTTGGCGACGAGCGCTCTCTATATGTACTACCACCTTTTTTAATTTCAAGTTTTGCACCATGGCGCAATCCATCGATACTACTGCTGTACAAAAGTATACATTTTTTAAAAGGCTAGAGGGCGGGGCAGTCTAGCTTGGTCGGTTTTGCGAGAGGCGGGGCCTTTGTGATTTGACGGCTCATTACTGCTGGAAGGCGGGGCCTTGTGATTTGACTGCTCGTCTAAATGCGCCAACGACCTGATCGAGGAGGAGCAAAGAACCGTGTGGTATACTCAAGTTTTCCACTGGAGTAGTACTGCGATGGAGGAGCACGAAACACGGTAGCCCAGTGCCATATGGCGATAAAAAATGATCTAATTTGCTAGTCATCTCATTGTTAGCATTGTTATATTCATTCCCTCAAAAACAAAAACCATTGTTCTATTCATGCCTCCCAGAGAACATGACACGTGCGGCGAAACACCCGAAGCAAAAGATGAAACACAGCAGCAAAAGAAGAAGGAACATTATCACCCCAAATGATCTAATTTGCCGCGGAGTCGTGACTGCTTCTTCATCGCCTCCACGACATCCGTCTCCTTGCACGTCTCCACCGCCATCTTCTTCATTCTGTCCATGACGCGGGATTTCCTGACGCGAGCCTTCATCATCTGTTCCACGGCCGCATGACGTACCTTGACAGCAGCCGGGTGCTCGATGCGGAGCTTCGCCAACTCCTCCTTCTATTCCATGACGAGGGCCTGCAGCATCTTCATCGAGGAACTACTATTCTCATGCAGCTTCTTCCAGCCGGCGTTCTTCTCCTTCAACAGGTCGATCTCGTGGCAGAGCTTCGCCTTGTCCTCCTGAAGTCGCAGGATTTTGCAGGTCGCCTTCTTCTCCGAGGCAATGCTCTTCTTCAGCAGCATCACCAAGCCGGCGGTCAACTCCCCCTGCTGATTGAGCTCAGCGGGCATGTCGTCGAGGCTCTCCTTCAGCAACTCCGTCAAGCCTTGGATGAACTCCTTCTGCTAATTGAGTTGCTTATTGAGCTGATCGGGCATGCCGTCGAGGGATAACGACTCCAGCTCCGCCAGCTCGGCATGTTCGCCTCCGCGGCTAGGGCGCTCCTGGGAGCCATCGCCTGCCCGTGAGAGATCTTTTGAGGTCTATGCGTGGCGGCGAGCCCTCTCTTTTTTTCGCAGCCTCGGTTGCCGCTCCCTTGTTACGAGTAGTTCTCGACCTAGAGCTCTGCTCACCGGCCATGGTAACGACGAACGAAGAAGAAGCACTTATGAGGAGGAAAGGTAGAGTAATTTTTGGTTAGGTAGTTCCCTTTTATAACCTAAGCACTAGCACTAGTAGTACTAATACCTGCATAGTGCAAACACGTTCAGGTTTGGTATGTACTAGTAGGTGTGAGCAGGCTTTCGAATGTGATGGGAATAAGGTAAAGATTAATCGATGGTTTTGGTTTCGAGGCCCGAAACGGCTCGCGATGAGTTTAGCGAAACATAAATTTCAAGTACTACACTGCTCAAATGAGTAAATATTATGTTACTGTCAAAAATTGGCACAAAATACGAAGGAGACCAATGGAAGTACTACTAGCAACCCACGATTTAACTACTCGCATGCGTGCAATGGAGTAATAATGTCTTTCTTCCGCCCTCACGTCCACTCATATTTCATGCGTTGTATTAATTGACCATCAATGAAGTGAACGACTTTACGCGCGTCAAATTATCACATGGGGTGGATCTTGCTACAAATTTGCATCCACCCGTGTACCCGCGTGTGTGTGCGAGGGAATGAGTGTGTGCGTGGCGTGCGTGCACATCTTCTCTTCGTGCATGTACCACCAGTATGGCTCAGGGAGGACGAGTACATTCTCATGGAACCAGCAGCACGTCACTGTGATCAAGCCACGCAAGGAGGTCGCGACAACGCCTCCACATGTGCCACGTGGCTTCTTGAACTGTAAGAGAGACACTGTGTAGCGTGCCATTGGTATTCTAATTTATGTGTTTTGCACATACTCTAAGTACTAGTAAGGTACACGTGCATTGCACGCATCAGATTTTGCAACCAAGTTATGAATAAATACCACACTATAGCATGTAAGCTCTGAGTCATAGATGCATGATGTAGCCCTTCGTTTAATTCTTATAGTTCATCTTATTCAAAATCAATTAGTTTTTATAAAAAAGCTAAGAACGCGTGAATAGGAAAAACATGGGATTATAGTGAAATGTCTTCTTGAATCCTACAGGAGTGTACGAGTGTTTGATTGTGCATAGAAAAAACGCAGAATTCTTTCAAAGAGGTTTTAGTGGATGGGATGTTTCCTATGAAATCTAGTGCAAATGAATCATATGGAAAATTTTCCTATGGTTTACAATCCTACGAATCAAACAACCAAGATAGGAAAAATTCCTAATGATTAGAATCCTCCAAAATTCCATTGAGAATCCTTTGAATCAAAGAAGCTCTTAATCTATTTTACGATTCATGGAATTGTGCGTTGTAAAGCATAAAGTAAAAACAAATAATGGCAATTCAACTAGGAAAAAAGTTTGGGCAGTTATGATACGGAAGATTCTAGAACAAAAGAGAACCACTGTTGTTTTGAGGTTTGTGCATTATGCTTAAGTTCAACCATGGAGTCTACTAGATTGTACATGTGGCAAAATCCGTGGGGGCTAGAAGATGGTGCGAGGGGCCGAGTGGAGGAGACTATGAAGGAATGCACAAGTGCGAGATCGATATTTAGAGAGAGGAGGCTAACGTGCGTTGTTGTAACGCAGATGGCGGAGCCATGAAAATAAATGAGCTAGGGGCCAAGCATTGCTAATCCTTTACGAGGAGGGTCAATTCATGAAATTAAACCTTTTTAGCAGCAATTGTCTAATGATCACATTCATATTAGCCTCGATATATAGTGATGTTAGGGGGCAGGGCCCTTATCGCCTGTCTTCGCCATTGTGCACGCTGGGCTGAGAGATGAAGCGGAAGGCATGGAGGATGAGAGGGGGACGTTGGATATATAATTAATGTGGGTGTATTAGCTATATATGTTAATCCTATATAGAGAGGTATAGATTGATCGATGTGGACGTGGGAAAGAGGGTGAGACCTCACTGGATATATCGATTGATCGGTTTGTGTGGAAAACTATGAAAGACCTAGCTATATACACACATACATAGAGGAACGTCGATCGTTGCGCATACACGTGTGAGAGATAAAGAATGCCCGATATGATGGAGAGGGGGATGTGTGTGGGTGTGTGCCTTCATGGGAGACCGGCCTGAAGAAAAAGATTGCATGCGTACGATGGACAATGCCGACTGGTAGTGTGTGTCCATGCATGCACGAGAGAAAGTTAGTGGTACAATTATAAAGAGAAGACTACTATGTGGGTGTAAAAGAATAGGTGAGGTCATAATCAATATAAAGTTGAATTCAAATATTTGAATAAGAGATCCTGATGTTTGAAACCCATGCATGCATGAATATAATGGAGATCTGCGCGGTGTGGTTTGGAAATGAGCTTGTTGTAATGTATACACATTGAACAAGGTTAGACCGATTTGAATTTGAGATTCCGATGGCAGACATCATTTGCCCACGTCGCATCCGTGCATGGACACACTATTCTAATTGGAGATGATGGGCGGCTTTCGCATCACATATCTATATCTATACCCCTATATATATATATATATTATATATATTTTTTATATTGTGTGCGGGTACTTTTAACTTTGAAAGATGGTCTTTGGATGAGGCGAATCCGATGGTCCAAAGATGGCAAATTTGAGCACTATTGGCCGTTGGATATCATCTAGATTCCACCAGATTCACCACATGTATAATCTAGAAGACTAGATGGTTGAACTTAAGCATAATGCACAAACATCAAAACACAAGCACTTCTTATTTGTTCTAGAATTTTCCATATCAGAATTGCCCAAATGTTTTTCTACATGATTTGCCATTATTTGTTTTTACTTTATGTCTTACAACGCACAATTCCATGAATCTTAAAATAGATTAGCTTTCTGATAAAAACTAGATGATTTTGAATGAAATGAATTATAAGAATTAAACGAACATCTACATCACGCATATATGACTCAAAGCTTGCATGCTATAATGTGGTATTTATTCATAATTTGGTTGCCAAATCTCATGCGTGCAATGCACGTGTACCTTACTCTAGTCTAAATGGTGTTTGTGTGTGTGTTGTGCATGTTGAGGTGCAAATTGTCTTTTTTTGGGTACACGTTAAGCTTGTTCTTCCGAAATTTCAAGCCGCGCCTTGTTATGCCGAAAATTGAAGCTAGCGCTCTCTTCATCATGCTGCGAAACTCCCGCCTCTTCAACCCGCGCCTTGTTAGCCCGAAATATTTAAGATATATCTGTGTCTCGTTGTGCTCCGACAACTACCTCCATCTCAACCCGCGCCTTGCTATTCCGAAATTAGAACGCGCGCGAAAACTCCCACCTCCTATGAAATCCCGACACGCGAAATGCCCGTGGTACCCCTGAACCGAAAGAACCGCCTCAAATCGGTGGGGGGTACTTTCATAACTTACCACACATTTCGGACAAGCGCGTCTCTAAGCCATGGTTCCCCACTGCCATCCCATCCGCCCACCCATTCGTACACCGAGGCCGTGAAAACCCGCGACGAAACCCCACACCCTGCTCCGTCCGCAACCCAGCCAGAGCCTCTTCCCCGACGACGTTGTCCACAGCAACACCTCGACGTCCCTCATCCACCATACCGGATGAGGATCCATCGTCGATCTCATCGTCCCGCCGGTTCAGCCACCCCGACCTCCACCTCCAAGGAGCTGCCCCGACGTTCCCCTCGTCTTTTGCGCCACCTCCATTCCCACACCGCCGTCTTCACCTGCACCACCAGAAGAGCATCATCATCACCGTTTCCTCGGATGAAGCTGCGGCCTAATCGGCGCCACCAAAGAGATTGTACACTAATCGCCGCATTTTCTTCTTGATTCGATCGCACGGTGTTGCCGGCGCTCGGTCTCGAGTCGACACGGCGCGGCTCCATCCACGGCGGCGTCGCCAGCCACTTTCTCCATGGAGTCACTCCCTCGGCGGCGACGTCCACATCAGTAGGAGCTGCTACTACTTTAGCTCTCGCTCGCCTGCTGCTCTGCTCTTGCTCTCGGTCCCCTGCCTGGTCTGCTCTTGCTATTGCTCTTGCTCACGCTGCTGCTCTCGCTCTTTCTCTTGCTTGCGATGCTGCTCCGATTTGGCTACACTTTAGTCGACTGAATCGACTTTTGGGTCAGTCGATTTTCAAGGGGTGGGCTCGCCGGGGTGAAGGAAGAACCAGCCGCAGTGGGGAGGGGGGCTCACCGGAGAGGTACCCCAGTATCTATCTGTCGGTGTAGTAAAGTAGGGGTACCTTAGTATCCCGAACTTGTGCACGGGCAGTCGCAGCACTCCACGACAAGGCTTGCCGGGCGTCCGCCAAGATCCTTCATTATTCCTATTACTGCCATTCAAGAACAAAGTGTTAACTGAGAAGACAGAATCCCGGCAAGAGAAGCTTGCCGGGAAGGACAAGACCCCAGCAAGAGGAGCTTGCCGGGAAGGCCAACCAAGACCCAGCGGGCGGCAAGCTTGCGGGTGCGACGAGACGACGACCGCGGCAAGGCGCTTGCCGCGGCGGAGCCACCACTCTGCGCCCACGCTCCAGCACATCCGATGACGTGTCGCCGCAGGATCGCTCCTGGTGCACGTTGCGGGTAGCTGTGCAGCCAAGCGGTGCGAGGTGGCAAGTGAAGATGACAAGGAGGCCATCGTGGCGATCGGTGGCGCCCCTAACGGTCGTTTCTTACACTATTTGAGCGACCGGACGGGCATTAAATGCCCTTGTCCCCTGCCGTCAGAGTTAGGTAGGGGGCACTATTGATAGCGATTGTACCGACCCCCGTTTTTACTTTTTTACCCCTCTTTCTACGCTGCCACCTGTCGGTGACCCCTTTAGACTATAAAAAGGAGGCCCATGTGCACGTAGAAGAGGTTCGACTCATTCGAAACTACAACACACCTACGCTCTTGAGCAAGAACAGAATAGAAACACAAAGCAGCAGTAGGAGTTTTATCTCTCCGGAGAGCTCTGAAGCTAGGTAAAATCCCTCGCGTGCTTTCGCCTTGATCTGCTCTTCGTGCGTCCTCCGCTCCCTTGCCGGACCGAAAAGGGGCCCTGCCCCATAGGTGTTCGTTTCCCACGACATCTTTGGCGCGCTGTAGGGGCGCCGAGGTCGCGGCGATTCGATCTGGCGTCTGCGCGCGCTACATCAACATATTCATCGACATGCCACCGAAGAATAAAGCTTCGGAGGTGGCCGCTCCGTCTACGACTATCCTACTGCCACCGGAGCAAACCGGCAGTGGGATGGATGCCGGCGGAGGAGTGGGCGCTGATGGGGGGACTCACGTCGTCACCAGGTCCAAGGACAAGGCCCCGCAAGCTTCAGCGTCTGTACATCCACCGCACCCCTCCCAGGAGGTGCAAGATCGACAACGCCATGGTGCTCCTAGCACCGTGCTCACGTTGGAACAAGGCCAAGCCGGCGGATCGCGGGACGTTCAAGGCCAACATGCACGCCAGCATGCTGGCACGAGCGCAGTACGGTCGCCTGGGCGAGATGTTGCTCCTTCTAACACTGTTAGAAGTTTGAGCATATCCTGCACCTCGCGCCGCTCGCCACCGCCACCCAAGACTCCAGAGGAAGCGCTTCGAGCCCAGCTGCTTAGATTACCCTCGATGCTGCATAAGATCGACGATCGGAGGATCACCATTCGAGCCTCATCGGCTTCGCTTAACGGCGATAAGCCCCGCAACCGAAAGCACATCGAAGTTCTCGAAAGACGCCAGCGCAAGCCGATGCCGACAAGACCGCTGGGGTGCCACCACTGCACTCCCGCCCAAGGCCAAGATTGCCAGCTCACCGGGCCAACTCGACACCGATTCCACCGCGTCGCCGGACCCGCGAGCTCGCCGCGATCAACGCCAAGTTCTCCAAGAACGACGACACGAAGACGCCAGACGCATCGAGCGCAGAAGAGAAGTGCAGCGTCAATCGACCAGCGCGCTAGGCCCATCTGTCGATATGCATGCGCCCGGGGAACCAGCGACTTGTCAGACGCTGCAGTTGCCCTGCGCTCACCCGTGAGCTGCGGCAAGTCCGGTGGCCCAAGACCAAGAACTTCAAGCCGACGCATTCGAGAAGTACGATGGCAGGATACATCCATCGGAGTTCCTCGGCGTCTACACCATCGCGTGCAAAGCATCGGGGACGCGACGAGAAGATCTCGCCAACTACTTCCGCGGTGCTCAAGCCCAACGCCGATTTGGCTCATGCACTTGCGGCATAACTCCATCTCTTCATGGGCGGACTGTGCTATCGGTTTGTCGGCGCTTCACAGCGCCACAAACCCCATGGCCAGGAGAGCGATCTTCATCTGCCGCCCGTATGAGGAGAACCCCTACGCAAGTACATACAGAGATTCAGCCAGGTGCAGCGCAACATCCCAGACGTCCACCCTGCCGCGGTTATTAGCGCGTTCCATCAGAACGTGCGTAACCGCAGGATGAGGGAGGAGATGGCGATGTGCAAGATCAAAGATGTCAGCGAGCTATACGCTCTGGCCGACAAGTGTGCACGGGCTGAGGTGGGGAGGAAACTCCCCGGAGAGAATGCAGGAGCAGAAGGATCTGACAGTGAGGATGCCCCTCCGGCAAAGAAGAACCGGAGGCGGAATAACAGAAAGAGAAAGGCTAAGCATGTGCTAGTTGTTGAGCAGTCCGGCAACGGAGGCGGCGCCGACAAGGCCAAAGCTGGTGACTCCGGCGAGGCTGTGGTGGCCGCCGACAAGCAGGACGGCTCCGGCAAGCAGTACTGCAAGATCCACCGCACCAAGGGCCATGACCTCCAAGCCTGCAAGAAAGTTGAGCAGATGGCGGAGCTACAGAAAGCTGAATACGAGCGCCGCGACAAGGAGAAGGCCCAGGAAGGTGGCGGAGGATCCGGCAAGAAGCGTCCCGCCCGGGGAGGGCGCCGCGGCAAGGCCAAGCAGCGGCAAGGAGACAGGCCTCCCCGCGGCCGCGACAAGGACGAAGACGAAGATGAAGATGATGAGATGGAGGAGGATGAGACTGACGAGCAGGAGTTCCAGAAGGCAACAGAGGTTTTGTGCGTCGACGGCGGTGCTTCTCTGCACACCTCGCACCGCCAACTCAAACAGTGGGTGCGGGAAGTGAATGCAGTAGAACCGTCCGTCGAATCGTGCAAACCCCTGAAGTGGTCTAGCACGCCCATCGTCTTTGATGTTGAGGATCACCCTGATCGCACCACTGCGGTCGGGTGCTTGCCGATGTTGGTTTCGCCAACCATCCGCAACCTCAAGGTCACGAAGATGTTGGTTGACGGCGGGGCCGGCATGAATCTGATCTCTTCCGCGGTGCTCAAGAAGCTCCAGATCCCCGACAGCGAGCTCGAAGAGACTGGTACCTTTCAAGGAATAAATCCGGGAAGGAGCAAGCCGAAGGGGAAGATCACACTGCCAGTAACTTTTGGCCGCGAGCTGAACTTCAGGACAGAGAGAGTCACGTTTGACGTCGCTGATTTCCCATTGCCCTACAATGGGATACTCGACCGTCCAGCGCTTGCCAAGTTCATGGCAGCCTCTCACTACACTTGCAATGTGCTCAAGATGCCTGGTCCGATAAGTGTTATTTCTGTCCATGGCGACAAGAAAGATGCACTTATCTGTACCGAAAAGATCTACCGGGAAGCAGCAGCCGCAGCAAAACGCAAACCACTTGCCATTGAAGCTCCTGGGAAGAAGAAGACCAAGTCCGACAA
Source organism: Aegilops speltoides (assembly GCA_021437245.1). Classification (NCBI taxonomy): domain Eukaryota; kingdom Viridiplantae; phylum Streptophyta; class Magnoliopsida; order Poales; family Poaceae; genus Aegilops; species Aegilops speltoides. The sequence continues at coordinate 52,631,359 of CM038146.1, forward strand.
GAGTAGCTCGATGCCCACTCGCAAGCGCACCTCTTCGAGTGCTGCGCTACCGCCGAGGACGCACCATCGAGCTCCACCGCAAGTGCAAGAAGGCAAAGACAGCGACACCGAGACTAAGAAAGTGGCGCTTAAAGAGGACGGCACCGGTGGTACCTTCACCATCGATGCCACGCTTGACCCTAAATAGGAAAGCGCCGTTGCTTTCTGCGGGCGAATGTCGATGTGTTTGCATGGTAACCATCCGACATCCCCGTGTTCCTGTGAAAGTAATTGAGCACCACCTCACCGTCTCGCCTCACGCGTGGCCCGCCAAGCGAGAGTTAGGAAGCAAGCGAGAGTGATAAGAGTTCATTGTCAAGAGATCAAGAAATTGGAAGCAAAGAGGCTTGGTCCGAGGAGTACTCCATCCAACGTGGTTAGCCAATCCAAGAGTCGTGCGCAAAGCAAACGGGAAGTGGAGGCTTTGTATTGATTTCACTGATGTTAATAAAGCTTGTCCCAAGGATCCATTTCCCTTGCCGCGCATTGACCAGATTGTCGACTCCACGGTAGGATGTGATCTGCTTTCATTCCTTGATGCATACTCAGGATATCATCAGATCTTCATGGCAGAAGAGGATGAAGAGAAAACCTCATTCATTACACCATGTGGCACGTACTGCTTTGTACGGATGCCTTTCGGACTAAAGAATGCCGGTTCAACGTTTGCAAGAGTAGTCAGTCATGCTTTTGAGCCACAGCTGCACAGAAACGTAGAAGCTTACATGGATGACATAGTGGTCAAGAGCAGGGACAAAGAAACTCTGATCCAAGATTTGGACGAGACCTTCACAAATCTGCGCAAGATCAATCTCAAGTTGAATCCCGAGAAGTGCATGTTTGGAGTTCCTTCTGGCAAGCTTCTCGGATTCTTTGTATCTCAGCGGGGGATTGAAGCCAATCCCGACAAGATCAAAGCCATTGAACAGATCGAAGCACCGAAGCGCGTCAAGGATGTGCGAAGACTTGCCGGCTGTGTTGCTGCTCTCAGTAGGTTCATCTCTAAGTCTGCTGAGCGCGCCCTGCCATTTTTCAAAATTTTGAAGAAGGCAGGTCCAATGAAATGGACTCCGGAAGCGGAGGCTGCGCTGCAGGACTTGAAGAGATACCTATCCTCCACTCCAATACTTGTCGCACCTAAGCCACAAGAGAAGTTGCTGTTATATCTGGCGGCAACCAATCAAGTGGTTAGTGCTGCATTAGTAGCAGAGAGGGAGGCGGATGATGAGCCAGCGACCGCGGCAAGCGAGTCCAGCGACAAGCTGGGGGCTTCCCCGACAAGTTCTGGCTCCGGCAAGGATGGATCTGCGCAGCCACAAGAAGAGAAACAGAAGAGGATGGTGCAGCGCCCATTTGCTTTGTCAGTTCCCTTCTGCAGGGGGCTAGATCGAGGTACTCTGGTGTGCAGAAGTTGCTTTTCGGCCTTCTCATGGCCTCAAGGAAGCTGCGCCATTACTTTCAGGCACATGAGATCACAGTTGTCACTCGCTTTCCGTTGAAGAGAATACTGCAAAATCCAGAAGCAAGAGGCAGGATTGTCGAGTGGGCACTGGAATTGTCAAGCTTCGGCCTCAAGTTTGAAAGTACTTCAACTATTCAGAGCCGAGCATTGGCAGAATTCATAGCTGAATGGACGCCAACGCCCGATGAAGAAACTCCAGAGAGGAGCATCCCTGTCAAGGAAGCGAGCAAAGAATGGAGCATGTACTTTGATGGTGCCTTCTCGCTGCAAGGCGCCGGCGCAGGTGTGCTACTTGTCGCACCCACCGGAGAGCACCTCAAGTACGTGGTCCAGATGCACTTTCCTAAGGAGCAAGCAACAAACAATACTGCAGAGTATGAAGGCTTGCTTGCCGGACTCAGGATCGCGGCAGACCTTGGGATCAAGAAGCTTATTGTCAGGGGTGACTCACAGCTTGTCGTCTGTCAAGTAAACAAAGATTATCAGAGTCCATTGATGGAAGCATACATTGATGAAGTGAGGAAGCAAGAAGAACATTTTGATGGCCTACAGATGGAACACGTTCCAAGAGCTCATAATGACATTGCAGATGGCCTGTCAAAGTGTGCCGCACTCAAGTTACCTGTGGAACCAGGAATTTTTGTGCTCAAGCTGAGACTCGACCATCTGTCACACCATCAACTGGACAGAGCAAGAAGGGGAAGTTAGTTACTGGCGACTACTTTCCGGCAGAGCTCCCCGAAGCCGCCGTCAAGAAGGTCCCCAAAATCAACACAAAGAGTGCTGAGGAGAAGTCTGCTCCGACAAGCCCTAGGGCTTGTTTCGTTGCAGCAGACGCTCCCGACAAGCTGTGTCCCGACACGCTTGCCAGGGAGCATGACGCTCCGGCTGAATCACAGATTCTTGCCGTGGAAGCAGATGTTCCCGCAGCAGCATTTGCGCCTTTAGTCCTTCGTCGAGCCACAAGCTCCGGCATGGGCACAGCAGATCGTCCATTTCCTTCAGACAGGAGAACTTCCCGAAGAACAAGAAGAAGCGGAGAGAGTAGCCCGGCAATCAAGCATGTTCCAGTTTGTCAATGACATACTGTACAGAAGAAGATTCAACGGAGTGAAATTGAAGTGCATTTCCCGGGAAGATGGACAGGAGCTGTTGGCGAAGATACATGGAGGCATATGTGGTCACCACATTGGCGCAAGAGCGCTTGCCGGCAAAGCCTTCCGGCAAGGTTTCTTCTGGCCGACAGCCCTCCAGGATGCAACTGCGCAAGTAACCAAGTGTGAAGCATGCCAGTTCCACTCCAAACAGATACATCAACCAGCTCAAGCTCTCCAAACAATCCCTTTATCCTGGCCATTTTCGGTCTGGGGGCTCGACATCCTCGGCCCCTTCCCCCGAGCTGTCGGGGGCTTTGAGTACTTGTATGTTGCAATCGACAAGTTCACAAAGTGGCCTGAAGTGGAAGCAGTGAGGAAGGTGACAGACGATCGGCGATCAAGTTCTTCAGTCAATTGTTTGCCGCTTTGAGTCCCTAACGGGATCATCACCGACAATGGCACACAATTCACGAAGTCGCACCTTCATGCAAGACGCCCAAGATCTTGGCACCAAGATCTGCCGCTTCGTTGCTCACCCGAGAAGCAACGGTCAAGCGGAGAGGGCAAACGCTGAAGTGCTACGCGGGCTCAAGACCAGAACTTTCGACAGGCTGCACAAGTGCGGAAGAAATTGGATCGAGGAGCAGCCGGTGGTTCTTTGGTCGATCAGGACGACGCCAAATCGAGCCACTGGCCAGACACCTTTTGCTCTTTATGGAGCAAAAGCAGTTCTCCCCACGGAACTCGTATACGGATCGCCTCGAGTGCTCGCTTATGATGATCTTGAGCAAGAGCAGCTGCGGCAAGATGACGCGCTGCTCCTCGAGGAAGATCGTCTTCAGGCTGCGGTACGAGCTGCTCGCTACCAGCAAGCTTTGCGCCGCTACCATAGCCGTAAAGTTAATGCCAGAAGCTTCGAGGAAGGCGACCTTGTTCTTCGGCGCGTTCAATCCGCCAAGAATTCCAACAAGTTGACACCGAAGTGGGAAGGCCCTTATCGGGTGAAACGAGTCACTAGGCCCGATGCTGTCCGCCTTGAGACCGAAGATGGCTTTCCGGTGAGCAATTCCTGGAACATAGAGCATCTTCGCAAGTTTTACCCATAAGGCGCAGCTGCCGGAATCTGTTCCGGCAACCACCTTTTGTACAAGCCTTGCCGCTTTTGCATGTAACCCTTTGTACAAAGCCGGGCGCAGATCCCGTGCATAAATAAAGATCATATGCTATGCCAAAAGTTGTCAAATTTCATGCCTTTTTCTTTTTAGCATGTATACACTGACACTTTGTGCAGCACTTGCCCCCGGTAAGCAATAACGAACCTTAAGGTCCCATATTATTATTTTCCCTTCTTTCTTTTTCCTCAAAAAGAAGGTTCCTCCGCCCACAAGTTCACCGGGGGGAGGAGAGGATAAAGGTGTGGACCAGGCGTCGTTCAAAAAATACAGCCTTGCCGGGACGCAGACGACAGAAAAGCTAAGTTGCCAAAGATTGAGCACAATCAATTTTAAATTTTTAAGTTATATTCCTTGAACGACCGTGCCTTGTATGGAAAACCTGTGCGCGGAGGAACCGGCTCGTGGCTAAGTTGCGCCCTTACTTTGTTTCGAGTCCGCTCAACAACGAAAGTGTGCTGCAACTAGTCCTGACAAGGTTTCTTGCCGGAGGCAACACCGCCAATAGACTGCTGATGTTCCGCACTCAGCGCTAGCGGCAAGTGTGCTTGCGCCGGCAAGTTCCCTAAAAGCGTAGGGTAAAAACATACAAGGGATGGAACCGAATAAAGGAAGTAACATAGCAGATAGTACCCAGAGTAAAGTTATATTACAATAAATAACTTGCCGCGCTCTAATAGATTGTTCCTATGACATATCTAGCAGCGGCAAGAAGAAGGAAGGGAGAAAAAGGGTGGCCTAATCCACGCGCTCGCCGTCAACCCTCCTGACCTCGTTCACCTTGGCCACAATGGGTGCGACAATGGCTTTGAGTTCTTCAAGATCAGCGCCCGCCGGCAGCTTCTTGAGGACGCGGGTGAGGTCAAGACCCGGATTGCGGAAGAGTATCTTCACCAGCACCTTCTCCAAGACTTTGGCGCAGATTGCACGCGACTCGTCCGCCAGCTTCTTTGGGATCCTTTCCCGGAGTTGCTGGAGGGCCGTTACCACGCCCTTGAAGAAAAGAGTAAGCTTGGCGCTGGGCTGGAGGTTTTCGTCGGTGGAGTACCCGAAGCCCGCCAAGTCCAGCTCCGCCAACTCCTTGTCGATGGCTGCAGCAATGTTGACGAGGCCCTCCGTACAGAGCTCCACCGTGGCCTTGAAAGTGTTCTGAGTCTCGGCGGCCCTCGTCAGCAGCTCCTCGTTGCCCTTGAGCTCCTTCTTCAAGTCATCCTCTCACCTCTTGGCGGCGTCCAGCGTCTCCGTCAAGGTGGCCAGCTTCAGCTCCAGATCAGCGCTCGAGTCCTTGGCGGCGTTCAGTTCCTTGATCTTGTCGGCAAGTTGAACTTGCAGATCGCCATGGGCAAGAGCATCCTTGTCGCGCTCGCGCTGGAGTGCGGCAAGCTCATCATTCTTCCCTTTCATTTCCGCCTCCAGCTGCGTCACCTTCACCTCTAACTCCTTCTTGGCAGCCTCAGCAGCCGCGGCGGCATCCTTCGCCTCCTTGAGTGCCCCGCCAAGTGATTGCTCCCGGGCCTCGAGCTCATCCTCGTGGCTGTCCAGATTGACCTTCTTCTGTGTCAATTCACCTTCTCGCCTGGACAGCTCCTCGGTGGCGAGCCTCTGCTGCTCCTCGGCTTCAGCCTTCTCCAAGATGAACGCCTTCTTCGCCTCGTCGAGTTGCGCCCTTTCCTCCGCAATGGATCGGAGGGCCTCCTGGTTGCGGCTCTTGAGCTCCTCCGCATGATTCTCTATGTCAACTCCCGCCCGCGCGACAAGCGCTTCCCAGGACTCAAGCTTCGCTTGCCGGGCGCGGTAGAGTGACACCAGCTTTCGGAGCAACTGCTCTTCCTCGGACTCGCCGCTGCTGCTGCTTGGCGCATCAACCACCGCCAGCCCAGCGGAGGCGAGTACTTCCCCGTCAAACTCCTCTCCTTCAACCGGCGCCCTGGAGCTCGACGCCCAGGGAAGCTTGATGTATACGCCCTCGCCGGCCTTCAAGTATGCGCCTGGCTGGGGCTCCTCGGAGCCCGGCGCTGCATCAGCGGCGGAGGGGTCGGCGGACGGTGTAGCGCCTTGCGCGCCTGCGCCCTCAGGGTCATCAGTGCGACCGCCGGTCCCCTCGTCGGCTCCTGCGCCAGCAGCCTTGGCGGATTCCTCGTCGGCGGGTTCATCAGCGTCGGCCTCTTCCTCGCCAGCGGCGGCATCTTCAGTATTGCCGCGTGCGCCTTCCTCGCCGGTGGCCTCGATCTCCAACGGGTCTGCTAGAGGGGGATCTGAGGATAGGAAGAGGAAGGAAAAGTCAAGCAAAGATCCAAAAAAGAAGATCAAAAGAAGAACCCGAGGGAAGATTTCCGACAAGGTAGGTTACTTGTGCTGGGCTCCATGACCATGGGCTCCTCCACCAAGGGCTCACTGGTTCCGTCCCTTGCCGGGGAGCGCTCCCTTGTCGGGGAATCGCCCCTTGGCGGCGTAGTCAAAGCAGACAGCACCTCCGGGGCGGTTTCTGATTGCTCCTGATGGGCCTGCTCTGCTCCTACATGAATGAATCAGCAATCAAGATGTCAGCAAAAGAAGAAGCACCCATGCGCGCCCCACAACAGAAAGTGAATCAAAACACTTACGCTGGGGGCTGTGCTGGGGGCTGCTGCGAGGAGAAGGAACCGGGTCCGTCAAGGTAGTCTCGGACGTTTCCTCTGCCATCACAGCAGGATCGTCCTCAATGACAACCACGAGGACCTTGGCCCTCTTCGCCGCTCTCTCAGCCAGAGTCCTGAAATAGAACAAGGATTCAGAGGGAAGTAAATCAGATGCAAGACAAACAACAACAAAGATCGAAGAAAAACAAGTACAGTGAGAAGAAAGCCTTACTCCTCCTCCTCTTCTTCCTCCTCGTCAGAACTCAGCGCAGAGAGGTCGAAGTCTGGTACCCTTTCTGCGCGGCGAAGCGGAGGAGTAGGCTCCCTTGGACGTTTGCCGGGAGCTGCGGCAGGATCGGGCGTGGCAGCCCGAGAAGACCCCGCCTCAGTTGCCGGCGCGGCCTGAGATGCTCCCGCGGCAACGGTACTTGCCGCGGTGGAGCGTGTCCCACGGCGCTGCGGCTGTTGGCCTGCTTGCCGCCCTGCTGTATCTCCAACTCGACGGAGGCGCCTTCTTGGTTGGAATTGGGGCTGCGCTGGGGGCTCCGCCTACGGCAAGCTGCTCGAAGACGGCTGGCCGCTCGCGCCCTCGGCGGGCTCGCTCGCTTCGGCCTCGGGCTCCCCCTCGCCAACAACCTCTCCGGCAAGGTCCTCCCTGTCAGCAAGGCTTGACGCCTCGGCCGCCTCTGCCTCCTCCAACGTGAAGCCGAACTCGCCCGCGGCGGCGGCTGCCGGCCCCCTCTTCGGCCCTGGTGGCGATATACCGCATCTCGTCGTCGGTGGTGTCGCGGGTGAGGAGCCTCTGCTTGTCGGCATTGACTGCTATCTCCGTCAAGCCATCGAAGAATTGCCGCACGACGTCGTCGGCGGGCTCCATCCAAGTTGCGCTTATCCCGTGCGAATCGCACTCTGGCATCATTGCGCAGATGCGATCGCGCTGGGAGTTGTTGCACAATGGGATGACGCCCTGCGGCAACCTGAACCATTCTGGATGGTTGGCGTCATGCTTGAACAGCTCCCTTAGCATCCCGTCAAGCTCCAGAACCATGAAGTTGAAGTTGAGGCCTGGACGCAGCCTCATGATATCCGCCGGGCCGCCAAACAGCCAGGCGGGCCTCCCCCTCTTCTGCAGAGGGGCGATGCGACGGCGAAGGAAATCCGCGCCAACTGCCCCTGCTGTGAGCCCGGCAAGCCTGAGCCGGATGATTCGGGTGGTGGCAATCTTCAGCTTGGTGTCGTACGGCGATAGAGCGCTCCAGTCACCGCCGCGCACCACCCGGGTCTGGCGCAGGTTGGTGAATGGCTGCGGGTTGGCGTCGACGATCCAGCACCACTCCGCCCTCCACTCATCCCACTTGCTGCGGAGCTCGCCCGTCAGATACACCTCCTTCATGCTGATTCGTGAGGTCCAGGCGATTCCGCCAGCCAGTGGCTCCCCTTTCTCGGCCCGGGGGGTGAAATAATGACGAAAAAGAGCAACATTCGGGAGGATGCCAACGAAGTTCTCGCAGAGGTGTGCGAAAACCGCCATTGTCAGAACGGCGTTGGGGGTGAAATCAAGAAGATGAAACCCGTAGGTATTCATGATGTCGCAGAGGAAATCGGAAAAAGGTGGGCAGAGCCCGCAATAGAAGAACACAGGAAAGAAATGGTACCCTTTTGGGCACCGCTTCGATTTGGAAGCCTCGGCGGAGAGCACCGGCGTGTGAGGATGCGCCCGCGTCTCCGTCGACCAGAAGAGGTAAAATTCCTCCCGCAGCGCCTTCAGGGTGAGCTTAGGGGGGAAAAGCACTCACTCCTTGCGCAGCGCCTCAAGCCGCAGCGCCTCGGCTGACTTCGTGCTCGACTTCGAGCTCTTGCCGGTCTTCGGAGCCATGGCGGAAGCGGCGGGGAAGCGCGGAGGTGTTGAGGGCGACGGTGGCGACGGGCGGCGGAGCGCTGCTCTCTTTCGGCTGGGAAGCGGAGGGGAGCGGCGGAGCTTTCGGAGGAAGGAACTGCAAGTGGCGAAGGTGGGGGAACGGCCCTGTTTCCTCTGCTTATAAACAGGGGAGGTGAACGTTATGCATTTCCTGAATTAAGAATTGCCCACGATCTCTCCCACGACACCGCAATTGACGCGTGCCGTTACGGAAGGGCGCGGCGGATACGGAGTCAGATTTGGTTTGGACCCAGGCCGCGCATGCCCGTGCCCTGTTTTGGGCCTGGCCCAACAGCGCTCGGCACCGTGTATGGCCCAGTCCCGGGGGCTCCTGTCGGTGTACTAAAGTAGGGGTACCTTAGTATCCCAAACTTGTGCACGGGCAGTCGCAGCACTCCGCGGCAAGGCTTGCCGGGCGTCCGCCAAGATCCTTCGTTATTCCTATTACTGCCATTCAAGAACAAAGTGTTAACAGAGAAGACAGAATCCCGGCAAGAGAAGCTTGTCGGGAAGGACAAGACCCCGGCAAGAGGAGCTTGCCGGGAAGGCCAACCAAGACCCAGCGGGCGGCAAGCTTGCGGGTGCGACGAGACGACGACCGCGGCAAGGCGCTTGCCGCAGCGGAGCCACCACTTTGCGCCCACGCTCCAGCGCATCCGACGACGTGTCGCCGCAGGATCGCTCCTGGTGCACGTGGCGGGTGGCTGTGCAGCCAAGCGGTGCGAGGTGGCAAGTGAAGATGACAAGGAGGCCATCGTGGCGATCGGTGGCGCCCCTAACGGTCGTTTCTTACACTGTTTGAGCGACCGGACGGGCATTAAATGCCCTTGTCCCCTGCCGTCAGAGTTAGGTAGGGGGCACTGTTGATAGCGGTTGTACCAACTCCCGTTTTTACTTTTTTACCCCTCTTTCTACGCTGCCACTTGTCGGTGACCCCTTTAGACTATAAAAAGGAGGCCCATGCGCACGTAGAAGAGGTTCGACTCATTCGAAACTACAACACACCTACGCTCTTGAGCAAGAACAGAATAGAAACACAAAGCAGCAGTAGGAGTTTTATCTCTCCGGAGAGCTCCGAAGCTGGGTAAAATCCCTCGCGTGCTTCGCCTCGATCTGCTCTTTTTCGTCCTCCGCTCCTTGCCGGACGAAAAGGGCCCTGCCCCATAGGTGTTCATTTCCACGACACTACGGTGGGGAGTGTTTTGGGCGGGCGGGCGGCGATCACCGCCGTCATGGCGGCGGGAGCTGCTGTTTGGCGGTGGTGGCTAGCGGCTGTGGGGTGGAGGTTGAAGATGAACCGCAGGCCCTTGATTTCGTATCCAACGGCTGCAAAATCGGTGACGAGAGATGAAAAAGTCATCGACCGATGTGTAGTCTCACCTTGCTAGTGTGTTCGGCCGACAAGCAAAATTCAGTTTCGACAGTTAGCTTCAGTTTCGACAGTTAAGTTCAGTTTCGACAGTTAAGTTCAATTTCGACAGTTAAGTTTAGAGATGAGCGGCTGATGTATTTTACATCTAGCACTTTGTGGTTATGTATTTTACGTCATGTATTGGAGATGCTATTAGAATTCCACTCAGGTTAACATTGTTCGTTGTCTCTCTTGTCCTGCTTCAGCCTCGGAGTCGTACAACTCACCGGAGCTGCTCCAACGATGAAACCCTCCATCACAGCGGAGCAGTACCTTGGGCTCCATCTCCAGACGCTTGAGATCTTCTTCCCTTCCTCCGACAACAAAGTCAGCCGGAGCATCCTCACCGGCCAACCCAATCACGCTGAGATCGACATGGCTTCGTGATACGTCTCCAATGTATCTATAATTTTTGATTGCTCCATGCTACTTTATCTATTGTTTTGGACTATAATGGGCTTTATTTTCCACTTTTATATTATTTTTGGGACTAACCTATTAACCGGAGGCCCAGCCCAGAATTGTTGTTTTTTGCCTTTTTCAGTATTTCGAAGAAAGAGGATATCAAACGGAGTCCAAACGGAATGAAACCTTAGGGAACGTTATCTTCTCACCGAACGTGATCCAGGAGACTTGGACCCTACTCCAAGAAGCGCAAGAGGCGGACACGAGGGTGGAGGGCGCCCCCCTGGGCGCGCCCCCCTACCTCGTGGCCCCCCTGACGCTCCACCGACGTACTCCTTCCTCCTATATATACCTACGTACCCCCAATAGACCAGAGACGGAGCCAAAAACCTAATTCCACCGCCGCAACCTTCTGTATCCACGAGATCCCATCTTGGGGCATGTTTCGGAGCTCCGCCGGAGGGGCATCCATCATGGAGGGCTTCTACATCAACACCATAGCCCCTCCGATGAAGTGTGAGTAGTTTACTTCAGACCTTAGGGTCCCTAGTAGCTAGATGGCTTCTTCTCTCTTTTTGGATCTCAATACAATGTTCTCCCCCTCTCTCGTGGAGATCTATTCAATGTAATCTTCTTTTTGCGGTGTGTTTGTTGAGACCGATGAATTGTGGGTTTATGATCCAGCTTATCTATGAATAATATTTGAATCTTCTCTGAATTCTTTTATGTATGATTGAGTTATCTTTGCAAGTCTCTTCGAATTATCCGTTTGGTTTGGCCAACTAGATTGGTAGTTCTTGCAATGGGAGAAGTGCATGGCTTTGGGTTCAATCTTGCGGTGTCCTATATGTGAATTATGCAATGCCATCTTGTTGCAAGACATTATATATGTGAATTATGCAATGTTATCTTGTTGCAAGGCATTATGTATGTGAATTATGCAATGCCATGCTGTTTAGGCAAGCGTCATATATGTGAATTATATCATGCTGTCCTTTATTTGTATTTCTCATTGCTTTTGTCGACAATGTTTGTATATTCAACTGTTGTTCCTGTGCATCAGCCATTTGAATTGGTGATGGAGAAATCTGGAGTGAAAACAAGTTCTTCAAAGCAGACAATGCTAGCTGCTGAAGCAGATATCTTGCTGGTTACAGATAGCTCTTCAGAGGAGGATTCAGAGGCAGATGACCAGTCCTATTATACCCCTGAGGTGTATGCTCAAACTTGGCAGGGTTATATTACTCATATAATGCATATGTTGTATTGTAATGCTTAGTTTTTACATCATATACACAATATTGAATGCCATCTCCTTAGTTGACACATCATATATGCAATTGCCCTCTGCTCACTTCCTTAGTATATAAATCATATATTTGAATTATGTGATGCCATGATGTTTACATAGACAGCATGTACCTGAATTATGGCATGCCAACCCATTTTCTAAAGACATAATATAGTTATATCATCTCATCCTGTTTACATAGTCATCATATTTTAAATTATGTCATTCTATCTGTGAATTATATCATGCCATCATGTTTCCATCGACGGCATGTTTGTGATTTATGGCATGCCAACCACTTTAATAGACACATCGTATAGTTATATCATGTCATCTTGTTTACATAGTCATCATATTTTGAAGTATGTCATTCTATCCTGTTTAGTTAGCCATCATACATGTGAAATTGTGTCATGCTATCTTGTTTAATTAGCCATCATATATGTGAAATTATGTCCTGCTATTCTGTTTGCTTAGACAACATAAATGTGAATTATTTCATGCCCTATTTTCTTCCCTACTATCCATTGCACCTGTCTATCTTACAATGTCTGTACATTCAATTACTTTTCTTGTTTATCAGCCATTTCAATTGGAGGGAGTGATGGCAGTATCTGTGGGAGTAAAAACACGGTCTTCAGAAAAGATCGTGCTACCTGTCGATGCAGATAGAACCATGGTTGTACTTGCCCAAGAATCAGCCCCACCACACATAACCCACACTCATGCAGATTGTACCCCTACCCAGTTGGACAGAGAACCAGCTACACCCCTTCTAACCCCAACCCCAGCAGATAGACACCCAGTTCCCGTTGACACAGCACCGTCTCCACCACAGAGCACCCAAACACGAGCAGTTAGTAAGGCAACTGCAGTGCCCAAATCACGAGGACCACCACTCCGAACATGAAGTCAACGCTTAAAGCAGAAGAAGAATTGTTCTCAGGTCAGGTTCCATAGCTATGGTTCATACTACTTTGCTCTTGCATCACTGTATTTACTGATACCAACCAATTTCAAATTTGAAGGATGCAATTGAAACTCCAATGGCGCAACAGGTATGTTTTAAACCTGTTTCTTCAACGTGTTTGGCTGTTTGCTATTGTAACCCGCTCTATGTTTATTTCAGTTTCAATTGAATAAACAGTTATGTTCTCATGCCATGCACATTACAAGTGTTGTTATTGTTGTGTAGTTTCCCACACTTATATTCTGTCTATGCTGCTTTGTCTTAAATAGATATGATTTGAACTGTATCTATCTTGATTTGGCAACATAAACTAGAATGATAGAGACCATACAGTGACCATACTACATAGATATATGTTTGTTTCATGCTGTTATCCTGTCCACCTTACTACTGAACTGGTTTACCAAAATGAGTTTCATATACTACATTGTAAACCTGAGATGTGTTTGTTTGTTTCTCTTTTAGAACGCGGATAAAATATTGGAGAAGAGTACCCTGTTATGCAATGGTAAAGGAAGTAATGCAGATAAGGTTCAAGATAGTGAGACATCCCTGTTGGTCTCCAAGAAAGCTGATAAAAACTATATTGAGGACACTGAGACAACCCCAAAGTCCTGTCTTGATGTAGTGTTGAAGTTACTGGCTACCACTGCTGGCACCAGCTCTTCAAACTCGTTGCCTGAATCAGTTCGGCTTCTTGAGTCTCAACTTCAAGTTGAAAGACATCGATCAGATGTTATGCGACAGGAAGCCGAAGGACTGAGGAAGTCCCTGCAGGATTCAGATGCATACTTTCGGTGCAACAAACAATTACTGGAGGACTTAAGCGCCAAACAAGAGAAAGTTAATAAGCTTGCTAAGCATCTTGCCAGCATTATGGGTACCCAGGATATTGTTTCTTGAGCTCTTCTGAAGTGGTTTCAGTTCTGGACTTGTTTTGTTGTGGCGTTTATATGCTGTTGTGTTCCCTATATTTGCAATGGTGGCGAACTTTGATGCCCAGTGGATGTAATATGTGTAATAGTCGTGATAGCCTAATGTAAGTTGCTTGCTTATTTATTTCCTTGTTGTCTTGTTTATTTGTTTGCTTGCAGTCAGTGCAGTTCTTTTTCTGCGGTTTGCTAGTGGCTGCAATGACCTATGTTTTAAAACTAGGCCACAATAACCATGGGCTAATATTTACTGTAGTGACACTGGACCTACGAGCCGTAGAAACAGTGGGCCTTCTACGAGCCGTATAAACAGTGGGCCTTCTACGGGCCGTAGAAACAATGGGCCTTCTATGGGCCATAGAAACAATGGGCCTTCTATGGGTCGTATCATCAATGGGCCTTATACGGGCAGTATGATCGATTGGCCAAACATGGGCCAATAACAGGCCGCATTATGGCCATAAACGGGCTAGAGTTGGAATCGTCCGTTCATGGGCCGACCATAACGGGCTTCATTAATAGGCCATATTTCATGACGCTATGAAAACAGCCCAACGTGTTAACGGACCACAAACGGGCCGACTGTAACCACGGGCTGAATTTGGCCCATAAGCAGAAAATGACAGTAACGGACCGTAAGTAAACGAATGCTGGAAATGAGCCCAAGAATAAATGGGCTCTAAGAAGGCCGAAAGATAACATGGGCTGGAAACGGCCCAACGGAATAACGGGCCCTTAATGGGTATAAAGTGATACACTGTTCATTACGGGCCAGTTTCACCACAGGGCCGTTAATAGGCCAAGAGTTACATAGGGCCTCATATGGGTCGGAAGACGTCATGGGCCATACATGGGCCAGAAGTGAAAATGGGCTGGAATCATATTGGGTGGCCCAGATGATGCTACTAGGCCTAATTCGGATAGGGCGTAACGGGCCTTGGGTTAGCGGGTTGTAAATGGGCTATATGCGAACAGGCCGTTAATAGGCTTTACATGGGCCGGCCTGCTACATCTCGAGCTTGCGTTGGTTTTCCCCGAAGAGGAGAGGATGATGCAACACAGTAGCGTAAGTATTTCCCTCAGTTTTTGAGAACCAAGGTATCAATCCAATAGGAGGTCACGCGCAAGTCCCTCGTACCTGCACAAAACGATAGCTACTCGCAACCAACGCGATTAGGGGTTGTCAATCCCTTCACGGTCACTTACAAGAGTGAGATCTGATTGAGATAATATTTTTGGTATTTTTGGTATAAAGATGCAAAGTAGAAAGTAAAGGCAAAGCAAGTAAATAAGTGAGGGAGATTAATATGATGAGAATAGACCCGGGGGCCATAGGTTTCACTAGTGGCTTCTCTCAAGAGCATAAGTATTCTACTGTGGGTGAATAAATTAATGTTGAGCAATTGACAAAATTGAGAATAGTTATGAGGTTATCTAGGTATGATCATGTATATAGGCATCACGTCCGAGACAAGTAGATCGAAACGATTCTGCATCTACTACTATTACTCCACTCATCGACCGCTATCCAGCATGCATCTAGAGTATTAAGTTAAAAACAGAGTAACACCTTAAGCAAGATGACATGATGTAGAGGAATAAATTCATGCAATATGATAAATACCCCATCTTGTTATCCTCGATGGCAACAATACAATCGTGCCTTGCAACCCTTTACATCCTTGGGTAAGGACACGCAAGATTGAACCCAAAGCCATGCACTTCTCCCATTGCAAGAACTACCAATCTAGTTGGCCAAACCAAACAGATAATTCGAAGAGACTTGCAAAGATAACTCAATCATACATAAAAGAATTCAGAGAAGATTCAAATACTATTCATAGATAAGTTGGATCATAAACCCACAATTCATCGGTCTCAACAAACACACTGCAAAAAGAAGATTACATCGAATAGATCTCCACGAGAGAGGGGGAGAACATTGTATTGAGATTCAAAAAGAGAGAAGAAGCCATCTAGCTACTAGCTATGGACCCGAAGGTCTGAAGTAAACTACTCACACTTCATCGGAGGGGCTATGGTGTTGATGTAGAAGCCCTCCGTGGTGGATGCCCCCTCCGGCGGAGCTCCGGAACAGGCCCCAAGATGGGATCTCGTGGATACAGAAGGTTGCGGCGGTGGAATTAGGTTTTTGGCTCCGTCTCTGGTCTATTGGGGTACGTAGGTATATATATAGGAGGAAGGAGTACGTCGGTGGAGCGTCAGGGGGCCCACGAGGTAGGGGGCGCGCCCGGCGCGCCCTCCACCATCGTGACCGCCTCTGGCGCTTCTTGGAGTAGGGTCCAAGTCTCGTGGATCACGTTCGGTGAGAATATCACGTTCCCAAAGTTTTCATTCCGTTTGGACTCCGTTTGATATTCTGTTTCTTCGAAATACTGAAAAAGGCAAAAAACAGCACTTCTGGGTTGGGCCTCCGGTTAATAGGTTAGTCCCAAAAATAATATAAAAGTGGAAAATAAAGCCCATTATAGTCCAAAACAATAGATAAAGTAGCATGGAGCAATCAAAAATTATAGATACGTTGGAGACGTATCAGGCATCCCCAAGCTTAATTCCTGCTTGTCCTCGAGTAGGTAAGTGATAAAAAGAGAATTTTTGATGCGGAGTGATACTTTGGCATAATTTCAATGTAAATCTTCTTAATCATGGTATGAATATTCAGATCCGAAAGATTCAAGACAAAATTTCATATTGACATAGAAATAATAATACTTCAAGCATACTAATCAAAGTAATCATGTCTTCTCAAAATAGCATGGCAAAAGAAAGTTCATCCCTACAAAATCATATAGTTAGGCTATGCTTCATTTTTGTCACACAAAGATGTTCCCAACTTCTATACCCCCGATGACAAGCCAAGCAATTGTTTCATACTTAAATAATCTCAAACTTTTTCAACCTTCACGCAATACATGAGCGTGAGCCATGGATATAGCACTATGGGTGGAATGGAATATGATGATGGGGATTGTGTGGAGAAGACAAAAAAGGAGGAAGTCTCACATCAACGAGGCTAATCAATGAGCTATGGAGATGCCCATCGATTGATGTTAATGCAAGGAGTAGGGATTGCCATGCAACGGATGCACTAGAGCTATGAATGCTCAACAAAAGAAAACTAGTGGGTGTGCATCCAACTTGCTTGCTCATGAAGACCTAGGGCATTTTGAGGAAGCCCATCGTAGGAATATACAAGCCAAGTTCTATAATGAAAAATTCCCACTAGTATGAACAAGACAACTTATGAGACTCACTATATGAAAAACATGGTGCTACTTTGAAGCACAATATATGAGACTCACTACATGAAGAACAAGGTGCTACTTTGAAGCACAAGTGTGGAAAAAGAGATAGTAGCATTGCCCTTTTTATATATATATTTTGGGCCTTTATTTTTTTTGGCCTTTCTCTTTTTTTGGGCAATGCTCTAATAATGATGATCATCACACTTCTATTGATTACAACATAAGGATTACAACTCGATACTAGAACAAGATATGACTCTATATAAATGCCTCCGACGGTGTACTGGGATGGTGCAATGAATCAAGAGTGACATGTATGAAAAATAATGCATGGTGGCTTTGCCACAAATACGATGTCAACTACAAGATCATGCAATGGCAATATGACAAAAGTAATGCATGTCACGATGATGATGGTGGAAGTTGCATGGCAATATATCTCGGAATGGCTATGGAAATGCCATAATAGGTAGGTATGGTGGCTGTTTTGAGGAAGATATAAGGAGGTTTATGTGATAGAGCTTATCGTATCACGGGGTTTGGATGCACCGGCGAAGTTTGCACCAACTCTCAAGGTGAGAAAGGGCAATGCACGGTATCGAAGAGGCTAGCAAAGGCAGAAAGGTGAGAGTGCGTATAATCCATGGACTCAACATTAGTCAAAAGAACTCATATACTTATTGCAAAAATTTAGAAGTCATCAAAAATCAAGTACTACGCGCATGCTCCTAGGGGGATAGATTGGTAGGAAAAGACCATCGCTCGTCCCCGACCGCCACTCATAAGGATGCACAAGCCAGGTACACTTAATGTTTCAAATTTGTTACACAACTTTAACCATACGTGCATGCAACAGGACTTGCAAACTTCAACACAAGTATTTCTCAAATTCACAACTTTTCAACTAGCACGACTTTGATATTATCACCTCCATATCTCAAAACAATTATCAAGCATCAAACTTATCTTAGTATTCAACGCACTCAAAAGAAAGTTTCACATATCTTGAATACCAAGTATATTAACATTAAGCAAATTACCATGCTATTAACGACTCTCAAAATAATCTAAGTGAAGCATGAGAGATCAAGTTTCTTTAAAACAAATCCACCACCGTGCTCTAAAATATCTAAGTGAAGCACTAGAGCAAAAATTATCACGCTCAAAAGGATATAAGTGAAGCACATAGAGCAAACTTATCAAGCTCAAAAGATATAAGTGAAGAACATAGAGTATTCTAACAAATTTCAATTCATGTATGGCTCTCTCAAAAGGTGTGTACAGCAAGGATTATTGTTGTAGACTAACAAGCAAAGACACAAATAATACAAGACGCTCCAAGCAAAACACATATCATGTTGGTGAATAAAAATATAGCTCCAAGTAAATTACCGATGGAAGTGGACGAAAGAGGGGATGCCTTCCGGGGCATCCCCAAGCTTTGACTTTTTGGTGTCTTTGGATTATCTTGTGGGTTCCATGGGCATCCCCAAGCTTAGGCTCTTGCCACTCCTTGTTCCATAATCCATCAAAAGAATTCCCAAAACTTGAAAACTTCACAACACAAAACTCAACAGAAATCTCGTGATAGAAAGAAAACAAAAGACTACTTCAAGGTACTATAATGAACTCATTATTTATTTATATTGGTGTTTAAACCTACTGTATTCCAACTTCTCTATGGATCATAAACTATTTTACTAGCCATAGATTCATCAAAATAAGCAAACAACACACGAAAAACAGAATCTGTCAAAAACAGAACAGTCTGTAGTAATCTGTAACTAACGCAAACTTTTGGAACTCTAAAAATTCTACCAAAATAGGAAGTCTTGTACAATTTGTTTATTGATCATCTGCAAAAAGAATCAACGCAAAAGCACGTTCCTGTGATTTATAATAACTAAATTCGTGCGTGCAAAGTTTCTGTTTTTCAGCAGAATCAAATCAACTATCATCGTAGGTTATCGTATAGGTCCTACTTGGCACAAACACTAATTAAAACATAAAACTACATCCAAACAGAAGGTAGATGGATTATTTATTTCTAAGCAGAAGCAAAAACAAAAAAACAAAATAAAAATGGGTTGCCTCCCAACAAGCGCTATCGTTTAACGCCCTTAGCTAGGCATAAAAGCAAGGATAGATCTAGGTAGTGTCATCTTTGGTAGGCAATCCATAAGTGGCTCTCATGATAGATTCATATGGTAATTTTATTTTCTTTCTAGGGAAGTGTTCCATACCATTCTTTAAGGGAAATTGGAATCTAATATTCCCTTCCTTCATATCAATAATTGCACCAATTGTTCTAAGGAAAGGTCTACCAAGAATAATAGGACATGAAGGATTGCAATCTATATCAAGAACGATAAAATATACGGGCACATAATTCCTATTTGCAACAATGAGCACATCATTAATTCTTCCCATAGGTTTTTTAATAGTGGAATTTGCAAGATGCAAGTTTAGAGAGCAATCATCGAAATCACGGAAATCTAGCAAATCACATAAAGTTTTGGGAATAGTAGAGACACTAGCACCCAAATCACATAAAGCATGAAACTCAAAATCTTTAATTTTAATTTTAATAGTAGGTTCCCACTCATCATAGAGTTTTCTAGGGATAGAAACTTTCATCTCAAGTTTTTCTTCATAAGATTGCATCAAGGCATCAACAATATGTTCGGTAAAGGCCTTATTTTGACTATAAGCATGAGGAGATTCTAGCACGGATTGCAACAAGGAAATACAACCAATCAAAGAGCAATTTTTATAACTAAATTCCTTGAGATCCAAAATAGTGGGTTTAGCAACATCACGGTTTCTATTTATTTCAATCCACTTTTATCAACTTCATCATCAAGATCCAAAAACTCAGAATTCTTAGAACGCCTTCTAGGTAAAGGAAGATCCTATTCAGTTTCATCAAGATTCATATTGCAAAACAAAGATTTCATAGGGGACACATCAATAACTTTTAGATCTTCATTTTGTTTTTCATAGGAATTTGGTTTAGCGGCCATCTTATTGACTAAGGTAGCTTGCATATCCGAAATTTCAGCGGTCATCTTTTCAAGACGAGCAATTTGGGCCCTTATACCATCAAATTCTTTAGACATATCATCAAGTTCTTTATTCATAAAGCTCATAAAACTTTTTTGTTCCTTAATTTCGTTTCTAAAGAAATTATTGTGCTCAAATTGCAAAACCATAAACTTTCTAACATTGCTTTCGATCTCCTCTAGCCTTTTAAGGTGAAGGTCGCCAAATCTAGGTAGAGCCATTGCAATAAATAGGAAAACTAACACACGAGCAAACAAAAGGACGAGGAAAAGGCAACGGAAAGAGAGGAGGAGATTGGGAAAGAGAGGGTGAATAAAACGGCAAGGGTGAAGTGGGGGAGAGGAAAACGAGAGGCAAAGGGCAAATAGTGTAATGCGAGAGATAGGGATTGTGATGGGTACTTGGTATGTCGACTTTTGGGTAAGCCTCCCCGGCAACGGCGCCAGGAATCCTTCTTGCTACGTCTCGAGCCTGCGTTGGTTTTCCCCGAAGAGGAGAGGATGATGCAGCACAGTAGCGTAAGTATTTCCCTCAGTTTTTGAGAACCAAGGTATCAATCCAGTAGGAGGTCACGTGCAAGTCCCTCGTACCTGCACAAAATGATAGCTACTCCTAACCAACGCGATTAGGGGTTGTCAATCCCTTCACGGTCACTTACGAGAGTGAGATCTGATAGAGATAATATTTTTGGTATTTTTGGTATAAAGATGCAAAGTAGAAAGTAAAGGCAAAGAAAGTAAATAAAGTGAGGAGATTAATATGATGAGAATAGACCCGGGGGCCATAGGTTTCACTAGTGGCTTCTCTCAAGAGCATAAGTATTCGACGGTGGGTGAACAAATTACTGTTGAGCAATTGACAGAATTGAGCATAGTTATGAGGTTATCTAGGTATGATCATGTATATTGGCATCACGTCTGAGACAAAAAAATCGAAACGATTGTGCATCTACTACTATTACTCCACTCATCGACCGCTATCCAGCATGCATCTAGAGTATTAAGTTAAAAACAGAGTAACGCCTTAAGCAAGACGACATGATGTAGAGGAATAAATTCATGAAATATGATAAATACCCCATCTTGTTATCCTCGATGGCAACAATACAATACGTGCCTTGCAACCCTTTCTGTCACTGGGTAAGGACACCGCAAGATTGAACCCAAAGCCATGCACTTCTCCCATTGCAAGAACTACCAATCTAGTTGGCCAAACCAAACGGATAATTCGAAGAGACTTGCAAAGATAACTCAATCATAATAAAAGAATTCAGAGAAGATTCAAATATTATTCATAGATAAGCTGGATCATACACCCACAATTCATCGGTCTCAACATACACACCGCAAAAGAAGATTACATCGAATAGATCTCCACGAGAGAGGGGGAGAACATTGTATTGAGATCCAAAAAGAGAGAAGAAGCCATCTAGCTACTAGCTATGGACCCAAAGGTCTGAAGTAAACTACTCACACTTCATCGGAGGGGCTATGGTGTTGATGTAGAAGCCCTCCATGGTGGATGCCCCCCGGTGGAGCTCCGGAACAGGCCCCAAGATGGGATCTCGTGTATACCGAAGGTTGCGGCGGTGGAATTAGGTTTTTGGCTCCGTCTCTGGTCTATTGGGGGTACGTAGGTATATATAGGAGGAAGAATGCGTCGGTGGGCGTCAGGGGGCCCACGAGGTAGGGGGCGCGCCCTCCACCCTCGTGACCGCCTCTGGCGCTTCTTGGAGTAGGGTCCAAGTCTCCTGGATCACGTTCGGTGAGAAGATCACATTCCCGAAGGTTTCATTCCGTTTGGACTCCGTTTGATATTCTGTTTCTTCGAAATACTGAAAAAGGCAAAAAACAGCAATTCTAGGCTGGGCCTCCGGTTAATAGGTTAGTCCCAAAAATAATATAAAAGTGGAAAATAAAGCCCATTATAGTCCGAAAAAATAGATAAAGTAGCATGGAGCAATCAAAAATTATAGATACGTTGGAGACGTATCACGGCCCGCCACCTTTTGACCAAGTCAAACTTGCCGTCCTTTTCACAGGAATGGGCCTCTGTTGGGCTGTGCCACATGTCGGCGTATCATAGGCGCCTTCTGTCCAATGAGTGGATGACATCTGTCCCAACGGTGAGCCGACACGTGTTTCCTCCAGCCAATGATGATTTTACACGTGGAAAATCCCCATTGGTCGGGGCTGTTAACGGGTTATCGGATCCAAAACCCGACCCGATAGCTTAACGGTGTTCCATTACGGTGGATGCCACATGTCGGTCACCCTTGACGAAAGCACTTCTGTGATGAGCGATTTATCGTCATGGAAGTGGACACTTCCGTGATGATAATTTTGGTAATGTCATGGAACACTTCTACGACAACACATGTATGACTATCTTGATTCTGTCATAAATTTGTCATGGATGTACATGCATGACAAAAAACGCGACCTACTGTGACAAACACGTATCATCACGGAAGTGTATTTTTTTTGTAGTGGGGTCGAGGGTCGGGAACTAGGGTAGAGGGTTGTGGATCGCCAAGCGGTCGAGGGTCATCAACTAGCTAGGGTCGAGGGGTCGAGGATCGCCGAGGGGTCGAGAGGTGGCCTAGTGTCAAAGTATTGTAGAAATCCATGGCTTCATCATTAGCCGGAAGTAACCGGGGCATGATGGTACGAATTTCTCCAAAGTTGTTTTGGAATGGAGTCTCGGATAGGATGATCCGCCTTTTGGTATGAATTTCAGCAAAGGCCTTCCAAATAGCGATATTCGGAAGGCTCTTGCTGTACTTTGTACCAAAAAGCGAATTATCCTATCTGGGACTCCGTTCCAAAACAACTTTGGAGAGCTTCGTACCATCATGCGCCTGTTACTTTTGCCTAATGATGAAGACATGGTTTTGTTTGAATCCTTTGTCACTACACAAACATCGGACAATCATGAGAGAGAAGCGGTTGATATACCCCCTCTCCGATAACTTCGACAAGAGGGGGGTCGATATATATAACCCCTCCCCGATAACATTTTTTTCTATGTATATGTAGTCGTTGTCGATATACCCCCTCCCCGATAACTTCAATATCCATCTCTCATGTTTGTATATTAATTACCATGTTGTAATATTTGCAGAAACTATGGATCATCAAAGAGACTTTGATCAAGAAGAGATATTGGGGGACATAATTCGTGACGGAGGTGATGTAGTCGCGTCATTTCTCAATGACATCGAAGATGGTCTGCAAGGAGAGGAAGCAGGCTGTTCTTTCTTCTTTATTCTATATATAGTAAGCATGTGCTGACTAGCTAATTGTGCATTAATTGTTTTGGTATGTACATATATTAACTATTCTTTCTTCTTTTATATAGCCCTCCGGATCAAGCAATACTTTAGTAAACAAACGAGGCCCGAAGAAAAAGTTGCGCCAGGATGAAAGGTTCACGATCACAGAAATCGTGCGCGATGGCCAACCGATTAAACCCCTCCGGACCAAGGAAGCATTTTCTGCTCAGTGCGGGGTTCTTTTTAGGGACATGATCCTGATCAGCATTGAGCTATGGAATGAGCCTATGAAGGAAGAGCTTCTTCAAGTTTCTTTTGTCGAACATAGACAAAAAGAAGATCTTTGGAAAGCGCTGAAGCTAAATTTCAACCTACCGAAAGAGGAGGATCCGAAGAATCCAGTTATAAGGCCATTGGTCAAGTCCTATGCTCTCAAGAAGATGGCAGATCTATTCGGGAGGTGGAAGAATGAGTTGAAAACAATGTATGTCGAACAAGACAAGACTCTAGAATTCATCGCCGATTTTAGAAGATAAGAGATCACTGGCCCGCATTTGTGGCCAACAAGACATCGGAGAGGAGTAAGAAGATGTCAGCGACTAACAAGATAAATGCTGCAAAGAAAGAGCATTACCATTGCATGGGGTCAGGTGGCTACCTCAAAGCCCGGCCATTGTGGGACAAGGCTGAGCAGGACCTGATTGCTAAAGGGGTCGAACCAGAGACATTGCACTGGCCAGACTGTTGTAGGACTTGGTTCTTCGGGGCTGGTGAAACATTGGACCTGAAACAAGGAAGTGTTGCTGGACGGACGAGCAACATGCAACACCCATCACAAAGCTTTGGAAAGCAATCAATGAAGTGCAGGAAGGGAAGTTCATTCCCGACAGAGAGAAAGACGAGCTCACAAGGGCCCTCGGGAATCCTGAGCACCCTGGACGAACACGAGGCACATCAGGCTCCATTCCATGAAAGGTTGGGTTTCCCGACGCAGTCGGTTACAAAACCCAAGAGACGAGGAGGAAAGTGGAGCAGAGCAAACTGCAGGAGCTTAAGGCAAGGGTAAGAAAGCTAGAGGAACGAGATGCTGAGAACCAGCAGCTGCGATATCCTGCCCAAGATGCTACCCCACAAGCTACCCCGCCATCTCAGCGGAGCAGCAGCGTGGCTTCCATCGAGCTCGTTCAGCAGCCTGACTTGACGGGTCCTAGCTCTCCCGTGGATTTTATCACGGATTCACACCAGTGCCACCTTATGATGCAATGGGATCAGCTGAAAGTCAAGGCGGCTGTCGGCTCTGTGTTCCCTCCTTCACCTGGAGCAACTTTTTACTGACGTCCGATTCCACAAGGCTATGCTGTTGTGATGGTGGACGAAATAACGGAGGGATTTGAGGAGCTCCAGCTTGACCACCCTACAAGTGATGAGGAGACTCAGCTGGGTCTTGCTAAGCATACTGCATGATCTATGGCGGAAGGAGCACATCAAGCTTCTGAACTTCATGGCTCCTGCTAGTCAGCTGGGCACTCCACCTCCTCCGCCTCCTCCTCCTCCTCCTGCGAGTGATCAGGGCACTCCGCCTCCTGCTCCAGCGCATGAGGGCGGTAGTACTCCGCCTCCTTCTCCGCCTGCTCCGGCCCGTCCGAGCAGCCCGCCTCCTCCTTCACCGCCTCGTAAGCGACGGGGGAACACAGACGCCGCCGCTCCGGCTGCTCCGACGCGTCGTAGCAGTCCGCCTTCGGCTGCTCTACCTCTTAACAAACAAAAAAGACAACCGCTCCGGCTGCTCCGGCATCTAGCAGTACAGCCAGAGGCGGGAGGCAATATAGATACTGTCCATCGTCTGTCAAGCCTCTAGAACGGGAGGCAGTACAGCCAGAAGCAGAACAAAGAAAACGGAAACAAATTCCCCAGCTCGGTGAACAAGTGAAGCAATCGTGCCCCCCGCTCAATGTGTCTAGCGATATCGTCGCTAATCTTCCGGGGGTGCTGCCCGGTACCAACCCTCGAGATTACATGGCCGACGACGATGCAATAATTTTTGGAACAATGGAGGTGGACATATTCAGATTCGAACACGGGAAGCCTCTCGTCAGACCTGGTACTTCCCTAACAACGATGATGCGAAGATTCCATGATTGGTACATGGACATCTGCATGAAGTCTAGGAAAAATACTTTGTTGCTATCGGTTAAAGAGGAGCACGACCTCGTTGGAATTTATCTGTTGTTAGTTCCATTTGAGGAGTTCTTCCAGTTCTACAATCAAATGGACCTCGATAAAACAATCATCACTTTCTACTGTCTGTAAGTACTACTTCTCTGTAATTAGTTAAGTCTCTATATATAGCTCAGCTCTTTCATTGCATGTATATATAATTATCCTCACTATATTATGCAGATTGAAGAAAAGACAAGTAGGTGATATTGGGTTCATTAACACAAATCTCATGGATGAATGTAGTGTTAAACATGATGCCAGACAAACCGAGGCCAAGTTGCTCGCATTGTTACTTCGAAATCAAAACAAAGCTAAAAATACTCTTTACTTACGAATACAAGTAAGTGTTACTGTCTTGTGCATATTCAGTTTCCCTTATTACTCGAGGTTATAGTAACGTAATTGATGAGTTATTCATGCATGCACAGGTTCCACTTTATTTTGCTAGAGATTAAGCTTGACCAGGGACTAGTAACCGTCATAGACTCCAAACAAAAAAATCCGGAGGAGTATGCGACCATGACTAAAATGCTCGAGAAGTAAGTTCAATCAATCATTATCGCACCATATCGGCAACTTTGTTCATTTCCTGATATCAAGTACTTGTTTTCTATGTCTGGCATGGTTTGGAAAAAGTTCACCGCACAAGCTCCGGGACTGCCGGCGCAACTGCGATTTGACCACCCGAAAGTAAGTACTAGCTACTAGCTAGTTCCGCGCATCTCCCATTGATTCTAGCTAGTTTCATCAATACCATTTAGCATGCTTGCTTATCAGTTTGATTGACCTCTATTTCTTGTAAAGTGGTTGTGGCAGGAACCCGGGAATGATTTGTGTGGATACTACATTTGCGAGTTCATCCACCACACCACCTGTGAGCGGGGCTACTCTAAACAACAATATGAAGTGCGTAAGCAATAATATTCACAATTTTATTGTATTACCATCATTTGTGTTCAGTTTCATATTGACCCCCTTCTTGAAATTAGATGTGGCAGATGCGGGATGAACTACTACCACAAGATCGCATACGAGCAATTCAAGAGGAATTGGTGGGATTCTTTCTTGACCACGTCATCGACAAACACGGAGAATACCATGTGGAAGTTGAGTTCAGATGTTAGGGGACGTAAGAAATCTTATATTGTATATATATATGTAGCCAGTAGCGCGGATAGATATACGAAAACTTGTTGTTCAACCAATCTATCAGAGAAGGAGAGGTCGATCACTTCTCTGTGTTCATGATGATCTTCTGTACTTAATGATTTCCTTCATTTGCTTACTAGCTAGCTAGCGTGTCGAGTCCTCTCTATACGTAGCGTCGACCAAGCATGGAGATAAGAGAGGACACTCCTCTCTATTAGCTAGCTAACACAATATATGAAACCCCTAAATTAACCCTACAAAACCACCCAACCCACCCCCCCTTCAGAAAAAACAAACCCAGCCCCTGAACTTCTGACGCGTGGAGGCCTTTTGGTCCTGGTTGGTGGCACCAACCGGGACAAAAGGTCCCCCTGCCTAGGCAAGCCGCTACGGCCACGTGGAGCCCTATCTGTCCCGGTTCCCGATCGAACCGGAACTAAAGGTGGAAGGCTTTAGTTACGACCCTTTAGTCCCGGTTCGCGAACCGAGACAAATGGCCCTCAAGAATCGGTTCGAATGGCCCTTTTTCTACTAGTGGAGCGCCGCGTCCAATACCTGCAGCATGATTAGGAAGCAACACAGGAGCATATGCAACATCCACAAATTGATCAGGTGAAGGTATAGACGTGTGAACAGGTGGTGTAGGAGTGGTAGAGTTCGCCGGAAGTGCACGGAAGGGAAACACATTTTCATCAAATACAACGTCACGAGATATGTAGACGCGATTTGTGGGAACATGTAGGCACTTGTACCCTTTGTGAAGGGAACTATACCCGAGAAAAACACACTTCTTAGACCGGAACTCTAGCTTGTGCTTGTTATACGGACGTAGAAGAGGCCAACACGCACACCCGAACACCTTGAGGAATGTGTAGTCTGGGATTTAGGAATGTAGTCTGGGATTTCATTGAGCAGGAGTTCAAGCGGGGTTTGCATTTTCAGAAGTCGTGAGGGAAGCCTATTTATCAAAAAACAGGCTGTGGAAAAAGCATCGCTCCAGAACCGGAACGGAACGGAGGCATGAGCGAGCAAGGTAATGCCAGTTTCTACAAGGTGGCGATGCTTAAGTTCAGCGGTTCCATTCTGTTGATGTGTATGAGGACAAGACACACGATGCGAAATCCCATGTTTATTAAAAAAACGAGTTGAGGTTGTGGTATTCACCCCCCCCCCCCAGTCGGATTGAACATGAATGATTTTCTACTTAAGGAGACGCTCAACGTGTGCTTGAAACTTAATGAAAACATCGAACACATCAGACTTGCGCTTAATAAGATATAGCCAAGTAAATCGACATAAGCATCAATAAAATTGACATAATAATTGTGACCACTAACAGACGTTTGGGCATGACCCTATACATCAGAAAACACAAGCTCAAGAGGATGTTTCACAACACGACTAGACTCTGAAAACGGAAGTTGATGACTCTTGCCCTGCTGACAGGCATCAAAGATAGTTTCAGCAGTTTTATTGGACACAACTGGTAGTTCATGACGATGCAACACATGACGAACTATAGGAGCAGCAGGGTGACCAAGGCACGCATGCCAGTGCGTAGGCGACACACAAACACTGCTGAACGCCTGAGGAGAGGACTGCATGGAAGGTGTGGGCGGCGCGTCAAGTGCATATAGGCCATGGCGAAGACGACCGCTAAGCAGAACGGCCCTCGTGTCCCGGTACTTGATAAAGAAACGAAAAGGATGAAATTCAGCAAGGACATTATTATCACGAGTAAGTTGAGGAATGGACAACAAACTACGCGTAGCAGGGGGAACTCAAAGAACGTTTGAAAGATGCAGTTTGCGAAAATTGTGTGCAAGAAGAAAGGACTGACCAACATGGAGATGTGCATACCTGCTCCATTGGCCGTGTGAACTGATCATGACCACGATATGGTTCCTGAGTGGAGAGCTTGCCCATCTCGCTGGTGAGGTGGTTGGTAGCTCCCATGTCCATATACCACGTAGGATCAATGGAGTAGGACGGAGTGCGGCCGTGATCATGACTCGTCACCGCGGCGGCGGCCTGCTTATCATTCCCTTTGCCATTGTTGCCTAGGCCCAGAAAATCTTGCTTGAAGCAACGATGACAGCGGGAGGCAATGTGATGCTCAATACCACACAGTTGGCAGGCTTGCTGAGCGCCGCAACAGGGACAACATGCAATCGGCCAGTTGCCACCAGTGATGGAAGGCATCGCGCCCCGCGGAGCCGACTGAGGCAAGGCCGTCGTTTTACCATCAAGCGGCTACGGCTTCTGGGGATTGCCGCGAGTCGCGGCGTTGGCGGAGGCGAAGCTCGGGGAGACACAACGTGCCTTGATGCGCTGTTCACGGCCGAGAAGGCGCGCATAGAGCTCGCGGGCTGGGAGCGGATCATCACGACCATGGACGTTCTCAATGAGATTGTCATAGTCATCATCGAGCCCGTTAAGCACAAAGCTGGTGAAGTCCTCATCCTGAAGCGGCTGACCAACGGAGGCCAATGTGTCGGCGAGGCCGATTATCTTGTTGAAGTAGTCCGTGATGCTGAGGTCGCCAAGCTTGGTCTCGCCCAGCTCGGTGCGTATAGAATGAGCACGCGCCTTAGACTGGGAGGCAAAGCTAGTGTGAAGCGCCGGCCACGCCTCCCGGGATGTAGCAGCGAAGATGACCAGCGACGAGACGCTCGGAGTGAGCGAAGACTGGATAGCGGAGAGGATGGCCTGATCCTGGGCCACCCATGTGTGGTACGTCGGATGATGAGGAGGTGGACACGGGATGGGTCCATCAACATAGCCCTCAAAGTAGCGGCTCCGTAGAAGAGGCAACACCTGAGCATGCCACGACAAGTAGTTGTCCGGCGCAAGCTTCACGGGCAGTAGATGCGAGAAGTAAAATGGCAACGGCACCGCCGCCTGATCAGCATGAGCATGCGTCGGTGCGTAGACGCCCATCGGCGGAGCCGTCTCGGGATGAGCGGCAGGCACCGAATATGGTGGATAGGGGCCAGGGGAACCAGTCACTAGGGCGTCGTAGCTCGCCGTGACCGGGGCCCCATACGACGAGGCGGTCGCGGCCCATGGGAGGGTTGCGATGGCGCCAGGTAGGGTTGTCGCGGAGGCACCGGGTAGGGGTGCGGTGGCGACGCCAAGTAGGGATGCCGCGGAGGCACCGAGTAGGGTTGCGGCGGCGGCGCACCATAGGAGTGCGGCTGCGGCGCACCGTAGGGTTGCGGCGGCGGTGCACCATCGGTTTGCGGTGCACCATAGGGTTGTTGAAGAGGCGGTGCGCCATAGGGCGGCACCAGCCAGGACGACGGCGGTGGCGGTCCACCATGGGCCAACGCAGGGGCGCCGTATGAAGGAGGGCCGGTGCCGTAGGTCGACACGGGAGGAGCACCATAGGGCGTCGCGATCTCCGTCGAGGCAGCAGGATCGCCATGGACACCTGATCTAATCGGGGCCAGGCGGCGGCAGGGCACCATAGGCCGCGCAAGGGGCGCGAAGCGAGGAACCACGACGTAGGAGCAAGGGCCGGCGCAATGGCAGCAGTAGCGGCGACAGAGGCCGGCGCGACGGCGGCGGAAAACATCGTAACCTAAACTTATACCATGTAAAACATATGATTTGAGAAACTGCTCGACACCCTAAACGGGGTGTGGCTATCTCATTATATAGACGTACCAAGGGGTACAATACAATGTTACAACATGTATACAAAGGCTACGTATATATACAGTCTAACAATGACCCCAGATGCTACAATTATCGCCGTGTGTTCCTAGCTAATTCTGCAAATTTGTAGTACGACCTGTCGAGGCTACTTAGAGCATCTACAGCCGGACTTTACAAATCCGGCTCCTCAAACGCCCACACAAGCGTCCGCGGGCACGTCTCAAATTAGCGACTTTGCATCCGCCTTTCTCATATTTCATCCCTTAGATCCATACAAAACATGCAAAAGTAATCCTACGTACTACATCTATGTACTACCCTAGCTACTCTTCCTCGTCGGAGATGTCCATGACGACGGTGTCGGGCGCCGGCTGGACGGGTGGGTAGGATGGCTCTGGCTCATCCTCCTTCTGCTCGACCTCATCCATGTAGGAGAACATCTCCGCCTCGTCAACGGCCTCTTGCGCCTCCATCTCCTATCGGCGATGGCGTCTTACCTTCGCAGCCGACTCGGCCGGAGGGAATCGAAGATGGATTGCTGCTCCGCCTGCAGATCCCCGTCGCCAGCGTCCCCCACATCCTCCTCCTCCGGATCCTCCTCCTCCACCTCCAACTCCTCCACCAGATCCACGGCATTCGGAGGTAGCCCCGTGGCGATCCGGGCTTCGCGCCTAAACTGGATCTCCTCAAGGAGCTCGAGGCAGCGCTTCGGCGTCAGAAAGGGCTCGCTCCTCACCCGGCGGCATGGGGCATGGCTACTAGGCGGACGGGTGGAATGGAAAGTGGCGGCGGCGACGGACAGGAGGAGGAAAATGTGGATGGATGGTAGGGTTTCGGTACCACCGGTCGACTTAAATAGCCAGGCAATGCATTACGCGGCCCGCCGGAGCTGCGCCACGCGGTGCCAGAAATAATAAAAATTAAATCTAGATTCGTAGACCACCTAGCGTCGACTACAAGCAGTGAAGCGAGCCGAAGGCACGCCACCGTCATCGCCCCTCCCTCGCCGAAGTCGGGAACTACATGTTGTAGTAGACAATCGGGAAGTCAATGTTCTAAGACCCCATAGGACCAAAGCACCGTAATAGCAACCGTCGCCGATGAAGAGAAGGTTAGATCGAAGGATCCAACCTGAAGACACATGAACAAAGATGAACAAAGAACGGATCCGAGCAGATCCACCAAAGACAAACATCAACCGAATCTCGTGAGATCTGCCGAAGACACACCCTCACACGCCCTCCGATGATGCTAGACGCACCACCGGACGGGGGCTAGGCGGGGAGAATCATATTCCATCTTCAAGAAGCCGTCGTCGTTTCGTCTTCTTGAGCAGGACACAAACCCTAAAAAAACTTGAAGAAGCATCTAAAGGCGGAGCCCTCCCGCCGGCAAGGGTCGGGATCCACCATGCGGCCATGGCCCTAAGGCCATAGGAGACATGGCCGATCGGCGGCGCCTTTGGCGAGAGGTAGAAAACCTAGTCGCCTTTCCTTGGAGGAGGGACGCCCGACGTCGCTTCTATAATGGATATTATGGGCTAGGCTTAATTTTGAGACCTTATTGCTTATACTATCAAGTGCTTTGTTTACTTTGCGATGTTTGTTATGGTAGGTCTAATTCATGTGTCGGATGATCTTTCTTCAATTTCAACAGAAACTTTTTTTATGGGTGAAAGTTTCCCTGTATTGAGATTCTACTATGAAGCCACTACTATCTTCCAAAATTGGTGTTAGTAGTTGTGGTTTTCCTCTATTCATATTTTTTGTATTTTTTCTGTTGAAACTTGAAACTGTCAATCTCTGCATACATAAGACATGTTTTCACTAAAGTTAAATGTTTTTTTTCTCAACTCAGTTTAGTGATGCTATGCAATTTTCATTTGTTGATTGTCTATGATAAACTTATTCAAAGCGATTACAATAATAACCGTGCATATTTCTCACTTCAATGACAAAACACTGATGAAGTATAGATGTTTATAAAAGAAGATTCTTCTTGAGCCCTGGATTACCATTTTTGGTCAATCGTAGATATAAATTTCTCGCCTGCATGCAAAAATGTGCAAACTGTATGAAATTTAAGGTTAAGCTAATTAAGCTCCACGAGTAGACATAAAATTTCTAAGGTATAATTGGTTCTGACATCCATTGGTTTTGACATTTTTAAGCATTATTCAATATTAAATACAAGTTCAAATGTACAAATTTATAGAAAAAATGTTGACAATGTATTAAAATATGTTAATCTTGTATTTGAAAAATGTTAATCAATAATTTAAAATGTTGTCCATGTATTCAAAATTTATTAAACTTGTATTCGAAAATGTTACAATTGTAGTAGAAAAATGTATTAGAAATGTACCAAAAATATGTGTTGGAAAATAGTGAAAACTCAAGAGAAAAGAAAAGAAAAACAGAGGAAAACGAGAAAAAAGCAAAAAATGAAGAAAAATGAAGAAAAGAAAAAAGGCACTAAAAATCAAGAAACCCGAAGAAAAATAAAGAGAAGAAAAACAGAGAAAACCCAGTGGAAAACAAAAAAAATAAAAAATAAACAAAACACCAGTGAAAACCAGTGTTTTTCCTTTAAGTAGTTCGCATCCTTCTTATCTAACCTGAACTCCGCAATGGCTTAGTGACTAGTACTAACTCTACAAAGGAACTAGGAGATTTAGGGATCAAACCCCTGTTACTGTAGACACTCGGCGCGCGAGAAGCTACAGTCTCGCTATATGCGAGACATAGCTCTCGTGGATGGATTGGGCTAGGTTTAGATAGGTGGGTAGGTGGGCCCAGAAAGGCAGTTGGGCCGACTGGCTCATCTGGTTGTAGTGGGCCGGCTTTGATTAGATGGGCTACGCCGCAAAAACACAAAACCACATTTGAGGCGAGAGCTCCTGTTCGGCGCCTGCTGCGCCCGAACTGTTTCCTGGCGCACACTGCCGCGCCCTGTTGGGCCGGCCCACGACGGCTCGCAGCAAACTTTTAACGTCAAAAAACCGCAAAAAGGTGTGTTCTCCTGGATTCGAACAGGGGTGGTTGCATCATCGGCCGACCTTACCTAACCACCAGAGCAACCACTCATTTGTGACTTGTAGTAGCGCCAATAGTACAAGAACAAGTGCGGCCGCGTCTATTATTTAGTTTAGATTTCTGAATTATTTTTAGAAAGTCGTGAATATGAAAAAGTTCAACATTCTTTAAGAAAAGTTCACAAACTTTTAAAAAGTTCATCAATTTTGAAAATAGTTCATCTAGTTTTAGAAAAGTTCTTCAATTTTGAAAATAGTTCAAAAATTTGAGGAAAAGTTCATGATTTTTTTAAAAAGTTCATCAAATTTCAAAAAAGTTCATCGAAATTGAAAAAAAGTTCATTGAATGTGAAAAAAGTTCATGGAAATTGAAAAAAGTTCATCAGTTTTAAGAAACTGTTCATCGATTTTGGAACAAAAATCACGAATTTTGAAAAAGTTCATCGTCCAGGAAGAAGAAGAAAAGAAAAGAAAGAGAAAAAAGGAAAAAGGAAAAAAGTTCGAAAGAAGAAAAGAAGATAAGAGGTACCTAGCCACGGGAAGTTTGGGGGCGTGGTGGTTGACTGGGTGTACTCCTAGCCGGGACATCGCACGTTCGATTCGCCACAACCTCGCATTTTTGCGTGGCCCAACGGGGCGAAGGGGTATGCGCCCGTTTGGGAAGTCCTAAGCAATTCGTGTACCAATCCAGGTCAAAAAGAATCAGATCAGAAGCACGTTTCTGTGAATAAACAAAACTAATTTACTGGGTGCAAAAGTTTCTGATTTTCAGCAGGATTAACACAACTATCACCGTAAGCCATCCTAAAGGTCTTACTTGGCACTTTATTGAAACAAAAGCTATAAAACATGATTACTACAGTAGCATAATCATGTGAACACACAAAAACAGTAAGGATAAATATTGGGTTGTCTCCCAACAAGCGCTTTTCTTTAATGCCTTTCTAGCTAGGCATGATGATGACGATGATGCTCACATAAAAGATAAGAATTGAAACATAACGGGAGCATCATGAAGCATATCATTAGCACATTTAGGTGTAACCTACTGCCTATGCATAGGGATTTTGTGAGCAAACAACTTATGGGAACAATAATCAACTAGCATAGGAAGGTAAAACAAGCATAGCTTCAAGATTTTCAACACATAGAGAGGAAACTTGACATTATTGCAATTCCTACAAGCATATATTCCTCCCTCATAATAATTTTCAGTAGCATCATGAATGAATTCAACAATATAACCAGCACCTAAAGCATTCTTTTCATGATCTACAAGCATAGAAAATTTACTAACCTCCGCATAAGCAAAATTCTTCTCATGAATAGTAGTGGGAGCAAACTCAACAAAATAACTATCATATGATTTAAAATTAGGATCAAGATGACAAGTTTCATGGTTATCATTATTATTTAAAGCATACATGTCATCACAATAATCATCATAGATAGGAGGCATGCTTTCATCATAGTAAATTTGCTCATCAAAGCTTGGGGGACAAAAAATATCATCTTCATCAAACATAGCTTCCCCAAGCTTGTGGCTTTGCATATCATTAGCATCATGGGTATTCAAGGAATTCATTCTAACAACATTGCAATCATGCTCATCATTCACATATTTCATGCCAAGAATTTTATGTAATTCTTCTTCTAGTACTTGAGCACAGTTTTCCTTCCCATCATACTCACGAAAGATATTAAAAAGGTGAAGCGTATGAGACAAACTCAATTCCATTTTTTTAATTTTCTTTTATAAACTAAAGTAGTGCTAAAACAAGAAACAAAAAGATTAGATTGCAAGATCTAAAGATATACCTTCAAGCGCTAACCTCCCCGGCAACGGCGCCAGAAAAGAGCTTAGTTGACGGGGTGTGAGTGAGTGCCCTTTACCTTTGCCTCCCCGGCAACGGCGCCAGAAATTCTTCTTGCTACCTCTTGAGCACTGCGTTGGATTTCCCCGAAGAGGAGAGGATGATGCAGTAAAGTAGCGTAAGTATTTCCCTCGGTTTTTGAGAACCAAGGTATCAATCCAGTATGAGACCACGCACAAGTCCCTCGTACCTACACAAAACGATAGCAACTCGCAACAAACGCTTAGGGGTTGTCAATCCCTTCACGGTCACTTATGATAATATTTTTGGTATTTTTGATAGATAGATGCAAAGTAAAAATAAAGGCAAAGTAAAAACAAAGCATGTAAATAAAGTGATATAGATTGATATGATGAGAATAGACCCGGGGGCCATAGGTTTCACTAGTGGCTTCTCTCAAGAGCATAAGTATTCTACGGTGGGTGAACAAATTACTGTTGAGCAAATTACAGAATTGAGCATAGTTATGAGTATATCTAGGCAATGATCATGTATATAGGCATCACGTCCAAAACAAGTAGATCGAAACCATTCGCATCTACTACTATTACTCCACTCATCGACCGCTATCCAAAGATGCATCTAGAGTATTAAGTAAAAACAGAGTAACGCCATAAGCAAGATGACATGATGTAGAGGATAAATTCATGCAATATGATAAAAAAACATCTTGTTATCCTCGATGGCAACAATATAATACGTGCCTTGCAACTCTTTACATCCTTGAGTAAGGACACCGCAAGATTGAACCCAAAGCTAAGCACTTCTCCCATTGCAAGAACTACCAATCTAGTTGGCCAAACCAAAAGATAATTCAAGAGACTTGCGAAGATAACTCAATCATACATAAAAGAATTCAGAGAAGAATCAAATATTTTCCATAGATAATCTTGGATCATAAACCCACAATTCATCGGTCTCAACAAACACACCGCAAAAAGAAGATTACATCGAATAGATCTCCACGAGAGGGGGAGAACATTGTATTGAGATCCAAAAGAGAGAAGAAGCCATCTAGCTACTAGCTATGGACCTGAAGTTCAAGTAAACTACTCACACTTCATCGGAGGGGCTATGGTGATGATGTAGAAGCCCTCCGTGGTGGATGCCCCTCCGTGGAGCTCTCGAACAGGCCCCAAGATGGGATCTCGTGGATCTGAAGGTTGCGGCCATGGAATTAGGTTTTGGCTCTGCTCGATCGTTCGGGGTGCGAGGTATATATAGGAGGAAGGAGTGCGTCGGTGGAGCTCGAGGGGCCCACGAGGTAGGGGCGCGCCAAGGGGCACCTCCACCTCGTGACCTTCTCGGAAGCTTCTTGGAGTAGGGTCCAAGTCTCCGGATCACGCTCGTTGGAAAATCATGATCCCGAAGGTTTCATTCCGTTTGGACTCCGTTTGATATTCTGTTTCTTCGAAATACTGAAAAAGGCAAACAAACAGCAATTCTGGGCTGGGCCTCCGGTTAATAGGTTAGTCCCAAAAGTAATATAAAAGTGGAAAATAAAGCCCAATATAGTCCAAAAGAGTAGATAAAGTAGCATGGAGCAATCAAAAATTATAGATACGTTGGAGACGTATCAGTCCCGGCGGCTCTGCAGGAAGAAGACGAGAGATTGAAGATGGATGCCGGTCGTTGGATGTAAATCCAACGGCTAACATGTCAAAATCATTTGTTGACTAAATTGACAACGACTTGCGTTGGCTTCGACCTATTGGCCCACATTTCAGCCTCCAAAATGTGGCACGTATTCAACCCATTTTTTCGAATTTACATGTGTTTTTTTTGTGCGGTAGAATTTCTCGTCAATTTGATCTTTCGTTTTTGAATTACAGCCATTAGATGGGATGGGTGAACAATAAATGTAGCGTCCATGCGGCCCATTTATTTTATTTCCTAAAAATTCAGGCCATTTGCACTTTCTCGAAATACACGATTTTGCTGGGCTGATTCTAATTATACTGTTGGGTTGGGCCAGCAATGTTATCAAAAAATAAAAAAGGGCTAAGCATTTTGTTATAAATATATTTAAATAATAAGTGATATTATTACATTCGTCCTTAAATCTTACCAAGCTTTTGTACACAATCACTAGGATTTTTGTGCCAAAACAATTCAGGATTTTATTTGTTAAGAAATTATTTTTATAAGTTAATAAGATGTGGGATATTGTTTTCTTACATATGTAAGTATCTGTTAAATATATGATGACAATAAAAATAACATATAATAACATATAAAATAAATTAAATATATATAATATAGTTAGAAGGGAAACATAAGTTATACTTGGCGTTCCTATTCTTATATAGAAAAATAGAACAGACCTCTGCGTTTTCTTCAAAAAAATACATAAATTGGGCTGCCAAAAATAAAACCTCGGATGGGAGGTCCATTGGCCGGTCGATACATGACGGCCCTAAGAAAATACAAACAGGCCCTCCCATCCGAGGTCGTGGGCTGCGCATGTTAAAATTGAAAGCCTAGACGGGGCAGCCCAAAACCACGTCCAACACTTGCCAAAACTTCGTCCCTCGTTTTCTCTGTGTTTCGCACACTCGACATTGTGTGGGAATTTGGACTGTGCATCATATGAAGATGTGCTATGCATGAATGTTGATCAGCATGATGTTAACTGGCTGGTAGTTCCATTTCGACCATGAATAAAACTTCCAACATGATGTTAACCCTGTTTGAAAAGGCCGTGTTAATATAAATGCTCTGCCTCTGAAAGTTGCAGTTTCTTATCTGAAACTGAAACTTGCAGTTTCTTCTCATCTGCACTTTTATACACCTATGAAACTACATTTTTTAAGTGCTAAAAATAGATCTCTAGAATTCATTAAATTCTTCATATGCTCAATACTGCAAATCTGAAATTCAAAAGACATTCATATCTGAAAGTACTCTCAAAATACACAACACAAAACACAATTCACAACCTGCAAATACTGACAACCCTAAGCTCCTCCTGACAATTCACAACCTGCCCGACTATTGGGCAGGAGGGGGCAGCCCCCTCCTATTCCTCGGCGGCAGACAGCCGCCCCGTGAGACGATATGAATGGCGAGGGAGACGATGGCGGGGAAGCGTCGTCAGGCCAACTGATTTTCTCCTCTTGCAGTTGGGTTCATCGACGAAGACTCCACCGCTCGCTCTCCGAAGGACACCTCACAAATGGCACCCTGTAGATGCTCGATCCTTCAATCTCTGGTGGATGCTCCATCTGGGATCGATACTCCCACCACCGCTCACTCACGATCGAATTCGGTGGATCTATTTGCTCCATGGCCCAGAGGAGCAGCTCTATGTACTCCGGCGCGACTCCCTCTGGGAGTATCGCCGCCTTTTCGCTCTGTTGCAGATATTTGGCCATGGATGTCGCCGTCGCCGCTAGTTGGTCCTTGTTGTCAAACCAAGACTGTATCTCCAACATCCTAGCTAGCTTCACAGGGTCACCGTCTGCGATCCTCACGTATTGGTTGTACTCCTCCATCGATCTACTTCTCCACAACACCTTCACTCGCCGGCGGTGGTTTTTGAATGGAAGAGGAGAGGAGCAGCGCTGGTTTTGTATTTGAACGGGAGAGGAGCAACGCTCATTTTGGACTGGAACAGGAGAGGAGGGGCGGTGGTTTTGAAATGGAAGAGGAGAGGAGCGGCGCTGCATTTCGATTGGAACAGGAGAGGAGCGGCGGTGGTTTAAGAGGAGAAGAGCAGAAGAGCGGTGCTGGTCTTGGAAGTATTTTTTTGTTGTTTTGCGTATTTTGGGTCAAAGTTTGACCACGTACTATATTTGACAAGCAAAATGTGAATGCATGTCACCAAAAATTGTATTGTTTGGTTCGTATCTGAATGTACTTTCAGATTATATTATTTTTGCAACGTATAACATATATTTTATGTGCGAAAATCATGGTCAATTATGACCTAGAATAAAAGGGAGACTAATTAATGTGGGGTCACTTTATTAATTGAAGGATAAACTGATTTTGATTTTGATCCAGTCACAGCACGTCGGCCCTCTCGCCCAATCCTAAATCGCTCCCGCACGCTCCTCTCCCTCTTCTCCATTGCAAAACCACCTCCTCTCCTCTCCGTCATCCCCATTCCAAAACCACCGTCTCGCATCTCCCTCTTCTGATCTTCTCCATTGCAAAACCACCTCCTCTCCTCTCCATCATCTCCATTACAAAACCACCTCCTCTCCTCTCCATCATCTCCATTCCAAAACCACCGTCTCGCCTCTCCCTCTTCTCATCTTCTCTCCATTGCAAAACCACCTCTCTCCTCTCCATCATCTCCATTCCAAAACCACCTCCTCTCCTCTCCCTCTTCTCTATTGCAAGACCACCATCTCTTCTCCCATCTTCCAAAGCTAGCACGGGACCACCACTACTAGAAAAACCGCTACTAATGGCGCACCTAATTTGGCCATTAATGGCGCATCACTGGTGCGCCATTACTAGCACGCCATTAGTAATTTTTACTAATGGCGCACCACTGGTGCGCCATTAGTATAGGCCACGGTGCACCATTAGTATGCCTCCCAGGGGCCATGTATACCCAGGTGCTTTGGCATACTAATGGCGCACGACAACGGGATGCGCCATTAGTAACTTCGGCATACTAATGGCGCACTGTTTAGTGATGCGCCATTAGTGATGCGCCATTTTGAATCCAGATCTGGATCATGATTTTTTTGCCCATTTTTTGCTCGTTTTTTTTGCTTGTTTTTTGGCACGACATTATTTCAAATTTTGTTCCTGTTTTTGGATCTTGTATGTTCTTTTGCCGTGTTCTTTTGCCGGAGAGGAGTTCGCCGGAGAGGAGTTCACGGAGAGGAGGAGGAGGTCACGGAGAGGCGCCGCCTACATCGCGGAGAGGAGGAGGAGGAGGTCATTGGAGAAGAGTTCACCGGAGCATCGGAGAGGAGGAAGGAGAAACCATGAGGGGATGGGAGGAGAGGAGGAGGAGGAGCTCATCGGAGAGGAGGGAGGAGGAGCTCACCGGAGAGGAGGGAGGAGGAGCTCACGGAGAGGAGGAGAAGAAACCGTTAGGGGAGGGGAGGGGAGGGGAGGAGGGAGGAGGAGGTCGCCGGAG
The DNA here is from genome assembly GCA_021437245.1 of Aegilops speltoides. Lineage (NCBI taxonomy): Eukaryota > Viridiplantae > Streptophyta > Magnoliopsida > Poales > Poaceae > Aegilops > Aegilops speltoides. Next base: position 52,671,315 of record CM038146.1, read on the forward strand.
AGGAGGAGGAGGTCACCGGAGAGGAGAAGTATGGTGAAGGAGAGAAGGGAAGATGGAGTGAAGGAGAGGAGGAGATGGAGTGTAGGAGAGGTGGAATGAAGAGATAAGGAGGAGAGGACCACGACTAGCCATATATACGGCATACTAATGGCACATGCATGGCAGGTCGCCATTAGTAACTTTTTTTATTTTTTTGATTTATTTTGAATTTTGAAGGCGGGAAGATACTAATGGCGCACCATGGGCAGGTGCGCCATTAGTAACTTTTTTTATTTTTTTGACTTATTTTGAATTTTGAAGGCGGGAAGATAGTAATGGCGCACCATGGGTAGGTGCGCCATTAGTAAGTTTGAATTTTTTTTGATTTTTTTTGCCTCTCCAGATCTTAAAATCCCCCTATCTTTTTTTCTGTTAGGTTTTCAAGTAGATGATTTTTCATATAAAAAACTTTTTCATCCGAGTTAGTATGCAAAAGTTATGCCCATTTTTACAAATTCTCGCGAGATTTTGCAAATGAAGTCGAAATTCATATTTGCAAATTTTCCCAACAACTAGGCCACATATCACATGGGAAACTTATTTTCTTTTATTTTTTTGACATTTTCATCATTTTCTTTTATTTTTCTAAAACTGAAAAGGCGATCCACGGGGGGGTGCAATCGGTGGAAGTGGTGGCCAAGTTACTAATGGCGCACCGTGGCATGGTGCGCCATTACTAGTTGAAAGCACATTTGCTCCCTAGGTGGTTTTGGTAATTAATGACAACATACTTTGTGGTTGGACTAATGTTTTTATCAAGTATGTCTCAGGAAAGTCAATCACTCTGGCATGGCAAAAGGACTAGAAAGGTGAACCCCTAAGATGCTAAGGAAAGGATTGGCAAAAGCTCAAGACTCCATTTTTGGTTTAGTGATCCAAGATCACATTGAGTCCATAGGAAAGCCAATACTATTAAAAGGGGATGAGGTTATGATGATGATCTGGTTGCTCTAAAGTGCTTAGTGATTTATCTCTCAAACCATCAGCAATCTTTCATTCCAACATAAACCCATAAGTAATCTCGGTCCCACCGATTCTAAACTCACCACACCGAGATGAACCACCTCACCATATAGCCAAACCCTAAGAATTTCGGATTTTCCGATTCCAAACTCGGTCATACGAAATTGGTGTTGCCAAGCTTCAGAACCTTCAGACTCAAATCGTTGTCACCGAGATGAGAAAGTCGGTCCCACCGAGATTGGCAAACCCTAGACTTTGGAAGAATCGGACTAACCGAGATTGTATTTTCGGTCCCACGAAAATCCCAACGCTCACAAGATTTGAACTTTCGGTCTCACCGAGTTGTCAACTTCGGTCCGACCGAGATTGGTCAAATGTGTGTAACAGTTGGATTTTGTGTGGAGGCTATAAATACCCTCCACCTCCTCTTCATTCGTGGAGAGAGCCATCGAAAGAACTACCACTCCTACCTTACATTTACGAGAAGAAAACTACCTACCCTTGTGTTGAGATCAAGTTGCTTCACTCCCACCATATGAAACTTGATTTCTAGCCTTCCCAAGTTGCTTTCCACTCAATCCTTTCTTCCACCACAGCAAAATCAGTGAGGAGAGTTGAGTGTTGGGGAGATTATCATTTGAAGCACAAGAGCAAGGAGTTCATCATCACCAACCCCATCTATTACCTTTTGGAGGGTGGTGCCTCCTAGATTGGTTAGGTGTCGCTTGGGAGCCTCCGTCATGATGTGGAGTTGAACCAAGGAGTTTGTAAGGGCAAGGAGATCGCCTACTTCGTGAAGATCTACCCCGAGTAAGGCTAGTCCTCCGTGGGCGTAAGCCATGATGGCATAGACAAGGTTGCTTCTTCGTGGACCCTTCATGGGTGGAGCCCTCCGTGGACTCTCGCAGCCGTTACCCTCCGTGGGTTGAAGTCTCCATCAACGTGGATTGACGATAGCACCACCTATCGGAACCACGAGAAAAATCTCCGCGTCTCCAAATTGCGTTTGCTCTTCACAATCTCTCCCTTACTACTTGTGCAAATTACTTTCCGCTGCCATAACTCTAGAATTGCATGTGTAGTATGTTGCTTGACTTGATATCCTTTGTGAACTTGACAATAACTTGTTCTTGTCAAAAGGCTCAATTTTTTATCTAGTTGAGTTGTCTAATCACCCCCCCTCTAGACACTCTTGCCTTCAACGATCCTACAATTGGTATCAGAGCTTTGGTCTCCATTGCTTTGGTTTGCACACCATTGGAGGAAGATGGACGTGTCTACGTTTGGGAGTGTTAGTCATAGAGTGCCTATTCTTGATGGAGTGTCCTATAACTCATGGAGAATTGAAATGCTTGCTATCTTTAAGATGTACAACTTGCACAAATATGTTGAAACCCCATATGTACCACCACTTGACCCCTTGCACCCTACTATAGATGAAGAGCTTGATTTGATTCGCAACCTTAGAACTGTCAATCTTATCATTAGAGGTTTGCCCGATAACTTGCTTGAGCTCGTCACAAACTTTGAGTGCGCCTATGCTATGTGGAAGTTCTTGGAAGAACTTTATCCGAACTTCTCATTGAGAGGTCTTGATGAAATTCTATACAAGACTGTTGAATTTGATATGATGCGCCCCAAAGATCCCAACTTTGATAAATGCTTCTTTGAGCTTCGTGATCTTATGAAAAGGAAGGGTGATCCCGGTTTTATCAATGTTCGAATTAGAAATGCTCTTGTATTGCATTCCGATGATTATCGTCACTCTGACAAAACTGATGCAAGTCGTTGTCAAATTGACCTAGGAATTGATGATGAATTGTCTATGGGTCAATATGATGATGAGCATGAGCAGGATGACGATTACTCGATTCGGACACCGAGCTAGACAAGATCATGAAGAGTCTCAGCCTTATGGCAAATCTGAGAGACTACATATCCGGTGGAAAAGAGTGGATTCTTGATAGTGGATGCACCGATCACATGACCGGAGATGAAGACATGTTTCGAGAGCTTGCAAAGAACGATGGTCCACGCAAGTATGTGACTTTTGGAGACAACTCCAAGGGTAAGGTACTTGGCCTTGGTAAGGTGGCCATATCTCATGATAGCTCCATTAAAAATGTCATGCTTGTTGAATCACTTGGATATAATTTGCTTTCCGTGTCTAGATTAGCTGACTTTGGATTCAATGTGCTATTCACCAAAGTAGATTGCCAAGTTTTTCGTCGTGACAATCATAACATGGTATTTACCGGCATTCGTAGAGGTGACCTATATGTCGTTGATTTCACTAAGAAAGCCCAACCTAGAACTTGCTTCATTGCTAAATCTGCTAAAGGTTGGTTATGGCATAGAAGGCTTGGACATGTTGGTATGCGTAATCTAGATAAGCTAATCAAAGGTGATCACATTCTTGGTGTTAAAGATGTTTTCTTTGACAAAGATAGACTCTGTAGTGCATGTCAAGCAGGAAAACAAGTAGGTGGAAGTCATCCCGTGAAGAACATCATGACCACAAGGAGACCGCTTGAGCTTCTTCATATGGATCTCTTCGGTCCCAATGCTTACAAAAGCCTTGGTGGTAACTCCTTTGGTCTAGTTATTGTTGATGATTATTCCAGATTTACGTGGGTATTTTTCCTCGATGACAAATCGCAGGTTCAGAAAATCTTCAAAACCTTTGCAAGAAAAGCCCAAAATCAATTTGAGGTGAAGATCAAGAAAGTTCGAAGTGACAACGGAACGGAGTTCAAGAACGCCCATGTGGACTCTTTTCTTGACGAAGAAGGGATTCTACATGAGTTCTCGGCTACATACACACCTCAACAAAATGGAGTTGTTGAGAGGAAGAATCGAACGCTCATTGAGATGGCGAGAACGATGCTAGATGAATACAAGACACCGAAACACTTCTGGGGTGAAGCCGTCGAGACAGCTTGTCATGCTATCAACAGACTTTATCATCACAAGCTCCTCGGCAAGACTTCATACGAGCTCCTTACCGGTAACAAACCCCAAGTGGGATATTTTCGTGTCTTTGGTTCAAAATGCTATATCCTTGATAAGCATCGTCGGTCTAAATTTGCTCCTAAAACTCATGAAGGCTTTTTCCTCGGTTATGGATCAAACTCTCACACATACCGTGTCTACAACAATTTCACCCGAAAGGTTGAAGAGACGGTAGATGTGAAGTTTGATGAATCTAATGGCTCGCAAGTAGAGCAAATGCCTATTGATATAGGAGACAAGGAACCATCGGAAGCCATTCAAGATCTATCCATTGGAAAGATTCGTCCCATGGAAGTGAAGGAGAGTACCTCATCTACACATGTGGAGCCCCCTACCTCACGGAGAGATGAACCTCAAGGCAACATGGAAGCCTCCACAAGCGGAACTCACCAAGATGAGGAAGTGCGACAAGAAGATCCACCACAACCTCCTTCTCCACCACCTCAAGACAACACCAACAATACTGATGAAGAAGAAGATGAGGATGATGAGGAAGCTCAGCCACGACCACGACAAAAGCTATCTCGAGTTCGAGCAAGAGTCAAGAAGGACCATCCCGTGGAACAAATGATGAATGACATCGACTCCGGGAGAATCACTCGCTCTAAAACTCGTTTAGCTAACTTTTGTGAACACTACTCATTTATCTCTAGTCTTGAACCTATGAAGGTAGAAGAAGCGCTTGAAGACCCTGATTGGGTGAACGCTATGCATGAAGAGCTGCACAACTTCGAGAGGAACAACGTTTGGACTTTGGTAGAGAAGCCCAATGATGACCAAAACGTCATTGGAACCAAATGGGTGTTTCGGAACAAGCAAGATGAAGATGGACAAGTCATCCGCAACAAGGCTCGTCTCGTAGCTCAAGGTTACACACAAGTCGAAGGTATGGACTATGGTGAGACCTATGCCCCCGTTGCTAGACTTGAGTCCATTCGCATTCTTCTTGCTTATGCCAACCACCATGACATTACTCTCTATCAAATGGACATTAAAAGTGCTTTCTTAAATGGTGAAATTGAGGAGGAAGTATATGTGAAACAACCTCCCGGATTTGTGAATCCTAAGAAACCTAATCATGTTTACAAGTTGCACAAAGCTCTTTATGGTCTTAAACAAGCTCCTAGAGCTTGGTACAAATGCCTGACTAGCTTTCTTCTTGAGAAAGGATTTGAGATTGGTAAAATAGACTCAACGCTATTCACTTAAAAGGGTTGACGGTGAACTATTTGTGTGCCAAATATATGTTGATGATATTATCTTTGGTTCAACTAACCCTCATTTTAGTGAGAAGTTTGGAAAGCTAATGTCGGAGAAGTATGAGATGTCCATGATGAGTGAACTCAAGTTCTTCCTTGGGTTGCAAATCAAGCAATCTAAGGAGGGTACTTTTGTCTCACAAACAAAGTACACAAAGGATCTCTTCAAGAAGTTCAACATGCAAGAGAGCAAAGGTATGAGAACCCCCATGCCTACTAGCGGACATAATGACTTAACTAAAGATGGAGAACCTGTTGATCAAAAAGTTTATCGATCCATGATTGGTTCCCTACTATATCTCTGTGCTTCTCGTCCTGACATAATGTTGAGTGTATGCATGTGTGCTCGATATCAAGCTGCTCCTAAAGAATGTCATCTTAAGGCTGTTAAAAGAATTGTGAGATACTTGATACACACACCTAATTTTGGCATTTGGTATCCTAAGAGGGCCTCTTTCGATCTTGTTGGCTATTCCGACTCGGACTATGCCGGAGACAAGGTTGATAGAAAGTCAACTTCGGGTACGTGTCAATTTCTCGGTCGATCCCTTGTATCTTGGTCATCCAAGAAACAAAATTTGCAGTAAAATGTAGTAAGTATTTCCCTCGGTTTTGAGAACCAAGGTATCAATCGATATGAGACCACGCACAAGTCCTCGTACCTACACAAAGCGATAGCAACTTCATAACAAGCGCTTGGGGTTGTCAATCCTTCACGGTCCTTATGATAATATTTTTGGTATTTTTGATAGATAGATGCAAAGTAAAAATAAAGGCAAAGTAAAAACAAAGCATGTAAATAAGTGATATAGATTGATATGATGAGAATAGACTAGGGGGCATAGGTTTCACTAGTGGCTTCTCTCAAGAGCATAAGTATTCTCGTGGGTGAACAAATTACTGTTGAGCAAATTACAGAATTGAGCATAGTTATGAGTATATCTAGGCAATGATCATGTATATAGGCATCACGTCCAAAACAAGTGGATCGAAACCGTGCGCATCTACTACTATTACTCCACTCATCGACCGCTATCCGGCATGCATCTAGAGTATTAAGTAAAAGCAGTAGCATATAAGCAAGATGACATGATGTAGAGGATAAATTCATGCAATATGATAAAAAAAAACATCTTGTTATCTCGATGGCAACAATATATCACGTGCCTTGCAACTCTTTACGTCCTTGTAAGGACACATAAGATTGAACCCAAAGCTAAGCACTTCTCCCATTGCAGAACTACCAATCTAGTTGGCCAAACCAAAAGATAATTCGAAGAGACTTGCGAAGATAACTCAATCATACATAAAAAGAATCAGAAGAATCAAATATTTTCCATAGATATCTTTGGATCATAAACCCACAATTCATCGGTCTCAACAAACACATAAAAAGAAGATTACAGAATAGATCTCCCACGAGAGAACATTGTATTGAGATCAAAAAGAGAAGAAGCCATCTAGCTACTAGCTATGGACCTGAAGTTCTGAAGTAAACTACTCACACTTCATCGGAGGGCTATGGTGATGATGTAAAGCCCTCAAGTGGTGGATGCCCCCTCGTGAAGCTGAACAGGCCCAAGATGGGATCTCGTGGATCTGAAGGTTCGGCCATGGAATTAGGTTTTGGCTCTGTTACGATCGTTGAGAGTGCGTAGGTATATATATATAGGAGGAAGAATGCGTCGGTGGAGCTCCAGGGGGCCACGAGGTGAGAGGCGGCCAAGGGGCACCCTCCACCCTCGTGACCTTCTCGGAAGCTTCTTGGGTAAGGTCCAAGTCTCTGGATCACGTTAGGTTGGAAAATCATGATCCGAAAGGTTTCATTCGTTTGGACTCCGTTTGATATTACGTTTCTTGAAATCTGAAAAAGGCAAACAAGACAATTAAGGCTGGGCCTCCGGTTAATAGGTTAGTCCCAAAAGTAATATAAAAGTGGAAAATAAAAGCCCAATATAGTCCAAAAGAGTAGATAAAAGTAGCATGGAGCAATCAAAAATTATAGATCGTTGGGTAAGCTTTCTGCGAAGAAGAGGCGAGATTGAAGATGGATGCGGTCGTTGGATGTAAATCCAGCGGCTTCTAATCATCAAAATCATTTGTTGACTAAATTGACAACGACTTGCGTTGGCTTCGACCTATTAGCCCATTTCAGCCTCCAAAATGTGGCACATATTCAACCCATTTTTGAATTTCTGGTGTTTTTTTTTGTGCGGTAGAATTTCTTGTCAAATTTGATCTTTTAGTTTTTTGAATTACAGCCATTAGATGGGATGGGTGAACAATAAATGTAGCGTCCATGCATTTATTTATTTCCTAAAAATTCAGGCCATTTGCACTTTCTAAAATACGATTTTCTGGGCTGATTCTAATTATCTTGTTGGGTTGGGCCAGCAATGTTATCAAAAAATAAAAGGCTAAGCATTTTGTTATAAATATATTTAAATAATAAGTGATATTATTACATTAGTCCTTAAATCTTACCAAGCTTTTGTACACAATCACTAGGATTTTTGTGCCAAAACAATTCAAGTTTTATTTGTTAGAAATTATTTTTATAAGTTAATAAGATGTGGGATATTGTTTTCTTACATATGTAAGTATCATTAAATATATGATGACAATAAAAATAACATATAATAACATATAAAATAAATTAAATATATATAATATAGTTAGAAGGAAACATAAGTTATACTTGCGTTCCTATTCTTATATAGAAAAATAGAACAGACCTCTGCGTTTTCTTCAAAAAATACATAAATTGGGCTGCCAAAAATAAAACCTCGGATGGGAGGTCCATTGGCGGTCGATACATGCTGACCCTAAGAAAATAACAGGCCCTCCCATCAGAGGTATTGGGCCATGTTAAAATTGAAAGCCTAGGCAGGGCAGCCCAAAACCACGTCAACACTTGCCAAAACTCCCTCGTTTTCTCATGTTTTACTTTTCGACATTGTGTGGGAATTTGGACTGTGCATCATATGAAGATGTGCTATGCATGAATGTTGATCAGCATGATGTTAGCGGCTGGTAGTTCCATTTAGGCCATGAATAAAACTTCCAACATGATGTTAACCCTGTTTGAAAAGGCGTGTTAATATAAATGCTACGCCTCGAAAGTTGCAGTTTCTTATCTGGCTGAAACTTGCAGTTTCTTCTCATCTGCACTTTTATACACCTATGAAACTACATTTTTAAGTGCTAAAATAGATCTCTAGAATTCATTAAATTCTTCATTATGCTCAATCTTGCAAATCTGAAATTCAAAAAGACATTCATATCTGAAAGTACTCTCAAAATACACAACACAAACACAATTCACAACCTGCAAATCTGACAACCTAAGCTCCTCGACAATTCTGCCACTTGCCCGACTATTGGGCGGGAGGGCAACCCCTCCTATTCCTCGGGAGCGGCCGCCCGTGAGCGATATGATATGAATGGCGAGGCGATGGCGAAGCGTCGTCAGACCAACTGATTTTCTCCTCTTGCGGTTGGGTTCGGTCAGCTGAACTCCACGGCTCGCTCTGAAGGACACCCTCACAAATGGCACCTGTAGATGCTCGATCCTTCAATCTCTGGTGGATGCTCCATCTGGGATCGATACTCCGCTCACTCACGATCGGGTCGGTGGATCTATTTGCTCCATGGCCGGAGCAGCTCTATACTCGTAGCGACTCCCTCAGGAATGTCGCATGCCCCGCTTCATTGCAGATATTTGGCCATGGATATGGCAGTCGCGCTAGTTGGTCCTTGTTGTCAAACCAAACTTGTATCTCCAACATCCTAGCTAGCTTCCAGGTGCCGTCTGCGATCCTCACGTATTGGTTGTACTCCTCCATCGATCTACTTCTCCTGACACCTTCACTGCTTGGCGTGGTTTTGAATGGAAGAGGAGAGGAGCAGCGCTGGTTTTGTATTTGAGCAGGGGAAGACCAGCTCATTTTGGACTTGGAGCAGGAGAGGAGGCGGTGGTTTTGAAATGGAAGAGAGAGGAGGGCGCTGCATTTGATTGGAGCAAGGAGAGGAGGCGGCGGTGGTTTAAGAGAAAAGGAAGAAAAAGCGGTGCTGGTCTTGGAAGTATTTTTTTTGTTGTTTTGCGTATTTTTGGGTCAAAGTTTGACCACGTACTATATTGACAAGCAAAATGTGAATGCATGTCACCAAAAATTGTATTGTTTGGTTCGTATCTGAATGTACTTTCGATTATATTATTTTAGCAACGTATAACATATATTTTATGTAAAATCATGGTCAATTATGACCTAGAATAAAGGGAGACTAATTAATGTGGGGTCACTTTATTAATTGAAGGATAAACTGATTTTGATTTTGATCCGATCCGCGACCATCGGCCCTCTCGCCCAATCCTAAATCGCTCCCTTGCGCTCCTCTCCCTCTTCTCCATTGCAAAACCACCTCCTCTCAGTCATCCCCATTCCAAAACCACCGTCTCGCATCTCCCTCTTGAGTCTTCTCCATTGCAAAACCACCTCCTCTCTCTCCATCATCTCCATTACAAAACCACCTCCTCTCCTCTCCATCATCTCCATTCCAAAACCACCGTCTCGCCTCTCCCTCTTCTCATCTTCTCTCCATTGCAAAACCACCTCTCTCCTCTCCATCATCTCCATTCCAAACCACCTCCTCTCCTCTCCCTCTTCTCTATTACCAGACCACCATCTCTTCTCCCATCTTCCAAAGCTATGCGGGACCACCACTACTAGAAAAACACTTTAATGGGCACCTAATTTGGCCATTAATGGCGCATCACTGGTCTTGCCATTACTATGCATCATTAGTAATTTTACTAATGGCGCTGTTGGTGCGCCATTGTAAACCACCTGATGCACCTTTTGTATGCCTCCCGAGGGCCATGTATACCCGGTGCTTTGGCATACTAATGGCGCCGCGACAGCGGGATCGCCATTAGTAACCGGCATACTAATGGCGCCTTTGTTTAGTAATCGCCATTAGTGATCATGCTCCGAATCAGATCTGGATCATGATTTTTTTTATTTTTTGCTCGTTTTTTGCTTGTTTTTGTACGACATTATTTCAAATTTTGTTTCCTGTTTTTTGGATCTTGTATGTTCTTTTGCCGTGTTCTTTTTGCGGAGAGTTCTTGGGAGGAGTTAGCGAGAGGAGGAGGAGTCACGGGAGGCTTCGCCTACATCGCCGGAGAGGGAGGAGGAGGTCATTGGAGAAAGAGTTCCGGAGCATCGGAGAGGAGAAGGAAACCATGAGGGATGGGAGGAGGAGGAGGAGGAGCTCATCGGAGGAGGAGGAGGAGCTCACGGGAGAGGAGGAGGAGGAGCTCACCGGGAGAGGAGGAGAAAGCCGTTAGGGAGGGAGGAGGGAGGAGGGAGGAGTGCTCGAGAAGGAGAGGAGAGGTCCTTGGGAGGAGAAGTATGGTGAAGGAGAGAAGGGAAGATGGAGTGAAGGAGAGGGAGGAGATGGAGTGTAGGAAGTGGAATGAAGAGATGAGGAGGAGAGGACCACGACTAGCCATATATCTGACATACTAATGCGCACCCAGCATGCCATTAGTAACTTTTATTTTTGATTTATTTTGAATTTTGAGGCGGGAAGATAATGGCGCACCATGGGCAGGTCGCCATTAATCTTTATTTTTGACTTATTTTGAATTTTGAGCGGGGAAGATATAATGGCGCACCATGGGTAGGTGCCATTAGTAAGTTTGAATTTTTTTGATTTTTTTGCCTCTCCGATCTTAAAATCCCCTATTTTTTTTCTCGTTAGGTTTTCAAGTAGATGATTTTTCATATAAAAACTTTTTCATCCGAAAGTATGCAAAAGTTATGCCCATTTTTTAAATTCTCGCGAGATTTTGCAAATGAAGTCGAATTCATATTTGCAAATTTTCCCAACAACTAGGCCACATATCACATGGGAAACTTATTTTTTTATTTTTGACATTTTCATCATTTTCTTTTATTTTTCTAAACTGAAAAGGCGTATCCACGGGGGTAATCGGTGAAGTGGTGGTTGTTACTAATGGCTAATCGTGGCATGGTGCGCCATTACTAGTTGAAAGCACATTTGCTCCCTAGGTGGTTTTGGTAATTAATGACAACATACTTTGTGGTTGGACTAATGCTTTTATCAAGTATGTCTCGGGAAAGTCAATCACTCGCATGGCAAAGGACTAGAAAGGTGGACCCCTAAGATGCTAAGGAAAGGATTGGCAAAAGCTCAAGACTCCATTTTTGGTTTAGTGATCCAAGATCACATTGAGTCCATAGGAAAGCCAATAATATTAAGGGGATGAGGTTATGGTGATGATCCGGTTGCTCTAAAGTGCTTAGTGATTTATCTCTCAAACTATCAGTAATCTTTCATTCCAACATAAACCCATAAGTAATCTCGATTCCCACCGATTCCAAACTCAGCCACACCAAGATGAACCACCTCACCATATAGCCATACCCTAAGAATTTCGGATTTTCCGATTCCAAAGTCGGTCATACTGAAATTGGTGTCCAAGCTTCAGAACCTTCAGACCTCAAATCGTTGTCACCAGATGAGAAAGTCGGTCCCACCGAGGTTGGCAAACCCTAGACTTTGGAAGAATCGGACTAACCGAGATTGTATTGGTCCCACTGAAATCCCAACGCTCACAAGATTTGAACTTTCGGTCTCACCGAGTTGTCAACTTCGGTCCCACCGAGATTGGTCAAATAATGTGTAGTAACTTGGATTTGTGTGGAGGCTTTTAATACCTCCACCTCCTCTTCATTCGCGTGGAGAGAGCCATCGTAGAGAACTACCACTCCTACCTTACATTTCTAGGAGAAAACTACCTACCCTTGTGTTGAGAGACTGTTGCTTCACTCCCACCATATGAAACTTGATTTCTAGCCTTCCCAAGTTGCTTTCCACTCAATCCTTTCTTCCACCACAGCAAAATCAGTGAGGAGAGTTGAGTGTTGGGGAGATTATCATTTGAAGCACAAGAGCAAGGAGTTCATCATCACCAACCCCATCTATTACCTTTTGGAGGGTGGTGCCTCCTAGATTGGTTAGGTGTCACTTGGGAGGAGCCCACATGATGTGGAGTTGAACCAAGGAGTTTGTAAGGGCAAGGAGATCGCCTACTTCGTGAAGATCTACCCCGAGTAAGCCTAGTCCTCCGTGGTGCGTAAGCCATGATGGCATAGACAAGGTTGTTTCTTCGTGGACCCTTAGTGGGTGGAGCCCTCCGTGGACTCTCGCAGCCGCTATCCTCAGGTGGGTTGAAGTCTCCATCAACGTGGATTGACGATAGCACCACCTATCGGAACCACGAGAAAAATCTCCGGTGTCTCCAAATGCGCTTGCCCTTCACAATCTCTCCCTTACTACTAGTGCAATTTACTTTCCGCCGCCCATAACTCTAGAATTGCATGTGTAGTATGTTTGCTTGACTTGTTTGCATGATGCTTGACTTGATATCCATTGTGAACTTGACAATAACTTGTTCTTGTCAAAAGGCTTAATTTTTATCTAGTCGAGTTGTCTAATCACCCCCCTCTAGACACTCTTGCCTAGCAACGATCCTACAATTGGTATCGAGCATTGGTCTCCATTGCTTTGGTTTGCACACCATTGGAGGAAGATGGACGTGTCTACGCTTGGGGAGTGTTAGCTGTAGAGTGCCTATTCTTGATGGAGAGTCCTATAACTTCGTGGAGGATTGAAATGCTTGCTATCTTTAAGATGTACAACTTGCGCCAAATATGTTTGAAACCCCATATGTACCACCACTGACCCTTGCACCCTACTATAGATGAAGAGCTTGATTTGATTCGCAACCTTAGAACTGCCAATCTTATCATTAGGGGTTTGCCCGATAACTTGCTTGAGCTCGTCACAAACTTTGAGTGCGCCTATGCTATATGGAAGTTCTTGGAAGAACTTTATCAGGACTTCTCTTTGAGAGGTCTTGATGAAATTCTATACAAGATCGTTGAATTTGATATGATCGCCCCAAAGATCCCAACTTTGATAAATGCTTCTTTGAGCTCGTGATCTTATGAAAAGGAAGGGTGATCCGGTTTTATCAATGTTTCAATTAGAAATGCTCTGTATTGCATTCCGATGATTATCGTCACTCTCGACAAAAGCCGATGCAAGTCCATGTCAAATTGACCTAGGAATTGATGATGAATTGTCTATGGGTCAATATGATGATGAGCATGAGCAGGATGACGATTATCCGATTAGGACACCGAAGCTAGACAAGATCATGAAGAGTCTCAATCTTTTGGCGGCAACTGAGAGACTACATATCCGGTGGAAAAGAGTGGATTCTTGATAGTGGATGCACCGATCACATGACCGAAGATGAAGACATGTTTCGAGAGCTTGCAAAGAACGATGGTCCGCGCAAGTATGTGACTTTTGGAGACAACTCCAAGGGTAAGGTACTTGGCCTTGGTAAGGTGGCTATATCTCATGATAGCTCCATTAAAAATGTCATGCTTGTTGAATCACTTGGATATAATTTGCTTTGATTGGTCTAGATTAGTGACTTTGGATTCAATGTGCTATTCCTGAAGTAGATTGCCAAGTTTACCTAGAACTTGCTTCATTGCTAAATCTGCTAAAGGTTGGTTATGGCATAGAAGGCTTGGACATGTTGGTATCGTAATCTAGATAAGCTAATCAAAGGTGATCATATTCTTGGTGTTAAAGATGTTTTCTTTGACAAAGATAGACTCGTAGTGCATGTCAAGCAGGAAAACAAGTAGGTGGAAGTCATCCGTGAAGAACATCATGACCACAAGGAGACCGCAGAGCTTCTTCATATGGATCTCTTGGTCCCAATGCTTACAAAAGCCTTGGTGGTAACTCCTTTGGTCTAGTTATTGTTGATGATTATTCCAGATTTACGTGGGTATTTTTCCTCGATGACAAATCGCGAGTTCAGAAAATCTTCAAAACCTTTGCAAGAAAAGCCCAAAATCAATTTGAGGTGAAGATCAAGAAAGTTCGAAGTGACAACGGAACGGAGTTCAAGAACGCCCATGTGGACTCTTTTCTTGACAAAGAAGGGATTCTACATGAGTTCTCGGCTACATACACACCTCAACAAAATGGAGTTGTTGAGAGGAAGAATCGAACGCTCATTGAGATGGCGAGCGATGCTAGATGAATACAAGACACGAAACACTTACGGGGTGAAGCCGTCGAGACAGCTTGTCATGCTATCAACAGACTTTATCTTCACAAGCTCCTCGGCAAGACTTCATCGAGCTCCTTACGGTAACAAACCCCAAGTGGGATATTTTCGTGTCTTTGGTTCAAAATGCTATATCCTTGATAAGCATCGTCGGTCTAAATTTGCTCCTAAAACTCATGAAGGCTTTTCCTCGGTTATGGATCAAACTCTCACATACCGTGTCTACAACAATTTCACCGAAAGGTTGAAGAGGCGGTAGATGTGAAGTTTGATGAATCTAATGGCTCATAAGTAGAGCAAATGCCTATTGATATAGGAGACAAGGAACCATCGGAAGCCATTCAAGATCTATCCATTGGAAAGATTAGTCCCATGGAAGTGAAGGAGAGTACCTCATCTACACATGTGGAGCCCCTACCTCGGGGAGAGATGAACCTCAAGGCAACATGGAAGCCTCCACAAGTGGAACTCACCAAGATGAGGAAGTGCGACAAGAAGATCCACCACAACCTCCTTCTCCACCACCTCAAGACAACACCAACAACACGATGAAGAAGAAGATGAGGATGATGAGGAAGCTCAGCCACGACCACGACAAAAGCTATCTCGAGTTGAGCAAGAGTCAAGAAGGACCATCCGTGGAACAAATGATGAATGACATCGACTCGGAGAATCACTCGCTCTAAAACTTCGTTTAGCTAACTTTTGTGAACACTACTCATTTATCTCTAGTCTTGAACCTATGAAGCTAGAAGAAGCGCTTGAAGACCCGATTGGGTGAGCGCTATGCATGAAGAGCTGCACAACCGAGAGGAACAACGTTTGGACTTTGGTAGAAGCCCAATGATGACCAAAGCGTCATTGGAACCAAATGGGTGTTTCGGAACAAGCAAGATGAAGATGGACAAGTCATCCGCAACAAGGCTCGTCTCGTAGCTCAAGGTTACACACAAGTCGAAGGTATGGACTATGGTGAGACCTATGCCCCCGTTGCTAGACTTGAGTCCATTCGCATTCTTCTTGCTTATGCCAACCACCATGACATTACTCTCTATCAAATGGACATTAAAAGTGCTTTCTTAAATGGTGAAATTGAGGAGGAAGTATATGTGAAACAACCTCCGGTTTGTGAATCCTAAGAAACCTAATCATGTTTACAAGTTGCACAAAGCTCTTTATGGTCTTAAACAAGCTCCTAGAGCTTGGTACAAATCTGACTAGCTTTCTTCTTGAGAAAGGATTTGAGATTGGTAAAATAGACTCAACGCTATTCACGAAAAGGGTTGACGGTGAACTATTTGTGTGCCAAATATATGTTGATGATATTATCTTTGGTTCAACTAACCCTCATTTTAGTGAGAAGTTTGGAAAGCTAATGTCGGAAGTATGAGATGTCCATGATGAGTGAACTCAAGTTCTTCCTTGGGTTGCAAATCAAGCAATCTAAGGAGGTACTTTTGTCTCACAAACAAAGTACACTAAGGATCTCTTCAAGAAGTTCAACATGCAAGAGAGCAAAGGTATGAGAACCCCATGCCTACTAACGGACATAATGACTTAACTAAAGATGGAGAACACTGTTGATCAAAAGGTTTATCGATCCATGATTGGTTCTCTACTATATCTCTGTGCTTCTCGTCGACATAATGTTGGCGTATGCATGTGTGCACGATATCAAGCAGCCCTAAAGAAAGTCATCTTAAAGCTGTTAAAAGAATTGTGAGATATCGATACATACACCTAACTTTGGCATTTGGTATCCTAAGAGGGCGCTTCGATCTTGTTGGCTATTCCGACTCGGACTATGCGGAGACAAGGTTGATAGAAAGTCAACCAGTGCGTGTCAGTTTCTCGGTCGATCCCTTGTATCTTGGTCATCCAAGAAACAAAATTCGGTATCATTATCTCTTGCGAGCAGAATATATTGCTGCTGGTTAGTGTTGTGCTCAGTTGCTATGGATGACACAAACGCTTAAAGATTATGGGATACATGCGAGACATGTTCCTTTGCTTTGTGACAATGAGAGTGCAATTAAGATTGGACACAATCCCGTGCAACACTCTCGCACGAAACACATTGAAGTTCGTCACCATTTTATTAAATGATCACATTGCTAAGGGTGACATTGATCTTAAACATGTTCGTCTTGACAAACAGCTTGCAGATATCTTCACAAAACCACTTGATGAGAAAGTGTTTTGTCGCAAGCAAAGTGAGTTGAACATCATTGATGCTTCAAACTTGGAGTGAAAACTCCATCGATGCATGCAAGGCATGAGCCTAATTGACTAATCCTTGATATTTCTCTTATGATGATGATCATATGTCTTGGATACATTTGCCCCTTGTATTGCATCTAACTCCTTGCGGTACTTGGATGGTCTACATTCCACAAGATTATCACACACTCAAACCATGAGTAATCTTGTCATTGACCAAGTATCTGGCTCTTTGGGATGTTGAGTTCAAGGAACAAAATTCCACATATCCTTTTTGACATATTATACTTCTAGTACTTCACTCATGTCATCTTGGATATTCTTGAGTATTTCCTTGCTTGCCTAACCCATGTAGGAAGATGAACTATACACTTGGAAATGGTGCTCCAACTTCATATTCTATGAGCATCCACATCAAGTTCATCTACATGAGTACGGCAACAACAAGCCCAAGGTATGTTTTTCATCTTAAAGGAGCTTTGCTCAAAGTCATGAGTACAAGCAGCTTCAAAAGATGTGATCACATCAAATGCTTAATTGAAAAATGGCAACCCCATTTTGAGCTTAAACGATGAGTATGACCTATGATCAAATGTTCTCATTTGACTCCTAAGTCAATATACTCAAACATAGGTGACCTAGTCGCCGACCCTTGTCTAGATGAAGTACATATGTTTTTGAAAAAAAAAACCTTCATCTAGCAATCTTTTCATTCATTCTTAGTTCTTGTGTATATTTTTTAGCTCTGATCAATTCCCTGAAAATCATTTACAAATTCATTGCAAATCTTCTGAAACTTTCCTTGCAAAGTGAGCTGAATTATTTCTGGATTTCCTTGGAATTAAACTCGTCGTCACCGATTCAATCACTTGATGCGACGAAAAGGATCTACCCTAAGTCTCTGACTTTCGGACTCACCGATCCATATCTCTTCGGTGTCACCGACATACTTTCACCAGGATATCATCTTCTGCGGCTCACCTAAATGATTTCTTCTGCATACTTAATTTGCTCAGTTGTGATTCTTAATGAACCCACTTCTTTCCTTCCATCTTTCCTGCCCTTCCTAGTTTGCTGTCCTTTTCGGCACTTGATGTCAAAGGGGGAGAAGATTTAGGGGGAGCTCAGGGGGAGATTGGAGGATAAGGGGAGAAAAGAAAATTTAAAGGAAGAAAAACAATCTTACCTTAAGGGGGAGAGGATCACATCAAAGCTTTGCCATATCTTCACAGTAATACATTTGGCATCATTCTCTTGATTTTGCTTCTCTTGCTTTCACAATTGGTATCTTCTGAAAAGCACAATTGGTATCTTATGAAAAGCAAAATTTCTCAGAGCTCATTGAAAATCTTTTAGTCTTGGGAGACATGTTAGCTGATTCAAGCTAGTGCTCAACATGAGACACTCTTTATACATGTCATCCCTGGCTTGGTACTCTTGATGTTCTTGCTATTGGTTGAAGGAATACCCTTGTGTTATCTAACTTGTTTTCTCAAGCTTATTTCTTCAGGTACAATACCAAGGAACTCCAAGGTAAGTACATGCATCTTGCAGAATGTGCATGATGGTGACTTGCTTGTATATACCTGTTTGCAAGAAATCACCATGCACATATGCATCATCAATCTCTTATCCTCACTGCTCTGATGCATATAGCCAAGCTGCATGTAGCACATCTGCTTTTCTCTCTTGTGTGCTTGTGGTAGTCCAAAACCAAAATCTAAGATCTTGCACACTTGTAGAGGAGCTGTGTACTACATGTTTGTCAAAGCTTTAATGATTATCCTGTCTTTCTTTTAGTAAGCTTTGATATCTTATTTTGTGTGTTGCCATCAATTACCAAAAAGGGGGAGATTGAAAGCACATTTGCTCCCTAGGTGGTTTTGGTAATTAATGACAACATACTTTGTGGTTGGACTAATGCTTTTATCAAGTATGTCTCAGGAAAGTCAATCACTCTGGCATGGAAAAATGGCTAGAAAGGTGAACCCCTAAGATGCTAAGGAAAGGATTGGCAAAAGCTCAAGACTCCATTTTTGGTTTAGTGATCCAAGATCACATTGAGTCCATAGGAAAGCCAATACTATTAAAAGGGGATGAGGTTATGATGATGATCTGGTTGCTCTAAAGTGCTTAGTGATTTATCTCTCAAACTATCAGCAATCTTTCATTCCAACATAAACCCATAAGTAATCTCGGTCCCACCGATTCCAAACTCAGACACACCGAGATGAACCACCTCAGCCATATAGCCAAACCCTAAAATTTGGATTTTCGATTCCAAACTCGGTCATACGAAATTGGTGTTGCCAAGCTTCGTAACATACGTACTCAAATCGGTGTCACCGAGATGAGAAAGTCGGTCCCACCGAGATTGGCAAACCCTAGACTTTGGAAGAATCGGACTAGCAGAGATTGTATTTTCGGTCCCACGAAAATCCCAACGTTCTAAGATTTGAACTTTCGGTCTCACCGAGTTGTCAACTTCGGTCTGACCGAGATTGGTCAAATGTGTGTAAAGGTTGGATTTTGTGTGGAGGCTATAAATACCCTCCACCTCCTCTTCATTCGTGGAGAGAGCCATCGAAAGAACTACCACTCCTACCTTACATTTACGAGAAGAAAACTACCTACCCTTGTGTTGAGATCAAGTTGCTTCACTCCCACCATATGAAACTTGATTTCTAGCCTTCCCAAGTTGCTTTCCACTCAATCCTTTCTTCCACCACAGCAAAATCAGTGAGGAGAGTTGAGTGTTGGGGAGATTATCATTTGAAGCACAAGAGCAAGGAGTTCATCATCACCAACCCCATCTATTACCTTTTGGAGGTGGTGCCTCCTAGATTGGTTAGGTGTCGCTTGGGAGCCTCCGTCATGATGTGGAGTTGAACCAAGGAGTTTGTAAGGGCAAGGAGATCTCCTACTTCGTGAAGATCTACCCAGTAAGGCTAGTCCTCCGTGGGCGTAAGCCATGATGGCATAGACAAGGTTGCTTCTTCGTGGACCCTTCGTGGGTGGAGCCCTCCGTGGACTCTCGCGGCCGTTACCCTCCGTGGGTTGAAGTCTCCATCAACGTGGATTGACGATAGCACCACCTATCGGAACCACGAGAAAAATCTCCGTGTCTCAAATTGCGTTTGCTCTTCTCTACCTCTCATTTACTATCGTGCAATTTACTTTCGCTGCCACAACTCTAGAATTGCATGTGTAGGGTGATACTTGACTTGGTTATCATTGTGAACTTGCTAAAACCTACTCCAACCAAAAGGCGAAACTTTTAAGTTGTCAAGTAGTCTAATCACCCCCTCTAGACAAATGAGTGGGAGATTTCAAGACGGTGCGGGCCATGTGGCAATGTATCACGAAAAGCGAGAGCGGCGATGAGGCGGCGATGTACATGTACTCCTCGGCGGCGTCATGCGCGATCCTCAGTTCAACGAGTATCTCCTCTAGGCGATGTAGCGACAGATTAGCCATGACGATCGGAGGTGGTGGGCACAAGTCGAATGTCGAGCACCCAAGGATATGAATCGATCGAGTATGGTTTGCCGTTCGCGAGGTGGAAACCAGCGAACCCACGGTGTCGTTCTCCACATAAGAGGAGGCGGATGGCGCGATGTCGCTTCCGGTTCTCCACGGTTCCCGATGCTCGCCTCGTTTCAATGGGAAGTAGGGTTTAAGGTAGCTTTGCCCTAACCTAATCTTCCACCTGCTCATGCTTCAGTGTATCTGACTAATGAAAATCATGCTTATCAGGTCTCGAGTACTATGCCAATCACCCTAAAATAGCTCTGGACCTTTGGGTCAAAGTTGTGACCACAGTGCAAATAAGAAAAAAATAGATTGGTGCTTCTTGAGAAAGAGTACTCCTAGAGCTGCCAATATAAGCTACTAGTATTTGGTTAGAGGTTTTCTCTGCAGAAAGATCCGTTCCAGGCGCCACACATCCCGGTGGTGGTGGATGCCAATCGTGCATGCAGCATGGTTGGTGTCTGATCTTTACAAGGAGGCACCTTGAGACATTCAAATCTCTAATTTTGTACATATCAACTAAAATTAAGCACCCGGTTTGCGAAGCGGCAAGCATTAACAATGGGACTAGTTGATGAAACATACTTTAACAAAGAAGCACTTTCTTTATCTACATTGGAAATGAGCGATAGAGATGACACTCGTTCTATTTTAGCTGTATTATTACTTCATTTTATCGGTGACACTAGGGTCGGCGGTGTTAAGTGAGGTGTGCCATGCGTCGCAAGGATGGAGGTCGGGGTGCTTAGGCTGGATCTTTGGTGGCTCTTCGATCACCAACATGGATGATTCAATTCATGGGATCTTTTGGTGTAGTTCACCTAAAATGAAATGTCCCGTGAGCTAGCAGCTTCTTCTTCAAAAAAAATTAAAAAAAGGGCTCCAGCCGGTTCCATTCCATCGAGCAGAAACCCCGAGAGCTTCTTCTTCATTAGTTGCAATAAAATTAAGCAACATCAAGGATGAATAGTAGTGGAGCAAACTCAACAAAATAACTATCATATGATTTAAAATTAGGATCAAGATGACAAGTTTCATGGTTATCATTATTATTTAAAGCATACATGTCATCACAATAATCATCATAGATAGGAGGCATGCTTTCATCATAGTAAATTTGCTCATCAAAGCTTGGGGGACAAAAAATATCATCTTCATCAAACATAGCTTCCCCAAGCTTGTGGCTTTGCATATCATTAGCATCATGGGTATTCAAGGAATTCATTCTAACAACATTGCAATCATGCTCATCATTCACATATTTCATGCCAAGAATTTTATGTAATTCTTCTTCTAGTACTTGAGCACAGTTTTCCTTCCCATCATACTCACGAAAGATATTAAAAAGGTGAAGCGTATGAGACAAACTCAATTCCATTTTTTTAATTTTCTTTTATAAACTAAAGTAGTGCTAAAACAAGAAACAAAAGATTAGATTGCAAGATCTAAAGATATACCTTCAAGCGCTAACCTCAAGAACGGCGCTTTAAAAGAGCTTAGTCGACGGGGTGAGTGAGTGCCCTTTACCTTTGCCTCCCGGCAACGGCGCCGAGAAATTCTTCTTGCTACCTCTTGAGCATCGCGTTGGATTTCCCAAGAGGAGAGGATGATGCAGTAAAAGTAGCGTAAGTATTTCCCTCGTTTTTGAGAACCAAGGTATCAATCCAAAGTATGAGACCACGCACAAGTCCCTCGTACCTACACAAAACGATAGCAACTCGCAACAAACGCTTAGGGGTTGTCAATCCCTTCACGGTCACTTATGATAATATTTTTGGTATTTTTGATAGATAGATGCAAAGTAAAAATAAAGGCAAAGTAAAAACAAAGCATGTAAATAAAGTGATATAGATTGATATGATGAGAATAGACCCGGGGGCCATAGGTTTCACTAGTGGCTTCTCTCAAGAGCATAAGTATTCTACGGTGGGTGAACAAATTACTGTTGAGCAAATTACAGAATTGAGCATAGTTATGAGTATATCTAGGCAATGATCATGTATATAGGCATCACGTCCAAAACAAGTAGATCGAAACCATTCTGCATCTACTACTATTACTCCACTCATCGACCGCTATCCAGCATGCATCTAGAGTATTAAGTAAAAACAGAGTAACGCCATAAGCAAGATGACATGATGTAGAGGGATAAATTCATGCAATATGATAAAAAAAACATCTTGTTATCCTCGATGGCAACAATATAATACGTGCCTTGCAACTCTTTCTGTCACTGAGTAAGGACACCGCAAGATTGAACCCAAAGCTAAGCACTTCTCCCATTGCAAGAACTACCAATCTAGTTGGCCAAACCAAAAAGATAATTCGAAGAGACTTGCGAAGATAACTCAATCATACATAAAAGAATTCAGAGAAGAATCAAATATTTTCCATAGATAATACTGGATCATAAACCCACAATTCATCGGTCTCAACAAACACACCGCAAAAAGAAGATTACATCGAATAGATCTCCACGAGAGAGGGGGAGAACATTGTATTGAGATCCAAAAAGAGAGAAGAAGCCATCTAGCTACTAGCTATGGACCTGAAGTTCGAAGTAAACTACTCACACTTCATCCGGAGGGGCTATGGTGATGATGTAGAAGCCCTCCGTGGTGGATGCCCTCCCGTGAGCTCTGGAACAGCCCCAAGATGGGATCTCGTGGATCTGAAAGGTTGCGGCCATGGAATTAGGTTTTGGCTCCTTACGATCGTTCGGGTAGTGCGTGAGGTATATAGGAGGAAGGAGTACGTCGGTGGAGCTCCGAGGGGCCCACGAGGTAGGGGGCGCGCCCAAGGGGGCACCCTCCACCCTCGTGACCTTCTCGGAAGCTTCTTGGAGTAGGGTCCAAGTCTCCTGGATCACGTTCGGTTGGAAAATCATGATCCCGAAGGTTTCATTCCGTTTGGACTCCGTTTGATATTCTGTTTCTTCGAAATACTGAAAAAGGCAAACAAACAGCAATTCTGGGCTGGGCCTCCGGTTAATAGGTTAGTCCCAAAAGTAATATAAAAGTGGAAAATAAAGCCCAATATAGTCCAAAAGAGTAGATAAAGTAGCATGGAGCAATCAAAAATTATAGATACGTTGGAGACGTACGGTCCATGCTCACAGAAGAAGACGAGAGATTGAAGATGGATGCCGGTCGTTGGATGTAAATCCAACGGCTAACATGTCAAAATCATTTGTTGACTAAATTGACAACGACTTGCGTTGGCTTCGACCTATTGGCCCACATTTCAGCCTCCAAAAATGTGGCACATATTCAACCCATTTTTTCGGAATTTACAGTGTTTTTTTTTGTGCGGTAGAATTTACTGTCAATTTGATCTTTCGTTTTTTGAATTACAGCCATTAGATGGGATGGGTGAACAATAAATGTAGCGTCCATGCGGCCCATTTATTTTATTTCCTAAAAATTCAGGCCATTTGCACTTTCTCGAAATACACGATTTTGCTGGGCTGATTCTAATTATACTGTTGGGTTGGGCCAGCAATGTTATCAAAAAATAAAAAAGGGCTAAGCATTTTGTTATAAATATATTTAAATAATAAGTGATATTATTACATTCGTCCTTAAATCTTACCAAGCTTTTGTACACAATCACTAGGATTTTTGTGCCAAAACAATTCAGGATTTTATTTGTTAAGAAATTATTTTTATAAGTTAATAAGATGTGGGATATTGTTTTCTTACATATGTAAGTATCTTTAAATATATGATGACAATAAAAATAATATATAATAACATATAAAATAAATTAAATATATATAATATAGTTAGAAGGAAACATAAGTTATACTTCATGTTCCTATTCTTATATAGAAAAATAGAACAGACCTCTGCGTTTTCTTCAAAAAATACATAAATTGGGCTGCCAAAATAAAACCTCGGATGGGAGGTCCATTGGCGGTCGATACATGACGGCCCTAAGAAAATACAAACAGGCCCTCCCATCCGAGGTCGTGGGCGCATGTTAAAATTGAAAGCCTAGACGGGCAGCCCAAAACCACGTCCAACACTTGCCAAAACTTAGTCCCTCGTTTTCTCCGTGTTTCGCACACACCGACATTGTGTGGGAATTTGGACTGTGCATCATATGAAGATGTGCTATGCATGAATGTTGATCAGCATGATGTTAATCGGCTGGTAGTTCCATTTCGACCATGAATAAAACTTCCAACATGATGTTAACCCTGTTTGAAAAGGCGTGTTAATATAAATGCTCGCCTCAGAAAGTTGCGCTTCTTATCAAAGCTCAAACTTGCAGTTTCTTCTCATCTCGCACTTTTATACACCTATGAAACTACATTTTTTAAGTGCTAAAAATAGATCTCTAGAATTCATTAAATTCTTCATATGCTCAATACTGCAAATCTGAAATTCAAAAGACATTCATATCTGAAAGTACTCTCAAAATACACAACACAAAACACAATTCACAACCTGCAAATACTGACAACCCTAAGCTCCTCCTGACAATTCACAACCTGCCCGACTATTGGGCAGGAGGGGGCAGCCCCCTCCTATTCCTCGGCGGCAGACAGCCGCCCCGTGAGACGATATGAATGGCGAGGGAGACGATGGCGGGGAAGCGTCGTCAGGCCAACTGATTTTCTCCTCTTGCAGTTGGGTTCAGTCGACGAAGACTCCACCGGCTCGCTCTGGAAGGACACCCTCACAAATGGCACCCTGTAGATGCTCGATCCTTCAATCTCTGGTGGATGCTCCATCTGGGATCGATACTCCCACCACCGCTCACTCACGATCGAATTCGGTGGATCTATTTGCTCCATGGCCCTGAGGAGCAGCTCTATGTACTCCGCGACTCCTCTCGGGAGTATCGCCGCTTTTCCGCCTCATTGCGATATTTGGCCATGGATGTCGCCGCCGCCGCTTAGTTGGTCCTTGTTGTCAAACCAAGACTGTATCTCCAACATCCTAGCTAGCTTCACAGGTCACCGTCTGCGATCCTCACGTATTGGTTGTACTCCTCCATCGATCTACTTCTCCACAACACCTTCACTACAAGGTGGTTTTTGAATGGAAGAGGAGAGGAGCAGCGCTGGTTTTGTATTTGAACGGGAGAGGAGCAACGCTCATTTTGGACTGGAACAGGAGAGGAGGGGCGGTGGTTTTGAAATGGAAGAGGAGAGGAGCGGCGCTGCATTTCGATTGGAACAGGAGAGGAGCGGCGGTGGTTTAAGAGGAGAAAAGCAAGAGCGTGCTGGTCTTGGAAGTATTTTTTGTTGTTTTATGTATTTTGGGTCAAAGTTTGACCACGCATTATATTTGACAAGCAAAATGTGAATGCATGTCACCAAAAATTGTATTGTTTGGTTCAGATCCGAATGTACTTTCAGATTATATTATTTTTGCAACGTATAACATATATTTTATGTGCGAAAATCATGGTCAATTATGACCTAGAATAAAAGGGAGACTAATTAATGTGGGGTCACTTTATTAATTGAAGGATAAACTGATTTTGATTTTGATCCAGTCCACAGACGCCGGCCCTCTCGCCTAATCCTAAATCGCCTCCCAGACGCCTCCTCTCCCTCTTCTCCATTGCAAAACCACCTCCTCTCCCTCCGTCATCCCCATTCCAAAACCACCGTCTCGCATCTCCCTCTTCGATCTTCTCCATTGCAAAACCACCTCCTCTCCTCTCCATCATCTCCATTACAAAACCACCTCCTCTCCTCTCCATCATCTCCATTCCAAAACCACCGTCTCGCCTCTCCCTCTTCTCATCTTCTCTCCATTGCAAAACCACCTCTCTCCTCTCCATCATCTCCATTCCAAACCACCTCCTCTCCTCTCCCTCTTCTCTATTGCAAGACCACCATCTCTTCTCCCATCTTCCAAAGCTAGCGGGACCACCACTACTAGAAAAACCGCTACTAATGGCGCACCTAATTTGGCCATTAATGGCGCATCATCAGCGCCATTACTAGCACGCCATTAGTAATTTTTACTAATGGCGCACCACGGTGCGCCATTAGTATAGGCCACTGGTGCACCTTTTGTATGCCTCCCGTGGGCCATGTATACCAGGTGCTTTGAGCATACTAATGGCGCATTTACAACGGGATGCGCTTATTAGTAACTTCGACATACTAATGGCGCCTTTGCTTAGTGATGCGCCATTAGTGATGCGCCATTTTGAATCCAGATCTGGATCATGATTTTTTTGCCCATTTTTTGCTCGTTTTTTTTGCTTGTTTTTTGGCACGACATTATTTCAAATTTTGTTCCTGTTTTTGGATCTTGTATGTTCTTTTGCCGTGTTCTTTTGCCGGAGAGGAGTTCGCCGGAGAGGAGTTCGCCGGAGAGGAGGAGGAGGTCACCGGAGAGGCGCTCGCCTACATCGCCGGAGAGGAGGAGGAGGAGGTCGCTGGAGAAGAGTTCACCGGAGCATCGGAGAGGAGGAAGGAGAAACCATGAGGGGATGGGAGGAGAGGAGGGAGGAGGAGCTCATCGGAGAGGAGGGAGGAGGAGCTCACCGGAGAGGAGGGAGGAGGAGCTCACCGGAGAGGAGGGAGAAGAAACCGTTAGGGGAGGGAGGGAGGGAGGAGGGAGGGAGGAGGTCGCGGACGAGGAGGAGGAGGTCACCGGAGAGGAGAAGTATGGTGAAGGAGAGAAGGAAGATGGAGTGAAGGAGAGGAGGAGATGGAGTGTAGGAGAGGTGGAATGAAGAGATAAGGAGGAGAGGACCACGACTAGCCATAGATAGGAGATAATAATGGCGCACAGCATCATAAGCTATTAGTAACTTTTATTTTTTTTTGATTTATTTTGAATTTTGAAGGCGGGAAGATACTGTTGAAAGCACATTTGCTCCCTAGGTGGTTTTGGTAATTAATGACAACATACTTTGTGGTTGGACTAATGCTTTTATCAAGTATGTCTCGGGAAAGTCAATCACTCGGCATGGCAAAAGGACTAGAAAGGTGGACCCCTAAGATGCTAAGGAAAGGATTGGCAAAAGCTCAAGACTCCATTTTGGTTTAGTGATCCAAGATCACATTGAGTCCATAGGAAAGCCAATACTATTAAAGGGATGAGGTTATGGTGATGATCTGGTTGCTCTAAAGTGCTTAGTGATTTATCTCTCAAACTATCGGCAATCTTTCATTCCAACATAAACCCATAAGTAATCTCGGTCCCACCGATTCCAAACTCGATCTGCGAGATGAACCACCTCGACCATATAGCCAAACCCTAAAATTTGGATTTTCGATTCCAAACTCGGTCATACGAAATTGGTGTTGCCAAGCACGTAACATACGTACTCAAATCGGTGTCACCGAGATGAGAAAATCAGTCCCACGAGATTAGCAAACCCTAGACTTTGGAAGAATCGGACTAACCGAGATTGTATTTTCGGTCCCACGAAAATCCCAACGTTCTAAGATTTGAACTTTCGGTCTCACCGAGTTGTCAACTTCGGTCGGCCGAGATTGGTCAAATGTGTGTAGCAGTTGGATTTTGTGTGGAGGCTATAAATACCCTCCACCTCCTCTTCATTAGTGGAGAGCCATCGAGAAAGAACTACCACTCCTACCTTACATTTACGAGAAGAAAACTACCTACCCTTGTGTTGAGATCAAGTTGCTCCTCCCACCATATGAAACTTGATTTCTAGCCTTCCCAAGTTGCTTTCCACTCAATCCTTTCTTCCACCACAGCAAAATCAGTGAGGAGAGTTGAGTGTTGGGGAGATTATCATTTGAAGCACAAGAGCAAGAGTTCATCATCACCAACCCCATCTATTACCTTTTGGAGGTGGTGCCTCCTAGATTAGTTAGGTGTCACTTGGGAGCCTCCGTCATGATGTGGAGTTGAACCAAGGAGTTTGTAAGGGCAAGGAGATCGCCTACTTCGTGAAGATCTACCCAGTAAGGCTAGTCCTCCGTGGGCGTAAGCCATGATGGCATAGACAAGGTTGCTTCTTCGTGGACCCTTCGTGGGTGGAGCCCTCCGTGGACTCTCATGGCCGTTACCCTCAGTGGGTTGAAGTCTCCATCAACGTGGATTGACGATAGCACCACCTATCGGAACCACGAGAAAAATCTCCGTGTCTCCAAATTGCGTTTGCCCTTCACAATCTCTCCCTTACTACTAGTGCAATTTACTTTCCGCTGCCCATACTCTAGAATTGCATGTGTAGTATGTTGCTTGACTTGTTTGCATGATGCTTGACTTGATATCCATTGTGAACTTGACAATAACTTGTTCTTGTCAAAAGGCTTAATTTTTATCTAGTCGAGTTGTCTAATCACCCCCCCTCTAGACACTCTTGCCTTCAACGATCCTACAATTGGTATCAGAGCATTGGTCTCCATTGCTTTGGTTTGCACACCATTGGAGGAAGATGGACGTGTCTACGTTTGGGAGTGTTAGTCATAGAGTGCCTATTCTTGATGGAGAGTCCTATAACTCGTGGAGGATTGAAATGCTTGCTATCTTTAAGATGTACAACTTGCGCAAATATGTTGAAACCCCATATGTACCACCACTTGACCCCTTGCACCCTACTATAGATGAAGAGCTTGATTTGATTCGCAACCTTAGAACTGTCAATCTTATCATTAGAGGTTTGCCTGATAACTTGCTTGAGCTCGTCACAAACTTTGAGTGCGCCTATGCTATGTGGAAGTTCTTGGAAGAACTTTATCCGGACTTCTCTTTGAGAGGTCTTGATGAAATTCTATACAAGGCTGTTGAATTTGATATGATCGCCCCAAAGATCCCAACTTTGATAAATGCTTCTTTGAGCCGTGATCTTATGAAAAGGAAGGGTGATCGGTTTTATCAATGTTTGAATTAGAAATGCTCTTGTATTGCATTCCGATGATTATCGTCACTCGACAAAAGCTGATGCAAGTCCTTTGTCAAATTGACCTAGGAATTGATGATGAATTGTCTATGGGTCAATATGATGATGAGCATGAGCGGGATGGCGATTACTCGATTCGGACACCGAGCTAGACAAGATCATGAAGAGTCTCAATCTTATGGCAAATCGAGAGACTACATATCCGGTGGAAAAGAGTGGATTCTTGATAGTGGATGCACCGATCACATGACGAGAGATGAAGACATGTTTGAGAGCTTGCAAAGAGCGATGGTCCGCGCAAGTATGTGACTTTTGGAGACAACTCCAAGGGTAAGGTACTTGGCCTTGGTAAGGTAAGCCATATCTCATGATAGCTCCATTAAAAATGTCATGCTTGTTGAATCACTTGGATATAATTTGCTTTCGGTGTCTAGATTAGCTGACTTTGGATTCAATGTGCTATTCACTGAAGTAGATTGCCAAGTTTTTCGTCGTGACAATCATAACATGGTATTTACCGGCATTCGTAGAGGTGACCTATATGTCGTTGATTTCACTAAGAAAGCCCAACCTAGAACTTGCTTCATTGCTAAATCTGCTAAAGGTTGGTTATGGCATAGAAGGCTTGGACATGTTGGTATGCGTAATCTAGATAAGCTAATCAAAGGTGATCATATTCTTGGTGTTAAAGATGTTTACTTTGACAAAGATAGACTCTGTAGTGCATGTCAAGCAGGAAAACAAGTAGGTGGAAGTCATCCCGTGAAGAACATCATGACCACAAGGAGACCGCTTGAGCTTCTTCATATGGATCTCTTCGGTCCCAATGCTTACAAAAGCCTTGGTGGTAACTCCTTTGGTCTAGTTATTGTTGATGATTATTCCAGATTTCGTGGGTATTTTTCCTCGATGACAAATCGCGAGTTCAGAAAATCTTCAAAACCTTTGCAAGAAAAGCCCAAAATCAATTCGAGGTGAAGATCAAGAAAGTTCGAGTGACAGCGGAGCGGAGTTCAAGAACGCCCATGTGGACTCTTTTCTTGACGAAGAAGGATTCTACATGAGTTCTCGACTCGTACACACCTCAACAAAATGGAGTTGTTGAGAGGAACAATCGAGCAGCTCATTGAGATGGCGAGAGCGATGCTAGATGAATACAAGACAAGAAACATACGGGGTGAAGCCGTCGAGACAGACTTGTCATGCTATCAACAGACTTTATCTTCACAAGCTCCTCGGCAAGACTTCATCTGAGCTCCTTACGGTAACAAACCCCAAGTGGGATATTTTCGTGTCTTTGGTTCAAAATGCTATATCCTTGATAAGCATCGTCGGTCTAAATTTGCTCCTAAAACTCATGAAGGCTTTTTCCTCGGTTATGGATCAAACTCTCACACATACCGTGTCTACAACAATTTCACCGAAAGGTTGAAGAGGCGGTAGATGTGGTTTGATGAATCTAATAGCTCATAAGTAGAGCAAATGCCTATTGATGTAGGAGACAAGGAACCATCGGAAGCCATTCAAGATCTATCCATTGGAAAGATTCATCCCATGGAAGTAAAGGAGAGTACCTCATCTACATATGTGGAGCCCCTACCTCACGGGAGATGAACCTCAAGGCAACATGGAGGCCTCCACAAGTGGAACTCACCAAGATGAGGAAGTGCGACAAGAAGATCCACCACAACCTCCTTCTCCACCACCTCAAGACAACACCAACAACAGCGATGAAGAAGAAGATGAGGATGATGAGGAAGCTCAGCCACGATCACGACAAAAGCTATCTCGAGTTCGAGCAAGAGTCAAGAAGGACCATCCGTGGAACAAATGATGAATGACATCGACTCGGAGAATCACTCGCTCTAAAACTCGTTTAGCTAACTTTTGTGAGCACTACTCATTTATCTCTAGTCTTGAACCTATGAAGGTAGAAGAAGCGCTTGAAGACCACGATTGGGTGAGCGCTATGCATGAAGAGCTGCACAACCGAGAGGAACAACGTTTGGACTTTGGTAGAAAGCCCAATGATGACCAAAACGTCATTGGAACCAAATGGGTGTTTCGGAACAAGCAAGATGAAGATGGACAAGTCATCCGCAACAAGGCTCGTCTCGTAGCTCAAGGTTACACACAAGGGTGAGACCTATGCCCCCGTTGCTAGACTTGAGTCCATTCGCATTCTTCTTGCTTATGCCAACCACCATGACATTACTCTCTATCAAATGGACATTAAAAGTGCTTTCTTAAATGGTGAAATTGAGGAGGAAGTATATGTGAAACAACCTCCCGGATTTGTGAATCCTAAGAAACCTAATCATGTTTACAAGTTGCACAAAGCTCTGTATGGTCTTAAACAAGCTCCTAGAGCTTGGTACAAATGCCTGACTAGCTTTCTTCTTGAGAAAGGATTTGAGATTGGTAAAATAGACTCAACGCTATTCACGAAAAGGGTTGACGGTGAACTATTTGTGTGCCAAATATATGTTGATGATATTATCTTTGGTTCAACTAACCCTCATTTTAGTGAGAAGTTTGGAAAGCTAATGTCGGAGAAGTATGAGATGTCCATGATGAGTGAACTCAAGTTCTTCCTTGGGTTGCAAATCAAGCAATCTAAGGAGGTACCTTTGTCTCACAAACAAAGTACACTAAGGATCTCTTCAAGAAGTTCAACATGCAAGAGAGCAAAGGTATGAGAACCCCATGCCTACTAGTGGACATAATGACTTAACTAAAGATGGAGAACACATTGATCAAAGGTTTATCGATCCATGATTGGTTCTCTACTATATCTCTGTGCTTCTCGTCGACATAATGTTGGCGTATGCATGTGTGCTCGATATCAAGCAGCCCTAAAGAATGTCATCTTAAAGCTGTTAAAAGAATTGTGAGATATCGATACATACACCTAACTTTGGCATTTGGTATCCTAAGAGGGCCTCTTCGATCTTGTTGGCTATTCCGACTCGGACTATGCGGAGACAAGGTTGATAGAAAGTCAACCAGTGCGTGTCAATTTCTCGGTCGGTCTCTTGTATCTTGGTCATCCAAGAAACAAAATTTGGTATCTTTATCTCTGCGAAGCGAGAATATATTGCTGCTGGTTAGTGTTGTGCTCGATTGCTATGGATGACACAAGCGCTTAAGGATTATGGGATACATGCGAGACATGTTCCTTTGCTTTGTGACAATGAGAGTGCGATTAAGATTGGACACAATCCGTGCAACACTCTCGCCTACGAAACACATTGAAGTTCGTCATCATTTTATTCGTGATCACATTGCTAAGGGAGACATTGATCTTAAACATGTTAAATCTTGACAAACAGCTTGAGATATCTTCACAAAACCACTTGATGAGAAAGTGTTTTGTAAGCAAGAGTGAGTTGAACATCATTGATGCTTCAAACTTGGAGTGAAAACTCCATTGATGCATGCAAGGCATGAGCCTAATTGACTAATCCTTGATATTTCTCTTACGATGATGATCATATGTCTTGGACACATTTGCCCTCTTGTATTGCATCTAACTCCTTGCAGGTACTTGGATGGTCTACATTCCACAAGATTACCACACACTCAAATCATGGGTAATCTTGTCATTGACCAAGTATCTAGCTCTTTGGGATGTTGAGTTCAAGGAACAAAATTCCACATATCCTTTTGACATCATATACGTCTAGTACTTCACTCATGTCATATTGGATATTCTTGAGTATTTCCTTGCTTGCCTAACCCATGTAGGAAGATGAACTATACACTTGGAAATGGTGCTCCAACTTCATATTCTATGAGCATTCACATCAAGTTCATCTACATGAGTACGGCAACAACAAGCCCAAGGTATGTTTTTCACACCTTGAAGGAGCTTTGCTCAAAGTCATGAGTACAAGCAGCTTCAAAAGGATGTGATCACATCAAATGCTTAATTGAAAAATGGCAACCCCATTTTGAGCTTAAACGATGAGTATGACCTATGATCAAATGTTCTCATTTGACTCCTAAGTCAATATACTCAAACATAGGTGACCTAGTCGCCGACCCTTGTCTAGATTAAGTACATATGTTTTTGAATTTCTCTGCTATTCTCTTAAAAAAAACCTTCATCTAGCAATCTTTTTCATTTCTGTTTCTTCTGTTCTTGTGTATATTTTTTAGCTCTGATCAATTCACTGTAAATCATTTACAAATTCATTGCAAATCTTCTGAAACATTCCTTGCAAAGTGAGCTGAATTATTTCTGGATTTCCTTGGAATTAAACTCGGCGTCACCGATTCAATCACTTCGGTCTGACCGAAAAAGGATCTACCCTAAGTCTCTGACTTTCGGACTCACCGATCCATATCAATTCGGTGTCACCGACATACATTCACCAGGATATCATCTTCTGCGGCTCACCTAAATGATTTCTTCTGCATACTTAATTTGCTCAGTTGTGATTCTTAATGAACCCACTTCTTTCCTTCCATATTTCCTGCCCTTCCTAGTTTACTGTCCTTTTCGGCACTTGATGTCAAAGGGGGAGAAGATTTAGGGGGAGCTCAGGGGGAGATTGGAGGATAAGGGGAGAAAAGAAAATTTAAAGGAAGAAAACAATCTTACCTTAAGGGGGAGAGGATCACATCAAAGCTTTGCCATGTTCCATATTGGATATTACATTTGGCATTATTCTCTTGATTTTGCTTCTCTTGCTTTCACAATTGGTATCTTCTGAAAAGTACAATTGGTATCTTATGAAAAGCAAAATCTCTCAGAGCTCATTGAAAATCTTTTAGTCTTGGGAGACATGTTAGCTGATTCAAGCTAGTGCTCAACATGAGACACTCTTTATACATGTCATCCCTGGCTTGGTACTCTTGATGTTCTTGCTATTGGTTGAAGGAATACCCTTGTGTTATCTAACTTGTTTTCTCAAGCTTATTTCTTCAGGTACAATACCAAGGAACTCCAAGGTAAGTATATGCATCTTCGAGAATGTGCATGATGGTGACTTGCTTGTAAATACTGTTTGCAAGAAATCACCATGCACATATGCATCATCAATCTCTTATCCTCACCTGCTCGATGCATATAGCCAAGCTGCATGTAGCACATCACCTTTTCTCTCTTGTGTGCTTGTGGTAGTCCAAAACCAAAATCTAAGATCTTGCACACTTGTAGGGGAGCTGTGTACTACATGTTGATCAAAGCTTTAATGATTATCTGTCTTTCTTTTAGTAAGCTTTGATATCTTATTTTGTGTGTTGCCATCAATTACCAAAAGGGGAGATTGAAAGCACATTTGCTCCCTAGGTGGTTTGGTAATTAATGACAACATACTTTGTGGTTGGACTAATGCTTTTATCAAGTATGTCTCGGAAAGTCAATCACTCTGGCATGGCAAAAGGACTAGAAAGGTGGACCCCTAAGATGCTAAGGAAAGGATTGGCAAAAGCTCAAGACTCCATTTTGGTTTAGTGATCCAAGATCACATTGAGTCCATAGGAAAGCCAATACTATTAAAGGGATGAGGTTATGGTGATGATCTGGTTGCTCTAAAGTGCTTAGTGATTTATCTCTCAAACTATCAGCAATCTTTCATTCCAACATAAACCCATAAGTAATCTCGGTCCCACGATTCCAAACTCAGTCTGCCGAGATGAACCACCTCAGCCATATAGCCAAACCCTAAAATTTCGGATTTTCGATTCCAAACTCGGTCATACGAAATTGGTGTTATAAGCACGTAACATACGTACTCAAATCGGTGTCACCGAGATGAGAAAGTCAGTCCCAAGATTGGCAAACCCTAGACTTTGGAAGAATCGGACTAGCAAAGATTGTATTTTCGGTCCACCAAAAATCCCAACGTTCACAAGATTTGAACTTTTGGTCTCACCGAGTTGTCAACTTTCAGTGCGACCGAGATTGGTCAAATGTGTGTAGCAGTTGGATTTTAATGGAGCTATAAATACCCTCCACCTCCTCTTCATTAGTGGGAGAGCCATCGAGAAAGAACTACCACTCCTACCTTACATTTACGAGAGAAAACTACCTACCCTTGTGTTGAGATCAAGTTGCTCCCTCCCACCATATGAAACTTGATTTCTAGCCTTCCCAAGTTGCTTTCCACTCAATCCTTTCTTCCACCACAGCAAAATCAGTGAGGAGAGTTGAGTGTTGGGGAGATTATCATTTGAAGCACAAGAGCAAGGAGTTCATCATCACCAACCCCATCTATTACCTTTTGGAGGTGGTGCCTCCTAGATTGGTTAGGTGTCACTTGGGAGCCTCCGTCATGATGTGGAGTTGAACCAAGGAGTTTGTAAGGGCAAGGAGATCGCCTACTTCGTGAAGATCTACCCGAGTAAGGCTAGTCCTCCGTGGGCGTAAGCCATGATGGCATAGACAAGGTTGCTTCTTCGTGGACCCTTCGTGGGTGGAGCCCTCCGTGGACTCTCGGCCGTTACCCTCCGTGGGTTGAAGTCTCCATCAGCGTGGATTGGCGATAGCACCACCTACTCGGAACCACGAGAAAAATCTCCGTGTCTCCAAATTGCGTTTGCCCTTCACAATCTCTCCTTACTACTAGTGCAATTTACTTTCGCTGCCCATACTCTAGAATTGCATGTGTAGTATGTTGCTTGACTTGTTTGCATGATGCTTGACTTGATATCCATTGTGAACTTGACAATAACTTGTTCTTGTCAAAACTAATTTTATCTAGTCGAGTTGTCTAATCACCCCCTCTAGACACTCTTGCCTTGGCGATCCTACAGAGCGGCAGCGATGAGGGCGGCGATGTACATGTACTCCTCGGCGGCAGTCATGCGCAGTCCTCCGAGTTCAACGAGTATCTCCTACGGGCGATGTAGCAGACAGATTCGCCCGAGGCGACAGTCAGGCGGAGGTGGTGGGCACACAGGTCGAATGTCGAGCACCCAAAGGATAACGAATCGATCGAGTATGGTTTGCCGTTCGCGAGGGTGCAGAGCCAGCCGGAGCCACAGGAGTATTCGTTCTCCCACCGCAAGAGGAGGCCGGATGGCGCGATGTCGCTTCCCCGCCGTTCTCCACGGTTCCCTCGATGCTCGCCTCGTTTCAATGGAGGCGGTAGGGTTTAAGGTAAGCTTTGCCCTAACCTAATCTTCCACCTGCTCATGCTTACAATCAGTGTCACAGCTAATGAAAATCATGCTTACAATCAGTCTCCGAGTACTATGCCAATCACCCTAAAATAGCTCTGGACCTTTGGGTCAAAGTTGTGACACAAGGTACAAATAAGGTGGCGGTGGTGTCACGTGCTCGTCTCGGCGTCGTCGTCGCTACGCGGCGGCGTCGCCTCGACTTCGCGTTACGCTAAGGCAGGGTGGCGGTGGTGTCACGTGCTGCGTCTCGGCGTCGTCGTCGCTACGCGGCGGCGTCGCCTCGACTTCGCGTTACGCTAAGACAGGGTGGCGGTGGTGTCACGTGCTGCGTCTCGGCGTCCGTCGTCGCTACGCGGCGGCGTCCGCCTCGACTTCGCGTTACGCTAAGACGAGGGTGGCGGTGGTGTCACGTGCTGCGTCTCGGCGTCGTCGTCGCTACGCGGCGGCGTCGCCTCGACTTCGCGTTACGCTAAGGCGTGCTCTCGGCGGGTGGCGGTGGTGTCACGTGCTGCGTCTCGGCGTCCGTCGTCGCTACGCGGCGGCGTCGCCTCGACTTCGCGTTACGCTAAGAGCGGGTGGCGGTGGTGTCACGTGCTGCGTCTCGGCGTCCGTCGTCGCTACGCGGCGGCGTCGCCTCGACTTCGCGTTACGCTAAGACAGGGTGGCGGTGGTGTCACGTGCTGCGTCTCGGCGTCGTCGTCGCTACGCGGCGGCGTCGCCTCGACTTCGCGTTACGCTAAAACAGGGTGGCGGTGGTGTCACGTGCTGCGTCTCGGCGTCGTCGTCGCTACGCGGCGGCGTCGCCTCGACTTCGCGTTACGCTAAAAGACAGGGTGGCGGTGGTGTCACGTGCTCGTCTCGGCGTCGTCGTCGCTACGCGGCGGCGTCCGCCTCGACTTCGCGTTACGCTAAGACAGGGTGGCGGTGGTGTCACGTGCTGCGTCTCGGCGTCCGTCGTCGCTACGCGGCGGCGTCGCCTCGACTTCGCGTTACGCTAAGACAGGGTGGCGGTGGTGTCACGTGCTCGTCTCGGCGTCCGTCGTCGCTACGCGGCGGCGTCCGCCTCGACTTCGCGTTACGCTAAGACAGGGTGGCGGTGGTGTCACGTGCTGCGTCTCGGCGTCCGTCGTCGCTACGCGGCGGCGTCGCCTCGACTTCGCGTTACGCTAAAGACAGGCTACGCGGCAGCGTCGCCGACTTGGCGGTGGTGTCACGTGCTGCGTCTCGGCGTCCGTCGTCGCTACGCGGCGGCGTCGCTCGACTTCGCGTTACGCTAAGGTGGCGGTGGTGTCACGTGCTGCGTCTCGGCGTCCGTCGTCGCTACGCGGCGGCGTCGGTGTCACGTGCGTGCGTCTCGGCGTCGTCGTCGCTACGCGGCGGCGTCGCCTCGACTTCGCGTTACGCTAAGACAGGGTGGCAGTGGTGTCACGTGCTCGTCTCGGCGTCCGTCGTCGCTACGCGGCGGCGTCGCCTCGACTTCGCGTTACGCTAAGACAGGGTGGCAGTGGTGTCACGTGCTGCGTCTCGGCGTCGGCGTCGTCGCTACGCGGCGGCGTCGCCTCGACTTCGCGTTACGCTAAAACGCAGGGTGGCGGTGGTGTCACGTGCTGCGTCTCGGCGTCCGTCGTCGCTACGCGGCGTCGCCTCGACTTCGCGTTACGCTAAGGCAGGGTGGCGGTGGTGTCACGTGCTGCGTCTCGGCGTCCGTCGTCGCTACGCGGCGGCGTCGCCTCGACTTCGCGTTACGCTAAGACGAGGGTGGCGGTGGTGTCACGTGCTGCGTCTCGGCGTCCGTCGTCGCTACGCGGCGGCGTCGCCTCGACTTCGCGTTACGCTAAGACAGGGTGGCGGTGGTGTCACGTGCTGCGTCTCGGCGTCGTCGTCGCTACGCGGCGGCGTCGCCTCGACTTCGCGTTACGCTAAGCAGGGTGGCGGTGGTGTCACGTGCCTCGTCTCGGCGTCGTCGTCGCTAGACTTCGCGAGGTAAGACAGGGTGGCGGTGGTGTCACGTGCTGCGTCTCGGCGTCCGTCGTCGCTACGCGGCGGCGTCGCCTCGACTTCGCGTTACGCTAAAGCGAGGTGGCGGTGGTGTCACGTGCTGCGTCTCGGCGTCCGTCGTCGCTACGCGGCGGCGTCGCCTCGACTTCGCGTTACGCTAAGACAGGGTGGCGGTGGTGTCACGTCTCGGCGTCGTCGTCGCTACGCGGCGGCGTCGCCTCGACTTCGCGTAAAACGCTGGCGAGTGGTGTCACGTGGTGGCGGTGGTGTCACGTGCTGCGTCTCGGCGTCCGTCGTCGCTACGCGGCGGCGTCGCCTCGACTTCGCGTTACGCTAAGACGGGGTGGCGGTGGTGTCACGTGCTGCGTCTCGGCGTCGTCGTCGCTACGCGGCGGCGTCGCCTCGACTTCGCGTTACGCTAAGACGAGGGTGGCGGTGGTGTCACGTGCTCGTCTCGGCGTCCGTCGTCGCTACGCGGCGCGTACTTCGCGGCGTGGTGCGTCGCGTCGTCGCTACTTCGCGACTTCGCGTTACGCTAAGACGAGGTGGCGGTGGTGTCACGTGCTGCGTCTCGGCGTCCGTCGTCGCTACGCGGCGGCGTCGCTCGACTTCGCGTTACGCTAAGACAGGGTGGCGGTGGTGTCACGTGCTGCGTCTCGGCGTCGTCGTCGCTACGCGGCGGCGTCGCCTCGACTTCGCGTTACGCTAAGACAGGGTGGCGGTGGTGTCACGTGCTGCGTCTCGGCGTCGTCGTCGCTACGCGGCGGCGTCGCCTCGACTTCGCGTTACGCTAAGACGAGGGTGGCGGTGGTGTCACGTGCTGCGTCTCGGCGTCGTCGTCGCTACGCGGCGGCGTCGCCTCGACTTCGCGTTACGCTAAGACGAGGTGGCGGTGGTGTCACGTGCTGCGTCTCGGCGTCCGTCGTCGCTACGCGGCGGCGTCGCCTCGACTTCGCGTTACGCTAAACGGGTGGCGGTGGTGTCACGTGCTCGTCTCGGCGTCGTCGTCGCTACGCGGCGGCGTCGCCTCGACTTCGCGTTACGCTAAGAGGGTGGCGGTGGTGTCACGTGGCGGCGTGGTGTCACGACGTCGCCGACTTCGCGTTACGGTAAAACAGGGTGGCGGTGGTGTCACGTGCGTCTCGGCGTCGTCGTCGCTACGCGGCGGCGTCGCCTCGACTTCGCGTTACGCTAAAACGAGGTGGCGGTGGTGTCACGTGCTGCGTCTCGGCGTCGTCGTCGCTACGCGGCAGCGTCGCCTCGACTTCGCGTTACGCTAAACAGAGGTGGCGGTGGTGTCACGTGCTGCGTCTCGGCGTCGTCGTCGCTACGCGGCGGCGTCGCCTCGACTTCGCGTTACGCTAAGACAGGGTGGCGGTGGGTGGCGCGTGGTGTCACGTGCTGCGTCTCGGCGTCCGTCGTCGCTACGCGGCGGGCGTCGCCTCGACTTCGCGTTACGCTAAGACAGGGTGGCGGTGGTGTCACGTGCTCGGCGTCCGTCGTCTCGGCGTCCGTCGTCGCTACGCGGCGGCGCGTCGTCGCTCGACTTCGCGTTACGCTAAGACAGGGTGGCGGTGGTGTCACGTGCTGCGTCTCGGCGTCCGTCGTCGCTACGCGGCGGCGTCGCCTCGACTTCGCGTTACGCTCGACTTCGCGTTACGCTAAACGAGGTGGCGGTGGTGTCACGTGCTGCGTCTCGGCGTCGTCGTCGCTACGCGGCGGCGTCGCCTCGACTTCGCGTTACGCTAAGACGAGGTGGCGGTGGTGTCACGTGCTGCGTCTCGGCGTCGTCGTCGCTACGCGGCGGCGTCGCCTCGACTTCGCGTTACGCTAAGACAGGGTGGGTGGTGTCACGTGGTCTCGGCGTCCGGTGCTACGCGGCGGCGTCGCGTGCGTTACGCTAAAGCGTCTCGTGGCGTCGTCGTCGCTACGCGGCGGCGTCGCCTCGACTTCGCGTTACGCTAAAACGAGGTGGCGGTGGTGTCACGTGCTGCGTCTCGGCGTCGGCGTCGTCGCTACGCGGCAGCGTCGCCTCGACTTCGCGTTACGCTAAAACAGGGTGGCGGTGGTGTCACGTGCTGCGTCTCGGCGTCGTCGTCGCTACGCGGCGGCGTCGCCTCGACTTCGCGTTACGCTAAGACGAGGGTGGCGGTGGTGTCACGTGCTGCGTCTCGGCGTCCGTCGTCGCTACGCGGCGGCGTCGCCTCGACTTCGCGTTACGCTAAAACGAGGTGGCGGTGGTGTCACGTGCGTCCGTCGTCTCGGCGTCGACTTCGCGTCGTCGCTACGCGCGCGTCGCGCTACGCGCCGTCGACTTCGCGTTACGCTAAAGCGAGGTGGCGGTGGTGTCACGTGCTGCGTCTCGGCGTCCGTCGTCGCTACGCGGCGGCGTCGCCTCGACTTCGCGTTACGCTAAGACAGGGTGGCGGTGGTGTCACGTGCTGCGTCTCGGCGTCGTCGTCGCTACGCGGCAGCGTCGCCTCGACTTCGCGTTACGCTAAGACGAGGTGGCGGTGGTGTCACGTGCTGCGTCTCGGCGTCGTCGTCGCTACGCGGCGGCGTCGCCTCGACTTCGCGTTACGCTAAACGAGGGTGGCGGTGGTGTCACGTGCTGCGTCTCGGCGTCGTCGTCGCTACGCGGCGGCGTCGCCTCGACTTCGCGTTACGCTAAGACACGTGCTGCGTCTCGGCGTCGGGTGGCGGTGGTGTCACGTGCTGCGTCTCGGCGTCCGTCGTCGCTACGCGGCGGCGTCGCCTCGACTTCGCGTTACGCTAAGACGAGGTGGCGGTGGTGTCACGTGCTCGTCTCGGCGTCCGTCGTCGCTACGCGGCAGCGTCGCCTCGACTTCGCGTTACGCTAAGCGACAGGGTGGCGGTGGTGTCACGTGCTGCGTCTCGGCGTCGTCGTCGCTACGCGGCGGCGTCGCCTCGACTTCGCGTTACGCTAAGACAGGGTGGCGGTGGTGTCACGTGCTGCGTCTCGGCGTCCGTCGTCGCTACGCGGCGGCGTCGCCTCGACTTCGCGTTACGCTAAGACGAGGGTGGCGGTGGTGTCACGTGCTCGTCTCGGCGTCCGTCGTCGCTACGCGGCGGCGTCCGCCTCGACTTCGCGTTACGCTAAGACAGGGTGGCGGTGGTGTCACGTGCTGCGTCTCGGCGTCCGTCGTCGCTACGCGGCGGCGTCGCCTCGACTTCGCGTTACGCTAAGACAGGGTGGCGGTGGTGTCACGTGCGACTTCGCGTTACGCTAAGACAGGGTGGCGGTGGTGTCACGTGCTGCGTCTCGGCGTCCGTCGTCGCTACGCGGCGGCGTCGCCTCGACTTCGCGTTACGCTAAAACAGGGTGGCGGTGGTGTCACGTGCTGCGTCTCGGCGTCCGTCGTCGCTACGCGGCGGCGTCGCCTCGACTTCGCGTTACGCTAAAGCAGGGTGGCGGTGGTGTCACGTGCTGCGTCTCGGCGTCGTCGTCGCTACGCGGCGGCGTCGCCTCGACTTCGCGTTACGCTAAGACGAGGGTGGCGGTGGTGTCACGTGCTGCGTCTCGGCGTCGTCGTCGCTACGCGGCGGCGTCGCCTCGACTTCGCGTTACGCTAAGACAGGGTGGCGGTGGTGTCACGTGCTGCGTCTCGGCGTCGTCGTCGCTACGCGGCGGCGTCGCCTCGACTTCGCGTTACGCTAAGTTACAGGGTGGCGGTGGTGTCACGTGCTGCGTCTCGGCGTCCGTCGTCGCTACGCGGCGGCGTCGCCTCGACTTCGCGTTACGCTAAGACGAGGTGGCGGTGGTGTCACGTGCTCGTCTCGGCGTCGTCGTCGCTACGCGGCAGCGTCGCCTCGACTTCGCGTTACGCTAAAACGCTACGCGGCGGCGTCGGGTGGCGAGGTGGCGGTGGTGTCACGTGCTGCGTCTCGGCGTCCGTCGTCGCTACGCGGCAGCGTCGCCTCGACTTCGCGTTACGCTAAGACGAGGTGGCGGTGGTGTCACGTGCTCGTCTCGGCGTCCGTCGTCGCTACGCGGCGGCGTCGCCTCGACTTCGCGTTACGCTAAAACAGAGGTGGCGGTGGTGTCACGTGCTGCGTCTCGGCGTCGTCGTCGCTACGCGGCAGCGTCGCCTCGACTTCGCGTTACGCTAAAACAGGGTGGCGGTGGTGTCACGTGCTGCGTCTCGGCGTCGTCGTCGCTACGCGGCAGCGTCGCCTCGACTTCGCGTTACGCTAAAACGAGGTGGCGGTGGTGTCACGTGCTGCGTCTCGGCGTCCGTCGTCGCTACGCGGCAGCGTCGCCTCGACTT
The DNA here is from genome assembly GCA_021437245.1 of Aegilops speltoides. Taxonomy (NCBI): domain Eukaryota; kingdom Viridiplantae; phylum Streptophyta; class Magnoliopsida; order Poales; family Poaceae; genus Aegilops; species Aegilops speltoides. The sequence goes on from CM038146.1 coordinate 52,713,794, forward strand.
CGCGTTACGCTAAGACGAGGGTGGCGGTGGTGTCACGTGCTGCGTCTCGGCGTCGTCGTCGCTACGCGGCGGCGTCGCCTCGACTTCGCGTTACGCTAAGACGAGGTGGCGGTGGTGTCACGTGCTCGTCTCGGCGTCCGTCGTCGCTACGCGGCGGCGTCGCCTCGACTTCGCGTTACGCTAAACGAGGTGGCGGTGGTGTCACGTGCTGCGTCTCGGCGTCGTCGTCGCTACGCGGCGGCGTCGCCTCGACTTCGCGTTACGCTAAACAGGGTGGCGGTGGTGTCACGTGCTGCGTCTCGGCGTCCGTCGTCGCTACGCGGCGGCGTCCGCCTCGACTTCGCGTTACGCTAAAACGAGGTGGCGGTGGTGTCACGTGCTGCGTCTCGGCGTCCGTCGTCGCTACGCGGCGGCGTCGCCTCGACTTCGCGTTACGCTAAACGAGGTGGCGGTGGTGTCACGTGCTGCGTCTCGGCGTCGTCGTCGCTACGCGGCGGCGTCGCCTCGACTTCGCGTTACGCTAAGACGAGGTGGCGGTGGTGTCACGTGCTGCGTCTCGGCGTCGTCGTCGCTACGCGGCGGCGTCGCCTCGACTTCGCGTTACGCTAAAACGAGGTGGCGGTGGTGTCACGTGCTGCGTCTCGGCGTCGTCGTCGCTACGCGGCGGCGTCGCCTCGACTTCGCGTTACGCTAAAGCGAGGGTGGCGGTGGTGTCACGTGCTGCGTCTCGGCGTCCGTCGTCGCTACGCGGCAGCGTCGCCTCGACTTCGCGTTACGCTAAGACAGGGTGGCGGTGGTGTCACGTGCTGCGTCTCGGCGTCGTCGTCGCTACGCGGCGGCGTCGCCTCGACTTCGCGTTACGCTAAGACGAGGTGGCGGTGGTGTCACGTGCTGCGTCTCGGCGTCCGTCGTCGCTACGCGGCGGCGTCGCCTCGACTTCGCGTTACGCTAAAGACAGGGTGGCGGTGGTGTCACGTGCTGCGTCTCGGCGTCCGTCGTCGCTACGCGGCGGCGTCGCTGCGTCTCGACTTCGCGTTACGCTAAACGAGGTGGCGGTGGTGTCACGTGCTCGTCTCGGCGTCCGTCGTCGCTACGCGGCAGCGTCGCCTCGACTTCGCGTTACGCTAAAACGAGGTGGCGGTGGTGTCACGTGCTCGTCTCGGCGTCGTCGTCGCTACGCGGCGGCGTCGCCTCGACTTCGCGTTACGCTAAGACGAGGTGGCGGTGGTGTCACGTGCTGCGTCTCGGCGTCGTCGTCGCTACGCGGCGGCGTCGCCTCGACTTCGCGTTACGCTAAAACGAGTGGCGGTGGTGTCACGTGCTGCGTCTCGGCGTCGTCGTCGCTACGGCGTCGCCTCGACTTGGTGTCACGTGGCTGGTGTCACGTGCGTCGGCGTCGTCGCTACGCGGCGGCGTCGCCTCGACTTCGCGTTACGCTAAACAGGTGGCGGTGGTGTCACGTGCTCGTCTCGGCGTCCGTCGTCGCTACGCGGCAGCGTCGCCTCGACTTCGCGTTACGCTAAAAGACAGGGTGGCGGTGGTGTCACGTGCTGCGTCTCGGCGTCCGTCGTCGCTACGCGGCAGCGTCGCCTCGACTTCGCGTTACGCTAAACAGGGTGGCGGTGGTGTCACGTGCTGTCGTCTCGGCGTCCGTCGTCGCTACGCGGTGGCGTTACTGGCGGCGTCGCCTCGACTTCGCGTTACGCTAAGACGAGGGTGGCGGTGGTGTCACGTGCTCGGCGTCTCGTCGCGCGTCAGCGTCGTCGCTAAGACGAGAGGTGGCGGTGGTGTCGGCGTCTCGTCGTCGTCGCTACGCGACGTCGCGACTTCGCGTTACGCTAAGACAGGGTGGCGGTGGTGTCACGTGCTGCGTCTCGGCGTCCGTCGTCGCTACGCGGCGGCGTCGCCTCGACTTCGCGTTACGCTAAGACAGGGTGGCGGTGGTGTCACGTGCTGCGTCTCGGCGTCGTCGTCGCTACGCGGCGGCGTCGCCTCGACTTCGCGTTACGCTAAGACAGGGTGGCGGTGGTGTCACGTGCTGCGTCTCGGCGTCGTCGTCGCTACGCGGCGGCGTCCGCCTCGACTTCGCGTTACGCTAAGACAGGGTGGCGGTGGTGTCACGTGCTGCGTCTCGGCGTCGTCGTCGCTACGCGCGCGGCGCCTCGACTTCGCGTTCGACTTCGCGTGGCGCTGGTGTCACGTGTGTCACGTGCTTGCGTCTCGGCGTCGTCGTCGCTACGCGGCGGCGTCCGCCTCGACTTCGCGTTACGCTAAGACAGGGTGGCGGTGGTGTCACGTGCTGCGTCTCGGCGTCGTCGTCGCTACGCGGCGGCGTCGCCTCGACTTCGCGTTACGCTAAGACAGGGTGGCGGTGGTGTCACGTGCTGCGTCTCGGCGTCGTCGTCGCTACGCGGCGGCGTCGCCTCGACTTCGCGTTACGCTAAGACAGGGTGGCGATGGTGTCACGTGCTGCGTCTCGGCGTCGTCGTCGCTACGCGGCGGCGTCGCCTCGACTTCGCGTTACGCTAAACAGGGTGGCGGTGGTGTCACGTGCTGCGTCTCGGCGTCGTCGTCGCTACGCGGCGGCGTCGCCTCGACTTCGCGTTACGCTAAGACGAGGTGGCGGTGGTGTCACGTGCTGCGTCTCGGCGTCCGTCGTCGCTACGCGGCGGCGTCGCCTCGACTTCGCGTTACGCTAAAACGAGGTGGCGGTGGTGTCACGTGCTCGTCTCGGCGTCGTCGTCGCTACGCGGCGGCGTCCGCCTCGACTTCGCGTTACGCTAAAACGAGGTGGCGGTGGTGTCACGTGCTGCGTCTCGGCGTCGTCGTCGCTACGCGGCGGCGTCGCCTCGACTTCGCGTTACGCTAAGACGAGGTGGCGGTGGTGTCACGTGCTGCGTCTCGGCGTCCGTCGTCGCTACGCGGCGGCGTCGCCTCGACTTCGCGTTACGCTAAGACGAGGTGGCGGTGGTGTCACGTGCTGCGTCTCGGCGTCGTCGTCGCTACGCGGCGGCGTCGCCTCGACTTCGCGTTACGCTAAAACGAGGTGGCGGTGGTGTCACGTGCTCGTCGTCTCGGCGTCCGTCGTCGCTACGCGGCGGCGTCTCGCCTCGACTTCGCGTTACGCTAAACGAGGGTGGCGGTGGTGTCACGTGCTGCGTCTCGGCGTCCGTCGTCGCTACGCGGCAGCGTCGCCTCGACTTCGCGTTACGCTAAACAGGGTGGCGGTGGTGTCACGTGCTGCGTCTCGGCGTCGTCGTCGCTACGCGGCGGCGTCGCCTCGACTTCGCGTTACGCTAAAACGAGGTGGCGGTGGTGTCACGTGTGCGTGTCGGCGTCGTCGTCGTCTACGCGCAGCTCGGCGTTACGCTAAGACAGGGTGGCGGTGGTGTCGCGTACGCGGCGTCGCGTCGCGCTACGCGACTTCGCGTTACGCTAAAACAGGGTGGCGGTGGTGTCACGTGCTGCGTCTCGGCGTCCGTCGTCGCTACGCGGCGGCGTCGCCTCGACTTCGCGTTACGCTAAAACGAGGGTGGCGGTGGTGTCACGTGCTCGTCTCGGCGTCCGTCGTCGCTACGCGGCGGCGTCGCCTCGACTTCGCGTTACGCTAAGACGAGGTGGCGGTGGTGTCACGTGCTGCGTCTCGGCGTCGTCGTCGCTACGCGGCGGCGTCGCCTCGACTTCGCGTCGCTAAAACAGGGTGGCGGTGGTGTCACGTGCTGCGTCTCGGCGTCCGTCGTCGCTACGCGGCGGCGTCCTCGACTTCGCGTTACGCTAAAACGAGGTGGCGGTGGTGTCACGTGCTGCGTCTCGGCGTCGTCGTCGCTACGCGGCGGCGTCGCCTCGACTTCGCGTTACGCTAAGACAGGGTGGCGGTGGTGTCACGTGCTCGTCTCGGCGTCCGTCGTCGCTACGCGGCGGCGTCGCCTCGACTTCGCGTTACGCTAAGACGAGGTGGCGGTGGTGTCACGTGCTGCGTCTCGGCGTCGTCGTCGCTACGCGGCGGCGTCGCTACGCGGCGGCGTCCTCGACTTCGCGTTACGCTAAGACAGGGTGGCGGTGGTGTCACGTGCTGCGTCTCGGCGTCGTCGTCGCGTACGCGGCGGCGTCGTCGACTTCGCGTTACGCTAAGACGAGGGTGGCGGTGGTGGCGTGCTGCGTCTCGGCGTCGTCGTCGCTACGCGGCGGCGTCGCTCGACTTCGCGTTACGCTAACGTGCTGCGTCTCGGCGTCGGTGGCGTGGTGTCACGTGCTCGTCTCGGCGTCGGCGTCGTCGTCGCTACGCGGCGGCGTCGCCTCGACTTCGCGTTACGCTAAAACGCGGTGGTGGCGGTGGTGTCACGTGCTGCGTCTCGGCGTCCGTCGTCGCTACGCGGCGGCGTCGCCTCGACTTCGCGTTACGCTAAAAACGAGGTGGCGATGGTGTCACGTGCTGCGTCTCGGCGTCGTCGTCGCTACGCGGCGGCGTCGCCTCGACTTCGCGTTACGCTAAGACGAGGTGGCGGTGGTGTCACGTGCTGCGTCTCGGCGTCCGTCGTCGCTACGCGGCAGCGTCGCCTCGACTTCGCGTTACGCTAAGACAGGAGTGGCGGTGGTGTCACGTGCTGCGTCTCGGCGTCGTCGTCGCTACGCGGCGGCGTCGCCTCGACTTCGCGTACGCTAACGCTGCAGGGTGGCGGTGGTGTCACGTGCTGCGTCTCGGCGTCCGTCGTCGCTACGCGGCAGCGTCGCCTCGACTTCGCGTTACGCTAAGACGAGGGTGGCGGTGGTGTCACGTGCTGCGTCTCGGCGTCCGTCGTCGCTACGCGGCGGCGTCGCCTCGACTTCGCGTTACGCTAAGACGAGGTGGCGGTGGTGGCGCTGCGTGGTGTCACGTGCTCGCGTTACGTCTCGGCGTCCGTCGTCGCTACGCGGCGGCGTACGCGGCGGCGTCGACTTCGCGTTACGCTAAAACGAGGTGGCGGTGGTGTCACGTGCTGCGTCTCGGCGTCCGTCGTCGCTACGCGGCGGCGTCGCCTCGACTTCGCGTTACGCTAAGACAGGGTGGCGGTGGTGTCACGTGCTGCGTCTCGTCGTCGTCGTCGCTACGCGGCGGTGGTGCGTGCTGCGTCTCGACTTCGCGTTACGCTCGCCTCGACGAGGTGGCGGTGGTGTCACGTGCTGCGTCTCGGCGTCGTCGTCGCTACGCGGCGGCGTCGCCTCGACTTCGCGTTACGCTAAAACGAGGTGGCGGTGGTGTCACGTGCTGCGTCTCGGCGTCCGTCGTCGCTACGCGGCAGCGTCGCCTCGACTTCGCGTTACGCTAAGACAGGGTGGCGGTGGTGTCACGTGCTGCGTCTCGGCGTCCGTCGTCGCTACGCGGCAGCGTCGCCTCGACTTCGCGTTACGCTAAAACGAGGTGGCGGTGGTGTCACGTGCTGCGTCTCGGCGTCCGTCGTCGCTACGCGGCGGCGTCGCCTCGACTTCGCGTTACGCTAAGACGAGGGTGGCGGTGGTGTCACGTGCTGCGTCTCGGCGTCCGTCGTCGCTACGCGGCGACTTCGCGTCGCTCGAGGTGGCGGTGGTGTCACGTGCTGCGTCTCGGCGCGTCGTCGCTACGCGGCGGCGTCGCCCGACTTCGCGTTACGCTAAGACAGGGTGGCGGTGGTGTCACGTGCTGCGTCTCGGCGTCCGTCGTCGCTACGCGGCGGCGCGTCGCCTCGACTTCGCGTTACGCTAAACGAGGTGGCGGTGGTGTCACGTGCTGCGTCTCGGCGTCGTCGTCGCTACGCGGCGGCGTCGCCTCGACTTCGCGTTACGCTAAAACGAGGTGGCGGTGGTGTCACGTGCTCGTCTCGGCGTCGTCGTCGCTACGCGGCGGCGTCGCCTCGACTTCGCGTTACGCTAAGACAGGGTGGCGGTGGTGTCACGTGCTGCGTCTCGGCGTCGTCGTCGCTACGCGGCGGCGTCGCCTCGACTTCGCGTTACGCTAAGACGAGGTGGCGGTGGTGTCACGTGCTGCGTCTCGGCGTCCGTCGTCGCTACGCGGCGGCGTCGCCTCGACTTCGCGTTACGCTAAAACGAGGTGGCGGTGGTGTCACGTGCTGCGTCTCGGCGTCGCGTCGCTACGCGTCGCTACGCGGCAGAGGTGGCGTCGCGTGCTCGACTTCGCGTCGCTACGCGCGGCGTCGCGACTTCGCGTTACGGCGGTGGCGGTGGTGTCACGTGCTGCGTCTCGGCGTCCGTCGTCGCTACGCGCGGCGTCGCCTCGACTTCGCGTTACGCTAAACGAGGTGGCGGTGGTGTCACGTGCCGTCTCGGCGTCCGTCGTCGCTACGCGGCAGCGTCGCCTCGACTTCGCGTTACGCTAAAGCGAGGTGGCGGTGGTGTCACGTGCTGCGTCTCGGCGTCGTCGTCGCTACGCGGCAGCGTCGCCTCGACTTCGCGTTACGCTAAGACGAGGTGGCGGTGGTGTCACGTGCTGCGTCTCGGCGTCCGTCGTCGCTACGCGGCAGCGTCGCCTCGACTTCGCGTTACGCTAAGACAGGGTGGCGGTGGTGTCACGTGCTGCGTCTCGGCGTCCGTCGTCGCTACGCGGCGGCGTCCGCCTCGACTTCGCGTTACGCTAAGACGCGGGTGGCGGTGGTGTCACGTGCTGCGTCTCTCGGCGTCGCTACGCGGCGGCGTCGCCTCGACTTCGCGTTACGCTAAAACGGTGGCGTGGTGTCACGTGCTGCTCTCGGCGTCGTCGTCGCTACGCGGCGGCGTCGCCTCGACTTCGCGTTACGCTAAGAGCAGGGTGGCGGTGGTGTCACGTGCTGCGTCTCGGCGTCGTCGTCGCTACGCGGCGGCGTCGCCTCGACTTCGCGTTACGCTAAGACGAGGTGGCGGTGGTGTCACGTGCTGCGTCTCGGCGTCGTCGTCGCTACGCGGCGGCGTCGCCTCGACTTCGCGTTACGCTAAAACGAGGTGGCGGTGGTGTCACGTGCTGCGTCTCGGCGTCGTCGTCGCTACGCGGCGGCGTCGCCTCGACTTCGCGTTACGCTAAAACGAGGTGGCGGTGGTGTCACGTGCTGCGTCTCGGCGTCGTCGTCGCTACGCGGCGGCGTCGCCTCGACTTCGCGTTACGCTAAAACAGGGTGGCGGTGGTGTCACGTGCTGCGTCTCGGCGTCCGTCGTCGCTACGCGGCGGCGTCGCCTCGACTTCGCGTTACGCTAAGACAGGTGGGTGGCGGTGGTGTCACGTGCTGCGTCTCGGCGTCCGTCGTCGCTACGCGGCAGCGTCGCCTCGACTTCGCGTTACGCTAAAACAGGGTGGCGGTGGTGTCACGTGCTGCGTCTCGGCGTCGTCGTCGCTACGCGGCGGCGTCGCCTCGACTTCGCGTTACGCTAAGACGAGGGTGGCGGTGGTGTCACGTGCTGCGTCTCGGCGTCGTCGTCGCTACGCGGCGGCGTCGCCTCGACTTCGCGTTACGCTAAGACAGGGTGGCGGTGGTGTCACGTGCTGCGTCTCGGCGTCGTCGTCGCTACGCGGCGGCGTCGCCTCGACTTCGCGTTACGCTAAGACGAGGTGGCGGTGGTGTCACGTGCTGCGTCTCGGCGTCGTCGTCGCTACGCGGCGGCGTCGCCTCGACTTCGCGTTACGCTAAGACAGGGTGGCGGTGGTGTCACGTGCTGCGTCTCGGCGTCGTCGTCGCTACGCGGCGGCGTCGCCTCGACTTCGCGTTACGCTAAACAGGGTGGCGGTGGTGTCACGTGCTCGTCGTCGCTCGGCGCGTCGTCGCTACGCGGCGTCGCGTCGCCTCGACTTCGCGTTACGCTAAGACGAGGTGGCGGTGGTGTCACGTGCTGCGTCTCGGCGTCCGTCGTCGCTACGCGGCGGCGTCGCCTCGACTTCGCGTTACGCTAAACGAGGGTGGCGGTGGTGTCACGTGCTGCGTCTCGGCGTCCGTCGTCGCTACGCGGCGGCGTCGCCTCGACTTCGCGTTACGCTAAGACAGGGTGGCGGTGGTGTCACGTGCTGCGTCTCGGCGTCGTCGTCGCTACGCGGCGGCGTCGCCTCGACTTCGCGTTACGCTAAACGAGGTGGCGGTGGTGTCACGTGCTGCGTCTCGGCGTCGTCGTCGCTACGCGGCGGCGTCGCCTCGACTTCGCGTTACGCTAAGACGAGGTGGCGGTGGTGTCACGTGTCACGTGCTGCGTCTCGGCGTCGCGTCGTCGCTACGCGGCGGCGTCGCCTCGACTTCGCGTTACGCTAAGACGAGGGTGGCGGTGGTGTCACGTGCTGCGTCTCGGCGTCCGTCGTCGCTACGCGGCAGCGTCGCCTCGACTTCGCGTTACGCTAAGACAGGTGGCGGTGGTGTCACGTGCTGCGTCTCGGCGTCGTCGTCGCTACGCGGCAGCGTCGCCTCGACTTCGCGTTACGCTAAGACGAGGGTGGCGGTGGTGTCACGTGCTGCGTCTCGGCGTCCGTCGTCGCTACGCGGCGGCGTCGCCTCGACTTCGCGTTACGCTAAACAGGGTGGCGGTGGTGTCACGTGCTGCGTCTCGGCGTCGTCGTCGCTACGCGGCGGCGTCGCCTCGACTTCGCGTTACGCTAAGACGAGGTGGCGGTGGTGTCACGTGCTGCGTCTCGGCGTCGTCGTCGCTACGCGGCGGCGTCGCCTCGACTTCGCGTTACGCTAAAACGAGGTGGCGGTGGTGTCACGTGCTGCGTCTCGGCGTCGTCGTCGCTACGCGGCGGCGTCGCCGACTTCGACTTCGCGTTCACGCTAAAACGAGGTGGCGACTTGGTGTCACGTGGTGTCACGTGCTGCGTCTCGGCGTCCGTCGTCGCTACGCGGCGGCGTCGCCTCGACTTCGCGTTACGCTAAAACGAGGTGGCGGTGGTGTCACGTGCTGCGTCTCGGCGTCGTCGTCGCTACGCGGCGGCGTCGCCTCGACTTCGCGTTACGCTAAGACAGGGTGGCGGTGGTGTCACGTGCTGCGTCTCGGCGTCCGTCGTCGCTACGCGGCGGCGTCGCCTCGACTTCGCGTTACGCTAAAACGAGGTGGCGGTGGTGTCACGTGCGTCTCGGCGTCCGTCGTCGCTACGCGGGCGTCGCCTCGACTTCGCGTTCGCTAAGACGAGGTGGCGGTGGTGTCACGTGCTGCGTCTCGGCGTCGTCGTCGCTACGCGGCGGCGTCGCCTCGACTTCGCGTTACGCTAAAACGAGGTGGCGGTGGTGTCACGTGCTGCGTCTCGGCGTCGTCGTCGCTACGCGGCGGCGTCGCCTCGACTTCGCGTTACGCTAAGACGAGGTGGCGGTGGTGTCACGTGCTGCGTCTCGGCGTCGTCGTCGCTACGCGGCAGCGTCGCCTCGACTTCGCGTTACGCTAAACGAGGTGGCGGTGGTGTCACGTGCTGCGTCTCGGCGTCGTCGTCGCTACGCGGCGGCGTCGCCTCGACTTCGCGTTACGCTTACGCTAAGACGAGGTGGCGGTGGTGTCACGTGCTGCGTCTCGGCGTCGTCGTCGCTACGCGGCGGCGTCGCCTCGACTTCGCGTTACGCTAAGACAGGGTGGCGGTGGTGTCACGTGCTGCGTCTCGGCGTCCGTCGTCGCTACGCGGCAGCGTCGCCTCGACTTCGCGTTACGCTAAAACGAGGTGGCGGTGGTGTCACGTGCTGCGTCTCGGCGTCCGTCGTCGCTACGCGGCGGCGTCGCCTCGACTTCGCGTTACGCTAAGACAGAGGTGGCGGTGGTGTCACGTGCTGCGTCTCGGCGTCGTCGTCGCTACGCGGCGGCGTCGTCGACTTCGCGTTACGCTAAAGCGAGGGTGGCGGTGGTGTCACGTGCGTCGTCTCGGCGTACGTCGTCGCTACGCGGCGGCGTCGCCTCGACTTCGCGTTACGCTAAGACAGGGTGGCGGTGGTGTCACGTGCTGCGTCTCGGCGTCCGTCGTCGCTACGCGGCAGCGTCGCCTCGACTTCGCGTTACGCTAAGACGAGGGTGGCGGTGGTGTCACGTGCTGCGTCTCGGCGTCGTCGTCGCTACGCGGCGGCGTCGCCTCGACTTCGCGTTACGCTAAAGACAGGGTGGCGGTGGTGTCACGTGCTGCGTCTCGGCGTCCGTCGTCGCTACGCGGCGGCGTCGCCTCGACTTCGCGTTACGCTAAGACAGGGTGGCGGTGGTGTCACGTGCTGCGTCTCGGCGTCGTCGTCGCTACGCGGCGGCGTCGCCTCGACTTCGCGTTACGCTAAGACAGGGTGGCGGTGGTGTCACGGTGTCGGCGTGCTCGTCTCGCGCGTCGCGCTACGCGGCGTCGTCGCCTCGACTTCGCGTTACGCTAAGACGAGGTGGCGGTGGTGTCACGTGCTGCGTCTCGGCGTCCGTCGTCGCTACGCGGCGGCGTCGCCTCGACTTCGCGTTACGCTAAGACGAGGTGGCGGTGGTGTCACGTGCTGCGTCTCGGCGTCCGTCGTCGCTACGCGGCGGCGTCGCCTCGACTTCGCGTTACGCTAAGACGAGGTGGCGGTGGTGTCACGTGCTGCGTCTCGGCGTCCGTCGTCGCTACGCGGCGGCGTCGCCTCGACTTCGCGTTACGCTAAAACAGGGGTGGCGGTGGTGTCACGTGCTGCGTCTCGGCGTCGTCGTCGCTACGCGGCGGCGTCGCCTCGACTTCGCGTTACGCTAAGACAGGGTGGCGGTGGTGTCACGTGCTGCGTCTCGGCGTCGTCGTCGCTACGCGGCGGCGTCGCCTCGACTTCGCGTTACGCTAAGACATGGTGGCAGTGGTGTCACGTGCGTCTCGGCGTCGTCGTCGCTACGCGGCGGCGTCCGTCGACTCACGTTACGCTAAGACGAGGCGGCGTCGGTGTCACGCCTCGACTTCGCGTCCGTCGTCGCTACGCGGCGGCGTCCTCGACTTCGCGTTACGGTGGTGGCGGTGGTGTCACGTGCTGCGTCTCGGCGTCCGTCGTCGCTACGCGGCGGCGTCGCCTCGACTTCGCGTTCTGATAAAGCAGGGTGGCAGTGGTGTCACGTGCTCGTCTCGGCGTCCGTCGTCGCTACCGCGACGACGTCCGCCTTGACTCGCGTTACGCTAAGACAGGGTGGCAGTGGTGTCACGTGCTCGTCTCGGCGTCCGTCGTCGCGGTACTTATCGTAAGATAGACAGGGTGAAAGCTTCTTTGAAATTCTTAATTACAAGCTGTGCTTCGTCAGCAATCAGGCCAATTTGGTTGTTTGGGCCGAGGACTTCAAACATTTTCTTCCTAAAGTTTGAGACAACCATGTACCAAAAGCCATATGAGCTTAAAGGTGAAAAAAAAGCCCTGTTCATTAATCCAAAAATAAAAACGATATTACCACAAAAATGCTATGTTGACTTTTGACTGAAAATAGAAAAGAAATGGGATTTGCATGGAGACTATAGAATTATATGGCTCGTATGTTGGACTTCAAAAAAACGATGTCAATCCGGTCAAGCTGGAACCCTATCATTCTCTCCCTCAGGTGAACATATAACGCCATTGGAGTTTCAAATGGCTTTTGGAATAGTGTCTGAAAAAAATTGAAGGATCAAAGATTCATAAAAGGCATAGAAGGGTGGGGCACGCAAAAACAAATGACAGAGCGTTGGATGAAAAAAAAAGAGTATTCTCCGCACATATTTATGTTTGTACTTACAGCAATGTCGCATTCGACATAGTATCCTGACCAGTAACTTTCTGGGAGAAGATTCAGCCTCTCCTTTTCGGTTTGCTCGACCATTACTGATTTTCCCAACATATTAATCAAGTAAGGATTGTCCCCGGCCATACACTTGCATGCTCAGGCCAAGAACCCCTATGTTCAACCCATGTCGAACCCATTTGTAGTATTCTTGGGCTGCCACAAAATGAAAAGGTAGAAAATGCGGAGTAAAAAGGAAGCTTCAAGGAAACAAAATAGAGGAATGAAAAAGCACAGCAAAATTGCTTGTTATACATAGAGTACATCCCCATTAAGGAGAAAAAAGAAAAAAGGAGGTTGTTACTGAGATACCTCTTTTCAGATATGTCAACCTGAATATCATCCCTACTGTTCTGTTGTTTTTTGTAGTCTAAGGATCAATTTCTCTTCCTACACAAAAGCACAATAAAAAATTAGGAGTAGCGAGACAATGAGTTGTTTGTTTTTGCTAAAAAGGGGGTAAACTGATGTAAAATAGTGGCAGCTGCTGATTTCTTTGAACAATGTTTAAAAGGAGTGCGAGGAGAAAAATAATGGTGGCAGCTAAAAGGGGGTAAACTGACGTAAAATAACTCAGCTCCCGAAGACCTATCCAGAGCTGATTTCTGTCTTGTTGGTCTGTTTCAACTCTGACCTGCAAAATGGAAAGGAGTAGCAGGCACCAGATTAGAAACCTACAATTTATAACTAAAACAAAATCATAATTTATGACAAAAATTGAAGATACCGCAGGTACTAAAATGAGACAGCACATACAAGCATGCATATTTCATATTATAAAAATTATGGTGGGCAACAGAGATCATCCAGCACACCAATGTCTCATCAAGGATTATCTAAGAACTCTCCTAGCTTAATGGTCAATGTATATACAGATTGTGCTCTATCTCTGTTACTTGAACAATATTCAGAGCTCAATTTCTTTGAACAAATATTCAGAATTCATACAATAATTTGCTACCGAAACAAAACGATTTTCAGAGAATTAGCTCATTCTCTGAACAATGGCAGCTGATTTCCTTGCATAGTGTTCATAGAATAACTTGCTACAGAAAAACAAAATAATGTTCACAGAATTAGTACTCTCTCTGTAGAAGAAATATAAGAGAGTTTAGATAACTACTTTAGTGATCTAGACGCTTTTATATTTCTTTACGGAGGGAGTACATTCTTCAACAAATGATAGCAGCTGATTTCTTTGAATAGTGTTCAGAATTTCGTCCAGAAAAGATTCCACTACAGAATAAAAATGAACTGCTAGTCTTAGTTCACTGACTGAAAAAATGTCATTGTTTCAGAGATGCATATAGGGATTTCCCTTTTCCCATCTCCACAGCCGGTTCCGATACTTGTATGGATTTTCGCAGAGATGCGCTCCCAAACACTGCTACCTGGTGCTCCGCCATCAACGAAAGACTAGACTGGGGCGGATGAGTAGCTGTCAAAAATCCTATTTTTCTGAAAATAGTAAACAATCTTCTTTTCTAAGAACAGATCCACCAAGGTGGCCTGCTTTTCTTCAGTTTGAGATCCATATTCCTCCTATTTTCTTGTCTAGCATCCCCACTGGACTAGTCTTCCCAAGAAAATTAAATCATCTTCTTCCTCCTCATGCTGAAAACAGAGCAAGCTGTGTGTGACGGGAACTACCTATCCATCCTAGCTTCATGAGAGCAGAGCTGCCAAAAATTGACATCAATGTGCTGCTCCCTGTCAAATCTAGGTGTTCGCGAGCTCGGAGACGGTGGCCTTCGTCAGCTATGGACTCGTCGGAAAGGAAGAGGAGAGGGGGGGAGCGGGCGGTACCGGGACATCCTCGGAGGCGACGCGGACGGCGCTGGGAAGCTTGGTGATGCGGGTGGGGAGGCACGGCGGGAGTTCGAGCCCAGGCAGGAGGACGTACGGCCACCGGACAGCCGCCGCCTCGCCGAATTGGCCGCAGCCGCCCCTGGACCTCGTGGGGCCCGTGCGGCCGCTGCGCCTCGTCGGATTGGCTGCTGCCGCTCGTGCGGACGTGGCGCCTCGCCCTATTCGCCGCTGACCTCGCGGGCGCTCGCGCGGGCGCGGCGTCTCGCCGTATTGGTCGCTGCCGCGAGGGAGGAGCCGCCGACCAAGAGGGGAATCGGCAGGGCGAAAGGGAAAAGGGGATTAGATAAGCGGCCGGGTGGGATTTTCCAAATAAGGAAACGAGCTAGAAAGGGAAAGGGAATAGGACGCGCTCCGCACGGTCGGGATCGATCGCTCCCGCGATCGATCGCCAAGGAGTGGTTTCGCTAACCTACCTATTTAGCAGTTGCTAGTGGCCCAATGGCTCACGCCTCTTCCGTTTCCTTGTCTGCTCTTTAAGCCCACCCACCCACCGCTCCACTCTCCACTCTCCCCTCAGTCCATCGCGTCGCCTCGGTTACCCCGCACCAAACCCCCACGCAACCGTCAAGAAACCCTCGCCGCCGACCACCACACCGCCGCCGCGTACATGGAGAACAGCCCTGCCTGGCAGAGGGTCATCGATGACCTTGCACACGGCGACAGGGCGATGCGCGCAGACCTGACGGAGATCGGAAGTGGTTCCCCGGCATTGGGATCTTTGTGCCGCCATCGCGTGGCCTCTGAAGGTGATGACCGACGACGAGCTCGACCGCGCTGCGGCGACCACGAAGGTATCCCTCCTGCGCTCGTCCTCCGCCCGCGATGCAGAGAGCAGCGCTCCGGCGACCCGGGCAGCGAGCGGTGGTGGATGTGTACGGTCCGCCGCCGCGCGCGCCCACTGGATCCGTTCGCGTTGGCTCGCGAACGGAGCGCGCCCACAACGTTGATCTGGCCCCCGCGCTGTCAACACGGCGTCTTGGGACCACTACCGGCGACCGCCTCGGGCGCGGCGGCGTCTCGGGTACATCTCCTCCGAGTCGAGTACGACTGCTCCAACGAAGACTCGGCTCGCCGCCGACTCGTCTGGTCGTTGGTGGGAGGAGCCAGAGGTGATTGTCCTCTCTGACGACGAGCCGGAGGTCAAGGTGGCGGCACCCCCCGTCGTCCCCGAGCAGGAGGTCCAGATGGTGGTGCCTGTCGCCAGGGAGGGTGACAAGCACCACCCCATTGACGTCGAGCTTCTTCCAGATGTTCCTGACATCGTCAAGCAGGAGGTGGAGGTGGTGCTGGCCCTTCAATCATAGGTGGACGTCGCAGCGCAGCAAGATAGGAAGAAGGAGAGGAAGGTGGCAGCTGACATGGAGGTTCGCCGCTCGGAGCGCCTCCAGAAGTTGAAGAACTAAAGATGATGCAGTTGCAGTAGAAGGCATTAAGAAGATGCAGTTGCAGTAGTTAGGTATGCTGAAATATACAGATTTTCAGCATATAAGTTATAAAATATTAGTTTGTTAGGTGTGCTTGTATATTAAGCACATAAGTTATTTGTAATTTCTGTCTGTTGAACTCTGTTGAACTGGCTTTTGATGCTATATAAGTGTTGAATTGGCTGTGATGCTATATTTGTGCTGATGTAAAAGTGGCAGTAATCCAAAAGTGCTTTGTTGGTATGTAATGGTGTTGATGCAGTCTTGTTGCTATTTAAGGCAACAATCCAAAAAATCTCTTGTTGCTATATAAGGCAACAATCCAAAAGAAGTAGCTGCTAAGGTTTTGAATCTTAGCTGAATTTTTGTCTGAATCTTTATCTTAACTGAATTCTGTCTTAACTAAATTCAGACAACTTTTAAGATTCAGTTAACTATAATCAAATCAGTTAGCTTTTCAAACTCAATTCAGACAACTGTAAAAATTCAGTTAAGTAGTTTGGAGGGGAGTGGAAATATACTAAGTAGGTTCTCAAGTAACACTTGAGCAAAGCACCGTTCCTATCACACTGGCATTGCACCCTGTTTATCACACCACAGGTCCTGGGTTTGACACCAGGCCAACCTTTTTTGTTTTAATTTTTTAATTTTAATATGCAACTGAATAATATGCAACTGAATTTGAGTTCTCTTTATTCAGACAACTGTCTTAACTAAATTCAGACAACTTTAGAATGGCAGTATGAAGCCACTGAATCTTCACATTTCCAAACAGTTCAAAGAGTCTCATTGTAGTTTTTGCCAAAATATTACAAGTGCAAAAAGCACTGAATCATCCCAACTCCAACAGTTTCAAAGAGTCTCATTCAAGTTTTTGGCCAAAAAATTACAAGTGCAAAAGCACTGAATCATCTAAACTCATCAAAAAATGTTCACTCTCTTCGGCTTCTTTGGCACATGTCCACTTGGTCCTACCTGCTTCCTCTGCTCAGCTCTTAATCTCTTGGCCTCTTCTTGCTGTATCTTCTTTGCTTCTTGATCTTCTTTTCTCTTCAGTGCTGCCATAGTTCTCTTTGCTTCTTGATCTTCTTTTCTCTTCAGTGCTGCCTCTGCTTTAGCTGCCATTGCTTCAAGGGCTCTGGCCTCCTTCTCTTCTTGCAATGCAGCTTTTCTTGCTGCTGTAGCTTCCTTCCTTGCTGCAGATTCCAAAGCTTTCTTCTCTTGTGCTGCTATTCTTCTTCTTTGTGAAGACTCTGCTTTCCTCCTTGCAATTTCTTGCCTTTTTGCTTCTGCCTCCTCTGCTTTCTTCTCTGCCATCTCATTCATGGCCTCAAGTGTTGCATCTCTCCTGGCTGCCATCTGTCTTTCTTTGTCTCTCTTCATCTGCAGCAACTTCATGGTCAGTTGCCTTCATTTGTAGCTGTTGTTATGCATCTTTGCATTGTGAGAACTGGCTGCATTTGAGATGAATGAGGAATCTGCAAAATGATTTCTGGTTCTTCTCTAGACACAGTGCGGATTGTTGCATCCTATGAAGCATTGTAAATCCAAAGTCCTGCACTGTACAAAACAAACATCACATGAAAACATCAATTACAACAAAAATGGTGGACAAAAGAGGTCAAAATTAAAGGACAAAAGTGGAGAATTTGCCTGAAAAACGACTGGTGCATCTGCTCCATCATCTTGTGTGACAATGACCTCATCATCTTGTGTGACAATGACCTCCTCATGTGTATCATGGCCATCAACATGGGCCTCCTCATGTGTAACTTGGTCATCAACATGAACCTCCTCCTGTGTAAGTTGGCCATCATCTTGTGTGACCTGAACCTCCTCATGTGTACCTTGGCCATCATCTTGTTGTGCCACAACAATTTCATCATCTGAAACATCAGCAGGAATGGCCCTTGGACCCCTTCTTGTTGTTCTCTCTGCTAGATTTGGCAAAATGCCAGCCTTTTTGAGATTACATCCTTTGATGTTGTGGCCTGTTTCATGGCAGTATGAGCATGTTATTGTGATTCCATGTCTGCTCATCACCTTAGTTCCATCTTTCTTTTCAATCTCATAAGGATGTTTTCTCCTACTTTTGTTTGAAGGCCTCCCTACTTTTTTTTCAAAGACAGGTGGCTTGATTTCACAGCCATTCATCTTCTGCCACTCACTCCTATCTCTGCAAGGCTTGATAATGGGTTTGTATGCTAGCTTGAATGCTTCTATACTGTAGCAGGGGTGCACCAAACTCTCAGGATCAATCCTCTCATGTCTGCAGCAAGCAATTGCATGGTGACATGGAACTCCACTAAGATCCCACCTTTTGCATGTACAACTTTCTTCCTTCAGGTCAACAATGTATGTCATGTTCCTGTTGTCAACCTGAAAGATGCCATCACCAGCCCCTAAAACCATGCATGTAGCTGACAGCTCTATATTCTTCTCAATTCTTTTCCTAATTTTTGGGCATATTGAACCAGGCCAGGTCTCTACCTCTTTTCTTTTGTTGTAGAACCTGACCATGAGCTGTGTTTTGATCTTGTCAATCATTGATCTGAGATGCATCTCCCTAGCCTCAAGAATATATTTGTTGAAAACCTCACAGTTGTTGTTCAGAAGGATATCACACTTGACCAATTCTCTTTGGAAGCCCCTAACCCAAGTGTTGGGTGGTAGCTGCTCAAGCCACTTGTATGCTTCTAGGCTTATGACCTTCATTTCCTCCATGCTTGCAGCCCACAGTTCTGGTGTTGTGCTCCTTGCACACTTCCATAGTTGGTTTTAAGAACATCTCCTTTGTGTGTTTGCTGAAAATTCTGCCAGATATGCCTAACACGAGTTCTGTGCTCTGCATCGAGGAAAGTCTGCCTCACTCCTTGATCAGGCCCTTTTGCTTGTCGACATTATAGTCCATGGCTCTGTGTTTACAATTCCCAAGTCACTCTTGATTTGTGAAACCATTTCCATGTGTCGGTGTTCTCTACCTCAACAACTGCAAAAGCTAGAGGGTAAATCAGGTCATTAGGATCCATGCCAACAAAGACACAAACATAACACCTCCATACTTTGTCTTGGTGGCATCCATCCAAACAAATGAGAGGCCTACAAGCTTGCATGAAACCCCTTTTGCAGGCATCCAGAGAGAAATAACAACTTGCAAATATGCCATTACTGACACCCACATACAAAGAACTACAGGTTGATCTTCAATTCTTGAGCATAATCCCACATCCGTTGTTGTCTGCTCCAACTCATCACCTTCAATAACTTTCTTCACTAACCTCTTAGCCCTTCTAAGCTTGCTTCTTGTTGCTGTCATGTTCCAATCTTTCTGAACCACCCTTGAAAAAAAATTCATGTTCATGTTTTCATCTGCTCTGAAAGAATCAAGATAATTTCCATCCATAAAAGGAGGAGTGAATGACTTAACACACCATTTCTTTATGCATGTATGCTTTGGGTTGTATTTCTTGATCATGAAGCAGTTGATTCTCCCATCAAATGATGCAGACATGGTCCAAGGGCACCCATCTTCACAAATGGCATTCAGTCTTTTCCTATCATTTCTAGGGCACCTAATGTCAACTCTCTCCTGACAGCTGTACTCTTTGATAGCTTTCCTAAGGAACTCAACAGATCCAAAGGTCTGGCCAACTTGAAACTTTGGTTTAGTCAGGTCTTCCTCTCTAAAACTTTTGAAATTCAGCTTCACCTTATCTTCATCAGAGGATGGCAGACAAATATCCACATCTTCAGTAGGATCATCAACTTCTTCTTGGACTGCTGGTCCTTTGCCCTTCTCACAATCAACATGTTTGTCAAACAAGTCATCATCATCCTGCAGATCAATGTCTGAATCAACAATTTGTGGAATATAATCTTCATCTGAATCCTGCACTACTGTGTCTGCTGCATCCATGTTCAACAACCTACAGGATTTCCTTGCCCTAAACCCAAACTGAGATGAAAGGTAAGTAGTTCCAGGCTGGGGTGGACTTGGTATGAAATCATCTTCTTCTGACTCTGCTCCACTTTCTAACTCTGCTTCATCTTGCTCATGATCTTGATCAGAATCATGCTCTTGATCATGCTGAGCCAGCTCCTGTTCCACTACAGTGAGCTCAGTCTGCTCCTCTTGCTCCTCATGCTCTTGATCATGCACTTGCTCTTTCTTTGGCCTACTTCCACTGAATTTGGCAAATGGAGGATCCTCATCGTCAGAATGAACAGGAATAGGAGAAATATATTATCTCAGGCTCTCATCATGATCAAGAAATATTTGCTGAAAATGATTCCCATTAAGAACACAATCCTTCATGTTCTCTGTCATAGTGTTGTCTCCCATCTTAATCTCTCTTAATCCATTCTTGTACCTTTGTCAAGCCAGGAACACACCAATAAGCCCCGATCCCCGCCCTCAAACTCATATCCAATTTCCTCCACTAGACTGGCAACAACATCAGGTGTCCAATTATCTATGTCACAGTAATCATACCAAATGGAGTGACCTTTGTGATAACCCCTATGCTTGCCAGCACACAGAAAGTAGCCACCATGTATGACCTCAATAGAGAAGTGGTTGCTTAAGTGACCTGCAAAACAATCAAGTTGAAAAAGTTCAGACATTTCAGACTACAGAGAGGTTCAGACAGTTCAAACATTCAGACATTTTTACTTTTTCAGAAAGAAAAACAGATATTGGGGCAGGAGAGGCTCCAATTAACAAATGTATGATCTTACTGGTCGAAAAGCAACCATCTTTGGTCAATCTGAGACAATGTAATTACAAATGACAACAATTTTTGGTCCAATTAACACTCTGACAGGAAAGCAAACTTTACTGCTTAAACCCTAGACCCCTGGACCGATGAATTGGGGGGGGGGGAGAAAGAACCATAACCACTCCAGATCTCTACAAACATGGCCATCCACTGCAAACCACCCATGACGCAGCCCTATTTTTGTCCTGTCAGAAAGATCTCCACTAACTGCTAAAACCCTACCACCCCCCACACCCAATCCGTCAGAGACCAAACGAAGGAGCTGCAATTGATGCGTCAAACGGCCAAACCCTAGCTCCCACGCGCAATTGATCGCCCAAGAACTCAAGACGGAGCTAAATTGCACAAATCGAGCAAAGGAGCTGCTGGCGACGGTGACGTACCGTACAGGGGCGGCGAGGCATCATCACAGCGACGCGAAGGAGCAAGAGGCACGTCGCGCAGGCCCCTCCCGAACGGCGCGGACGGCGGCGGCTCAGCGTCCGACGACGTGCTCATGGAGCCGCCGTCGACGCCAACGACGGCCGACCTCGGCAGCGACGATGAGGAGAAAGGTGGGAGCAGAGAGAGGGGTTGCGGGAGCAGAGAGGGGTAGTGGGAGCAGAGAGAGGAGCGAAATGGTGCGGTCTGACTAGGTGCGTTGCTGTTTAATGAGTGGTGCGCGAATTTGCAAAAAAACCCTCCAGCCTTCTATTATTTACGCACAAGTGGACAGGTGCTGCACAAGTGGCGGTCAAAGCACAGTTGGCAACGGTTGACTCGGCCAAGTCAGCAAATACGTACCTCAATTCGTATATACGGACCAAAGTGAACCCTGCGCAAGTACATGGACTGTATTTCGGGTATTTTGAAGTAGTGGTACTTAAGTGTCAGCCAGCTCAAGTTTTGTGACCTATGGTGAATTTTTCTCATGATACAAAGATGCATTTGCTATTTTTAATGCTGCGACCCTACGCCTCGGCCAGCTCCCTGAAGGTGATCGGGCCGACGAACCGCGCCGGCCCGTCATAGAACGCTCGGCCGGCGAGCCTGGAGGTGGCCTGGGTAGGGTGCAGGAAGTCCCAGAAGAGGAACTTGCCGCGGTCGCCGCAGTAGCCGGCGCTGGGGGTGCACCCTCCGCCGGCGTTGAACCTGCCGCCACCACCACAGCACGCGCTCTTCAACTCCGTCAACCCTGCACACAACAAAGCGAGCCACGTTACATTCCTGGTGCAAGCATGAGCGATGCACGTACGTTGCCGCAGACTCTAGATGTACTGTACTTGGTATCAGCTTGATATCAGAATGCTGCGATTTATTTTTACCTGCAGACTGTGGGTCTTGGACGATGCTGGAGACGAGCTCGTAGGCGCTGCCAATGGCGTACTCCATGCCCTGCATCTCGGAGACGAGGCCGGCGAACAGGTCCCGGATCCCATCGTTGAGGCTCTTCGCTAGCCGGTTCAGCGGCTCGACGCACTCCCCGGCCGGGTTCCGGCTCCTCCAGTACGGGCAGCACCCGATCGGCGCCACGTCGATCACCGCGAACTTCCTCGCCCCCAGGTTGTACAGCGTCTGCAGCACAACCATGCAGTTGATTTGATTCAGAGTTGAACATAACACAGTGAGTTTGGCTGAGTTGAAGCCTGATGGAATGGAACTGATCATCACTGGTCAGGTCGCTTACTTTGACATGGCTGTCGTACGTGGATACCACGGCTTCCCTGAACTGCTGGAGCGCGGTGGAGTCCGGCGACGTGTCCTGCGAGAAGAAGTCGATGGCGTCGTTCGAGCCCGCGCTGATGAGGAAGATGGACTTGGACAGGAAGGCCGACGCTCCAAAGGCACCCAATCTGGCTGACAGCATCTGGTCTTTGAGATCCGAGAAGTACTCAATCTGCTTCGTCATGTTGATCGTGTCTCCCTGGTAATATGATCATCATCTGGTTGTCAAATGTTGCTAGCAATGGTTCATGGTGCCAAGTGGTAGTAGTTGCTGATTGCAGTTCAGAAATGGAAAAGGTCCAAATTTTGAATTGTGTTTGGTTCATGACATTAAAAAGTGATGGAGTACAGGAGAAATTTGTTGGTCTGATTGAACATGTGAAGAATTTTTTCCGACTTTTGGTAGTAATGAAACATGTGCTCCACCTAAATTCTTCTGGTGAGCAATAAAATATAAAACAAAATTTCAAATGTACTTGGGGTTAGTAACCAATACTGTACAATCGAAATTTATGTCTGAACAAAAACAATGAATTAACGACATGTTTCTACTGAACCACATATATGTCCGGTAAACTAGAAAAACAGGGGCAGAAATGTTACAGCACATGGAGGCAGAAATGCTTGGACGTACCGTGGAGTCAAGAACGCCGGAGCCTCCAGAGGCAAAGCTGGCTCCTCTCATGGAGGCAGAAGCGGCCACCGGCTTCTTCGCCGTCGTGTTGCCCAATGCCTCGCCACTGCCGGAGACGAGAGAGAGGTACGGCGGCGGGCTCCCACTGAAGCCCATGTGGAGAGCTGCAAAGTTCACCACTGATCAGACAGACAGCCGAGCCGCCATTGATTCAAAAGCATGTGATCAGTTGGCTTGCTCACCCAAGAAGTCAGCGCCAATGAAGCCGTTGCTGAACCTGCCCGTCGGCTCACCGCCGGGGAAGTCGACGCCGTTGTGAGGGAAGTCAGCCCTGGCGCTGGTCCCCGGCAGGTAGTTGTTGTTCCCGACATCGGCAGTGGAGTCGCCGAACACAAAGATCGCCGGAACCACCATGGAGGCGACGGTGCTGCTCACCACGGCCGCAAACAGCAACCGGATCGCCGCAGCCACGAACAGCAACCGGAATACCATCGAAGCTCGCCGCAGCACGGCCATGGCTGACTCCAGTCACCACACAAAGAAACAACTTCTGATGCTTTGCTAGCAAGTCTGGCCAATTTATTCTGATGGAAGAATGAAATGAACCCTGGCAGCATGCTCCAGCTAAAATCTGTTCAGCGTACTGCACCTTCTCCAATTACAGTTACTTGCTCCATTAAAACTGTACCAAGATAACTACCACAAGGCTGAAGAGAAAACAAGCCACAATTGTCTAGGTTCTAGCTGCCACAATTATCACATGGTACTGAAACAAATCAATTTGCACAGCATATCAGTAGTTCGGATTTTAAAGAATCCTCCCAAATAGTATCAGCATGGGAATTCATTGATGCAGAGTGATATATACAGAGCACAATCACAACGCAATCTGTCAGCCAGATCAGAACTACTCCCTCCATCCCATAATATAAGATGGTTTTCAAACTATGTTAGCTTGAAAACGATCTTCTATTGTGGGACGGAGGGAGTAAAACCGATTGTTTTCTCAAAACAAAAAGAAACAAAACTGACTGCTAATGGTATCCGCCTTTGAAAACCAGAACATGAATGGAGGCATTGGGTCGAAAAAAAGAGGCACGAATAAAATGCGTAAACAACACTATCCGCATGTTTGCTGATGTTACAATGTGACAAGTTACAAAGGCAACCACTGCCAATCAGCACAGCATTTCCTCCATAAAGTTGTTGCTGAGCATTTGCTCTATGAACAATACAACAAAATTTTGCCAACTGTTTCACATACATTGTTTTCTCATCAGCACAAATTTTAGTGCTGATGTAAATTTCAGGGGACAGTGTCCCTGTAATGACAGACGCAAAGATGATTCGGACATCACCCCTGTAACGAAGACAAGCAGGCATGTTTGCTTCTTTGGTAGACACCATGTGATTACCAACTGAGTCAGATTACGCCTTTTTCCTGGTGATTCTGTAGCCAGATAGAAATCATGTCAGTCAGAATAATTGATGCAAATTGTGGAAAAGAATTGCAGTGATAATTGACAAACCTGAAGCAATGAATCCCAAGTGCATTGGTGATTTCATGGATAACGGACGTAGCAAAATGCATGTACAGCGCCACTGTCAAATTGATCAAAGTAGTCAGATCAAAGATACGTTTAGCACTACAGCCTATGATGGGCACATGATAACTACTGTAATCCATGTCTCGTGATATATACTTGTCAAGTGCAATTTGTTACTGTAAAGACTAACTTGGAGGATTCGTCTGAAGCTTATAAATCAAGAACAAGTACCGAAGTACAACCAAGTGACTAATACAACAATATAATGTCTGACCAAACACATGACAATATAAATAGATTCACTACTCTAAAATAGAAAACCAGAAAAAATACATACTACTTTTTAACAACAGTACAAAAATGATCCCTCTAGTATATTGAATGCAAAACTCTGCAACTCGTCCATTGAAAAGAAAATGTGCTGTGAAAATAAGGTAATACCTGTAAATAAGCAGTATATCAGGAGAACGAGCTGCTCATCAAAAAGGGGGTTTCTGCAATGATCAATGACCACAAAATCAGAATGCCATACAAAACCCATCATAGCACATGACAATTATATACAGCGTAATACAAAAGGCTCAGAGGCACAAACCCATCATCAAGTCGGGCAGTCAGCGCATTTGCAATTGCAAACGGAAAATATGCCAGGGCCTGCAAAAGGAAGTTTTTAGACATGACAAAGTATAAACATACTGGCATAGGCTCCATAAAGAACACTGCAAAGAAACAAGGTCATTTGGTAACTACCATGCACATTCCTGTCTTCAGACCTTTGGGTTCATCACATAAGTGAGCCAGAATCATTCTTCCCTGTGCAGCAATATAAGCAGATAAGTAATGTCCATACAGTTATGAAAAACAGCATCTACTACAACAAAAGAAACGTCTCACCCATACTGGTGTACACAAATTGTTCAGGCATACCAAACCAGAAAGAACACAATGATAAGTGTAAACTAGTCCGGCTAACAGTTGCTTATTCACAAATCACAACTACCCACAACCTGAATCCTCAAATTTAAAACGAAGAATTCTGTCACCGTGGTATAGATACCAAGAGACCAATCTAACAACCCTTGGATAAAGAGTCAAAACAAGAGCAGAATCACAACAGTAGTGACAATGCCCAGATTGGCAAACAAAATGACAAATTAGTTTCAAACATGAAAAGGTGTTAAAGAGCAACAGCATCAAAACACAGATCAACAAGATATTTAATAGGTATTAGAAGAAGGCCTTACCACAAGATAGCCAAACGCAAAACCCGTTCCAATAATTAGCAGATGTGGTTGATTTCTCATTATATCTGAAGGAGATAGATAGGACCTGCATATTGATGTAACATCCATCAGCAATAACCTAACAGATTTTTTTCCTACATTATTGCTCTTTTTTTTAAAAGAGTATATATACAATAGAACTCAGAAGGGTCAACAGCATACCACACAAGAGTTCCAGCCATGAGTAAACCGAAAGGGAAGAGCTGGTACAAATGAAGAGGGGAGGAAAGTCACATGGAGAAAAGTTTTATGCAATATGACAACAAATCTAGACCTTACCATTGCTAGTGCCAGCACCATGCTTCCTTTTCTTGCTTCAACGACTTTGTAAACATTGTGAGTGCTGTAGGTAAGTTACAACACTAGCTTAGTCAGCTTGATTAACACTTGAATGTGTGATCAGTTCTAAATTAAACTAATGTGGTGCCTTTCCAACTCAAAGCAGATATCTGCCTTGCTAGCACCCAAAATCAATACAGGAGCATAAACTAGATAAACATCCAAAAGAATAAGAGGGCGATTCAGATCTCTCAACGCTGGAATTATTTGAACTGGAGTATTAGAGCTATGTACTACAATAAGAGGTGTTTCAGATCTACTGAGCAAGCGAAAAACACAGATCAGATAAAAACGAGAATCAAAATAGAAAATACTACACAAAATGACAAACAGAACTTACTTAGATCCAATCGTCGGGATTACAGCAAAAGCAATCATTAGAAACAGCACAATGCCGTATAGCGACATTTCTGGAAAAGAAGCAATAGACAATAGACTTTAGCATAGGGAATGTCATCATTTATCACTGTCCGAGTTCATGTTACAGTTTTCAGTTTTCACAGCGAATTAATAGCACAAGGTTACATCAGCAAAAGATGAAACAGTCAGGCTCATGTTAAGGAATTTATTAATATATGGTTTTAACACAACAATTAAATTAGAACCATAAGCTTGGTAGGCCACATACCAGGAACAAGAGGCACCCAATTAAGGAGGGGCAATGATTTCCGGAAATCCTGCGCCCACCATTCAGCTCCTATGAAGGAAAATGAAAGGAAAGATGTGCAGTTAATACCAGTACTATATGGCTGGATATTGATCATGTATACATGACAGATACATATAGCAGCAGAAAACTATGAAGATTGACAAGCTCGAGGTGGATTTGGTTCGTGGTAAAGTTGATAAAAGTTAAGTCAAATAGTACCTGTGAAAAAGGTGAAGATATGGCACACATAAATCAGCATAAGGCCTTCAGTTGGCCCATTGACTATAGGAAGAACAAGTGTGTTTGTAAAATAGCTACACGTAGAACAATTATGTGTGAGATGGAAAGATGATGCTCAAAAGAAACACAACAAAAGTCTGTTTGAGGTATCATCAACGCAGATATTAGAATAATCATAAATATTACAAAGCATCAATAGTAAGAAGGTTTCAAACTCGAAAATAGTAGTGCTTCTATGCTCTTGCGGAAACTAATTTGGGAGAATCTTTATAGGGTAGTGGCAGTGGCGGAGCCAGAAACTCAATATAGAGGGGGCCAAACATGTTATATAATGTTAGACAGGGCCAAATCATCTAAATCTTGCTAATTTTGTTTGAGAAATGGAGGATTAAGAGCACACATAGTTGTATTTATGAGAGCATGGGGGGGGGGGGGGCGCAAGGCCCCTGCCAGCACCCCCCTGCCTCAGCCACTGGGTAGTGGGTGATTCCAACATTCTTCCTAGTTGGCACCTTCTATGAGAGCATTAAAACACTTCCAACATAACCAGGGCCTGTGTGACCGCACAGGGCCCCCAAATTTCAGGGGCCCCCAAACTTGGGCAAAGTTTATATACTTTGTGAGGCTTTTTTCCTTTCTTTGCACAGTTTTGGGCCTGCCGGCCTGGTCTCGATCGCTCAAGCCTCTCCCCCGATCGCTCGAACAGCCCGAGTCTCTCCGGAACTCACTCCCGATCAGCCCCTTCTCCAGATCAGTCATGCCCGTCGCTTTGTTTCTTCTCAAGTCTCCAACTCGATCGAATCTACATGGCGTCAGCGGATCGCAAGGACAGGACCAGGCGGCCAGATGTGCGCCACATATTCAAGCAGAGATCAGCGCCAACAGTGGCGAACGCCGCCAAGAAAAGCAGATGGTAGCAGCTGGCCTACTCGGGCGCTAAGGCTAAGGCCAGATCGTTGGGGTCGGGGGCTTGTTTAGGCATCACCAACCAATCCATGCCCATCAGGTGAAATTTATTTTAGGCTAGCTTTTCTGTTCAATAATTCAATGACTAATGGTCATACGGTCCATGGCACCAGTTCTCTGATTGATTAATAAATCGCTTGATGCTACTTGCTTTGCGGTCGAATTGTTTGGGGGAAATAGCAGGTATATTTGATATATTTTCAATATTACAAAATAACACATTAAAATTTATATAATTTAAATGAGAGTATGTTAGTTGTAAGATTTTTTCAGATTGTAGGGCCTCATTTGCATTTCACACTGGGGCCCCAAATTCATGGAGACGGCCCTGAACGTAACAAACCACGTGGAAATAGTTGGTACAAGGTATATGAAGCTTCACGAATCATTTAAAAAAAGGATGACACAAGCACTGCGAAACATGTTCATCATTTGAAAACTATAAAGCATCCAAAGGACTTGGAATCACAACTTCATAAGGGCGACATTATCCAAACAAAAGTACAACCTGAGTGGTAATAGGTGTAGAAGAGTATAGAACAATGCATGCTCCTAAGATAGTTTGATGCTGTAACATAGAAGTGAAAGAACAAATGAACTCACTGTTCCCAGGTTGCAAAGTAGAAGGGGACAGCCGAAATGACCCAAAACCAAAAGGTAGCATTTCCACACATAGCTGTGCTCCCAAAAGCCAGGGACTCAAACTAATAGATAAACTAATCAGTTCACAACAATTTTGGTATCTATGCATATGTAAGGAACAAAGTGATGAATATCCTTACAGTACATGCAAGCGCGTCGCATCCTGTTCAGGATAAAAGCTTGTCAGTGTCACATGCATGCTTTCCCAAAACTGAGTTCAGCAAACCGAATTTGGGATGGAGATTACCGTGATCAAAAAGTTCGCCTAAAGGACTTGATGAGTTGGTACGTCTTGCTTGTTTACCATCCACAGCATCAAAAGTCTGCATCCATATTTCAATATGTATATTACAATTCTAAACTGGCAGTGACTGGAAATTACACATGGTAGAACCGTAAGAAAATCTAGAGATTTAGAGACCGGTAGGATAAGGGTCCACACGTTTAGAAGACATTTAGGAACCTTAACATGCATAAAATTAATAGCAAGCCCTCCGTGAATGGGTCATAAATGCTTTAACAATATTGCCAGAACTGCAGATTAATGACAATGACTCTACGAGAATTAGTTGAAGGGATGCCATCTTTATCTGTTCTACAGAAAACGTGACACCTGTGGTATGCTGGAAAGGGAGAATAAGATGGTACAGTATTGCATAGTAGGGTGAGCATATAAAGTTGGATACCTGGTAAAGGAAGAGAAGGATTCCATGCGCGAGATGAACCCATCTAGGGGGCGCTGTATCAAGATGAGGTGAATACAACTGCGGCAAAATGACAGTGATAGATAAGTTAGAAGCTTGCTAGAGTATTACTGTGGCTGCAATTAACAAGCCGCAAAACATTCATATTTGCTTGTTCCACATTACTGACATAACATAGCACTTACAAAGCCAAGGAATGCCGATGTCAGCAGAAACATGAAACCTGTCAGCGTGATCTGGAAATAAAAAGCAATGTTTTATCAGGCCTTCAAACAAAATAGCATCGCTTGCGACAGCAGCATGTGCAGAACTCTCACCATGTTTGGTCTGCAGATGATTTCAACAGAGAGACAAAAGAAAGAAGGTTAGTCTCCAGTCCACATATTTGAAGAAACAAAACAGGATGAAGGAAAAAAATGTAACAAACGAAATTACTTCCGTTGAGTAACTACAATATAATTTACCGCTGCTAAACTGTCATTACAAAAACAGTAGTATATAACCAAGCATGATGTGTCTTAGGTTCACCACGAACCAACTACAGCGAAATCCTTCATTAAAAAACATGTGTTCGGTTCGGATCACTACGACCCTACATGAATATAAAATGACTACATTGAAGTTTCGGATCACTGGCTTTAGAGAAACTAAAGAACGCCCCGCTAGCATGTGACGAAAGCGAGTAACTAATCCAGCATTAGTTTATATGCAACGGAATATGTGCAAAGCAAGCTTTCCAGCGCCTCATTAGCAACTCCACTACCACTAAGCAAAAGTCAGGACACGGTACTGAAGACCGCTTTCGCGTTGTCTGCACCCGGTGCCTGCAAGATGCTCCCCAGGCAAAAGATGGTTCCTCGTTCTATAGTAAAAACAAAAGTGCTTATTCCAAATCACACACACATGGGGGCATAGCTCGTAACTCGGCCTAAGGGATCAACGCAGGGTGCCAGAATGCTACCATTATCCGCGCTAAAGTAGCATGGAAACAGGACGCGTTTGCTTGCATCGAACAGGGGCTATTTCACGAACATCGGTGCATCACTCGCGCATTGAGCTTGGCGAGGAACGGATCAAGAGGGCGCGCGCGCACCGGACGCGCTCGTGGAGGACAGCATACGGAGCAGGGAGGGAGGGGAGGGGCGGGGCGGGCGCTTACGGGAACCAGAGCGGGAAGACGTTGACGAATCGCGACCAGAAGGGCTGGAGGATGTACTTGGCGACGACGGAGTGGTCGACGCCGCTGTACTTGTACTTGCGCAGCGTCGCCACGCCGTGGCTCCCGACGTACCCCATCTCCCCCCAAACCCGAATCCCCGGCCGGCGGAGGGAGGGAGGGAGCGAATGGGGGAGCGGAGTGGAGGGGTGGAGGAGGAGGAGGAGGAGGCCGCGTGGGCGTGGGCGAATGGGGGCGGCGCGACGGGTGGAGGAATTTATGCGGGGGATCTGTCCCGTTGTGGCTGGCAATGGTGGTGGCCGCCGGTTGGGTGAGTGGTGGTGATATGAGGCGGAGGGAGGAGGGAAGAGAGAGGGAAGGCCTGGCCGTTTTGCGATTCGCCCCCCTGCAGGGCTTAGTTTTATGAATAAGTACCCCTACTGCCGTCTAGGTCAACAAACAACTTTCTTTTTGGGGCTACTAGGTCAACAAACAACTAGGAGTATCCATTCGTGGCCCGTATTGCTTCCTTTTTCTTAGTGACGTAAATTATTATACGTGGCAAAATGATCAGGCGTCTTGACTCTTGACAGACATTGATACTATGAGTTCGGGTTACGTCATACATGTTTGCATAAGTATGTACAATGGCACTGGGCAAAATTCATCCCGACATACAATGCACTCCCTAAACTCTACGCAAGTATATAACCCCTACGATGATTATAGCAGAATGCATCAAAAGTACATGGAAAGACAATCTCTTGGCGCAAAAAGATCAAGTAAAAAAGCCGCATGTAGCTTTGTTAATTTCCAGTTGCGTCCTCGCGTTTGATCGTTTTTTGTCCCTATTTGTGTTCTATAAAGGCATTTTGTCCTTGGTATCCCATTTAGCGTTGTTCGATGTTGTGGATTCGGTACTTCATGGAGCAAAGAGAAATTCCTTTTGTAGCTTGCCTC
Organism: Aegilops speltoides; assembly: GCA_021437245.1. NCBI lineage: Eukaryota > Viridiplantae > Streptophyta > Magnoliopsida > Poales > Poaceae > Aegilops > Aegilops speltoides. The sequence continues at coordinate 52,744,383 of CM038146.1, forward strand.
TTGCTGACAAAACGACAAATTAGGTCATAATGAGCAAAGAAAGCGTCGTGATGATAATCATTAAAGCTTGCCGACCGGTACAAGCGCAATCTTAATGGAAAGGGATATGTGTGTCTCCACATAACAAACACTCACACATATGACACAAAGTAGTATTTACATGAAATGTTTCTATCAGCTTCAAAAGTAGGAAAAGGGAGATGTGACCAAATGTATACGTGTCGAATGGTCTTTGCATCCTGTTGTTGTACAACATAGGCCCGATTTCATGAATTGCAAAAATGTGGAGGGCGAGGATGGCATTAAAAAAATTCTCACAATCCCTATCGCAATCATCGTATTAGGAGAAGATACATTTATTTTCCTAGGTCATTAGATAATACCACCATGCAAGTAACATTCACTCGCTCATGGCGCGTGTTGTTGGGAACCATGACTTTGGTCACAAGTTGTATTGGCACATAAGCATTGTGGCAGGCGTCTCTTAAATTTGGTTCACTTTTGAGCGGTTATAATCATACTCAATAGAAGGACATGAAAAACTCTCTCAAGCATCGAAATTTAGGCAAGAATCGAATGTAAACTTGTTTACCCTTCGGTATGTATGCGGGCCATTGCAATCGTGATTTCTAGTGAACAGAATAATGCGTCTCTCTACATACTAGCAAATCCATCATACGTCGAACAAAACTTTATGTGCAACATTGCCATCAATACCAAAAGCATAGCAACAAAGAGATGTGACCATACACACTCGATGCCCGTTCCTTAGGTGTCGGACAGTATTGCATCATTGTGGTACAACCTAGGACCGATTTCACGAATTGCGGAAAGGTGGAGGGGCAGGCTGGCAAAGACCACGACAGAATTTCCCGTGTCCCTGTCTTCGTGTCCTGTGCGTTTACCGTCCGTCAACGCGGGCCAGGGTTTCCTTCTTTGTGGAGCACGTGAGAGAAAACCCAGCCCAACGACCAGCCCACGAAGCCCATGAAATCTTCTTACATTGGGCTGAGATCCGGGCTCCCGCGTGCCAAAGCCCACCCGGCACCCCACAGTCGTATTCCCATCCCCATTCCTCGCCGCTCTCCCGCGCCTCCGCCGCCGCCGCCAAGGATGGGGAGGGTGCCGGCGCAAGCCATGCGCGCCGCCAAGGTCCCCCGCCACGCCCTCGTCCTGAAGCCCTCCGCGGCGTCCACCCCGCCGCCCCCTCCCCCGCCACCGCGTGGGCCTCGTCCCGTCGACGGTAAGCCTCCCCACGGCAAGCCGCCCCGGAGAACCCCCGGGGCCGCCTCCGAGCACGCGGGGGCCCTGGCCCTGCCGGACCGGCCGGCGCCTCCGGCCGAGAAGAGGCCCATCACCACGCCCGCGGAGCTTTCGGCGGCCATCCGCGCCGCGGTGGACGCCGACGTGGACGCGGCCGCCTCGCTCGCGCTCAAGGCCGCGCCCACCATCCCGCTCCCGACGCAGTCGCTCGCGCTCCTCCTCCGCCGCCTCGCCGCGCACCGCTCCGTCGCCGCGGCGCGGGACCTCCTCGCGGCGCTCCCGTACTCCGCCGACAACCCCGCGCCGCGCCCGGCGCTGCTGGCCCTCGCCGACGCCTGCTGCCGCCGCGGCGACCCGCGCGAGATCGGGCAGCTCCTGCCAGTCCTCGCCGACCACGGCGTCCGCGCCGACGCCCACGTCTACAACGCCCTCATGAAGGGGCACTGCGCCGATTCCGACACCGCGGGGCTCCTCGGCGTGCTCCGCCGGATGAAGGACGACGGCGTGGACCCTGACCTCGTCACCTACAACACCCTCGTCTACGGCCTGGCGCGCGCCGGGCTCGTCGCCAAGGCCAGGACCTACCTCGACGCCATGGCCGCCGAGGGCCTCTTTCCGGACGTCATCACCTACACCTCGCTCATGAACGGGATGTGCGTCAAGGGCGACGCCCTGGGGGCGCTCAAGCTGCTCGAGGAAATGGAGGACAATGGGTGCGAGCCCAACGACCGGACCTACAACACGCTGCTCATGGGGCTCTGCAGGAACAGGAAGCTGGACAAGGCCGCCGAGGTGTACAAGTCCATGGTAGGGGCTGGGATGAAGCTCGAGCCGCCGGCGTACGCGACGTTCATCAGGGCATTGTGTCGGGCGGGGAGGGTTCCGGATGCATATGAGGTGTTTGATTACGGGATCGAGAGCAAGAGCATTCCGCAGGCGACCGCGTACAGTGAGCTCGAGAGCTCACTCAAGTGGCTGCGCAAGATGAAGGAGTAGGATGAAGGTGCGAGGAAGACTAATAAGCCATTGGCTTCTGTTGCTGCTGGTGCTTGCTTCACACATGATTCAGTGAGTTGCATTGCCTGGCTTGTTTTGATACGGTAGATTAAGCAAAAACATTTGAAACTACTACTGTGTTTGTATGGAGTGATACTATCTGTTCAATCAATCAGAATGTAAGATGAAATTTTCGAAAACGTGAATATGTCAAGATATCTTACTCATGTGTCAAAATTTAGTAGCATGATGTAGTGCCATTCACAACATACACTTGTTATCTGTTTTGTTCAACTGGCTGAATTAGCTTGTACTCCCTCTGTATCAAAATATGACGTTTTTTGACACCATCATATATTGAATGTACATGGAGCATAATGTTGGTAGCCTATAGAGACAGGGCTCTTCTAAGTTCTGATAAAAAAAAAAGCAAACTGATTTTGAATGGTCCAGGAGCATATCCAATGCCCAATGGTGTATTCCTAGGTACAAAACTGAATATGATTCTCCTGCACCTCCAGCAAATGTTCCGAGAGTTGGACTCTTAAGAGTCAGTGTAGGACTGATCGATATTCAGGGTTTCATGCCTTCCCCTGTTAACGGTATAATATATATATATGTGTGTGTGGTTACTTCCACCATGACTTTAACTAGTATATTCTTGGAAAGACCCCTAAGAAGCAGAGGTAGATTTTCTTTCATCTAGTTTCCCTTTTAGCTATTTTCATGATGACTTGAAATGGTACCAGCATCTATCCATCCATTGGTTAAAAGTTGAAAACAATACAATATTTCTTGTAATTTAGAATCATGAAGTTGCTCTGGCACGGAGCTTAGCACCTCTGCAACACCTGCAGCGTTAGTCGTTTTTGCAGCGTGACTATTAGCTTTCTGCTAATAATCAGGAAGGTCTAGTTATGTGGTGCCTCCTGAAGATCATACTACTACATGAACATTGCGAGCACACTATCTATAGTTGTAACTTGCAAGGCAACTGGAGAAGCATGTTTTTGTGGAGCAAGTTCCAGCGCATCTTGAAGAAACAGCGACACATTCATCCGGCAGTGTGATGTTGCTTACCTGCATGACAACAGACCATGTGAACCATCCTTCCTTCTCCAAGGTGTGTGAGCTCGATTGCTGGAACACCTAGAATTTGTTAGAATTCTTTTCCAATCTCAAACATTGAGCTAATTCAATTATTTTGTTTCCCCTATCTGCAGATAACCATTACCATTATACAGAAGATCATGGTTTAATTAAACCCTTGGAGCGGCGAGGAGTTGCGATGCAGCACAAGATCGCTTTTTGTGTGTGTGTGTGTGTGTGAACAGCGCACAAGATCGCTTTCGCAACGTCGTGCTGGAAGGGTTTACATCATGCCGCAGGGAAGGAGAACACAGGGTTTACATCATGCCGCAGGGAAGGAGAACGCACTAGACTGCTTTTGAGTTTTGACCTCAGGAGGATCAGATTGCTGTAGCTATCTGAATAGACCACCCGAGATCTCTATCTCTGAAACGACTCGCGGAGAGGTGCAGGTTTGGTGCCGGTTACGGAGTTGAGCAGAAGATTCGCGGAAGCAGACGCAGTGTATTGCGTAAATCGTTCAGTTTTGGGGTGGTTTAGGGTTTTGGTGGACTGAAAAGCGGATTTCTCATCCCTTTTTTTTTGGTGAGATCAATAGATGTTTATTCCATCAAGGTAGAGTGACAATCCTTTGGAAGAGTTCGTCAATGCAAGCGGGTCCTCTGTCGAGCCACACAGCCATAGCTCACTCAGAGCGAATACTTTACCAGACAATCTGCAACACTATTCTGAGACCTATGAAGTTTCTGGGGAATAAACACCTATCGATCGTAACCTTTTTTTTTAAGAAAACTGCTGACGGTCTGCTTGTTTGTTGTTAGATTAGGCTCTGCGCTTTGAGCTTTGGGTTGCCAAATCGCCTGCAAACACAAGACTGAAATCCATGGCTGCTAACTAACTGAAACTAGACACTATAGCTAGCTGAACCTTTGTAAACACACAAGACATGATTAACCACCAAACTTTTCCTTTCTCAAGTCTTGTACTGCCCATATGAAATATGCAGATTATGCGTTCTTGTTGTTAGGTGTTAGCCAGTGGCGACCTCTTGTGCAGTTTGTCGGCGCAGCTCTGAACGTGAGCTTCGAGCAGCCGGTTGGGCAACATAGGGCTGAATCATGGCTTCATTAATGAAGGACGCATACTTCTCAGACGACAGTGAACAAGTGACACCGCCGGCTTGACAGCAACTTGCAACGCAGAACAGATCATCTTATTTATTCATACCAGAGGCCCAACTTTTTTCACCGGAGTAATGAGAAAGCTAAGTCGTGAAATACTCCCTCTGTAAAGAAATATAAGACCTTTTAGTACTTCAGACGACAGCCAGCTCAAACGAGTCCTTCAGTCACTGCATCTCAAAACAATAAAGAGAAGGAAAGCAGCACCAGGCAGGCAGTTGCAGCTCGACATTCAACATTCAGCAGACAGGACCATATAAAAGTTCGACATAGTAGGCGCTGGTCAGCAAACTATGCGGTTAAATTCCTACAAGTTGACCGCGCAGTTCACCGGTGTGTACCACATAGTACAAAGAGGGCACCCCCAACAAGCCATTTATGCATCTCAGCCACACGGAATGGAAGAACCTACGCCTCGATCACAAGCCATTTCCGCATATCCAGATACCTGCAGAGCAACCAACACTGTTATCAGTCAAACAACTTTGTACTATTACTTGTATCTCAAAATTTTGTATGATTCAAACACTACACATTAGCTTCAACATTGTGAAAACTGGACCAAAAGCTCCAAAGTTAAATCATCTAAGCTACTGGACAAAGCCCAATGCAACAGTTAATTTCAAGCGGCACGCCTTCAACTTGTATTTTTTTTACCTAAAGCCTTCAGCTTCTACTATTGGCGTATTCTGGGCCTTTGGCTACCATCAGAAGCTAAAAGATCAGTTTTTCAAATACCTCCATTAGAGGGAAATGCATTAAATAGATGCATTCAGTTGGAACCTAATAGGTATACTTTTTTTAGAAATATACGAGCTAGGTAGTCAGTAGCAAATCAAAACTAATAAAAATCATGCAGAAAAACCTCAAGCAAGATAGTCAGTAGCAAACCAAATATAGGAGCTAGACAGTCAAGGGATCCTTCCAGTCAGGTGCCGTAGCATGCTGGAGTCTCGCCTTCTTAGGTGCGGCTTGAGGACCCCGAAACAAGCAACTTCCTTAAGCCCCCCACTGATCAAGGCTAAAATTGACTACGTAAGTGTTCCACTTATAGCAAGTTGTATTGCTTCCATTCAGAAGGAAAGATTTATTTGGATTCAACTGCTCCTTACTCAATCATGATTCACTCCAACGATGACTATCATGCATAGTAGTTACATTTTAATACATATGTTTAACTAAAGAGTCAAGAATAGCGTATTCCATATCCATTAGGGGCTGGTATGAATTATTGCAGATTCATAACAATCATCACAAAGGTTGTAAAGATCTTCTTTGATGACCAGACAGCATCTCTTGGTGAACAACCTGTTAAAGCTATCAGGGCCAGGGGAATTTGCTTGACGACACTATGAACCTCCTATCCAGAGAAGGGGGTCAAGAGGTAGCCAAGAACCTAAACTTGTTTTACGAGATCAGATAGATCAAATAACAAGAGGAGGTTGGCCGGGACAGCCACTCTGTTATCAAATGTTCTTGAGATGATTGCAGCTTTGACTTCATCATCATCGGTGGTTGAGGAGCCCTGACGGTCCGAAAGAGGTTGAATGAGATTTCTTCTGTAGGCTTTATTGGCCACCACATGATTGGATTTTGAGTTTTCATTTCTGAAGCAGACTCATCTGATAGTGCAGCTAATTTTCCAGTGGAGCTTAATGTGATTTTTTATTACTGTAATGTTGCTTTTTACAGCGGACATATGCCTTTGTTCTTCAAGATCAATGATAAGGTTGACGACTAAGTTCCAATTTGCAATCAACAATGAGAGGTGGGAAAGATTTCTGCTCCGGATTTTTAAGGCTCTAATGTTTTCGAAATTAGAAGAGATGTGCCTCTGCCATCTCAGTTTTTGAAAGAGAGACTACAAGCTTGTTGGAATACCTCTATAAAGCCTAGGTGGTCACCCCAAAAGTTCTTCAAGGTGGAAGATCTTTGCTTTAAGGACTTTGGTTTGATTGTGCAGAACACAGGGATGTATCCGAGGTGTATCTTGAAAGTTTAACAATGGTATTAGGGAAGATCATACATAGTCCAGGACTCCAGGCAGCCAAGGTTAAAAATATTTTCATACTTTATTTATTGTTTTGTGAAAAAGTGAAAACATAAAACCTTTAGTAGTATAAGGTAAGCAATTCCACTTTAAATTTAAATCTCATATGTAGAATTCAGTTACAAATTGTGGGTGAAAAACTATAATCAGAATGTTATAAGTTTGATACTATCTCGAAATTGTACTTGTAAGATTTAATTTTGATGTTTCACATGTTTGCAATTTCAATCTCAAATAATAAGTGAGGACGTCCGAAAATAAATTATAGAGATGTTGAAATTAATCAGATATATCAAGTAAGATAATTAACATCTATTTCCTTGAGAACATTATTGTGATATATTGCGGTCACACTTCTACTAAAATTAAAACCTACCATGGTAATGGTATTATCTGTTTCCTTATTTATGAAGTGGCAGCTGACTACACTATCCCTCTAATGACATTGGGAAAAAAACTCAATGAATGTGGACTCTTTGATCATACAATTGACAGTCCATAACTCTAGAAAATATCGGGGATTACATATGTGAGTTAGAGTGAAAAACAAAGATATGATGATAAATGTTTAACCAAACCGCCTACAAGGCTGAGATTGTTCAGTAATGGCAAAGCGAGCGCTAGGTATTACAACAACCCCAAATGAAAAGCAAAGTGAAATGGCAATTTATATAGGCACGAGTTAATAAACGAAGTTCGAAGCCAAATGCCCAGGTATAGTTGGTTATCAATTACTTGTGTAGAGGAGACAACATACAAATCACACTTGGATCTTATCGATTTGTAGTCACAAAAATAGCAAGTGCGATGTTGCAACCAGTAAGAGTAAACAGAAAATATCTATGAAGCAAAAGAAGGGACATATTTCATTCTACTACAACTTAAGGAAAAGCCAACCTACTCAATTAATACATCACGATAGCATATCCATCTGAACCAATCATGTTATGTATTGTGCAAACTTTCAGCTCCATCATGTCCACCACCAATGCCCATGCCTACAAGGGGGCATTCCAACCATCATGTATCTCATCTTGAGAAACATCTGCACTGCAGCAATGCACTAATACTTCCATCATATCAGATTGAATATATACGAGAGGGCATTGATGAGATATTAGGATAAACTCACATATGTAATTTGAGGAAAACAACTCCAGTTTGATAGATCGTGATGAGTAGATAAACAAAACCCCATCTACTATCAAATAAAGAGAATATTCTTGAAACAATTTATACTCATGAGTGCCATAAAATTGAAGAACATGCGCACTTAGACTATTAGCTGACCTGAAGGGAGAAGTTACCTAAAATTATGCTTAAGCTCGCTCCATGACATAGCGGATAAAATAAAATATACCATTACTTATAAGCTCTAGCAATAAAAGGGATCATGATTATTCATTTTAAAATTATATTTAACCGGTAAAGATAAATAAACTGAATTTGTTGTTTTTCTACCTTGCCACTGGCAGAACAAGTGTTTTTAAAATATCAAGCCAAATCGTTATTGTTGATTTTAAGATCAGCATGACCAATGATAACAAATATTGAATGAACAAAAGCTTCAGAATATGCCAACTGATCTACCTATTTGACATTTCATTTGGTTCAAGCTAGTTTTTATTCATGTAGTTGTCTTCAGTTGGCAGCTGTTATGCATCTCATCTTGAGAAGTATCTGCACTGGAGCTCTGCACTAATACTAACATTGTACAATTCTGAATATGCCAGTAGGCGTGGCAATAATAAAATTTAATTCGATTGTTATGCAAAGAACTGCTGATCTTTGTGTCATTGTTTTATTCTAGGATGACAACAGAGCAAACAGATAATGAATCTCACACCTCTGACTTAAACCATATAATTCCATAATAAGAGTATGAGAATAGGGGGGGAAAGCATTGCTACATTTTATTTTGTTTTTTGACAAAGGAGACGCACAACCGGTTTCAACTAAGGGAACTCAAAATCATGATAGAGTAGAATCACCTCTCCAGAAAAGCAGAACTGGCTAGCTACCAGTAAAAGATGTTTTTCCAAAATCATAACCATCACACAGAACGCCGCCTAAGAAACATCCAAAAATAAAATGCTAGAACAACATCGCTATATGTTAAGCAGATCATCGAGCAATAAAAGGAACGATTTATATGGAACTTGTTAGCTTAACATGAAAGGATGTGAACAGCATTCAATCAACCAATTATAAATAATATCTTGGTTTGTTATACCTACAATGTAAAGGCATATGCTATTACCTGCAACATAGACGCTTTCGAACGGATGATAGCGAGCCGCGAAGTTGGTTCTGGAAACTTTCTTGAACTTCAGCGACTCAAGCTGGATCGTGAAGAGGTCGGTAGGTGTCCGTAGGAACACCACACTATTGTACTCAGCAAACCCCTTTATGCATAGGGGCTCTCTCTTCTTCTTCCGTGAACTCAAGAGAAATAGCTTATCCAGTTCAACAGTTCTTGCTAGCACCCATGAAGGAACACCATCAGAATAGGTGTCCATCTTCCATAATTGGGCGCTGAACTTTGACAGAAAGAAAATACCAAGGCCACCACCCTCTGCCCGCATAAGCTAGAGTTTGGTAGGAACGGCATCCACCGGCACCGGTAACAGAGATAGGACCTGCCTCTCCAAATCAAACTCAAGGATGCCATCCGATCTTTCCTTAACTTTCATGTCAGAGAGCAACCAGTACAGGGAATGCCCAACTAGGATACCGGGAAATCCCGTACAAATCACGGAAGTACGATGCTTGGGTGGAAGCAGTAATGAGATGAGAGCACCCCATCCGCCAGTCCCCGACGAGTAAACACGGGCGATCGCTGTATCTCCTTGCTCGTATACCTGTGTGGTTACCAAGACCACTTGGAAGTGCTGGCCGTCTCCGGCGGCGCGAAACACAGACCCGCCGATCGAGGTCTCCCTCTCATCGAAACCGGGCGGAACGGCGATGCGGTGCCTGTCGCCATTGAAGGGGTCCAGTACCAGGACCTGGTTCCGCGATCTGTCGAAGATAAGCACGAGGCCATGGCGGGATCCGAAGAGTTGGAAGTGGCCGACGCCGTCGTCCTCGCCGAGGAACGAGTAGAAGCTGTCATCCGGGGTAGGAATACGATTGGGGGGATCCATCGTAGGCTCGAAGTAATGTTCTCCGAAGAAACCGAGGAGGGGAGGGTTGCGGCTGTGGTGGATGCGGAAGCGGCGGAGGAAGCGGGGGTCGGAGACGAGGCGGCGCCATTGCTTGCAGACGGCGGAGGCGCGAGGGAGTGAGGATGGCAGCGGGGCGAGGCGGAGGAGGATCTCGGAGAGGAGGTCGTCGTTCTCGAGCGGCGCCGGCGGCGAGCGTGGGCGGCGGCGGCGGTGGCGGCGGCGGTTCATCTCGCCCTGGTCACAGCTAATGCGGAAGTGCGTGGTGTCGAATATCCCACGGTGTGGAGTGACCCTGACCCTGAGACACTCGCTCGAGATTCGCGCTGCCGGTGGGATTGAAGCCCAAAATTATTTTCTCCTTTCGGGACAGAGAAAGAGTGAGCCCACGAGAGCTGAAGTAAACAAAGCCCACTACACACAAGCACTGTCCGCAGATAGTGATTTCGTTTTTTTAAACCTTTTCATTGATATATTTTTAGTTTTTTTTCTAAAATCTAACGGTATCCGCAGATTCCAGTGTGTGTCGACCGTGTAACAACCCGTAAAAGTTGTACACAGGACCAACAAAATAAAAGAAGATTCAAGGGTGACACAAGCTATACTCAGGACACCATAAATCTGCACAGCCACGCATCACAAAGTTTTTTTTCTCCAATACGCCAAGTTGGCGTATCATTGCATTGATAGGTAGAAAGAGTACAGGTTTAGAAGACACCTAGCTCGTACACAACTAGGCGTGCCAGGGGTCCTCGTGAGCAGAAGAAGTGGGATGCTCGGCCCGGCTACAAGGGTTTACAGCGCGTCGATTATAGCTTGGAGTCCTTTGGCACCGGCCAAGGCCCAGGTGCGCACATGGTCCTAGATCGAGGCGAACAAGCGGCTAGCTGAGGGTTGCTGAAGGTCAAAGATGCAGGCATTGCGGTGTTTCCAAATGGCCCAGGTGATCAGTGACACTAGGAACGCAAGGGCCTTCCGGAGCAATATTGGGATGTAGCTAGTAGCGTCTCGCCACGAGTCGTAGAGGTTGAGGTCGCCATTGGGAGGGCTCACGGTGAGTTTGCACCAAGCAAAGCGGTGCTAAATCTCCCTGGAGGAGACGCATGCGGTCAAGAGGTGACGCATCACAAAGTCTATACACCAAAAACAATGTTCAAAAATGCAAAAAGCATAAGTGAAGCGGAAGCCACAACTTCGAGCAATCAACTTAAACGTTTTTTAAAGTTGGCTAGAATTCAATGGAACTTTAATAATATACATAGAAAACATGGCACATAGGTAATTGAAGTAACATCTAAAATGAAGTTCACACCATAGCAAGTACTACCTCCGTCCGGGTTTATTGGTCCCCATTGTATTACATGTCAAATTTTGACCATAGATTAAACTAACAAAATGTTCACGCATGTCACCAAACATTATATTTTTGAAAACTATGTTCGAATACGAATCCAATGAGATAATTTTTCTTGACATGCATTAATATTTTGTTAGTTAAATCTTTAGTCAAAATTGGGCACAAACTATAAAGGGGACCAATAAACCAGGACGGAGGTAGTACACTTTAGGTTCACATAGCAAGTAAAATAACAACTAAAATGCAGTTCAATACAAATAGACATAGCCTAATAGAGATCACCTGGCCAGAATTTGAAGGAAATAGTTTACGAGCAAACCCTAATAACAAGATAAATTGAAGGAAATATGCCCTAGAGGCAATAATAAAGTTATTATTTATTTCCTTATTTCATGATAAATGTTTATTATTCATGCTAGAATTGTATTAACCGGAAACATGATACATGTGTGAATACATAGACAAACATAACGTACTTGCCTAGCTCATTAATCAAAGATGGTTATGTTTCCTAACCATAGACATGTGTTGTCATTTGATTAACGGGATCACATCGTTAGGAGAATGATGTGATTGACATGACCCATTCCGTTAGCCTAGCACTTGATCGTTTAGTATGTTGCTATTGCTTTCTTCATGACTTATACATGTTCCTGTAACTATGAGATTATGCAACTCCCGTTTACCGGAGGAACACTTTGTGTGCTACCAAACGTCACAACATAACTGGGTGATTATAAAGGAGCTCTACAGGTGTCTCCGAAGGAACATGTTGGGTTGGCGTATTTCAAGATTAGGTTTTGTCACTCCGATTGTCGGAGAGGTATCTCTAGGCCCTCTCGGTAATGCACATCACTATAAGCCTTGCAAGCAATGTGACTAATGAGTTAGTTGCGGGATGATGCATTACGTAACGAGTAAAGAGACTTGCCGGTAACGAGATTGAACTAGGTATTGAGATACCGACGATCGAATCTTGGGCAAGTAACATGCCGATGACAAAGGGAACAACGTATGTTGTTATGCGGTTTGACCGATAAAGATCTTCGTAGAATATGTGGGAGCCAATATGAGCATCCAGATTCCGCTATTGGTTATTGACTGGAGACGTGTCTCGGTCATGTCTACATAGTTCTCGAACCCGTAGGGTCCGCACGCTTAAGGTTTCAATGACAGTTTTATTATGAGTTTATGAGTTTTGATGTACCGAAGGAGTTACATGTGACGCCCGGATAATTAAGCTACAGCGATCCCACGCAAATGGTGCCACGTCACCACAGTTACTGCTGATAATCTATCGTTAGATCAAAACCGGTCCAAAATTCAAATTCAAAGTTTGTTAAATAATAAAAGTTTTCAAACATTAAAATAAAAATGTTTGGTTTGTACTAAATATTACATAGGTAAATATGGTGTAGTAAACACATTTTTATAAAATGCATAAATATTTTAAATTGAATTAAAACAGAAAAGGGAAATAAATAAAAGAAAAAGGAAAAACAAATCTAACCCAAAAAAAGCAATCACCCCGGGCTCGGCCCAAGAAGTCATGCCCAAGCCCAATCGGGCCACGACCCACCAGGCCGGCCCAACCGGCCCACACCCCCACCACTTAACCCGGTCCACCCGATCAAACCCTAACCCTCCCACTTCTCCTCCCGATTCCCATTCCTCTCGCTCCTCCCCACTCCCGATCCCTTTTGGATCGGCGAACCTCGGCGCCCGCGCCCTCTGCCTTCCCGGCGCCGCCATTGCCGAGCACTCGTCGACCCCCACTGCACCGCCTTGTCGCCTCGCCTCATCCCCTTGCCTCCCGGGCCTCGTTGCGATCGGCGCTCGTCGTCCCGCCGCAACCGCCCGACGCCGCCGGATCGCCCGCGCTCGCGTCTCCGACCTCGTCGCCCGCTTCTTCGTCCTCCTTCGAAGGCCCTCCTCTCCCCGCAGCGCGCGTGGCGCCCCTCCTTCCCTCCTACCGCGGTCGTCCGTAAATGCGCTTTCGCGCTCCGCGCCTTGTCGGGCTACACCAGACCCGCTCGCCCGCGACCGCCCGCGGTTAACGTGGACTGCGCGTGCCCGCGTGCCAACTGCCGCGTCAGCCGCGTCGTCGTTTCTCCCCACCTCGGCTACTCACATCGCCGTCATGCACGCCGGCTGCGCTGGTCCCAGACCTCCCTCTTGCTACACCACAGCAGCTGCCGCCAGCGCCCAACGGCTCCTCGCCACCGCCTGCAGCCACCTCCACCCCCCCCGCGCGGCATTGTCCTCCTCTGCTGCGGTCCGGCACTCGGCCGACCTCGCCGGTGCCGTTCCCGGCCAGCCTCGTCGCGGCCCCGGTTGTCGCTCGACCCTCGTCTGGTCGGGCATCGCTAGCGCCCGCAGCCCGTAACCGATAAGGCCCTGGGCCTATGACCAGTGGGGCCTCGCCCCTGAGAACCAAAAAAAAGGAAAAGAAAATAATAAAAATACTAATTGATTAACTAAGTTAATTAACTTAATTAATCATGTTTAATCAACCTAATTAATCTTTTAATTAAACTAACTAGGTTAATTTGTTGACAGTCAATGACTAACGGACCCCACACGTCAGTTTGACTAAGTCAACAGCCAGTTGACTGTCGACATCATGCTGAGATCATGCTGATGTCACAAATCCAATTTCGAATTAAATTAAATAATTAATTAAATTGCAGAAATTATCAAATTCTTTTGAAAATCATATCTTTTAATTCGTAACTCGGATGGAAAAACTTTGTACATGGTAGTTGCTCAGAACGACGAGATGAATCCAGATATGCAGCCCATTCGTCCGCCACGCGTCCCTAGCATAGTGAACCTGCAACATTTCACCTCCGGTTCATCTGTCCAAAAACGCGAAACACCGGGGATACTTTCCCGGATGTTTCCCCCCTTCACCGGTATCACCTCCTATTGCGTTAGGTCACCTCTAGCACCGCGTATTGCCATGCTACGCTTTGTGATACTTTGATTGCTCTGTTATTTATTGTGTTCCCCCTCCGTTACTTCTTTCCGGTAGACCCCGAGGCTGCCGGCGACCCCCAGTTCGACTACGGTGTTGACGACCCCTCCTTGCCAGAGCAACCATGCAAGCCCCCCCCCTTGATCACCAGATATCGCCTATTCTTCTCTATACTGCTTGCATTAGAGTAGTGTAGCATGTTACTATTCGGTTACTCCTATTCTATTGCATAGCCTGTCATTGTTGCTATAGTCATTGATACCTTACCCGCAATCCTAAATGCTTAGTATAGGATGCTATTTTATCACCATTGGCCCTACATTCTTGTCAGTCTGCCTTGCTATACTATTGGGCCGTGATCACTCGGGAGGTGATCACGGGTATATACTATACATATATACATACTTGGATGGTGACTAAAGTCGGGTCCGCTCGAAGAGTACCATGAGTGATTCATGGATTGGGGCTGAAAGGACCTTTGTCCCGACGGCCCTCTGTGTGGATCTTTGTGGCGGGCGTCAGGCAGAGTTGAGACCACCTAGGCGAGAGGTGGGCTGGCCTGGTCGGCGTCCGTGGTTGCTTCATAATAACATGCTTACGAGATCTTGGTATTTGATCCGAGTCGGCCATTTGGTCTATCGCACTAACCAACTCGTGGGAAAGATATGGGCACTCGGCGTCGTGGTATCACCGAAGCCTTCTAGGCGTCGGCGATCGAGCGGCGCTACCGGATTGGGCGTAAGCCTGCTCTTGTATTAAGGGGCTAGTTACGCTTTCGGCCGCCCGCATAGCGTCTTGGTGTGCAATGGGCGATGGGCGGACCCTGCGCCATAGGAGTTAGACCGGCGTCTTGACCTCTGTGTTAGGCCTAGGTGGGGCTGCGGCGTGTTGATCTTCAAGGCGGGCATGACCCAGAAAGTGTGTCGGCCAAATGGGATCGGCGTGTTGGGTTATGTGGTGCACCCTGCAGGAAGTTTATCTATTGAATAGCCATGTCCCTCGGTAAAGGGCGACCGGAGTTGTACCTTGACCTTATGACAACTAGAACCGGATACTTAATAAAATACACCCTTCCAAGTGCGAGATACAACCCGGTGATCGCTCTCTAACAGGCGACGAGGAGAGGATCGCGGGTAGGATTATGCTATGCGATGCTACTTGGAGGACTTCAATCTACTCTCTTCTACATCTTTGCAAGGCGGAGGCTGCGAGCGTAGTCTTCGATAGGACTAGCTATCCCCTCTTATTACGGCATTCTGCGATTCGGTCCACTGATATGGCCTCCTTACACATATATCCATGCATATGTAGTGTAGCTCCTTGCTTGCGAGTACTTTGGATGAGTACTCACGGTTGCTTTGCTCCCTCTTTTCCCCCGTTTTCCTCTTCTTCTCGGATGCCGCAACCAGACGTTGGAGCCCAGGAGCTAGTCGCCACCGTCGACGACCACTACTACACTGGAGGTGCCTACTACTACGTGCAGGCTGCTGACGACGACCAGGAGTAGCTAGGAGGATCCCAGGCAGGAGGCCTGCGCCCCTTTTGATCTGTATCCCAGTTTGTGCTAGCCTTCCTAAGGCAAACTTGTTTAACTTATGTCTGTACTCAGATATTGTTGCTTCCGCTGACTCGTCTATGATCGAGCACTTGTATTCGAGCCCTCGAGGCCCCTGGCTTGTATTATGATGCTTGTATGACTTATTTATGTTTTAGAGTTGTGTTGTGATATCTTCCCGTGAGTCCCTGATCTTGATCGTACACGTTTGCGTGCATGTTTAGTGTACGATTGAATTGGGGGCGTCACAAGTTGGTATCAGAGCCGACTGCCTGTAGGAATCCCCCTTCCACACTCCTTGACCGAAGTCGAGTCTAGATATTGCAAAACTTTTACTAACATGGCTGTGCGGCCCATGGGCCCACGTTGCCATTGGGTGGTATTAGGATCTTTTACTCCTCGATCTTTACTCCGGGATTCTGAACTCTTTTCTATTCGGGTTAAACGATTTTTTTTACTAAAATCTAACTTTAGGTTCTTGAAAATACTTTTTCCCGGAGAGCCCCTTCAGTCCAGATGATCGCCGGCTGCACTAGAAGATTTCGAAGATACTCTCCGATTTTCTCTCGAGACCTTGTGCCCGTTGCTTTTGCAATTCCCTACCACCGAAATATCCCTATGGATAAATACTTACACCTGTCGTGCTTACTTTTATTCCCAGTCGATCTTGTTATTACAAGATACCCCGAGAATATTTTGTGCCTACTGCCTTGCAGTTCTTTGCCACCTGAATACCCCTAAGAATAATTTCTCGCACCTTCCGAGTATCCGCTCATCCCAGTTGTTCAGGTGTTTCACAAAAGTCTTTGAAATACTATTCAATCCTCCGAAAATCCTTAGCAGCTTTATTGCTCTGCAAATACTTGTCTACTAGCATTATGGATGCTTCCCATATATCTGGCAATATACACTAGTATATTTTGACACCGTCATTTTGATCCTATTGATTCAACATGTGTGCGAATGCCCACAATCATCTATCAACCCTTCTAAATTATCTTTCCGGCTCAGACATCATTTTTGAACATGAGCTGGTTCTTGACCAAACTATTTGTCGCCAATTGTGCCTCTGGTCTATCCAACTTATCCATCCTTGATCAGAGCGACTGCTTCTGATCCTTTGTTTTGGAAATCGTAATTCCTTTGTTATCTAAGCATCGAATTATTCGGATGTTCTATAATATGATGCTCGTGCATTCTTTCTTCCTCTGATGGAGTACCGATACTCACATCAGCTCCGTTGTGGATCACCCGAGCCATTGTTGGATTGTTATCCGACAGTGTCCTTCATAGTCAATCACCTTGTGAGTTCTTTCCCTGATACATAGTGCCTTTAGTAAATTGTATCATCTGCTTGGCCAACCATGCTCTGCTTTCGAGCTGGTGGTATTTACTATTGAAGGTTGTGGTATATGTTTCCACGATACCCTTACGGGTTGAACCTATACCTTCCTTAATATGTGTGAACTTGAAAGTTTTCACGAGTCATACTCTTCTGGTATTTTGCTAGATAAAATTTCAACATTACAACTTCTTCAAAAATGAGGAGTGAATGAAAGGTTATGCATTAGAGAAGTGGGAGTCGACCTTGAACTTTGTGTTCATGCCCATGGACACGATGTAGATCGTATCATTAAAGCTTCTCTTAAATTAATTATTCCTTTGGTATAAGTTCATCTTATATCTGGGATCTGGCCTTTTGCAATCGTGGTTCCGACCATGTTCTCCTTTAAATACCATTTCTTGTGCAAGTTTAAGCACTTGTCTTCTGCGGAGTAATATCCCAGTCCAACCTCTACTTTGATTTGTCGTCGAGCATCACCCCCCTGGTATCTCAAGATTATCACGGAACTGCATAACTTCTTATGAGTTCTTCATCAAGTGCTACATTCTCATTGATTCTAATTTTTCACGGGCTCTGAGTTATTAAGCACTCAAAGACACCGATAACTGACTCGAGTCCGCATCACGATTAAACAACTCTTGGTAACCTTCATTACTTACGAGTTTGAACTCAATCACGTCATTCCTAGCCTGTTTGGCTATATCCATGTCATGCCGATTTTAACTGCGCTACCTGGTCCTTCTTCCCAGAGCACAATTTTTGACGATGAGCTAAGCTTACGTCGATCTTCCTCATCATATCATTTCGCTTTGGACAGCAAGCTTGCTTTGGAGTTTGTGTTGTACCCATGGTTTCAATAACCTTTTGCTTCATCATTCCTTTGACTTGATGTCATCGCCAATTGATTACATCTTCATGAATTCTCTCGACAAGTGTGTCGTGCTCATCATCAGCATTCTGAGCTCTTCTAGGATATCAATGGAATTCAGGATGAGAAAGACAATCCTTGCACTCGATGATTAGTGTGATCATTGACCACTCTACTACCTTTCGTCCAACACAAACTTGTTCTTGTTTTGTGTTATACCTTGAGTTCCTTGCTATCCAGCAATTGTTCTTCTTTACATTGGGGTATTACCATCGTTTATGTCAAGAATGTCGTGAGAATTTCACCACCTCTTATGAATTATTGATGCAAGTAATACTTATCACAATAACCTTTCCTTCTTGGTCCCCGTGTTACTTCTAACCGAAAAACCGACAATCGAACTATGATGTGCGACTTTAAAACTTCTAGCAATCCTATTGCTTTGAAGTTAATGGTCGATGTTTCATTCTTAGCCTATTGGTTATTGAATCACCACTCTAACAATTGATCAGGCTACCTATGCCCATATTTCGAGCGCACCTTTCAACCAATGTTTAATTGTGTATGTTTTCCTCAAGCATACATCATTATATCATTTTATCTGACAAGTGTTATCTTCTTGTTCACATAATTGTGGAAATCCATCTTGTCGAAAATCTTGATGAATTGTCGCTGAGTCCCTCAGTAACCTCCTCATCCTCTCCCTGGTTTGATGATGAACTCTTGTTTCGAAACTCGCTTCCATAGTTCAATTCCCGAGAATCTTACAATGTCATCTCGTCAATTTGTGTTGCACCTTTTCTTCTTAGACATCCTGAGTCTGAGGTATCCTGACACCAATCAGATCTAAATCTCGGTCAGATATGATGGTTGGAACATATTTCCAGGAGTTATAACATCTTTACATGACCCAACAAGGTGGTGCCCTTGCTTAGCACCCCTGGTTTGAGGACCTATTGTTATAGTTTTCTTTTTCACAAGGTTAACCATTCTTCCATGAGAAAATTGTACGACTTATTCTATAAGTTGTTCCTGATGAATCCTTTGTCTATACAAGTCTGACCTTTGCTTAAAGACCATGGCAATGCTATCTCGAAGCATGTCTGTGGTACTCTGATCATCGATAAGAACATTTGAAGCACCATGCTAAATTTCCTTTATCAATTTTTCAAACACCGTTGTTTCGGTGATGTCATAAAGTTCCTCTCCCCTAACCTAAATGGTTTTCTACGTTATATCCTATTATGGATATCATGCTCTACTTGTCCTTGGGAAGGATATACCCCTGAATTATGTGTTTAAACACACTATTCTTTCCATTGTTCTAATTAAATCTGATAGACACTTTTCCCCTTCCATTGGTTTGTTTAAACCCTTTCTGTGGTCTATATGATATAAGCAGTAATAATTCCCTGCTTGTGCAAACACATTGGTGTATAACTCTGTCAGTAAGATCCTGTTACTATTGTTGACGACATTCCAGTAACCAACGATGGGCGATAACTTTGCCAATTGGTTCGCCTCGTTCAACAAGCAGGAAAATTGCTCTCTTCGTTCCCCGTCCTTGGTACCGACATTGTGGCCGACATAGCTGACAAGCTATTCACTGACATGCCTCCCTGTCGCGGTTGTGCAAGATGTCACCACCCTTCCTACTTTCAACCCACATGGTAGGCCCATAACCCACAGTTCCATAGGATCGAAACCTGACTCTCCTGTACACCTTATTGTCAAAGTTATTCCTCGTCCGTGGCCTCGTATGTAATTCACGAGCCACCTTCAAGTCTGATATCAGACACAATACTTATTCCCGTTGCTTTGAACCCCTTTCATGCCCTGTAACAGGCATCGAACATTCCTGCCCGCTTGAAACTTTCCATGATACCGCCTTACTTTGCTCTCGATATTTTCTAAGTTTCAATTCGAGAGTTACTTTCCGCCACCTTCCCCGATGTTATCGACTAGATAGTCAGCCTTACAGAGGTCTGTTCCCCTGGAATAACCCCCTTATTATTTCGTAAGTATGATGGAGTTCTTGAAGAAAGGACGCCGACTTCACCATGATGACCTGAAGTAGAGAAATGCAGACATCAATGTAATGGATCGACCTCTTCGAGAAGAGCAACCAAGGCCGAGAAGATCCGTTAGAATTTCGTAACTAGACCTTCCCCCCTTCTCTACCTCTAAAATCTCGGGACGAGATTTCTTGTAGTGAGGAGAATTGTGACGCCCGGATAATTAAGCTACAGTGATCCCACGCAAATGGTGCCACGTCACCACAGTTACTGCTGATAATCTATCGTTAGATCAAAACCGGTCAAAAATTCAAATTCAAAGTTTGGTAAATAATAAAAGTTTTCAAACATTAAAATAAAAATGTTTGGTTTGTACTAAATATTACATAGGTAAATATGGTGTAGTAAACACATTTTATAAAATGCATAAATATTTTAAATTGAACTAAAAGCAGAAAAAGGAAATAAATAAAAGAAAAGGAAAACAAATCTAACCAAAAAAAAAAAAAAAGCAATCACCCCGGGCTCCGGCCCGATGGGACACCGCCCAATCGGGCCACGACCCCTGAGCCGCCCAACCGCCCACACCCCACCACTTAACCCGGTCCACCCGACCGAAACCCTAACCCCTCCACTTCTCCTCCCGATTCCCCTCCTCTCGCTCCCTTCCCCACTCCCCGATTCCCTTCTGGATCGGGCAACCACCTCAGCGCCCGATGCCCTCTGCCTTCCCCGGCGCTTCGCCGTTGTCAGGCACTTGTCGACCCCCCCACCTGCACCGCCTCGTCGCCTCGCCTCATCCCCGCCATCCTCCCCGGGCCTCGTCGCCGCATCGACGCTCGTCTCCCCCGCAGCAACCGCCCCCGACGCCGCCCGGATCGCCCGCCGCCTCGCGTCTCCGACCTCGTCGCCCGCTTCTTCGTCCTCCTTCCCGAAGGCCCCTCCTCTCCCCTGCAAGCGCACGTGAGCGCCCCCCTCCTTCCCTCCTACCCCGCGGTCACCGTCGTACGCTCGCGCTCCGCGCCTTGTCGTGGACACACCAGGACCCGCTCGCGGCGCCCGCCCGCGTTTGCGTGGGATGCGCGTGCCGCGTTAAGCTGCCGCGCGCCGGCCGCGTCATCGTTTCTCCCCACCTCGGCTACTCCCATCGCCGTCATGCACGCCGGCTGCGCCGGTCCCGGACCTCCCCTACTGCTACACCCCGTGGCCGCTGCCGCCAGCGTCCAGCGGCTCCTCGCCGCCGCCTGCAGCCACCTCCACCGCCCCCTCGCGCGGCCCCGCTGTCCTCTGCTGCAGTCCGCCACTCGGCCGGCCTCGCCGGTGCCGTTCTGGCCAGACCTCGTCGCGGCCCGGTGCGTCGCTTCGGCGCCGGCGCCCATCGGCGACCACTCGGCTCATCATCGGTCGGCGTCGCTGGCGCCCGCATGACCCATAACCGCTAAGGCCCTCGGCCATGACCGATGGGGCCTGCGCCCACGAGAACAAAAAAGGAAAAGAAAATAATAAAAATACTAATTGATTAACTAAGTTAATTAACTTAATTAATCATGTTTAATTAACCTAATTAATCTTTTAATTAAACTAACTAGGTTAATTAGTTGACAGTCAATGACTAACGGACCCCACACGTCAGTTTGACTAAGTCAACAGCCGGTTGACTGTCGACATCATGCTGACATCATGCTGATGTCATAAATCCAATTTCAAATTAAATTAAATAATTAATTAAATTCCAGAAATTATCAAATTCTTTTGAAAATCATATCTTTTAATCCGTAACTCTGATGGAAAAACTTTGTACATGGAAGTTGCTCAGAACGACGAGACGAATCCAGATATGCAGCCCATTCGTCCGCCACGCGTCCCTAGCATAGTGAACCTACAACATTTCACCTCCGGTTCATCTGTCCGAAAACGGGAAACACCGGGGATACTCTCTCGGATGTTTCCCCCCTTCACCGGTATCACCTCCTATTGCATTAGGTCACCTCTAGCACCGCGTATTGCCATGCTACGCTTTGGGATACTTTGATTGATCTGTTATTTATTGTGTTACCCCTCCGTTACTTCTTTCCGGTAGACCCCGAGGCTCCCGACGACCCCCCAGTTTGACTACGGTGTTGACGACCCCTCCTTGCCAGAGCAACCAAGCAAGCCCCCCCTTGATCACCAGATATCGCCTATTCTTCTCTAGATTGCTTGCATTAGAGTAGTGTAGCATGTTACTGTTCGGTTACTCATATTCTATTGCATAGCCTGTCATTGTTGCTACAGTCATTGATACCTTACCCGCAATCCTAAATGCTTAGTATAGGATGCTAGTTTATCACCATTGGCCCTACATTCTTGTCAGTCTGCCTTGCTATACTATTGGGCCGTGATCACTTGGGAGGTGATCACAGGTATATACTATACATATATACATACTTCAGATGGTGACTAGAGTCGGGTACGCTCGAAGAGTACCCGCGAGTGATTCACGGATTGGGGGCTGAAAGGACCTTTGTCCCGACGACCCTCTATGTGGATCTTTGTGGCGGAGCGTCAGGGCAGGTTGAGACCACCTAGGCGAGAGGTGGGCCTGGCCCTGGTCGGCGTC
The DNA here is from genome assembly GCA_021437245.1 of Aegilops speltoides. Taxonomy (NCBI): domain Eukaryota; kingdom Viridiplantae; phylum Streptophyta; class Magnoliopsida; order Poales; family Poaceae; genus Aegilops; species Aegilops speltoides. The sequence goes on from CM038146.1 coordinate 52,766,842, forward strand.
CGTGGTTGCTTCATAATAACACGCTTAATGAGATCTTGGTATTTGATCTGAGTCTGGCCATTTGGTCTATACACACTAACCAACTACGTGAGAAAGATATGGGCACTCGACGTCGTGGTATCAGCCGAAGCCTTCTAGGCGTCGGATCGGCGGCTTGCTACCGGATTGGGCGTAAGCCTGCTCTTGTATTAATGGGGCTAGTTCTGCTTTCGGCCGCCCACGCAACATGTAGGTGTGCAATGGGTGATGGGCCCAGACCCCTGCGCCATAGGAGTTAGACCGGTGTGCTGACCTCTCTGTTAGGCCTAGGTGGGGCTGCGACGTGTTGATCTTCCGAGGCCGGGCATGACCCAGGAAAGTGTGTCCGGCCAAATGAGATCGAGCGTGTTGGGTTATGTGGTGCACCCCTGCAGGGAAGTTTATCTATTCGAATAGCCATGTCCCTCGGTAAAAGGACGACCCGGAGTTGTACCTTGACCTTATGACAACTAGAACCGGATACTTAATAAAATACACCCTTCCAAGTGCCAGATACAACCCGGTGATCGCTCTCTAACAGGGCGACGAGGAGAGGATCGCCGGGTAGGATTAGGCTATGCGATGCTACTTGGAGGACTTCAATCTACTCTCTTCTACATGCTGCAAGACGGAGGCTGCCAGAAGCATAGTCTTCAATAGGACTAGCTATCCCCCTCTTATTCTGGCATTCTGCAGTTCAGTCCACTGATATGGCCTCCTTACACATATATCCATGCATATGTAGTGTAGCTCCTTGCTTGCGAGTACTTTGGATGAGTACTCACGGTTGCTTTGCTCCCTATTTTCCCCCGTTTTCCTCTTCTTCTCAGATGCCGCAACCAGACGTTGGAGCCCAGGAGCTAGACGCCACTGTCGACGACCACTACTACACTGGAGGTGCCTACTACTACGTGCAGGCTGCTGACGACGACCAGGAGTAGCTAGGAGGATCCCAGGCAGGAGGCCTGCGCCCCTTTCGATCTGTATCCCAGTTTGTGCTATCCTTCTTAAGGAAAACTTGTTTAACTTATGTCTATACTCAGATATTGTTGCTTCCGCTGACTCGTCTATGATCGAGCACTTGTATTCGAGCCCTTGAGGCCCCTGGCTTGTATTATGATGCTTGTATGACTTATTTATGTTTTAGAGTTGTGTTGTGATATCTTCCCGTGAGTCCCTGATCTTGATCGTACACGTTTGCGTGTATGTTTAGTGTATGATTGAATCGGGGGCGTCACATTACATGACGAGGAGTCTCGAAATGGTCGAGACGTAAAGATCGATATATTGGACGACTATATTCGGACTTCAGAAAGGTTCTGAGTGATTCGGGTATTTTTCGGAGTACCAGAGAGTTACGGGAATTCGTATTGGGCCTTAATGGGCCATACGGGAAAGGAGAGAAAGGGCCAAAAGGGTGGTCGGACCCCTCCCCATGGACTAGCACTAGTAGAAAAAGGGTCAAACGTGCAGTACATTAGTGCCGGTTTGTATTGGAGCCGGCACTAATGTATACATTAGTGCCGGTTCAACGGCTAGCTGGGCCGCTCTCATTAGTACTGTTAAGTGGCTAACCTTTAGCACCGGTTAGTGCCACGAACCGGTACTAATGAGGGTGGTGGCGAGGATGTTGTCGATCTGGGCCCCTCCGGCACCTTTAGTACGGTTCGTGCCACGAACCGGTACTATAGTCGTCGATACATAAACCCTTAGTCCACCCGAGCCACTCTGTTCTTCCCTTTCCCTCACTTCTCCTATGTTCTTCCCTTTCCCCTCGAGCTCCTCACAAATTTTGCCCAAAATTTGTCAAGATTTGAAGGCCCCATCCATTCAAATGATCACAAAGGTTAGCAACTTTGTCCTTTCATCTCTCATTGCTAGATTAGCTCTTGCAATGCTTTATATAGTTACTAATTTGTGAGTTTAGTAATTTGGGAGGAAATATATATATGTGCTAGTATTTGATTTATATGCAATTTGAGGTCAAAAATAACACTTAGTTTGCATATGTAGGTGTGGTTTACTTAGTGCCTTCTAAATCTCCGTCGTAACCACCGTCGATCGCCCTTGCACCGTCCGTCACGGCACCACCTTGTGGTGAGCCTCTTGTTCATGTAATTTTATATAAAAATTGATGTTTGTGTGATTTGGATATATAGTTAATCATGTAATAATTATCTTACCCGTCGTTGTTTGTTATACATAGTGCCATGGTTTTGATATCCGTCCCGTCGGCCCTCGTCCTTGTTATGATTCGGATGTGGTATATTCTCTTTTAAAACTATTAGTTGCATTTCGTGTTTATGACAAATTATGCCCATCAAGTTGACATAGATATTTTTGTCTAGGAGGTATGTGAACGGAAATTCCAACCGACCCTATTGTCGAGAGGTTAAATTTAGTTGAAAGAAAGCGAGTACTTGAAAGAAAAATTGAAAAGAATTGAGGGGGAGAAGATGGAATTGGAGTTGCATGTTGCCGATGTTGTCGATGATCACAAGATCAAGATGGAGAAAATGCGCTTGAAGAATAGAAAGATTAGAAAATATGCCATCGATAGTGAGGCTTGGTATCATTATGCTGTTGGATCAATTGTTACCTTAGTTGCAATCTTGATCGCATTTGTTGTTGCATTTAAATGCTTTAGCTAGAGAGTTATTTGTTTGTTGCATTTAAGTGTTGTATGAACTTTATGTATGAACTTGTATTAATTTGGTCTATTCGGTATTGTGTAATGAAGATGAGCGGCAATGGATGCACGATGACCGATGCTCTCCCCGATTCGTTGAGGCGTGCATACTTTTCTCGCTATGGTGAGGCAAACAAGCGGGCGGATGGTTTTATGCCTTGTCCATGTGGTGTCTGTAAGAATGGTCACAATTACTCTCGTCAAGAACCATTCACGTCCACTGTTTATGTCGGTTTCATGCCCCACTATAATGTTTGGACCAAGCACGGAGAAAGAGGGGTTATGATGGAAGACAATGAAGAAGAAGAGGACGACGACAGCTATCCTGGCCATGGGTTCCCTGAATACAATGATACAACAATGGGGGAAGAAGCTGAGCCGGTAATGCGGGAAGAAGCTGAGCCGGCAATGCGGGAAGAAGCTGAAGAAGAGGCATTAGATGAGCCCGTTGATGATCTAGGTCGGGCCATTGCCGATGCAAAGAGAAACTGCGCAAGTGATTTGGAGAAGAAGAAGTTGCAGCGCATGTTAGAGGATCACTGTCGGTGTCAAAACCGGCGGATCTCGGGTAGGGGGTCCCGAACTGTGCGTCTAGGCGGATGGTAACAGGAGGCGAGGGACACAATGTTTTTACCCAGGTTCAGGCCCTGTCGATGGAGGTAATACCCTACGTCCTGCTTGATTAATATTGATGATATGGGTAGTACAAGAGTAGATCTACCACGAGATCAAGGAGGCTAAACCCTAGAAGCTAGCCTATGGTATGATTGTTGAGATGTAATGTTGTGTCCCTACGGACTAAGGCCCTCCGGTTTATATAGGCACCGGGAGGCTAGGGTTACAGAGTCGGTTACAATGGTAGGAGATCTACATATCTCAGATCGCCAAGCTTGCCTTCCACGCCAAGGAAAGTACCTTGGGACACAAGCGGAGTCTTCAATCTTCTATCTTCGTGATCCGGGAGTCCGGCGGATATTGATAGTCCGGCTGTCCGGACACCCCTAGTCGAGGACTCCTCGGTAGCCCGAACCAGTCTTCAATGACGATAAGTCCGGCGTGCATAATGTTCGGCATTGCAAGGCGGGTTCTTCCTTGAATAATCCGGAGAAGATAATGAACACCGGGATAGTGTCGGCTCTGCAAAATAATTTCCACATTCCACACGTAGAGAGAATAAAACATACACACCGATCCAATCTGCTGACGTATTATGCGGCGTGACATCACACCGGCACCAAGCCTTCGTTTGAATTACTGTACCACTTCAGCACGTTTAGCGAAGCGGTTTCCTTGGCACGTCCTGTCGAAGCAGAGATCGTGTTCCCTTTTATTCCGGGATCCTCATCAATACGTGCGTGGGTAACCCAACCGTTCCCGTTGCCACACCTCCTCTATCGAAGGGGAATCCCAAACGGTCACGGAAACGGCCCTTGGTATTTCTTTCCCCTTTATAAGAGGACCAAGGCCTGTCCTTGTCTTTCAACCTCGCATCGAATCTTTCCTCTGCTCCCAGTTCCAACACTTAGAGCTTGATTCGGCGCCGGATCCACAACAATGTCGGCTCCGACCTCCGGGGCGGTGGATGCCCTCCTCCGTCACGGAGGAGGACATAATGAAGTTGCGTGAGGCCAAGCACACGGCCTCGAAGTTTCGCAGACAGTTCCCTGCCCTGGGGCAGGCCGTGCCAACCCGAGCCCGGCGAATCGTCATTTCGCATCTCACCTCCGTCGGGATTAGGATTCCAGCGGACCCTTCGTGAGGGGGCTCTGTTCTACTACGGGCTGGACTTCCACGACTTGGCTCCGAGTCCATCCTCCATATCTCCGCATTCATCATTGTCTGCGAAGCCTTCCTCGCGTCATCCCCACTTCGGCTGTGGCTAAAACATTCAAAGTGGAGCGAAGATGATCGGGGCGCCAAGCGGAGTGTGGCGGGCGACCATAAGCGGGAAGGTCGATGCCCGTGGCTCGAAGGTTCCTTCAAGAGGAGCAGAGATTGTGGCAGCAGGAGTGGTTTTACATCACCGTTCCTAGGGGCGACAAGCAAAAGCCGCCGCCCTCTTTCCGCCGGGACCTCCACGGCAGGTGATGTCGTGGGTCGACCAAGGGCTCAGCTGGGGCCGCCCAGGGCGTGCCAGCGCTCTGAGGCGGATTCGAGACCTCCAAACAAGGGAGATTGACCTGGTCAAGGTGATGCAGGTCATGCTAACTAGGCACCTCCTACCCTGCAAACGTCGTCCTCTCCGTTTATGGGAGTTCAATCCGGAGGTACCTCGTATCCTCCAGCATTTCATGGGTGCGACACCCTCGGAGATGTACGAGCTGTTCTTCGGACCGCAGGTGGCGTGTCCGGATTTGGCCGAGGATGCGGGACTAAGCCGCGATCGCCCGGATACTCAGGTAAATAGCTCAAAGCCCGGACATTCTATTTGTATGCCTTTCAAAAGATCGCCTCCTGACCCTTTATTCTTTACAGGAATGGGTGGCGCAATCAAGGCTGATAAGGTGTCCGCCCCCCTCGAGAGACCGTGACTGGAGCCCGTGCTGGTCGAGAATGTTGGAGGTTGCGCCCACAGAGGGGGGCGACGGGGGAGATAAAGGAGCTAATACTTCGTCCAAAGAGGCGACTGAAGAGGAGGGAGCCAAGGATCCTTCCCTTCGTAGAGAGAAGAGGACCGCCTCCGAAGATCCGGAGGTCAAAGCCCCTAAGCGCGGGAAGAAATCTCCGCCGGGGGGTCCGGCGTCCGGAGAGAATCCGGACGCGCAATCATCACCCAAGGACCAGCCCTCCAACGGGCCGTGAGTATGAAAGAGGAAGTTTTAATAAGGAAGTACCTTCGTTTATGCTTCTGTAGGTAACCGAAATATTTATATCGCAGTTTGGATCTGCAGCCGTCTCAGATGAGTTCATCCTCGGGGGATCTTCTTCCGGAGATGATGGAGAGCGATACGCCTCTGTCTGCGGCGCCGCCAGATGACGCAGGCGAGCCCGAAGTGTCGTCGCGGAGGGTGTTCCCGAGTCCGGAGGGGCCAAAGAGTTCAACACCCACCAGAGTCCGGCCGGGAGGGCTGAAGAGTTTGCTTGAGAGGGCGTCCATTTCAGAAGATCACCGTGCGTTAATGCGTACGGTGGTTGGAAGGATTTCGTCCGCTGAAAGCGGATTGCGTGATGCTGCCATGAGCTTGCGAAAATGGCGCACCCCTTTGTTTTTTAACAGTTGTGCATATAAAAAATGCGCCCTGTATAGATAGTAGCCCCTGAGACTCGGTGGGTTGTCGGAGACAACAGCGTGCCGAGGATCGAAAATCTAAACATCTCAGGTAATGAATACCGCCGTTCTGATACAGGTGGCGGATAGTCCGGGGGCCAGCCGGACTAATCGGTTGTTTAATCGAGTCGACAACTGGACATGGCAGATGCTGATATCGCACTTGTCAATCGGCGACTTGACGAGTCGCAAGGTAAATAAATTCTCCGCAGCCGCTTTATTGAGTGGGTTAAAGCCCTCCTCTGATAAGTTATATGCTGGTCATACAGACAGTGCTGCTGCTGTGGAGAGCCTTCGGGCCGAGCTTGCTCAGGCTAAGGAGCAAGCCCGAAGGAGTGATGCGGCTGCCGCGAGGGCGGCCGAAGAGTTGAAGGCCGAAAAGGCCGCGCACTGCCTAAGCAGGGCGGATGTGGCCGAATTGGCCAAGAAATTAAAGGATGCTACCAACCGTAGCGAGGCTCTTGAAAAGGAGCGCCTACCAGAGCGGGAAGACCTAAAGAAGGCCACCGCCGAAGCCAAGGATGCCCGCTCTACGATGCGGGCTATGAAGGAGGAGCTGCGCCAAGCCGGAGAAATCGTGGCTGGCAAGCCTTTTCTTATGCGTCGCTGGTTTATGGATGCCAAGTACGCTCAATTTGAGCGGCAGTGGAGTTCGGAGGATCCGTACATGGATTTGGCTGCGAGTGCGGCTGATGCCGTTAAACACTTCCGGAGCCAAGGGGAAGAGTTGTATTGGTCTCAATTCCACAGCCCGGATCGCGCTCTTCCTCTGTCGGACAGGTTGGCCGAATGGGCCGAACTGAATAGACTGTCCGGACTGGCCATGACTGACATCGTGGCCCATATCTGGCCAGAAAGATCCAAGGCGATGAGCTACTTTGGCTTATTGCAGCAATTCCTTGGTGCGGTGCCGCATATAAGGGAGATGAAGCGGTCGGCCTGCATCGAGGGCGCGCGGATGGCCCTTGCTCGTGTGAAGGTGCATTATCCGGAGATGGATGCCACCGCCGTTGTTGCCCAGGGTCCGGATGGAAGCCGGCTCCCTGCCGAGCACTACTTCGGAGAAGTCATGCGCGGTGCTCGTAAAGTAGAGGCGCAGTGCTCAAAGAATGTAACGTTCAAATGAACGCAATACCTTGTAAATTAATGATTATAGTATGAATGCTTTTTATACTTGTGCTTCCAAGTAGTAAAAACTTCTGTGCGGCCGTTTGCGTATACTTGTGTATAACCTGAAAGATGCAGTCTTCGGCTTCAGCCCCCTTGCACAAGGTCTTTGGGGTGTTCGCAAAATAGCGCTTTTCACACTTTAATCCGGCGTCTCGGTCTGTTATAAGGAGGTGGTAGCGTAGCGAACTAGGCAATCCGGACTATGGTGCTTTATTTCTTTCACTTAGCCAATGGAGCTCGAGGGTGGGGCTACGATATAGCCCCTAATGACACCGCACATCTCCGGATTAAAGTGCGTATGTGCTGACCGAAGCGGTCCTTCGTCAAGCGAAATTCTAAACATTCGGTAGTCGATCAAGTGGTGACAGACTCTCGCTATATCATGATGATCGGTTTTGGCTTTCTCTCTTGAGGTGCTCGCCCAGCCGAGGCGGGGCACAATCGCGATAGTTCTCCTGGTGCCGCGTTAGCGGATGATCTGAACGTAAGGCAGCAAAACACGGGGCAGGCAAACCCAACATTTGACCAAAGACATGATTCGGAGCTGATGCATATAATGCCCAACTTGAGACGCCGAACACTCTCGAAGGTGTTCGGACTTTATGATAACGGGCAGAATTATGCCCTAAGCCCCTTGTGTCTAGGTACGGGCATTGTCTTCTGACGCGGCCGATGCCAAGGCGTCAGGCTCCACCTTGGCTATAGGAAGAAGCCGGGGGAGATTTAACAACAAGAGACAATAATAAAAAGGTCTACGTAGGGTCTTAATCTGAAAAGAATCCTTGCGACGGGTCCCTCGCACGCGTCTGCGCTGTGTCTCCGTTGCGCCGTTATCACGGAAGAATGCATACGTTGTTCATCTGTAGAAAAGAGAGGAACAATTTAGTTTTAGAAACAGTTCGTGCGAAAATAATGCAAGAGAATAAGTGTAAATAATTAAAGCTAGGTTTATATGAAACCGCGGTTAGTTGTGCGCGCAGCCCCTTGTGAAAGGGTATGTGGCTAGGGAGCCCCTAGCCTGCTGAGTCCGGATTCGTCTATCCGAGTCCGGGGTCTTTAAATGACCCGCGCACTGAAATGGCGCCATGTGGACCGGGCATCTTAAGTGTAAGAGACGCGTAATGTGGTATGGCGTTGAAGCGGACAAAAGCCTTTCGTCCCAATAGTGCTTGATATTCACTTTTAAATGGGGCGATATGAAAAATTAACTCTTCGCGTCGAAAATTGTTCGGCAACCCGAACACGACCTCTAGTAATATCGAGCCTGTGCACTTGGCGTAAGGGCCTGGCGTAACTCCCTTAAAGGAAGTGCGGCTGTGTCGAATTTTGGTAGGGTCTATCCCCATCCGACGGATTGTGTTTGAATATAGCAGGTTTAAGTCACTGCCTCCGTCCATTAGGACGTTTGTGAATTGTAGTCCGTCTATTATCGGATTCAATATCAGGGGAGTCCGTCCCGTATTTCGAATGCCTCTGGAATAGTCCGGTGGTGAAAGTGATTGGTTTGATATCCAATCTCTACGGTCTGCATTGGGTTAGACCGTGCGAGGCTCTTTTAGAAAGTGCGCGCTGTTTTTCCATGTCCTCACATGAAGTGAGTTTCTTGCTTTGACCCCTTGTGGGAAAGTCTTTTGTTTTCGGTGCCTGCTGGCGGGGTTTATCTTCTTCGCTGACGCGTCGAGCCCCTTGTGTTCGGCGTTTAGTCGGCGGACTGTTTGAAAACCCAACAATCCTGTGGGTGTGATTTGCGGGCCTTCCGGGTCTTGTGGATTTGACATATCCGACCCGAATTTTGTGTAGGTTAGACGGTTCGTCATTGTCGTCCTTGAGGGGTTGAGCTTTATTATTCGCCGTGAGCTTTTAAATCCGGCGTTGACTGCCGTGCTCTTTGGGCTTTTCTCTTTATTCGGCGTTGTTCTTTTTCTGCCGTGATTTTCCATTTCCATCTCTTACCTCGGATGTACTTGGGTCATCGGTGCTGCTTCTTGCCAACCAGCTATCCTCTCTCGCGCAAAAGCGGGTCATGAGGCTTGTTAGTGCGGTCATTGTCCTCGGTTTCTCTTGGCGAGGTGTCTAGCGAGCCATTCGTCTCGGACATTGTGCTTAAAAGCTGCTAAGGCTTGGCGTCCGGACAATCGACTATTTGGTTCTTTTTAGTAAGGAACTGTTCGAATTTCTACTGACTCTCGGGTTGTTGAGTTATGTGACTTAGGTCATCTACATCCGGAGGCGGACATAAGTCCTTGAAATTTTTCTCTAAACGCTTCCTCGAGCTCTTCCCAACTTCCAACAGTGTTTTCGGGAGTCTTTTGAGCGATGTGGGCTGGCCCTTTGAGCTTGAGGGTAGATATTTTATGGCATGGAGATCATCTCCTCGGCCATATGTATATGCGATATATAGTCTTCTATCCAGACTCGTGGTCTGTTGTTCCATCGTAGGCTTCTATGTTTATGGGTTTAAACCTGCTGGGAATTCATAATCCAGCACCTCGTCGTGAAGCATAGTGGGTGTCTGGCGCCCTGTGCTTATGCGTGCCGCTATCGTCGGACACTTGACTTGTTCCTTTGCTTATTGGGGCTTTCCTTTTGGGTCCATAGATGGACCTGGCTGGGCCATTTGACGGTGGGGGCTTTATGGCCTCTTCATCGGTGCAGGAGCAGCTTGCGCCGGGTAGATCTTCGATTGGTGGCTGTTGCCGTGTTTGTCTGCGGTTTTGAGTACTTTGCTCCATCTTATTCGGAGCGCGTCTTCCGCTGTGTTGAGCTTCCGTTTTTCCTTCTTCAAGCTTCTTGCTGTAGCGATGAGCCTGCGTTTGCAGAGCTCTTGTTCGACGGGCTCCTCGAGTTAAATCGTCATTGGGGCTTGTTTCGTCTTGGAGGGAGGTATATAGTTGTGATCCTCAACCTTTTCTTTGCCGCCCTTTCGTGAGGGCTTGCTTCTACATCCTCTGCGCTGAGTCTTCTTTGAAGGGTTTGTCTTGACACTTTACGGGGTATCATTATTTCTGTGCGGAATCTCCATTCTTGTTGTGGCGGGATTTAGAGCGGCGCCACGACGCCCGGCGTTTGGGTTGCTTCTTTAGGGAATCTTCCTCCGCTGCTTTCTCGCCATCCCTTCTTTTGGGGTATCCACCATGTAGGCGTCGTGACGACGAGGTGGCCTTCCGGTGCCCGTGGGCGCTGGGTCTGTTCGTCTCGGCATCATCGTTCATAGCGTCGATGTCATCGAGTCGTAGTCTAACATGTCGGTTAGATCCTCGGCAGTGGCTACAAAGTGGGTGGTGGGTGGGCTCGAATTTCTTCGTTGTCGAACTCCAACCGCCCTGGTCATAGTCCGGCCAGATTCTCGATAGCGAGAGATGCTTGAGAGAATTCAGGATATCGCCAAAAGGCGAGTGTTGAAAGATGTCGCGCGGTGAATTCCATAACCGGCGCCTAATCCGCTTAATTGGCGGGGCGGGAGGCTCGGAGTCCGGCGAGGAGTCCGGCGCCTCGGGATCACGAGTTTCGCAAGGGACAAGATTGGTATTCGGCTCCATCGCCGTAGATGTTGAAGCCCCCAGGGCGGCGTCTATCCGCCGGCCCTTGTCATGGGCAATCGACTCCGGGCTAGTAGCCGGAGCGGATTCGAGTGCGGCCTCCAAAGCACCGTCCGGTGGCAGAGCTAGATCATGCCCATCGACACAGTGTGGCGCGCTTGGCTGTGGCTCGAGTCCGTCGAAGATCAGGTCTCCGCGGTCATCGGCCGTGAAGTTCAAGCTTCCAAATCTGACCTGACGGCCAGGGGCGTAGCTTTCGATCTGCTCTAGATGGCCAAGAGAATTGGCCCGCAGTGCAAAGCCGCCGAATACGAAGATCTGTCCGGGGAGAAAAGTCTCACCCTGGTCAGCGTCGATGTTTGAAGATGCCATCGAGCCTATCGGTGACAACACAGAGGAGCTCTCAATGAAAGCACCAATGTCAGTGTCAAAACCGGCGGATCTCGGGTAGGGGGTCCCGAACTGTGCATCTAGGCGGATGGTAACAGGAGGCGAGGGACACAATGTTTTACCTGTGTTCAGCCCTCTCGATGGAGGTAATACCCTCGCCCTGCTTGATTAATATTGATGATATGGGTAGTACAAGAGTAGATCTACCACGAGATCAAGGAGGCTAAACCCTAGAAGCTAGCCTATGGTATGATTGTTGAGATGTAATGTTGTGTCCTACGGACTAAGGCCCTCCGGTTTATATAGACACCGGAGAGGCTAGGGTTACATAGAGTCGGTTACAATGGTAGGAGATCTACATATCCGTATCGCCAAGCTAGCCTTCCACGCCAAGGAAAGTACCTTCCGGACACGAGCCGGAGTCTTCAATCTTCTATCTTCGTAGTCTGGGAGTCCGGCGGATATTGATAGTCCGGCTGTCCGGACACCCCCTAGTCCAGGACTCCCTCAATCACAAAAAAAATTTGTACCCGAATTGCGTAGGTGACAAGAAAAAGCTGGGCACCACACTGGAATTGCTGCAATGGAAGGCAGAGAATGGTGTATCTGACAAGGGATTTGGAAAGTTGCTGGTAATGATAAAGGATACGCTTCCAAAGGACAACGAATTGCCCGAGAGTACGTACGAAGCAAAGAAGGCTGTTTTCCCTCTAGGGTTAGAGGTGCAAAAGATACATGCATGCCCTAATGATTGCATCCTGTACCGCGGTGAGTACGAGGATTTGAACGCTTGCCCGGTATGTGGTGCATTGCGCTATAAGATCAGCCGCGATGAGCTGGTGATGTCGAGGCGGCGCCCAGAAGAAGATTCCTGCCAAGGTGATGTGGTATTCTCCTATAATACCACGGTTGAAACGTTGTTCCAAAACAAAGAGCATGCCAAGGCGATGAGATGGCATGAGAAGACCGTAAGAAAGGCGGAAAGTTGAGAGTACCCACGACGGGTCGCAGTGGAGAAAAATCGAAAGAAATACGGGAAGGAGTTTCTTGATGGCGCAAGGAGCGTATGGTTTGGTCTAAGCGCAGATGGCATTAATCCTTTTGGGGAGCAGAGCAGCAACCATAGCAGCTGGCCTGTGACTCTATGTTTGTATAACCTTCCTCCTTGGTTGTGCATGAAGCGGAAGTTCATTATGATGCGGTGCTCATCCAAGGCCCTAAGCAACCCGGCAGCGACATTGATGTGTACCTAAGGCCATTAGTTGAAGAACTCTTACAGCTGTGGAATGGAACAGGTGTGCGTGCGTGGGATGAGCACATGGGGAAGAATTTGACCTCAAAGGCGTTGCTGTTCGTGACCATCAATGATTGGCCTGCTCTCGGTAACCTTCGTGATGCACAAACAAGGGATACCGCGGATGCACGACTTTGTTTGGATGATACCGACGATATATATTTGAATAGTTGTAAGAAGAATGTGTACAGGACATCGTCGATTTCTTCCAGCGGGCATCCGTAAGAAAGAAAGGCAAACATTTCAAAGGTGAGGCGGATCACGGACGAAGCCTCGCCATCGTCTTGGTGCTGATGTACATGATATGGTCAAGGATTTGAAGGTGATATTTGGGAAGGGTCCTGGCGGACAACCTGTTCCGAAGGACGCGAACGGACGCGCACCCATGTGGAAGAAGAAATCTATATTTTGGGACCTGCCATATTGGAAAGACCTAGAGGTTCGCTCCAATCGGCGTGATGCACGTCACGAAGAATCTTTGCGTGACCTGCTTGGCTTCTTGGGCGTCTATGGGAAGACAAAAGATACACCGAGGCACGGAGGACCAGCAACGTATGCACGGAGAAGGCGGCATACATCGTGGTCATGCAAGCTATGCTCTTACCAAAGAAGAGAAGGAAATCTTCTTTGAATGCCTTTCGATATTAAGGTACCGTCGGCTTAAATCGAATATAAAGGAATAATAAACATGGTAGAGAAAAATTTCTAGAACCTAAAGTCTCATGACTACCACGTGATTATGACGCAACTACTTCGGTTGCATTGAGGGGCTTTACCGAAAAGCGTTCGATTAGCCATTGTGAAGCTATGTGCATTTCTCAATGCAATCTCTCGAAGGTAATCGATCCAGAAATCTTACCAAGGTTCTGAGAATGATTTGGTGCAATGTCTTGTCGGTTTCGAGTTGGTGTTCCCACCATCCTTCTTCAACATCATGGCGCACGTCCTAGTTCACCTATCTTGAAGAGATTAACGTTTTGGGTCTGTATTTCTACACAATATGTTCCCCTTTGAGAGGTTCATGGGAGTCTTAAAGAAATATGTTCATAACCGTGCTAGGCGAAGGAAGCATCTCCAAGGGCCATCAAAATGAGGAGGTCATTGAGTTTTGTATTGACTTTATTCGACCTTAAGCCGATTGGTGTTCTGAATCGCGGCATAAGGGCGCATGGATGGAAAAGGCACGCTAGGGGGAACAAATAATATGTATGGACGGACATTCTCTCTTTGAAGCACACTACATAGTTCTCTGAATTCCACCTTGGTAGCTCCGTATATGGATGAACACAAGAATTTGCTATGCTCCAAACACCGGAGCGGTCGATGAGTGGATTACACGTGAACAAACCGGGAGTTTCGCCAACTGGTTGCGAATACGTACCATGCATGACACCTCTATTGAAGATGACCTGTACTTGCTATCCCGTTACCATCTTGAATATAATGACTTTCAAAGTGCGAGATAAATGGTAATACATTTTACACGATCGCCCAAGATAAGAAGAGCACCAACCAAAACAGTGGTGTCCACTTTGATGCAGAAACCAAGACGGGAAAGGAAACATATTATGGTTATATACAGGACATATGGGAACTTGAGTATCGACGTGGTTTAAAGGTCCCTTTGTTTCGGTGCAAATGGGTCAATATGACACGAGGCGGGGTAACGGAAGACCCGCAATACGGAATGACAACAATGGATCTCAACAATCTTGCGTGTGCAGACGAACCATTCGTCCTAGCCAATGATGTGGCACAGGTTTTCTATGTGAAGGACATGTCTACCAAGCCAAGAAAAAGAAAAGATAAGGAAGTGAATGCATCGTACGATGAGCCAAAGCGGCACATAGTTCTTTCTGGGAAGAGAAACATCGTGGGAGTGGATGACAAGACAGACAAGTTAGAAGATTATGAAAAGTTTGATGAAATTGCTCCATTCACAGTGAATATTGACCCGAGCATCCCGTTAAATGATGAAGATTTTCCATGGTTACGGCGCAAAGGGACACATGCAAAGAAAAAGTTTCACACCCAAAGATCTGGGATGTGATCGGCTTCACTATCATCACTTTCTTCTGTGTTTCACACCCAGGAGGGAATGTCTGTAATAGTTAGGGTAGTTATGTGTTTTGGCATTTGAAGCGAAGAAAGTTTATGTGCAAACAAATTCTTTTCATGCATTTACTGATTTTTTTCAGCTAAATGACCCTGAAATTGAAAAGCAATTCAAATGAACTCAGAAAAGGTTGAAAGTTGGCATGGTATCATAATTTCATACAAATAGCATGTGCAAGAAAGTAGAGAGGGTTACTGGCAAAAACTGGATGCACTTCGTGTACAAAATGGACAATCTCTTTCAAGTATCGGGGTTTCATTTAAAACTGAACTGTTACAAAGGCATTTCATTTTTTAAATAACCTAAGCATTACTAAATTGAATATAATGAAAAAACACAGTAATATTAAACATAAGAAAAAAGAAGCACTGAAAAAACTTTTTTCAAAGTTAAGTTATTCACAAACTAGTGATTCACACAAATTTCAAATAATTCAAAATTTAAACTATTCAAATTTGAAATCTACCGGCACTAATAGAAAGTTTGTAATTTTTTGTACCTAAAGCAAAAATATTCACAAAGAAACTCTAAATACAGCAAAAAACAACTCAACAATAAATAAATAAAAAAAATAAAGCAAAAAAAAAAATTAAGAAAAAAAAGCCCGCCTACTGGGCCAAAGCGGCCTGCATACGACTAGCGACACAACCTTTCGTTGGGCCAGGATGCAGGCCCGTGAAGGCCCCAGAGGGGCACAAGGCGAGGAGGACAGGTAGGCCCAGTAGGCCTGATTAGGAGAGGAGCTCGAGAGAGCTACCGCACTTGGGCTTATAAACCAGTGCGGTAGCCCCTCGACTAGCGAGGTGGGACTAAACTTCCGCACCGCACCTGCGGCAGCGCACCCCCTTTAGTACTGGGTCGTGGCACAAACCGGTACTAAGGGGGGCATTAATACCGGTTTGTGCCACCACCCGATACTAAAGGGGTCGCTTCCGCCGCTTGGCTTGGTTAAACAGACCTTTAGTACGGTTGGTGGCACAAACCGGTACTAAAGGTGCCTTCTATATAAGAAAACACTTCAAAATTTCGCGGTTTCTCATCTCCCTCTGCTTCTTCTCCTCTGCACTGCCGCTTTGCCGCCCGCCCGTCGCCGCCCATCGCCCGCCCGTCCCGTCGTCGCCGCCCGTCCCGTCGTCGCCGCCCGTCGTGTCTGGCGCCCGTCGCCCGCCTGCCCGTCGTCCCGTCCCGTCGTCACCGCCCGTCGTCGCCCGCGCCGTCGCCGTCCCGTCGCCCTTGCCGCGCCCGTCGCCTCTCGCCTAGCCGGCCGGTGGTAGCCACACACACACATACATTTTAGTTATAGATTTTTCTGTTTTAAGAAATTGTTAGACATTTTTCTGTTTTTAGAAATAGTTAGAAATGTTAGAATTGTTAGATTTGTTAGAAATGTTTGAAATTGTAGAAATTTTTCTGTTTTTAGTTATAGAAATATATAGTTATAAAAAGTTAGAATTGTTAGAATTTTTTGTTTTTAGTTATAGAAATAGTTATAAAATGTTAGTTATATATATAAAAATGTTATAATTTTTTTCTGTTCTTTAGTTATAGAAATATTAGAAATGTTATAGAAATGTTAGTTATATATAGCATTGTTAGAAATTTTATAGAAATGTTAGTTATATAGAAATGTTAGAAATTTTAGTTATCAAAATCCAATCATTAAAAAATGTTACTTTTTGCGGGCATATAGCTAGTATTTGTTCTCGGCGATGCCGGCCGCATCCTCGCCGTCGACCCGTCATGACGACGTCCAGCCGACCCATGTCCGGACTGGCTCACTGGCTTTGGGAGGTGCTGCTTGAGGCGCGCCGCTTGACGAGAACCCAGCCGCTGGGTCGATCGTCGTCCCGATCTCGTTTGGTGGCGTTAGCGTGGGCGATTTGGTGCGGAGGGACCCGGCCCTGCCGGAGGTGGTGCGTCGCCGTGTCGGGGAGGAGGGCGAGCACGTCCATCGCTACATGGTTGCGTTAGAGGCGGCAGGTTCTCCAATACGTGGCGATATCTTCGGGATCTCACTTCAGCTATGATCTGTGAGGTTCCTTCTCTTTGGGTGTCCTTTGCCGCCACGGAGGAACATGAGTGTCCTAGATTCTTCGTAGTATTCGATCTTTATTAGCTAATAGCCGTGATGTACTATTTAATATTATATATTATTCGAGAGGCGATGTATTGAGATTATATCTATTATTCTTTACGATGTATTGAGATTATATCTATTATTCGAGATTTGAATACTAAATTGTTTTATATTTCTCTTGGATTAGTTAAACAAAAGCTATGGCGCACAATACCGACAGAGAGAGGAGAACAGACCATGTTCGATATGATCTGTGAGGCAGATGATAATCAAAATGAAGAAGATTATGACGGCTCCAAATTTCTAAACAACACCGGAGAGGGTGATATGATATTCGATCACGACGAAGTCATGAATGATTATGACGATGACGAAGAACATGATCCTGAAACAACAAACACCGACGATGTATATATATTTATATAAGCAGGCATCTGGTGATCATCACATGTTTTAAATGACTTGAAGATATATTAACGAATCGATCTTTGTTCTTTCAGCCATCCGGATCGAGCAAATCTTCAGACAAAAGGATGAAACGAGGCCCGAACAAAAGTTGAAGCGGGCGTAAAGTACAATATCGAGGCATGCGGCCCTCTTGGCAAACCATTAGCGCCTAAGAAGATTGCGGACAAGTTAGTTCATCGCTGCGAGTTCTTGTGAAGGACCAACTCGATCAAACTTCAAGAACGGAGAGCGCCCGGCAAAGCCACGTCCAGATGTTACTTATGTCGACAAGAATCAAAAGATCTGCTTTGGGATACTCTCATGGAACATTTCACCCTACAGATCATTTCACGAGAAGAAGATGTGCGAGAAAGTCAAAGAGGCTTCTCTTAAGATGATGGCGATCGCATTCAAGAACTACAAGAATGGTGAATGGAACAAATACGTCAATGGAGGAAGGAAGACTCCAGTATTCAAGGAACTTTGGAGAACCAACGTGATCATTGGGCGATTTCGTGAAATTCAAGGATTCGGAATTAGCTAAGGAACAGTCAAGAATAAACAAGAAGAATGCGAAAAAGGATAAGTTCCATAAGTGGGGCGGTGGCTATCGCGGTGGCAATGCCTAAGTGGAATAAGTCCGAGAAAGAGATGGAGGATGCAGGTGTCACTCCGGCTACTAAGAGCTGGCCCGCCAGGTCGGGACTTGGTTCTATGCGCATGGGGGAGTTGGACCGGAGGCGGGCAATGTTTCGACGAGGGCAAGTCTGAAGGACCCGACGATGCGATACTTGTTGCAATAGAAGAGGCACGAACGGGGTGTTCCAGCCCAACAGAGAGAACAGCGAGCTTACGCGTGCCACGGGAAATCCTGAACACCGGGAAGAACACGAGGCAAGGCGCTCTGCCGTGGTATGAGGGTTTTGATTGGAACAACGACTACAAGATGCCGTGCGAGAAAGAAGATTGCGGAGGAGAAGAAGAGGAAGATGGAGGAGGAGCAGAGGAAGCGGGACTATGAACGCCTTCAAGGCCTAGAAGCAAGTCAAGCGGAATTGGTAGTCAAATTCCAGCGGCAGCAGGAGCAGATCGACTCACTTACCCATCAAAGGGGGTCTCAGCAGCTGCATCAGCTAGCGGATGATCCAGCATTGGATAGCACCGGCCCATCCATGCCGAGAAGCAGCGTGGGTTCCGTTCCGGACGACCCAATGCTGGGTAGATACCCCGTGGATGACATCACGGAGAACACTAGCTGCGAGCTACGTAAAATGAAGAACATATCCATGAAGGTGGCGGACGGCTGTGCTTTCACAAATCCCCCCGAGGCAACCTTCCATTGCAACCCGATTCCAGCGGGCTTTGCTCTCGTGTCGTGGTTGACGAGGTGCTGGACCCATATTCGGGGCTACAGCTTGACATTGCTGGAGGTGACGGCGAGTGCTTTCTCGGAGAGGCCAAACATCGTATCATCCTATGGAAAAAGGATTGCATCATCTTTCCAAGGCCACCGACACCGCGTCACCCGAGTCCTCATCGAAGTCCGCCACCGAGTCAGCAGACTCCCGCTCCTCCAAGTCCGGCAAAGTGTCAGGACAATCCTCCTCCTCCAAGTCCGGCAAAGTGTCAGGACAATCCTCCTCCTCCAAGTCCGCCACAGCATCGACGTCCCTCCTCCTCCAAGTCCGCAGAACCTCACGCCGAGACTCCTCCTCGTCCAACTCAGTCCGTCGGCCGTCTCCGCCGCCTCGGCAATCACAGAATTGAATAGACACCCCGCAGCTCAGTGCGAGCCGTCTGGTCGAGGTAGTACAGAATACAAGCGGAGGCAAGCGGTATAAATATGGTCCAAGCCTGAAGGCTCTTCCGCATAGGTCTTATGACAAGTCCAAGGAGGAAATCACAGCCATATCGAAGGCCGAGGTGGAAGCCCATTTTGCACCGAAACCGCCATCGCCGCCAAGGGAGAAAGTGCCTGAGGAAACGATTGACCACTTCATTTGTATGGCTCAACCACCAGCTTCCAAGCCCGTTGACACAGACTATGAGCGCCACATCAGCAAGTTAAATCGAGCACGTCTACAAAGGGAGGCGAGCACGTCTACATCGGGATCGAGCAAACAAGAAGCAGCTGCCAAAAAATGCGAGAAAACCATTCCCCAGCTGGGAGAACAAGCGGCACAATCGATCCCCTCGCTTGTTGTGCCAACAACAGGTGACAGTACGCGCCCCCAATATTATTGTGGGAAAACAGTTCAAGTTCCCGAGGTGGGCAATGTGGTAATAACGGAGGAGCATATAATGCAGGCTGAAGTTCTCAACATCACTGTTGGACAACTCCTCGAGATCGAGCCCATGCCTTTGCTTAGAGAGGATGAAGTAAAACCGGAAATATGTCGGGGCCAACCTTTGGTCGCGCTGGACAAGGTCAAGAACCTCCCAACGAGAATGTATGAATTGCATCAATGGTACATGAACATTACCAAGATTTCAGATCGAGTGTCCCTCATGGTGAATGTCAAGAAGGACCATTACTACCATGAGAAAGCTGGGTCCGTTGAGTATTTAGAACTGTTTCAGTTATACAATCGGGGCCTTTTCGACAAATCTATCGTCGATTGCTATTATGCGTAAGTGATCTCTTTCTATAATTTAAGTCTCAAGCTAGCTGTAGTGATCCTTTTGATCAATCATTACCTGTAATTATCCTCACTATGTTCTTTTCTGTGGTATTATGCAGGATGAAGATATATGAAATGAGAAAAGGGGGACACTATGGCATTGGGTTCATTGACCCAAACAACATTAATGAATTCACATGCAAGATAAATGAACATCATGCAAAGGAAGTAGAGGACAACATGCTAGAGTTCTTGAAGTGCCTCAAATACAATGAAGATATACTACTTCCTTACCACTTTGGGTGAGTCACACTGTCTTGTACTACAAATTCTCTGTTTTTGCCTACTAGCTAGCTACATGTTTTTGCTTACATGTGCCCGCTTAATTAAGACATGTAAACGTATGTGCATGCAGATTTCACTGGGTCTTGTGTATCATTAAAGTTGACGATGGAACAGTTGAAATACTGGACTCATTAATCTCAAAAAACACTGACTTTAACATCTTGTATCGGATAGTCAACAGGTAATTTCAATCATTATTAGCTATATATCTCGGCCTATTTAGTTCATCATTTCATGATATGAACTATTTAATAACCCCTTTATTCATTTTCTTTGTCACCGGGCAGGGCTTGGGCAAGATTCATCAGCGTCACGGAAGGTGAATGGAAACAAAAGCTTCAATGGTTTCGACCCAAGGTAAGTAATTAAGTAGTACTAGCTAGCTAGCTAGCTGCCACCTCTTTAATTATCATGCTTGATTAATTTTTATCTGATCAAATTCCATTCTCGTAAAGGCCCTGAAAGCGTGAGGGACTGATGATCTGTGCATTCTGCGTTTGCGAGAACATTCGCATGTTGGCGTCCGAAAGGAGCAGATCTCAAAGACAGACAATGGGTGCGCTTGTCGTAACACTATTCACAATTTTTACACCATTATCGATATCTAGTCACACAAACTAATACACATGCATATTGATCTCCTTCTTAACAGTTGAAAGAGGTGCGGGAGAAGCTCATAGAAACGGAGCGCGTAGAAGCACTTCAAGAGGAAATAGCGGGATTTTTGCTCTACCAGGTCATAAATCCGAATGGAGAATTCTATTACCCGCTACCGCCCCCATGAAAACCACTTTCAATTGTCATCGTGCTCCGAAGGCACCAATTAGACTGGCTCCGAAGGCAAAATTTATATGTAGGAGAAATTGTATATATCTGTACATGTGTGTATGTGTGAATTAATTAATATGGTGGTTTAATTTGTGAGACATTGATGTGATATATATATGCATGATTGGTTCTACTAGAAATTATATATATATATATACATATATGCATAACGTGTACAATGTGTAGTATCGTAAAATACCAGCAAACGAAAAAGAATTAAAATGGAAACACAAAATTAAATGAAAAAGAAATCATAAAACTAAAACCCTCCAAACCTTATAGTACCGGTTGGTCTTACAAACCGGTACTAAAACTCAGTCCCGGAGCTGGCTCGTGCCACGTGGTAAGCCCTTTAGCACCGGTTCGTGCTGAACTGGTGCTAAGGGGGACCCTTTAGTGACCACTAATTAGTGCGGTTATGTAACCGGCACTATAAACCTCTGAACGGTGCTAATGCCGGTTACGCACTAGTGTAGTCCGAATTGGACTAGGGAGGCGCCCCTTCCTTCCTTCTCCTTCTCTCTTCCCTTTCCTTCTCTTCTACTCCTACTACATGGAAGGACTCCTAGTTCTACTAGGAAAGGGGAATCCTACTCCGGTGGGAGTAGGACTCCCCTAGGCGCGCCATAGAGAGGGCCGCCCTCCCCTCTTCCACTCCTTTATATATGGGGGCAGGTGTAAGTGCATCTAGTGCCCCTTAGTGATTTTGGTGTATTGAAGACTTATAGGTTAAGTAACTGATGCGTTTGTGAGTGTACACAGGTCTATAAGTCTATGAGGAGTTTGATATTCTGAGAGAAAGTCGACCCCTAAAAATGAAGTTCTTCAACTAAAGACTTTGATATTCTGAAGACTTTCTGAAGACTTTGAAAGTGAAGAAATTGGTGTGACCTTGAAGACTTGATATTCATTCGAGGAATTTGAAGCGTGAAGACTTTTGTTTTCGTAGTTTCATTTTATTTTTCTTGAGTCATAGGAAACACCGTACTGTCAAAGGGGGTCGAGGAAATACTAAGGAAAAATTTCCATGTGATGCTCAACTCAAAATCCTACACCTACCAATCCCTTCGAGTGAAGCCATTGGAAATCTCATACAGTTCAGTCAAATTAAATCGATGTGAGACGCAGATTCTTACATTCATCGAGGACTTTCTCGACCGAGGAGTTAGGAATTCGCCAAAGGCAAATTGCCTACAGTGAGGAACATGATAGCCCCGAGGAATTTGAGAGTCAAATTTCCGACCGTTGTTGTCTTCTTGGCTTGGCTGTCCCAAAATATCTTATCCACCTAACGGTCATATCATTGAAGGGCATTTATGTCTTATCATGTCGGGCTGCTCCCTAGGCTATAAATAGCCGCCCCTACAACCACTAGCTGGTTGGCTGCTCGAGAGAACTTGACACTTGTCATCGAGAGCAACCCATCCTCCGAGGACTTTGGCGAAAATCATCAAGTGAGGAAAATCCCAAAACCAAACCCCCACAAACCCCAAGTGATTGAGCATCATGAAGAAATTGATCTGCGTGGATCCGAGGCTTGTTACCTTTGAAGACTGTGCTTCTTCCAGACGGTTAGGCGTCAAGGTCTAGAGCATCCAAGAGGAATTGTGGATCGCCGAGTGACCAAGTCTGTGAAGGTTTGGAAGTCACCAAGACTTACCACGAGTGATTGGGACGAGGCCTGCGTGGTCTTAGTTCAAGGAGAATACGGTGAGGACTGGGTGTCTGAGTTGCAGCTCGAGATCGGGTGTCCGGACTGTGTCCTCGAGTTTAAATACTCGGCCGCTCCAACCAGACGTACAACTGAGACAGCAGTTGGAACTGGTTTACCAAATCATTGTCTTCACCAACTGACTGGTTCTATTTTCTCAACTCTTTCATTTCCTCATTACTGTGTTGAATGTTGTTCATATCTGTGCTTGAAGACTTTGAGATAGTAGCCCCTGAGACTCGGTGGGTTGTCGGAGACAACAGCGTGCCGAGGATCGAAAATCTAAACATCTCAGGTAATGAATACCGCCGTTCTGATACAGGTGGCGGATAGTCCGGGGGCCAGCCGGACTAATCAGTTTGCCGAACTGAGTCGACAACTGGACATGGCAGATGCTGATATCGCACTTGTCAATCGGCGACTTGACGAGTCGCAAGGTAAATAAATTCTCCACAGCCGCTTTATTGAGTGGGTTAAAGCCCTCCTCTGATAAGTTATATGCTGGTCATACAAACAGTGCTGCTGCTGTGGAGAGCCTTCGGGCCGAGCTTGCTCAGGCTAAGGAGCAAGCCTGAAGGAGTGATGCGGCTACCGCGAGGGCGGCCGAAGAGTTGAAGGCCGAAAAGGCCGCGCACTGCCTAAGCAGGGCGGATGTGGCCGAATTGGCCAAGAAATTAAAGGATGCTACCGACCGTAGTGAGGCTCTTGAAAAGGAGCGCCTACCGGAGCGTGAAGACCTAAAGAAGGCCACCGCCGAAGCCAAGGATGCCCGCTCTGCGATGCGGGCTATGAAGGAGGATCTGCGCCAAGCCGGAGAAATCGTGGCTGGCAAGCCTTTTCTTATGCGTCGCCGGTTTATGGATGCCAAGTACGCTCAATTTGAGCGGCAGTGGAGTTCGGAGGATCCGTACATGGATTTGGCTGCGAGTGCGGCTGATGCCGTTAAACACTTCCGGAGCCAAGGGGATCACGAGGTGGAAGAGTTGTATTGGTCTCAATTCCACAGCCCGGATCGCGCTCTTCCTCTGTCGGACAGGTTGGCCGAATGGGCCGAACTGAATAGACTGTCCGGACTGGCCAT
Organism: Aegilops speltoides; assembly: GCA_021437245.1. NCBI lineage: Eukaryota > Viridiplantae > Streptophyta > Magnoliopsida > Poales > Poaceae > Aegilops > Aegilops speltoides. The sequence continues at coordinate 52,790,436 of CM038146.1, forward strand.
GACTGACATCGTGAACCATATCTGGCCAGAAAGATCCAAGGCGATGAGCTACTTTGGCTTATTGCAGCAATTCCTTGGTGCGGTGCCGCATATAAGGGAGATGAAGCGGTCAGCCTGCATCGAGGGCGCGCGGATGGCCCTTGCTCGTGTGAAGGTGCATTATCCGGAGATGGATGCCACCGCCGTTGTTGCCTAGGGTCCGGATGGAAGCCGGCTCCCTGCCGAGCACTACTTCGGAGAAGTCATGCGCGGTGCTCAGAAGTAGAGGCGCAGTGCTCAAAGAATGTAACATTCAAATGAACGCAATACCTTGTAAATTAATGATTATAGTATGAATGCTTTTTATACTTGTGCTTCCAAGTAGTAAAACTTCTCCTGTGCGGCCGTTTGCGTATACTTGTGTATAACCTGAAAGATGCAGTCTTCGGCTTAAGCCCCCTTGCACAAGGTGCCGGGGTGTTCGCAAAATAGCGCTTTTTCACACTTTAATCCGACGTCTCGGTCCTGTTATAAGGAGGTGGTAGCGTAGCGAACTAGGCAATCCGGACTATGGTGCTTTATTTCTTTCACTTAGCCAATGGAGTTCGAGGGTGGGGCTACGATATAGCCCCTAATGACACCGCACATCTCCGGATTCGGGGTGCGTATGTGCCTGACCGAAGCGGTCCTTCGTCAAGCGGAATTCTAAACATTCGGTAGTCGATCAAGTGGTGACGGACTCTCGCTATATCATGACGATCGGTTTTGGCTTTCTCTCTTGAGGTGCTCGCCGGCCGGCGGGGCACAATCGCGAGAGTTCTCCGGTGCGCGTTAGGCGGATGATCTGTAACATAACGCAGCAAAACACAGGGCAGGCAAACCCAACATTTGACCAAAGACATGATTCGGAGCTGATGCATATAATGCCCAACTTGAGACGCCGAACACACTCGAAGGTGTTCGGACTTTATGATAACGGGCAGAATTATGCCCTAAGCCCCTTGTGTCCAGGTACGGGCATTGTCTTCTGACACGGCCGATGCCAAGGCGTCAGGCTCCACCTTGGCTATAGGAAGAAGCCGGGGGAGATTTAACAACAAGAGACAATAATAAAAAGGTCTACGTAGGGTCTTAATCTGAAAAGAATCCTTGCGACGGGTCCCTACTGCACGTCTGCGCCTGTGTCTCCGTTGCGCCGTTATCACGGAAGAATGCATACGTTGTTCATCTGTAGAAAAGAGAGGAACAATTTAGTTTTAGAAACAGTTCGTGCGAAAATAATGCAAGAGAATAAGTGTAAATAATTAAAGCTAGGTTTATATGAAACCGCGGTTAGTTGTCTTGCGCAGCCCTTGTGAAAGGGTATGTGGCTAGGGAGCCCCTAACCTTTGAGTCTGATTCGTCTATCCGAGTCCGGGTCTTTAAATGACCAGCGCCTGAAATGGCGCCATGTGGACGGGCATCTTAAGTGTAAGAGACGCGTAATGTGGTATGGCGTTGAAGCGGACAAAAGCCTTCGTCCCAATAGTGCTTGATATTCACTTTTAAATGGGGCGATATGAAAATTAACTCTTAGCGTCGAAAATTGTTCGCAACCCGAACACGACCTCTAGTAATATCGAGCCTGTGCACTTGGCGTAAGGGCTGGCGTAACACCTTTAAAGGAAGTGCGCTCGGTTCGAATTTTGGTAGGGTCTATCCCCATCCGACGGATTGTGTTTGAATATAGCAGGTTTAAGTCCTCGCCTCCGTCCATTAGGGCGTTTGTGAATTGTAGTCCGTCTATTATCGGATTCAATATCGGAGTCCGCCCCGTATTTGAATGCCTCTGGAATAGTCGGTGGTGAAAGTGATTGGTTTTGATATCCAATCTCTACGGTCTCATTGGGTTGGACCGTGCGAGGCTCTTTTAGAAAGTGCCGCTGTTTTTCCATGTCCTCACATGAAGTGAGTTTATCGCTTTGACCCCTTGTGGGAAAGTCTTTTGTTTTCGGTGCCCTGCTGGCGGGTTTATCTTCTTCGCTGACGCGCCGAGTCCCTTGTGTTCGGCGTTTAGTCGGCGGACTGTTTGAAAACCCAACAATCCTGTGGGTGTGATTTGCGGGCCTTCCGGGTCTGTGGATTTGACATATCCGACCCGAATTTTGTGTAGGTTAGACAGTTCGTCATTTGTCGTCCTTGAGGGGTTGAGCTTTATTATTCGCCGTGAGCTTTTAAATCCGGCGTTGACTGCCGTGCTCTTTGGGCTTTTCTCTTTATTCGGTATTGTTGTTTTTTTCGCGCCGTGATTTTCCATTTCCATCTCTTACCTTGGATGTACTTGGGTCCATTGGTGCTGCTTCTTGCCAACCAGCTATCCTCTCCTTCGCAAAAGCGGGTCATGAGGCTTGTTAGTGCGGTCATTGTCCTCGGTTTCTCTTGGCCGAGGTGTCTAGCGAGCCATTCGTCTCGGACATTGTGCTTAAAAGCTGCTAAGGCTTCGGCGTCCAGACAATCGACTATTTGGTTCTTTTTAGTAAGGAACCTGTTCCAGAATTTCTGCGCTGACTCTCCGGGTTGTTGAGTTATGTGACTTAGGTCATCTACATCCGGAGGCCGGACATAAGTCCCTTGAAATTTTTCTCTAAACGCTTCCTCGAGCTCTTCCCAACTTCCAACAGTGTTTTCTGGGAGTCTTTTGAGCCAGTGACGGGCTGGCCCTTTGAGCTTGAGGGGTAGATATTTTATGGCATGGAGATCATCTCCTCTGGCCATATGTATATGCAGTATATAGTCTTCTATCCAGACTCCAGGGTCTGTTGTTCCATCGTAGGCTTCTATGTTTATGGGTTTAAACCCTGCTGGGAATTCATAATCCAGCACCTCGTCTGTGAAGCATAGTGGGTGTCTGGCGCCCTGACTTATGCGTGCCGCTATCGTCGGACACTTGACTTGTTCCTTTGCTTATTGGGGCTTTCCTTTTGGGTCCATAGATGGACCTGGCTGGGCCATTTGACGGTGGGGGCTTTATGGCCTCTTCATCGAATTCTGGGAGCAGCTTGCGCTTCGGGTAGATCTTCGATTGGTGGCTGTTGCCGTGTTTGTCTGCGGTTTTGAGTACTTTGCTCCATCTTATTCGGAGCGCGTCTTCCGCTGTGTTGAGCTTCCGTTTTTCCTTCTTCAAGCTTCTTGCTGTAGCGATGAGCCTGCGTTTGCAGAGCTCTTGTTCGACGGGCTCCTCGAGTTAAATCGTCATTGAAACTTGTTTCGTCTTGGAGGGAGGTATATAGTTGTGATCCTCAACCTTTTCTTCCGCCGCCCTTTCGTGAGGGCTTGCTTCTACATCCTCCTGCGCTGAGTCTTCTTTGAAGGGTTTGTCTTGACACTCTACGGGGTATCATTATTTCTGTGCGGAATCTCCATTCTTGTTGTGGCGGGATTTAGAGCGGCGCCACGACGCCGGGCGTTTGGGTTGCTTCTTTAGGAATCTTCCTCCGCTGCTTTCTCGCCATCCCTTCTTTTGGGGTATCCACCATGTAGGCGTCGTCGACGAGGTGGCCTTCCGGTGCCCGTGGGCGCTGGGTCTGTTAAATCTCGGCATCATCGTTCATAGCGTCGATGTCATCGAGTCGTAGTCTAGCATGTCGGTTAGATCCTCGGCGGTGGCTACAAAGTGGGTGGTGGGTGGGCTCGAATTTCTTCGTTGTCAGAACTCCAACCGCCCTGGTCATAGTCCGCCAGATTCTCCCGATAGCGAGAGATGCTTCAGAGAATTCAGGATATCGCCAAAAGCGAGTGTTGAAAGATGTCGCGCGGTGAATTCCATAACCGCGCCTAATCCGCTTAATTGGCGGGCGCGGGAGGCTCGAGTCCGGCGAGTCGGCGCCTCGGGATCACGAAGTTTCGCAAGGGACAAGATTGGTATTCGCTCCATCGCCGTAGATGTTGAAGCCCCAGTGGCGTCTATCCACCGCCCTTGTCATGGGCAATCGACTCGGGCTAGTAGCCGAGCGGATTCGAAATCTGACCTCAAAGCACCGTCCGGTGGCGAGCTAGATCATGCCCATCGACACAATGTGGTGGCGCTTGGCTGTGGCTCGAGTCCGTCGAAGATCAAGTCTCCGCGGTCATCGGCCGTGAAGTTCAAGCTTCAAATCTGACCGACGGCGGGGCGTAGCTTCGATCTGCTCTAGATGGCCAAGAGAATTGGCCCGCGATGCAAAGCCGCCCGAATCTGAAGATCTGTCCGGGAGAAAAGTCTCACCTGGTCGGTGTCGATGTTTGAAGATGCCATCGAGCCTATCGGTGACAACACGGAGGAACTCTCAATGAAAGCACCAATGTCGGTGTCAAAACCGGCGGATCTCGGTAGGGGTCCCGAACTGTGCATCTAGGCGGATGGTAACAGGAGGCGAGGACACAATGTTTTACCTGTGTTGAGCCCTCTCGATGGAGGTAATACCCTCGTCCTGCTTGATTAATATTGATGATATGGGTAGTACAAGAGTAGATCTACCACGAGATCAAGGAGGCTAAACCTAGAAGCTAGCCTATGGTATGATTGTTGAGATGTAATGTTGTGTCCCACGGACTAAGGCCCTCCGGTTTATATAGACACCGGAGAGGCTAGGGTTACATAGAGTCGGTTACAATGGTAGGAGATCTACATATCCGTATCGCCAAGCTAGCCTTCCACGCCAAGGAAAGTACCTTCGGACACGAGCCGAGTCTTCAATCTTCTATCTTCGTAGTCCGGGAGTCCGGCGGATATTGATAGTCGGCTGTCCGGACACCCCCTAGTCCAGGACTCCCTCAATCACAAAAAAAATTTGTACCCGAATTGCGTAGGTGACAAGAAAAAGCTGGGCACCACACTGGAATTGCTGCAATGGAAGGCAGAGAATGGTGTATCCGACAAAGGATTTGGAAAGTTCTTTGGTAATGATAAAGGATATGCTTCCAAAGGACAACGAATTGCCCGAGAATGCGTCTGAAGCAAAGAAGGCTGTTTTCCTCTAGGGTTAGAGGTGCAAAAGATACATGCATGCCCTAATGATTGCATCCTGCACCGCGGTGAGTACGAGGATTTGAGCGCTTGCCGGTATGTGGTGCATTGCGCTATAAGATCAGCGCGATGAGCTGGTGATGTCGGCGGCGCCCAGAAGAAGATTCTGCCAAGGTGATGTGGTATTCTCCTATAATACCACGGTTGAAACGTTGTTCCAAAACAAAGAGCATGCCAAGGCGATGAGATGGCACAGAGAAGACCGTAAGAAAGGCGGAAAGTTGAGAGTACCCACGACGGGTCGCGATGGAGAAAAATCGAAAGAAATGCGGGAAGGAGTTTGCTGATGGCGCAAGGAGCGTATGGTTTGGTCTAAGCGCAGATGGCATTAATCCTTTTGGGGAGCAGAGCAGCAACCATAGCAGCTGGCCTGTGACTCTATGTTTGTATAACCTTCCTCCTTGGTTGTGCATGAAGCGGAAGTTCATTATGATGCGGTGCTCATCCAAGGCCCTAAGCAACCCGGCAACGACATTGATGTGTACCTAAGGCCATTAGTTGAAGAACTCTTACAGCTGTGGAATGGAGCAGGTGTGCGTGCGTGGGATGAGCACATGGTGGAAGAATTTGACCTCAAGGCGTTGCTGTTCGTGACCATCAATGATTGGCCTGCTCTCGGTAACCTTCGTGACGGACAAACAAGGGATACCGCGGATGCACGCCTTGTTTGGATGATACCGACAAGATATATTTGAATAGTTGTAAGAAGAATGTGTACAGGACATCGTCGATTTCTTCCAAGCAGGCATCCGTAAGAAAGAAAGGCAAACATTTCAAAGGTGAGGCGGATCACCGGACGAAGCCTCGCCATCGTACTGGTGCTGATGTACATGATATGGTCAAGGATTTGAAGGTGATATTTGGGAAGGGTCCTGGCGGACAACCTGTTCTGAAGGACGCGAACGGACGCGCACCCATGTGGAAGAAGAAATCTATATTTTGGGACCTGCCATATTGGAAAGACCTAGAGGTCTGCTCCGCAATCGACGTGATGCACGTCACGAAGAATCTTTGCGTGACCCTGCTTGGCTTCTTGGGCGTCTATGGGAAGACAAAAGATACACCTGAGGCACGGGAGGACCAGCAACGTATGCACGGAGAAGACGGCATACATCAGGGTCATGCAAGCTATGCTCTTACCAAAGAAGAGAAGGAAATCTTCTTTGAATGCCTGCTCAGTATTAAGGTACCGTCTGGCTTCTCGTCGAATATAAAGGGAATAATAAACATGGTAGAGAAAAATTTCTAGAACCTAAAGTCTCATGACTACCACGTGATTATGACGCAACTGCTTCCGGTTGCATTGAGGGGGCTTCTACCGGAAAACGTTCGATTAGCCATTGTGAAGCTATGTGCATTTCTCAATGCAATCTCTCGAGAAGGTAATCGATCCGAAATCATACCAAGGTTCTGAGAATGATTTGGTGCAATGTCTTGTCGGTTTCGAGTTGGTGTTCCCACCATCCTTCTTCAACATCATGACGCTTGCGTCCTAGTTCACCTATCTTGAAGAGATTAACGTTTTGGGTCTGTATTTCTACACAATATGTTCCCCTTTGAGAGGTTCATGGGAGTCTTAAAGAAATATGTTCATAACCGTGCTAGGCCGAAGGAAGCATCTCCAAGGGCCATCAAAATGAGGAGGTCATTGAGTTTTGTATTGACTTTATTCTGACCTTAAGCCGATTGGTGTTCTGAATCGCGGCATAAGGGCGATGGATGGAAAAGGCACGCTAGGAGGAACAAATAATATGTATGGACGGACATTCTCTCTTTGAAGCACACTACATAGTTCTACAGAATTCCACCTTGGTAGCTCCGTATATGGATGAACACAAGAATTTGCTATGCTCCAAACACCGGAGCGGTCGATGAGTGGATTACACGTGAACAAACCAGGAGTTTCGCCAACTGGTTGCGCATAACCGTACCATGCATGACACCTCTATTGAAGATGACCTGTACTTGCTATCCGATTACCATCTTGAATATAATGACTTTCAAAGTGCGAGATAAATGGTAATACATTTTACACGATCGCCCAAGATAAGAAGAGCACCAACCAAAACAGTGGTGTCCACTTTGATGCGAAACCAAGGCGGAAAGGAAACATATTATGGTTATATACAGGACATATGGGAACTTGACTATCGGCGTGGTTTAAAGGTCCCTTTGTTTGGTGCAAATGGGTCAATATGACACGAGGCGGGTAACGGAAGACCCGCAAGACGGAATGACAACAATGGATCTCAACAATCTTGCGTGTGCAGACGAACCATTCGTCCTAGCCAATGATGTGGCACAGGTTTTCTATGTGAAGGACATGTCTACCAAGCCAAGAAAAAGAAAAGATAAGGAAGCGAATGCATCGTACGATGAGCCAAAGCGGCACATAGTTCTTTCTGGGAAGAGAAACATCGTGGGAGTGGATGACAAGACAGACAAGTTAGAAGATTATGAAAGTTTGATGAAATTGCTCCATTCACAGTGAATATTGACCCGAGCATCCCGTTAAATGATGAAGATTTTCCATGGTTACGGCGCAAAGGGACACATGCGACGAAAAAGTTTCACACCCAAAGATCTGGGATGTGATCGGCTTCACTATCATCACTTTCTTCATGTTTCACACCCAGGAGGAATGTCTGTAATAGTTAGGGTAGTTATGTGTTTTGGCATTTGAAGCGAAGAAAGTTTATGTGCAAACAAATTCTTTTCATGCATTTCTGATTTTTTCCAGCTAAATGACCCTGAAATTGAAAAGCAATTCAAATGAACTCGAGAAAAGGTTGAAAGTTGGCATGGTATCATAATTTCATACAAATAGCATGTGCAAGAAAGTAGAGAGGGTTCTGGCAAAAACTGGATGCACTTCGTGTACAAAATGGACAATCTCTTTCAAGTATCGGGGTTTCCATTAAAACTGAACTGTTACAAAGGCATTTCATTTTTAAATAACCTAAGCATTACTAAATTGAATATAATGATAAAACACACTAATATTAAACATAAGAAAAAGAATCACTTGAAAAACTTTTTCAAAGTTAAGTTATTCACAAACTAGTGATTCACACAAATTTCAAATAATTCAAAATTTAAACTATTCAAATTTGAAATCTACCGGCACTAATAGAAAGTTTGTAATTTTTTGTACCTAAAGCAAAAATATTCACAAAGAAACTCTAAATACAGCAAAAAACAACTCAAAAATAAATAAAAAAAAAATAAAGCAAAAAAAAATTAAGAAAAAAAAAGCCCGCCTACTGGGCCAAAGCGGCCTGCATACGACTAGCGACACAACCTTTCGTTGGGCCGGGATGCAGGCCCGTGAAGGCCCAGTAGGCCCACAAGGCGAGGAGGACAGGTAGGCCCAGTAGGCCTGATTAGGAGAGGAGCTCGAGAGAGCTACCGCACTTGGGCTTATAAACCAGTGCGGTAGCCCCTCGACTAGCGAGGTGGGACTAAACTTCAAGACCGCACTGCTTGTGCACCCCTTTAATCTTGGGTCGTGGCACAAACCGGTACTAAGGGGGGCTTTAGTACCGGTTTGTGCCACCACCCGATACTAAAGGGGTCGCTTCGCCGCTTATTCGCCAAAACAGACCTTTAGTACGGTTGGTGGCACAAACCGGTACTAAAGGTGCCTTCTATATAAGAAAACACTTCAAAATTTAAATGGTTTCTCATCTCCTCTGCTTCTTCTCCTCTGCTTCGTCGCCGCCTGCCCTTGACCCGTCGCCGCCTCATCGCCGCCCGTCCCGTCGTCGCCGCCCGTCGTCGTCGCCGCCCGTCGTCAAATTGCCGCCCGTCGCCGCCTTGCCCACCCGTCGTCCCGTCCCGTCGTCGCCCGCCCGTCGTCGCCGCCCGTCGTCGCCGTCCCGTCGCCTTGCGCCCCGTCGCCTCTCGCCTAGCCGGCCGGTGGCCACACACACATACATTTTAGTTATAGATTTTTCTGTTTTAAGAAATTGTTAGACATTTTTCTGTTTTTAGAAATAGTTAGAAATGTTAGAATTGTTAGATTTGTTAGAAATGTTTGAAATTGTAGAAATTTTTCTGTTTTTAGTTATAGAAATATATAGTTATAAAAAGTTAGAATTGTTAGAATTTTTTGTTTTTAGTTATAGAAATAGTTATAAAATGTTAGTTATATATATAGAAATGTTATAATTTTTTTCTGTTCTTTAGTTATAGAAATATTAGAAATGTTATAGAAATGTTAGTTATATATAGCATTGTTAGAAATTTTATAGAAATGTTAGTTATATAGAAATGTTAGAAATTTTAGTTATCAAAATCCAATCATTAAAAAATGTTACTTTTTGCGGGCATATAGCTAGTATTTGTTCTCGGCGATGCCGCCCGCATCCTCGCCGTCGACCCGTCATGACGACGTCCAGCCGACCCATGTCCGGACTGGCTCACTGGCTGGCACTTGGGAGGTGCTGCTTGAGAAGCGCGCGCTTGACGAAGAACCCGCCGCGGGTCAATCGTCGACCCCGATCTCGTTTGGTGGCGTTTCGCGTGGGCGATTTGGTCTTGGAGGGACCCGCCCCGCCGGAGGTGGTGCGTCGCCGTGTCGTGGAGGAGGACGAGCACGTCCATCGCTACATGGTTGCGTTAGAGGCGGCAGGTTCTCCAATACGTGGCGATATCTTCGGGATCTCACTTCAGCTATGATCTGTGAGGTTCCTTCTCTTTGGGTGTCCTTTGCCGGAGGAGGACCGCGAGTGTCCTAGATTCTTCGTAGTATTCGATCTTTATTAGCTAATAGCCAGTGATGTACTATTTAATATTATATATTATTCGAGACGATGTATTCGAGATTATATCTATTATTCTTTACGATGTATTCGAGATTATATCTATTATTCGAGATTTGAATACTAAATTGTTTTATATTTCTCTTGGATTAGTTAAACAAAAGCTATGGCAGACAATACCGACAGAGAGGGAGAACAGACCATGTTCGATATGATACGCGGGGCAGATGATAATCAAAATGAAGAAGATTATGACGGCTCCAAATTTCTAAACAACACCGGAGAGGGTGATATGATATTCGATCACGACGAAGTCATGAATGATTATAGCGATGACGAAGAACATGATCCTGAAACAACAAACACCGGCGATGTATATATATTTATATAAGCAGGCATCTGGTGATCATCACATGTTTTAAATGACTTGAAGATATATTAACGAATCGATCTTTGTTCTTTCAGCCATCCGGATCGAGCAAATCTTCAGACAAAAGGATGAAACGAGGCCCGAACAAAAAGTTGAAGCCGGCGTAAAGTACAATATCGAGGCATGCGGCCCTCTTGGCAAACCATTAGCGCCTAAGAAGATTGCGGACAAGTTCGTTCATCGGTGCGAGTTCTTGTGAAGGACCAACTCGATCAAACTTCAAGAGCGGAGGCGCCCGGCAAAGCCACGTCTAGATGTTACTTATGTCGACAAGAATCAAAAGATCTTCTTTGGGATACTCTCATGGAACATTTCACCCTACGAGATCATTTCACAGAAGAAGATGTGCAGAAAGTCAAAGAGGCTTCTCTTAAGATGATGGCGACTGCATTCAAGAACTACAAGAATGGTGAATGGAACAAGTACGTCAATGGAGGAAGGAAGACTCCAGTATTCAAGGGAACACTTTGGAGAACCAACGTGATCATTGGGCGATTTCGTGAAATTCAAGGATTCGGAATTAGCTAAGGAACGGTCAAGAATAAACAAGAAGAATGCCAAAAAGGATAAGTTCCATAAGTCTGGGGCGGTGGCTATCGCGGTGGCAATGCCTAAGTGGAATAAGTGCGAGAAAGAGATGGAGGATGCAGGTGTCACTCCGGCTACTAAGAGCTGGCCCGCCAGGTCGGGACTTGGTTCTATGCGCATGGGGGAGTTGGACGGGAGACAAGCAATGTTTCGACGAGGGCAAGTCTGAAGGACCCGACGATGCGATACTTGTTGCAATAGAAGAGGCACGAGCGGGGTGTTCCAGCCCAACAGAGAGAACGACGAGCTTCTGCGTGCTAGGAAATCCTGAACACGGGAAGAACACGAGGCAAGGGCTCTGCCGTGGTATGAGGGTTTTCAGATTGGAACAACGACTACTGATGCCGTGCGAGAAAGAAGATTGCGGAGGAGAAGAAGAGGAAGATGGAGGAGGAGCAGAGGAAGCGGGACTATGAACGCCTTCAAGGCCTAGAAGCAAGTCAAGCGGAATTGGTAGTCAAATTCCAGCGGCAGCAGGAGCAGATCGACTCACTTACCCATCAAAGGGGGTCTCAGCAGCTGCATCAGCTAGCGGATGATCCAGCATTGGATAGCACCGGCCCATCCATGCCGAGAAGCAGCGTGGGTTCCGTTCCGGACGACCCAATGCTGGGTAGATACCCCGTGGATGACATCACGGAGAACACTAACTGCGAGCTACACGTAAAAATGAAGAACATATCCATGAAGGTGGCGGACGGCTGTGCTTTCACAAATCCCCCCGAGGCAACCTTCCATTGCAACCCGATTCCAGCGGGCTTTGCTCTCGTGTCGTGGTTGACGAGGTGCTGGACCCATATTCGGGGCTACAGCTTGACATTGCTGGAGGTGACGGCGAGTGCTTTCTCGGAGAGGCCAAACATCGTATCATCCTATGGAAAAAGGATTGCATCATCTTTCCAAGGCCACCGACACCGCGTCACCCGAGTCCTCGTCGAAGTCCGCCACCGAGTCAGCAGACTCCCGCTCCTCCAAGTCCGGCAAAGTGTTAGGACAATCCTCCTCCTCCAAGTCCGGCAAAGTGTCAGGACAATCCTCCTCCTCCAAGTCCGCCACAGCATCAGACGTCCACTCCTCCTCCAAGTCCGGCACAACCTCACGCCAGTACTCCTCCTCGTCCAACTCAGTCCCGTCAGCCGTCTCCGCCGCCTCAGCAATCACAGAATTCGAATAGACACCCCGCAGCTCTGGTGCGTAGCCGTACGAGTCGAGGTAGTACAGGAAGTACAGGCGGAGGCAAGCGGTATAAATATGGTCCAAGCCTGAAGGCTCTTCCGCATAGGTCTTATGACAAGTCCAAGGAGGAAATCACAGCCATATCGAAGGCCGAGGTGGAAGCCCATTTTGCACCGAAACCGCCATCGCCGCCAAGGAGAAAGTGCACGAGGAAGCGATTGACCACTTCATTTGTATGGCTCAACCACTAGCTTCCAAGCCCGTTGACACAGACTATGAGCGCCACATCGACAAGTTAAATCGAGCACGTCTACAAAGGGAGGCGAGCACGCCTACATCGGGATCGAGCAAACAAGAAGCAGCTGCCAAAAATGCGAAAACCATTCCCAATTTGGGAGAACAAGCGGCACAATCGATCCCTCGCTTGTTGTGCCAACAACAGAGTGACGATCTGGCGCCCCAATATTATTGTGGGAAAACAGTTCAAGTTCGAGGTGGGCAATGTGGTAATAACGGAGGAGCATATAATGCAGGCTGAAGTTCTCAACATCACTGTTGGACAACTCCTCGAGATCGAGCCCATGCCTTTGCTTAGAGAGGATGAAGTAAAGCGGAAATATGTCAGGGGCCAACCTTTGGTCGCGCCGGACAAGGTCAAGAACCTCCCAACGAGAATGTATGAATTGCATCAATGGTACATGAACATTACCAAGATTTCAGATCGAGTGTCCCTCATGGTGAATGTCAAGAAGGACCATTACTACCATGAGAAAGCTGGGTCCGTTGAGTATTTAGAACTGTTTCAGTTATACAATCGGGGCCTTTTCGACAAATCTATCGCGATTGCTATTATGCGTAAGTGATCTCTTTCTATAATTTAAGTCTCAAGCTAGCTGTAGTGATCCTTTTGATCAATCATTACCTGTAATTATCCTCACTATATTCTTTTACGTGGTATTATGCAGGATGAAGATATATGAAATGAGAAAAGGGGGACACTATGGCATTGGGTTCATTGACCCAAACAACATTAATGAATTCACATGCAAGATAAATGAACATCATGCAAAGGAAGTAGAGGACAACATGCTAGAGTTCTTGAAGTGCCTCAAATACAATGAAGATATACTACTTCCTTACCACTTTGGGTGAGTCACACTGTCTTGTACTACAAATTCTCTGTTTTTGCCTACTAGCTAGCTACATGTTTTTGCTTACATATGCCCGCTTAATTAAGACATGTAGCGTATGTGCATGCAGATTTCACTGGGTCTTGTGTATCATTAAAGTTGACGATGGAGCAGTTGAAATCTTGGACTCATTAATCTCAAAAACACCGACTTTAACATCTTGTATCGGATAGTCACAGGTAATTTCAATCATTATTAGCTATATATCTCGGCCTATTTAGTTCATCATTTCATGATATGAACTATTTAATAACCCCTTTATTCATTTTCTTTGTCACCGGGCAGGGCTTGGGCAAGATTCATCAGCGTCACGGAAGGTGAATGGAAACAAAAGCTTCAATGGTTTCGACCCAAGGTAAGTAATTAAGTAGTACTAGCTAGCTAGCTAGCTGCCACCTCTTTAATTATCATGCTTGATTAATTTTTATCCGATCAAATTCCATTCTCGTAAAGGCCCTGAAGCAGGCGTAGGGGACTGATCGGTGTGCATTCTGCGTTTGCGAGAACATTCGCATGTTGGCGTCCGAAAGGAGCAGATCTCAAAGACAGCAATGGGTACGCTTGTCAGAACACTATTCACAATTTTTACACCATTATCGATATCTAGTCACACAAACTAATACACATGCATATTGATCTCCTTCTTAACAGTTGAAAGAGGTGCGGAGAAGCTCATAGAAGCGGAGCGTGAGAAGCACTTCAAGAGGAAATAGCGGGATTTTTGCTCTACCGGTCATAAACCGAATGGAGAATTCTATTACCGCTACCGCCCCATGAAAACCACTTTCAATTGTCATCGTGCTCGAAGGCACCAATTAGACTGGCTCAAGGCAAAATTTATATGTAGGAGAAATTGTATATATCTGTACATGTGTGTATGTGTGAATTAATTAATATGGTGGTTTAATTTGTGAGACATTGATGTGATATATATATGCATGATTGGTTCTACTAGAAATTATATATATATATATACATATATGCATAACGTGTACAATGTGTAGTATCGTAAAATACCAAACAAGCGAAAAAAGAATTAAAATGGAAACACAAAATTAAATGAAAAAGAAATCATAAAACTAAAAACCCTCCAAACCTTATAGTACCGGTTGGTCTTACAAACCGGTACTAAAGGGCTCCAGGTCCCCGGAGCTGGCTCGTGCCACGTGGTCGCCCTTTAGCACCGGTTCGTGCTGAACTGGTGCTAAGGGGGGGGCCCTTTAGTGACCACTAATTAGTGCCGGTTATGTAACCGGCACTATAGGGCCTTACGAACCGGTGCTAATGCCCGGTTCTGCACTAGTGTAGTCCGAATTGGACTAGGGAGGGGGGGGGCGCCCCCTTCCTTCCTTCTCCTTCTCTCTTCCCTTTCCTTCTCTTCTACTCCTACTACATGGAAGGACTCCTAGTTCTACTAGGAAAAGGGGAATCCTACTCCCGGTGGGAGTAGGACTCCCCTAGGGCGCGCCATAGAGAGGGCCGGCCCTCCCCCTCTTCCACTCCTTTATATATGGGGGCAGGTGTAAGTGCATCTAGTGCCCCTTAGTGATTTTGGTGTATTGAAGACTTATAGGTTAAATGGCGATGCGTTTGTGAGTGTACACATGTCTATAAGTCTATGAGGAGTTTGATATTTACAGAGAAAGTCGACCCTAAAATGAAGTTCTTCAACTAAAGACTTTGATATTACGAAGACTTTACGAAGACTTTGAAAGTGAAGAAATTGGTGTGACCTTGAAGACTTGATATTCATTCGAGGAATTTGAGCGTGAAGACTTTTGTTTTCGTAGTTTCATTTTATTTTCTTGAGTCATAGGAAACACCGTCTTTGTCAAAGGGGGTCGAGGAAATACTAAGGAAAAATTTCCATGTGATGCTCAACTCAAAATCCTACACCTACCAATCCCTTTGAGTGAAGCCATTGGAAATCTCATACGATTCAGTCAAATTAAATCGATGTGAGACGCAGTTCTTACATTCTTTGAGGACTTTTTGGACATAAGTCCCTTGAAAATTTGCTCTAAGCGCTTCCTCGAGCTCTTCCCAACTTCCAACAGTGTTTTCGGGAGGCTTTTGAGCCGTGACGGGCTGGCCCTTTGAGCTTGAGGGTAGATATTTTATGGCATGGAGATCATCTCCTCTGGCCATATGTATATGCGATATATAGTCTTCTATCCAGGACTCCGAGTGCATTTGTTCCATCGTAGGCTTCTATGTTTATGGGTTTAAACCCGCTGGGAACTCATGATCCGGCACCTCGTCTGTGAAGCATAGTGGGTGTCTGGCGCCTGTGTATGCGTGCCGCTATAGTCGGACACTTGACGTGTTCCTTTGCTTATTGGGGCTTTCCTTTTGGGTCCATAGATGGACTGGCTGGAGCCATTTGATGGTGGGGGCTTTATGGCCTCTTCGTGGTCTGGGAGCAGCTTGCGCTTGAGGTAGCTCTTGATTGGTGGCTGTTGCCGTGTTTGTCTGCGGTTTTGAGTACTTTGCTCCATCTTATTGAGATGCGTCTTCCTTGTGTTGAGCTTCCGTTTTTCCTTCTTGAGCTTCTTCTTGTAGCGATGAGCCTGCGTTTGCAGAGGTCTTGTTCGGCGGGCTCCTCGAGTTAAATGTCGTCATTGAAACTTGTTTCGTCTTGGAGGGAGGTATATAGTTGTGATCCTCAACCTTTTCTTCTTTCGCGGAGGGCTTGCTTCTACATCCTCCTCGCTACCTGTCTTGTCAAAGGGGTTTGTCTTCGACTCTCTCTGGGTATCATTATTTCCAGTTCGAATCTCCATTCTTGTTGTTGTGGGATTTAGAGCGGCCATGCGACGACGGCGCGCTTGTTGCTTTAGGGAATCTTCTCCGCTGCTTCTCGCCATCCCTTCTTTTTGGGGTATCCACTATGTAGACGCCAGACGACGAGGTGGCTTTCCAGGCCCCGTGGGCGCTGGTCCTGTCTTCCCGCCTCATCGACACATAGCGCCGATGTCATCGGAGTCGTAGTCTAGCATGTCGGTTAGATCCTCTATCGCAAGCTACAAGTGGGTGGTGGGTGGGCTCTTTCTTCGCTTGTCCAACTCCAACCGGCCCCGGTCATAGTCCTGCCAGGATTCTCGACAGCTGGAGATGCTTCAGAATTTTGTGATATCGCCAAAAGTGTATGAAAAGGCGATGTCCAAGGGCGGTGAATTCCATAACCGCGCCTAATCCGCTTATCTGGCAGGGGCGCGAGGCTGGAGTCCGGCGAGTCCGTCCGCGCGGGATCACGAAGCTCAGTAAGGGACAAGATTGGTATTCGCCCCATCGCCAGATGTTGAAGTGCTGTATGCGGCCTATCCACCGCCCTTGTCATAAGTAATCGCTCCGCTAGTAGCCGAGCGGATTGAAAAGGGCTCCAAAGCACTCCGCCCGGTGGCAGTAGCTAGATCACGCCCATCGGCACAATGCGCTGGCTTGGTCGTGGGCTCGAGTCCGGCTGAAGATCAAGTCTCCGCGGCTATCGGCCGTGAAGTTCTGTTTCCAAATCTGACCGACGGCCAGGGCGAGCTGACCGCTTTAGATGGCTAAGAGAATTGCCCGCAAGCAGCAAAGCCACCGACACGAAGATCTGTCCGGGAGAAAAGTCTCACCCCGACAAAGGTCGGCGTTTGAAGATGCCATCGAGTTTATCGGGTGACGCATACGTAGGAACTCTCAATGAAAGCACCAATGTCGGTGTCGCAAACCGGCGGATCTCGGTAGGGGTCCCAACTGCAAGCGCCTAGGCGGATGGTAACAGGAGGCGAGGGACACAATGCTTTACCTGTGTTCGTGCCTCTCGATGGAGGTAGGCCTACGCCCTCCTTGATTAATATTGATGATATGGGTAGGTACAAGAGTAGATCTACCACGAGATCAAGGAGGCTAAACCCTAGAAGCTAGCTTTCCACGGTATGATTGTTGAGATGTAATGTTGTGTCTCACGGATTGCTGCCCTCCGGGCTTATATAGACACCGGAGAGGCTAGGGGTTGCCACAGTAGGTCAAGCTAAATGGTAGGAGATTCACATATCCGTCAGACGCCAAGCTTGCTCTTCCACGCCAAGGAAAGTACCTTCCTGACACGCAGCCGAGTCTTCAATCTTCTATCTTCGTAGTCCGGGAGTCCGCGGATATTGATAGTCCGCTGTCCCGACACCCCCTAGTCCGTGACTCCTCAATCACAAAAAATTGTTGTACCTGATTGGCATGAGAGGTGACAAGAAAAAGCTGGGCACCACACTGAATTGCTGCAATGGAAGGGTAGAATGGTGTATCTCTACAAGGATTTGGAAAGTTGCCGGTAATGATAAAGGATATGCTTCCAAAGGACAAACGAATTGCCCGAGAGTACGCACGAAGTTAAAGAAGGCTGTTTTCCCTCTAGGTTAGAGGTGCAAAGATACATGCATGCCCTAATGATTGCATCCTTCACACGCTGTGAGTACGAGGATTTGAACGCTGCTCCATGTGGTGCAAACGCTATAAGATCAGCCTGATGAGTCTGGTGGGTGTCGTAGGGCGAGCGCCCAGAAGAAGATTCCTGTTAAGAAGATGTGGTATTCTCCTATAATACCACTTGCTGAAACGCTGGTTCCAAAACAAAGAGCATGCTAAGGCGGCGAGATGGCACAGAGAAGACCATAAGAAAGACGGAAAGTTGAGAGTACCCACGACGGGTCGCAGGAGAGAAAATCGAAGAAAGTACGGGAAGGAGTTTTGCAGATGACGCAAGGAGCGATGGTTTGGCTCCAAGCTGCAGATGGCATTAATCCTTTGGGGAGCAGAGCAGCAAACCATAGTAATGGCCTGTGACTCTATGTTTGTATAACCTTCCTCCTTGGTTGTGCATGAAGCGGAAGTTCATTATGATGCTGGTGTCATCCAAGGCCCTAAGCAACCCGCAAACACATTGATGTGTACCTAAGGCCATTAGTTGAAGAACTCTACAGCCGTGGAATGGAACAAGTATGTATGCGGGATGAGCACATGGGGAAGAATTTGACCTCAAGGTGTCAGCTGCTCGTGACTATCAATGATTGGCCTGTTGCTCAAGAACTTTTCGTGATGCATAAACAAGGGATACCGCTGGATGCACGACCGCTTGGATGATACCGACAAAGATATATTTGAATAGTTGTAAGAAGAATGTGTACCTGGACATCGCCGATTTCTTCCGAAAGGTGCATCCGTAAGAAAGAAAGGCAAGCATTTCAAAGGTGAGGCGAATCACGGACGAAGCCTCGCCATCGTGATCGGTGCTGATGTACATGATATGGTCAAGGATTTGAAGGTGATATTTGGAAATATCCCGCGGACAACCTGTTCCTGGACGACTAACGGACGCAAAGACCTGTGGAAGAAGAAATCTATATTTTGGGACTCTGCCATATTGAAAGACCTAGAGGTCTACTCCAAGAATCGACGCGATGCACGCCACGAAGAATCTTTATGTGACCCCTGCTGGCTTTCATGCGTAAGGAAGACAAAAGATACACCCGAGGCACGGAGGACCAGCAACGTGGCGTAACGGAGAACACGGCATACATCAGGTCATGTGCAGCTACGCCTTACCAAAGAAGAGAAGGAAATCTTCTTTGAATGCCTCGCCAAGATAAGGTACCGCCTCGCTTCTCGCCGTATATATAGGGAATAATAAACATGGCAGAGAAAAAGTTCTAGAACCTAAAGTCTCATGATCGCCACGTGATTATGACGCGAATCGCCTGCGGTTGCATTGAGGGGCTTCACCGAAAACGCTCGATTAGCCATTGTGAAGCTGTGCATTTCTCAATGCAATCTCTCAAGGTAATCGATCCAAATCATACCAAGGTTACGTAACGATTTGGTGCAATGTCTTGTTCTGCTTCGAGTTGGTGTTCCCACCATCCTTCTTCAACATCATGACGCACGCCCTAGTTCACCTATGCAAGAGATTAACGCTTTGGGTCCCTGATTTCTACACAATATGTTCCCTTGAGAGGTTCATGGGAGTCTTAAAGAAATATGTTCATAATCTGTATAGGCCGTAAGGAAGCATCTCCAAGGGCCATCAAAATGAGGAGGTCATTGAGTTTTATTGATTTTATTCTAACCTTAACATTGGTGTTCCTTAATCGCACATATAGCAGATCGATGGAAAAGGCACGCTAGGAGGGGAACAAATAATATATATGGACGGACATTCTCTCACCGGCAATACTACATAGTTCTACAGCTAATTCCACCTTGGTGGCTCCGTGATATGGATGAACACAAGAATTTGCTACGCCCAAACACCCGGAGCGGTTCGATGAGTGGATTACACGTGAACAAAACCAGAGTTTCGCCAACTGCTGCATACGCATTCATGCATGACACCTCTATTGAAGATGACTCGTATTTGCTGGGCCCCGCTACCATCTTCGAATATAATGACTTTCAAAGGGTAACTAGATAAATGGTAATACATTTTACACGACGCCTAAGAAAAGAAGAGCACCAACCAAAACAGTGGTGTCCACTTTGATGCGTAAACCAAGACGGGAAAGGAAACATATTATGGTTATATACGTGATATATGGGAACTTGACTATCGACGTGGTTTAAAGGTCCCTTTGTTTCGTGCAAATGGGTCAATATGACACGAGGCGGGTAACGGAAGACCCAAGCAGACGGAATGACAACAAGGATCTCAACAACAATCTTATGATGCAGACGAACCATTCGCCCTAGCCAATGATGTGGCATGTGTTTTCTATGTGAAGGACATGTCTACCAAGCCAAGAAAAAGAAAAGATAAGGAAGCTTAATGCATCGCATTTACGAGCCAAAGCGCACATAGTTCTTCTTCGGGAAGAGAAACATCGGAGGGATGACAAGACGCATAAGTTAGAAGATTATGAAAGTTTGATGAAATTGCTCCATTCACAAGGAATATTGACCAGCATCCCGTTAAATGATGAAGATTTTCCATGGTTACGGCAAGAAAGGACACATGCGATTAAAAAGTTTCACACCCAAAGATCTGGGATGTGATCGGCTTCACACACCGTGAGGGAATGTCTGTAATAGTTAGGGTAGTTATGTGTTTTGGCATTTGAAACGCGAAGAAAGTTTATGTGCAAACAAATTCTTTTCATGCATTTACTGATTTTTTCCAGCTAAATGACCCTGAAATTGAAAAGCAATTCAAATGAACTCGTAAAAGGTTGAAAGTTGGCATGGTATCATAATTTCATACAAATAGCATGTGCAAGAAAGTAGAGAGGGTTACGACAAAACTGGATGCACTTCGTGTACAAAATGGACAATCTCTTTCTAAGTATCGGGGTTTCCATTTAAAACTGAACTGTTATAAAGGCATTTCATTTTTAAATAACCTAAGCATTACTAAATTGAATATAATGATAAAACACACTAATATTAAACATAAGAAAAAGAATCACTGAAAAACTTTTTCAAAGTTAAGTTATTCACAAACTAGTGATTCACACAAATTTCAAATAATTCAAAATTTAAACTATTCAAATTTGAAATCTACCGGCACTAATAGAAAGTTTGTAATTTTTTGTACCTAAAGCAAAAATATTCACAAAGAAACTCTAAATACAGCAAAAAACAACTCAAAAATAAATAAATAAAAAAAATATAGCAAAAAAAAAATTAAGAAAAAAAAGCCCGCCTACTGGGCCAAAGCGGCCTGCATACGACTAGCGACACAACCTTTCGTTGGGCCAGGATGCAGGCCCGTGAAGGCCCAGTAGGCCCACAAGGCGAGGAGGACAGGTAGGCCCAGTAGGCCTGATTAGGAGAGGAGCTCGAGAGAGCTACTGCACTTGGGCTTATAAACCAGTGCAGTAGCCCCTCGACTAGCGAGGTGGGACTAAACTTCAAGACCGCACTGCTTAATAAGACCCCCTTTAGTACCGGTCGTGGCACAAACCGGTACTAAAGGGGGCCTTTAGTACCGGTTTGTGCCACCACCCGATACTAAAGGGGTCGCTTCCGCTATTCGATTAAACAGACCTTTAGTACCGGTTGGTGGCACAAACCGTACTAAAGGTGCCTTCTATATAAGAAAACACTTCAAAATTTCGCCGATTTCTCATCTCCTCTGCTTCTTCTCCTTCTGCACTGCCGCCGCCGCCCGCCCGCCGCCTTATCGCCGCCCGCCTCCGCTGCCGCCGCTTCGTGTCGCCGCCCGCCGTCGTCGCTGTCGCTGCTTGCCGCCTTCGCCCCCTGCCCGTCGTCCCGTCCCGTCGTCGTCGCCGCCCGTCGTCGCTGCCCGTCGCCGTCCCCCCGCTGCCGCTTGCCCGTCTTAGCTCGCCTAGCCGTGAGGTGGCAGCACACACACACATACATTTTAGTTATAGATTTTTCTGTTTTTAAGAAATTGTTAGACATTTTTCTGTTTTTAGAAATAGTTAGAAATGTTAGAATTGTTAGATTTGTTAGAAATGTTTGAAATTGTTGAAAATTTTCTGTTTTTAGTTATAGAAATATATAGTTATAAAAAGTTAGAATTGTTAGAAATTTTTTGTTTTTTAGTTATAGAAATAGTTATAAAATGTTAGTTATATATATAGAAATGTTATAATTTTTTTTCTGTTCTTTAGTTATAGAAATATTAGAAATGTTATAGAAATGTTAGTTATATATAGCATTGTTAGAAATTTTATAGAAATGTTAGTTATATAGAAATGTTAGAAATTTTAGTTATCAAAATCCAATCATTAAAAAAATGTTACTTTTTGCGGGCATATAGCTAGTATTTGTTCTCGACGATGTTCGCCTGCATCCTCGCCGTCGACCCGTCTCATGACGACGCCCAGCCGACCCATGTCCGGACTGGCTCACTGGCTGGCACTGGAGGTGCTGCTTGGAGGCGCGCCGCTGACGAGGAACCCGCCGCTGGGTCCAATCGTCGACCGATCTCGTTTGGTGGCGTTCGCAGGCGA
The DNA here is from genome assembly GCA_021437245.1 of Aegilops speltoides. Lineage (NCBI taxonomy): Eukaryota > Viridiplantae > Streptophyta > Magnoliopsida > Poales > Poaceae > Aegilops > Aegilops speltoides. The sequence continues at coordinate 52,812,551 of CM038146.1, forward strand.
TTTGGTGCGGAGGGACCCGGCCCGCCGGAGGTGGTACGTCGCCGTGTCGTGGAGGAGGACGAGCACGCCCATCGCTACATGGTTGCGTTAGAGGGCGGCAGGTTCTCCAATACGTGGCATATCTTCGGGATCTCACTTCAGCTATGATCCTGTGAGGGTTCCTTCTCTTTGGGTGTCCATCGCCCACACGGAGGAACCGCGAGTGTCCTAGATTCTTACGTAGTATTCGATCTTTATTAGCTAATAGCCGTGATGTACTATTCAATATTATATATTATTCGAGACGATGTATTCGAGATTATATCTATTATTCGGACGATGTATTCGAGATTATATCTATTATTCGAGATTTGAATACTAAATTGTTTTATATTTCTCTTGGATTAGTTAAACAAAAGCTATGGCGCATAATACCGACAGAGAGGAGAAGCAGACCATGTTCGATATGATACGAGGCAGATGATAATCAAAATGAAGAAGATTATGACGGTTCAATTTCTAAACAACACCGGAGAGGGTGATATGATATTCGATCACGACGAAGTCATGAATGATTATGACGATGACGAAGAACATGATCCTGAAACAACAAACACCGACGAGGTATATATATTTATATAAGCGGGCATCCGTGATCATCACATGTTTTAAATGACTTGAAGATATATTAACGAATCGATCTTTGTTCTTTCAGCCATCCGGATCGAGCAAATCTTCGCATAAAAGGATTAAACGAGGCCCGAACAAAAGTTGAAGCCGGGCGTAAAGTACAATATCGAGGCATGCGGCCCTACTGGCAAACCATTAGCGCCTAAGAAGATTGCGGACAAGTTCGTTCATCAGTGCGGAGTTCTTGTGAAGGACCAACTCCCGATCAAACTTCAAGAACGGAGAGCGCCAGCAAAGCCACGTCTAGATGTTACTTATGTCGACAAGAATCAAAAAGATCTTCTTTGGGATACTCTCATGGAACATTTCACCCTACCAGATCATTTCACAGAAGCAGATGTGCAGAAAGTCAAAGAGGCTTCTCTTAAGATGATGGCGACTGCATTCAAGAACTACAAGAATGGTGAATGGAACAAGTACGTCAATGGAGGAAGGAAGACTCCAGTATTCAAGGGAACACTGGAGAACCAACGTGATCATTGGGCCGATTTCGTGAAATTCAAGGATTCGGATTAGCTAAGGAACGGTCAAGAATAAACAAGAAGAATGCCAAAAAAGGATAAGTTCCATAAGCTGGGGCCAGGTGGCTATGCGGTGGCAATGCCTAAGTGGGATAAGTCTGAGAAAGAGATGGAGGATGCAGGTGTCACTCCGGCTACTAAGAGCTGGCCCGCCAGGGTCAGGACTTGGTTCTATGCGCATGGGGGGGAGTTGGACCGGGAGACAAGCAATGTTTCGACGAGGGAAAGTCTGAAGGGACCCGACGATGCGATACTTGTTGCAATAGAAGAGGCACGAACGGGGGTGTTCCAGCCCAACAGAGAGAACGACGAGCTTACGCGTGCCCTAGGAAATCCTGAACACCCGGGAAGAACACGAGGCAAGGGCACTCTGCCGTGGTATGAGGGGTTTTCAGACTGGAACAACGACTACAGTACCCGTGCGAGAAAGAAGATTGCGGAGGAGAAGAAGAGGAAGATGGAGGAGGAGCAGAGGAAGCGGGACTATGAACGCCTTCAAGGCCTAGAATCAAGTCAAGCGGAATTGGCAGTCAAATTCAACGGCAGCAGGAGCAGATCGACTCACTTACCCATCAAAGGGGGTCTCAGCAGCTGCAGCAGCTAGCGGATGATCCATCATTGGATAGCACCGGCCCATCCATGCCGAGAAGCAGCGTGGGTTCCGCCCCTGACGACCCAATGTTGGTAGATACCCGTGGATGACATCACGGAGAACACTAACTGCGAGCTACACGTCAAAATGAAGAACATATCCATGAAGGTGGCGGACGGCTGTGCTTTCACAAATCCCCCCGAGGCAACCTTCCATTGCAACCCGATTCCAGCAGGCTTTGCTCTCGTGTCGTGGTTGACGAGGTGCTGGACCCATATTCGGGGCTATAGCTTGACATTGCTGGAGGTGACGGCGAGCGCTTTCTCGGAGAGGCCAAACATTGTATCATCCTATGGAAAAAGGATTGCATCATCTTTCCAAGGCCACCGACACCGCGTCACCCGAGTCCTCGTCGAAGTCCGCCACCGAGTCAGCCAGACTCCGCGCCTCCAAGTCCGCAAAGTGTTAGGACAATCCTCCTCCTCCAAGTCCGCAAAGTGTCGGGACAATCCTCCTCCTCCAAGTCCGCCACAAGATCGACGCCCACCTCCTCCAAGTCCGCACAACCTCAAAGCCAAGATCCTCCTCGTCCAACTCAGTCCCGTCGGCCGCCTCCGCCGCCAAAGAATCGCAGAATTGAATAGACACCCCGCAGCTCTGGTGCATAGCCGTACGAGTCGAGGTAGTACAAGAAGTACAGGCGGAGGCAAGCGGTATAAATATGGTCCAAGCCTGAAGGCTCTTCCGCAGAGGTCTTATGACAAGTCCGAGGAGGAAATCATAGCCATATCAAGGCCGAGGTGGAAGCCCATTTTGCACCAAACCGCCATCGCCGCCAAGGAGAAAGTGCTCGAGGAAACGATTGACCACTTCATTCGTATGGCTCAACCACTAGCTTCCAAGCCCGCTGACACGCACTATGAGCGCCACATCGGGAAGTTAAATCGAGCACGCCTACAAAGGTAGGCGAGCACGCCTACATCGGGATCGAGCAAACAAGAAGCAGCTGCCAAAAATGCGAGAAAACCATTCCCATTTGGGAGAACAAGCGGTATAATCGATCCCTCGCTTGTTGTGCCAACAACAAAGTGAAGACGCGCCCCAATATTATTGTGGGCAAACAGGCAAGTTCCCGAGGTGGGCAATGTGGTAATAACGGAGGAGCATATAATGCAGGCTGAAGTTCTCAACATCATGTTGGACAACTCCTCGAGATCGAGCCCATGCCTTTGCTTAGAGAGGATGAAGTAAAACGGAATATGTCAGGGGCCAACCTTTGGTTGCGCCTGCATAAGGTCAAGAACCTCCCAACGAGAATGTATGAATTGCATCAATGGTACATGAACATTACCAAGATTTCAGATTGAGTGTCCCTCATGGTGAATGTCAAGAAGGACCATTACTACCATGAGAAAGCTGGGTCCGTTGAGTATTTAGAACTGTTTCAGTTATACAATCAGGACGCACTTGACAAATCTATCGTCAGTTGCTATTGTCTGTAAGTGATCTCTTTCTATAATTTAAGTCTCAAGCTAGCTGTAGTGATCCTTTTGATCAATCATTACCTGTAATTATCCTCACTATATTCTTTTCTGTGGTATTATGCAGGATGAAGATATATGAAATGAGAAAAGATGGACGCTATGGCATTGGGTTCATTGACCCAAACACCGTTAATGAATTCACATGCAAGATAAATGAACATCATGCAAAGGAAGTAGAGGACAACATGCTAGAGTTCTTGAAGTGCCTCAAATACAATGAAGATATACTACTTCCTTACCACTTTGGGTGAGTCACACTGTCTTGTACTACAAATTCTCTGTTTTTGCCTACTAGCTAGCTACATGTTTTTGCTTACATATGCCCGCTTAATTAAGACATGTAAACGTATGTGCATGCAGATTTCACTGGGTCTTGTGTATCATTAAAGTTGACGATGGAACAGTTGAAATACTGGACTCATTAATCTCAAAAAACACCGACTTTAACATCTTGTATCGGATAGTCAACAGGTAATTTCAATCATTATTAGCTATATATCTCGCCTATTTAGTTCATCATTTCATGATATGAACTATTTAATAACCCCTTTATTCATTTTCTTTGTCACCGGCGGGGCTTGGGCAAGATTCATCGCCACGGAAGGTGAATGGAAACAAAAGCTTCAATGGTTTCACCCAAGGTAAGTAATTATAGTACTAGCTAGCTAGCTAGCTGCCACCTCTTTAATTATCATGCTTGATTAATTTTTATCCGATCAAATTCCATTCTCGTAAAGGCCACGCAAGCAAAGGGACTGATCGGTGTGCATTCTGCGCTTATAGAACATTCGCATGTTGGCGTCCGAAAGGAGCAGATCTCAAAGACAGCAATGGGTACGCTTGTCGTAACACTATTCACAATTTTACACCATTATCGATATCTAGTCACACAAACTAATACACATGCATATTGATCTCCTTCTTAACAGCTTGAAAGAGGTGCGGAGAAGCTCATAGAAACGGAGCGTAGAAGCACTTCAAGAGGAAATAGCGGATTTTTGCTCTACCGGTCATAAACCGAATGGAGAATTCTATTACCCGCCACGCCCCATGAAAACCACTTTCAATTGTCATCGTGTTCAAGGCACCAATTAGACTGCTCAAGGCAAAATTTATATGTAGGAGAAATTGTATATATCTGTACATGTGTGTATGTGTGAATTAATTAATATGGTGGTTTAATTTGTGAGACATTGATGTGATATATATATGCATGATTGGTTCTACTAGAAATTATATATATATATATATACATATATGCATAACGTGTACAATGTGTAGTATCGTAAAATACCAGCAAACGAAAAAGAATTAAAATGGAAACACAAAAATAATTGAAAAAGAAATCATAAAACTAAAAACCCTCCAAACCTTATAGTACCGGTTGGTCTTACAAACCGATACTAAAGGGCTCCAGGTCCCCGGAGCTGGCTCGTGCCACGTGGTCGCCCTTTAGCACCGGTTCGTCTGAACCGGTGCTAAAGGGGGGGCCTTTAGTGACCACTAATTAGTGCGGTTATGTAACGGCACTATAAACCTACGAACGGTGCTAATGCCCGGTTCTGCACTAGTGTAGTCCGAATTGGACTAGGGAGGGGGGGCGCCCCCTTCCTTCCTTCTCCTTCTCTCTTCCCTTTCCTTCTCTTCTACTCCTACTACATGGAAGGACTCCTAGTTCTACTAGGAAAAGGGGAATCCTACTCCCGGTGGGAGTAGGACTCCCCTAGGGCGCGCCATAGAGAGGGCCGGCCCTCCCCCTCTTCCACTCCTTTATATATGGGGGCAGGTGTAAGTGCATCTAGTGCCCCTTAGTGATTTTGGTGTATTGAAGACTTATAGGTTAAGTAACTGATGCGTTTGTGAGTGTACACATGTCTATAAGTCTATGAGGAGTTTGATATTTACAGAGAAAGTCGACCCCTAAAAATGAAGTTCTTCAACTAAAGACTTTGATATTCTGAAGACTTTCTGAAGACTTTGAAAGTGAAGAAATTGGTGTGACCTTGAAGACTTGATATTCATTCGAGGAATTTGAAGCGTGAAGACTTTTGTTTTCGTAGTTTCATTTTATTTTTCTTGAGTCATAGGAAACACCGTACTGTCAAAGGGGGTCGAGGAAATACTAAGGAAATATTTCCATGTGATGCTCAACTCAAAATCCTACACCTACTAATCCCTTTGAGTGAAGCCATTGAAATCTCATACGATTCATCAAATTAAATCGATGAGACGCAGCTTCTTCTGCTCATTCGAGGACTTTGCTCGACAGAGGAGTTAGGAATTCGCCAAAGGCAAATTGCCTACAAAGGAGGAACATGATAGCCCCGAGGAATTTGAGAGTCAAATTTCCGATCGTTGTTTGTCTTCTTGCTACCGGCTGTCCCAAAATATCTTATCCACCTAACGGTCATATCATTGAAGGGCATTTATGTCTTATCATGTCGGGCTGCTCCCTAGGCTATAAATAGCCGCCCCTACAACCACTAGCTGGTTGGCTGCTCCGAGAGAACTTGACACTTGTCATCCGAGAGCAACCCATCCTCCGAGGACTTTGAGCGAAAATCATCAAGTGAGGAAAATCCCAAAACCAAACCCCCACAAACCCAAAGTGATTGAGCATCATCAAGAAATTGATCTGCGTGGATCCGACGCTTGTTACCTTTGAAGATGTGCTTCTTCCAGACGGTTAGGCGCCAAGGTCTAGAGCATCCAAGAGGAATTGTGGATCGCCGAGTGACCAAGTCTCGTGAAGGTTTGGAAGTCACCAAGACTTACCACGAGTGATTGGACGAGGCCTGCGTGGTCTTAGTTCAAGGAGAATACGGTGAGGACTGGGTGTCCTGAGTTGCGGCTCGAGATCGGGTGTCCGGGACTGTGTGTCCTCGAGTTTAAATACTCAGCCGCTCCAACCAGACGTACAACTGAGATAGCAGTTGGAACTGGTTTACCAAATCATTGTCTTCACCAACTGACTGGTTCTATTTTCTCAACTCTTTCATTTCCTCATTACTGTGTTGAATGTTGTTCATATCTGTGCTTGAAGACTTTGACTGAAGACTTGCACAAATTTCTCAGTTCAATTTCTTTAGTCTGTTTGTCTTCATCTTGCTATCCTGTGTTTACGCTTTCTGTACTCTGTGTTAGTCCTCATTTCATCATGCTGACTATGTTTGTACTCCTGAGTACATATTCCACTGCAAATAGTTCTTCGCTAAGGAATTTCCTCACCAGCAGATTCCTCAGTGAAGAATTCTTAAAAATCGCCTATTCACCCCCCCTCTAGTCGATATAACGCACTTTCAATTGGTATCAGAGCAAGGTACTCCCTTGTTCTGTGTGATTTTGGTTTAACCGCCTGGAGTTTTAGTTATGTCGACCGCAGGTATGATCAAGGTCTCGGCTGGGTGTCCTACCTTTGATGGAACGGACTACCCCTACTGGAAGAACAAGATGCGAATGCATCTTGAGGCAATTGACAATGATCTCTGGTATGTTGTGGAAAATGGTGTCCCCTCTGTCACTCCCACACTGAACGCCACCGATGTGAAGAGATTCAAACAACTCGATTCTCAAGCGAGGAATATCATTTGTGGCCATCTGAGCAAAGGACAGTATGGAAGAGTGAGTGCTTTGGAAACTGCTAAGCTTATCTAGGATAGGCTGTCCAAAGTAAATGGAGGAGTTTCAACTCAGCGTGACTCTCGAGTCGATGTTCTTCGAAATCTCTTCAACCGCTTCAAAAGACTCGACAACGAAAATGTCCAACAAACCTTTGATCACCTCACTGACATCTCAAATGAGCTTCAAGCCCTCGGTGCCACTGACATCACTGATCATGAGTTTGTGAAGAAACTGCTGAGATCGCTTGATTCCTCATTTGATACTCTGGGACTGATGATACAAGAATGTGCCGATCGCAAGTCGCTTGATCCTCGCTGATATCCTCGAAAGGCTAAACACTCACGAAGTTCCAGCTTGCAAAAGAGAGATCTCTATGGCTCAAACTATGGCAAACCACGTGCCCTCAAGGCTAAGGTTGTGTCGACTCGAATGTGAGGATTCGGTAGTAGCCTTGGTGATCTCAAGAATCGAGCAGGACCTAGCACTGCTTGTGAAGAAATTCCAGAAATTCACAAGACGAGGTCGCTTTGGAAAATCCTCAAGAGGAAATGACTCCTCATCCAAAGGACTATAAGAGAAGACTTTGCCACAAATTCAAGAAGCCTGGTCACTATATTCAAGATTGTCCTCAGTGGGAAAAGGAAATGAAGAAGAAGAAATACAAGGATTACAATTCTGATGATGCGAAGAAGAAGAAGAAATCGTCAAAATCTTTGTCATCAAAATCCTCGAAGTCCTCATCTCACAAGAAGGGCAGCTCCAAGAAGGCTCGGGCATTCATTGGCAAGGAAATGGACTCAAGCTGAATCGAGGAAAATGATGAAGAGGAGGAGTCCAAGAATCTGAGTCCGTGTGGCGAGTCGGCGTTGCTACTGCTTTTGTCAGCAAGTCCATCTTCAACACTGAAGAAACTGACTCCACCAACAAGCCTGATGAAGATAATGATGGCTACGCTCCCACCTATTGCTTCATGGCAAAAGGAGCTAAGGATGATCAACCCAAAACCACTGAATGGGTCCTCGATAGTGGATGTACAAATCACATGACTGGTGACAAGAATCTATTGATGGATGCTCCCTTACACTACTAGGAAAAGGGCTATAGATAGGATTGATTCTAATGGCGCACCGTGGAGGCAGTGCGCCACTACTATATACTAATGGCGCACCTGTTCCAGCCATTAGAGTGGAAGACACTAATGGCGCACCGTGGAGAGGGTGCGCCATTAGTATGTTTTTTTTCCATTTTCCCATACATACTAATGGCGCATGAGGCCTACAATGCGCCATTACTATATATAACTTCTAATGGCGCACCGTGGACAGTGCGCCTAGTATGTATTTTTTTTCCATTTTCCCATACATACTAATGGCGCATGACTTCTACAATGCGCCATTACTATATAACTTCTAATGGCGCACTAAAGGGCAAAGGCGCCATTACTCTAAATTTTGTTTTATTCTTTTTTTTGCAAAACTACTAATGGCGCACGCTCTTCTGATGCGCCATTAGTAACCAGGGTTACTAATGGCGCATGAGCTGTGGGTGCGCCATTAGTAACCTGGGACCAACAAGATATTTTGGACAGCCCACACCTACCCACTCACTTTCCCCACTTCATTCCATCCACCTCCTTCTCCAAGATTTTGGCCATCTCCTCCTCCTCACCTCATTTCCACCATAGATTCAACAAAATTAAGTGGTGAAATTACCTATTTTTGATAGGTAAGTAAGGGAAAGCTATCTTCATGATATAGATCTACTTTTTTTTCTCCCTAGCTCGCTCCAACAACGTGCACATGCACTTTTTGTGGCCTAGCTAGATCTATGTATGTTTGTGGTGTTGCAAGTGTTTGTGGTGTTGCATATATGTTTGTGTTTGAAGGTACCGGTATTTGAAATATGTGATAGTTGCCAATATTTTGCCGGAATGTTTTGATTCATTTCCGTTTCGGCGAGAATTTTGGCACTATGCATTCTTTTTGGTCCTATTTTTAGGGAAGGTCATGCCAAATTTTTTCTTGGTTCTAACATATCGTTTTGTTTCTACCCTTGACGACCATGGTCCGCATGATGGTGAAGGCATCGTGAATAGGTTTTTGAGCTCATGAAAGCCGAGATGCTTCAAAAGAACGAGACGGAGATAAGATGTCCATGTCGAAGATGCAAGTTGAAGAGCCTTATTGCGGACCCGGATTCCGGGCAGGTGCGGGACCACCTGCTCTTGCATGGTTTCATGGATGGCTATCGGTGGCAAGGTGATGAAGATGACTATCAAGTCGTCCATGGCCGGGGCCGAGCAAGAAATGAGGAAGGGCAACAACACAAGTACCACCGTGGCGAGGGCGGGCGAGAAGACGAAGAATCTCCAGGACATGATCACGACGGTGATGCTGTACACAGTCATCATGTAGAAGATGTCGTACATGATGATGAGGAAGATCAAGACGAAGGGCATGATCATGAAGATGAAGATGCCGGAGCAGACGACGATGGAGGCTGGGTGCAGGACCCTCATATTCAACAGCTGCTTCTCAAGCGGACGGATAACGCAAGAGCTGCCGCCGAGAGAAAGCCAAGCTGGATCAACCGGAGATAGACGCGTTACTCCATTGTATGAAGGATGCAGGCCCGAGGATACCGCTGAAAGTAACGCCATGGCTCGGAGATGAAGGTAAAACACAAATGACCGACGATGCTTCGACGAGAACATGTCATTCGCACTAACGCCTTCCCAAGGGGAACAAGTGCCCGACCAGTTTCGAGGAGGCGAAGAAAATCGTGTGTCCTCTGGATTTACCGCACGTGAAATACCATGTGTGCATGAACAATTGCATCATTTATCGGGACGAGCACGCGGAGTCTACCATATGTTCGGTGTGCGGCGTCACTCGATACAAGAAGAGGAAGAAAGCTCCTCGAAAATCGGTGTGGTACTTTCCGATCACTCCTCGTCTGCAGCGGTATTTCGCGGACCCTAAGGTAGCAAAGCTCCTGCGTTGGCACGCGGATAGGGAGGAGAAGAAGCGAGAAGATGACGCAAATGATCCGGAGATAGATAAAAAGATAAGATGCTGAGTCACCCTAAGGATGTGAGCCGGTGGCAAGCGTTGAACTTTGAAGACCCTGAATTTGGGAAGGATCCAAGGAACATCGTGCTGGGCGCGAGCACCGATGGAGTCAATCCGTTTGGCAGCCAGAGAAGCACACATAGCACCTGGCCTGTGTTTGTGTGGATGTACAACCTTCCCCCCTGGTTGTGCATGAAGAGGAAGTACATTCACATGAGTATGCTAATTGAAGGGCCGAAACAACCAGGGAACGACATCAATCTGTATCTGGGGCTGCTGAAGGAGGAGCTAGACACGCTGTGGAAAATGCCAGCCAATACGTGGGACGCCGCAGAGAAAGAATATTTCCCTATGAGAGCCGTGACCGCCACGACGGTGCACGACTATCTCGTTACGGATATCTCATGGGGCAGGTAGTCCACGGATTTTACGGATGCGTAAGGTGCATGGATGACACAACGACGCCAGCTAGATAGAGATCCCGGTCTTGAAAACCGTGTTCATGGGACATCGAAGGTGGCTTCGCGACGATGACCCGTGGAGGAAATGCAAGGATCTGTTCGATGGTGAAACCGAACCCAAAACGCCTGTACGAGGAGCGGCGAGGAAATAGACAAGCTGTTGAAAAATTGAAGATGCGAAGGCGCCAGAGCAGCTGCTGAAGGTATGGAAAACGAGGTCTGTTTTCGGGACTTGCTGTATCGAAGATCCACCGTGTGCCTCACAGCCTTGATGTCATGCATATCACGAAGAACGTGTGAGAGTCTGCTTGGTACCTGCTCAACATTCCGAGAGGACCAAAGATGGGCGAAAGCAAGGGCAGACTTGAAATCAATGGGCATCGTGCAGGAGCTTCACGCTAATGATGATGATGATGATGATGATGAGGCGAAGCAGACACGGAAAGTCGCCGCAAAGGCAAAAGGCCAAGAAGACTGAAATGACTACCCTCCCGCGTGCTTCACTCTAAGTCGAGGAGATCGAGCAGTTTTCACCGCCTCCTAGGAGTAAAACTTCCACGGTTACGCTGGGAAGATAAGCAGATACCTAGACCCAGTGAAGCGAAGTTCAGCGGGATGAAGTCTTACGATATCACGTCTTGATGACGCAGATACTTCCATTGCAGTAATTGGGATCATGGACGCGCACGTCCGCGGAAACGCTATTTGGCCTGTCCAACTTTTTCGACGCCATCTCGGAAGTCGATTGGCGGAGGCAACTCGAAGGCTACAGGAAGAGATCGTGGTGATACTATGCGAGCTTGAGATGTACTTCCGCCCGCATTCTTCGACGTTATGGTGCATCCGCTGGTCCATATAGTGGAAGATATCATCCAACTCGGGCCGACGTTCTGCACAAAGATGATGCCGCTCGAAAGGATGAATGGTGTCATCAAAGGATACGTTCGCAACATGTCACGCCCAGAGGGAAGCATAGCCGGGGCTTTTCGATCAAGAGTGCATCTCCCATCGCACTAATTATCTAGGCATCGAGAACCCGCTGGTCCGCCCGTCAACAGCACCTCGGCAGGCTCGCTGGATGGGGTCACCATGAGGGTCGCCGAAATGCATGTCGACTTCGAGGGTCGACTCGCCGACTTTGAAAGAGCAAACCTAGTCGCGCTACAACACATAGACGTGGTCGATCCTTGGGTGGTAGAGCACAAAACCTTTATTAAGAAGACGACAATGACCGAGGCCAACAGAGGACGGACGGAGATATACTCAAAGAGCACAACTCATGTTTCACGCGTTGGTTCAAGCAGAAGCTTCGTCGCACCCTTTACATGAGGATTCTTCCGCGGAAGAACAACTCATATTCGCTTTGTCACTGGCGCCGAGCACAACCTCGATGACCTATGAGGCGCACGATATCAACGGCTACACATTCTACACCGAGGACAAGGACATGAAGAGCGATGGTTATCGAACTCCGGGTAACGATGGAATCCTACACCGTAACGACAAGGACAGATACTACGGAAGGATCGAGGAGATGGGGGAGCTGAGCTGTTGGAGAGAAGGTCCCGATGTTCCGTGTCGATGGGCCAAAACGTCATAAAAGAAGACCGGTATTTCACCACCATGGTTATACCCGGCCAAATCCAAGATCATGGGCATAAACGTCACCGCTAAAAATGAGCCATGGGTACTGGCTTCCCAAGTGGACCAATGCTTCTTCATTACCGACCCGCCAAAGCCCACCATGTTGTCGTGAGGAGAGGCAAAAGGAAGATCATCGGAATGGATGGAGTAGCCAGTGAGCAAGACTTGACAAATCTGGCGACCAAGATCGAACATGACGACGACGATGAAGTAGCAGCACACACCACAAGAAGAAGCAGGACCACCCTACCTAAAGGACGTCCGTTCCACAGAAGATCTTGTGAACAGAGATAGCTAGCTAAGACCGATTGTATTTAAATCGTAGTCTTCATTTCTCGATTGTATTTCATGCATGGGCACTTTTTGATATCATGAATATTTTTAAATTTCATGGGCACTTTTTGAATTCATGAGGACACTTGATCTCGATTCCCCCTCCATCTCGATCTCGACCCCCCTCCATCTCGATCGCACCCGCACCCTCCCCCGCTAGCTCCACCCACTATTTTTATAAAAAATATTACACTGTTATAATTTAAACAAGTTTGAACATACTTAAACACAAATAAATATAAAAAACAGCATTTAAAATGCATAAAAATATTACTATTATGATTTAAACATGTTTGTACATATTTAAACACAAATAAATATAAAAAACAGCATTTAAAATGCATAAAAATATATTACTATTATGATTTAAACATGTTTGTACATATTTAAACACAAATAAATATAAAAACAGCATTTAAAATGCATAAAAAATATTGGGGATCCAGGAATCGAACCCAGACCTCGTGTGTGTGTGCTGCGTCTTGACCAGTCGGGCTAGTGGGTGGGTTACATTGTACATAGGGTTGGGCTGTAGATATGGCTATGAAACAAAATTCTAATGGCGCACCCGGGGTGGTGCGCCATTAGAACTGATCAGATTTATGGCGACCTGCCTGTGGTGCGCCATTAGAGTGCTTCCTCCACCTCTTCCCTCGGCCTCTCTCCTCCTCGCCAGATCCCCTGCCCACTCGACCTAACTTTGCCCCAGCGCCGTCGCCGTCCCCCTCACCGCCCCTGGCCTCCTTCGCCATCCCGAGCCAGCGCCGCCTCCCACGCCGTCCCGAGCCGAGTGCCTCGACGTCCTCCCGCCTAAGCGCCCCCCCCCCCTGCCCCGCTGCGCCTCGGACGTGCTCAGACGCCAGAGGACCGCCACCGCTCGACGCCCTCGATCTGCAAGGCCTGCCCAGAGGACCGCCACCGCCGACGCTGGTCGCGCTGCCTCGGCTGCCTGAGTCGCCTCGACCTCCCAAGTGAGCACCGAGCCGCTTCCCCCTCTTCCCCTCTTTCTTTCCTTCTCGATGTGTTCTAGGGTTGGGGTTGGAGAAATTTGGTATTGAGAGAGACTAAAGTTCAGATTGCCATGGTTACCTTGTTAATTTTAGTGTCGGTGTTCATATTAGATGTATATAGTTGTATCTGTAATTATAGGAAGGGTCCCTGTTACCATGATTTTCTTTCTACACTTTTTGTGTGGAGTTGAGTAGTGTGATGGTGGGTTTCTTATTATTGCGCTGTATGTAGAGTATCGTGTTAGCATGGATGGATTGTGAAACTGATAGCATAGCATGTATTTGTCCATGGTTTGTATCATGCATACTGGATTGTGAAAACCATTAATTTAATACTAGTATTTTTTGATGCAAAGGGTTCTCATCAGGGACACAGTTTTGGTCAATCATTGTCTTGAGGTTGCCAGTGGGGAAGTTGTTTCTTCCTAGCGAACCTTGATGGACTGGTCGTGAGTAGCTGTTGTTGAAGAGTGAACGTTGGCCTATCGAATCTTTTGACCTCGGGTTGGGCTTGATTGGTAGAGTATTAGAACTGAGAAAAATGTACAAATGTTAGGTGTGATTAAGGCTAGTAAAGATGGAGTATGGCTGCTGGGTAATCTGTGTTTGGCTGTATAGTCCTTTTTCAATGTGTTTTGTTCTCCTTCGCTCCTGTTTTTTCGGTTATGAGCTCTCAATACTTGTGTAATATGATTGCCTTTGGGCTGTTTGAAGACATGTTGAATTGGGTTAGTAGCAAGAGCGAGGGGGAGTGCAGCAGTAGCAGCTGGGCGAGAGAGCGATCGAGTGAGAGCCGAAGCAGCAGCAGCGCAAGCGGCGAGCGAGAGCCGGAGCAGCAGCAGATCCGGCTGGTATGGACGCCACCGCCGAAGGGGCCTCACATTGGGGGAGAGCCACCATGGAGATGTCGCCCGCGGTGCCGGCTTCAAGGTAGCCGCTCCATGGGGGTGCGGGATGGAGCACCATCGTCACCGGGAGGTCGAGTTAAGGAGAAGGTGCGATGCGATGAGTGTACAACCTCTTTGGTGGTGCCGAGTAGGCCTCGGCTTCGTCCGAGGGGTTGCTGAGGATGCTGCGGTTCCGGTGGAGCAGGTTAAGGCGGCACTGTGGGGATAGAGCAGCCACGATAGACGAGGCGATCGTCGGAGCATCTCCTTGGAGGTGGAGGACGGGGTGGCTGAACTGGCGGGATGACGAGATGGACAATGGATCCTCATCCGGGGAGGTGGACGACGGACGTCGAGCTGTTGCGGTGGACGACGTCGTCGGGGAAGAGGCTCTGGCTGGGCAGCAGTGAGGTGGCAGACGGAGGAGGGTGGGGTTTCGCGGCTGGAGCGGAGAGGTTATGGCGGCCTGGGATTTCAAATGGCGAAAAGGGGTGATGGGAGGGGATGAACCATGACTTAGGGACGCGCTTGTCCAAAATGTAGGGTGTGTTACAAAAGTACCCCCCACCGATTTGAACTAGCGGCCCTTTCGGCTCAAGGTTAGAAGGGGGGTTTCGCGTGTCGTGATTTGGCAGCTAGAGGGAGTTTTCGCGCGTGTTGTAATTTCGGGATAGCAAGGCGCGGGTTGTGAAGGCGCCAGTTTTGGGAGCACGATATCTGAATTTTCGGGACATAACAAGCCGCTGGTTGAATTTTAGGGACAAGCCTAACGTATAGTAGTATTGTACTTGTACATACCAAATCAATTCGCACTTCCCTCAACCAAAAAGAAAACAAAAAATAAATAAAACTATTCACACCACATAAAGAGAGAGTCTTGCCCCATTTTACTATACAAATGCTATTCAAAGCTGCTCCCTCCTTCCATCTATATAGGGCCTAATGCGTTTTTCGATGCTAACTTTGACCAAATATTAGAGCAATAATATATGACATGCAACTTACACAAAGCACACCGTTAAATTCGTCTGTGAAAGGTTCTTTCAATGATACAATTTTCACGTTGTGCATGTCATGTACTATTAATCTTGTCAATAGTCAAAGGCGGTCTTAAAAATCTCATTACGCCCTATATAGATGGAAGGAGGGGAGTATGAATCCATGTTATGTCCAATTAAATTTGTTCGCTTGCTGTATGATGCATGTAGCGACCTACTCATACCAACATTTTAGTGCATTCCAAATGTCTATACTACCGCTGCAATTCGAACCAAATTTGAATTCGTTTCTCTATTTCAATAAGAATGTACAATCATGATTGTTGCCAACTTCAACCATCATTCGTGTATTACCTTAATAACACACCACATGATTACTATAGAGATAGATATGAACTATGTGTACTACATGAACTCGAATTCTATTTTTTGAATACACTTGATGTTGATTCCAAATAATAGTACATTTGATGTACTAACTATATATTCATAATCTAAACCATGTTCCATATGGACACCGTGTTTATCACACAAAGTATTGTGCCCCGCCCCCTACATTATGACAAGTATTTAGACCTGAGCTGCAAAAGCCACACATTAGCCCAAATTATAATCAATGTTCTATGTATTATACATAGTACTAGCAAGATGCCCATGCGTTCCATAGAACATCAACATGATCAAGGGCCCTAATTTGCAAATATGGAGAGGGGTGTGGGTATCTTTTTTCAAACTTGCCATAGTTTCCTTCCTATCTGCCAGATATAAATCGGACGGCCTATATTGTAGGATGACAGGCGCACCATCATCAACAACTCCGTTTTTTAGAAGAGTAGAGATAAAATATATTATATGTAGTATAACATGTTCATAACCACACCATGTGTATCACCGTTATATATATTCACACATGCATCGGTTTAAAACACTATGATAAATTCTTCAAATATCCGAATTCGCTTTTTGTAATGAAGTATGATCTCTATTCGTCTTTTACACCCACACAATCTTGTTATCTTTGTAGCTAGCGCTAACTTTCTCTCATGCATGCACACGCCCGCATCCCTCTCACCCTCCCTCAGCATTCTCTAGCTCCATCGCGCAAATTCGTCTTTTCACTTTAGGTCGTTCACCCACGGTGTGTGTAGGCCCCTCAGCTCCTTCTTTACGGCACACATCGATCGAGATGCCTCTCTAGCCAGGTGTGCCTAGCACAAACACAAGCTTCCCCTCTTCTCTTATCACCGTCCATGCCTCACTCCCACCACTCTTTTCATCGATCTCGTACTCGCACACTCCTTCCCCCTCGATATGGTATGCCTCTCGTACCACCTCCTAGATGCATCCCTCTCTCTCTATCCTGCTCCTCATGCCTCATTTGCTTCTAACACACACATGCATGTATATCGATCGATCTCCCAACATGTACCTAGATCAACTTTAACTATCCCCCCCATCGATCGATGTACCTCACAAGTTATGTCTCTCCTTTCTCTAACAAAGGGCGATTGATCTTTCTATGTAGTTACGTCTGCTTACCACAGCCATATCGTCCCCCTCATCATTCGTGCATGCCTCCTGACCCATCTCTCACACGCACGTGCACAGACAACAAGGAGCCATCTCCTCTCTTATTGATATTGCTGGCGTGCCCTCCGTTTATCTAGCAAGCCTATCCCACCATTTGTTAGAAGCAACTCCACTACCACCCCCTCCAA
Source organism: Aegilops speltoides (assembly GCA_021437245.1). Taxonomy (NCBI): domain Eukaryota; kingdom Viridiplantae; phylum Streptophyta; class Magnoliopsida; order Poales; family Poaceae; genus Aegilops; species Aegilops speltoides. Next base: position 52,829,620 of record CM038146.1, read on the forward strand.
CACTCTAGCTCTGTCTCTCTCGCAACCTTATTCCTCTCCTACACATATGCATGGATGCCGATCGATCTCCCTTAATACATGAGGCATATCGATCTCCTTGATACATGAGGTAGGACTCTCTCCTCCTCCACACATATACCGGCATTGTACCTCTGTAGTTAATTGGGCCTCCCTCTTCCCCCACCACACACCGATAGTTGAGCGCTGCAGGTAGGTATCCATGCTGCAGAGACAAACTGCACATGTCCCCTCTCACGTTCCAGAAGGCCAGCCACTCTATATCTTTGACGTGGGCACACACAAATTCGATGGCACTCTTTATCGATCGTGCGCGCACACACACACACACATCATCCCTCTCTTCGATTCTATGGACACCTCAAGCCGATGATACGTCCACTCTCTTCTCGTGGATCGCCCCCTCTATATATATGTTATATCCAGGATTCAATTTCACACACATTGCATATGTTACATTTTTTGATTGACCCCCTGTCGGTGTCAAAACCGGCGGATCTCGGGTAGGGGGTCTCGATCTGTGCGTCTTAGGCTGATGGTAACAGGAAGCAAGGGACACAATGTTTACCCAGGTTCGGGCCCTCTCAACGGAGGTAAAACCCTACTTCCTGCTTGATTAATATTGACGATATGAGTAGTACAAGAGTAGATCTACCATGAGATCATAGAGGCTAAACCCTAGAAGCTAGCCTATGATGATTATGATTATAATTGTGATCGGCCTTCTAAGGACCAACCTCTCCGGTTTATATAGACACCGGAGAGGGCTAGGGTTTACACGGAGTCGGTTACAAGGAAGGAAATACAACATCCGGATCCCCAAGCTTGTCTTCCACACAAAGGAGAGTCCCATCCGGACATGGAACAGAGTCTTGACTCTTGTATCTTCATGCTTCAATAGTCTGGACGATGTATATAGTCCGGCTGTCCAGATACCCCCTAATCCAGGACTCCCTCAGTAGCCCCTGAACCAGGCTTCAATGAAGATGAGTCCGGCGCGCAGTCTTGTCTTCAGCATTGCAAGGCGGGTTCCATCTCCGAATACTCCAAGGTAATTATCAAACACTTAAACCATGTCCGGATCCGCAAAATGACCTTCACATACCGCCGTAGAGAGAATAATATTTCACAAATGCAAACTGCTGACAACTTTTTGGATGACGTGATATGTCATTACGGTCAGGTCATTATTCGAACCGTTTTCCCACAACCAGCCACAACGCATATTGCGAGGCGGTTTCCTTGACACGTCTTGTCAAAGCAGAGATCGTGTCCCCTTATCACGGGATTCTCATCAATACGGGTATGGGTAATGCCATCACACCATCAATCGTGGCGCTTGGGAAGTAAGCGATTCTCAATGGGCGAGTGGGGAGGCGCACCGCTTTCGCCGCCTCTATAAAGGGATAAGAATTCCCCATTTTTACCCACGCCTTCTTCCTCCTTTGCCCACTCTCGCCCCCTCGAGCTCCAGCACCCTAGCCCAAGTCTTCTCCGCAGAGCTAAACATGTCCGGAGCAGGAGGCAAGTGGGTGGCTTCCACCGTGAAGGAGAAGCACATCGCAAATCTTCGGGCGGCCGGATACTTGGCCGCAGACATAGCGCACCGGCTACCAGACGTCGGGCAGGTCATTCCAACCCCGGGCCCCCACGAGAGGGTCGTTTTTCTCGCCCACTTCATCTGTGGACTGGGGTTTCCACTTCACCCCTTCGTCCGCGGGCTCATGTTCTACTATGGGCTAGATTTCCATGATCTAGCCCCGAATTTTGTCCTCAACATCTAGGCGTTTATCGTCGTTTGCGAGGCCTTCCTCCGCATCAAGCCCCACTTTGGCTTGTGGCTGCAAATCTTCTGCGTGAAGCTGAAGATCGTGAGTGGCCAGCAAGCGGAGTGCGGAGGGGCCATGGTGGGCAAGATGCCCAACATCACCTAGCTTGACGGCTCCTTTGCGGAAACCGTGAAAGGGTGGCAGTCGGGGTGGTTCTAAATCACCGAGCCGCGCGGCGCCAACTGGGCGGCGGCCCCCGAGTTCCAATCCAGAACCCCCATGCGGCTCACCTCCTGGGAAAAGAAGGGCTTGTCCTGTGGCGAATCTACAGAGCTGACCGGACTCCAGACCTGCATCAAGAGCATGAAGGACAAGAACATCAAGCTTGTGAACGTGATCCAGGTCATGCTCGTTCGCTGGATTCTCCCATGCCAAAGGCGGGCATTTAATCCGTGGGAGTTCGTGCCAGCCGAACAACAGACGCTTCGGAGGCTCTATGGCATGACGCATAAAGATGCATGGAAGGCATTGTTCAAGGCCTCCGAAGTACCTCCTCCCACATCCGAGGACCGTGGGCTACACGCCGCGTGGCCTCCTAGTCAGGTGAGTTTCAGACTACCACCGGATTCGGTTCTTCCCAATATATTCATGGGGGAGTCTTTAGTAATTGTGCATATTTGTTCAGGATTATGTGGATACGGCGGAGCAGATTGATTGTCCGGCTCTGCTGCCAGAAGGCCTGGTTGATGCTCTCCTGACGGAGATGCTAGTCCTGGCGCCCTACAAGGTGCCGGAGAAGAAGGCCGAAAAGAAGGCCCCGGGGATCCGAAAAGGGTCTCCGACGTAAGGTTGTGCCAAAAGCCTCGTCCGAAGATGACGAGGCACACACCTTCCCCGAAGGGGAGGAAGAAGAAGAAGAAGGGCCCCCCATCCGGAGAGGATGAGGGGCCTGAGAAAGTGGACCAGGGGGCCGGGAAAGGCCCCCAGTGCAAGGCCGTCATACCCACGTCGTCTGACGACAACGAGGCAGATTCCTCCTGCGGAGGCGGGGGGAAGCAAGAAGAAACTCTACCTCCCCGCACTGGGAGGAGAAAAAGAGGAAAGCCACCCCGGAGGGGAAGGCTGGGACGTCCAAGAAGGGAAAGGTGTCCCTTCCGGACTACTCTGCCACGGTCGCCCATAGCGAGGAGGGGTGGCTGCCCAGGGGGAAGCCCCTAGAGCGATCGTAAGTCTCCGCACTCTATCGTGATTTTACTTCATAGTCCTTTTATAATGCCAAACATATATGCAGTCCGGCCAGGGCTCATCCCGAGGTATCGTCTTCGGATGGGTCCTTGAGCGATTCAGCGATGAATTTGCTCCCGACAGCCACTACTCCTCAACCCGCGGATGACACGGAGGTGTTGTCCTGAAGGCTCCCAGAGCGGGGGGAGGTGACTCTATAGACGCCTCAAGGCGAAGCTCCAGATGTCGGACACGCGGGGTTCAAGATCCCCGTGGATCGTGTCGATGAGAGCCGCGGTAGGCCGGGCTCTCAGCCGAACACTGTTCCGGAACCCCCAACGGTTCCGGACTTAGGCGGGCAGCCCCTCGTTAGGGAGGGCGAGCCGTCCGTGCCGAGGACTTCCGCTACGCCTGAGGCGTCGTATTGTGTGCTGGAAGCGCTTCGAGGCGCTTCCATGGATGAAGAGCACCGTACACTTATGAGTGCGGTGATTCAGAAGGTTCTGTCCGCCAAGAGCGGACTGACCGAAGCGTGTACCAGCCTCCTGACAGGCTTTGAGGTAAGTAATAAGAATGTGTGAAATTACCACCCGATAGGTAGTAGCCCCTGATACTTTGCTTGGTGTTCGGAAAGAAAAGTCAAACGGAGGGTCAATTATAATCCGCAGGAGTCTAATAGTAAATGTGCATGTGAAATGAGAAGGCTGTGCTGCTTGCCGCTGCTGCCCGCACAGCCGAGGTCGTCGAACTAAAGCGGGATCTGGAGCAGGCGCAGGGAGAGCTCGACCTCACGAAGAGGCAGCTCGAAGAGAACAAAGGTGAGTGATTCCCCGCTCTTATGTATTTAAGGATAGATAAAATCGATTAGTCTAACAAGGAAGCATCGTGACTGTGTAACAGGGGCCACAGCCGAATTGGCGTCCCTGAAGAAAGCGCTGTCCGAGACTGAAGATAAGGTGGCCTTGGAATGGAAGGAGCGCGAAAAGCAAAGTGCTAGAGTGGGCGAGGTACAGCAAGAGCTCCGGGACCTCGACAAAAAGTTTGAGTCCGTGGAGCATGATCTAGAGATGAAAGAGGTCGAGCTTGCGAAGGCCCTTGCGAGTATGAGAGATGCCAAGGCCGAAGCCGACAAGGCACAACAGGAAATCCAGGTGGCCAAGAAGATAGCGGCGGGTAATACATTCTTTATGCAAAGCAAACATGTGGAGGAGGCGTTTCTTTTACTTACCCGAATTCGGAGCTCTCCAGGGGCATTCGCATATCTGCCACGCAGCGTCTCAGACGCCGCGTAGTTCTACCGTGCCGAGGAGGGGAGCTCCACGGAGAAGTTGTTCTGGTCCTAGTATGCTGGGGCCGAACACCCGATGCCTCTGAGTGACCAACTGAAGCAGTTGGTCGAACTCCATAGGGCGGCCGAAGTGTCTATTAAAGATTTCATAGTCCGGATGTGGCCTGGTGAGCCCCTGCCCACTAGCTACTTCGGCCTGATCAAGCGGATGGTGAATGCCTATCCGCGGCTTGAAGTGATAAAGCGATCCGTTTGCATTGAGGGTGCCCGCCGGGCCTTTGCCCGCGCGAAGGTGCATTGGGGCAAGCTGGATGCGGAGAAGCTGGTGAAGGACGGGCCATCCCGAGAAGTACTATGATGGCGTTATGAAGGGCGCTCATCTCGTGGCCGATGAATGTACCAAGGACAAGATCTTTGACTAAATGTACCTCTGCCGTTGTTGTAATTTAAAGACGAAGTTACTTGTGCTATATGTTGCACTGTTTGATTTAAAATATTACCTTCTGTGCGGTTGTTTATAGAATACTTAAAGTAGGCCAGTCGTTGGCTTCCGCCCCCACGCAACTAGTACCGGGGTGTTCCTGGAAAAACCCGGATACTCTTTATCCAAATGTTTGGTCCCTTAAGGAGGTATCCTGCGCAGCGAACAAGGCAATCAGACTATGCGGCTTTATAACTTTCACTTAGCCATAGAAGTCTAAAATTTTAAATTTTGGCGAAGCCCCTAGAATTTGGAAGGCCGAATTGGGGCGCTATATACGCCTAAATTGGACGAGGCCGATTCATTGCCTAAAGCAGAAAAAATCTTTAAGGATTTTAAGACCTCTCGAACAGCGACTAGCTCTCGCCGCATCATGTCGGTCAGTTTTTGGCTTTCTCTACTGAGATGCTCGTCCGGAAGAACCGGGACACAATCGCAGTAGTTCTCCCTGCGCTACCTTAGCCGATATAACGGAACGTAAGGTACCAAAACAAGGGAGCCGGGCAAACCCAACTATTGACCCAAGACGTGATTCGGAGCTAATGCATATAGTGCTATAAGTTCGGGGTGCTGCACTGTTGAAAGTGTTCAGACGTGTTTTGCCATATTGTGAGGCGCCATAAGAAGCCCCTGGCAAACTGATCGTACCAAGGTGTACGAATGCGATATTAAGTAAATATTTGCAAAAAACATGCACAAATAGGAATAATGAACTGACGCTATATATTATCTCCCATTGATGAATAATACGTTTAAGCGTATGTTTACAATGGGCGCGTTTAGGCAGAAGTAAATAGGACTATTTAACATGTCCTATCCAAGGGCAGGCTGCATGTAGGTATATAAAACAGGTATAACGATCGTGAACAGATTCCACCTGTGTATTTCCTTTTGTGCGCAAAGCCTGTTGCCTCCTTGGTTTCCTATCCTATGAAAGTCCGTCAATCCAGCTCTTCCGAAGAGGCTGCCCTAAAGCAATGTCCTGAAAGATAAAAAGGTAAGGTTATGAGGGTATGCTGCGGTGATACCGCACTGTCGACTGAGTCATTGCTGCGCCTCCGCCTATGCCCATAGTATTTTGAGTGCGTAATTGTGTACACGTGGCCCGAATGCCGCTTTTATGGGGCTTGAGCGGAGGCCAGACTGCTAGTCACGCTCTTGACGTGCATGGTGATCCTGTTGCGTGGTGCTCCGGACTCGTTTGACGGTGCTCGAAGTTACTGTCGCCGGATTGGTGGTTTGTCGGACAAGGCCGCATTGTACTTCCGCCGTGAGGGCTGCAGTATGCTCTTCTGTTCGGAGAGAGCGGTCCATGTTTCCATTGACTGTTATGACCCCGCGCGGTCCTGGCATCTTGAGCTTGAGGTATGTGTAATGTGGTACCGCATTGAATCTAGCAAATGCGGTTCGTCCCAGCAGTGCGTGGTAACCACTGCGGAAGGGGACGATATCGAAGATTAACTCTTCGCTTTGGAAGTTATCCAGAGATCCGAAGGCCACTTCCAATGTTATAGATCCCGTACAGCGGGCCTCTACTCCAGGAATTACACCTTTAAAGGTGGTTTTGGTGGGCTTGATCCTTGAAGGGTTGATGCCCATTTTACGCACTGTGTCCTAAAAAAGCAGGTTCAGGCTACTGCCGCTATCCATAAGGACTCGCGTGAGGTGGAATCCGTCGATGATTGGGTCTAGGACCAATGCAGCTGAGCCGCCGTGACGGATGCTAGTAGGGTGATCCCTACGATCAAAGGTGATCGGACAAGCTGACCATGGGTTGAATTTGGAGGCGACTGGCTCCATCGCATGGATGTCTTGTATTGCTCGCTTCCATTCCCGCTTGGAGATGTGAGTGGCGTAGATCATGTTGACCGTTTTCACCTGGGGGGGGGGGCAATTTCTTCTGTCCCCCCGTGTTCGGACGTCGGGGCTCTTCGTCATCGTCGTTGTGCAGCCCCTTGTCCTTGTTTTCGGCGTTTATTTTGCCGGCCTGTTTGAACACCCATCACTCTCTATTGGTGTGGTTGGTTCGCTTGTCCAGGGTGCCATGAATTTGGCACGAGCGCTCCAATATATGGTCCAGATTGGACGGTCCAATTTGGCACGAGTTTCTTTTGAACGGCTTCTTCCGCTGACCGGACTTGGATCCGCTGAATCCGGCATTGACTGCCGTGTCTTCAGTGTTGTTGCCGTTGTTCTGTCGCTTATGTCTGTTGCGCCGTGGCTTGCCGTTGTTGTCACGGACGTCCGAAGTGCCAGAATATGGCGTGGTGCTGCTGCGAGCCAACTAGCTGTCTTCGCCCATGCAAAAGCGGGTCATTAGCATTGTGGGAGCTGCCAGGGACTTGGGTTTTTCCTTGCCGAGGTGTCGGGCGAGCCACTCGTCACGGATATTATGCTTAAAAGCCGCCAGGGCTTCGGCGTCCGGACAGTCAACTATTTGGTTCTTTTTAGTTAGGAACCGAGTCCAGAATTTCCTGGCTGACTCTCCGGGCTGTCGACTATTGTGGCTCCAGTCATCGGCGTCCGGTGGTCGCACATATGTGCCCTGGAAGTTGTCGAGGAATGTGTCTTCCAGGTTTTCCCAACTGCCAATGGAATTTGCTGGCAGGCTGTTTAGCCAGTGCCGGGCAGGTCCTTTGAGCTTAAGGGGAAGGTACTTGATGGCGTGTAGATCGTCTCCGCGGGCCATATGAATATGGAGAAGGAAATCTTCGATCCATACTGCGGGGTCTGTTGTGCCATCGTATGATTCGATGTTTACGGGCTTGAACCCTTCTGGGAATTCATGATCCATCACTTCGTCAGTGAAGCAGAGGGGGTGCACGGCGCCTCTGTGCCGGGCTATGTGGCTACACAGTTTGAATTGGTTTGGGTGGCTGTCTTCGGCCCGGCCGGACTTGTTTATGGTGTATCCGTCTCGACGGTCATCGTCGCGTGCTGGGGCGTGCCCTTGCGATCCGTAGATCGATCTTGGCTGTCCTGCTTTGTTTTCCGGTATATCTTGCAGGTCTTGCCTGTTGCCCCGGGCCGTAGTGTATTGGCGTGGGGGTGCGGGCTGGTATTCGGGCTGACATGCCGTTTTATCCCGGCCACAGGGTGGCCGGTCAGCCGTGTGGCTCTTGAGTCCATATTCCTCGGCTGCCAGGACTTCAGTCCATCTATCTGTGAGCAGGTCTTGATCAGCCTGGAGTTGCTGCTGCTTCTTTTTCAAGAACCTCGCAGTGGCCATAAGCCGACGCTTGAAGTGTTCCTGCTTCACGGGATCCTCAGGCACGCCGAACTCGTCGTCGCCGAGGCTAATCTCGTCTTCGTAGGGGGGCATGTAGTTGTCCTCCTCCGGATATCCATCTGTCGCCTGTTCGTCTGGGCTGACTTGCTCATCCTCCTGCTCGTCTTGCTCGAAGGCGGGCTGATCAGGGTTGTATTCCTCTTCGGCACCATCCGAATTGTTTTTGTCTCCTGGGCCGATATTGCTATGGCGGGGCTTGGAGCGGCGCATACGAAGCCCATGTTTTGTTTTTCTCCCTGAGGGGTTATCCTCCGTTGCCTCATCACCGTTGGTTTCCTTCGGAGTGTCCACCATATATATATATCGTATGAGGAGGTGGCTGTCCACCGCCCTGTGAGTGGTGGTTCTTGTACTTCTCCTGCATCGTCGTCCATACCGTCTATGTCTTCGGAGTCGAAGTCAAGCACGTCGGTTAAATCATCGACCGTGGCAATGAAGTGGGTGGTGGGTGGGCAGTGAATTCCTTTGTCGCCTGCTTCCCACTCGAGCAGGACATAGTTCGGCCAAGAGCCTCCTGACAAAGAGAGAGACTTTAATGAGTTCAGCATGTCGCCAAAGGGCGAGTGCTGGAAGATATCCGCAGTGGTAAACTCCATCACCGGAGCCCAACCTGGCTCGCAGGCTCAAGAGTGCGCGGACTAGAACCAACAACCGGATACGAGTCCGGGGGTCCGGAGTCACAGGCTTCCACAGAGGTGAGACCTGTGTTCGGCTCCACCGCCGATGAGTGTGCGGCCTGCGGGGCGGGGTCCATCCCTCCGTCCTTAGGCAACACAGCCTGCTCCGGATTTAGGTCCGGGGCTACTGCAGGGGTGATATCATGAGCATTGTCCGACAGCAGGTCCAAGCCATGCTCATCGTAACTGTCCGGTGCTCCTGGCACAGGCACTACTAGGAAAAGGGCTATAGATGGAATTGACACTAATGGCGCACCAGACATGTGGTGCGCCATTACTATATACTAATGGCGCACCACATCCCACGGTGCGCCATTAGTAAAAAAAAATTAATTTTTTCAAAACTTCTAATGGCGCACCAAGGGTGTGGTGCGCCATTACTAGTTTTAACTAGTAATGGCGCACTGTCCACTAGTGCGCCATTACTAAGTTTTTTTCAAAAAATTTCAAACAAAATTTCAAAAAAAAATTATATTTTTTTTTCAAAACTAGTAATGGCGCACCGTGGTTGTGGTGCACCATTACTAGTTTAACTACTAATGGCGCACCACCCCACGGTGCGCCATTAGTAGTTTGCCCAGCTTCCACCGAATGCACCCCCCCCCCCCTGGACCGCCTTTTCAGTTTTAAAAAATAAAAAAAATGATAAAAATTTCAAAAAAATAAAAGAAAATAAGTTTCCCATGTGATATGTGGTCTAGTTGTTGGGAAAATTTACAAATATAAATTTCGACTTTATTTGTAAAATCTCTCTGAAAATTTGTAAAATGGGCATAACTTTTGCATACGAACTCGGATTAAAAAGTTTTATATATGAAAAATCATCTGATCAGGGTAGCGCGTGCCCATAACCTTCCGTCGCAGGAGGCACCGGCGAGAGGCATGGCAATAGACCCAGCTAGAACCTCCCCATAAGGTAAATGTGGTTGCACTGGAGAAAGCTCGATTTGGGTGGCACCATGATATCCCAGTGATGACGGAGGAGGTTTTGTTATTAAGTCATATTATTAACTTCTCCATCATCAATCATCATGCAAGCATTATTAACATGAATGCAACAACTAACATGCAACCTACCGAGGTAGTAACAAAACATCAAGCATTTCAAACGAACAATGATAGCATGCGAAACATGGCAACCCCAAGTACTAGCAAACTTATCCGTGCAACAAAATTATCATAACATCGATACTACTAACATGAAACTATACTAGAGACATGATTTATTAGTAACAATAGTAAACTAGCATGTCAACTTATTTCATGAAAGCATAAGCATGCAAGACAAATAACAGAAACATATTGCACGACTAAAATAACAGCAGACGGAACAGACAAGAAACTACTGCAACTAAACACACACACGAGGTGCAAGCAAAGTCAACATGGAAGTTCGGGGCTCATGATAAGAGGTTGGCCTGTCTGGGGTCGACAAATACTTCGGGAAGAAGTGCGAAACAATCGCAGAAAGAGTTGTCGGAAACAGTTCTCTCTTGGAGGGGGTTGTTTACGGGCAAGGGCAAAGTGGTCATTTTCACTACGTGAAAACATTATAAAAATGATACCAACCGAAAGCTCGACGAACAGAGAACGTGAGCGTTGGAATCACATCAATCGGAGTTACATTTGCAAAGTTGTGGCCGTTCACTTTTTAGGCACAAAAGGCACTAAACAGTAAATGTTCACAATGTAAGCATTTCGGCAGCTGGGGCTGACTGGGCATCCGCTCGGCCAATGACAAGAGAGGCCTGCGTGGGAGTGGGGACCGCTCACTTATCGACGCTGGCAGGACCGGGTCAACGCCCTGGGTCGCTGCCAGGTGGGTTCGAGGGGAGGGGCCAGCTCGGTCGTCTTCTTCCCTTTGTTCTCCCGATAGAACAGAGGAGGGGGCAGAATAGGGCGTTGCCGGTGGCGGCCCGGGCTGCTCCGGCCGCCTTCGGTCGAGGCGAGGCCACCGGCGGGTCCAGGGCAGAGTGTCGCGTCCGTTCAGACGAGGGGCACTCACCAGGGAGGCGCAGGTCTGCTGCAACTTGAGGCAACAGAAGACAGGGCGGCCGGCCATTGCTCTCAGAGACGAGGCCACACGGGCACTCCGGCGGCAAGAGGAGGGAGTGGGGACGGTCTATGGGCTCCGGGTGATCCTATGGTGTAGGAAAGAGGGAGTGGCGCGCCCGCCATTGCTCGAATTTGAGCAGGCTGAAGCGGCGGCCATGGCGATGGGGAGAGGTCAGAGAGGAGCTCTGGGCTCGGGGAGAGGCTCGGAGAGGCGCTGAGGACTGCGAGGGCTCGAGGGATCTACTTATAGCCACGGGGAGAGCTCGAGGGGGAGGGGAGGAGGTGACTGATACGTCCATTTTGCATCATGATTTTATGTCAATATTTATTGCATTATGGGCTGTTATTTCACGTTATGTCACAATACTTATGGCTATTCTCTCTTATTTTACAAGGTTTACATGAAGAGGGAGAATGCCGGCAGCTGGAATTCTGGGCTGGAAAAGGAGCAAATATTGAAGGACTATTCTGCGCAACTCCAGAAGTCCTGAAACTCCACGGAATACCTTAGAATAAATAAAGGAAAATCATCGCCAAAGATGAAGGCCAGGGGGCCCACACCCTGCTCACGAGGGTGGGGGGCGCCCCCCCCCTGGGCGCGCCCCCCTACCTCATGGGCCCCCTGGTGGCTCTCCGATGTCCATCTTCTCCCATATGAAGTCTTTAGATGAGAAAAAAATAGAAGAGAACCTTTCGGGACGAGACTCCGCTGCCACGAGGCGGAACCTTGGCGGAACCAATCTAGGGCTCCGGCAGAGCTGTTCTACCGGGGACACTTCCCTCCGGGAGGGTGAAATCATCACCATCGTCATCACCAACGCTCCTCTCATCAGGAGAGGGCAATCTCCATCAACATCTTCACCAGCACCATCTCATCTCCAAACCCTAGTTCATCTCTTGTATCCAATTCTTGTCTCCAAGTTCGGGATTGGTGCTAGTAGGTTGCTAGTAGTGTTGATTACTCCTTGTAGTTGATGCTAGTTGGTTTATTTGGTGGGAGATCATATGTTCAGATCCTATATGCACATTATTACCCCTCTGATTATGAACATGAATATGCTTTGTGAGTAGTTACGTTTGTTCCTGAGGACAAGGGAAAAGTCTTGCTATTAGTAGTCATGTGAATTTGGTATTCGTTCGATATTTTGATAAGATGTATGTTGTCTAACCTCTAGTGGTGTTATGTGAACGTCGACTACATAACACTTTACCATTATTTGGGCCTAGATGAAGGCATTGGGAAGTAATAAGTAGATGATGGGTTGCTAGAGTGACAGAAGCTTAAACCCTACTTTATGCGTTGCTTCGTAAGGGGCTGATTTGGATCCATATGTTTCATGCTATGGTTAGGTTTACCTTAATACTTTTGTTGTAGTTGCGGATGCTTGCAATAGAGGTTAATCATAAGTGGGATGCTTGTCCAAGTAAGGGCAGTACCCAAGCACCGGTCCACCCACAAATCAAATTATCAAAGTACCGAACGCGAATCATATGAGCGTGATGAAAACTAGCCTAACGATATTCCCATGTGTCCTCGAGAGTGCTTTTCCTATTATAAGAGTTTGTCCAGGCTTGTCCTTTGCTACAAAAAGGATTGGGCCACCTTGCTGCACTTTATTTACTTTTGTTACTTGTTGCTCGTTACCATTTATCTTATCACAAAACTATCTGTTACCACTTATTTCAGTACTTGCAGAGAATACCTTGCTGAAAACCACTTATCATTTCCTTCTGCTCCTTGTTGGGTACGACACTCTTACTTATCGAAAGGACTACGATGGATCCTCTACACTTGTGGGTTATCAAGAATCTTTTTTGGCGCCATTGCCGGGGAGTGAAGCGCCTTTGGTAGGTGGAATTTGGTAAGGAAAAATTTATTTAGTGTGCTGAAATTTTCTGTCACTTGTTACTATGGAAAGTAATTGTTTGAGGGGCTTATTCGGGGTATCTTCACCCCGTCCGGTTGAGCCATGGGTTGCTCCTCAACCTACTGAACCTACTGAACCTATTGAAAATGAAACTTCTTTTCAGATTCCTTCGGGTATGATGGAAAAACTGCTAGCTAACACTTTCGCAGGAGATGGAACAAAGCATCCTGACGAACATCTACGCTTTGTGGATGATGTTTGTGGCCTATTTAAGCTTGAAGTTGTACCCGATGATGCCGTTAAGAGGAAGGCTTTACCTTTATCTTTGGAGGGAGACGCATTGACATGGTATAGGCTATGTGATGATACGAGATCGTGAAACTATAAAAGATTAAAATTGGAATTTCATCAAAAGTATTACCCTATGCATCTTGTTCATCATGATCGCAATTATATATATAATTTTTGGCCTCGCGAAGGAGAAAGCATCGCTCAAGCTTGGGGGAGGCTTAAATCAATGTTATATTCATGCCCCAATCATGAGCTCCCAAGAGAAGTAATTATTCAATGTTTTTATGCTCGGCTTTCTGATAACAATCGCACCATGCTCGATACTTCTTGTGCTGGCTCTTTTATGATGAAGACTATTGAATTTATATGGAATTTATTGGATAGAATTAAACGCAACTCTGAAGATTGGGAACTCGACGAAGGTAAGGAGTCAGGTATGACACCTAAGTTTGATTGTGTTAAATCTTTTATGGATACCGATATTTTCCGTAAGTTTAGCACTAAATATGGACATGACTCTGAGATAGTAGCTTCTTTCTGTGAATCTTTCGCTACCTATGTTGATCTCCCCAAGGAGAAGTGGTTTAAATATCATCCTCCCATAGAAGTAAAAGTAGCTGCACCTATTAAAGTTGAAGAAAAGACTGTCACTTATAATGATCCTATTGTTCCCACTTCTTATGTTGAGAAACCCCCTTTCCCTGTTAGAATGAAGGATCATGCCAAAGCTTCAACTGTTGTTCGTAAAAGCAATATTAGAACTTATACACCTCCTGAGCAAGTCAAAGTAGAACCCAATATTGCTATTGTTAAAGATCTCTTGTCTGATAATATTGATGGGCATGTTATTCAATTCACTGGTGAAACTGCTAGAATTTCTAAACCCTATGATATTGATAAACATAGACCTGTGGTAGGCGTGCCTGTTATTTCTGTTAAAATAGGAGATCATTGTTATCATGGCTTATGTGATATGGGTGCTAGTGCTAGTGTTGTACCCATTGGCTTATACAAAGAAATTATGCATGATATTGCACCTGCTGAGTTAGAAGATATTGATGTTACAATTAAACTTGCCAATAGAGATACTATATCTCCAATGGGAATTGTTAGAGATGTTGAAGTCTTGTGTGGGAAAACCAAATATCCCGCTGATTTTCTTGTTCTTGGTTCTCCACAAGATAGCTTTTGTCCCATTATATTTGGTAGACCCTTCTTGCGTACCGTTAATGCTATGATAGACTGCAAAAAGAATGTTGTTACTGTTGGCTTGGACGATATGGTCCATGAGTTTAATTTCTCTAAATTTAGTAAACAACATCGTGAGGAAGAATTTCCTAGTAAGGATGAAATTATTGGTCTTGCTTCTATTGCTGTACCTCCTAGTGATCCTTTAGAACACTATTTGCTAGACCATGAAAATGATATGTTCATGAATGAAAGAAGGGAAATAGATGAAGTATTCTTTAAACAGGAACCTATTCTGCAACACAATTTGCATGCTGAAATCCTAGGGGATCCTCCTCCACCCAAGGGTGATCCCGTGTTTGAGCTTAAACCGTTGCCTGATAATCTTAAATATGCTTATCTTGATGAAATGAAAATATATCCTGTTATTATTAGCGCTAACCTTTCAGAGCATGAAGAAGAAAGATTATTAAAAACTCTGAATAAGCATCGTGCAGCTATTGGATAAACTCTGGATGATCTTAAGGGCATCAGTCCCACTCTATGTCAACATAAAATAAATTTGAAAGCTGATGCCAAACCAGTTTGTGATCCTCAACGACGTTTGAATCCTAAAATGAAAGAAGTGGTAAGAAAGGAAATACTCAAGCTTCTGGAGGTAGGTATAATTTATCCCGTTGCTGATAGTCAGTGGGTAAGTCCTGACCATTGTGTCCCTAAGAAGGGAGGTATTACTGTTGTCCCTAATGATAAAGATGAATTGATTCCGCAAAGAATTATCACAGGTTATAGGATGGTAATTGATTTCCGCAAATTAAATAAGGCTACTAAGAAAGATCATTACCCCTTACCTTTTATTGATCAAATGCTAGAAAGACTATGCAAACATACACATTATTGCTTTCTAGATGGTTACTCTGGTTTTTCTCAAATACCTGTGTCAGCTAAAGACCAATCAAAGACTACTTTTACATGCCCTTTTGGTACTTTTGCTTATAGACGTATGCCTTTTGGTTTATGTAATGCACCTGCTACCTTTCAAAGATGCATGATGGCTATATTCTCTGACTTTTGTGAGAAAATTTGTGAGGTTTTCATGGATGAATTTTCCGTCTATGGTTCCTCTTTTGATGATTGCTTGAGCAATCTTGCTCGAGTTTTGCAGAGATGTGAAGAAACTAATCTTATCTTGAATTGGGAAAAGTGCCACTTTATGGTTAATGAAGGAATTGTCTTGGGGCACAAAGTTTCTGAAAGAGGTATTGAAGTTGATAAAGCCAAGGTTGATGCTATTGAAAAGATGCCATGTCCTAAGGACATCAAAGGTATAAGAAGTTTCCTTGGTCACGCCGGATTTTATAGGAGGTTCATCAAGGACTTCTCAAAATTCTCTTGGCCTCTGACTAATTTATTACAAAAAGATGTACCATTTGTCTTTGATGATGATTCTGTAGAAGCATTTGGAATACTTAAGAAAGCATTAGTCTCTGCACTTGTTGTTCAGCCACCTGATTGGAATTTACCTTTTGAAATTATGTGTGATGCTAGTGATTATGCTGTAGGTGCTGTTCTCGGGCAAAGAGTTGATAAGAAATTGAATGTTATCCATTATGCTAGTAAGACTCTAGACAATGCTCAAAGAAATTATGCTACTACCGAAAAGGAACTTTTAGCTGTTGTATTTGCTTGTGATAAATTCAGGCCATGTATTGTTGATTCTAGAGTAACTATTCATACAGATCATGCTGCTATTAAATATCTTATGGAAAAGAAAGATGCAAAACCTAGACTCATTAGATGGGTTCTCTTGCTCCAAGAATTTGACTTACATATTGTTGATAGAAAAGGAGCTGAGAACCCTGTTGCAGACAACTTGTCTAGGCTAGAGAATGTTCTTGATGACCCACTACCTATTGATGATAGATTTCCTGATGAGCAATTAAATGTCATAAGTACTTCTCGTAGCACTCCTTGGTATGCTGATTATGCTAATTATATTGTTGCTAAATTTATACCGCCTAGCTTCACATACCAACAAAAGAAAAAGTTTTTCTATGACTTGCGGCATTACTTTTGGGATGACCCACATCTTTATAAAGAAGGAGTAGGTGGTGTTATTAGACACTATGTACCTGAGCATGAACAGGAACAGATCCTATGCAAGTGTCACTCCGAAGCTTATGGAGGACATCACACTGGAGATAGAACTGCACATAAGGTATTGCAATCCGGTTTTTATTGGCCTACTCTCTTCAAGGATGCCCGTAAGTTTGTTTTGTCTTGTGATGAATGTCAAAGAATTGGTAATATCAGTAGACGTCAAGAAATGCCTATGAATTATTCACTTGTTATTGAGCCATTTGATGTTTGGGGCTTTGACTATATGGGACCTTTTCCTGCCTCTAATGGTTACACTCATATTCTAGTTGCTGTTGATTACGTTACTAAGTGAGTAGAAGCTAATCCAACTAGTAGTGCTGATCATGATACTTCTATTTAAACGCTTAAGGAAGTTATTTTTCCGAGGTTTGGAGTCCCTAGATACTTAATGACTGATGGTGGTTCACACTTTATTCATGGTGCTTTCCGTAAGATCCTTGCTAAATACGACGTTAATCATAGGATTGCATCTCCATATCACCCGCAGTCTAGTGGTCAGGTAGAATTGAGCAATAGAGAGCTCAAATTAATTTTGCAAAAGACTGTCAATAGGTCTAGAAAGAATTGGTCCAAAAAACTTGATGATGCATTATGGGCCTATAGAACTGCATATAAAAACCCTATGGGTATGTCTCCGTATAAGATGGTTTATGGAAAAGCATGTCATTTACCTCTCGAACTAGAACATAAGGCATATTGGGCTATTAAGGAGCTCAACTATGATTTCAAACTTGCCGGTGAGAAGAGGTTATTTGATATTAGCTCACTTGATGAATGGAGAACCCAAGCTTATGAAAATGCCAAGCTGTTTAAAGAAAAAGTTAAAAGGTGGCATGACAAAAGAATACAAAAGCGTGAGTTTAATGTAGGTGATTATGTATTGCTATACACCTCTCGTTTAAGATTTTTTGCAGGAAAACTTCTCTCCAAATGGGAAGGTCCTTACGTCATCGAGGAGGTCTATCGCTCCGATGCCATAAAAATCAACAACTTTGCAGGCACAAATCCGAAGGTGGTGAACGGTCAAAGAATCAAACACTATATCTCAGGTAATCCTATAAATGTTGAAACTAATATTATTGAAATCGTAACCCCGGAGGAATACGTAAGGGACACTTTCCAGAACATTCCAGACTCCGAAAAAGAATAGGTATGTGGTACGGTAAGTAAACCGACTCCAAAACAATTTTTAAGGCAATACTTCTCCGTTTTGGAATATTTAGAAAAATAGAAAAATAAGTAGCAGTCCGGGGAGGACACGAGGCCTCCACGAGGGTGGAGGGCGCGCCCTATCCCCCTGGGCGCGCCCCCTACCTCGTGAGCACCTCGTGTACCCTCCGGACTCCGTTTCCTTGCACAGTACGTATTTTGGTCGGTAAAAATTCATTATATATACTCCCGAAGGTTTTGACTCTCGTATCATGCAAATATCATCTGTTTTCATTTCGAGTTGTTGCTGCTACAGATCAGGGCAAGATGTCTTCCCAAGATTCTGAGGGAGAGAGCTACATGGCCGATTATATTGCAAATCCAAAAGTATATGGGGATACGGAGCATTGTGGATGGACCACGGAGGAAGAAGAAGACTATGATCCAAAGAGGAAGGAGGAAACGAGTTCCAACGAGGAGGACTATCCCCTACCTCAACCTGGTGATATGCATGTGGAGTTCAAGAAGTCAAGCCTCCCTAAGGTCCAATCTATCCCACCTCGTTTTTTGCAGGACAGCAAGGCAGCACTGTGCAAAAAGATAATGAATCTTGAGCTCGAGAATGAGGATCTAAGGGAGGAAAATTTTAGCCTCAGACGCAAGCTGGAGAAGAAAAATGCAACACCTCCATCACCTCCGAAGACATAATCACATGGGTATGGGCACTCCCCTTGGCAACTGCCAAGCTTGAAGGAGGTGCCCTGGTATCGTATCATTGTCACAACTCCTATCCTTTACCGTTTTTCTTAGTTTGATCCTATTAGTATTATCTTCATTTAGTAGAATAAAGTCATAGCATGATCTAGTTTTGAGTTTTGCTTTATGATCCTTCTTTGTAATCGAGTCTGTGAGCTATATAATAAAGATTAGTGTTGAGTCAAGGGCTTGAATATTTTTCCATGATCTTGGGTGATTAGAAGAAAAAGAATGAAAAGAATCAAGAGTTCATATTGATCTTATTGAAAGTAATGACTTCACATACAAAGAGTATGCTGATTTAAAGTTGTTGGGAGTTGGCAAATATAGCTTTGGTCATCGTTGCAATTAATAGGAAGTAATAAGGAAAGAGAGGTTTCACATATAGATTTATTATCATTGACATCTTTTATGATTGGGAGCACTCATTAAAATATGACATGCTAAAGAGTTGATGTTGGACAAGGAAGACAACATAATGAGTTATGCTCTTTTACATCTGAGATGAAGTATGTTGTCATGGTTCCTCTACCGTGTTGAGTTTGCCTTTCCCCCTCATGCTAGCCAATCTTCAGCACTAAGTAGAAATACTACTTGTGCTTCCAAATACCCTTAAACCAGTTTTGCCATGAGAGTCCACCATATCTACCTATGGATTGAGTAAGATCCTTCAAGTAAGTTGTCATCGGTGCAAGCAATAAAATTGCTCTCTAAATATGCATGATTTATTAGTGCGGAGAAAATAAACTTTGCACGAACTTGTTGTGGACGCAATAAAAGCGACGGACTGCATAATAAAGGTTCACATACAAGGGGCAATGTGAAGTGACGTTCTTTTGCATTAAGATTTTGTGCATCAACCTTAAACGCACATGGCAACCTCTGCTTCCCTCTACGAAGGGTCTATCTTTTATTATTATCCTCTACCTTATGCAAGAGTCACAATGATCTTCACCTTTCCTTTTTCATTTTATCCTTTGGCAAGCTCAGCATGTTGGAAAGAACATGATATATATATCTAATTGGGTGTGGGGGAGCATGAATTATTGTTTTTGACATTACCCTTGAGGTAAAAAGTTGTGGGGCAAAACTATAAGCCCCTATCTTTCTATGTGTCCAATTAAAACTCCGTAACCACAAGTATCGTGTGAGTGTTAGCAATTATGAAGGACTAAGTGATAGTTGAGTATGTGGACTTGCTTTTAAGCTCTGACATAGACTCTTTCTGATGTTATGATAAATTGCAATTGCTTCAGTGACTAAGATTATAGCTGTTGGTGCCCAATAAGGTTTTTGATTCATATTTTGGCTTTGTGAAAATATCACCACTAGAACATAAGTAATCATATGACAAAATTTCTATATGTTGCTGTTATAAAGTAATCATGGTGCCTTCATGTCCGTATTTTATTTTTATCGACGCCTCTACCTCTAAACATGAGGACATATTTATTGTTATCGGCTTTTCGCTTGAGGACAAGCGAGGTCTAAGCTTGGGGGAGTTGATACGTCCACTTTGCATCATGCTTTTATGTCAATATTTATTGCATTATGGGCTGTTATTTCATGTTATGTCACAATACTTGTGGCTATTCTCTCTTATTTTACAAGGTTTACATGAAGAGGGAGAATGCCGGCAGCTGGAATTCTGGGCTGGAAAAGGAGCAAATATTGAAGGACTATTCTGCGCAACTCCAGAAGTCCTGAAACTCCACGGAATACCTTAGAATAAATAAAGAAAAATCGTCGCCAGAGATGAAGGCAAGGGGCCCACACCCTGCTCACAAGGGTGGGGGGCGCCCCCCCTGGGCGCGCCCCCTACCTCGTGGGCCCCCTGGTAGCTCTCCGACGTCCATCTTCTCCCATATGAAGTCTTTCTATGAGAAAAAAATAGAAGAGAACCTTTCGGGACGAGACTCCGCCGCCACGAGGCGGAACCTTGGCGGAACCAATCTAGGGCTCCAGCAGAGCTGTTCTGCCGGGGACACTTCCCTCAGGGAGGATCATCACCATCGTCATCACCAACGCTCCTCTCATCGGGAGAGGGCAATCTCCATCAACATCTTCACCAACACCATCTCATCTCCAACCCTAGTTCATCTCTTGTATCCAATTCTTGTCTCCAAGTCCGGGAGTGCTAGTAGGTTGCTAGTAGTGTTGATTACTCCTTGTAGTTGATGCTAGTTGGTTTATTTGGTGGAAGATCATATGTTCAGATCCTATATGCACATTATTACCCCTCTGATGATGAACATGAATATGCTTTTTGAGTAGTTACGTTTGTTCCTGAGGACAAGGAAAAGTCTTGCTATTAGTAGTCATGTGAATTTAGTATTCGTACGATATTTTGATAAGATGTATGTTGTCTAACCTCTAGTGGTGTTATGTGAACGTCGACTACATAACACTTCACCATTATTTGGGCCTAGAGGAAGGCATTGGGAAATAATAAGTAGATGATGGGTTGCTAGAGTGACAGAAGCTTAAACCCTACTTTATGCGTTGCTTCGTAAGGGGCTGATTTGGATCCATATGTTTCATGCTATGGTTAGGTTTACCTTAATACTTTTGTTGTAGTTGCGGATGCTTGCAATAGAGGTTAATTGTAAGTGGGATGCTTGTCCAAGTAAGGGCAGTACCCAAGCACCGGTCCACCCACATATCAAATTATCAAAGTACCGAACGTGAATCATATGAGCGTGATGAAAACTAGCTTGACGATATTCCCATGTGTCCTCGGGAGCGCTTTTCCTATTATAAGAGTTTGTCCAGGCTTGTCCTTTGCTACAAAAAGGATTGGGCCACCTTTCTGCACTTTATTTACTTTTGTTACTTGTTGCTCGTTATCATTATCTTATCATAAAACTATCTGTTACCACTTATTTCAGTACTTGCAGAGAATACCTTGTTGAAAACCGCTTATCATTTCCTTTTGCTCCTCGTTCGGTTCGACACTCTTACTTATCGAAAGGACTACGATAGATCCCCTATACTTGTGGGTCATCAGTGACACACGGCTGGACTACGTGGACGTGCATCGGCAACGCGCACACGCGGCCAAGGGTCACGGGGAACGGCAGGAAGGCGACGAGGGGGACGCAGACGAGTGCCCGGAGGTCACGGAGACGAGGGACGCTCACGGACGAGAGGGGGAAACGGACAGGAGCGAGGAAGGCGACGATGCACACGGACGCTCACTGTTCGGCGATGGCAACGGCTCAACGAGGAAGCAAACGAAGGGGGAAACAGGTCCAGGCGCATGGCGACGATGAGGCTGAGCTGGTTGACAAGCTTGGACGAGCCAGAACCGGCTGGAGTTTCTCTACTGTGGCCAACAGGAACTAGACCATTGATTTGGCCTGCATATCCATGTGGTCACCACCGACATCACGCGCTCTGGTCGTCAACTAAGTGCCAAACCTTGTCAGCGGAGAAGTACTTCCAAATCTCATTAAGACTGAGGGGATGGCACGAGCAAAGGTGTAGCGAGCAGAGGGAACCAAGCTCGACAAGTGTGCTGTTGCAAACTTGGCCACATCTTGGTGATCAAACTAGTGAGGGTAGGAAAAAATCGATGTCTGGGAGGCTTAGGGAAGCAAGGATTACGGTCCTGGGAAGTTGGAAGGGATTTGGGCAAGTATTTAACATAGCTGCAGTGCAACTGTCAAATATGGCCCAGAAAACAAAGGAGGAAGGAGCACTCACTAGGAGTGTTAGATGGAGCTACCACTTGGCAAATCTCCATGATTTGGCCATATTTAGATGCCGCAAAAAAGATCATACCAAATGGAGTTGCCAAATTGGTACTTGCTTCACAAGCATCACTTTTGACCAGAAACTTGGGAAAATTCTAGGAACATATTGGCTACATGAAATGAGCCAAACTCTTGGGTAGGTGTGTTATATGGATAGGAGAAGGCTTGGAAATATTTTCAGCCATAATGGAGCAAGATAAAATATACTTGCTTCACAAACTCAAAATTTGGACAGAAAACAAGAATTTCTCATGTGCTCACATAGATCAATGAAATGAGCTGAATTTGGGTGGAGGCTAATGATTTGGAATACTTGAGAGGATTGCAAAGTTTCATCCCATTTGGAAACTCTATGAAGGTACTTCCTTCAGAAAGTTGCATTCTGGTCAGAAACTTTGAAAAATTGCACATGGAGCTAGGATAAATGGATTGAGATCATCTTTGGTATCCATGGGTGATTTATCAAGGTAAATCACCCTGCCAAATTGCAACTAAAAGGGATTAGGAATAAAGCACTTCCTTTGCAAAATTTCAGAGAAGGCAGAAACTTGCATTGGATCATGTGCCCAATTTTTGATCTGTGGAACATGAGACAAGAACGGAACTAGTGATTATATAGGAAGCACAAGCTCCACATTTTATGTGAGAATTTTATCTGCTATAAAAAATAATTGTTCCTTTAGAAAATGGCAAAAATGCAATATTGGTATTAAATAGGAAAGGCAATTTTCCTTATTTAATTATGGCCAATACCTTTGCCAGAGCTTGGATTAGGCATAATTATCAACTCCACCAATTCACATGAATTTAGGAGATGACTAGCCATGCCTTTCGATTTAATTCCTCGGAAAGGCAAGAAGAGGAATAAATCATAATTCAAAAATATTGCATGAGACTTGGCAATATTTTTGCATATCCAAGGTTGAAAAGTATAGGAGGGTTTCTGGAAACAGATGGGATGATCAATAGATCAAGGAAAATGATAGCTCCTTTGTAATCACAAAGGCCATGATCAAAAATTTGGAATTATGGTTAGGTTGGAGCTGAGGCAAATGAGGTCTTGCCCACTGAAAAAGACATGAGCAAGGTTTTGAAAGGTTGGAAATGACAAGAATACTCATAGTCATCCAACAAACTCAGGAGAAAGATTTTGAAAATGAGTGCCAGGAAGGAATAACAGCTCAAAAATTGACAACCCAATTTTTGGGCTGTTACACTTGCTCACGAAGACCTAGGGAATTTTGAGGAATCCCATCGTTGGAATATACAAGCCAAGTTATATAAAGAAAATTTCTGACTAATATATGAAAGTGACAACATAGGAGACTCTCTATCATGAAGATCATGGTGCTAATTTGAAGCACAAGTGTGGAAAAAGAGAGTAACATTGTCCCCCATTTTTTATTTTCCTTTTTTTTGGCCTTCCTTTTTTTTATTTGGCCTTTCTCCCTTTTTTTATTTGGCCTTTCTCTTTTTTTGGCCTTTCTTTTCAAGGGACAATGCTCTAATAATGATGATCATCACACTTCTATTTACTTACAACTCATGGATTACAACTCGATACTAGAACAAAATATGACTCTATATGAGTGCCTCCGGCGGTGTACTGGGATGGGCAATGAATCAAGAGTGATATGTATAAAAAATTATGCATGGTGGCTTTGCCACAAATACGATGTCAACTACATGATTATGCAAGGCAATATGACAATGATGAAACATATCATAATAAATGAAACGGTGGAAAGTTGCATGGCATTATATCTCGGAATGGCTATGGAAATGCCATAATAGGTAGGTATGGTGGCTGTTTTGAGGAAGATATAAGGAGGTTTATGTGTGATAGAGCGTATCGTATCAGGGGGTTTGGATACACCGGCGAAGTTTGCACCAACTCTCAACGTGAGAAAGGGCAATGCACGGTACCGTAGAGGCTAGCAATGATGGAAGGGTAAGAATGCATAAAATCCATGGACTCACATTAGTCATAAAGAACTCATATACTTATTGCAAAAGTTTATTAGCCCTCGAAGCAAAGTACTACTACGCATGCTCCTAGGGGAAGGGTTGGTAGGAGTTAACCATCGCGCGATCCCGACCTCCACTCATAAGGATGGCAATCAAAAGAGCACCCCATGCTGCAAATTTGTTACCCAACTTTTACCATACGTGCATGCTACGGGACTTGCCAACTTTAACACAAGTATTTCTCAAATTCACAATTACCCAACTAGCATGACTCTAATATCACCATCTTCATATCTCAAAACAATTATCAAGCATCAAATTGATCATAGTATTCAATTCACTTTCTATGATAGTGTTTATTATACCCAACTTGGATGCCCATCATTCTAGGACCAATTTTATAACCATAGCAAATACCATGCTGTTCTAAAACACTCCCAAAATAATATAAGTGAAGCATGAGAGATAAATAATTTTTACAAAATAAACCACCACCGTGCTCTAAAAAGATATAAGTGAAGCACTAGAGCAAAATTGCTTAGCTCAAAAGATATAAGTGAAGCACATAGAGTATTCTAATAAATTCCAAATCATGTGTGTCTCTCCAAAAAGGTGTGTATAGAAAGGATGATTGTGGTAAACTAAAAACAAAGACTCATATCATACAAGACGCTCCAAGCAAAACACATATCATGTGGTGAATAAAAATATAGCTCCAAGTAAAGTTACCGATGAACGAAGACGAAAGAGGGGATGCCTTCCAGGGCATCCCCAAGCTTAGGCTCTTGCCACTCCTTATTCCATAGTCAATCGAATCTTCACCCAAAACTTGAAAACTTCACAACACAAAACTCAACAGAAAACTCGTAAGCTCTGTTAGTATAAGAAAATAAACCACCACTTAGGTACTGTTATGAACTCATTCTAAATTCATATTGGTGTAATGTCTACTGTATTCCAACTTCTCTATGGTTCATACCCTCCGATACTACTCATAGACTCATCAAAATAAGCAAACAGCACAATGAAAATAGAATCTGTCAAAAACAGAACAGTCTGTAGTAATCTGTATCATTATAATACTTCTGTAATTCCAAAAATTCTGAAATAAATTGGTGGACGTGAGGAATTTGTCTATTAATCATCTTCAAAAAGAATCAACCTAAAAGCACTCTCCAGTAAAACATGGCAGCTAATCTCGTGAGCGTAAAAGTTTATGTTTCTTACAGCAAGATCATAAAGACTTCACCCAAGTCTTCCCAAAGGTTCTACTTGGCACAAACATTAATTAAAACATAAAAACACATATAAACAGAGGCTAGATGAATTATTTATTACTAAACAGGAGCAAAATCAAAGAACAAAAGTAAAATTGGTTTGCCTCCCAACAAGCGCTAACATTTAACGCCCCTAGCTAGGCATGATGATTTCAATGATGCTCACATAAAAGATAAGAATTGAAACATAAAGAGAGCATCATGAAGAATATGACTAGCACATTTAAGTCTAACCCACTTCCTATGCATAGGGATTTTGTGAGCAAACAACTTATGGGAACAATAATCAACTAGCAAACTAAGTTAAATGTTTTATTTCTTCATAACCCATAAGCAAACTAAGTTCATTATGATGTGCAAGGGAAATCAAGTCATCACAATATTTGGACACGATTCGATCATGAAACAATTTGCATTGGGTATTTAAATGATCACGTTTGTTGCAAAGTTCACAAGGATGGCAAAGAAATTTAAATTTTCAGCACAAGCATCCAGTCTTTCCTGCAACCATTTAGTTTCTAAATACGTATGCCTCTTGCAGAATCTATATTCCCTATTTGCTGTGTACTTGCAAACTCTATGCACTCCACAAAAATTGAAATGCTTATAAGAGACATTTTCATCACGACTAGTGTAATCATCATTAGTACCATGGATATTCAAAGAGTTCATACTAACAACATTGCAATCATGCTCATTCAAAGATTTAGTGCCAAACATTTTATAGACTTCTTCTTCTACCACTTGAGCACAATTTTCCTTTCCATCATTCTCACGAAAGATATTAAAAATATGAAGCGTATGAGGCAAACTCAATTCCATTTTTTTGGTAGTTTTCTTTAATAGACTAAACTAGTGATAAAACAAGAAACAAAGAGATTCGATTGCAAGATCTAAAGATATACCTTCAAGCACTCACCTCCCCGGCAACGGCGCCAAAAAAGAGCTTGATGTCTACTACACAACCTATTTCTTGTAGATGTTGTTGGGCCACCAAGTGCAGAGGTTTGTAGAACAGTAGCAAATTTCCCTCAAGTGGATGACCTAAGGTTTATCAATCCGTGGGAGGCATAGGATGAAGTTGGTCTCTCTCAAACAACCCTGCAACAAAATAACAAAGAGTCTCTTGTGTCCCCAACACACCCAATACAATGGTGAATTGTATAGGTGCACTAGTTCAGCGAACAGATGGTGATACAAGTGCAATATGGATGGTAGATATAAGTATTTGTAATCTTAAATTATAAAAACAGCAAGGTAACTAATGATAAAAGTGAGCACAAACGGTATTGCAATGCTTGGAAACAAGGCCTAGGGTTCATACTTTCACTAGTGCAAGTTCTCTCAACAATAATAACATAACTGGATCATATAACTATCCCTCAACATGCAACAAAGAGTCACTCCAAAGTCAGTAATAGCGGAGAACAAACGAAGAGATTATTGTAGGGTACGAAACCACCTCAAAGTTATCCTTTCTGGTTGATCTATTCAAGAGTCTGTAGTAAAATAACACGAAGCTATTCTTTCCGTTCAATCTATCATAGAGCTCACACTAGAATAACACCTTTAGACACAAATCAACCAAAACCCTAATGTCACCTAGATACTCCAATGTCACCTCAAGTATCCGTGGGTATGATTACACGATATGCATCACACAATCTCAGATTAATCTATTCAACCAACATATAGAACTTCAAAGAGTGCCCCAAAGTTTCTACCGGGGAGTCAAGACGAAAACGTGTGCCAACCCCTATGCATAAGTTCACAAGGTCACTGAACCCGCAAGTTGATCACCAAAACATACATCAAGTAGATCACGTGAATATCCCATTGTCACCACAGATAAGCACATGCAAGACATACATCAAGTGTTCTCAAATCCTTAAAGACTCAATCCGATAAGATAACTTCAAAGGGAAAACTCAATCCATTACAAGAGAGTAGAGGGGGAGAAACATCATAAGATCGAACTATAATAGCAAAGCTCACGGTACATCAAGATCGTGCCAAATCAAGAACACGAGAGAGAGAGAGAGAGAGAGAGAGAGAGAGATCAAACACATAGCTACTGGTACATACCCTTAGCCCCGAGGGTGAACTACCCCCTCCTCGTCATGGAGAGCGCCATGATGATGAAGATGGCCACTGGTGAGGGATCCCCCCTCCGGCAGGGTGCCGGAACAGGCTCCCGAGAGGTTTTTGGTGGCTATAGAGGCTTGCGGCGGCGGAACTCCCGATCTATTGTGCTCCTCGATGTTTTTAGGGTATATGGATATATATAGGCGAAAGAAGTCGGTCAGGGGAGCAATGAGGAGCCCACGAGGGTGAGGGGCGCGCCCAGGGGGTAGGGCGAGCCTCCCTGCCTTGTGGCTTCCTCAAAGCTTCCCTAACATATACTCCAAGTCACCTGGATTGCTTTCGTTCCAAAAATAACTCTCCGGAAGGTTTCATTCCGTTTGGACTCCGTTTGATATTCCTTTTCTTCAAACACTGAAATAGGCAAAAAAATAGCAATCTCGGCTGGGCCTCCGGTTAATAGGTTAGTCCCAAAAATGATATAGAAGTGTATAGTAAAGGCCATAAACATCCAAAACAGGTAATATAATAGCATGGAACAATCAAAAATTATAGATATGTTGGAGACGTATCAAACTACTCCCTCCTCGTCATGGAGAGCGTTGGGATGATGAAGATGGCCACAGGTGATGGATCCCCCCTCCGGCAGGGTGCCAGAATAGGGTCCCGATTGGTTTTTGGTGGCTACAGAGGCTCGCGACGGCGAAACTCCCGATCTATGGTGCCCCCAGATGTTTTCAGGGTATATGGGTATATATAGGAGGAATAAGTAGGTCGGTGGAGCTACGAGGGGCCCAAGAGGGTGGGGGCGCGCCTCCCTCCCTCGTGGCCTCCTCGCTTCTTTCTTGACATCCACTCCAAGTCCTCTGGATCACGTTTGTTCTAAAAATTACTCTCCCAAAGGTTTCATTCCGTTTGATATTCATTTTCTACGAAACACTAAAATAGGCAAAGAAAACAGCAATTTGGATTGGGCCTCCGGTTAATAGGTTAGTCTGAAAAACAATATAAAAGTGTATAATATAGCCCATTAAACATCCAAAATAGATAATATAGTAGCATGGAACAATCAAAATTATAGATACGTTGGAGACATATCAAGCATCCCCAAGCTTAATTCCTGCTCGTCCTCGAGTAGGTAAATGATAAAAACAGAATTTTTGATGTGGAATGCTACCTAGCATAATTCTCAATGTAATTCTCTTTATTGTGGCATGAATGTTCAGATCCAAAAGATTCAAGATAAAAGTTAAATATTGACATAAAACTAGTAATACTTCAAGCATGCTAACCAAGAAGTTTATGTCTTATCAAAATAACATAGCCAAAGAAAGCTTATCGCTACAAACTCATATAGTTTGGCCATGCTTCATTTTCGTCACACAAAATGCTCCCATCATGCACAACCCCGGTTTCAGCCAAGCAATTGGTTCATACTTTTTAACACGCTTCAGCTTTTTCAACCCTCATGCAATACATGAGCGTAAGCCATGGACATAGCACAATGGGTGGAGTAAGTATGATGATAGGGATCATGTGAGAAAACAAAAAAGGAGAAAGTCTCACATTGACGCGGCTAATCAACGGGCTATGGAGATGCCCATCAATTGATGTCAATACGAGGAGTAGGGATTGCCATGCAACGGATGCACTAGAGCTAGAAATGTATGACAGCTCATCAAAAAGAAACTAAGTGGGT
The DNA here is from genome assembly GCA_021437245.1 of Aegilops speltoides. NCBI lineage: Eukaryota > Viridiplantae > Streptophyta > Magnoliopsida > Poales > Poaceae > Aegilops > Aegilops speltoides. The sequence continues at coordinate 52,858,614 of CM038146.1, forward strand.
GTGCATCCAACTTGCCTGCTCACGAAGACCTATGGCATTTTGAGGAACCCATCATTGGAATATACAAGCCAAGTTCTATAATGAAAAATTCCCACTAGTATATGAAAGTGACAACATAGGAGACTCTCTATCATGAAGATCATGGTGCTACTTTGAAGCATAAGTGTGGTAAAAGGATAGTAACATTGTCCCTTCTCTCTTTTTCTCTCATTTTTTTGTGGGCTTCTTTGGCCTCCTTTTTTATTTGGGCTTCTTTGGCCTCTTTTATTTTTCATAAAGTCCGGAGACTCATCCCAACTTGTGAGGGAATCATTGCTTCCATCATCCTTTCCTCACATGGTACAATGATCTAATAATGAAGATCATCACACTTTTATTTATTTACAACTCAAGATTACAACTCGATACTTAGAACAAAATATGACTCTATATGAATGCCTTCGGCGGTGTATCGGGATATGCAATGAATCAAGAGCGACATGTATGAAAGAATTATAAAGGTGGCTTTGCCACAAATACGATGTCAACTACATGATCATGCAAAGCAATATGACAATGATGGAGCATGTCATAATAAACGGAACGATGGAAAGTTGCATGGCAATATATCTCGGAATGGCTATGGAACTGCCATAACAGGTAGGTATGGTGGCTGTTTTGAGGAAGATATAAGGAGGTTTATGTGTGATAGAGCGTATCGTATCACGGGGTTTGGATGCACCAGCGAAGTTTGCACCAACTCTCAAGGTGAGAAAGGGCAATGCACGGTACCGTAGAGGCTAGTAAATTGCGGAAGGGTAAGAGTGCGTATAATCCATGGACTCACATTAGTCATAAAGAACTCATATACTTATTGCAAAAGTTTATTATCCCTCGAAGCAAAGTACTACTATGCATGCTCCTAGGGGAAGGGTTGGTAGGAGTTAACCATCGCGCGATCCCGACCTCCACTCATAAGGAAGGCAATCAAAGAACACCCCATGCTTCAAATTTGTCACACAACGTTCACCATACGTGCATGCTACAGGACTTGCCAACTTTAACACAAGTATTTCTCAATTTCATAATTACCCAATTAGCATGACTATAACATTACCACCTTTATATCTCAAAACAACTATCAATTATCAAATTTATCATAGTGTTTAATGCACTCCATATGAAAGTTTTTATTTTACCCAACTTGGATGCCCATCATATTAGGACTAATTTTATAACCAAAGAAAATTACCATGCTGTTCTAAAAGACTCTCAAAATAATATAAGTGAAGCATGAGAGATCAATAATTTCTACAAAATAAAACCACCACCGTGCTCTAAAAAGATATAAGTGAAGCACTAGAGCAAATGACAAACTACTCCGAAAGATATAAGTGAAGATCAATGAGTAGTCGAATAATTATGTAACTATGTGAAGACTCTCTAACATTTAAGAATTTCAGATCTTGATATATTGTTCAAACAGCAAGGAAAACAAAATGACATTTCAAGGATAGCACACATCATGTGGAGAAGCAAAAATTTTAGGTTCACCGATACTAACCGATAATTGTTGAACAAGAAAGGTGGGATGCCTACCGGGGCATCCCCAAGCTTAGATGCTTGAGACTTCTTGGAATATTATCTTGGGGTGCCTTGGGCATCCCCAAGCTTGAGTTTTTGTGTCTCCTTAATTCCTCTCATATCACGGTTTCCTAAATCTCGAAAGATTCATCCACACCAAACTCAACAAGAACTCGTGAGATAAGTTAGTATAAACCAATGCAAAAACCTTATCATTTCCTACTGTAAAAAATCACTAAAATTATTATTCAACATTGCATAATAAATGACTCTGCATAATAATATTCCTATCCTCAAATAGAATCATTAAACAAGCAAACATATACAAACAATGCAAACATAACAGCAATCTGCCAAAACAGTACAGTCTGTAAAGAATGCAAGATTCATCATACTTCCCTAACTCCAAAAATTATGAAGGTCTACCGCACTGTAGAAGATTTATCAGAGCTCAATATTCGAAAAGTTTCAACATTTTATCATTTTCTGACTTTTCTAGGGAATTTTTGCAACAGCGGTAAACTTTCTGTTTTGAAACAGCAACATGTATACTTGCAAAATAAGCATGGTAAAGGCTATCCTTGACATTTTTATTGAAAATATAGATGCAAAACATTATTCTAAATAACAGCAAGCAAATACTAAAAAAAGAAAATGACGCTCCAAGCAAAAGACATATCATGTGGTGAATAAAAATATAGCTCCAAGTAAAGTTACCGATAAACGAAGACGAAAGAGGGGATGTCATCCGGGGCATCCCCAAGCTTAGGCTCTTGGTTGTCCTTGAATATTACCTTGGGGTGCCTTGGGCATCCCCAAGCTTAGGCTCTTTCCACTCCTTATTCCATAGTCCATCGAATCTTTACCCAAAACTTGAAAACTTCACAACACAAACCTCAACAGAAAACTCGTAAGCTCCGTTAGTATAAGAAAATAAATCACCACTTAGGTACTGTTGTGAACTCATTTTAAATTCATATTGGTGTAATATCTACTGTATTACAACTTCTCTATGGTTCATACCCTCCGATATTACTCATAGATTCATCAAAATAAGCAAACAACACATAGAAAACAGAATCTGTCAGAAACAGAATAGTCTGTAGTAATCTGTAACTCTCGAATACTTGTGTAAATCCAAAAATTCTACCAAATTAGGAAAACCTGAGAAATGTTTGTACCAATCCAGATTAAAAAGAATCCGATCAAAAGCATATTTCTGTGATTTATAAAAACTAATTTACTGGGTGCAAAAGTTTCTGATTTTCAGCAGGATCAACACAACTATCACCGTAAGCTATCCTAAAGGTCTTATTTGGCACTTTATTGAAACAAAAGCTATAAAACATGATTACTACAGTAGAATAACCATGTGAACACACAAAAACAGTAAAGGTAAATACTGGGTTGTCTCCCAACAAGCGATTTTCTTTAATGCCTTTCTAGTAGGCATGATGATGACAATGATGCTCACATAAAAGATAAGAATTGAAACATAACGGGAGCATCATGAAGCATATGACTACCACATTTAAGCCTAACCCACTTCCTATGCATAGGGATTTTGTGAGAAAAAAACTTATGGGAACAAGAATCAACTAGCATAGGAAGGTAAAACAAGCATAGCTTCAAGATTTTCAACACATAGAGAGGAAACTTGATATTATTGCAATTCCTACAAGCATATGTTCCTCCCTCATAATAATTTTCAGTAGCATCATGAATGAATTCTACAATATAACCATCACATAAAGCATTATTTTCATGATGCACAAGCATAGAAATTTTACTACTCTCCACATAAGCAAATTTATTCTCATCAATAGTAGTGGGAGCAAACTCAACAAAATAACTATCATGTGAGGCATAATCCAATTGAAAATTAAAATCAAGATGACAAGTTTTGTGGTTATCATTGTTCTTTACACATATGTGTCATCACAATAATCATCATAAATAGGAGGCATACTTTCATCATAATAAATTTGCTCATCAAAACTTGGGGGACTAAACATATCATATTCATCAAACATAGCATCCCCAAGCTTGTGGCTCTGAATATCATTAGCATCATGGGTATTCAAAGAATTCACACTAACAACATTGCAATCATGCTCATCATTCAAAGATTTAGTGCCAAACATTTTAATGCATTCTTCCTCAAGCAATTGAGCACAATTATCGGAATCCTCATTTTCATGAAAGATATTAAAAAGATGAAGCATATAGGCACCCTCAATTCCATTTTTTTCTAGTTTTCTTTTATAGACTAAACTAGTGATAAAACAAGAAACAAAAAGATTCGATTGCAAGATCTAAAGATATACCTTCAAGCACTAACCTCCCTGGTAACGGCGCCAGAAAATAGCTTGATGTCTACTACACAACCTTCTTCTTGTAGACGTTGTTGGGCCTCCAAGTGCAAAGGTTTGTAGGACAGTAGCAAATTTCCCCCAAGTGGATGACCTAAGGTTTATCAATCCGTGGGAGGTGCGGGATGAAGATGGTCTCTCTCGAACAGCCCTGCAACCAAATAACAAAGAGTCTCTTGTGTCCCCCAACACACCCAATACAATGGTAAATTGTATAGGTGCACTAGTTCGGCGAACAGATGTTGATACAAGTGCAATATGGATGGTGGATATAGGTTTTTGTAATCTGACATTATAAAAACAGCACGGTAACTAATGATAAAAGTGAGCACAAACGGTACTGCAACGCTAGGAAACAAGGCCTAAGGTTCATACTTTCACTAGTGCAAGTTCTCTCAACAATAACAACATAACTGAATCAAACAACTATCCCTCAACATGCAACAAAGAGTCACTCCAAAGTCACTAATAGCGGAGAACAAAAGAAGAGATTATTGTAGCGTACGAAACAACCTCAAAGTTATCCTTTCTGATCGATCTATTCAAGAGTCCGTAGTAAAATAACACGAAGCTATTCTTTCTGTTCGATCTATCATAGAATTCGTACTAGAATAACACCTTAAAACACAAATCAACCAAAACCCTAATGTCACCTAGATACTCCAATGTCACCTCAAGTATCCGTGGGCATGATTATACGATATGCATCACACAATCTCAGATTCATCTATTCAACCAACACAAATTACTTCAAAGAGTGCCCCAAAGTTTCTACCGAAGAGTTAAGACGAAAACGTGTGCCAACCCCTATGCATAAGTTCACAAGGTCACTAAACCCGCAAGTTGATCACCAAAACATACATCAAGTAGATCACGTGATTATCCCATTGTCACCATAGATAAGCACATGCAAGACATACATCAAGTGTTCTCAAATCCTTAAAGACTCAATCCGATAAGATAACTTCAAAGGGAAAACTCAATCCATTACAAGAGAGTAGAGGGCGAGAAACATCATAAAATCCAACTATAATAGCAAAGCTCGCGGTATATCAAGATCGTTCCAAATCAAGAACACGGGAGAGGGAGAGATCAAACACATAGCTACTGATACATACCCTCAGCCCCGAGGGTGAACTACTCCCTCCTCGTCTTGGAGAGTGCCGGGATGATGAAGATGGCCACCGGTGATGGATCCCCCCTCCGGCAGGGTGCCGGAACAGGGTCCCGATTGGTTTTTGGTGGCTACAGAGGCTTGTGGCGGCGGAACTCTCGATCTATGGTGCCCCCAGATGTTTTTGGGGTATATGGGAATATATAGGAGGAAGAAGTAGGTCGGTGGAGCTACGAGGGGCCCACAAGGGTGGGGGCGCGCCCAGGGGGGCAGGTGTTGGGGAACGTAGTAATTTCAAAAAATTTCCTACGCACACGCAAGATCATGGTGATGCATAGCAACGAGAGGGGAGAGTGTTGTCTACATACCCTTGTAGACCGAAGCGGAAGCGATCACAACGTAGAGGAAGTAGTTGTACGTTCTCCTCGTGATCCGACCGATCCCGGCACCGTTACTCCGGCGCCCCCGAGTTCTTGACACACGTACAGCTCGATGACGTCCCTCGTACTCCGATCCAGCCGAGTGTCGAGGGAGAGTTCTGTCAAGACGACGGCGTGGTGGCGATCTTGATGTTCTATCGGCGCAGGGCTTCGCCTAAGCAGCGATGATATGACCGAGGTGGAATATGGTGGAGGGAGGCACCGCACACGGCTAAGGAACGATCCGTAGATCAAACTTGTGTGTTCTAGGGTGCCCCCTGCCCCCGTATATAAAGGAGGGAGGGGGGAGGTGCGGCCGGCCCAAGGGAGGCGCGCCGGAGGAGTCCTACTCCCACCGGGAGTAGGACTCCCCCCCTTTCCTAGTTGGAGTAGGATTGGGGAAGGGGGAAGAGGGAAGGGGGGCGCCGCCCCCCTCCTTGTCCTATTCGGACTAGGGGGAGAGGCCTGCCACCCCTGGCCGGCCCCTCCTCTTCTCCCTCGAGTCCCACTAAGGCCCATTTAGTTCCCGGGGGGTTCCGGTAACCTCCCGGTACTCCGGTAAATTCCCGTTTTCACTCGGAACCATTCCGAACTCCAAATATAGGCTTCCAATATATCAATCTTTATGTCTCGACCATTTTGAGACTCCTCGTCATGTCCGTGATCACATCCGGGACTCCGAACTTCTTCGGTACATCAAAATACATAAACTCATAATAACTGTCATCGTAACCTTAAGCGTGCGGACCCTACGGTTCGAGAACCATGTAGACATGACCGAGACACGTCTCCGGTCAATAACCAACAGCGGGACCTGGATGTCCATATTGGTTCCTACATATTCTACGAAGATCTTTATCGGTCAGACCGCATAACAACATACGTTGTTCCCTTTGTCATCGGTATGTTACTTGCCCGAGATTCGATCGTCGGTATCCAATACCTAGTTCAATCTCGTTTATCGCAAGTCTCTTTACTCGTTCCGTAATACATCATCTCACAGCTAACTCATTAGTTGTAGTGCTTGCAAGGCTTGATGATGTGTATTACCGAGAGGGCCCAGAGATACCTCTCCGACAATCGAGTGACAAAACCTAATCTCGAAATACTCCAACCCAACATCGCCTTTGGAGACACTGTAGTACTCCTTTATAATCACCCGATTACGTTGTGATGTTTGGTAGCACCCAAAGTGTTCCTCCGGTAAACGGGAGTTGCATAATCTCATAGTTATAGGAACATGTATAAGTCATGGATAAAAGCAGTAGCAACATACTAAACGATCGTGTGCTAAGCTAATGGAATGGGTCATGTCAATCAGATCATTCTACTAATGATGTGACCTTGTTAATCAAATAACAACTCTTTGTTCATGGTCAGGAAACATAACCATCTTTGATTAACAAGCTAGTCTAGTAGAGGCATACTAGTGACATATTGTTTTGTCTATGCATTCACACATGTATCATGTTTCCAGTTAATACAATTATAGCATGAATGATAAACATTTATCATGAAATAAGGAAATAAATAATAACTTTATTATTGCCTCTAGGGCATATTTCCTTGATCTCCCACTTGCACTAGAGTCAATAATCTAGATTACATAGTAATGATTCTAACACCCATGGAGTCTTGGTGCTGATCATGTTTTGCTCGTGGAAGAGGCTTAGTCAACGGGTCGCAACATTCAGATCCGTATGTATCTTGCAAATCTCTATGTCTCCCACCGGACTAAGTCCGGATGGAATTGAACCGTCTCTTGATGTGCTTGGTCCTCTTGTGAAATCTGGATTCCTTCGCTAAGGCAATTGCTCGAGATTGTCACGAAGATTTTCATTGGACCCGATGCACTAGGTATGACACCTAGATCGGATATGAACTCCTTCATCCGACTCCTTCATTAGCTGCTTCGAAGCTGCTATGTACTCCGCTTCACATGTAGATCCCTTCACGACGCTTTGTTTAGAACTGCACCAACCGACAGCTCCTCCGTTTAGTGTAAATCGTATCCGGTCTGCGATTTAGAATCGTCGGATCGGTGTCAAAGCTTGCATCAACGTAACCGTTCGATGAGCTCTTTGTCACCTCCATATCGAGAAACATATCCTTAGTCCTTTTCGGTATTTCGGGATGTTCTTGACCGCTGTCGATGATCCACTCTGGATTACTTTGGTACCTCCTGCTAAACTTATAGCAAGGCACACATCAGGTCTGGTACACAGCATTGCATACATGATAGAGCCTATGGCTGAAGCATAGGGAACATCTTTCATTTTCTCTCTATCTTCTGCAGTGGTCGGGCATTGAGTCTTACTCAACTTCACACCTTGTAACACAGGCAAGAACCCTTTCTTTGCTTGATCCATTTTGAACTTCTTCAAAATTTTGTCAAGGTATGTGCTTTGTGAAAGTCCAATTAAGCGTCTTGATCTATCTCTATAGATCTTAATGCCCAATATGTAAGCAGCTTCCCGAGGTCTTTCATTGAAAAACTCTTATTCAAGTATCCCTTTATGCTATCCAGAAATTCTATATCATTTCCGATCAGCAATATGTCATCTACATATAATATCGAAATGCTCTGAGCTCCCACTCACTTTCTTGTAAATACAGGCTTCTCCAAAAGTCAGATGAACCCAAATGCTTTGATCACACTATCAAAGCGTTTATTCCAACTCCGAGATGCTTGCACCAGTCCATAGATGGATCGTTGGAGCTTGCACACTTTGTTAGCTCCTTTGGATCGATAAAACCTTCGGTTGCATCATATACAACTCTTCTTCCGTAAATCCATTCAGAATGCAGTCTTTACATCCATTTGCCAAATTTCATAATCATAAAATGCGGCAATTGCTAACATGATTCGGACAGACTTAAGCATCGCTACGGGTGAGAAGGTCTCATCGTAGTCAATCCCTTGAACTTGTCGAAAACCCTTTGCGACAAGTCGAGCTTTGTAGACAGTAACATTACCGTCAGCGTCAGTCTTCTTCTTGAAGATCCACTTGTTTTCTATTGCTTGCCTACCCTCGGGCAAGTCAACCAAAGTCCATACTTTGTTTTCATACATGGATCCCATCTCAGATTTCATGGCCTCAAGCCATTTTGCGGAATCTGGGCTCACCATCGCTTCTTCATAGTTCGTAGGTTCATCATGATCTAGTAGCATGATTTCCAGAACTGGATTACCGTACCACTCTGGTGCGGATCTTACTCTAGTTGATCTACGAGGTTCTGTAGTAACTTGATCTGAAGTTTCATGATCAACGTCATCAACTTCCTCACTACTTGGTGTAGATGTCTCAGAAACCGGTTTCTGCGACAAACTACTTTCAAGTAAGGGAGAAGGTACAATTACCTCATCAAGTTCTACTTTCCTCCCACTCACTTCTTTCGAGAGAAACTCCTTCTCTAGAAAGGATCCATTCTTAGCAACGAATGTCTTGCCTTCGGATCTGTGATAGAAGGTGTACCCAACTGTTTCCTTTGGGTATCCTATGAAGACACATTTCTCCGATTTGGGTTCGAGCTTATCAGGTTGAAGCTTTTTCACATAAGCATCGCATCCCCAAACTTTAAGAAACGACAACTTTGGTTTCTTGCTAAACCACAGTTCATAAGGTGTCGTCTCAACGGATTTCGACGGTGTTCTATTCAGTGTGAATGCGGCCGTCTCTAGAGCATAACCCCAAAACGATAGCGGTAAATCTGTAAGAGACATCATAGATCGCACCATATCTAGTAAAGTGCGATAACGACGTTCGGACACACCATTTCGCTGTGGTGTTCCGGGTGGCATGAGTTGCGAAACTATTCCGCATTGTTTCAAATGTAGACCAAACTCGTAACTCAAATATTCACCTCCACGATCAGATCGTAGAAATTTAATTTCCTTATTACGATGATTTTCAACTTCACTCTGAAATTCTTTGAACTTTTCAAATGTTTCAGACTTATGTTTCATTAAGTAGATATACCCATATCTGCTTAAGTCATCTGTGAAGGTGAGAAAATAACGATATCCGCCACGAGCCTCAACATTCATCGGACCACATACATCTGTATGTATGATTTCCAGCAAATCTGTTGCTCTCTCCATAGTTCCGGAGAATGGGGTTCTAGTCATCTTGCCCATGAGGCACGGTTCGCAAGTGCCAAGTGATTCATAATCAAGTGACTCCAAAAGTCCATCAGCATGGAGTTTTTTCATGCGCTTTACACCAATATGACCTAAACGGCAGTGCCACAAATAAGTTGCACTATCATTATCAACTCTGCATCTTTTGGTTTCAACATTATGAATATGTGTATCACTACTATCGAGATTCATCAAAAATAGACCACTCCTCAAGGGTGCATGACCATAAAAGATATTACTCATATAAATAGAACAACCATTATTCTCTCGATTTAAATGAATAACCGTCTCGCATCAAACAAGATCCAGATATCATGTTCATGCTCAACGCAGCACCAAATAACAATTATTTAGGTCTAAAACTAATCCCGAAGGTAGATGTAGAGGTAGCGTGCCGACCGCGATCACATCGACTTTGGAACCATTTCCCACGCGATCGTCACCTCGTCCTTTGCCGTGTTAAGCAATCCGTAGTCCTGCTTTGAGTTGCAAATATTAGCAATGAACCAGTATCAAATACCAGGTACTATCTGCGAGCTCTAGTAAGGTACACATCAATAACATGTATATCACATATACCTTTGTTCACCTTGCCATCCTTCTTATCCGCCAAATACTTGGGGCAGTTCCGCTTCCAAAGTGACCGATCCGCTTGCGGTAGAAGCACTCAGTTTCAGGCTTAGGTCCAGACTTGGGTTTCTTCTCCCGAGCAGCAACTTGCTTGCTGTTCTTCTTGAAGTTCCTTCTTCTTCCCTTTGCCTTTCTTCTTGAAACTAGTGGTCTTATTGACCATCAACACTTGATGCTCCTTCTTGATTTCTACCTTCGCAGCGTTTAGCATTGCGAAGAGCTCAGGTATAGTCTTTACCAACCCTTGCATATTATAGTTCATCACGAAGCCTTTGTAGCTTGGTGGCGGTGATTGAAGAATTTCATCAATGACACAATCATCCGGAAGATTAACTCCCAATTGTGTCAAGTGATTGTAGTACCCGGACATTACGAGTATGTGCTCACTAATGAACTATTCTCCTCCATCTTGCAGCTATAGAACTTATTGGAGACTTCATATCTCTCAATCCGGGCATTCTGTTGGAATATTAACTTCAACTCTGGAACATCTCATATGCTCCATGACGTTCAAAACGTCGTTGAAGTCCCGGTTCTAAGCCGTAAAGCATGGCACCTTGAACTATAGAGTAGTCATCAGCTTTGCTCGCCAGACGTTCACAACATCCGGTGTTGCTCAAAGAAGCAGGCTCGCACCCAGCGGTGCATCGGGGCGTAACTCTTCGTGCAGCAATGAGGATGATCCTCGTTACGGACCCGATCCGTGTAATTGCTACCATCATCTTTCAACTTTGCTTTCTCAAGGAACGCATTAAAATTCAACGGAACAACAGACGAGCCATCTATCTACAATCAAACATAAACAAGCAAGATACTATCGGTACTAAGTTCATGATAAATTTAAGTTCAATTAATCATATTACTTAAGAACTCCCACTTAGACAGACATCCTCTAGTCATCTAAGTGATCACGTGATCCAAATCAACTAAACCATAACCGATCATCACGTGAAATGGAGTAGTTTTCAATGGTGAACATCTTATGTTGATCATATCTACTATATGATTCACGCTCGACCTTTCGGTCTCCGTGTTCGAGGCCATATCTGCATATGCTAGGCTCGTCAAGTATAACCCGAGTATTCTGCGTGTGCAAAACTGGCTTGCACCCGTTGAAGATGGACGAGAGCTTATCACACCCGATCATCACGTGGTGTGCGGGCACGACGAACTTTGGCAGCGGTGCATACTCGGGGAGAACACTTCTTGATAATTTAGTGAGAGATCATCTTATAATGCTACCGTTAATCAAAGCAAGATAAGATGCATAAAGGATAAACATCACATGCAAATCAATATAAGTGATATGATATGGTCATCATCATCTTGTGCTTCGTGATCTTCATCTCCGCAGCACCACCATGATCACCATCGTCACCGGCGCGACACCTTGATCTCCATCTTAGCATCGTTGTCGTCTCGCCAATCTTATGCTTCTACGACTATCGCTACCGCTTAGTGATAAAGTAAAGCATTACAGGGCGATTGCATTGCATACAATAAAGCGACAACCATATGGCTCCAGCCAGTTGCCGATAACCGGTTACAAAACATGATCATCTCATACAATAAAATATAGCATCACGTCTTGACCATATCACATCACAACATGCCTGCAAAAACAAGTTAGGCGTCCTCTACTTTGTTGTTGCAAATTTTACGTGGCTGCTACGGGCTTAAGCAAGAACCAGTCTCACCTACGCATCAAAACCACAACGATACTTCGTCAAATAGACTCCGTTTTAACCTTCTCAAGGACCGGGCGTAGCCACACTCGGTTCAACTAAAGTGAGAGAGACAGACACCCACCAGTCACCTTTAAGCAACGAGTGCTCGTGTCGGTGAAACCAGTCTCGCGTAAGCGTACACGTAATGTCGGTCTGGGCCGCTTCATCTCACAATACCGCTGAACCAAAATATGACATGCTGGTAGGTAGTATGACTTGTATCGCCCACAACTCACTTGTGTTCTACTCGTGCAAAACATCAAACCATAAAAACCTAGGCTCGGATGCCACTGTTGGGGAACGTAGTAATTTCAAAAAATTTCCTACGCACACGCAAGATCATGGTGATGCATAGCAACGAGAGGGGAGAGTGTTGTCTACATACCCTTGTAGACCGAAGCGGAAGAGATCACAACGTAGAGGAAGTAGTCGTACGTTCTCCTCGCGATCCGACAGATCCCGGCACCGTTACTCCGGCGCCCCCGAGTTCTTGACACACGTACAGCTCGATGACGTCCCTCATACTCCGATCCAGCCGAGTGTCGAGGGAGAGTTCTGTCAGCACGACGGTGTGGTGACGATCTTGATGTTCTACCGGCGCAGGGCTTCGCCTAAGCTTTGACGATATGATCGAGGTGGAATATGGTGGAGGGGGCACCGACACGGCTAAGGAACGATCCGTAGATCAAACTTGTGTGTTCTAGGGTCCCCCTGCCCCGTGATATAAAGGAGGGAGGGGGAGTGCGGCCGCCCAAGGAGGAGGCTGGGGAGTCCTACTCCCACCGAGTAGGACTCCCCCCTTCCTAGTTGGAGTAGGATTGGGGAAGGGGAAGAGGGAAGGCGCCCCCCTCCTTGTCCTATTCGGACTAGGGGAGAGGCGCATGACACCCCTGGCCGCCCCTCCTCTTCTCCTCGAGGCCCACTAAGGCCCATTTAGTTCCCGGGGGGTTCCGGTAACCTCCAGGTACTCCGGTAAATTCCCGTTTTCACTCGGAACCATTCCGAACTCCAAATATAGGCTTCCAATATATCAATCTTTAGGTCTCGACCATTTGGAGACTCCTCGTCATGTCCGTGATCACATCCGGGACTCCGAACTTCTTCGGTACATCAAAATACATAAACTCATAATAACTGTCATCGTAACCTTAAGCGTGCGGACCCTACGGTTCGAGAACCATGTAGACATGACCGAGACACGTCTCCGGTCAATAACCAACAGCGGGACCTGGATGTCCATATTGGTTCCTACATATTCTACGAAGATCTTTATCGGTCAGACCGCATAACAACATACGTTGTTCCTTTGTCATCGGTATGTTACTTGCCCGAGATTCGATCGTCGGTATCCAATACCTAGTTCAATCTCGTTACGCAAGTCTCTTTACTCGTTCGTAATACATCATCTCACAGCTAACTCATTAGTTGTAGTGCTTGCAAGGCTTGATGATGTGTATTACCGAGAGGGCCCAGAGATACCTCTCCGACAATCGAGTGACAAAACCTAATCTCAAAATCGCCAACCCAACATCTGCCTTTGGAGACACCTGTAGTACTCCTTTATAATCACCCGATTACGTTGTGACGTTTGGTAGCACCAAAGTGTTCCTCCGTAAGCGGAGTTGCATAATCTCATAGTTATAGGAACATGTATAAGTCATGGATAAAAGCAGTAGCAACATACTAAACGATCGTGTGCTAAGCTAATGGAATGGGTCATGTCAATCAGATCATTCTACTAATGATGTGACCTTGTTAATCAAATAACAACTCTTTGTTCATGGTCAGGAAACATAACCATCTTTGATTAACAAGCTAGTCTAGTAGAGGCATACTAGTGACATATTGTTTTGTCTATGCATTCACACATGTATCATGTTTCCGGTTAATACAATTATAGCATGAATGATAAACATTTATCATGAAATAAGGAAATAAATAATAACTTTATTATTGCCTCTAGGGCATATTTCCTTCAGTCTCCCACTTGCACTAGAGTCAATAATCTAGATTACATAGTAATGATTCTAACACCCATGGAGTCTTGGTGCTGATCATGTTTTGCTCGTGGAAGAGGCTTAGTCAACGGGTCTGCAACATTCAGATCCGCATGTATCTTGCAAATCTCTATGTCTCCCACCTGGACTAAGTCCCGGATGGAATTGAACCGTCTCTTGATGTGCTTGGTCCTCTTGTGAAATCTGGATTCCTTCGCTAAGGCAATTGCTCCAGTATTGTCACAGAAGATTTTCATTGGACCCGATGCACTAGGTATGACACCTAGATCGGATATGAACTCCTTCATCCAGACTCCTTCATTAGCTGCTTCCGAAGCTGCTATGTACTCCGCTTCACATGTAGATCCCGCTACGACGCTTTGTTTAGAACTGCACCAACCGACAGCTCCTCCGTTTAGTGTAAATACGTATCCGTCTGCGATTTAGAATCGTCCGGATCGGTGTCAAAGCTTGCATCAACGTAACTGTTTACGATGAGCTCTTTGTCACCTCCATATCTGAGAAACATATCCTTAGTCCTTTTCGGTATTTCGGGATGTTCTTGACCGCTGTCCAATGATCCACTCTGGATTACTTTGGTACCTCCTGCTAAACTTATAGCAAGGCACACATCAGGTGCGGTACACAGCATTGCATACATGATAGAGCCTATGGCTGAAGCATAGGAACATCTTTCATTTTCTCTCTATCTTCTGCAGTGGTCGGGCATTGAGTCTTACTCAACTTCACACCTTGTAACACAGGCAAGAACCCTTTCTTTGCTTGATCCATTTTGAACTTCTTCAAAATTTTGTCAAGGTATGTGCTTTGTGAAAGTCCAATTAAGCGTCTTGATCTATCTCTATAGATCTTAATGCCCAATATGTAAGCAGCTTCCCGAGGTCTTTCATTGAAAAACTCTTATTCAAGTATCCCTTTATGCTATCCGAAATTCTATATCATTTCCGATCAGCAATATGTCATCTACATATAATATCGAAATGCTCTGAGCTCCCACTCACTTTCTTGTAAATACAGGCTTCTCCAAAAGTGCAGTATGAACCCAAATGCTTTGATCACACTATCAAAGCGTTTATTCCAACTCCGAGATGCTTGCACCAGTCCATAGATGGATCGCTGGAGCTTGCACACTTTGTTAGCTCCTTTGGATCGATAAAACCTTCGGTTGCATCATATACAACTCTTCTTCCGTAAATCCATTCAGAATGCAGTCTTTACATCCATTTGCCAAATTTCATAATCATAAAATGCGGCAATTGCTAACATGATTCGGACAGACTTAAGCATCGCCACGGGTGAGAAGGTCTCATCGTAGTCAATCCCTTGAACTTGTCGAAAACCCTTTGCGACAAGTCGAGCTTTGTAAACGATAACATTACCGTCGGCGTCGGTCTTCTTCTTGAAGATCCACTTGTTTTCTATTGCTTGCCTACCTCGGGCAAGTCAACCAAAGTCCATACTTTGTTTTCATACATGGATCCCATCTCAGATTTCATGGCCTCAAGCCATTTTTGGAATCTGGGCTCACCATCGCTTCTTCA
Organism: Aegilops speltoides; assembly: GCA_021437245.1. NCBI lineage: Eukaryota > Viridiplantae > Streptophyta > Magnoliopsida > Poales > Poaceae > Aegilops > Aegilops speltoides. The sequence goes on from CM038146.1 coordinate 52,874,139, forward strand.
TAGTTCGTAGGTTCATCATGATCTAGTAGCATGATTTCCGAACTGGATTACCGTACCACTCAGTGCGGATCTTACTCTAGTTGATCTACGAGGTTCTGTAGTAACTTGATCTGAAGTTTCATGATCAACGTCATCAACTTCCTCACTACTTGGTGTAGATGTCTCAGAAACCGGTTTCTGCGACAAACTACTTTCAAGTAAGGGAGAAGGTACAATTACCTCATCAAGTTCTACTTTCCTCCCACTCACTTCTTTCGAGAGAAACTCCTTCTCTAGAAAGGATCCATTCTTAGCAACGAATGTCTTGCCTTCGGATCTGTGATAGAAGGTGTACCCAACTGTTTCCTTTGGGTATCCTATGAAGACACATTTCTCCGATTTGGGTTCGAGCTTATCAGGTTGAAGCTTTTTCACATAAGCATCGCATCCCCAAACTTTAAGAAACGACAACTTTGGTTTCTTGCTAAACCACAGTTCATAAGGTGTCGTCTCAGGATTTCGACGGTGTTCTATTCAGTGTGAATGCGGCCGTCTCTAGAGCATAACCCCAAAACGATAGCGGTAAATCTGTAAGAGACATCATAGATCGCGCCATATCTAGTAAAGTGCGATTCGACGTTCGGACACACCATTTCGCTGTGGTGTTCGGGTGGCGTGAGTTGCTAAACTATTCCGCATTGTTTCAAATGTAGACCAAACTCGTAACTCAAATATTCACCTCCACGATCAGATAGTAGAAATTTAATTTCCTTATTACGATGATTTTCAACTTCACTCTGAAATTCTTTGAACTTTTCAAATGTTTCAGACTTATGTTTCATTAAGTAGATATACCCATATCTGCTTAAGTCATCTGTGAAGGTGAGAAAATAACGATATCCGCCACGAGCCTCAACATTCATCGGACCACATACATCTGTATGTATGATTTCCAGCAAATCTGTTGCTCTCTCCATAGTTCCGAGAATGGGGTTCTAGTCATCTTGCCCATGAGGCACGGTTACAAGTGCCAAGTGATTCATAATCAAGTGACTCCAAAAGTCCATCAGCATGGAGTTTTTTCATGCGCTTTACACCAATATGACCTAAACGGCAGTGCCACAAATAAGTTGCACTATCATTATCAACTCTGCATCTTTTGGTTTCAACATTATGAATATGTGTATCACTACTATCGAGATTCATCAAAAATAGACCACTCCTCAAGGGTGCATGACCATAAAAGATATTACTCATATAAATAGAACAACCATTATTCTCTGATTTAAATGAATAACCGTCTCGCATCAAACAAGATCCAGATATCATGTTCATGCTCAACGCAGCACCAAAAACAATTATTTAGGTCTAAAACTAATCTCGAAGGTAGATGTAGAGGTAGCGTGCCGACCGCGATCACATCGACTTTGGAACCATTTCCCACGCGCATCGTCACCTCGTCCTTTGCCGGTGTTCGCAATCCGTAGTCCCTGCTTTGAGTTGCAAATATTAGCAATGAACCAGTATCAAATACCAGTACTATCTGCGAGCTCTAGTAAGGTACACATCAATAACATGTATATCACATATACCTTTGTTCACCTTGCCATCCTTCTTATCCGCCAAATACTTGGGGCAGTTCCGCTTCGGTGACTATCGCTTGCGGAGAAGCACTCGGTTTCAGGCTTAGGTCCAGACTTGGGTTTCTTCTCTGAGCAGCAACTTGCTTGCTGTTCTTCTTGAAGTTCCTTCTTCTTCCCTTTGCCTTTCTTCTTGAAACTAGTGGTCTTATTGACCATCAACACTTGATGCTCCTTCTTGATTTCTACCTTCGCATGGCGTTTAGCATTGCGAAGAGCTCTGTATAGTCTTTACCAACCCTTGCATATTATAGTTCATCACGAAGCCTTTGTAGCTTGGTGGCGTGATTGAAGAATTCATCAATGACACAATCATCCGGAAGATTAACTCCCAATTGTGTCAAGTGATTGTAGTACCGGACATTACGAGTATGTGCTCACTAATGTAACTATTCTCCTCCATCTTGCAGCTATAGAACTTATTGGAGACTTCATATCTCTCAATCCGGGCATTCTGTTGGAATATTAACTTCAACTCTGGAACATCTCATATGCTCCATGACGTTCAAAACGTCGTTGAAGTCCCGGTTCTAAGCCGTAAAGCATGGCACCTTGAACTATAGAGTAGTCATCAGCTTTGCTCGCCAGACGTTCACAACATCCGGTGTTGCTCCAGAAGCAGTTCGGCACCCAGCGGTGCATCCGGGGCGTAACTCTTACGTGCAGCAATGAGGATGATCCTCAAATTACGGACCCAGTCCGTGTAATTGCTACCATCATCTTTCAACTTTGCTTTCTCAAGGAACGCATTAAAATTCAACGGAACAACAGACGAGCCATCTATCTACAATCAAACATAAACAAGCAAGATACTATCGGTACTAAGTTCATGATAAATTTAAGTTCAATTAATCATATTACTTAAGAACTCCCACTTAGACAGACATCCCTCTAGTCATCTAAGTGATCACGTGATCCAAATCAACTAAACCATAACCGATCATCACGTGAAATGGAGTAGTTTTCAATGGTGAACATCTTATGTTGATCATATCTACTATATGATTCACGCTCGACCTTTAGGTCTCCGTGTTCCGAGGCCATATCTGCATATGCTAGGCTCGTCAAGTATAACCCGAGTATTCTGCATGTGCAAAACTGGCTTGCACCCGTTGTAGATGGACGTAGAGCTTATCACACCCGATCATCACGTGGTGTCTGGGCACGACGAACTTTGGCAACGGTGCATACTCAGGGAGAACACTTCTTGATAATTTAGTGAGAGATCATCTTATAATGCTACCGTTAATCAAAGCAAGATAAGATGCATAAAGGATAAACATCACATGCAAATCAATATAAGTGATATGATATGGTCATCATCATCTTGTGCTTCGTGATCTTCATCTCCGCAGCACCACCATGATCACCATCGTCACCGGCGCGACACCTTGATCTCCATCTTAGCATCGTTGTCGTCTCGCCAATCTTATGCTTCTCGACTATCGCTACCGCTTAGTGATAAAGTAAAGCATTACAGAAGCGATTGCATTGCATACAATAAGCGACAACCATATGGCTCCAGCCGATTGCCGATAACCGGTTACAAAACATGATCATCTCATACAATAAAATATAGCATCACGTCTTGACCATATCACATCACAACATGCCCTGCAAAAACAAGTTAGGCGTCCTCTACTTTGTTGTTGCAAATTTTACGTGGCTGCTACGGGCTTAAGCAAGAACCAGTCTCACCTACGCATCAAAACCACAGCGATACTTCGTCAAATAGACTCCGTTTAACCTTCTCAAGGACGGGCGTAGCCACACTCAGTTCAACTAAAGTGAGAGAGACAGACACCCACCGGTCACCTTTAAGCAACGAGTGCTCGTGTCGGTGAAACCAGTCTCGCGTAGCGCATACCGTAATGTCGGTGGGCCGCTTCATCTCACAATACCGCTGAACCAAAATATGACATGCTGGTAGGTAGTATGACTTGTATCGCCCACAACTCACTTGTGTTCTACTCGTGCAAAACATCAAACCATAAAACCTAGGCTCGGATGCCACTGTTGGGGAACGTAGTAATTTCAAAAATTTCCACGCACACGCAAGATCATGGTGATGCATAGCAACGAGAGGGGAGAGTGTTGTCTACATACCCTTGTAGACCGGGCGAAGCGATCACTGGCGTAGAGGAAGTAGTCGACGTTCTCCTCGCGATCCGACAGATCCGGCACCGTTATTCGGCGCCCCGAGTTCTTGACACACGTACAGCTCGATGACGTCCCTCATACTCCGATCCAGCCGAGTGTCGAGGGAGAGTTCTGTCAGCACGACGGTGTGGTGACGATCTTGATGTTCTACCGGCGCAGGGCTTCGCCTAAGCTTCGCGACGATATGATCGAGGTGGAATATGGTGGAGGGGGGCACCGCACACGGCTAAGGAACGATCCGTAGATCAAACTTGTGTGTTCTAGGGTTCCCCCCTGCCCCCGTATATAAAGGAGGGAGGGGGAGGTGCGGCGGCCCAAGGGAGGCGCTGCCGAGGAGTCCTACTCCCAGGGAGTAGGACTCCCCTTCCTAGTTGGAGTAGGATTGGGGAAGGGGAAGAGGGAAGAGGCGCCGCCCCCCTCCTTGTCCTATTCGGACTAGGGGAGAGAGGCGTGGACACCCTGGCCGGCCCCTCCTCTTCTCCCTCGAGGCCCACTAAGGCCCATTTAGTTCCCGGGGTTCGGTAACCTCCGGTACTCTCGATAAATTCCGTTTTCACTCGGAACCATTCCGAACTCCAAATATAGGCTTCCAATATATCAATCTTTAGGTCTCGACCATTTTGAGACTCCTCGTCATGTCCGTGATCACATCCGGGACTCGAACTTCTTGGTACATCAAAATACATAAACTCATAATAAGCATCATCGTAACCTTAAGCGTGCGGACCCTACGGTTCGAGAACCATGTAGACATGACCGAGACACGTCTCGGTCAATAACCAACAGCGGGACCTGGATGTCCATATTGGTTCCTACATATTCTCGAAGATCTTTATCGGTCAGACCGCATAACAACATACGTTGTTCCTTTGTCATCGGTATGTTACTTGCCCGAGATTCGATCGTCGGTATCCAATACCTAGTTCAATCTCGTTACGCAAGTCTCTTTACTCGTTCCGTAATACATCATCTCACAGCTAACTCATTAGTTGTAGTGCTTGCAAGGCTTGATGATGTGTATTACCGAGAGGGCCAGAGATACCTCTCCGACAATCGAGTGACAAAACCTAATCTCAAATCGCCAACCCAACATCGCCTTTGGAGACACTGTAGTACTCCTTTATAATCACCCGATTACGTTGTGACGTTTGGTAGCACCAAAGTGTTCCTCCGTAAGCGGAGTTGCATAATCTCATAGTTATAGGAACATGTATAAGTCATGGATAAAAGCAGTAGCAACATACTAAACGATCGTGTGCTAAGCTAATGGAATGGGTCATGTCAATCAGATCATTCTACTAATGATGTGACCTTGTTAATCAAATAACAACTCTTTGTTCATGGTCAGGAAACATAACCATCTTTGATTAACAAGCTAGTCTAGTAGAGGCATACTAGTGACATATTGTTTTGTCTATGCATTCACACATGTATCATGTTTCCGGTTAATACAATTATAGCATGAATGATAAACATTTATCATGAAATAAGGAAATAAATAATAACTTTATTATTGCCTCTAGGGCATATTTCCTTCAGCAGGCGCGCCTCCCTGCCTTGTGGCCTCCTCGCTTCTTTCGTGACGTTCACTCCAAGTCCTCTGGATCACGTTTGTTCCAAAAATCACTCTCCTGAAGGTTTCATTCCGTTTGGACTCCGTTTGATATTCCTTTTCTGCAAACACTGAAATAGGCAAAAAAACAACAATTTGGACTAGGCCTCCGGTTAATTGGTTAGTCCCAAAAATAATATAAATGTGTATAATAAAGCCCATTAAACATCCAAAATAGATAATATAATAGCATGGAACAATCAAAAATTATAGATACGTTGGAGATGTATCATTCTCATGGTCTGCATTCATTTGCAGAATACTTACAACGTCACATCGAATCTCCTAAAGACAATTCTTGTCTGACCAGCAGATGGAAGCCTTTCATTGTATTGAAGCCAATCAGTCTGAATATTATTGCTTCAGAAAAGTCTACACGGAAAGGTGGCAGGCAACGTCGTCGCAACACTTCACTTGATTTACCTTCTGATCTGTATGAACTTTACAAGTCAGATCCTGAGGAATGTTACACCCAGCGCAAGAACCGGATTCAGTAGATCAGAAGATATTGGGTTGAGGAATGGTTCAAATACAAGTTTGTTACACCTGAATATGCTGAAAAGAATGCCATCAAGCGCCCGTGGGGTGACTGTCCGTACCGCGGCTTGGTGCCAAAGAGCAAGGCTAAAGCCATTGAGAAAAAATTCTATCCTTGTATGGCCAGAGGACCACAGCCTGAAAATGCCGACCCATCTTCTCTGTTATGGTGTCGTGAAGACGATCTTTTCAAGTGCAACTATCAGTTTGCAAAAGATTCCGCTGTTAAGAATCAGAAGGAGTTTGGCCTCAACTTCAACCCTGTCCCCTCCGCTCCAAGATCTGATGGGACTCGTCAAGCTAATGAGAACAGAATTGGCCCCGTTGCCAATTTTGATGGGCTTCTATCTCACATTGCTGCCCAGAGAGCAGTTGTGGAGCAATCTACTGGAGAAGCTAATTCTGATGATGCTCCCTCACCTCCAAAGGAGAAAAATAAGAAGGCAAAAGCTTCAAAGCCATCGGCTTCACCAAAAGCTTCAACTAGGAAGCCTCTGAATACTGCGCCGCCTGAATCCAGTGTGCAGTCTGAAGATTTATCTCCCGTGTCCAAGAGAACCAAGAAGCCATTGCCCAAGAAGGTCACTAGGCAACCCCTGACTCCGTTTGCTATTCTGCGCAACGAAGATGACACCATTGATCTATCCAGCGATGAAGATCTTGGTGATGATGCTCTTGAGATGCTTATCAAGAGCAAGCAAGAGGCGGAAATCTTCAACGATCTGCCCCTCTTTGATGTTGACATTCTGAACAACTTCATTGATGAGTGGTTTGATGACCAGCGCATTAGCATTGATGATCTTCAGCTTCCGGTGGACATCAGCGTCACATTCCACGGAGCCATTGCTAGTGAGTTGGCCTTGTCTTAGAAGATTGTCGAGCTCAAGAACAAAATCGATTATGAGAAGGCTCACTTCAAGAAGAACATGGCCAAGCTCAGCATGGCAGATGTTCAAATCTTCAAGAAAATGATGCATGACCTCAAGGAAGAGTTCCACAAGAAGCGCAATGAAGCTAAAGGTTCACGAGAGCGCATGAAGTACTTCGCTCAGAAATGTATTCAAGCACACAATGAAGATGAGAAGCACAAAGCTCTTGGGCGCCCTGGCATCGATCCCAGGATGGCTGCCAAACAAAAGAAGTCTGCTGTGACACTGACTGAAGCACCAAGGCAGGAAGAACCTTGCATTGTCTTCCCTGTCAGCATGACAGGCTCGAAGCCTAAGGTCACCTCAGAAGCTTCAGAACTGAAGAAGACAAGGGCAGCTGAAGCCGAAGCTAAGAAGCGCAAGCTCAAGGATGCATTTGACGATGCCCCTTCCAAGAAAAAGTTGAAGACTAAAGGAACTAAGTCTTCAAAGAAAGAGCGTGCTGCGGCCTCTCAGCCTCTCATTGTTGAACCCATCTCTGTCGCTCTTCCGGCTGCCACAAACCAAGATTGACGTATTGTGATCCACCAGCCTGCTTCCATAGAGGCTCCTGAAGATGAACAAGTTCCAACTATTGACCCCAACGCAGCTGAAGACATTGGTCTTGAAGACAATGTTATTGATGATGAAGTCCTTCCTCAACTTGAGCACCAGTTGGTATCATCACCTGCTCCAACGAGCAATGAATACATTAGCATTGGTCGTCCATTGACGCCAATCGCTCAAGATGATTCCTGGGTTGAGCACCCGCAAGAAGAAACCCATGTTCAAGATGAGACACCCCACACTCCACCAGCTCAAGTTACCTATCCGGTACTTAATGACGACAACTACATGGAGACCACTCCATCTCCAAAGGCGTCGCCCGTGTTTCAATGGCTTCGCAAAGGTCTCAGGCCATCAGTATCCATGTCCACCATCCCAGAAGAAGATTCACAACAATCCAGCTCAGTGGCACGTCAAGTGTTCCCTAAAGAGAATCCTTCTATGATGGTTCCCGCGTTTGAAGCTAAAGCTGCTGAAGACATTCCAGCTGCATCAGCCGAAGAAGAAGAAAGAAGAGAAGAAAGAGAAAGAGTTGCCACACCCCTGCCACAGACCAAGTCATTCTCGAGGAGAATGTGATTGTACCAGACCCTCCGGTTCTGCAACGAACGGAGGTTGAAAACACTGAGGCTGCCACAAACACTGCTCCTGATGCCAATGACGTTGTCATGGCCGAAGACCATGTGGAGCCTGAAGCTAATGTGGTGCCTGAAGCCACTGTGAATGCTAAAGCCCCTATACCACCACCAAGGCCTCACACAATTGAACAGGCCTATGATCACGGCCAGCTTGTCACAGTGAGATGGCCCATTTTGGTTCCTCCCACAGCTCCCGGACCACAATATGACTATCATGTGGAGCAGCGACCACAAGTTCAGAAGCCAAAGCCTAAGCTGCCAAGGCTTCCAGGTGCTGCTACATCACCAGGATCTTTCAGCGTCACCAGCTTCAGAGCACATAATACATTCTTTGACAGTGCCAAGAAACCATACTCGAAGCCAAAGATCTCTTTAGATCGCTTTTGGAGCCATCAACAGCGCAGCTACTACTCCTGTATCCTCTACAATCAAGAGCGAATTTTTCCTCACATGCGTCTTGATTGTGAAGTTGTTGCTGGGCTGCCCTGTCTTGAAGAAGCACTGGACTGCTTTCGGGATGTTGGTCTTCTGGAATTTTTCACTGCCAAAGAGCACTGGAATGAAGAGCTTCTTTTGCAGTTCTATGCTACTCTTCACATCTCGAGTGGATGACAGGAGATGTGCACCATGAAGCCAAAGCTCAAGACATCATCGAGCTTACCTCCCTGCCCACTCTAGGTGAATTGTATGAACCTGGTTGTCAGCGTCACAAAGAAGAACTGCAGAGTATTTTTTAGAGGCCTGAACCCAATATGAGTCACATGCTCAGTATGATGAAGCCATTGCCTCAAGATGTAGAATATCCCAAGGAATTCTTCTTCAAGGACCTCGAGTACTTGCCCCGCACAGTCTATCATATACTGAGGCGTACCCTATGGCCAATCAAGGGACATTCTTCCGAAGCCAAACTTGAAGGAGCCATGAAGACTTTGGTATTTTATATTGTCAATGGCATCAGATTCAACTCCTAGGATTTCTTCATCAAACAACTTCCTGCATCTGGGATTGATCTATTTTGCCTGAAGTTCTATGCTCCATGGGTCATGCGCCAGATCAAACTCCATTCTTCTATCGACTATCAGCCCTCAGCAAGAAACCATCTTGTCTTTTTGCCTGAGGTTGATCTGTCCGTTGAAGCCATCTACCCCGAGCCTGCCAAGGAGCCTTTATATCTCCACAATGTTGATCATCAAAGCTTCACGCAACCAATAGAAGGAATTCATGTCCCCAATGCTGCAACTCCTGCTTATCCTCTGGCTGGCAATGTGCATATGCCTCATCGTGCAAACACTGACGCCACTGCTAGTACGATTGCCCAAAGGCCTCGGAAGCATTCTCGTGTACTCAATGACAGAGAGCTTCTTGTGGCCCTACATCAGAAGCAGGACAAGCACCACGACTGGCTAAAGCGTCAGATGCAGAGTCTCTTGGTGGATGTCAATCGGATTCGAAACCTGGCCATCAAGAACTCATTTGTTGCCCATGAAACCTCTCGGCGGTCCTCGAAGAGCCTCACCCTACTATGTTCTGAAGACAATCTTTGCGAAGATGGCTTCACCGAGGGCTTCAAGTTTGATTCCAGGCCTCCACAAAATGCAAGCTGGTGCCGCACTCCCTCACTTGAAGATTCTGAATATTCATCTTCGGCTGCAACTGTTGTTGCGAATGTCGTCGATGAAGAAGACGACGCCACTTCACCGACCATGGCTACACTGCATCTTGACACTGCATCAGGCCCTTCTGCACCACCAAACTCCAACGTTGACCCTGCTCCAGCTTCTGCTCCTTCTGGGAACGAGTAGATGCTCTATGTCTTCAAACCTTTTTGGTCATTAATGACAAAAGGGGGAGAAGCATATGAGTTGATAGTCTTCAAGCGGGTCCTTATGGGTGGTTGCATTATTTTGCCAAGTATTTACAACTCTTATCTTTTGATACATTTGGTTCTTTGAGTTGTGACACTTAAACTCGGTGGTCGTCTGCTACTTTCTCTGCTACTCTGTGATGCGATGATAAATTCTGCATGAAGTCATTCTACAGACGTCCATTTTCCATTATGCATATCATTACCTTCATTATCTACTTATATGCATAATGTATTGTCTTCACACTTTGAAGATGGCCTCCACAAAGAAAAACCTGCCATGTGCATTTGCATTCAAAAGCAAATCATTTATATGCACATCTTCAGGGGGAGCCTCATCATATGTATGAAGACAATACTCACAACACTGAACTTTCACATACTTTTATCCCCGTTGAAAACTTCAACCAGTTTGTCATCAATCACCAAAAAGGGGGAGAGTCTAAGTGCATCTAGTGCCACCCCTAGTTGGCTTTGGAGTATTGATGACAAACTTGGTTGAGGGACTAATGTGTTTGTGAGAATTGCAGGATAACACACGTAGTAGTCCCATATTGATTCGGTTTACCTACCAGAGTTGACCCCTAAAAATGTGTGAAGACATTGAAGACAATGGTGGTCTGTGAAGATATTCACATTGAAGACTATGACATGAGAAGACATCGCATGAAGACTGTGGAGTGCGAAGACATAGTTGTTTTGTAGTTTCCTTTTCTTTTTGTTAAGTCATAGGAACCACCGTACTATTAAGTGGGGTCCAAGTGAACAAAGTCAGAGTGACTGAGGTGATGCTCAACCAAATCCTATGTCTTCGAGCGAAGACAATGAGAGCAAATCTTATCCAGAGCTGGATGAGTCAGCTTTACTTGTAGCCCAAGTCAAGTTGTCGCGTGTGTTTGAAATCTGACCGTTGGACACGTGTCAGTTCCTTAGTGGCCCAGGGTCATTTTGGACAAATCAGGTCGAGTTACCTCCTGGCTATAAATAGCCCATCCCCTACACCATAAATTGGTGGCTACTCAGAGTTAGTGCACGGCTTTTGTCGTTTGAGAGCAAGCCACCTCCGAAGCATTTGAGAGAGAAACCCTTACGAGGACAAAGCCCAAAACACCTAGAGCCAAAGAGTGTTAGGCATCACTAAAGTCTTTCTGTCCGCGTGATCTGAAGACTTATTACACTTGAGGACTGTGAATCCTCCACCCGGTTAGGCGTCGCGTTCTGAGCATCCAAGAGTCATTGTGGATTGCCGGTGAACGAAGTCTGTGAAGGTTTGGAAGTCTCCCTTGAAGACTTACCAGAGTGATTGGGCGAGGACTAAGTGTTCTCAACTCAAGGGGAATAAGGTGAACTTCTGAGTTGAATCTCAGCCTCCCTAACCAGACGTATAGTTGTCACAGCAACTGGAACTGGTCCATCAAATCCTTGTCCTCTCCGAGCAACTGGTTCTATCTTTCACCTCCCTGTACTTGCAGTTTGTCTTCGTGAAGTCATTGCCCATTTGTCTGATCTAATTGACTTCACTGAGTGAAGACTATTTACTGTTTGGCTTCATACTATCTTCCTTCCTAATCCTTACTACCTAGTTGTTGCTAGTCTCTGTGCTTTCACTTCATTGCTTACTTGACTATGGCTTGTCTAGTGTAGTCTACCTTCTGCTGCATATCAATAGGTTCATTTCTATTGTTTGTCTTCAAAGCACCCGTGTTTTGAAGACTTTCATAAAAATCACCTATTCACCCCCCCCACTAGTCGAATACTAGCACTTTCATCTTTGGTCTGAACCAAGACCAAACAGTGGTCTGATTCCACTACACTAATATGACGAACTTGTACATGGTCGAACATTTGTAAGAACGCTTCATTCGCCAATCCTCTATCAAGACAAGCTTTGACATTCATATTGCCTGCCTGCCTTATCCCATGTAAAAGCTAAACCCGTGAAACCAAGATCTTGCCAGGAGCAGTCCTCCAAAACTTGCCGGAACGCACACATCTGCCATTCTGGTCTCGCGGCCTGACTGAAGTGCTCCGTGCCAAATAAGGTCTCGTTAAAATCTCCTAGATGCAACTATGCTTGGTGTGGAATCGCATGCAACGTCCTCAAACACCTCCAGCATGGTATCTATCTTCGCTTCTCGATGCTCCATAGAACCGCGTAAACCTCCATTCCGGGGCGGACAAGTCAGCTTTCCGCACCATAACGTCAATGTGGCCGGAACTAAAATTCTTCAACTCGATATTAACGTCTCTTGACCAAAACAGGCCAATACCACCACTTAATCCCGTGTTGTCCACCACAAAACACCCCCCAAACCCTAGATTAAGTTGCAAACTTTCCACCCTCTTTGTCCTGATCTTCGTCTCCATAACGAAGAGCAGCGCGGGCCCTTCCTGCTTCACGAAATTGCGAAGCTCATGAACTGCCACGGGGTTCCCAAGCCCCCGACAGTTCCAACTGAGGCATCTCATTGGCCCTGGTAGGGCTGACACGCGGCCGCTGCCGAATTTTCAGAAGATGTAGGTGTATGTTTTTTCTTCTTAGCTTCAGGTTCTGCACACTTAGCATCCCATGTCCACCACCATCCACACCAATTACGCCATCTGTTTTCTGCGCATTAAAATCACCATATCTGTAGGGGTATCACCATTGACCAGATTGTTCTCAGTGCTCGGCAACGCCGGCTGCTCAACCCTACGATAGATTTTCTCCGTCTGAGGTCCCCCCCCCTTCCTCTTTGGATTAACTCTCTTTTTAACTGGGGAGGTGATTTCAGCATTAGTAGTTGGTCTGTTGCTCGACGAAGAAGCATCTTTCTTATTAGATGTGGAGTTCTGGGGTTCCTTAGATGATCCATCGTACGAGCCAGAAGCCTTCCTATCCTCAGGCGCCCGCAGACTGGTATTGAAAGGAAGATCGATGTTCTCATCGCGAGTACCCGGGGTAGGACATACCAGATCAGAGTGGCCAAGGCGACCACACGAGAAATAGAAGCTCGGGACTTGTTCATATTGGATGTCATACCAGTCCCTAGACTCCCTCTTTGCCGAATCAATCAAGATCCATCTGTGTAAGGGTTTACGCTCATCAATCGTAACCCAAGCTCTCAGAAATCCTCCTACAGGATCAAACTATACAGAGGTCACAGTCTCATCTATTTGTTTAGCAATTGCTTTCCCCCAAGACTCAGTTTGCAAGTTGAAAGGCAGGTTCAAAACCCTAGCCCATAGATGCAATTTATCGAACTTGAGCTCTGACGGCCTCATGCAATCCACAAAATCAGCCAGAATCAGTGCATGCCGACTCACATGCCATGGAGATCCATCAAGGCAGGTTCAAAACCCTAGCCCATAGCTGTAATTTATCGAACTTGAGCTCTGACGGCCTCATGCAATCCACGAAATCAGCCAGAATCAGTGCATGCCGACTCACATGCCATGGAGATCCATCACGCACGCAATCACGATCACGACGATTCTCGAACTCCGCAACAAAAGTATTCTCCCCCACCAGCCTGAAGAACAATCCCCTAGGGTTTCCCCAGGCCGACCTCAACGCGTTAGCAATAGTCTGTATGTGAAGCACCTTTCGATGCAGCACCTTGCCAGCAATCGCCCACTTCTGCTGAACTCCCTCGTCGAGATCATCCACCACCAAAGGGGTGGCTTCTTCCTCCGTGAGATCCAACTTTCCCATTGCCTCCTCCATCCATGCCCTAGCCGCGCGAGGCGACTGCTGCCCCCTTGCGTTGCCACTTGGATCTGTAGACGTAGCCATCAGCAGACCAACAGGAGACGCGCCCCGCCGACGAAGGTCGACGAGCGCCGCTGTTTCTTGGCTCCTTGCATTTGTGTTGAAGTTAAGAGTACCTGGGCGGCGATACAGTGGGTGACCATGATGACGCTGGCGGAATTTGTCTTTTGTTGTTATTATTCTTGATGTGTGGATTATCCATTAATTCTATTTGTGTCTGAAATTTTTGTACGTAGTATCCTAGCTACAGCCGGATTCGGGTTGGTTTTGTTTTCGTCGTCCATTGTTCAATCTGTAGCGTGCAGTAGGCAGCATCAAATGTATCTTAGGGTCTGTTTGGTTTATGACTAACTTTGCCACAACTAAGCTTAGGCAAAGTGCGGCTGCCGCAAAAAGTGTGGCTAACAAAATGGCCACCACAAGTGTGGCAAGATTTGGCAAGAAGTTGAGTTTTTGACATGTGGACCATGTAACTAAAAAAGTATGGCAAGACAAGTATGACAATGAACCAAACACATGCCTAAGATATTGTGGCACGCCTAAGCTTAGGCGTGGTAACCTTAGGCTGCAAATCAAACAGGCCCTTAGTTTCATTTCGGCAGTACACTACAGTGAACGTGTGAGTTTAACAATTGAAAGACAAATAATGTGCCGACTATTTCGGTTGATTTTGTGTTGCGTAAACTACACACGTGGCATCTAAGCTTGTGCAGAGTTATCTGAACCTACCTGAAAAAACATCGACGTCAGCTAACTAACTGAAACCTGAAACTAGCTAGCTCAACGAGCTGGACCTAGATACTAGATGCATGCAACACGATTAACCAACAACGTTTTCCTTCTGAAGTCCGATATCATGAATGAATCCTTTGTACCTCATGTCGAGACAGATAGATACGGTCGAGCTCTAAGGCGCTGAGCAGCACCACAGCATGCAGATCCCGTCGCAGAGGCAACTGGTGTCAGAGAAACAGGATCCACTTCTTTCAGTCACCGCATCCAAAAGAAACGAAAATGTTAACGTCCACATGTGTGAGCGTTTGCACATCGCCCACACGCCTTCACCACCACTCATTTTGCCACGTATGAATAGATGACATCAGCAGATTTTTTTTTTTCGGCTTAAAAATGTTGTATCTCCTAAATAAAAAAGCGAACTAAAAATCCGTTTTCACCATTAAATCCGTCTCGACGAGATCTTCAAAACTAGACCTCATGTTGATATGTTTCGACGAATTTTTTTTTTTGCCACAAGTTGCCATGATGTTTACACTGCAGTTGCCATAGGGCTTAAACTAAAGTTGCCATGTGGCAATTTTAGTTTGTAGATCATGGCAATTTTAGTATTTTAATGATGGCAACTCCAATACTTTGACCATGAAATTTTTTTATATATGAACCAAGTAATTTTACGTGCATGTATCATGGCAATTTTAGTTTATGGTTTATGGCAAGTCTAGTTTCTTAATTCTCCGTTTTATAAATGTCAAAATTTACTTTTAAATGTAGAAGAAAATAGCTGAAACATATCATGGCAACTTCAGTGTAAACATCATGGCTATTCATATGCAATAGACATGGCAACTTTTAATCCAAAAAAAATTTTATCAAAACATATCAGCATGGGATCTAGTTTTGAAGATCTCATCGCGAGGGATTTAATGATGAAAACGGATTTTCAATCGGATTTTTCGTTTAAGAGATAAAACATTTTAAAAACTGAAAATCCAAAAAGATTCCTACATGCATGCATGCGATGACGTGGCAATCTGTTTACATTAAAGACGTGTGGTGCATCTCCCTTCCTGCCACACGTGTGGCAGTTAGTGCGACCCAAAGAAAAAGGAAAGGAAAGTAATACCAGGAAGGCAGTTGCAGTTCAATACTCATTAATCAGCACCAGATAAAAGTTCAAAATAACATAACAGATGCGGGTTAGCAAATTACGCAGTTAAATTCCTACAAGCCCACTTCGGTGTGTGCTATGCAGTATGAATAGGGTCAATTTCCAAGTGGAGCACGCCAAAAGGACACCCCAACAAACGATTTCTGCATCTCAGCCACATAGAACAGAAGAACCCACGAACAAAAGCCATGTCTGCACTGCACCTCCTGATACCTGCGGAGCAATAATCAATGTCATTAGTCAAAAGTATTGTACCATTCCTTATACCTCACAAGTTATGTATGATTCAAATATACTAAACATGCGCTTCACCTTCATGAAAACTGGACTGAAGGCTCCAAAATTTAGTTTGAATAAGGTCTACTTTTTATCGGAAAGCCTTCAGGTTCTAGTTCTACTCTTGACATATTCTAGGTTCTATGGCTACAAATATGAGAGACAGAAATTTAAAGATTTCTGCTCCAGATTTGAAAGGATCTTCCAACGTTTTAGAAATTAGAAGAGATGTCCCTATAAGCATGAAATGAAATTTAAAAACCTATACATATTCATATCTATTTATTGTTTTGTGAAACAATGAAAGCATAAACCTTCACGTACCAGTCTCACTTTGGATTTAGTTCTCATATGTAAAAATTCAGTTACAAACTGAAGGTGATAAACTATAATGAGAACATTATAAGTTGATACTATCTCGGAATTGTATTTGTAAGTTTTGATTTTAATGTTTCAAATGCTTTCAATCTCAAGTAATTAGTGAGGGCGACCAAAAATAAACTTTAGAGACACTGAAAATAATCAGATTTATCAAGTAAGATTATGAATAATCTATTTCCTTCAGAAGATTATTGTATTTTATTAGATATTCTTGTCACGCTTACCATGGATTATTTGTTTCCTTATTTATCAAGTGGCAGATGACTACACTAACCCTTTAATGGTATTGGATAAAAACCTCGATGAATGTGGACTCTTCGATCATACAATTGACAGTCCATTACTCTAGAAAATATCAACAACTAAAAAAATATTATAGCAAGATGAAATATGTGAGTTAGAGTGACAAACAAAGATATGTTAATAAAATATTGAAGCAAACTGCCTACAAGACTGAGATTGTTCGATAATTGCAAGGGAGCACTAGGTATTATAACATTCCAATGAACAGCAATGTGGAATGGCCGCGCCGCCACCCGCGAGGCGGCCGGGGCGGGCGCCCAGATCCCGCCGCCTCCAGTCTCCCCTCCTCCTCCTTCCTCCCTCACCGCCGCCAGGGGGTGCGGCCGGGCTCGCCTGACCGGCGCCCGGCGGGCGGGCCCTGCTCTTCCTCCTCCGCGTTGGGGGCGACGGGTCCCTCCTTCATGGACGGGCGCGGTGCGGGCGCAGGGCACGGCGGCGCGCGCCCTCCGGCGGTGCGTGGTGCGGCGTGGCGGCTGCGCGGTGGAACGCGCCGCCGCGGCGGCGGTTCCGCCTGCAGCGGCGAGGGCGCGGCGGCGTGGGCGGCGGCTGGGGTCCGGCTTCGGGCTGCTGGCGGCTGCGGTGGTTCCTCTCCGTCGTGGGCGTGCGGCGGTGGTGCGGCTCGGCCGGTGGCGGTCCGGCGACCTGGTGATGGTGGCCGGCGGTGCGCGTGGTGGTGGTGCCTCCCTTGGCGGCTTTCGGTGTGGGGAGGAAGGGGAGCGGCTTGGACAGGGGCGGCGGAGCCGACGGCGTGCCGGCTGCAGCGCGAAGGCGGGAACTTTACGGGCCTCTGCGTTCCCGGCCGGGCCTGTGCGGCCACGGGCCTGGTGTGTTCCTGCCATTGCGTCCGGTCAGCTACCGTCTTCGGCGGTGGAGGTGGGGCCCTCCCGCGTGCCGATGGTGCTGTTGCCTGGTCCCGGCTCCTCTTCTTCATCGTGCCGACCATGCTTCACGGTGCCGTGGTGAGACAGCGTTGAACGCTTCGTGTCCGGGCTGGCGCAGGGTGAGGGTCTGTTTGGCGGCGAGCTTCGGAGTGCCTGAGGTGGAGGTTGGGATCGGGAGAAATCTCTGTTGGCCTGGCCGACATCGACGCGGTGGCGCTTGTGGGTGCCGCCAGACCTTCCTGGAGGGCGTCGGAGCTACCCTTCCTCTCCCCTCACCGTACCGGGGGAAACCCTTGGCAGCAGCGTCGTCTTCGTCGCGTTCCTTCTTGGAGGTGTTGATTGGTACCGGTGCTTCGGAGGCTCGGAGTCTGGTGGGAGATCTCCGGTGGGTGCAGCGGCCACGAGGCTTCTTCGTTTCTTTTCAATCCGCCGTTGTCGGCGTTTGTTTCTCTTGTATTTTCTCTTTCTTTTCTTTTGGGCGTGACTGTGCTGTTTCTGCCCCAGCAGCTATCGTTGGATGGTTCGGTTGGTTGCTTTGTATACAAAGTGGGGGGAAACCCTTTTTTGGTAATGGCAATTTATATAGGCCCGAGTTAATAAACGAAGTTCAAAGCCAAATGCTCAATTATTGTTGGGTATCAATTCCTTGAGTACAGGGGACAACATAGAAATCAAACTTGGATCTCATCAATTCGTAGCCACAAAATCAGCAAATGCAATGTTGCAACCAGTAAAAGTGAAGAGAAATTATCAATGAAGCAAAAGAAAGGGAATTATTTCATTCTGCTACTAGTTTAAGATAAGCTTACTTACTCGTTAATACATCACAATAGTATATCGATCGGACCAATCATCTTATGTATTGTGCAGAAGTTCAGCTCCATCATGTCCACCACCAATGCCCGTGCCTACAAGGGGACATTGCAACCATTATGTATCTCATCTTGAGAAACATCTGAACTGCAGCCATGCACTAATACTACCATTCATATCAGATTAAATGATACAAGGGGGCATCGATGAGATATTTGGATAAACTCACATATGTAATTTGAGAAAACACCCAGGTTTGATACATCATGGCGAGTAGATAAACAAAAACCCATCAACTATCAAATAAAGAGAATATTCTCAAGACAATATATACTCACTGGTGCCATAAAAATGAAGAATATGCACACTCAGACTATTAGCTGACCTGAAGGGAGAAGTTACCTAATATTATGCTTAGCTCGCCCCATGCCATTGTGTATAAAATAAAATATACCCATACTAATAAACTCTATCAATAAAAGGGATCATGAGTTCATGACTATTCATATATTTAAATATATTTAACCAGTAAAGATGAAGTAAACCCAATTTATTATTGTGCTACCTCGCCACTGGCAGGGCAAGTACTTTTAAAACAATAAACAAAATCGTTATTGTGGATTTTAAGATTAGCAAGACCAATAATTACACTATTGATTAAATGAAAGCTTCAAAATGTGCCAACTGATCTACCTATTTGACATTTCATTTGGTTCAAGCTAGTTTTTTCTTCATGTAGTTATTTTCAGTTGCCAGCCGTTATCTACCTCATCTTGAAAAGTATCGGCACTGCATCTATGCACTAATACTAGCATTATACGATTCTTGAATATGCCAATAGGCAGCCAACAATAAAATTTAGTTTGATTAGTATATAAAGAACTGCTGACCTTTTTGACATGTTTTTATTCTAGGATTACAAGAGAGTAAGCAGATAATGAATTTGACACCGCTGACTCAAACCACATAATTCCATAACAAGAGTATGAGAATAGCAAAAGAAAACAGCAATGCTAAATTTTATTTTGTTCTTTGACAAAGGAGATGCACAACTGGTTTCAACTAAGGGAACTCAAAATCACGATAGAATAGAACCACCTCTCCAGAAAGGCAGAACTGGTTAACTACAGTAAAAATATATTATTGCCAAATCATAACCATCACATGGAATGCCACCACACAAACATCCAAAAAGAAGACTCCATCACTATATGTTGAGAAGATCATCCAGCAGCAAAAAGAAATGATTTATATGGAACAGCTTAAACTTGTTAGCTTAACGCGAAAG
Source organism: Aegilops speltoides (assembly GCA_021437245.1). Taxonomy (NCBI): domain Eukaryota; kingdom Viridiplantae; phylum Streptophyta; class Magnoliopsida; order Poales; family Poaceae; genus Aegilops; species Aegilops speltoides. The sequence continues at coordinate 52,893,643 of CM038146.1, forward strand.
GATGGGAACAACATTCAATCAACCAATTATAGATATTATCTTGGTTCTGTAATACCTACAATGTAAAGGCATATATTACCTGCAGCATAGACACTTTCGAACGGATGATAGCGAGTCATGATGTTGGGTTTGAAAACTTTCTTGAACTGCAGTGACTCAAGCTGGATCGCGAAGAGGTTGGTGTGTGTCTGTACTCTGTAGGAACACCACATTGTTGTATTCAACGAACCCTTGTATACTTAGGGATTCTCCCTCTTTTGTACTCAGGGAAAGTAGCTTGTCCAGTTCAACAGTTCTTCCTAGCACCCATGAAGCAGCGCCATAACAATCGGCCTCCATCTTCCATAACTGGGCGCAGAAATTTGAGAGAAAGAGAATGCCAAGGCCACCACCCTCTGCCCGCATAACCTGGAATTGCCACATGTTTTCCTTGGGAATACCGACTGGCACCGGTTTCACAGCTAGGATCTGCCTCTCCAAATCAAACTCAAGTATGCCATCCAATATTTGAGTTTTTGCCGATCTGTCATTGAACAACCAGTAAAAGGGAACACAAAGTTTCTTTGTAGCTCACACTCGGGAAGGGAATGCCCAACTAGCACACCCATGGTAAAGAACATACGTCTCTTGGTGGGAAGTTTGGATGGAAGTGGTGTTGAGATGCGCTCACCCCATATGGCAGCCTCCGACGAGTAAACGCGGGCAATGACCCGTGTATGTTGTTGCTCGTCTGTCTCCGTGCTTACCAAGACCACCCGGAAGTGTTGAATGTCTCTGGCGACGCGAAACACCGCTCCGCTGAACGGGGCCTTCAGCCGATGAAACTCCGGCGGAACGGCTAGGCGGTGCTGGTCGACGTTGAAGGGGTCCCACACCAGGATCTGGTTCCGCGATAAGTGGAAGACGTGTAGGAGGCCATGGCGGGATCCCAAGGGCATGAAGATGCCGTCGCGATCTTCACCGTCTTGGCACAAGGAGAAGCGGCCATCCGGGAGACGATTTGGGGGATCCATTGTAGGTACGAAGTCGCAGGGGTCGAAGAAACCGAGGAGAGGAGGGTTGCGGCGGTGGTGGAGGCGGAAGCGGCGGGAGAAGCCGGGGCCGGAGATGACGCTGCGCCAGCGCTTGGAGACGAGGGAGGCGTGAGGGAGGGACGACGGATCTGGCGGGAGGCGGAGGAGGATCTCGGAAAGAAGGTTCTCGTCGTCCAGCGGTGGCGCCGACGGCGGCGAGCGTGGGCGGCGGCGGCGAGTCTCGTCACAGCTCATGCGGGGAATGGTAGTGGTGGACTGGTGGAATTTTAGCAGCAGCCCACGATGTGGAGTGACCTACTCCTTTTTTTTCTGTTTGGTCGGGGAGAGAGAGAGCCCACGAGAGCTCAAGTAAAAGAAAGCCCACTGCACACGACCATACCCAGATTTTTTTTTCATATTTTTATGATGGATTTTCTTGCGCGGATTCAAATTTATCAACTTTTTTTAGGGGAAATATTGCCGCATTTATTTAATCAAACGCATTCGGAATGTCATCCGAGATTACATCGAGCACACACTCTGGGGTAACCCCCACCCAAACCTTGCAAAGTTCATCTCCTACCCCTATTTTTGCTAATTTATGAGCGGCAACATTTGCAGTACGACGAACCCAAGTGACTTTGGAGCTAACAAACGAAGAAAGCAACGTCTTCAGCTCTTGAATCAATGGGCCAGCAGTTGACATCTTCTTCTGCTGACTATTGAGCATCTTAACTACTCTTTGTGAATCCATCTCCACATGTATCTTCTCTGCTTGTATCTCCTGCGCCAAAACAAGGCCTTTCTTGCATGCATGAATCTCTAGCATCTCTGGGCCGGTCATGCCTCGGACCAAATGGCACAGCCCTGCACAAAAGGCCCCCTGCTCATCCCTTATCACAGCACCAGCGCCCCCTTTATCCCTGACCTAGATACAGCCCCGTCCGAGTTGAGCTTAAGCCACCCCTCATCTGGAGGCTTCCACTTCTGCTTGATCTGTTGCTCTCTGTGAGGCTTGTTTTCGTTATGGACAGCTCTCCATTCAGCCATTTGAGTGACCACGCGTTCTATGATTTCATGTGGCGGTGCTATGCTCTTTCCTTCCCTCGTTTCATTCCGTGCTAGCCAGAGCTCGTACGTAGCCTGAATCATTGCACCTCGCTCGTCATTAGACGCCCCGGCGAACCATCCCAGAAGCCAGCGAGCCAACACACTCTGGGAGTCGATCGGACATGGTGGTTTGGCCACCATGACTCCCTTTTCTGAGTACAACAGCTGCCAGAACAATGTGGAGTGCGGACAGGACCAAAAACGGTGTAGCACCGTTTCTTCCCTCCCACACGCCACGCAAAAAATCCCAGGCTTGATTCTCCTTCGGTGCAATTCTGCTCCCACCGCCAGTCCATTCCGAATCATCCTCCACATGTGAATTTTGGCCTTTGGAGGTGCATTGGTATCCCATAAAGCCAAGTATCATTTATGCTTTTCAACAGAACTCGAGGATTCCGGCCGTCCAGTCCTCGCAATATCCAAAGCCCTCCGCAAATGATACCCAGATTTCACCGAATAGACACCATTGTGCGTGAAGTTCCAAGCAAGATAGTCCTCACAGCTCGGTCCCCCAATCGCTATTTGCTGTATATCTTTTGCGTCGTTCTCCGAGAACATCAACTAAACTCTCTCCATATTCCAACTACTCCCGTCTGGTGTTAGCAGATGAGCTACCTTGATTGCGCCATTAACAAACACTTGTCCAAGGGGTTTCATGCTGCCTGTGCGTGGGATCCAATTGTCGTGGTGTATGTTTACCCCAGTACCATTCCCAATGCGCCATATGAGCCCCTCCCTTAGCAGGTCCCTCCCCCACAGAATGCTACGGAAAGTGAACAAGGCCGACGCCGGGGCAGTAGCAGACGTGATGGAGTCTGCACTGTAGTAGCGAGCCTTGAGCACACGTGCACACAGTGAGTTGGGCTGCTCAATGAGTCTCCATGCTTGTTTCGCTAGCAGCGCTTGATTGAATGCCTCTGGATCTCGGAAGCCCATTCCTCCTTCCCTCTTCGAAGTACGCATCTTCTGCCAAGAAATCCAATGTACCTTGTGTTCACCATGTGTTGCCGCCCACCAGAATTTAGAGGAAATTGATGTCAGGTTCCGGCATATTTTCTTCGTGAGCTGGAAACAACTCATGGTGAATGTTGGTACAGCTTGCAGCCCTGATTTGATCAACACTTCCCTTGCTGCCTTTGACAAGCCTTGCCCCTTCACTCCATTCACTTTGCCCTTCGCACTTTCAGTCACATATTTGAAGGTTCCGTCTTTGGATTTCCCAACCAGTGTTGGGAGTCCAAGATACTTCTCACTTAACGCTTCCGACTGGACGCCCAAGGTGTCCTTCAACTCCTGCTTGTCCTCCTCTTGCTGCCCTTTTCCAAAGAAGATCGACAACTTCTCTAAGTTGACACGTTGGCCCGAAGCCTCCTCATACTGCCTCAAGATTTCTTTCAGCTTTTGCATGTTACTCCGTGTCCCCTCTAAGAAAACTATGCTGTCATCCGCGAAAAGAAGATGTGTAACATGGGGGCCAGTGCTCCCGAAAGTCACACCCTTAACCTCCCTCTCCTGTTGTGCATGTTTGAGTAACGCAGAAAAACCTTCAACACAAAATAGAAACAGATAAGGAGAGAGAGGGTCGCCCTGTCTGAGTCCTCTGGATGGGGAGAAGCCACGTGATAAACCTCCATTAAGCTTGATAGAAAAAGTCGCCGACTTCACGCATCTCATTATCATCAAGATCCAGTCATTAGCAAAACCTATCCGTTCCATCATTTGCTGCAAAAATCCCACTCTACACGGTCATATGCCTTCATCATATCCAGCTTCACCGCACACAAAGGTTTCTTCCTCTTTCGCTTCCTGATCGCATGAACACATTCATATGCAACAAGAACATTGTCCGTGATCAACCGTCCCGGCACGAAAGCACTCTGCTCCTCTGATATAAGAACCGGTAGTATACCTTTTAGTCTATTTGCTATCACCTTCGTCGCGATCTTATAGAGAACATTGCATAGACTAATCGGACGAAACTGAGATAGTAACTCCGGTGAGTTACACTTTGGAATCATAACAATGATCGTTGCGTTGAAGGCATCCGGCGCTGCCACACCATGTAGAAAATCCTTCACCGCCCTACACACGTCAGCACGAACAAGCGACCAGTGCCGCTGGTAAAAGAGCGTCGGCAGTCCATCTGGCCCCGGGGCCTTTGTCGGCCCCATCTGGAAAAGCGATGTTTCAATCTCCTCATCCGTAATAGGGGATAGTAACTTCTCGTTCATCGCATCTGTCACCAAACAGTCAATATGCTGGAGAATTATGTTGGCATCCCGTGAGCCCTCCGTTGTGAACAAATTCTCGTAGAATGCCGCAGCCATGTCACGCATATCATCATCAATCTTGCACATGGTTCCATCCGCACGCCGTAGTGCCTTGACCGTGTTTTTTCGCTTTCGATGCGAGGCACGTTGCTGGAAATATTGAGTGTTTTTGTCTCCTGCCCGTAACCAGTCCACCCTTGACCGTTGTCGGTACATTACTTCCTCCCGGGCATAGATTTCTCGGAGCTGCTCTTCAATGTGTCGGCCTTCCAGTGAAGACCCCGTGACGAGAGCTCTCTCCTTTGCTTCCAACAACTGCGCCTTAAGCATCTTTATTTGTCTCCTGATGGAACCAAAGACCTCTCATGCCCAACGTTGCATGGAGCCCGTCATCGTAGCGAACTTACTCCATGCAGCAGATAACCCTTCATCTCCCGTTCCTGCCGCCATCCAAGCCTGCTCAATCATTGTGTCATATTGTTCATGCCTAGTCCAGGCCTCCTCAAACCGAAATGGCCTCACACTCCCATTGCACCGCCTTGGAGCCGTCTTTTGCGCACGCACAAGGATAGCCTGATGGTCCGATTCCTCCGTTAAGATGTGCTCAACTTCCATCTCCGGGAATAGTTGTAGGAACCCCTCATTGCATGTGGCCCGATCGAGCCTTACCTGGATATTCTCATCACCATCACGCTTATTATCCCACGTGTATGGGTAGCCAGAGAAGCCCAAATCTGCCAGCCCGCAGTCGGCAAGACAGTCACAGAAATCTTCCATCTGCAAGAAGCCTCTCGGGTTACCACCGATCTGATCTGTCTGGAATAGGGCCTCATTGAAATCACCTAGGCACATCCATGGAAGATTATCATGTCCTCTCAAGTATCGTATAGCATCCCACGATTTCTTCCGTAATTCCGTTCGGGGTTCTCCGTAGAATCCAGTGATTCTACAGACTTGCCCCTCACAAGATACCTCCGCGTCTATGAAATATTGGCTCCATGGCCTCACATTGACATGAATATGATCTCTCCACCACAGTGCCAATCCACCACTTCGGCCCACACAATCTACTGCAACACCACTGGTGAAACCCAAACTCCACTTGAGCCTTTCCATCGCCCTCGCCTTCTTCTTCATCTCACTCAAAAACACCACCGCTGGGTTGTAGGATCGTATCAGGTCTTGTAGTTCGCCCACTGTCGAGTCCAACCCCAGTCCTCGACAGTTCCAGGCCAGTATATTCATTGCTCCCGGCGGCCCTGGCTCGCAGGGTCCGCCGATGTGTCGTCATGAGTCGAGTGAAGGAAATATGCCCTAGAGGCAATAATAAAGTTATTATTTATTTCCTTATTTCATGATAAATGTTTATTATTCATGCTAGAATTGTATTAACCGGAAACATGATACATGTGTGAATACATAGACAAACATATAGTCACTAGTATGCCTCTACTTGACTAGCTCATTAATCAAAGATGGTTATGTTTCCTAACCATAGACATGTGTTGTCATTTGATTAATGAGATCACATCATTAGGAGAATGATGTGATTGACATGACCCATCCCGTTAGCTTAGCACTTGATCGTTTAGTATTCTGCTATTGCTTCCTTCATGACTTATACATGTTCACGTAACTATGAGGATTGTGTAAGTCCGTTTACGGAAGAACACTTTGGTACTACCAAACGCCACAACGTAATCGGGTGATTATAAAGGAGTACTACAGGTGTTTCGAAGGTACATGTTGAGTTAGCATAATTCGAGATTAGGTTTTGTCACTCCGATTGTCGGAGAGGTATCTCTCGGCCCTCTCGGTAATACTCATCACCCAAGCCTTGCAAGCATGTAACTAATGAGTTAGTTATAAGATGACATATTACGGAACGAGTAAAGAGACTTGCGTAACGAGATTGAACTAGGTATTGATACCGACGATCAAATCTCGGGCAAGTAACATACCGATGACAAAGGAATAACGTATGTTGTTATGCGGTTTGACCGATAAAGATCTTCGAGAATATGTAGGAACCAATATGGGCATCCAGGTCCAGCTATTGGTTATTGACCAGAGACGTGTCTCGGTCATGTCTACATTGTTCTCGAACCGTAGGGTCCGCACGCTTAAGGTTTCGATGACAGTTATATTATGAGTTTATGTATTTTGATGTACCGAAGTTTGTTCGGAGTCCCGGATGTGATCACGGACATGACGAGGAGTCTCGAAATGGTCGAGAAATAAAGATTGATATATTGGACGGATATATTTGGACACCGGAAAGGTTCCGGAGAAGTTTGGAGCTACCGGGAGGTTACCGGAACCCCCCGGGAGGTATATGGGCCTTATTGGGCCCATATAGGAAGAAGGAGAAGGAACAAGGGAGGCGCGCCTCCCAGCCCAATCCGATTGGGGAAGGGGGCGCCCTTTCCTTTCTCCTTCCCCTCTTCCTATTACTACTACTAGTACTTATTCCTAATACTAGTACTCTTTCCTTCCTCCTCCAAATAAGATAAGGAAAAAGGGGGGAAACCTACTTGGAGTAGGTTCCCCCCCCTCTATGGCGCGCCCCCTTGGGCCGGCCTCCTCCTCCCTCCCTCCTTTATATACGGGGTAGGGGCACCCTAGGACACACAAGTTGATCATTGAGATCGTTCCTTAGCCGTGTGCGGTGCCCCCTCCACGATATTACACCTCGGTCATATTGTAGCGGTGCTTAGGCGAAGCCTCGCGACAGAGAACATCAAGATCGCCACCACGCCGTCAGGTTGACGGAACTCCCCTCGGTGCCTCTGCTGGATCGGAGATCGAGGGTGCGCCATCGAGCTGTACGCGTGTCAAGAACTCGGAGGTGCCGGAGTAACGGTGCTCTGGATCGGTTGAACCGGAAGACGACGACTACTTCCACTACGCTGTGTCAACGCTTCGCTTCGGGTCTACGAGGGTATGTAGACAACACTCTCCCTCGCTGCAATGTCATCACCATGATCTTGCGTGTGCGTAGGAAAATTTTGAAATTACTACGTTCCCCAACGGTGGCATCGAGCCTAGGTTTTATGGTTTGATGTTATATGCACGAGTAGAACACAAGTGAGTTGTGGGCGATATAAGTCATGCTGCCTACCAGCATGTCATACTTTGGTTCAGCGGTATTGTTGGATGAAGCGCCGGACCGACATTACGCCAGACGCTTACGCGAGACTGGTTTTACCGCCGTGCTTTGCACACGGTGACTAGCGGTGTCTGTTTCTCCAACTTTAGTTGAACCGAGTGTATACGCCCGGTCCTTGTGAAGGTTAAACGAGTCTATTTGACAAACTATCGTTGTGGTTTTGATGCGAGGTGAGATTGGTTCTTGCTTAAGCCCGTAGCAGCCACGTAAAATTTGCAACAACAAAGTAGAGGACGCCTAACTTGTTTTTGCAGGGCATGTTGTGATGTGATATGGCCAAGATGTGATGCTATATTTTATTGTATGAAATGATCATGTTTTGTAACCGGTTATCGGCAATCGGCAGGAGCCATATGGTTGTCGCTTATTGTATGAAATGCAACGCTCTGTAATTGCTTTACTTTATCACTAAGCGGTAGCGATAGTCGAGAAGCAATAGATGGCGAAACGACAACGATGCTACGATGGAGATCAAGGTGTCGCGCCGGTGGCGATGGTGATCATGACGGTGCTTCAAGATGAAGATCACAAGCACAAGATGATGATGGCCATATCATATCACTTATATTGATTGCATGTGATGTTTATCCTTTATGCATCTTATCTTGCTTTGATTGACGGTAGCATTTTAAGATGATCCTCACTAATTATCAAGAAGTGTTCTCCCGAGTATGCACCGTTGCGAAAGTTCTTCGTTTGAGACACCACGTGATGATCGGGTGTGATAGGCTCTACGTTCAAATACAACGGTGCAAAACAGTTGCACACGCGGAATACTCAGGTTAAACTTGACGAGCCTAGCATATACAGATATGGCCTCGGAACACGGAGACCGAAAGGTCGAGCGTGAATCATATAGTAGATATGATCAACATAGTGATGTTCACCATTGAAACTACTCCATCTCACGTGATGATCGGACATGGTTTAGTTAATTTGGATCACGTGATCACTTAGATGACTAGAGAGATGTCTGTCTAAGTGGGAGTTCTTAAGTAATATGATTAATTGAACTTAAATTTATCATGAACTTAGTCCTGGTAGTATTTTGCAAATTATGTTATAGATCAATAGCTTGCGTTGTTGCTTTCATATGTTTATTTTGATATGTTCCTAGAGAAAACTGTGTTGAAAAATGTTAGTAGCAATGATGCGGATTCGATCCGTGATCTGAGGTTTATCCTCATTGCTGCGCAGAAGAATTATGTCCTTGATGCACCGCTAGGTGACAGACCTATTGCAGGAGCAGATGCAGACGTCATGAACGTTTGGCTAGCTCAATATGATGACTACTTGATAGTTTTGTGCACCATGCTTTATGGCTTAGAATCGGGACTTCAAAGATGTTTTGAACATCATGGACCATATGAGATGTTCCAGGAATTGAAGTTAATATTTCAAGCAAATACCCGAGTTGAGAGATATGAAGTCTCCAACAAGTTCTATAGCTAAAAGATGGAGGAGAATCGCTCAACTAGTGAGCATGTACTCAGATTGTCTGGATACTTCAATCACTTGAATCAAGTGGGAGTTAATCTTCCAGATAAGATAGTGATTGACAGAATTCTCTAGTCACCATCACCAAGTTAGTAGAACTTTGTGATGAACTATATTATGCAAGGGATGGCGAAAACGATTCCCGAGCTCTTCGAGATGTTGAAATCGACGAAGGTAGAGATCAAGAAATAGCATCAATTGTTGATGATTGACAAGACCACTAGTTTCAAGAGAAGGGCAAAGGGAAAGAAAGGGAACTTCAAGTGGAAAAGACAAGCAAGTTGTCACTCCCACGAAGAAGCCCAAAGCTGGACCAAAGCCTGAAACTGAGTGCTTACACTGCAAAGGAAATGGTCGCTGGAAGCGGAAATGCCCTGAACATTTGGTGGATAAAAAGGATGGCAAAGTGAACAAGGGTATATTTGATATACAGATTATTGATGTGTGCCTTACTAGTGTTTATAGTAGCCCCTGAGTATTTAATACTTGTTCGGTTGCTAAGATTAGTAACTCAAAACAGGAGTTACAGAATAAACAAAGACTGGTTGAAGGGGGAAGTGACGATGAGTGTTGGAAGTAGTTCCAAAGATTGATATGATCATCATCACACACTCCCTATACTTTCGGGATTAGTGTTAAACCTAAATAAATGTTATTTGGCGTTTGCGTTGAGCATGAATATGATTTGATCATGTTTATTGCAATACGGTTATTCATTTAAAATCAGAGAATAATTGTTGTTCTGTTTACGTGATAAAACCTTCAATGGTCAAACACCCAATGAAAATAGTTTGTTGGATCTCGATCGTAGTGATACACATATTCATAATATTGATGCCAAAAGATGCAAAGTTAATAATGATAGTGCAACTTATTTGTGGCACTGCCGTTTGGGTCATATCGGTGTAAAGCGCATGAAGAAACCCCATAAAGATGGATTTTCGGAATCACTTGGTTATGAATCATTTGATGCTTGCGAACCGTGCCTTTTGGGCAAGATGACTAAAACTCCGTTCTTCGGAACAATGGAACGAACTACCGACTTATTGGAAATAATACATACTGATGTATGCAGACCAATGAGTATGAAGGCTCGTGGCAAGTATCATTATTTTCTGACCTTCACAAGATGATTTGAGCAGATATGGGTATATCTTCTTGATGAAACATAAGTCTAAAATAGTTGAAAGGTTCAAAGAATTTCAGAGTGAAATGGAAAAATCATCGTAACAAGAAATAAATTTTCTGCGATCTGATCACAGAGACAAATATTTGAGTTACGAGTTTGGTCTTCAACTAAAACAATATGAAATAGTTTCACAGTTCACGCCACCTGGAACACCACAACATTATGGTGTGTCCGAACATCGTGACCGCACTTTATTGGATATTGTGCGATCTATGATGTTTCTTATTGGTTTACCACTATCATTTTTTGGGTTATGCATTAGAGACAGCTGCATTCACGTTAAAAGGGCACCATCTAAATCTGTTGAGACGACACCATATGAACTATGGTTTAGTAAGAAACCCAAGTTGTCGTTTCTTAAAGTTTGGGGCTGCGATGCTTTCATCCTGATAAGCTCGAACCCAAATCGGAGAAGTGCGTCTTCATAGAATACCCAAAGGAAACTGTTGGGTACACCTTCTATCACAGATTTGAGGGCAAGATTTTCGTTGCTAAACTCGGATCCTTTCTAAGAGAAGGAATTTCTCTCGAAAGAAGTGAGTGGGAGGAAAGTAGAGCTTGATAAGGTAATTTGTACCTTCTCCCGAATTGGAAAATAGTTCATCACTGAAATCAGTTCCAGTGATTCCTACACCAATTAGTTAGGAAGCTAATGATGATGATCATGAAACTTCAGATCAAGTTATTACAGAACCTTGTAGGTCTTCCAGAGCAGTCCGCACTGGAGGGTGCGGTAATCCGATTCTGAAAGTCATGTTACTAGACCATGATGAACCTACGAACTATGAGGAAGCGATGATGAGCCCAGATTCCGCAAAATGGCTTGAGGCCATGAAATCTGAGATGGGATTCATGTATGAGAACAAAGTGTGGACTTTGGTGGAGTTGCCCGATGATTGGCAAGCCATATTGTATAAATGGATCTTCAAGAGGAAGACATATGCTGATAGTAGTGTTACTATCTACAAAGCTCGACTTATCGCAAAAAAGTTTTTCGACAAGTTCAAGGTGTTGACTACAATGAGATTTTCTCAACTGTAGCGATGCTTAAGTCTGTCCGAATCATGTTAGCAATTGCCACATTTTATGAAATCTGGCAAAAGGATGTCAAAACTGCATTCCTTAATGGATTCATTAAAGAAGAGTTGTATATGATGCAACCAGAAGGTTTTGTCAATCCAAAAGGTGCTAACAAATTGTGCAAGCTCCAGCGATCCATCTATGGACTGGTGCAAGCCTCTCAGAGTTGGAATATAAGCTTTGATAAGTTGATCAAAGCATATAGTTTTATATGGACTTACGATGAAGCCTGTATTTACAATAAAGTTAGTGGGAGCACTACAGCCTTTCTGATTAGTATATGTGAGTGACATATTGTTGATCGAAATGATGTAGAATTTTTCTCGCAAAGCATAAAGGAGTGTTTTAAAGGAGTTCTTTAAAAGAAAAGACCTCAAGAAAAGCTACTTACATATTGAGCATCAAGATCTATTGAGATAGATCAAGACGCTTGATAAGATTTTCAATGAGTACATACCTAGGCAAGATTTTGAAATAGTTCAAAATGGAGCAGTCAAAGAAAGAGTTCTTGCCTGTGTTGCAAAGGTATGAAATTGAGTAAGACTCAAATCCCGACCACAAAGCAGAAAATAGAAAGAGAATGAAAAGTCATTCCCTATGCCTCAGTCATAGGTTCTATAAAGTATGCTATGCTATGTACCGGACCTATTGTATACCTTGCTCTGAATTTGGCAAGGAGTACAATAGTGATCTAGGAGTAGATCTTTGGACATTGGTCAAGAATATCCTTAGTAAGGACTAAGGAGATGTTTCTCGATTATGGAGGTGATAAAAGAGTTTGTTGTAAAAGTTACATCAGTACAAACTTTTACACTGATCCAGATGACTCTAAGTCTCAATCTGGATACATATTGAAAGTGGGAGCGATTAGCTAGAGTTGCTCCGTGCAGAGCATTGTAGACATAGAATATTTGCAAAATACATACGGCTCTGAATGTGACAGACCCGTTGACTAAGCTTCTCTCACGAGCAAAACATGATCACACCTTAGTATTCTTTGGGTGTTAATCACATAGCAATGTGAACTAGATTATTGACTCTAGTAAACCTTTTGGGTGTTGGTCACATGATGATGTGAACTATGGGTGTTAATCATATACATATATGAATATTGGTGTTAAATCACATGACGATGTGAACTAGATTATTGACTCTAGTGCAAGTGGGAGACTGAAGGAAATATGCCCTAGAGGCAATAATAAAGTTATTATTTATTTCCTTATTTCATGATAAATGTTTATTATTCATGCTAGAATTGTATTAACCGGAAACATGATACATGTGTGAATACATAGACAAACATATAGTCACTAGTATGCCTCTACTTGACTAGCTCATTAATCAAAGATGGTTATGTTTCCTAACCATAGACATGTGTTGTCATTTGATTAATGAGATCACATCATTAGGAGAATGATGTGATTGACATGACCCATCCCGTTAGCTTAGCACTTGATCGTTTAGTATTCTGCTATTGCTTCCTTCATGACTTATACATGTTCCTGTAACTATGAGGATTGTGTAACTCCGTTTACGGAAGAACACTTTGGTACTACCAAAGCGTCACAACGTAATCGGGTGATTATAAAGGAGTACTACGGTGTTTCGAAGGTACATGTTGAGTTAGCATAATTCGAGATTAGGTTTTGTCACTCCGATTGTCGGAGAGGTATCTCTGGGCCCTCTCGGTAATACTCATCACCCAAGCCTTGCAAGCATGTAACTAATGAGTTAGTTATAAGATGACATATTACGGAACGAGTAAAGAGACTTGCCGGTAACGAGATTGAACTAGGTATTGGATACCGACGATCAAATCTCGGGCAAGTAACATACCGATGACAAAGGGAATAACGTATGTTGTTATGCGGTTTGACCGATAAAGATCTTCGTAGAATATGTAGGAACCAATATGGGCATCCAGGTCCAGCTATTGGTTATTGACCAGAGACGTGTCTCGGTCATATCTACATTGTTCTCGAACCGTAGGGTCCGCACGCTTAAGGTTTCGATGATGCTTATATTATGAGTTTATGTATTTTGATGTACGAAGTTTGTTCGAGTCCGGATGTGATCACAGACATGACGAGGAGTCTCGAAATGGTCGAGACATAAAGATTGATATATTGGACGGATATATTTGGACACGGAAAGGTTCGGAGAAGTTTGGAGCTACCGGAGGTTCTGGGACCCCGGGAGGTATATGGGCCTTATTGGGCCCATATAGGAAGAAGGGAGAAGGAACAAGGGAGGGGCCCCCCAGCCCAATCCGAATTGGGGAAGGGGGGCCGGCCCCCCTTTCCTTTCTCCTTCCCCCCTCTTCCTATTACTACTACTAGTGCTTATTCCTAATACTAGTACTCTTTCCTTCCTCCTCCAAATAAGATAAGGAAAAAGGGGGGAAACCTACTTGGAGTAGGTTTCCCCCCCCCCTCTATGGCGCGCCTGAAGGAAATATGCCCTAGAGGCAATAATAAAGTTATTATTTATTTCCTTATTTCATGATAAATGTTTATCATTCATGCTAGAATTGTATTAACCGGAAACATAATACATGTGTGAATGCATAGACAAAACAACATGTCACTAGTATGCCTCTACTAGACTAGCTTGTTAATCAAAGATGGTTATGTTTCCTAACCATGAACAAAGGAGTTGTTATTTGATTAACAAGGTCACATCATTAGTAGAATGATCTGATTGACATGACCCATTCCACTAGCTTAGCACACGATCGCTTAGTATGTTGCTACTGCTTTTATCCATGACATATACATGTTCCTGAAACTATGAGATTATGCAACTCCGTTTACGGAGGAACACTTTGGTGCTACCAAACGTCACAACGAATCGGGTGATTATAAAGGAGTACTACAGGTGTCTCCAAAGGCAGATGTTGGGTTGGCGTATTTCGAGATTAGGATTTGTCACTCCGATTGTCGGAGAGGTATCTCTGGGCCCTCTCGGTAATGCACATCACTTAAGCCTTGCAAGCATTGCAACTAATGAGTTAGTTGTGAGATGATGTATTACTGAGCGAGTAAAGAGACTTGCGTAACGAGATTGAACTAGGTATTGGATACCGACGATCGAATCTCGGGCAAGTAACATACCGATGACAAAGGAACAACGTATGTTGTTATGCGGATCGACCGATAAAGATCTTCGTAGAATATGTAGGAACCAATATGGGCATCCAGGTCCCGCTGTTGGTTATTGACCATGAATGGTTCTAGGTCATGTCTACATTGTTCTCGAACCGTAGGGTCCGTGACGCTTAAAGTTTCGATGATGGTTATTATGAGTTTATGTATTTTGATGTACCGATGAAGTTCGAGTCCGGATGTGATCACGGACATGACGAGGAGTCTCGGAATGGTCGAGACATAAAGATTGATATATTGGAAGCCTATGTTTGGAGTTGGAATGGTTCCGGTAAAACGGAATTTATCTGAGTACCGGAGGTTACTGGAACCCCGGGAGGTAAATGGGCCTCGATGGGCCCTAGTGGAAAGGAGGAGGGCAGCCCAAGCCTGGCTGGCGCCTCCCCCTTCCCTAGTCCTACTAGGACTAGGAGAAGGGGCCGCCCCTCTCTCTCTTTCCCCTCAGGAATCCTAGTCCAACTAGGATTGGGGGAATCCTACCCGGAGGAGTAGGACTCCTGTAGCGCGCCTTTGGCCGCCGCCCCTTCCCTTGGCTCCTTTATATACGGGGCAGGGGGCACCTTGGAACACACAAGTTGATCGTGAGATCGTTCCTTAGCCGTGTCGGTGCCCCTCCACCATATTCCACCTCGGTTATACTGTCGCGAAGCTTAAGCGAAGCCCGCGCCGGTGAAACATCAAGATCGTCACCACGCCGTCAGGTCGACGGAACTCTCCTCGACACTCGGCTGGATCGAGTACGAGGGACGTCATCGAGCTGTACGTGTGTCAAGAACTCGGGGGCGTCGGAATAACGGCGCCGGGATCGGTCGGATCGCGAGGAGAACGTACGACTACTTCCTCTACGTTGTGATCGCTTCCGCTTCGGGTCTACAAGGGTATGTAGACAACACTCTCCCTCTCGTTGCTATACATCACCATGATCTTGCGTGTGCGAGGAAAATTTTTGAAATTACTCGTTCCCCAACAAAGTGGTATCGAGCCTAGGTTTTTCTATGGTTTGATGTTTTGCACGAGTAGAACACAAGTGAGTTGTGGGCGATACAAGTCATACTACCTACCAGCATGTCATACTTTGGTTCAGCGGTATTGTGAGATGAAGCGGCCCGGACCGACATTACGCAGACGCTTACGCGAGACTGGTTTCACCGCTGCGAGCACTCGTTGCTTAAAGGTGACTGGTGGGTGCTGTCTCTCTCACTTTAGTTGAACCGAGTGTGGCTACGCCGGTCCTTGAAGAAGGTTAAACGGAGTTTATTTGACGAAATATCGTTGTGGTTTTGATGCGAGGTGAGACTGGATCTTGCTTAAGCCCGTAGCAGCCACGTAAAATTTGCAACAACAAAGTAGAGGACGTCTAACTTGTTTTTGCAGGGCATGTTGTGATGTGATATGGTCAAGACGTGATGCTATATTTTATTGTATGAGATGATCATGTTTTGTAACCGGTTATCGCAATCGGCTGGAGCCATATGGTTGTCGCTTATTGTATGCAATGCAATGCTCTGTAATGCTTTACTTTATCACTAAGCGGTAGAGATAGTCGTAGAAGCATAAGATTGGCAAGACGACAACGATGCTACGATGGAGATCAAGGTGTCGCGCGGTGGCGATGGTGATCATGACGGTGCTGCGGAGATGAAGATCACGAAGCACAAGATGATGATGACCATATCATATCACTTATATTGATTTGCATGTGATGTTTATCCTTTATGCATCTTATCTTGCTTTGATTGACGGTAGCATTATAAGATGATCTCTCACTAAATTATCAAGAAGTGTTCTCCCCGAGTATGCACCGTTGCCAAAGTTCGTCGTGCCCAGACACCACGTGATGATCGGGTGTGATAAGCTCTACGTCCATCTACAACGGGTGCAAGCCAGTTTTGCACACGCAGAATACTCGGGTTATACTTGACGAGCCTAGCATATGCAGATATGGCCTCGAACACGGAGACCGAAAGGTCGGCGTGAATCATATAGTAGATATGATCAACATAAGATGTTCACCATTGAAAACTACTCCATCTCACGTGATGATCGGTTATGGTTTAGTTGATTTGGATCACGTGATCACTTAGATGACTAGAGAGATGTCTTTCTAAGTGGGAGTTCTTAAGTAATATGATTAATTGAACTTAAATTTATCATGAACTTAGTCCTGGTAGTATTTTGCAAATTATGTTGTAAGATCAATAGCTTGCGTTGTTGCTTTCATATGTTTATTTTGATATGTTCCTAGAGAAAATTGTGTTGAAAAATGTTAGTAGCAATGATGCGGATTTGATCCGTGATCGAGGTTTATCCTCATTGCTGCACGTAAGAATTATGTCCTTGATGCACCGCTAGGTGACAGACCTATTGCAGGAGCATATGCTGAGCGTTATGAACGTTTGGCTAGCTCAATATGATGACTACTTGATAGTTTTGTGCACCATGCTTTATGGCTTAGAATCGGGACTTCAAAGATGTTTTGAACATCATGGACCATATGAGATGTTCCAGGAATTGAAGTTAATATTTCAAGCAAATACCCGAGTTGAGAGATATGAAGTCTCCAACAAGTTCTATAGCTAAAAGATGGAGGAGAATCGCTCAACTAGTGAGCATGTGCTCAGATTGTCTGGGTACTTCAATCACTTGAATCAAGTGGGAGTTAATCTTCCAGATAAGATAGTGATTGTCAGAATTCTTTAGTCACCATCACCAAGTTAGTAGAACTTCGTGATGAACTATAGTATGCAAGGGATGACGAAAATGATTCCCGGGCTCTTCGTGATGTTGAAATCGACGAAGGTAGAAATCAAGAAAAGAGCATCAAGTGTTGATGGTTGACAAGATCACTAGTTTCAAGAAAAGGGCAAAGGAAAGAAAGGGAACTTCAAGTAGATTGACAAGCAAGTTGTCACTCCCACGAAGAAGCCCAAAGCTGAACCAAAGCACTAAACCGAGTGCTTACACTCGCAAAGGAAATGGTCCCGAAGCGGAACTGCCCTAAATATTTGGTGGATAAGAAGGATGGCAAAGTAAAAAAAAAAGGGTATATTTGATATACAGGTGTTTGATGTGTGCTTTACTAGTGTTTATAGCAACCCCTCGGTATTTGGTACTGGTTCGGTTGCTAAGAGTAGTAACTCAAGCGGAGTTGCGAATAAATGAAACTAGTTAAGGGTGAAGTGACGATGTGTGTTGAAAGTAGTTTCAAGATTGATATGATCATCATCGCACACTCCCTATACTTTCGGGATTAGTGTTGAACCTAAATAAATGTTATTTGGTGTTTGCGTTGAGCATGAATATGATTTGATCGTGTTTATTGCAATACGGTTATTCATTTAAGTAAGAGAATAAACTGTTATTACATTTACATGAATAAAACCTTATATGGTTTCACACCCAATGAAAATGGTTCATTGGATCTCGATCGTAGTGATACACATATTCATAATATTGAAACCAAAAGATGCAAAGTTAATAATGATAGTGCAACTTATTTGTGGCACCTTGCCGTTTAGGTCATATTGGTGTAAAGCGCATGAAGAAACTCCATCTTGATGGGATTTTGGAATCACTTGATTATGAATCACTTGATGCTTGCGTACCGTGCCTTTTGGGCAAGATGACTAAAACTCCGTTCTCCGGAACAGTGGAGCGAGCAACTGACTTATTGGAAATAATACATACCGATGTATGCGATCCAATGAGTGTTAAGGCTCATGGTGGGTATCATTATTTTCGACCTTCACATATGATTTGAGCAGATATGGGTATATCTACTTGATGAAACATAAGTCTGAAATAGTTGAAAGGTTCAAAGAATTTCAGAGTGAAGTGGAAAAATCATCGTGACAAGAAAATAAGATTTCTACGATCTGATCGCGGAGACAAATATTTGAGTTCTGAGTTTGGTCTTCAATTAAAACAATGTGGAATAGTTTCACAAATTCATGCCACCTGGAACACCACATCATAATGGTGTGTCCGAACGTCATAACCGTACTTTATTGGATATAGTACAATCTATGATGTTTCTTACCGATTTACCAATATCGTTTTGGGATCATGCATTAGAGACAGCTGCATTCACGTTAAATAGGGCACCATCTAAATCCGTTGAGACGACACTATATGAACTGTGGTTTAGCAAGAAACCATAGTTGTCGTTTCTTAAAGTTTGGGGCTGCGATGCTTATGTGAAAAAGTTTCATCCTGA
Organism: Aegilops speltoides; assembly: GCA_021437245.1. NCBI lineage: Eukaryota > Viridiplantae > Streptophyta > Magnoliopsida > Poales > Poaceae > Aegilops > Aegilops speltoides. The sequence continues at coordinate 52,912,351 of CM038146.1, forward strand.
TAAGCTCAAACCCAAATCGGAGAAGTGCGTCTTCATAGAATACCCAAAGGAAATTGTTGGGTACACCTTCTATCACAGATCCGAAGGCAAGATATTCGTTGCTTAAAAATGGATTCTTTCTAGAGAAGGAGTTTCTCTCGAAAGAAGTGAGTGGGAGGAAAGTAGAACTTGATGAGGTAACTGTACCTGTTCCCATATTGGAAAGTAGTTCATCACAGAAATCTGTTCTTGTGACTACTATACCAATTAGTGAGGAGGTTAATGATGATGATCATGTAACTTCAGATCAAGTTACTACCGAACCTGGTAGGTAAAACAGAGTGAGATTCGCACCAGAGTGGTACGGCAATCTTGTTCTGGAAATCATGCTACTAGATCATGATGAACCTACGAACTATGAAGAAGCGATGGTGAGCCCAGATTCCGCAAAATGGCTTGAGGCCATGAAATCTGAGATATGATCCATGTATTAGAACAAAGTATGGACTTTGATGGATTTGCCCGATGATCGGCAAACCAAAGAAAATAAATGGATCTTCAAGAGGAAGACAGACGTTGATAGTAGTGTTACTATCTACAAAGCTCGACTTGTTGCAAAAGGTTTTGACAAAGTTCAAGATGTTGACTACAATGAGATTTTCTCAAGCGTAGCGATACTTAAGTCTGTCCGAATCATGTTAGCAATTGCCACAATTTATGAAATTTGGCAAATGGATGTAAAACTGCATTCTGAATGGGTTTCAGGAGGAAGAGTTGTATATGATGCAACCAGAAGGTTTTTCGATCCAAAGGAGCTAACAAATTGTGCAAGCTCCAATGATCCATCTATGGACTGGTGCAAGCATCTCGGAGTTGGAATATACGCTTTGATGAGTTGATCAAAGCATATAGTTTTATGCGACTTATGGTAAAGCCTGTATTTACTAAAAAGTGAGTGGGAGCACTACAGATTTCGATAAGTATATGTGAATGACATATTGTAGATCGGAAATAATGTAGAATTATTACGCAAAGCATAAAGAAGTGTTTGAAAGGAGTTTTTCAAAGAAAGACCTCGGTAAAGCTACTTACATATTGAGCATCAAGATCTATAGAGATAGATCAAGATGCTTGATAAGTTTTTCAATGAGTACATACCTTGACAAGATTTTGAAGTAGTTCAAAATGAAACAGTCAAAGAAAGAGTTCTTGCCTGTGTTACAAGGTGTGAAATTGAGTAAGACTCAAAACCCGACCACAGCAGAAGATAGAAAGAGAATGAGCGTCATTCACTATGCCTTGGCCATAGTTTCTATAAAATATGCCATGCTGTGTACCAGATCTATTGTATACCCTGCTTTGAGTTTCGCAAGGAGTACAATAGTGATCTAGGAGTAGATCATCGACAGCGGTCAAAATTATCCTTAGTGGAATAAGGATATGTTTCTCGATTATGGAAGTGACAAAAGGTTCGTCGTAAAGGGTTACGTCAATACAAGTTTTGACACTGATCTGGATGACTCTAAGTCTCGATCTAGATACATATTAAAAGTGGGAGCAATTAGCTAGAGTAGCTTCGTGCAGAGCATTGTAGACATAGAAAAATTGCAAAATACATAACGGATCTGAATGTGAAAGACCCGTTGACTAAGACTCTCTCACAAGCAAAACATGATCACACCTTAGTACTCTTTGGGTGTTAATCACATAGCGATGTGAACTAGATTACTGAATCTAGTAAACCCTTTGGGTGTTGGCCACATGGCGATGTGAACTATGAGTGTTAATCACATGATGATGTGAACTATCGATGTTAATCACATGGTAATGTGATCTAGATTATTGACTCTAGTGCAAGTGGGAGACTGAAGGAAATATGCCCTAGAGGCAATAATAAAGTTATTATTTATTTCCTTATTTCATGATAAATGTTTATCATTCATGCTAGAATTGTATTAACCGGAAACATAATACATGTGTGAATGCATAGACAAAACAACATGTCACTAGTATGCCTCTACTAGACTAGCTTGTTAATCAAAGATGGTTATGTTTCCTAACCATGAACAAAGGAGTTGTTATTTGATTAACAAGGTCACATCATTAGTAGAATGATCTGATTGACATGACCCATTCCACTAGCTTAGCACACGATCGTTTAGTATGTTGCTACTGCTTTTATCCATGACATATACATGTTCCTGAAACTATGAGATTATGCAACTCCCGTTTACCGGAGGAACACTTTGGGTGCTACCAAACGTCACAACGTAACTGGGTGATTATAAAGGAGTACTACAGGTGTCTCCAAAGGCAGATGTTGGGTTGGCGTATTTCGAGATTAGGATTTGTCACTCCGATTGTCGGAGAGGTATCTCTGGGCCCTCTCGGTAATGCACATCACTTAAGCCTTGCAAGCATTGCAACTAATGAGTTAGTTGTGAGATGATGTATTACGAGCGAGTAAAGAGACTTGCGGTAACGAGATTGAACTAGGTATTGGATACCGACGATCGAATCTCGGGCAAGTAACATACCGATGACAAAGGAACAACGTATGTTGTTATGCGGTCGACCGATAAAGATCTTCGTAGAATATGTAGGAACCAATATGGGCATCCAGGTCCCGCTGTTGGTTATTGACCGTGAATGGTTCTAGGTCATGTCTACATTGTTCTCGAACCGTAGGGTCCGCACGCTTAAAGTTTCGATGGCGGTTATTATGAGTTTATGTATTTTGATGTACCGATGAAGTTCGAGTCCGGATGTGATCACGGACATGACGAGGAGTCTCGGAATGGTCGAGACATAAAGATTGATATATTGGAAGCCTATGTTTGGAGTTGGAATGGTTCGGTAAAACGGAATTTACCGAGTACCGGAGGTTACTGGAACCCCGGGAGGTAAATGGGCCTCGATGGGCCCTAGTGGAAAGGAGGAGGGCAGCCCAAGCTGGCATGCGCCTCCCCTTCCCTAGTCCTACTAGGACTAGGAGAAGGGGCCCCCTCTCTCTCTTTCCCCTCAGGAATCCTAGTCCAACTAGGATTGGGGGAATCCTACTCCCAGAGGAGTAGGACTCCTGTATGCGCCCCTTTGGCCGCCGCCCCTTCCCTTGGCTCCTTTATATACGGGGCAGGGGGCACCTTGGAACACACAAGTTGATCGTGAGATCGTTCCTTAGCCGTGTCGGTGCCCCCTCCACCATATTCCACCTCGGTTATACTGTCGCGAAGCTTAAGCGAAGCCTCGCGCCGTGAAACATCAAGATCGTCACCACGCCGTCGTCTTGTGGAACTCTCCTCGACACTCGGCTGGATCGAGTACGAGGGACGTCATCGAGCTGTACGTGTGTCAAGAACTCGGGGCGTCGGAATAACGGCGCCGGGATCGGTCGGATCGCGAGGAGAACGTACGACTACTTCCTCTACGTTGTGATCGCTTCCGCTTCGGGTCTACAAGGGTATGTAGACAACACTCTCCCCTCTCGTTGCTATACATCACCATGATCTTGCGTGTGCGTAGGAAAATTTTTGAAATTACTACGTTCCCCAACAGCGCCCCCCTTGGGCCGGCCTCCTCCTCCCTCCCTCCTTTATATACGGGGGTAGGGGGCACCCTAGGACACACAAGTTGATCATTGAGATCGTTCCTTAGCCGTGTCGGTGCCCCCTCCACGATATTACACCTCGGTCATATTGTAGCGGTGCTTAGGCGAAGCCTCGCGACAGAGAACATCAAGATCGTCACCACGCCGTCGTCTTGACGGAACTCCCCTCGGCGCCTCTGCTGGATCGGAGATCGAGGGTGCGTCATCGAGCTGTCTGGCGTGTCAAGAACTCGGAGGTGCCGAGTAACGGTGCTCGGATCGGTTGAACCGGGAAGACGTATGACTACTTCCACTACGCTGTGTCAACACTTCCGCTTCGGTCTACGAGGGTACGTAGACAACACTCTCCCCTCGTTGCAATGTCATCACCATGATCTTGCGTGTGCGTAGGAAAATTTTGAAATTACTACGTTCCCCAACATCGAGATGCGTTCAAACACTGTAGACGTCTTGCGCCTCGTGTCGCGAATGAAAGCATCGCCTGTCATATTCCTGCCCTAGTCATCCTTAGCCAGCCACACCTGTTTTGGTCCCCTCTTCCTCGTTTCATGTTGCATACCCCTCTGATCATATCCATGCTGCTTGGGGACGTAGTCCGGTCTTGGCTTCCTGACATACCTGTCATGTTTTCTTCCTTTAGAACTGTACCAGCCATGATGGCCTTGGCCTCCACCATGTCCCCACACGGCTTCTCTCCATGTGTCAAATATGTTGCGTCCCTCCATGTGTTCCTCATACTTGTCATGTTGATCACGATACCCCCTATGACCGGGAGAATACTTCACGTCTTCCTTCCCTTTCCTCTCCCAAAGTCCATCTCGCTGGCTCCCCCTTTGTTCTTGCCTTTCAAACAATCTGTTTATATATTCATGCTCCCTTCTTTGTTCCAGCCCATGCCTTAGATCGTTAGGTTGAAGCTGTTCCTCTCCGTTTATCTCATTGCTGGGGATGTTGCTATCCGTTCTGCGTTGCCGGCTCCCAGCGCCAGTGCGTTGGTCCGCCGTCTGAGAGTCATCGTTCCGTGGCTTGGATCCCCCGCCAGTGCCAGAGTCCCCCGATCTAGCAAATTCTGCTTGTAGATTGCGTTTAGTTTGGCCACTCTTCCTCAGATTCTCACTTTCCCCAGTCCAGATACTGCTTTCACTATTGTTGCTAGTTGAAACTGCACCATATGGGGCATCCTTTCCTTTGCCATTGCGCCCCGGTGACGCTCTCAGCCACTCCCCCCATTGCGACGAGGAGTCAAGAGGGGGCTCACATACACCTTCAACATGCACTAGTCTACCACAGTCGAAACAAAAATGAGGCACTTTCTCATAGTAAAAGTCATACCACGTACCCTCCACATCCTCCGGTGAGGATTTTAGACGCATGCCTCTTATTAGCGGCTCATAGACAGAAATCTTGGTACGCACCCTTAGCTGATTACCTTTTGCTAACCCCTCCTTGTCCACATCCACTCTAACAGTTTTGCCCAACCAGTTCCCGAGAGCCTCACCAAAGGCTTTTGTCCTACGATCCGGTGGAAGATCGACCACACGAACCCAGACATCTATAGAGTCGAACACCATCTCTGATGGTCTAGTATTTCCTTCATAATCCTTCAAAATCAGCACATTAAAATCATACTGCCACGGCCCGTTATTCAGAGCGTGTCTCTAATCACCTTCACTTCCAAAGTGTACCACGAATTTATTTCCTCCTAAATCCTTGAACTGAGCTTCACGATGCAAACCCCATGCCCTGTGCATGGTCTTCTCTAGAACAGTTCTCACCATTGGTTTTGGCGAACAAACTTTGCCTACTGCCGACCAACGCGAGGTTTTCGGCACCACCTGCTCCGGTTCAGCAAATACCATCCCGTTTGCTTCTTTATCCAATAGAACCATCCCTCCTAGCCTCGCAGAGAGGCTCGACGTTGGATCCGGCATTTTGCATTCGATTGGCGACTTCGAACTCCCCCGGCTACCCTGATCTCCACGATTATGGGGGGAGTACTCATCCCAGCCACGCCTGCCATGGCTGTTTTCTGATTGTTTGCCGTCTGCCCTGAGCTTCGCCCACCCGCAGAATTCCTGTTTACCGTCGCCGCCAGGGGAGCCTTGGCCGCTGTCGCCTCCGATCTTGGATTGGTTCCACCCCCAGGCTGGCTAGAGATGTTCCCCTTCTGTCCGGGCGTGACCGCCGCCGAAGCCCCAGATGCCATCTTCTCCGGAGTCCTTGCTGATCTCGCGTCCCCCCGCTCCGCCATCAGCACCGCTCCAAGCGAAGAGGAGAGGAAGCCCCGCCGATCCGTGACCAGAGAAGCGTCGTCGCCGCTCTAGCCACCACCGTATTCTCACCACCCCCGCCAGCAAAACCCTAACCCTAGCGAGGTCGGACGGTCGCCACGCAATCGCCACGACAATCGCCTAAGCGTGTTTTCCGCGTGGTGGACCCCGTGCCGTACTATCGTGTTCTCGATTCAAATGTACACATAACCAACAAAAATACATTCCTCTAAAAACATAAAAAATACAAGATTCAATGGCAATCCAGCCAAAATTTAGGGCAATCTAAACCGACATGGCCACGACATCGCAAACTCTGACACACCGAAAGAAGAAAGCTAAAAGGAGCCCCACTAACATCATTGCCGTCACCCATCGCATCACGGCCCAATGATCCTAACTTCATGACAGACAAACACAGACGTGTTTTAGGGAGCTCCTATAGGGCCTTGCAGGCGCCCGTTGGCGCTCCTGGCGCCTGCAGCGCCCCGCGCTGGGCCGGCCCATGGAAAGTGGAAATCAGTGAACGCGAAAAACTCGCAAAACAAAAAAGGGAAAAAATATGCTCTCCTCACAGGATTTGAACTCACCACCGCGTGATGACACACAGGTGCAACCAGCCACATGAGCTACTTGCTATTCGTGACTAGTAACAGAGGCAGGATCTTAATAACAAGGCCGCAGTGCTATCTTATTGAACATAATCATTCATCTATGGTACCAATTACTTTTTTGAATTATTTGGGAAAAAGATCGTGATTTTGAAAAAATATCTTCGTTTTGGAAGAAAAAGTTCACAAACCTGAAAAAGGTTCATTGACTTTCAAAAAAAAGTTCATTGATTTTACAAAAAAATCATCAAATTTTAAAAAAATTCACAGATTTTAAAAGAAAAATAATCAAATTTGAAAAATGTTCATCGAATTTGATAAAGGTTCATCAATTTTGGAAAACATTCATCGAATTTAAAAAATAAATTGATTTTAAAAGAAAAGTTCATTGAATTTCAGAAAAGTTCACAATTTTGAAAAAAAGTTAATTGATTTTCAAAAAAAGTTCATCAAATTCCAAAAGGGTTCATAAGAACTGAATATAGTTCACCGGATTTCAAAAAAAGTTCATCAAATTCCAAAAAGTTCATAAAAACTGAAAATAGTTCACTGGATTTGAAAAAAAGTTCATCAAATTCCAAAAAAGTTCATAAAAACTGAAAATAGTTCACTGGATTTGAAAAAAAGTTCATCAAATTTGAAAAAAAAATCATCGATTCTGAAAAAAGTTCACAAATCTAAAAAAGAGTTCATCAGTTTTATTTTTTGAGAAAAGTTCACGCATTTGCAAAAGAAAAAGAAAACAAAAAAGAAACAGAAAAAAGATAAGAAAAAAAAACCCGGTCGCGTTCTGGGAAAAGAATAGAAGGAGAAAAATGTGCATTTGGTCTCATGTAGTTGGATGTTCCGAGTGGTTGGTGCGTTGCTACCGTGTATTGTACTCCCTCCGTTCTAAATTACTTGTCTTGGATTTGTCTAGATACGGATATATCTAGACTCATTTTAGTGCTAGATGTCGTGGTTCTAAGTCTGACAGTAGAAGTAGGGGTAGGTTAAGGAGAGGCGATGTCCTAGCTATGGAGCAGTTGTGGAGACAAAGGATGTACGAGTTCAGGCCCTTCCCGGAAGAAGTAACAGCCCTACGTCTCGGAGCCCTGAGGCGGTCGAGTGGATTATGAGTATGAGTATTACAAGAGTCTGAACCCTTCTACCTGTGGAGGGGGGTGGCTTATATAGAGTGCGCCAAGACCCCAGCCAGCCCACATAATGAGAGGGATTAAAGTACATTAAGCTAGGGGGGTTACTGGTAACGCCTCATAAGGTGCCTTAACTATCATTAAGTCTATTCAATAGCACACCGTTGCGCAGTGGAGTGTCTTCTGACCTTCTGGTGGTCGAGTGAGTCTTCATGGTCGAGTGAGTCTTCCATGGTCGAGTCCTTCCAGTCTGGTCGAGTGGATTCCTCTTTGGTCGACTGGAAGATGATCTCTTCTACGAGTACCCTTGGGTAGGACGTTTAGGTCAGGCCTATGACCCTACCCTAGGTACATGAATCCATCATTAGCCCCCGAATGGATTGAGGCTTGAGTGAAGGAGGAGTTGAAGTTGTTTCTGACTGCTTTTGCATTCTGGCAACGTGTCGTCTCGGATCAAGATCTTCTTTGTTGATAACAAGAAACCTTCCTTCAGTCGACTTGATCCATTCTTGTTCTTTAGTCGAGTGACTATTTCTGCTATACCGGAGTAACAAATCGCAGAGAATCTCGCGCTTGACAGACCGATCCGTCGCCTGCGGATCTCGCGGGGTACGAAATTTGGGGACGCGCGCGAAACGGAACAGACTGCGGCGCTTGGATGGGACGTAACAGGGGCGCCTCGATTTTCGCGCCGCTTTCTCCGCACGATCGCGCCGTCGCGGCCGCCGGGATATGATTAGATCGCTTGGTCCACATGTCATCCACTCGGAAGAGATGCTATAAATGTAACTCCGGAGGCTCGTACACGAGATCTCGTTCTTTCTCCCCATTCTCTCCGTCTCCGCTCTCCACCTCCGCTGCTGCTCTTTTGCCATATCTCTCCTTGCGCATTCCGCCGGCGGCCATGGGCAAAGAGAAGACGACGATGCTGGAGCGTGCGAAGAAGGCGTCGGCGGCGGAGAAGGCGCCGGTGGCTGAGAAGGCGAAGGGAAGATCCACCGGTCGCGGCGGTTCCTCGTCGAGATCCAAGCTGCCGAAAGGCTGGGTCCAGGGGGACTGGATCCAGTCGACGATCAGGGAGAAGGATCTCCTTGATATGGCCAACGATGGTTTGATTCCTCACAACGCCGCAAGACTTCTGGCCGAGAGTGGCAGCCTCAACGTAAGAGGGTGAGTGTGTGCTTTTGGCCACCCATGTCGACCGAGGTTTCTCGTTGCCACCGAGTGTATTCTTCCGAGGTTTTCTGAATTTCTTTGGGGCTCAGCTTCACCATTTCACACCAAACTCCATTGCATACCTTGCTGCGTTTGTATCTATGTGTGAAAACTTCATGGGATGTAGACCGCACTGGGGCTTGTTCAAGTACATCTTCACATGTCGCTCTCAGACTGTGAAGAAAGCAAGTCCTCGTGACGAGAAGACCCATGTAGTCCAGATGTGCGGTGGTTTAGGAGTCCAGTTGAGGAGCAAAAGCACTTTTCCAGCTATGCATTTTCCCGAGTCGGTCAGAGGTTGGCAGTCGACCTGGTTCTATTGCCGGAACGAGACGACGCCTGGACAGTCGACTGGCCTCCCAGAGTTTACCATGAGTCGAGTGAATAAACCCTCCTCCCTGAAAGTTGTTCCTGAAGAGAGGGCTGAAGTGAAGATGCTGATGGACCGAGTGGTGCAGCTGGTTAGGGACGGTGTGGTGGCATGGACCTTACGGAGGTTTTTCTTGAGGCGAATCCAGCCCCTTTGGGCCCGGAGCCATTGTATGTGGTTGTATTGCGGCATCAAGACGAGACTCGCGTCCACCCGGAGGCGATCGGCGATGCTGTTGTGGAAAGATGGATGGCTTCAATCATCGAAACAAGGACAATCTCGCGGATCCCGGAGGATTTCTCCGCTTGATCGTGACAGCGTTCGGATAAGGTACACTTGTTCATTTTCTGTTGTATGTCGTCGAGTGTGCTTCGTAATTTGGTCGATTGAACTCGCTTTGATATCTCCAGGCCCTCACGAGCTGTACTCAATGCCCAACGGCGCCCTGTGTTCCGGCGAGGAAGGGAAGCGGTGGAGGTGAGAGCCAAGAAGAGTGGAATTCAGATGACGCAGGAACGCAGCGACAACGGCGATGGCGATGGCGAGGACGACGAGGACGACGAGGATGAAGAGGAGGAAGTCGCACCACGCGCTTGGAAAGGCGGTCAAAGCTTGTGCATGACCTTTCGGCTGAACGCGGTAAGGAGGTCGCGACGCCTCATGATCGACCAAACGCCCTCGGACCGCTTCTCCGGTGCCGACTGAGAAGGCGCCGAAGCAACCGAAGGTAGTTCCGCCGAGGACGACCAAGCCTTTGCCAAAAATGAAGGTGTCCATCCCTACCATCTCAGGGTAAACACATTGCTTAAGTCTTCTTGCTTCAAACAAATTTTGCCTCGATTGATATATGAATTGGTCGATCGACTCTTTGGAGTTTCAGTAGCTGCGACTTCGAAACCTCGGTTAAAGTTGATGACCATGAGATGGAGGACGCTGCCACCTCAAATCTTGGTATTATATCCTTAATTCCTGTTCTCGGTCGGTGACTCAAGATTCCTAATCTCAACTTTTCTTGAAGCTCCGGCCGATAACATCATCACTCTCCCTGATGACGATGATGAGGATGAGGAGCCACTGAAGGCTAGGAGGAGCAGGAAGGCAACCGCTGGCAGAGAAACCCAAGGAGCAACGGCACCCGAGACCATCATGACGGAAGGGGAGGGCGGCACTCGACATACCGTGACCTTCGCGGTGCCGCTGACCAGTGCTCGACCCACTTCGTCGAGTGCTGGACAACCTTCGATCTTCACCACGCACCACGTCCCGGAGGACCAAGGCGATGCTGCTAAGGAGGCGATCCGTCAAGCAGGGATCATGATGGAGCAAGTGAAGATCGCTCGGGATGCGAGCCAAGCAGCTTACGATGCCAGCTCTGCCCTTCAGAGCAATGTTCAGGTCAGTCGACCACCACCTGTTCTGTTAGGATATGCTATCGAGACTTTTCTTTCTGAAATTTATAGCAATAGCAATCACCCTTTGGGTGTGTCGATAAAAACTCCGTGTGGCGGGCACGCTGAGTGCACCCGCTGGGTGTAGTCCCCAAGGCTAAGGTCGACTGCTGGCAGTCGGTCTTAGGCTTCATAAGTAAATATTGATCATCACTCGAATGAAACGAATGTGTTTCTGAGACCAGTGGGGGCACGCTGAGTGCACCCACTGGGTGTAGTCCCCGAGGCTGTGATCGATCACGGCGATTGATTACGATCTGAAGATTTCGGTCGATTGATCGACACTTTTTTTTTTTTTTTTTGTTGGTCGACTGGTCGACTCTGCCTTAGGCTTACTAAGAACGGAACTGGTCGACTGGTCGACTCGCTCTTTTTACTGGTCGACTGGTCGACTATGTCTTGAAATAAGACCAGTGGGGGCACGCTGAGTGCACCCACTGGGTGTAGTCCCCGAGACTACGGTTGAATGCTTGCATTCGATCGTAGTCTTAAACGCATCATTTTCTTGATTCACTCGGAAGTGGATTATCTCTGATATTTTCGCAATCGACTCTTCGCAGAAATCTTGTGATCTTGCGGCACGCTACACCGAATTGGAGCAGAAACATATTCAGCTGGAGTTGGACTTGAAGCTGGTGCAAGAGAACCTGATGAAGGCGAAGGAGGAGACCAAAGGTATGTTTGGTGAGATTTCGACGACTCTGTCTTCCTCCCACTTGTTTCAAGCTTGACTTTGCTGTGATTTCTGAGCAAGGTGAAGGAGGCTCAAAGGAAGAAGGAGCTCGAGTTGTCCGAGAAGATCAAACTTGCGATGAAAAACTGGCCTCCGTTGCCAAGCTTGAACAAGAGAACGCCGATCTGAAGGTTGCTCGGCGCTGCCGCAAGGATGCTGAGCGAATGAAAGTTGACAAGAAAAATCTGACCGAGAAGATCCTCCAACTGGCTGGGAAGAAGAACGAGATGGAAAGCTTCTTGGGCGGCCTTGCTAAGAAACTGTTTCTCCAGCTCGAAGGTAACCTTTTCCACTCGACCAATCTCCTCAACTGTTATGTTTTCACTTGACTGTTTTCCTGACTCGTAGTTTTGTTTTTGCAGAGTTCTGCCGCAACTTTGAGGAAGAGACCAGCCACCGGAGGCGAACCTTGATCCAGTCAATTCCCCGGTGAACGATGAAACTGCCATGAGTGTCTTCCGACTGGAGTCCCGCGTTGCTGCTGTTGTGGATTACCTCGCAAGACTGAAGGTGGCTACGTCCCGCATCGACTCGACGCTCTGGCCCACTGAGACACTCCAAAATGACCTTGAGTCATTGATGGGTCGACTGTACGCCGTCCCTGACCGAGTGCAAGAGTGGAAGAAATCTTCGGCCCGGTGCGGTGCGGACGTTGCCCTATGTCTGGCGCGAGTCCATTGCAAGGAAGCTCGAGAAGATAAGTTGGCGGCTCTCCGAGTGGCCAATACCAAGAAGCACGACGAGAACCTTCATGGAGACTTTCATCGCTGCTGCCACGCTGAATTGCGGACGGGATTGATCTTGACGAGTTCGTTGCTCCATCCAGCCCTCCACGGGAGGGTAAAAACTTTCTTTGACCTTAAATTTGCCTCGGTATGCGAGTGGAGTTGTAACCGATAAAACCTTAACAGGCTTGGTGCTGAGCACTCTCGGTTATTTTAGGTATCGACCTAAATTTGAGCGTTTGGGTATGATTGCTCTTGGCTTGAATTGCTCTTTGCAGGTCAACAGCGGGATCTTGACTGCAATCGACTTATTCCTTAGGCGAGCACGAGCTGCAGCTAAGCCTCCGAGTGAAAGCATGGCTTATCACTCGGTAGGATTTAAATAACTTAGGCGCGGCTGGGCTGCAGCTAAGCCCCAGTGGGAGTTTGCTCTCCACTCGGTAGGATTTCTTTATCTTAGGCGAGCACTGGGCTGCAGCTAAGCCCCAGTGGGAGTTTGCTCTCCACTCGGTAGGATTTCTTTATCTTAGGCGAGCACTGGGCTGCAGCTAAGCCCCAGTGGAAGGTTTGCTCTCCACTCGGTAGGATTTCTTTATCTTAGGCGAGCACTGGCTGCAGCTAAGCCTCCGAGTGGGAGGTTTGCTCTCCACTCGGTAGGATTTCTTTTATCTTAGGCGAGCACTGGGCTGCAGCTAAGCCTCAGTGGGAGGTTTGCTCTCCACTCGGTAGGATTTCTTTTATCTTAGGCGAGCACTGGCTGCAGCTAAGCCCCGAGTGGGAGGTTTGCTCTCCACCGGTAGGATTTCTTTTATCTTAGGCGAGCACTGGGCTGCAGCTAAGCCCCAGTGGGAGGTTTGCTCTCCACTCGGTAGGATTTCTTTTATCTTAGGCGCAGCACTGGGCTGCAGCTAAGCCCCAGTGGGAGGTTTGCTCTCCGCTCGGTAGGATTTTCGATCGACACATTGTATTTGTGTCGAAGCTCGGAGAAGAGGGTCATGATCGACACGTTGTATTTGTGTCGAAGCTCGAGAAGAGGGTCATGATCGGCTGCATCTCGCTTTCCTTGCGAATATACTTCATACTTAGGCGAGTCCTTGGACTGCAGCTAAGCCTCCGAGTGAAAGTCGGCTTACCACTCGGTAGGATTTTTAATAACTTAGGCGAGCACGGGCTGCAGCTAAGCCCCAGTGGAAGTCGGCTTACCACTCGGTGGGATTTGTAAAACACTTAGGCGAGCACTGGGCTGCAGCTAAGCCCCAGTGGAAGTCGGCTTACCACTCGGTGGGATTTGTAAAACACTTAGGCGAGCACGGGCTGCAGCTAAGCCCCAGTGGAAGTCGGCTTACCACTCGGTGGGATTTGTAAAACACTTAGGCGAGCACGAGCTGCAGCTAAGCCTCCAGTGGAAGTCCGGCTTACCACTCGGTGGGATTTTAATAACTTAGGCGGAACGGATTCGCGACTAAGCCACCCATCGGGGAGGTGAAAATTGTACTTGACTCAAAGTAAAAGTGACAAAAATTATGAAGGAATTATGACACTATTGCTTCAAAACGCTACAAGAGTGCTTTATTACAATTCTTCCGAGTGAAAAACTTTAAGTGTAAAACGGGCGGAGTAGATCCGCATTCCAAGCTCGGGGCTCATCGATATCGTGTTCGACATTGTAGAGACGATATGCCCCATTGTGGAGAACCTTGGTGACGATAAAGGGACCTTCCCAGGAGGGAGCAAGCTTATGTTGCTTCGCTGATCCACCGAAGGACCAGATCCCCTTCTGGAAGGCTCGACCTCTCACATTTCAGGCGTCTGGTGGCGCAAGTCTTCTTTGGTAAATGGTCGAGCGGATCAAAGCCATTTCCTTTCCTCTTCCAGAGGTCGATTGCGTCCCGACGCGCTTGCTCAGCTTCGCTTCATTATAAAGTTCAATTCGTGGAGCATTGTGAAGGAGATCTTTCGGTAAAACTGCTTCGCCCCATAGACCAGGAAAAAGGAGTTCTCCCGGTCGACCGATTAGGCGTGGTCCGCAGACCCCAAAGCACCGAAGGAAGTTAAATCGACCCAAGCACCAGCCGCATGCTTGAGATCTCGCATCAAGCGGGGCTTCGACCCTTGAGGATCAATCCATTGGCTCGTTCGCTGTCCATTCATTGTGGATGGGCAATCAAGCGTAGTCGACTCGTATGCCTTGGGAGTTGCGAAACCCTTGAATTCTTCCGAGTCAAAATTCGACCCATTATGCGTGATAATCTTGCGGGACTCCATATCGAGCGTCAACTTTTCGATGAAGGAAACAGCGATACCAGCGTCAAGTTTTTGATCGGCTTAGCCTCAATCCACTTGGTGAACTTGTCGATTGCTACCGGTACATGCGTGAAGCCGCTCCGACCCGTTCGCAAGGGACCGATCATGTCCAACCCCATCTTGCAAAAGGCCGACGAGCGGAATGGTCTTCAAGGCGACGCGGGCTTGTGTGACATATTAGAGTAGAACCGACATCCTTCGCACTTATCCACTATTTCTTTCGCCATCTCATTTGCTCTTGGCGGTAAAATCCTGCTCGGTATGCTTTGGCTACAATGGTCCGAGAGGGCGCATGGTGACCACAGGTCCCCAGTGGATATCATTGAGTATGACTCGACCTTCTTGGTGTTATGCATTTTGTCCGACTCGTTGGGCTTTCTCAGATAACTGCCCATTGATAACGGTAAAGGCTTTGGATCGACGGACGATCTGCCGAGCCTCTTCCTCATCCTCCGGGAGTTCCTTTCTCAGAATATCGCAATGTATGGAATTGTCCAATCGGGAGTGACCACTAAAACCTCCATGACCAAGTCGACCACCGCGGGACCTCAACTTCATCGAGTCTGTGGCACTCTTGGGTTGTGGGGCTTCCTCCGTAAGGATCTTCCTTGGTCGACGGAATGTGTATATGTTCCAAAAACACGCCACTCGGAATGGCTTCCCTCTTGGACCCTATCTTCGCCAGGTCATCTGCAGCCTGATTTTTCAGTCGGGGGATGTGATGGAGTTCCAACCCCTCAAACTTCTTTTCCAGCTTCCTCACTGCATTGCAATATCCGGTCATAGCCGGGCTTCTCACGTCCCACTCCTTCATCACTTGATTGACTACTAAATCTGAGTCGCCATAAACCATCAGGCGACGGACGCCGAGTGAGATGGCCATGCGCAATCCATATAAGAGGGCCTCGTACTCTGCCTCATTGTTGGAGGAATCAAAGTGAATCTGGAGCACATACTTAAGCTTATCTCCTCTGGGGGAAACCAGAACAACCCCAGCACCAGAACCATTCAGCATCTTGGAGCCGTCAAAGAACATGGTCCAATGCTCCGAGTGAACTTCAGTTGGCTGCTGTTGTTCAATCCACTCGGCAAGGAAATCAGCTATAGCACGGGACTTAATGGCTTTCTTTGCCTCGAATTTGATATCAAGGGAAGAAGTTCAATCGCCCACTTTGCCACTCGACCGGTTCGTCTCTGTTATGTAAGATCTACGATAAAGGAGCGTCGACGATCGTGACAGAGTGATCGGAGAAATAGTGAGCAACCTTCTTCGTGGTCATGTATATGCCATACACAAGCTTCGATAATGAGGGTATCTCTGCTTGGATGGAGTCAAAACTTCGACAGATAATACACCGGCGTTGAACTTTGAAGGCCTTTCCTTCCTCTTCCCGCTCGACCGTAAGCCTGTAATCGACAACTTGTCCGGTGGCTGCAATGTAAAGCAACAGAGGCTCTTTGCTGATTGGAGCAGCAAGCACCGGCTGGGTGGAGAGCGAGCTTTTAGCTCGGCAAACGCTGCATCGACTTCGAGTCCACTCGAACTTGTCACCTTCTTCATCGATCGGTAAAGAGGTAATGCCTTTTCACCGAGTCGTGAGATGAATCGACTTAAAGCGCCAAGCATCCAAGAAGCTTCGGGCGTCGTGCACTTTCGCGAGGCGTTTCATTGGAGAATAGTGCCGATCTTCTTCGGTTAGCGTCGATTCCTCGTTCGAAGCGAAAACCGAGTAGTTTCCACCAGAAACCCGAATGTGCACTTTGACGGATTGAGCTTGATATCGCACCGTCGGAGGTTGGCAAATGTTTGGCGAGGTCGCGAGCAGGTCGGAACCTTTTCGCGACTTAACGACGATATCATCCATATACGCTTCCACATTCCGACCGATCCGAGTGAGCGACACTTCGAATCATTCGCATAAATGTGGCTCCGGCATTCTTGAGGCGAATGGCATGGTGATATAGCGAAGCACCGAATGGAGTGATGAAAGCTGTTTTATTTCGTCGGGTCCATCTGACGGATCGATGATACCGGAATATGCATCTAGAAAAGACAATCTCACACCCCGCGGTCGAGTCGACAATTTGATCGATGCGGGAGAGAAAATGATCCTTCGGCAGGCCCGATTAATGTGCTTAAAATCAATGCACATGCGGAGGAGTTATCCTTCTTGGGGACCATGACAACATTGGCGAGCCACTCGGGTGGTAAATCTCTGATAAATCCTGCTGTCAACAATCGAGCCACTTCTTCACCAATAGCCTTTCTCTTACGACGGCGGACCGCCAAGATGCTCTTTCACTGGTTTCGCTGATTTGTCGACTCAAGGCGATGCTCAGCCAGTTCCCAGGAACACGGCATGTCGGTGGCTTCCATGCAAAATGTCCCGATTCTCACGGAGGAACTGGATGGCGCTTCTTCCTATTTCGAGTCGAGTGTTGCCGATATGTGAGTCGGAGCTGCATCGGGATCAGTCGGGTGAATATGGACGGGCTTTGTCTCACCAGACGACTTGAATGCAGATTCCGTGGCTGGCCTCTTAGACTTTAGCAAATCACTCGGATCTGCGTTTTGCATATACTCTTCGAATTCGACCGCTGACACTTGGGAGTCGGCAATCTTTGAGCCCTTCCGAAGCACTCTTACGCCTTCTTCCTATCGCCGGTGACAGTGATCACTCCTTTGGGTCCTGGCATTTTCAGTTTGAGGTACACGTAACATGGTCGAGCCATGAATCGTGCATAGGCGGGCCTCCCCAAAATGGCATGATATGCACTCTGAAAATCTACAACCTCAAAGGTCAACTTTTCTTTGCGGAAGTGCTTGGAATCACCAAAAACCACGTCAAGGGCTATTTGGCCGAGTGAGTTGGCCTTCTTCCCCGGTATGACTCCGTGGAAACTCATATTGCTGGCGCTCAATCGGGACATCGGAATGCCCATCCCTTTCAATGTATCCGCATACAGCAAATTCAGCCCACTACCGCCATCCATCAACACTTTTGTCAGTCGAGTGCCTTCGACAACTGGATCGACCACCAGCGCTTGCCGCCCAGGGGTGGCAATGTGAGTCGGGTGATCAGACTGGTCGAATGTGATGGGTGTCTGGGACCATTTCACATAACTTGGCTTAACTGGGGCAACCATATTCACCTCTCGATTGATGACTTTCAGTCGACTTTTGCTTTCCACATCTGCGAAGATCATCAGAGTGGAGTTGACACGCGGGTATTCCTCCTCACTGTCCTCTTTATCTCCGGCCTTGTCTGGCTCCTTCTCCTTGTCCTTAGACTGTTTGCCCTGAAACTGCTGGATCAGGAGTCGACACTGGCGTGTGGTGTGCTTTGGGTAAATAATGTTGCCCTCTTCATCTTTCTTCGTGTGAATATGGCATGGCATATCCAACACGTCATTTCCTTCTTTATCTTTCACTTTCTTCGGATTCCAGGATCCTTTGGGTTTCCCCTTGAACTTCCCTTGAGTGACGGCCAGGGCCTCTCCAGGAGCTGCTGGCTCGGCTTTGCGCTTTTGCTTCCGACTGGAATTACCCTTCTCCGACTGACTCGGCTTGTACTTGCCGCTTCGGAGTCGGTCTTCTTCCTCGCCGTTGGCGTATTTGCTAGCAATCTCCATCATTCGACTCAAGGTCATGTCCCCGGTTCGACCGAACTTCAGACTCAATTCTCTGTTTTTGACCCCGTCCTTGAAGGCGCAAACTGCCTGATGGTCTGACACATTTTCCACGGTATTGTGCAGGGTAATCCACCTCTGAATGTACTCTCGGAGAGTTTCATTGGTCTTCTGCACACAAACTTGCAGCTCTGTCAAACCAGCTGGTCGCTTGCAAGTTCCTTCAAAAGTCCTGACGAATACTCGGGACAAATCCTCCCAAGTATATATGCTGCTGTGAGGTAATTGACTCAACCATGCTCTGGCCGAACCTTCCAACATGAGGGGCAAATGTTTCATGGCCACCTCGTCATTTCCACCACCAATCTGAACAGCCACTCGGTAATCTTCAAGCCAAGTTTCAGGCTTAGATTCTCCAGTGAACTTGCAGACTCCTGCTGCCAATCTGAAATTGGGGGGAATCACTGCGGCCCTGATAGCCCTGCTAAAACATTCTGGACCGGAGACATGCACTCGACTGCTGGTGGGTGCATCCCTCTCAGGTCCTCCTCGATGGGCCCTGTTCCGGTCGACCAGGCCTTGCACGATAATGGACCGCGCATCAAAGCCTGGTTCCCTGGGGTCGACCGGAACCCTTCGCCCTGTACTGAACTGTCTTCTGTCGTCTTGTCGCCGAGGAGCGTATGACCCTTCCCTCGGAGGAAAGGGCACTCGGCGCCTATCATCTCGGTCGAATCGGTCCCCAAGCTGCTCCCGCCGGTTGTCGCGTCCTTCCCGCCTTGGAGGCGATCTGGGGCTGTGAGCCGATGGATACAGTGTTCGCAGCGACGGATCGTTGTGAATCTGTTGCGCGATCGCGACACGGCTGAGTTCTGGTCACTGCTGCTCGGAGTAAATCTACGATCTGCTGCAAACCTCTTCCGGCTTCCGATGGGACGGCTGGATGGACTACGCTATCGAGTTGCGGCTGCTAAATTCTGAATAAGCGTCGCGGTATACGAGTCGGCGGGAAGAGCCGGCGTCGACCGGATTCGGGAGCCGTTGCCTTGGCTTCGTCGAGTGCTCGCTGAAGATTCTCCAGGCGAGTGCGTTCAGCCACGTTGGCCAAACGTGCTTCCTCCAAGGCACGAGCCTCAGGGGTTTCTCCGACGATGGGAGTATGTAGCGCATCCATGTTCCTGCGACGAAGATCCTCTCTCAGAGAGTCGAGTGTCTCGGGCTGGTACTCCTCGTGTTCATGCACTTGGGTCACCTCCTCCGGGCTCCACCGCCGTGGGCGAAACCGAGGACTGCGAGGGCCGTCGACCATGAGAATCTCCGCCGCCGGATCACTGCTATCACATTCGGATGCAGTCTCTACGGAGCCAGTCGACAGGTCGAACAGGCCGTAGAGGGATTCATCGGGCTCGATAGCCGCGACTTGGGCGGTGGCTGTCTGGCGAGCCACCGCGTGCTTCACCCACCGCTGAAGCCTAGACCGACCAGAGCGCTTGCGCTGGTGGGAGACTGGGCGGGTGATTGAAAAAGGAGTCGACCGATCGGGTCGGCGGTTGCCGCAGCAAACGCCGCGAACACACGCGAAAGTCGTCGCCCAGCGGACGGGAGCGCTCGGCGTCAAGAGGGGCCTCCACGGAGCCATCTTGGTCGTCGGCGACAAAAGTGAGAGCACCGAGACGGATCTCGTGCCCCGCGCTCAAAACTCCAGAAGTCATCGTGATGAAGGTACTCGGAAGTACAGCAACTCCTCCACAAATCGCTAGAACACCAGCCCCACGGTGGGCGCCAACTGTCGTGGTTCTAAGTCTGACAGTAGAAGTAGGGCTGTTACTTCTTCCGGGAAGGGCCTGAACTCGTACATCCTTTGTCTCCACAACTGCTCCATAGCTAGGACATCGCCTCTCCTTAACCTACCCCTACTTCTACTGTCAGACTTAGAACCACGACACTAGATACATCCGTATCTAGACAAATCTAAGACAAGTAATTTGGAACGAAGGGAGTAGGTTACAGGTTCGAACCCTTACCAGCGCACCTTTTTTTCCACATTTGACAGAAAAAGAGAAGGGAAAGGAAGGAACTGGGCCGGCCCAAAATCGCGGCTGGGTGTGCGCACTGCATGCGCCCATTAGCAAAATGCCCTATAACGGGCGCCTGCAGCGCCAAATAGGGTTTACCCGTGTTTTATACAGTGGCCAGCCTTTCTACTGTCATGCCTTCTTTGTCAAAGAGCCAAGTCCACGTCAAACCAGTGAATCAAGACACGTCTATCCACGAGATAAAAACCGCCACTAGCTTCCTGACATTGGTCTGCAAACATGCCACGAGCCCACGACTGCAAATAGAGTTGATAGATAATTACTTTGTATGGCACCGGGACATCCTGAGCTCCAGCCGGCCCAAACAAAAGGAAATTTCCTTGTTGTCCAGTGAATCATTATCGTTGGCTCTCATAAAGCATTCATGTTTCTATCTCCTTAAACCTCATTCCTCCTGTAGGTAGTGTGTGAGAAAGGGTGAGGGGTGGTCATATCTCCAGTCAGTTATATACTGTAGACTATTATTATCATCCTTTTACACAAGGAGAGTTTACATACAGACACATGAATGTCAAGTGTGGGGTCTATGCAGTGTTGTATACTGACATGCATGACAGAGACCGCCTTGTATGATTGTTATCAAAACCTTGTTGCTTAACTAATACTAGGTCGGTAGGGCTGCGGGGTGTC
The DNA here is from genome assembly GCA_021437245.1 of Aegilops speltoides. Lineage (NCBI taxonomy): Eukaryota > Viridiplantae > Streptophyta > Magnoliopsida > Poales > Poaceae > Aegilops > Aegilops speltoides. The sequence continues at coordinate 52,933,105 of CM038146.1, forward strand.
GGCCAGCATTCGGGTGGTCGCCGAGCCAAGGAACGTGGAGGGGGCGGCGTTGACATGGATGCATCTGAGCAAAAGAGAGAGGAGGTCGTGCGAGAAAAAGGGAATCCTTTGGAACGTGTTTTAGTTGTTTATAAATATGAGAGGAGAAATCGGCGGATGCTTCTCCTAAACAATCTGAGCAGCTAAAACTAGTTGAGAGATCGGCTAGGTGTAGCTTAACTCATCAAAAGGGAATATTTTTTGAGTTAAGTCCTTTCAGGAGTTCGTCTAGATTAATGTGATAAATTAGGATTATTATGCTCTTCTTGGGAGTCTGAAAAATCTCCGTACACACAGGAGGGCAAATACTGAACTTGAGATATCACATTTGCCTTGTATTGTTTCATGGCTCCTTGCATTTGTGTTGAAGTTAACAGTACCTGGGCGGCGATACGGTGGGTGACCATGATGATGCTGGCGGAATTTGTCTTTTGCTGTTATCGTTCTTGATGTGTGGAGCGTCCGGCATCGCCGGCCCTGACATTGGCTCCTCGTCCCATTCCCGCGTGGCTTCACGGCAGATGCTGCAGATGTCTTGCTCCTGGGCACCGTGCAGCGGTTTGCAGAGACCCATTTCGATGCTCCCGCTGTTTAGAGAACGGTCACCGTGCGCGCGAGTGCAGCAACCCATGGCGTCCTCTCAGCTCGCTGGCATGCCTTGTCATGCTGCGCCTCGACATTGCGATTGCGCATCGTCAAGCTCCAACTTCCTATGAAGGTCCCTTGAAGTCTGTGCTTCCGTCTGAGGCGCCTCGTCGTGGATCTTGGGCGTCTGTCGTCTCTGGTATCACAGGCTCGGTTGTCTCGTCTGGTCTGGAGCTGCAGTTCATGGCAGATCAGTCCAAAGTGCTGCAAGGTCTGGTTGCACGTGTTGAGAGCTTTCTAGAGCGGGCGGAGGCTACTCTCGGCAAGCTCTCCCTCGTGCCGGCTATGTTGCCGACTGCTCTGATCCCGCGTCCTCCTGGTGTTTTTGATGTTGGTTCCGTGGAAGACAAGGGGACGGAGCTCTTCAGTTGTTTCTCCCCTCGTGTTGGGGTCAGTTCTTCGCCATTGTCTGCTGCGGGCGAGGCCGTCGCCGTGGTCGTCGCCCCGGTATTGCAAATCATGCCCGAGCTTCAACATCAATGTGTGAGACCTACTCCGCCTCTTTCTGCTGAGCATACGGAGGTCGACTCGTCGGCGAACTCATGTGAGGGACATGATTTGCCTTTGTCATGTGGGCAATTAGAGGCGCCTGAGTTCATTGTGTCGGTGACACCTGTGGCTGATGATGTTGAGGCGTTCGGTATGTTAGCGCCTGATCATTCGACGCCCAGTCAGCCACTCGCCTTTGTGGACCGTGGAGGTTCCGATGTTGAGGTTACCGACCCGCACGTGGTCGCAGGAAAGGTGATGACTGTGCGTGAGAAGGTCGATGAGATTCTCTTTCAGGTTGAGCTTCACAGCTTGCTTGCACGTTTGGAGAGGGTTAGCCCTGGATCTGGAAAAAAGATTGTGGAGGAGGCCCTTAGAAGCCAAACAAAGAAGAGTGACGCCACGCGAAAGGCGTCCGCAGCTGCTTGATGATTCCTTGGATTCTCGTGGTGCATGTGGTCTTCAATGGATTCTCTCGTCGGGGATTTCTTTGCAATGTAGCAGTGGGTTGGTGGTCGTTGCGTGTTGTGGGGATTGGTGGGTGTTGCTGATCATGCGCTTATGTGGTTGCATGCTTTGTGAGTAGTCCACATGTGGTGGGTTTGTATCGGTTTTCGCCCAGTTTTCCGTTAATTAACTGGGCAATTCTCTTCTGCTTAATTAATCGATGAGGCAAATCTTTTGCCTCCGTTTTGAAAAAAATAAAATTGTACTAGTATCCAAGCTACAGCCGAATTCGGCTTGGTTTTGTTTCCGTCGTAAAATTGTTCAATCTGCAGCATGCAGTAGGCAGTAGCGAACGTATATTCGTTTCATTTAGGTAGTACAGTACTAGAAGATCCTTTCTTCCTTCTCCATGACGTGTGAGCTCGACAATTCAAACACAAATAATGTGCCGAACATTTCGGTTGATTTTGTGCTGCGTAAATTACACACATGGCGTCTGAGCAAGTGCAGAGTTATCTGAACCTACCTGAAAAAACATCGACGTCAGCTAACTAACTGAAACTTGACACTAGCTAGCTCCACGAACTGAACCTAGATAGTACTCCCTCCGTCCCGAAAAAGTTGTCCAACACGCAGTGTACTGGTGTTTTTGCAAAAAGCCCTCCGAGTTTTAAAACTGTCTCAAATAGATTCATTTCTCCATCTTCTTCCTCGGTCGTCCCCGCGCATCACCTGGGCAGGCGCCGCCAGCTGATTTCACTGCCGTCCACCAGCACGAGCCCACTTGCGCCTTTGATTCCGCGTCGCCAAGGGTGCCATCGTAGGATTCTTCTGTCAGCGATCAAGTGAAGCGCCAAGACGCAGTTCAAAGGGAAGGCCGGCCCAAAAGGCAGCCTCGCCTACCCGCTCGGCTGGCTGGGCCGGAGTGGGCCTAAACCAGGTTACTTATACCCGAAGCGAGGATGGATTCGTTGGCGATTGGCACAACGTCTAGTGAGTGTGTGTGTGGTGTGCTCCTGCGCGAGCCGAGTGGCGTCTTCTTCCTCCCTTCTTCCCCTTGTAATTCGAATTCCATGTCCATGGTTGAATACATCGAACCCTAGCCCTCACAATCTGGTATCAGAGCCGTTCTAAACCTGGATATTCCAGCCCACCGCCGCCACACCAGATTCGTCGCTCGCCACCGCGCCGAAGCCATGGAGAAAATTTCGCCGGAGACCAAGGCGATTTACGAGCTCCTTCGGGCCGATTTCGACGCCGCCCTCTCCAGAAGCTCGGCGGAGCGCAACGAGGAGATGACCACGGCCTTCGCCAAGCTCGACAGCAAGCTGGACCAGCTTTCGGGCCGCATCGACGACGTCAAGCTCGCGATCGGCGTCGACCTCGATGAGCTACGCGGTGAGATCGGGGGAGACCGGAGCACCACAGCGTGCCCCACCGCCCCGTCGTCTCCGCGAGGAGCGGCGCCGCCGACCAGGACCGCGCCTCCGAGCAGTGGATCAGGGGGATCTAAAAATTTCCACGGTGAAGCAGATCACCGGAGAGCAGTTCCAAAGTACGTACCCCCACCAGCATGAGGTACGCAGCCAGATCCCAACCCCTCGAGGCAGATTGTTCAAGCTCCTGAAGCACTGCGCCCATTCCAGTCTGAAGTTGTTGGGTTTGGTCCTCGAATTGAGTTGCCGCGTTTTGATGGCTCAAATCCCAAGCTGTGGCAGTCGCGCTGTGAGGATTATTTCAAGTTATGGAACACTCCGCAGCATCAGTGGGTGTCGTTTTCTTCTGCTCAATTTGAAGGCACATCGGCGCGTTGGTTAGAGTCGGTTCAGCGCCGTGCTCCCCATGTCAATTGGCCTGAATTTTGCAACCTGCTACAATCCAGGTTTGGCAGGAACGAACACCAGAACCTGTTGCGTCAGATGTTCGACATTAGGCAGACTAGTTCAGTTGAGGAATATGTGGAGCGATTTTCAAAACTGTATGATCAGCTAACTGCCTATGAGTCTAATCCAAACACAGTGCATTACGTTACCAGATTCATGGAAGGATTAGTCCCTTCAGTTCGTTTGTTGGTAGGGATTCAGCAACCTGAGGATTTGGATTCAGCTTATGCTCTGGCCTTGTTGTGCAAGAAGCGGGTGAAACTACGCTTACTCGGCGGTGCAAACCAAGGAAGCAAGCGCCCGACATACTCTAGCTCTCGATCGTCAGTGAACAAAGTTCTGGATGATAAGAAAATCATTGAGCCAGCTCGTGCTCCTCCATCTGAAGATCGATGGGCTGCTCCGTATGCTTACAGGAAATCCAAGAGTCTGTGTTTCATCTGTGGAGAACGATGGGCCCGTGATCATCGCTGCAAGCAGGAAATTCAGTTGCACGTGGTGCAGGAGATGCTAGACTATATTCAGAACATGCCCTCTGATATGAGTGACTCTGAAGAGTCAGCTGTTGGTGAGGTCAATGCTATCTGCCTTTCTGCAGCTCTTTAGGAGATAATTCAGATCCAGCAGTGTCAACCATGAAACTGAAGGTGTATCTGCAGGGACAACCCTTAATTTTTCTGGTTGATTCGGGCAGTACTCATTCATTCATTGACTGTACACAGTTGCATCTACTGTTCAAGGCATTTCTTCCTTGCCAATTTATATGGTTAAAGTGGCTAATGGCAGTTTGGTTCCCTGCTCTCAACAGTTGCTGAATGGTAAGTGGTCCTGTGCTGGTCATGAGTTTGTCAGTAACTTCAGGGTTTTTCCCTTGGGATCTTATCATGGAATATTGGGTTTAGATTGGCTGGCTGCTAACAGTCCTATGCAAATAGATTGGGTTGCTCATTGGTTAGCTTTTCAGCACTCAGGGCACCAAATCACCTTGTTGGGTTCAGGATGTTGTTCCTAAAGTTTATGCTCTGCTAGAACTATCAGCACTGTTGGTAACTGAAAATACAATAGTATCTGAGCTACCCTCTGAAATTCAAGAACTGTTGGATAAGTGTGCTCCTATGTTTGAAGCTCCATCTGGTCTCCCTCCAAGAAGAAAGTATGATCATAAGATTCCCTTAGTTCCTGGAGCTCAACCTGTGTCTAGCAGACCTTATAGGCTGCCTCCTGCTATGAAAGATGAAATGGAAAAGCAAGTAAAAGAGATGTTAGATGCTGGAATTATTAGACCTAGCACCAGTGCTTTCTCTTCTCCAGTAATTTTAGTGCAAAAGAAAGATAAAACTTGGAGGCCTATATATGATTATAGGAAGCTCAATGCTATTACAGTAAAAAGCAAATATCCAGTTCCTGTTATTGATGAGCTCCTAGATGAGTTGGCTGGAGCCTGTTGGTTCACCAAACTGGACCTTAGAGCAGGTTATCATCAGATCAGACTGGCCCCTGGGGAAGAACATAAAACAACATTTCAGACTCATTTTGGCCATTTTGAGTTTTTGGTGTTATCCTTTGGACTTACTGGAGGACCTAATACATTCAATTTTGCACTCAATGACACACTGTCTCCATGTGTCAGGAAGTTTGTGCTGCTTTTCTTTGATGATATCCTCATATTCAGTGTTTCTTATGCACTACACTTACAGCATTTGGAAGAAGTGCTGAAATTACTTTTGCAGCATCAATGGCAAGTGAAGTTATCTAAATGTGCTTTTGCACAGAAGCAAGTGGTCTATCTGGGGCATGTAATCAGTGGACAAGGGGTAGCTACTGATCCTTCCAAAATTTCCATCATTCAGAACTGGCCAGCACCTGTGTCTGCTAAAGAAGTGAGAGGATTTTTGGGCCTGGCTGGATATTACAGGAAATTTATAGCACACTATGGTATGCTCAGCAAGCCTCTTACTAATCTTCTCAAGAAGGGGGTTCCATTCCTGTGGACACACAATGAGCAGCAAGCTTTTATGCTTCTTAAACAAGCTCTAACATCCGCCCCAGTACTAGCTTTACCTGATTTCTCTAAGAAATTTGTGGTAGAAACAGATGCCTGTGATGTTGGGATTGGAGCAGTGCTTATGCAGGAAGGACATCCACTTGCTTATGTCAGCAAAGCTCTTGGACCAAGGAACTAGACACTTTCAGTTTATGAGAAGGAGTATTTAGCCATTCTTCTAGCAGTGGAACACTGGCGTCAGTACTTGCAGTTATCTGAGTTCATCATCAGAACTAATCAAAGGAGTTTGGCCTGTCTGTCAGAGCAACGTTTGCATACTAGGTGGCAACAGAAAGCACTCACCAAATTGCTTGGGCTGCAATATTCCATTGAATATAAGAAAGGAGTGGAAAATAGTGTCATTGATGCTCTGTCAGCGACTGCAACACTGGGACATTCTACCGTAAGCAGAAGAGATTTCTTTCGCCCAACCTACTTGGTTGATGAAGTCTTTGAAAAGCTATGAGCAAGACCCATTTGCTTTGGATCTTTTGCAACAACTGTCCACAGCACCTAATTGTGACAGTAAGTTTACTCTCAAAGCTGGTATCCTTAGACAGGGCAAGTGTGTTTGGTTGGGCTGTGACTCAACATTGCACAGCAAGATATGTGCTGCTTTTCATGAAAGTCCAGTGGAAGGGCATTCTGGATTCCCATTCACTTACAAACGCATCCGACAGTTGTTTCGATGGAAAGGGATGCGAGGGTTCATAAAAACCTACGTTCAGAACTGTTTGATATGCCAGCAGGCCAAACCTGAGAGAGTTCCTTCACCTGGCCTTCTCCAACCTCTACCAATACCATCCTTACCTTGGGAGATGGTTACTATGGACTTTGTGGAAGGATTACCTCCATCAGGTCGTTATAACTGTTTGCTAGTGGTTATTGACAAGCTGTCCAAATATGGGTCCATTGCATCACCCGTTCTCTGCTGAAACTGTGGCTGAAGCCTTCATGAACTCTGTCTATAAATTGCATGGTATGCCCTGTTTGATAGTTTCAGATCGTGACCGCATTTTCACAAGCAAGTTTTGGAGTGAGCTGTTCCAAAAATCTGGCGTTCAGCTTCGCATGAGTTCTGCTCAGCACCCACAGTCAGATGGCCAGACAGAGCGCGTGAATCAACAGGTGGAATGTTTTTTGCGCTGTTTTGTCAGTGGGCACCCGTCGCGCTGGGCTAAGTGGATTCTAGTTTGTGAATTTTGGTATAACACGAACTGGCATTCGGCTACTAGGAAAACACCGTTTGAAGTCATTTATGGGCATGCACCACGTCATTTTGGGCTAACTGCTGAGAGTGCAATTCAGTCTGACGATTTGCAACAGTGGCTCAATGATCGTCTGGTGGTCATGGAGTCGGTCAAGCAACATTTACTTCGTGCCCAGCAGCGTATGAAACACCAAGCTGATAAGCACCGCTCAGATCGCGTGTTTGCAGTTGGAGATCAGGTCTTTCTCAAGCTTCAACCATACTTGCAGTCATCTGTGGCACCGCGAGCAAATCACAAACTGGCGTTCAAGTTTTATGGCCCCCTTGAGGTTTTGGAACGCATTGGCGAACTGGCTTATCGCCTGCGTCTTCCTCCTACCAGCAAAGTGCATCCTGTTTTCCATGTGTCACTTCTAAAAAAGGTGATCACCCCTCACGACCAGGTGCTCTCGCAGCTTCCTTCTCCTGATGATCAGTTTCAGGTGCTAAAGCAAGTGCTGCAACAGAGAGTGGTTCGCCGGGGTTCTGATTCGATCATCCAAGTCTTGATCAAATGGAGCTCGTCGCCACTGGATATGGCTACATGGGAAGATAAGATCACTCTCCAGCAAAAGTTTCCCAGGGCGCCGGCTTGGGGACAAGCCGGGTTTAACAGGGGAGGGATTGTCAGCGATCAAGTGAAGCGCCAAGACGCAGTTCAAAGGGAAGGTCGGCCCAAAAGGCAGCCTCGCCTACCCGCTCGGCTGGCTGGGCCGGAGTGGGCCTAAACCAGGTTACTTATACCCGAAGCGAGGATGGATTCGGTGGCGATTGGCACAACGGCTAGTGAGTGCGTGTGTGGTGTGCAGGGGCGGAGACAGGGGGGTGCGAGCAGGGGTCAGACACCCCCCATCGCCTCGCCCCCCCTAAGCGTTTCGTTTACCACGTAGTACTAGTATCATTAGCCTAACACGACAACTTTCCAGCCCAAAGGCCCAACGTGAGAAAAACATTTGCTTGATGCCGTGACCGCTAGATGTACGCATCAGAAAAAGGGATTAGATTAATTTTTTTTTTCAAAAAAAGGGAACGCGTGCAGCCGTGAGATCTGGCAGTCAGTTGCTCTATTCCTCCTGTAATTTCGTTCACGCGCATCGTGTGTTCTAGGTCTGGCGGCTCTCCATACGCCCCTGCGCCGCCGCCTCTCGGCTCTCGCGGCGTCCGCCGTTGTGGCTCAAGGCCGAGGGCCTCCACTCCAGCGAGGATTGAATCCATGATAGGGGCTATGACAGTTTGTTTTCTTCACCGGCATCATGCACCACAAAATCAACTTCTAGGAATCAAGGTACGTACTGCTAAATAACAATCTTTCTGAATTAGTACAATTCCGTTGAAGATGGCAGGGTTGTAATTTAAGAATCTACTTTTATCCTTGTTTAATGTTTCAATGACTGAAGTATGAAGAGAGAAAATACAACAGAAAAATCGTCTCTCAAGCCCATTGCTTCGAGGTTAAATATTACTGAAAATACAAATCCACCTAAGAAGCAACCGGTAGATATAATTCCAAGCCAAATCCAGTTGATATGCAACTGATAGAAATGTAACTTTTCTATATATTATCAGGCTTATGTTTCCACACATTCATAACAATTACACATTTTCGAACGATTATTATCTTCCTCGCTCGCCCCCCTCATGTCTAAATCCTGGCTCCGCCCCTGGTGGTGTGCTCCTGCGCGAGCTGAGTGGCGTCTTCTTCCTCCCTTCTTCCCCTTGTAATTCGAATTCCATGTCCATGGTTGAATACATCGAACCCTAGCCCTCACATCTTCACCTGCGCCGGCCAGGACGTGCTCCACCGCCGCTGAGGAACCGCGCTGACGCATTCCTCTCACTCCACGACCACCTCCGCGCGTTCTCCTCCAGCCACGATCCCCTCCGAGCGTCGCCGGAGCCTCCCGCCGTGATCCGGTTGAGGTCGTCCTGCTCGAGCTCTCCGTGCTCCTGGGTGTCGATCGCCTGAACCAGGAGTGCGTACTGCTGCTCACGTCCCAGGCCGCTTCCTCACGCCCGCGGCCGCCGCTCCTCTCTCCGGCGGCTTCGGCAGGCAGGGCAACACGGGTCTGCCCATCGGCGAGACGACCGGGCGCCTGATCGAGCCCCGCCCCTCGCCACCGCTGCCTTTTGCCGCCCCACCCCTCGCCGCTGCTGCTGCTCGCCTGTGCCGCAAGAGGTAAAGTTTAGTGCTGCTGCCTGTAAAAGTTCAGTGTACACATTTAAATTCAGTGCTGCTGCATGTGCTCCCAACTTTTGATGAACTTGAAGCTCAAATTTAAACTGAAGTTCAAATTCCTGTGTGGTCTTCAATTGCAGCAGCCTGTAAGGATCCACAAGACTGTATCTATGTTTGTGTATGTGTGTCTGATGAAATGCTTGCTTGCTGAAATTGTAGCAGCAACAACTACTACGGCTGAATGATGAATGAATGATGAACAGATTATAGTGGTCAGATTAGTTCAGACATTGCTGCTGAGAAACATGTATAGTGGTTTCAAGTATTGCACTGCTGCTGAATGATGAACAGACTATAGTGGTCGCATGTTTAAATTAGTTCAGACATTTCTAGACAAATAACAACGAAACAATCCTCTTTCTTGAACAGGCATTTATGAAAGTTGATAGATATAATCAGCTAGATCAATTGCTATCTTATCTCAATTGCTATCTTATTTCCAAATAATTTCGGTCCACAATCTATCAATTTATTTTGGAAACAATTAATATGATTCCACCAGATTACTCAAGGCTGGAGTATATTTCCAAATATTTTCAGTTAGTCTTATGGGTCATCTAAAAAATGTTTCATTGGAACATTCTTGCTATCAAATTCCAAATTATTGTAAGGAGTTAACTAAATTTACTGTAAGGAGTTAACTGAATTTAGTTTCAATAAAGTCAAATTAGCTGAATTTTCAGTGAATTTAACAACAGGAATTTGCTTGGCTGACATATCTGAGAAACTCTAATTTAGAAAGAGAATTTTCAGATGCTCTTTGACCGAAACCATATCACACTGGCATTCTCTCTGACTAGGAGCAGAGGGAGGAGAACCAGGAGAAGACTAACAACAGCAGTGGTATGTTCAACATAAATTATCTTGGTCAAATTTGTCCCCCGAGGCAATCTGATTCCCGTTCCATTATCCAAATAGACTCCTTTGCACTATCCATTATCTCCATTAGTCTCTGCATTGATCATAAAAGAATCTGAAAAAATAAGGGGCCCTTCTAAACTAAATTTACACTAAAAATAGAACATTTACACTGGAAAATAGGACCCCAAGAAACTGTATTCAGTAATCTTGTACTCTGAAAACAGAACATTTACATTGTAGCTTCAAACAAAATTTCAGTGATCTTGTACTCAATTTAGTGGATATCAGACTTGAGATGCAAAACTGAAGCTTCAAAACTGCATTTTCAAAATTTCAGTGATCTTGTACTAAATTTTCTACCTCACTTTTCTTGAGTTAGTTCAAAATTTACAAAGCAGTAGTGACTCTAGTGTGTGTAGAATTTCAACCACAAGACTGTGATTCTCACCAATATCCAGGACTAGCCACTGCAATTATGTTTTCAGAGAAATTTAGTTAAAATGACAGCAGTTTCAGTTTTCAGTTTTGACAACAGTATAACATCTTGTCAGTTTTGACAGTGTGTGTAGTTGCTGTGGAGCAAACTACACACATTTAAGATTAGGAGATAGCAGAAACAGACGGCCGAGGACCAAACCTTGAACTACAGAATCTTCTAACGGAACTTTAGATGTTCTACAGGTCATGTACGACTCCCAAGTTCTAACAAAAAAATTCAGACAACTCCCAGGAGTACATGACCTGAATTTAAAGGATCACACTATAGATGTGGCTCAAACTATAGAGAGAAAAGCATTTTCCTGCAATATTTAGCATGAGTATTTCAGAATTGCTAGTGAAATGTCAAACTAGCATTTGGAGATCAAAATGTCCTAGCTCCAAACATGGAAATGTAGAAAAAGCTAAATGTAATGCCCTAATGTTCTGAACCTCATTGTTGAATGTCTTGTCAGGCGGCATCGGTGCATTTTCCTGAAGTTTCTTTACCGCAATCACTCTGCCATCATTTGCCTCAACACCCTGTATTATTAATCCCATAGATACAAAGATATGAGTACTCCAAATGGACATTGGTGGAAAGGATAGAAGATGTTAAAGGAAAATAACCAAACCTTATAAACGTTTCCGAATGGACCTCAACCAATCTTCCGCTCCGCGGAGAAATCATTTGTAATTTTCTGGTCTGCTGCTTGCCCCTGATGTGCCAGTCAGCAATGCAGCATTGAGCCTTCACTTCAGTGCATGAAAACTTACTGTCAATTTTCAGCAATGCAGCATAAAAGATCAAGAATCGGACTTTCCAGTAGTAAAAGATCAAAATTACTGAATTTGACTTCCGTAGTTACTGGTTTCTCATTGACATTGACCAAGATTACTGAATTTGTTTTCAGTTTTCACAGTTTTGGCATTGACCAAGATTACTAAAGAAAAAATCAGTCCAAATTTGTCTACTGTCTTCAACATTGACCAAGATTACACAAAAGCTCAGGCAGTAGCTAAATTTTCCCTACTCTGGTGCACCATAATTTTTCATATTCATTGAGCAAAATTCAGTCAAAATCTGTCTACTGTCTTCAACATTTGCTAAATGTCTACTGTCTTCAACATCTATCAGTACAAATGAACTTCAGCTCAGAACTATAGCATGAACTTGAGTTTACTCTGGATCTGAAGCTCCGGCGAGCTCTGGACTTGAGCACGTGGAGGTGTTGTGGACGCCTTGAGTGCGTAGTGCTCCGGCAAGCTCGATGGTGAGCTCCTCCAACTTGACCACCCGTGCTTCCCAGTGCTTGGGTCGACGACGTCCATGGAGGGGGCGGGCTTCATGGTTGACGGCGAGTAGTTGGTCGGACGAGGGGGCCAGCAGGGGTTGCCGGGTAGTTGGCAGGTGCTGACGAGGAGGGAGGAGCGAAGACGGGAAGGCGGGAGGGGGGAGCGCCATGGCGAGGAGAAGAGACCGGGTTGACAAGGCGACAGACGGAGGAGGGGGCACTCGAGGAGGCTGACGAAGGAGGTAGACATGGACGACGGCCGCCATGGCCAGTGGTCCTCGGGGTTAGATGCCTCGCTAGGCCGCCGCGCAAAATCCAACCTTCAGGCAAAATTCCAAGCTTCAAACGAGGCATGGGGGAAGAAGGTGGCACCGACGGGGGCGGAGGTGGAGAGGGAGGGGCAAGGCGACGTGGGGCGGGGGGAGTGAGGAAGGGATCAAGGCGGCGCAACGTCATGGCATCGCCGGCGAGCAAGCAGTGAAAGAATGGGGTAGCGAGGGGAAGAATGGGCGGTATGGAGTGCGGGTTGTGTCGGGGGAAACTGGGGGTGTTTTCTGCAAAATGTACACGGTGACAACTTTTTCCGGACGGAGGGAGTATGAAAACAACCGGATTAACCAACAATGTTTTCCTTCTGAAGTCCGATACCATGAATGAAACCTTCATACCTCTTGTGGCATGTCAGAGGTACACAGGAACTAGAGACAGATACGGTTGAGCTCTAAGGCGCTGAGCAGCACCACCGCGTGCGGATCCCGTCGCAGAGGCAACTGGTGTCAGAGAAACAGGATCCGCTTCTTTCAGTCACCGCATCCTCTTTCAGCCACCGCATCCGAAAGAAAAAGAAAAGGAAAGTAGTACCAGGAAGGCAGTTGCAGTTCAATATTCATTAATCAGCACCAGATAAAGGTTCAACATAACATAACATATGTGGGTTAGCAAATTACACAGTTAAATTCCTACAAGCCCACTGCACAGTTAACCGGTGTGCGCTATGCAGTATGAATAGGGTCAATTTCCAACTGGAGCACGCCAAAAGGACACCCCCAACAAACCATTTCTGCATCTCAACCTCATAGAACGAACGAATCCACAAACATCAAGCCATGTCTGCAGTGCAACACTTGATAATACCTGCAGAGCAATAATCAATGTCATTGGTCAAAAGGTGTTGTACCATTCCTTATACTCCCTCCATTCGGAAATAGTTGTCATTGAAATGGATGTACCTAGATGTATTTTAGTTCTAGTACATCCATTTTGAAGACAAGTAATTCCGAACGGAGGGAGTATCTCACAAGTTTTGTATGATTCAAACACAACATCCGCTTCACCTTCGTGGAAACTGGACTGAGGGCTCCGAAGTTTAGTTTGAATATGGTCTACTTTTTATCGGAAAGCCTTCAGGTTCTACTCTTGACATATTCTGGGTTCTTTGGCTGCATCAGAAGCTAAGATGACCAATAGTTCAAATACCTCCATTAGAGGAAAGTGCATAAAACAGATGCATTGAGTTTGAACCTAATAGGCATATACTTTTTGAAAACTTTTAGAAATATATGAGCAGATAGTCAGTAGCAAAAAAAGTTGGTTAGATGTCTGGTTAAAACCTATCCTTGGAGGTGGGACTGGAAAGCAAAAAAAGTTTCTGATGCAGCATTCTTGGTTAACTTCCCTCAGTTGCTAAGATAAATGAAGCTGCAATAGTATGATTGGGTCCCTCTCAAAGGTGGGACATGATCGAACCCGAGTCACGTGGGTGATGATGAAGCCCATCTCTCAGCCGCCGCCTCCCTCCTCCCATCTCGCGAAGGCGCCTGTGCGCCGGCCGCCGCGCCCTCGCCCCTCTCAGCCCCCGGTCTTCCCCTACAACCTAAGGAGCAGGACTGGTAAGACCCTGGGTCCTACCAATTTGGTATCCAGAGACTCGGGTTCGATCATGTCTTCATCAACACCCACGTCGCCGTTGCCCGTCGGCACCACCGCCCCGACGACCACCGTCGGGGTCCCCACGCTGCCAGGGCCGATCACCACCGCGGGTTCCCCAACGCCACCGACCCCCGTCACCTCCGCGCCGTCGACGACCGCCATCTTCACGCCGGAGCAGGTCACCAGCACGTTGCGGGATCTCATGACGGCCGTCCAGAGACACCATCTATACATGGCAGGGCCATACGCACCACCACCGTCTGCGCCGATCGCCGCCTACTTCCACCCCGCGCTGCTGTGGCCATCCCAGGGCCCGCCTGCATGCGGCGGGCTCCTGCTGCTGCAGTTCCAGGCGGGGCACCCCAGCGTCCCACCATCGCCGTTGCTGCATCATCATCAGCTCCCAGCCGCGGCTCCTCTCTGGCCGCCGTGGCCAACTACGGCCCCCGCAGCACTCATCGCGCCCGCCCACCCTCCACCGCTGGCGCTGCAACCACCGGCGCCACCTCTGCCCAGCTCAGGGGCGCCCTCGCCGGTCGGCCTGCCAATCCATCAGGTCCGGTTCCCGTCCTCCCCGTCGCCACTACCAGCATGGGCGGCCGGGTCTTCGCCATCACCGGTCTACACCACGGCTCCCGAACAGCCGACCCCGTTCCCGCAGTTCGGCAAGCCATCCGGCTCCGCGGGTCACTACCAAAAGTACTCCGACCAGGCGCCACCTGCCTCCCTGCTCCGCTCCTCCGAGCCAGTGCGGCCCGGCGCCCCGACCCAGACACCGCCGCGGTTCGCCAAAATCGACTTCGCCACATATGACGGCACGGAGGACCCCCTCAACTGGCTCAACCAGTGCGACCAGTTCTTTCGCGGGCAGCGCACCCTCGCCTCGGAACGTACCTGGCTCGCCTCCTACCACCTCCGCGACGTGGCACTGACCTGGTATTACGCCCTCGGGCAGGACGAGGGCGGCATGCCCCCTTGGGAGCGCTTCCGCGAGCTCTGCCTCCTTCGCTTTGGGCCTCCGATCCGCGGGAGCCGCCTGGCGGAGCTCGGCCGCCTTCCCTTCACCTCCATGGTGCAGGACTTCGCCGACCGTTTCCAGGCCCTGGCGTGCCACGTGTCGGGCGTGACGGCGCAGCAGCGGGCCGACCTCTTCATCGGTGGACTTCCGGATCACATCCACGTGGACGTGGAGCTTCATGGGCCTTAGGATCTCCAGACGGCCATGTATTACTTCGTTTCTTCCTTCAGCTCTGTTTCTCAGTCTTGTTCTTGTCATGATGCGACTCCATTCTGGAGTGCAGATTTATATCTCCGAGGCGACAGCTGCCATCGTGGGGCCGGGTGGCGACTACCTGCCGGACAGAGCGGTGAGCGACGTGGACGACCCCGACTTGGGGGCGGCCGCCCTGGCGGACGACGCAACAGGCGGCGGCGATGAAGCAGGCGACTCCGAGGAGGGCGGCGACATGGAGACTTGGCCCGACAATGACGATGATGAAGACGAGCCGCGCCCCGCCCGGAGCACTGCCAACACCGGCGCCGGCCCCTCTTCTGGGCCGCCCGGCCGTTGCAGCAAGCGCAAGCGGAGGCAACGCGCTGCCCTATTTGGCAGCGCGCCGAAGAAGCCCAAGAACCCGGTAGCGGCGACCAGGCGGAAGGAAGCCGCGACCAAGGTGGCCAAATATCAGAGGCAACCGAAGGTGCCGGTTATGGTGTCAGCGTAAGTGTTCTTCCCAAGCTTTCCGCTTCTTCGCCAATCCGGCCTGGAAAAACTTTCGGACTTGTCTTCTTATCCCAGGGGCCCGCTAACTCTCGAGAGGTCGGGAGCCGCCTCGGTCATCAGGCCGGCAGCGACCTCCTCCACCAGCCGGCGAATTGATCTGGCTGCTGACCTCTGGGAGGCGACGGAACGGAACACGCGGGAGGTGCGTGAGGAAGAGGCCGACCTCCTGGCGAAGGCGGAGGCGGACAAGGCTGCAGCGAGGAAGTTAGCGCAGGCGGAGGCCGCACGCCGCCAGGAGCCGCTGCTCGTGACACCTTTGAACACCGCGCCACCTCTGTCGGAGTTTGAGGCGACGACTGGAGGAGCCGGCGACGAGCAGCCGGTCATGGAGAGGGAGGGCGGCGACGTGGCCATGCCGGATGTCATCGTGCCGCCGCCGCCGACCAGCGAGACGCAGGCCGAGCAGCCGGCCGAGCCGGCAGTGCCACCAGCCGAGGACGTGGTGGTGACGGACCTTACTCCTGAGGTCCGCACACCCGTACACCGCCGTCTTGAGAAGGCGGCTTCAGCACCGCGGCCGCTGGAGGCCGGTGCCATGAGCTCGTCGGTCCCTGACACCGAGGCGACCAGCGCCCCGCCGGCCGGCTGGATACGCGGGGGCGGGACGGGCGCCCTGAACTAGGCGTCCCTCGACATCCAGGCCAAACTCCGGGCCGAAGCCAACGCCCTCAAGCGCTGCAACGAGGCTTTCCTGGACTCGCGAGCTACCATCCGCGTAAGTTTTCTTTGGCTCTCTTCATTGGTTGACCTTCTTGCTTCCTTCGTGGGGACGCGCAAGTGCATCCACTGGGTGTAGTCCCCAAGTTTCGGGTCGGCTGCTGAGCAGGCGGTTCGGAACTTTATCTTGAAAGTGTTAAATGCTGACTTCGTCTGGTATCCCTTCTGCAGGACTACTAGAATCTTCGCGCGGTCGCCTACAACTCCAAGGTTCGGGAGCTGGAGACGCAGACCTCCCATCTGTCTGAGAGTCAGAGTAAGCTTCGACTTTCTTCTTTTTTTGGGCGCTGGCTGGCGCCTGCTGGCTGTAGTCCCGAGGTTGGGCCGATCGCTGAGCGATCGGGCGAATCTCAAAGGCTCTACCTTTGTTAATCGCTTCTTCTGCTGGGCGCGATGGCGCACCTGCTGGTTGTAGTCCCGAGATTCAGCCGGTGATGAGCGGTCGGGCAGATCTCCAAAGAATCTGCGTCCCTCTTTGTCTTTTTGACTGATGTTCTTTCTTCTTTTCCATTTACAGAAGCCAACGCCGCCTTGCAGCTGCAGCTGGGCGAAGCCAACACCGCTCTGCGCGGCAAGGAGGCGGAGTGCAGCAAGCTGACCGAAGAGCGTGACCGGCTGGTCGCTCAGCTCGCCGAGCAGATGGAGGCCCTCAAGACGGCCCATCAGGAGGCAAAGGCGAAGGAGACCGATCTTCTCGCCGAGTTTGAAACCGAGCGCGCCGCCTGGGCCGACAAGGAGGCACAGACGACGGCCTGCTTCAGCAGCATCGAGGATTTGGTCGACGGTAAGCTTTATTCTTCTTATTTCTTGTCTTGAGCTGCAGGCCTTTGCCTAAGCCGAGTGCTTGTTTCTGACTTTGTTCTTCTTGCCTTCTGCCCAAGCAGATTTCTTCCCAGGTCACTCCGTCGCTGCGATCAAATCATCGAGGCCTAGTGCGCGGATCGGAGGGCGGAAGGCGTGCAGATTGCCGCTAACGCCCCCCAGACCCTTAACGAGCAGATCCTCGGCATCCAGGCCCGTCTTCGGCCTACCCATCAAGTGCTGCGCCGTCTTCAGCGCGTCGGGGCCCAAGCAGTTTCCGCCCTCTGGCAGGCTTGCCGGTTTCGCGCACCCCAAGTCGGACCGCCGACTGGCTGGAGGTGGCAGCTGGCCGCCTGGAGGCCTGGAAAGGCTCTGCAGCCGGGCAGGAGCGCACTGGGCCCTTGAGTTCATCAAGGCGTGGTATCGTAGGCTAGATCTAGCCCAGTTAGCCACGTTTCGGCTGGAGGCGCAGGAGGAGCTGGTGGCGGTGGAAGCCGAGCTTATCAACAGGGCGGCGGCGATCGCCGACTTCACCGACACCAGCGTCTTCGTTTCGGAGGTGGTCGAGGAAGGCGCCGAGGCGCCGCAGGAGTGGCTCGGGCTGAACCCGGAGGACAGCGAGGACTCGGCCGAGGTCATCGACTCCAGTGATGAAGGGGAGGAGGAGGAGGAAAGTGATGACGACATGCCTGAAGCTGGGGCGGACGGACAGCCCCCACCTCACCGGGCCTCAAGCAACGATTCGCACTCCAAAGCGCCGCCTGCTGCTGGAGAGGGCCAATCGGGGATCAACCAACCGCCCGCGCCTCCGACGGGCGCCACAGACTCCGTCATCCAGCCCTCCGTCGTCCCGGCCGGCGCCGCGGACTCCAGTGCCCAGCCGGAGCCGCCTGCTGCGTCAGCCGGCGCGGCTAACTCCTTCATCCAGCCGGAGCCGCATGCAGCACCAACCGGCACCGCCGACCCCAACGTCCAGCCAGAGCCATCCGCGGAGCCGACAATCACTGCAGACCCCATCGCCCAGCCGGAGCCGCCTGCCGCGCAAACCAGCACGGCCGACCCCAGCGACCAGCCAGAGCCGTCTGCCGCGCCAACCGGCACAGCCGACCCCAGCGGCCAGCCGGAATCTTCCGCCGCTCCTTAGGATGTTTTTCTTTTCCTTTTCCTGCTTGCTAGTCTGGACATTTTGATTATTCGCACAATTCCACCCGTGGGGTGTATATCAAACTTGTTGAATGCCGGCCGACGGGCCTTTATCTACGTAAATATCTGATCGCAATTTTTGCTTTGCCGACTTCTGTCTTTCTTTGCTTTATACTCCTTGCTTTTTTCCTTTGCCGCCCTCCCTTAGCTTTCCTCTTGCCAGCCAAGCAGCCGCTCTGCGGACTGCGGCTGGTTTGAGTACTTAGCTTTTTGCGGGAGGGCAAGTACTTAGCCGTTTGGAGATTTTGGCAAGTGAAACAGAAGCCGGCCGGCCGTCTGCTCGGCAGCCGGCCGAACAGGTGTGGTGCCGACCTCAACTATATACGCTTTTTTCCTTAGCCCTTTTTCATGTGGGCATTGTATTGCAACCCCTGCCCTCCATTCAGCCGCTCTGCGAGCTGCGGCTTCTGACAGAGGAAGCTTTAGGTGCCAACACATTACTTGTCCGGCTACAGGAGGCGGCATATAGTAGAAGGTGGCAAACCTCCGGGCCGACTGGTCGGACCCGGTGCCAGGCGGAAATGATAAAAGAATGCATACTCATAGGCATAACACTTATCATATAGATAAAAGGAGGGTAATCCCCGAGTTCTTCTCGAGGGACCCGGAGTCTTTGTACATAATACAAAAGGTAGCGTGATACATACTGCTTTCAACTGTAAAATCTTCGAAGGAGGTTTGCATTCCATGGCCTCTCCGTCTCCTTGCCTGAATCATCTCTCTTGCGTGCTCTGGGCTTCTGGGCGTCGATCAGATAGTAGGAGTCATTGCCCAGCACCTTGCTGATGATGAAAGGGCCTTCCCAGGGTGCCGAGAGCTTGTGCTGGCCGGCTGTTCACTGGATCAGCCGGAGCACAAGGTCTCCCTCTTGGAAGGATCTTGGCTTCACCTTGCGGTTGTAGTATCGGCGCACACTCTGCTGGTAGATGGCGGACCGGCTGAGTGCCAACAGCCGGCCCTCCTCCAGCAGGTCGACGCTGTCTTCTCGCGCCTCCTTGGCGTCCGCCTCGGTGTACATGGTGACTCGCGGGGAGTCGAACTCTATGTCCGTCGGGATGATGGCTTCAGCACCGTAGACGAGGAAGAAGGGCGTGAAGCCGGTCGACTTATTCGGAGTTGTGTGCAGGCTCCAGAGGACGGCCGACAGCTCATCGAGCCAGCAGCCGGCCGAATGCTCTAGAGGCTCGACCAGTCGGGGCTTGATGCCGGACAAGATGAGGCCGTTAGCTCGCTCAACCTGGCCATTTGACTGTGTATGGGCAACGGACGCTAAGTCCAGTCGGATGCCCTGAGTCGCGCAGAAATGAGCCAAGACTCCTTTGGCAAATTTTATGCCGTTGTCGGTGATGATGCTATGTGGTATGCCGTACCGAGTAGTGATGTCGGCGATGAAAGTCACGGCAGTCGGCCCATTCAATTTCTTGATTGGCTTTGCCGCCACGGGCTCTAGACAAGCAGATGACTCATGCCGCCACGGGCTGTCTTGAATGGCCCCACCATATCCAAACCCCAAACCGCAAAGGGCCAAGCAATGGGAATAGTCTTGAGTGCAGAAGCTGGCAAGTGTGGCTTGGAGCGGAATCTCTGGCACCCCTGGCACTTCTGGACCAGTTCCTTGGCCTCTTCCAGAGCAGTCGGCCAGAAGAAACCGTGGCGAAAAGCTTTGGCGACAAGTGCTCTTGAGGCCGCGTGGCGACCACATTCGCCTTGGTGAATGTCTCTGAGGATTGCTTGGCCTTTCTCCGGCTCTACGCAGCGCTGGTACATGCCTGTGACACTGCGCCGTACCAGCTCTCTATTGACGATGGTGTATGCTGCTGCTCGCCGTTGCACCTGTCTGGCTGAAATCTCATCAGTTGGTAGTTCTTTGTTCACCAGAAACTTGAGAATTGGCTGAGCCCAGGACGGTGCTACTATT
Source organism: Aegilops speltoides (assembly GCA_021437245.1). Classification (NCBI taxonomy): domain Eukaryota; kingdom Viridiplantae; phylum Streptophyta; class Magnoliopsida; order Poales; family Poaceae; genus Aegilops; species Aegilops speltoides. The sequence goes on from CM038146.1 coordinate 52,953,121, forward strand.
TCTTCGACTACCACAACTGCAACTTGTATGAGGGCGGTTGGGCCGAGAGGTGGCGGGTTCGCAACTGCTTCCGCCTACTGAGTTGAAGAAGTCCCCGGGCCGACTGCTGAAGTCCCCGGGCCGGGTTCTCGAGTCCCCGAGCTGGCTTTTGGGACCCTCAAGTCCCCGTGCCGGCTTTTGGGACCCTCAAGTCGGATCCGACTGCTTCGGAGGGGCTGGCACGAAGATGGAATCTGATTCTGGGGACGGCTTGACAGACGGCTTGAGAAGGCGGCGTAGGGCGACGCCGGCTGGTATTGCTTGTCGGGTGGAGCCAATCCATGCCAAGGCATCTGCTTGCTCATTATCATTTCTTGGCACATGGAGAAACTCGCACCCGTCAAAGTATCCACTGAATTGCTGCACAAGGAAGCGGTAGCTTGCCATATTTGCATCCTTGGCGTCCCAGTCGCCTAACGATTGCTGGACCACCAAGTCGGAGTCGCCATAGCACAAGATCCGGCGAATGCCGAGTTCCTTGGCAAGCCGGAGTCCGTGTATGAGTGCCTCATATTCTGCTACGTTGTTGGAGGCGGAAAAATGGACTTGCAACACATATTTGAGCTTGTCGCCTTTGGGAGAGGTGAGGACGACGCCGGCTCCCAGACCGATGCGCATTTTTGAACCATCAAAGTGCATCCACCAATGGGTGGAGTCTGGTGCTGGCGGCAAGTACTGGGTCTCGTCCCAGTCGACGAGGAAGTCGGCCAGCACTTGTGACTTGATGACGGTGCGAGGCTGGTAGTAGATGGTGTAGGGGGCCAGATCAATAGCCCACTTGGCCACTCGGCCAGAAGCATCTCTGCTTCCAATGATCTCAGCAAGCGGAGTTGTGCAGACGACAGTTATTGGGTGCTCTTGAAAGTAAGGCTTCAGCTTCTTGGCGGCAAAGTGCACGCCATAGCACATCTTCTGATAATGTGGGTAGTTTTGCTTGGAGGCTGACAGTACTTCGCTCAAGTAATACACCGGTCTCTGGACCGGCAATGCTCTGTCCTCCTCCTTGCGTTCTACCACCATGACTATGCTGACAAACCGGCTGGTGGCTGTGATGTAGAGGAGCATGGGCTCCTTCTGAGTCGAAGCCGCCAGGTTAGGCGGGGTTGCCAACATCTTCTTGAGTTGGAGAAAAGCCTCGTCCGCCTTGTCGTTCCATTCGAAAAAAAGTGGTCTTCTTCATGAGCGGGTACAGGGGAAGAGCCTTCTCGCCGAGCCGACTGACGAAACGACGAATTGATGCCAAGCAGCCGGTAAATTTCTGCACGTCCAGCAGTCAGGTGGGCACCTTCATCTTCTCGATGGCCTTGATCTTCATAGGGTTGCACTCTATGCCGCGCTCTGAGACCAGGAAGCCAAGAAGCTGGCTGGCTGGTACTCCAGACACATTTCTCCAAGTTGAGCTTGATCTGGAATCGGCGTAGGTTCTTGAAGGTTTCCTTGAGATCTTCTGGTAGCATGCCACGCTTCTCCGTCTTCACCACCACATCATCCACATAGACATGGGCATTTCTGCCAAGTTGCTTGAGAAGACACTTCTGCATGCAACACTGAAATGTGGTGCCGACGTTTCTCAAGCCGAACGTCATGGTCAGGTAGCAGAAGGCTCCAAATGGCGTGATGAAGGCGGTCTTCAGCCTGTCGGCCGGGTTCAGCTTTATCTGATGGTACCCTGAGTATGCGTCCAAGAAACTCAGCAGCTCGCATCCGGCTGTGGAGTCTATCACTTGGTCAATTCTTGGTAGAGCAAAGGGATCTTTGGGGCAAGCTTTGTTGAGACTGGTATAGTCAATGCACATGCGCCACTGCTTATTCTTCTTCAACACTAGGACTGGGTTGGCCAGCCACTCTGGAAAGAACACTTCCATGATGAATTCGACTGCTAGAAGTCGGGCTATCTCTTCTCCGACAACTCTTCTCTTCTCTTCTGATAGGCGGCGCAAGGGCTGCCTGACCGGCTTGGCGTCAGATCGGACATGTAGTTTGTGCTCGGCGAAATCGTCGGAACACCCGAAGATGTCCCGATTCTCACGGAGGAAATCGACGAGCTCGCTTTCCTATTTGCTGTCAAGGTTCGCACCTACAACAGCGTGCCTCTCCGGGTGCTCCGGGCCCAAGGGTATCTTCTTTGTTTCCTTGGCCCGCTTGAACGAGCCCTCAACCTCCGACTCCTTGGGGATGGGTGACATTTCCGGCTTCTTGCTTGCCAACGCCACCACCCGGTCAAGAAGCCGCTTTTCAGCTGCAATCACAAGGGACTCGGCCAGCCGACTGCTATCTACGGCACAAGCGACCGACTTCTTGTAGTCTCCGACTACGGTCAGGATCCCCTTGGTACTCGGCATCTTCATCTTGAGGTAAGCATAGTGGGGGACTGCCATGAAAACTTGGCCAGAGCTGGTCGGCCAAGCAGTGATGGTAGGGGATTTCGAGGTCCACCACTTCAAACCACACTGGCTCACGGCGGAAATGATTCTTGTCTCCGAAGAGACATCAATTTGGGTTTTGCCGATTGGTGAGCAGGAAAGACCAGGGACTATGCCATGGAATACAGTCCGACTGGGGATGAGCTGCTTCTGCTTGATTCCCAACTTCTCCATTGTGTCATGGTATAGGATATTGATGCTGCTGCCACCATCTATCAGGACTCTGGAGAAGCGTGCTGCCCGCCTCTCTGTTGCAAAGGTAGCATCTAGGACCAGGACATATGAACCCGGGGAAGGCATCACTTCCGGGTGGTCAGCCCTGCTCCAACTGATAGGCTTCTCGGACCAATGCATGAATTCTGGAGTACTTGAGGCCACTGCTTGCACTTCTTGCTGTTGCCGTCGTCTGCTGCGTCTGTCATCGGCCACACTGGTGAACACAACATAAGCTACGTGCTCCTCTGGATACTCGTCTTGTATGGCACCGACTGGCCGGGCCGCCGGCTGCTGGGGCTGAGGAGGCGGCGGGCCGGTAGGCGGAGGAGGTAGGAGGCCATCTCCCTTAGCAATCCTAGTGAGCCAATGACACTTTCGAGTGGTGTGGTTGGACAGCTTCACGCCACTATGGAATTTGCAGGGCGCCTCGAGGGTCTGTTCATAAGAGAAGGCGGGCAACCAATTGGGCTTGCCACCCTTCTGACGTTTGGGCGCCGGCTGCCCCTCCGGCTGCTGATCCTCAACTGTCGCCACCTGTCGGCTGGTGGAAGCCGGCTGAGTGGCCTTCTGTTTGTTGTCACTTGGATGCTGCCGCCGGCTGGTATCACCAGCGGGAGTCCTAGGGGCCTGGGATGCCACCTTACCGGACGCATCTACTAAGATTTCCACCTTCATGGAGGAGGCGGCCGTGGCGTGCTTGTCGGCGATGATCAGTAGCTCGTCGAGCGTTGTAGGCTCGTCGCAGAGAAGCCGATGCTTGAGAAGGGTGCCCTCTCGACACTCGGGAGTGAAGTACTCGATCGCCTGCACCTCGTGCACGCCTTCGCAGGAGTTGCGCAACTCGGCCCAGCGCCTGAGGTAGTCGCAAGTCGATTCGCTGGGCCCTTGGACGCACAAGGAGAGCTGTCGGGGCTTGGGAGGCCGCTTGTAAGTGTTGGTGAAGTTGCAGACGAAGGCCTCGGTGAAATCAACCTAGCTGTTGATGCTGCGAGGCTTCAGGCTGTTGAGCCATGTCCTGGCCGTGCCCTGAAGCATGAGTGGGACGTACTTCACGACAACACGCTTGTTGCCGTTTGCTATGCTGACGGCTGTCGAGTAGTCGACCAGCCAGTCCTCCGGCTTCATGGAGCCGGTGTATTTGGGCGTATCTTGCGGGAGGGTGAACCCTTTGGGGAAGGGCTCGTCTCGGATTCGCGGGCCGAAACAGGGCGGGCCCAATGCGTCTTCTTCTAGCACCAGGGATCGGTTGAGGTGACCGATCCGATGGCGGGCGTCATTCTCTTCGACCCCCTCTCGGAAGGCGGTCACCGAGTGTCGGGTGCGTGACAGGCGGCGGAGTGAGGTGCCTCACTCCACGAGGCGGAGGAGGCAGATCCCCTCGCCGCTCCACCGCTCGAGGGCGGCCGTCTTCGTCTCGCTTGATGGAAAGGCGTGTCCGGCTACAGCTGGCAGCCAGCTCGTTGCCTCTTCTTCCACGGGCGCCGCCAATCAGCGTCCGAGACGTCGCGCCGTGATCTTGGCGAAGGGGCGGCTCTTCGTTCCGCTGGGCGGGCACTTCAGCGCGGCAGCCGGCTTCGTGCTGCGCGGCAGCCGCGTCTAGGAGCTGCTGGACTCGCTCCGTCATATGGCGGCACTCGTCGCCGTCGTATTTGTCCAGCTCATCCGTCACCGCCTGGGCGGCCCGGATGTTCTCAGCAGGTGTGGCGTAGACGGGGCGTTCTGCCCCGAACATACTAGCGATGGTCGCGCCACGCTGCCGGACCGTGCCGAGGCGGCTAAGCCCCTCAGGAGCCGGTGTGCCGCCAACGGCCCAATCCATCTCGCACCGGTAGGCGTCCGGGAGGCGTCGCACGCTGGCCAGTCGGCCAGCGCTCTTGAGAAGCTGGACGCAGCGTGCCTCCAGCATCTCAGCATCTGCGCCCTCTGGGATGGAAGCCGACAGGTCTCACAGAGCCGCGTCGAGTGGGTCTCGAGTGCGTCCGTCCGAGTGCTCGCCATTGTGAATGACGAGCACTTCCGTGACGGTGCTCCCACCGCTGTGCTCGCGAGGAGGCGGCTCGTCGTAGACCACCACGTTGGTGGGGAACGCGTCAAACGACGCCGTGTCGGAGTCGACGATCATCGGGTTGGTGGAGCCAACAGACTCCAAGTCCACAACAGGCTCACTAGTGACGTGGAGCTGGTCGAGGAGGCTGACGAGGCGGCTCTCGGGGCAGCCGGTGCCCGCGTCGGAGGCCGGCTCATCGGAGAGGTGGATCATGCCGACAAGGTCGGCGAGGCAGCTCACCGCACAGGCGATCTCCGCGTCTTTCAGTGCGTCGAGGCTGACACCGTCGGGCGTTCTGGGCTGGCTTCGCTCGCCAGGAAGGAACAAGGTTCCCATCCAGAGCAGATCTCCGGGAGACGGTGCACCTTGCCCCACGGTGGGCGCCAAATGTCGGGGGTTGGGTGCGACATATGCCAAAGGATGGCTTATCATGGTGGGAGCGAGTAGAACGTCCCCGGTGCCCGGAAGCGGGATGAGGCGTAGACACGAACGCCGGCGTACTTTACCCAGGTTGGGGGCTCTCCTTGGAGATAATACCCCTACTCCTGCTCTGCTGGGTCTCCGCATGATCACTATGGCACAAGTGATACAAATGTGCTCCTTGAGCTGTATTCTAGAGGTAGGAGAAGGCAAGGCTAGCTCTCCCCTACTCAAGTGATCTGGCTAGTTCTATCAAAGTGGGAACCCTTTGCATGGGTGCCCTGGGGGGCTTATATAGGCCTACCCCCCAGGGGTACAATGTAATCTGGCCGGCTGCTGGGCCCGGCTGTCAGCGTCTCTGGCCTCCGGCTTCTCCGCCGACTACTGGGGCCCGCCGCCTGGTGGGCCCCGCCGGCTTGTCTGGTACGGAGCCGACATGCCGCTCACTGTAGCCGTGCTGCTAATGACGCGGGCTTGGTCAGCTCAGCGTGGCTACAGTCCCGCCCTGGTGGGAGATCACTATAGCCACACCTGCTCTCATCTAGTTAATGGCGCCCTTACTTCGAGGGTGGGGACGGCCGCCTGCTGGAGGCCGGCCCCCCTGGTCTGACTGATCCGGCGCGCACCGTCTTCTGGGGTGTCACTGCACGGGAGGGTCCGCAGCCAGCGGGCCGTACCGACAGGCCGTCGTGGGGAGCAGGGCTCCGCCTGTCCAGTGTGACGTCAAGGGTAGGTGGCAACGGTGCCACGCCGTGCCGAGATCTCCGTCTGTACGGGGCACTATGGCCACGCCGAACCCACGATTCGGGGGTAAGGGCTTCACTGTAGCCACGCCCCACCACGTCCTCTCGAAGGGGGCACAAACTCTGAGGGCGCGAGGTGGCCGCCTGCTTGACGCCTTGAAGTCGGCTGCTCGCGATGCCGTCGGCTGGTGGTTGGCCACCCTCTGGTGGCCGGCTGTCGAGCTAGCCGGCCCCCGGAGGGCGGAGCTTCAGCTTGGGGCTCAGCAAGGCCGAGCTGGCCCAAAGTCTTGATAAATCCAGGGACTCGGGTGAGGCTACCCGTGGCCCATTACTCTGACAGTCTATCACTGAGGTCGACGAGACTGCTCTGGAGGCCCATCCTGTGCGTCTGGGCTGGGGTGACTTGCTTGGGTGCTTCCCTCGGGACGATGCGCATGTTGATCCTTTGAGTGGTTGGCATCTCATCACAGGGCGCCGCTCGCCGCCGTCTGCCGCATTCCGCTTGCGTCATGCATTCGACCCCTCCGGCGTGGCCAAGGGACCGTTGCTTCCGATGCCTCTAAGGGTCATAGCGCCCGCGAGTGTCGGGACCGAATCACGTGCATGAGCTACCTCCATTTTGGCTACATCTCTCGTTCTTGTCATGCAAAACATCGACGTGTTGCTCCTTTGCCTAGTTCACCACCTGCACCGGCCGACAACGCTAACCCGGTTGGCGTGCCATTGCAACCCACCCTCGCTAAGCAGGCCAAGTTGCTTCACACTGAGTTTTACAACTGTCTTCTGCGTGTTGGGAGTGTATTGGCAAGAGCGGAAACAACTCTCGACAAACTCCAGGTTGTCCCAGTTATGCCTTCGTTGCCTAAGCTTCAAGTTGGTTCTACGGATGGGGAGGATGCATGCTTGTATGGAGACTTGTCCCCTTGTGCTAGACCATGCCCGTCGCCACTGCCTATGGTGACGAGTACCTTTGAGAGTGAAATTACCAATGATATCGCAACTCACGTTCTGCAGATTATGCCTGAGATGCACGAGCTATGTGGGGAGTCCACTTCGCCTCTATCAATGTTGCTTCCGGAAGAGATGGGATCTCTAGGGACCTTGACAATGCCCACGACGCCACCACCACTATTGGATCAGAGCCAAAAGCTCATCTTTATTAACCATGGTGTGAATGCTATCTCACTCTCATGTGGCCATTGCGCAGGTGGTGTCTGTGGGTGACAAGGTTGATATGGTAGGTGCGTTGGCACCTAATTCAGAGACTCTTCGCAAAAGAGCTTTGCGACTGCTTGCCAGTTTGGAAGCGGCTAGCCCTGGATCTAGCAAGGTGATTGCTTGCATCCTGGTTGAGAAGGCTACGAGGGACAAAATCAAGAAGGTGGAGAATGTTCTTAGGAGCAAAGGCAAGAAGTGTAGCGCCATAGGGAACCATCCTCATTGTTGGACTCGTCTCCGAGGATTTGGTGGTGTCCTGTCTTCAGTCGAGGTGTTTTCATTGGGGTTTCCTCTGCGTTGTAGAAGTGTGAGGGTTTGTGATTGTTGCACATTGGATATGTTTATTGGGTCGGTCGTGCGGTCATGGAGTTCCATGCTTAGTGAGTAGTCCGCATGTGGTGTTTGTATCGGTTTTCACCTGGTTTTCCATTAATTAACTTAGCAATTCTCTTCTTAATTAATCGATGAGGCAAATCTTTTGCCTCCGTTTCCGTTTCGAAAAAATGGCCTTTTCTGCTTCAAACTCAGCAAATGAAAAAATCCCCAGACAAATGGAATGACTGGGGTATGAAAACAATTCCTAGGGGAAGTGAGGGAATTAAAGTAAATGGAGAGGTGGGTCCCTTTTTCAGAACACATCGAGGCTGAGACAAGGGGACCCCCTCTCATGTTTATTGTTTGACCTTGTTGTAGATGTTTCAACAATTCTTGTAGACAAGGTTGTGCAATAGGGTTTGGTTTCTGGTGTTGCTACAGATAAGCAGGAGGGTGATGTTGCCATCTTAATATGCAAATGACACAATATTACTGCTCCAAGATAATTTGGAGCAAGCTAGAAATTTGAAGTATTTGCTTTGCCTTTTTGAACTGATGTCTGGTCTGAATTTAGTTTCTGGTCTTGCTACAGATAAGCAAGAGGGTGATGTTGCCATCTTGCAATATGCAAATGACACAATATTACCGCTCCAAGATAATTTGGAGCAAGCTAGAAATTTGAAGTATTTGCTTTGCCTTTTTGAACTGATGTCTGGTCTGAAAATAAACTTTCATAAAAGTGAGGTTATTGGGATAGAGCTAGATGCTAATAGAATTAATCTTTTTGAAGAAATGTTCACCTGTAAAAATGGTGAGTTGCTAATGAAATATTTAGGGATTTTAGTGGATGAGAAGAGATTGAAAAATAGTGATTGGAATCCCTCTGTGGGTAAGATGGAGAAAAGGATGATGTGTTGGTTAGGCAGATTTTTAAACATAGCTGGAAAAACCACTTTGGTGAATTCTTCACTATCCTAGTTTGCCTTTGTACATGCTCTCCTTTTATGGTCTTCCCAAAGGAGTCAAGAAAAAGTATGATAGACCCAAATCTAGATTATTATGGAGTGGAGAGAAAGAGAAAAGGAAATACCAATTAGTTGCTTGGCCTTCTGTTTATCTACCTAAAGATTTAGGTTGTCTCGGTATTTTAGATCTAGAATTAATGATTGTGGTCTTGCTGGCAAAATGGCTTTGGAAACTGTTTAATGAATATGGTTTGTGGCAGGATTTCTGATGAGCTAAATATATAAATGGAAGTACTCTAGGGCAAGTACAACTCAAACAAGGTGATTCACATTACTGGCAGGGTTTGCTGAAATTTAAGGATCTATTCTTGTCTTGTTGTAAATTTTGTGTAGGGAATGGGGAGGAAACCAGGTTTTGGGAGGACAGATGGTTGGGAAATGAAAGCCTTTCTGTATCTTTTCCCAGACTATATGGGATTTCTCTGAATCACAATATTACAGTGAAAGAAGCCTTGTCTATAGGCCTTTCCAGTCTTTCTTTTAGAAGAGCTTTGGTTGGAGAAAAAGCTGTGTTGCGGCCTAATATGATAGAGCTTTGTGCTCCCGTAGTATTGTCTATTCTGAGGGCAAGTTGTTTCTGAGGGCAAGTTGTCCTGGATTTTAGACAAAACTGGAGTGTATAGTGTGAAATCTTTTTACTCTGCTATGCAGGTTGGGTGTAAAGTGCCCTACAGATTCCTGTGGAAGGTCAAGATACCTCCTAAAATCAGGATATTCCCCTGGTTGGTGTTAAGAAAAAGCATTCTAACCCGATTGTTTGTTTTGTGGGCAAAAAGAGTCAGTAAATCACCTTTTTTGTGTCCTTTGGCAAAATACATTTGAAATGTTGTGGAGTGTAATCTAGGGGTTGATTGTGGCTTCTCAGACACGAACTCTTGTTGCAATGTATGGCTCAAAGAGATGCCCTCACAGAGAAGGAAGCTACATGCGGTGGGTTTGGCTTAGTGGTGCAAAGTATTTTGTGACCTTTATTGACTACCACTCACGTATGACATGGGTCTATTTGATGCGTCACAAGGTAAAACTATCCAATGCTTCAACACTTTCTATGCCTATGTGAAAATCACTTCAATGCTCAGGTACAAGTGATAAGAAGTGATAATGGCACTCCTCCTAAGTGTTTGGGACTTTCTTATCATAGCATGGGATTTTGCATCAAACCTCATGTCCGGACACTCCTCAGAATGGGGTGGCAGAAAGGAAGAATCGCCATATTCTAGAGGTTGCTCAATCGTTGATGTTTACTATGAATGTGCCGAAATTCTTGTGAAGTTGTGATGGCTGCAACACACCTGATCAATCGCACATCATCGAGAGTACTAGGTAGGAAGTCCCCTTCTGAGTTACTTCTGGGAAAGAATAATTTTGTGGTTTCTCCCAAGTTGTTCAATAGTGTCTGCTTTGTCAGGGATCACAGGCCATCTATGAGGAAACTGGATCCACGGGCCGTCAAGTGTATCTTCACTCGGTACTCTTCTGGGCAGCGCAGCTACAAGTGTTGGAGTCCTTCTGAACGGAGGACCTTTGTGAGCATGGATGTCACCTTCAGGGAATCCCAACCATTTTATGGTGGAAAAACCTATCTTAGTGGATTATTTGGAAGTCTTGACCATAGTCAGTATGTTGTGATAGGTCAAGAGGGGGAGAGTGGTGGTGCTGCCGATTCAGTGATGCAACAACCAATTGAGGGTGATATTCTGTTACAGCGAAGAGAGCAGCGGCCCCAGAAAATGATAACACCATAGAATGAAGGATCGATTATGACTGAAGGGGTGCCGAGTCAGGCAGGCGGTGCTCCCACCCAGATCGGTTGTGTACCATGGTGGACGGCACAGCAAGAGGATCAACTAAAGGTGTGCTCATGGAAGCAAGGTGATGCTTCTCATAGGTGGCAGAAGGTGAATGAGGAGAGTAATCCTCAAGTATATTCAAGACGACAACATCATGTTTAGGGGGAGGAACCAACACAAATGCAGGGGGAGCAGTAAGGTAGCAATGCAAGCTCATCTGACACAAAGGACTTGCCAATTGCTTTGAGAAAAGGTGCTCTTGCAAAAGCAGGGATACCAGCGCCAAAGTATGGGTTCGATGCCAATGATATTGAAAATTATGTTTCCAATGAAGCATTATCTCCAACCCACAAAGCATTTGTTGCTTCTCTTCAGCTGGTGTCTCTTCCAACTGATTGGAAGGCAGCAAAAGTGGATCCAAAGTGGCGAGCAGCTATGATAGAGGAGCTAGAGGCACTAAGTAAGAACAAGACATGGGTACTAACACCTCTTCCAAGAGGAAAGAAGGCAGCCGGCTGCAAGTGGGTATACACTTTGAAGCAGAATGCACAAGGGAATGTTGAAAGGTACAAAGCAAGGCTTGTGGCAAGGGGGTACAACCAGACCTACGGCATTGACTATGATGAGACCTTTGCTCCAGTAGCAAAGATGAACACTGTGAGGATGCTGATCTCCTGTGCAGCGGATTTCGGGTGGTCCGTACATCAACTGGATGTGAAGAATGTTTTCTTGCATGGGGACCTGAAGGAGGAGGTCTACATGGAGATCCTACTGGGGTTCTCTATGTCAGAGACCGTTGGCAAGGTATGCAGGTTAAAGAAATCTCTTTATGGTCTGAAACAGTCTCCGAGAGCATGGTTCGGCAAGTTCAGACGTGTTGTATGTAGTGTGGGGTATGGGCAGTGTAACGGTGACCATACACTGTTCTACAGACATAAAGGGAAAATCACTATACTTGTCGTATATGTCGATGATATTATTATCACAGGAGATGACAAAGAAATAGCAAGACTAAAAGAGTGTTTGGGTAAGGCCTTTTAAGTCAAAGATCTGGGCCAACTCAAATACTTCCTGGGCATAGAAGTGGCCATGTCTACCAAGGGGATTGCGGTATCTCAGATGAAGTATGCTTTAGATCTCCTAAGCGATGTAGGGATGCTAGGATGTCGGGCAGCATCAACTCCAATTGATCAAAACCACAAAGTGATGACCCAATCAGGAGAGCCAGTGAATAAGGAGAGATATCAAAGATTAGTTGGGAGGTTGTTGTACTTGTGTCATACACGACCAGACATTGCATTTGTAGTACATGTTGTGAGCAGATACATGCATGAGCCTATAAGTGGACATCTCGAGGCGGTACATAGAATCTTGAGATACTTGAAAGGTACTCCTAGGAAAGGACTGTTGTTCAAGAGTTATGGCCACCTTGTTGTAGATGGTTATTGTGATGTTGATTGGGCTAGCTGCCTAGACGACAGGAGATCAACTTTAGGCTATTGTGTCTTTGTAGGAGGAAAACTAGTATCTTGGAGAAGCAAGAAACAACCTGTTGTTTCCAAATCAACTGCAAAGGCTGAATACAGAGCCATGCCTAAGGGACTGAGTGAGATGCTATGGACCAGAAATTTATGAGAAGAATTGAAGATATTGAAGACTAGTTGTATGAATGTGTGGTGTGATAACAAATCAGCAATCAACATAGCACAAAATCCAGTGCAGCATGATAGAACCAAGCATGTGGAAATAGACAGATTCTTCATCAAAGAAAAGCTTGACACTGGGTTCATCAAGATTGAGCATGTGAGTTCTAGGCAACAGATTGCAGACTGTTTGACCAAAGGATTGGGAACTAAAGAATGCAATCTAGCGTGTGACAAGATGGGAATGATAGATACCTATCACACCTCTTGAGGGGGAGTGTTGGATGAGGGGCTCATGGCCCATGCATTGTTGGCCCAAGTGGCCCAGGCCCATAGTGGCTATCTAACCTAAGGGAGAGGAGCTGGTCCAAGCTCTGTGTCTCAGAGCCGCCACACACAAGAGAGACATTGCCACTCCTACTCCTGGTACGCTCCTCCTCAAATCCAACACTCTCCAATGATGACTGCCATGTATTGCAGATTACATTTAATACATATGTTTAACTAAAGAGTCAACAATGGCAGGTTCCATATCCATTTGGAGGTAATAGGGTTGGTAAAATCCTAAAGGTCCAAGTATAGTATCATTTGACTTGGTATGAAGGATGGCAGATTCCTAACAATCATCACACGGGTTGTAAAGATACTCTTTGATGACCAGACAACATATATTGATGGACAGGTCATTAAAGCTGTGTCAGGGCCACCGTAAATGTCCAGGGGGATTTGCTTGACCACATTATCAACTCACTACCCAGAGAAGGGGGGTCGAGAGGTAGTTACAATCTTAGAAATATTAAATAACATGTGGGGGTTGGCCGAGACCGACACTATGTTCCCCAACGTTTTCCAGATGATAGATGCATTGACTGCATCATCATTGGTTGAGGATCCCTGACGGTCGGCAAGAGATGGAATGAGATTTCTTCGGTAGGCTTTATTGGCCACCACATGATAGACTTTTGAGTTTTCATTTCTGAAGCAAACTCATCTGATAGTGCAGCTACTTTTCTAGTAGGGCTTGATGTGATTTCTATTTTTAATGATTCCTCTAATGTTGCTTTTTACAGCAGACATAAGCTTTTGTTCTTCAAGTCCATTGATAAGGTTGATGACTAAGTTCCAATTTACAATCAAATATGAGAGGTGAAAATTTAAATATTTCTGCTCCGGATTTGAAAGGACCGTCTAATGTTTTAGAAATTAGAAGAGATGTGCCTATAAGCATGAAATGAAATTTAAAACCCTATACATATTCGTATTTATTTATTGTTTTCTGAAAAATGAAAGCATGAAACCTTCATGTAGCAGTTCTCACTTTGGATTTAGACCCCATATGGAAAATTCAGTTACAAACTGAAGGTGACTACAATGAGAATATTATAAGTTGATACATTCTCGAAATTGTATTTGTAAGTTTTGGTTTTAATGTTTTCCATGTTTTCGATCTCAAATAACTAGTGAGGACGAGCAGAAGTAAATTTTATAGACACTGAAATTTTATAGACACTGAAAATATTCAAGTAAGATCATTAAAATCTATTTCCTTGAGAAGAATATTGTATTTTATTAGATATTCTTGTCACGCTTACCATGGACTATTTGTTTCCTTATTTATCAAGTGGCAGATGACCACACTAGCCCCTTAATGGTATTGGATAAAAACCTCGATGGATGTGGACTCTTCGATCATACAATTGACAGTCCATAACTCAAGAAAATATCAACAACTAAAAAAATATTATAGCAAGATGAAATATGTGAGTTAGAGTGACAAACAAAGATATGTTAATAAGATATTGAAGCAAACTGCCTACAAGGCTGAGATTGTTCAATAATTGCAAGTGAGCACTAGGTACTATAACAATCCAATGAAGAACAATGTGGAATGGCAATTTATATAGGCCCGAGCTAATAGACGAAATTCAAAGCCAAATGCTCAGTTATTGTTGGGTATCAATTCATTGTGTACAGGGTATAACATAGAAATCATACTTGGATCACATCGATTCGTAGCCAAAAAACTAGAAAATGCAATGTTGCAACCAGTAAAAATAAACAGAAATTATCAATGAAGCAAAAGAAGGGGAATTATTTCATTCTGCTACTAAGATAAGCTTACTTACTCGTTAATACATCACAATAGCATATCCATCTGACCAATCATCTTATGTATTGCGCAAAAGTTCAGCTCCATCATGCCCACCACCAATGCTCGTACCTACAAGGGGACATTGCAACCATTATGTATCTCATATTCAGAAACATTTGAACTGCAGCCATGCACTAATACTACCAGTCATATCAAATGATACAAGGGGGCATCGATGAGATATTTGGATAAACTCACGCTCAGGTTTGATACATCATGGCAAGTAGATAAACAAAAACCCATCAACTATCAAATAAACAGAATATTCTCAGAACAATATATACTCACTGGTGCAATAAAAATGAAGAATATGCACAGAGACTATTAGCTGACCTGAAGTGAGAAGTTACCTAATATTATGCTTAAGCTCGCCCCATGCCATAGCAGATAAAATAAAATATACCCATACTAATAAACTCTATCAATAAAAGGGATCACGACTATTCATATATTTAACCAGTAAAGATGAAATAAACACAATTTATTATTGTCCTACCTTGCCAATGGCAGGGCAAGTGCTTTAAAACAACAAACCAAATCGTTATTGTGGATTTTAAGATTAGCAAGACCAATAATAACACTGCTGAATGAATGAAAGCATCAAAATGTGCCACCTGATCTACCTATTTGACATTTCATTTGGTTCAAGGTAGTTTTTTTTTCATGTAGTTGTCTTCAGTTGCCAGCCGTTATCTATCTCATCTTGAAAAGTATCTGCACTGCAGCTATACACTAATACTAGCATTATACAGTTCTTGAATATGCCAATAGGCAGCCAACAATAAAATTTAGTTTGATTAGTATACAAAGAACTGCTGACCTTTTTGACATGTTTTTATTCTAGGATTACAAGAGAGTAAACAGATAATGAATTTGACACCTCTGACTCAAACAATATAATTCCATAACAAGAGAATGCGAATAGCAAAAGAAAACAGCAATGCTAAATTTTATTTTGCTTTTTGACAAAGGAGATGCTCAACCGGTTTCAACTAAGGGAACTCAAAATCACGATAGAGTAGAATCACCTCTCCAGAAAAGCAGAACTGGTTAGCTACAGTAAGAATATATTCTTGCCAAATCATAACCATCACATAGAACGCCACCATACAAACATCCAAAAAGAAGACTCCATCGCTATATGTTGAGAAGATCATCCAGCAGCAAAAAGAAATGATTTATATGGAACTACTTCAACTTGTTAGCTTAACGCGAAAGGATGTGAATAACATTCAATCAACCAATTATAGATATTATATTTTAATACTTACTGTGTAATGGCATATATTACCTGCAGCATAGACACTTTCGAACAGATGATAGTGAGTCATGAAGTTGGGTTTAAAAACTTTCTTGAACTGCAGTGACTCAAGCTGGATCGTGAAGAGGTTGGTGTGTGTCCGCAGGAACACCACATTATTGTATTCAGCAAACCCTTGTATAATTAGGGACCCCCCCTCTTCTGTATTCAGGGAAAGTAACTTGTCCAGTTCAACAGTTTTTCCCAGAACCCATGAAGCAACGCCATCAGAATCAGTCTCCATCTTCCATAACTGGGCACTGAAATTTGACAAAAAGAGAATGCCAAGGCCACCACCATCTGCCCGCATAACCTGGAATTGGTAGATGTTTTTCTTGAGAATATCCACTGGCACCGGTTTCACAGCTAGGATCTGCCTCTCCAAATCAAACTCAAGGATGCCATCCAAAATTTCAGCTGTTGCTGATCTATCATTGAACAACCAATAAAGGGAATGACCAACTAGCACACCCATAGTAAATTCCATACGACTCTTGGTGGGAAGTTTGGATGGTAGTGGTGTTGAGATGCGATCGCCCCATCCTCCAGTCTCCGACGAGTAAACACGGGCGATGACCCGTGTATGCTGTTGCTCGTCTGTCTCTGTGGTTACCAACACCACCTGGAAGTGTAGGATGTCTCCGGCGGCGCGAAACACCGCCCCGCTGAACCGGGCCGACTCCATATCGAAATCCGGGGGAACGGCAAGGCGGTGCTGGTCGACGTTGAAGGGGTCCGAAACCAGGAGCAGCTTCCGCGAAAGGTGGAAGATGAGTAGGAGGCCATGGCGGGATCCCAAGGGCATGAAGATGCCGCCCCAATCTTTGCCGTCTTGGAACAAGGAGAAGCGGCCATCCGGGACACGATTGGGGGGATCCATTGTAGGTACGAAGTAGAAGGGGTCGAAGAAACCGAGGAGAGGAGGGTTGCCGCGGTGGTGGAGGCGGAAGCGGCGGGAGAAGCCGGGATCGGAGACAAGACCGAGCCAGCGCTTGGAGACGAGGGAGGCGCGGGGGAGGGATGACGGATCTGGCGGGAGGCGGAGGAGGATCTCGGAGAGAAGGTTGTCATCGTCCAGCGGCGGCACCGGCGGCGGCGAGCGTGGGCGGCGGCGGCTCATCTCGTCACAGCTCATGCGGGGAATGGTGTTGGATTGTGGTGGAGTGACCTACTCCTTGTTTTTCTTTTTCGGGAGAGAGAGAGAGAGCCCACGAGAACTCAAGTAAAAGAAGGCCCACTACACACAACCAGCATACTCAGATTTTATTTCTTTCTTTTATGATTGATTTTCTTACGCAGTTTCAAAATTATTTATCAACTACTGCACAGAACAACTCCCCTAAAAATGTGCACATAACCATTCAATGGCAATCCAAGAAAAAAATTAGGGTACCCTAGACCTGCATAGCCACGTCATCACAAAGTCGACACACCAAAAGAAGAAAACTAAAAGGAGTCACCACTAACGCCGTTGTCGTCACCTACCTTATCACGGCTCAGCGATCGTAACGTCATGACGGACAAACACAGACGCGCTTTATATAGTGGTCAGCCTTACTACCTTCATGCCTTCTTGGTTGAAAAGCCAAGTCTACGTAAGAAGGAAACAAACTTGCGCCAAGGATTATTTCTTCTCCACCCCACTCTGAATGCAACGAGGCCAAGGCATGTCCGCTCGACCACATGCTAGCCATAGATAATTTCAATTTTGAAAAGGAACTCCGAAGAAAGGATGTGCACGGATTGTGTCGATCTGGTCTGTTGCAACCTATCACCGTCTGGACGATGCCACGACATCTCCGACTCCACTGTTATGAAAGTGAAAACATAGCACATGAACCCATCAAACATGTCACTTAGCCGACTACAAAAAACCCTTGTTGATGCCGCATGCCATGACTGTTATTTTAACACAAGTCATGCCAACAACCTGCATCACCCATAGGGAATGCACAAGAGGGATGCATGTCTTTCTTGGCAAGCAAGGTGTCGTTGTAAGACACGAAGCCATCCTCCAATCCGGCAAGCCTTATCCAAAGCTTTCATCCAAAGACCAAAGCTTACAAGTAGACAATGATGCCCTTAGGCGTTGACGTGAGCAAAGTTTTCGCTCGAAGCACCTTTGACCAAACATCCCTGCACAACCATCAAGGGCAGCAACCACAGGGTTGTGGCCATAGTCCTAACTTCGAACACCACATTCACAAGGTCAACAGACCCTACAACGTCGTTGGCTCTCACTCCAGCCCGCTTACTCGCAAGCCTCCCTTACAAAACCGTGTGGCTGCCATGAAGGAGAACCCACACCCCCCTCCTCCGCAATCACATTCACAGTTACCGAACACAGGCACAGAAGTACAAATTGGGAGAACCAAAAAAAAAAGAACTCGACACCATGGACATGTCGCTAGTAAAGGCCGAAAATGTCGAAACAATAAAGCCAATGGATCAGGACCCATCTATTAACGAGATTAAAACACCAATAACCTCCCGACATTTCGGCAATGGAGGTGACAGATAATTACTTTGTACGACACCGTGATGCTCATGCGAGACACCGCCTAAAGTGCCTGCGTATCAAGAGACCACCTTTGTGCATTTGTAATCAAAAACTGTGTTGCTTAAGTAATACTCCCTTCATTCAACAAATATAAGATGTTCTAATTTTTGTGTGAATCTGAGATGTATATAGATACTTTTTTTATAGACCTGTTTTAGTGTATTTGTTCACTGATTTTAGTCCTTATGTAGTCCAATATTCAAATGTCCAAAACATATTATATTTATGAACTGAGGGAGTAGTATTTTATATAGAAAGATTAACGCCCCCAAGTATTTGAGAAATGGTGCGACTATCCATGCATATGATCGATTCATGTATACAGTGCGGATTTGGTGGAGAATAGTACATATCCGGAAGAAAATACAGAAAGGAATTTACAGATTTATGTGAAATCTTTACTTATACTCTGATATGCAAGCGTGAGCCAGTGAAGAATATCTTTGTTTATTCAATCTGAACAATCTTCTGCACAAACAAAAAGGAAGGCCAAGATGGCAAAACGCAGAAAGAAAAAAAAAAAAAAGAAAACTTTCCACGAGTCTCCACGCTAAATCTTCATTCTTCAGTCGACTGGGATTTAACAATCCCGTTCTTAGTAGCAAGACATGAAGTCCAGGGTCCGAACCTAGAAAGAAAGAAAGAGTTCAAGTTACTCATCTATTCGAAATGACAGGATGCTAGCATGCAGTTAACGTCAGGATGGCTAATTTTATTGTCCGGGCATGAAGGCACACTTTGAGAAGTGCGTCTCTGAAGGCCCCACCCGTCAATTCACAAAAATCTGAACATGTCACTGAAACGAACCCACCTTCCCGACAGGCCTGGCACACATAGGTACAGATTTCGTAGAGGGTTTACCAAATTCTCGAGCGAAAAACAGTTATCATGGTAGTGGTGGATGGACTGAACAAATATTCCCACTTCATCCACATGTCCCATCCTTTCACTGTCCTTCAAGTTGTTCAACGTTCATCGACCATGTTTTTAAACTACTCCCTCCGTTCCTAAATATAAGTCTTCGGAGGGAGTACAATACATGGCAATGCCCATTGCCATCATTTCGGACAGGGACAGAACATAGCAGACAGAAACCACCTTATCTGAAGTTAAAAGAATTTGCTGCAAGATCAAAACAGATCAAATATTTTTTCTGACAGAACTCGCACGTACCAAAATTCAACCTTACTCACCAGCATGTCTCGGTGTCTCCTATCCACGCTAGGAGATGCTGGAGGTTCTCCCTGCCACCATCACCTGCTCTTTTGGCAGTTCGTCAGCACAAAGGTTCTGAACGTGAGCTTCGACCAGCCATGAAGAAGATATAGGGCTCAGCTGTTCAAGATGCTGAATCTTCGCTTAATGGGGACACCTATTTCTTGTATCATGACATATTTCTTATATGATGACAGTGAATAAAATGACACCTGCAGCATGACAACAGCTTGCAACCTAGAAACAGATCCAATGGTATAGGTACAAGCAACTAGAGTCACAGTCAAGCTCCAGGCCGGCATGGCGTGCAGAGGCAACTGGTGTCACAGCAACAATATCTGGTTCTTTTGGGTGGGAAAAAATAATGGGCTTAGGATGTTAAGGGGTTTGACTCATACAGAAGTCTCTGACTCTCAAAGTAAATGCTGTTATCAAGATGTGCATAGGCAACTGAGATTTGCCTATCCATGTCTGGATCACAATAGCCAAGAGTGAGGCACCTTTGTTTAGATCAGAGGCTAACATTTTTTCACCAGAATGATGAGAAACCAACTCATGGAATAATTACTTCAGACGATTGCCAACTCAGTGAATCCTTCATCCAACGCATCTCGAGGAAATTAAGAAAAAACAAAAATGGCACCAGGCAGGCAGGTGCAGCTCAACATTCAGCATTCAGTAGCCAGGACCAGATAAAAGTTCAACACAACATAATAGACACGGATTAGCAAATTACGCAGTTAAATTCCTGCAAGCCCACTGCACAGTTCACCGGTGTGTGCTCCATAGTACGAAGAGGGAGCACAGCAAAAGGACACCCAACAAATCATTTCATCTCAGCCACACGGAATGGAAGAACGCCCAACAAGCCATCTCCGCCTCTCTAGATATCTGCGGAAGAATAATCAATGTCATTGGTCAAACAAGTCTGTACTGTAACTTATATCTCACAATTCTTTTATGATTCACCCTAACTACAATTTCCAACTGACATGTATCTCATCTTGAGAAGCATCAACACTGCAGCCACGCAGTAATAATAACACTACAATTAATTCTTGAATATGCCAATAGACAGCCAACGACAAAATTTGGTTCAGTTATTATATACAAAAGAAGTGCTGATCTTTTTGTCATTTAGGATGTCAACAGAGTAAATAGATAGAGTTACCCACCTCTGACTCGAAAGATATAGTTTCATAATAAGAGTACGAGAATTGCAAAAATGACATTATAGCTAAATTTTCTTTTGCCTTTTGACAAAGGAGGCGCACCACCGTCTTCAATTAACGGAACAAGACCGTGATACAGCAGAGTCACCTCGCTACAAAAGAAGTGGCTAGCTACCACTAAAAGACATTTTACCAAATCATAACCATCACATAAAATCCAACCACACAAGCATCCATAAAGAGGTCACTAGAATGCTGTATGTTGAGAAGATCATCACGTAGCAAAAGAAACTTATATGGCACCACTTTGTTAGCTTAAAATTAAAGGATGTGAACAGCATGTAATCAGCCAATTAAAAACAACATATTGGTTTGCTAACCCAACAATGTAAAGGCATGTTATTACCTGCAGCATAGACACTTTCGAATGGATAATAGAGAGTCAAGATGCGGCTATTGGGAACTTCCTTGACCTGCAGTGACTCAAGCTGGATCTTGAAATCACCAATAGTTGTCCGTAGGAACACCACATTATTGTACTCAGCAAAACCTTGTATCATTACAGGCCCTCTATACTTCTTTGAATTCATGGAAAGTAGCTTATCCAGTTCAATAGTTCTTCCCAACAACCATGAAACCGGGCCACCGACATGGGACAAACCACGACGGCACATGCCACCGGATGACCACACGCACAAGCAACCGACAGCTTCGACTTTGACAACGAGCCTCACAAGGGAAATATGCGGGACTTGCGCCGACCGTGCCCACCGCAAATGACCACCGGACGCCTGTCGTCGTCATCACCTGGTCCCTCTCCACCGCAGCTCCGACTTCAAAGCAACCAAGCAACCCACAGGAGAGCACCTCCGTCACGCCGGGAAGAACCGACTACCGAAGTCCACGCCGCGATCCGAGCTCCACTCAACGCCATCATCGTTGCCAAACGGAAACCAGCGCCCCGCCTCAGCAAACCACGCGGCGAAGATGCCGCCATCTACGGCGAAGATGCTGCAATCCACTAGTCTCCCAGTCGTAGCCGGCTCCAAGACGATGCCCCCAAGAAGGAGAAAGACGCGAAGACGCCTCCACCGCCCGATCCAATGGATCTAAGGTTTCCCTCTGGAGCCAAAGCCATGGGGAGGAGCACAGCTCCACGACGACGCTTCCAAGAAAGATCACGACACCCGCGGGCACCGCCGTCGCCGGCTCCGATGAAGATCGGAGCAAAGATTTCTCCCGGAGATGCGCCAACCACCTACCACCACCGACCGCCGCCCACCAATCACCACCTGCTGAGGCCGATCTCAGTCTGACCGCGGGATCCCACGATCCACCGCGACCAGAGACGCACCACCCCCCGGCCGAAGCCGCCGTCCACCACCGCAGCACCACCGTGACCACCACCACCGCAGCAACCCACGCCGCATCGCATCGCGCAGCATCCAGATCGAAGCACGAGCTCGCACCAGATCCAATCGAGCCGACGAGCGGCAATGAGAGAGACGAGCTCCCTCCGCAGCACACCGCGCGACTCGAGCAGCGCATCCACCACGCCAAGCCGCGGTCGCCGCGACGACGCGCGCGCCATCGTCGCCGTGCCCAGCCGTCGTCTGCGCCCCACGCGCACATCCGAGCCGAAGCCGCCGCCACAAGACGCTACGCGCCCGCCCACGCCAGAGCCATGTCGGGAGCCGGACCGAGGCCGCCGCCCGCGCCCCACCCACCGCGCCTCACCATCCGCGGCCGCGCTGCACGTGGATCTGGCCGAAACCAACCAAATCGCCGCCTCGCCACCACAGCCTCACCAGAGAAGCCCGAGGCCGCCGGCGGCCAGCTGCCGGCCCGGCCATGCGCATCGCGCCAGACGCATCTGGATCGAGCGCTCCCACCTGCGACCTCCCAGGAAGGGCGCTGGGCGACGGAGAGGCCCCGTCGCCGCCGCCAGCACGCGGGCTTTGCCCGGCGGTGGCCGCAGGCGGCGGCGAGGGAGGAGACACCGGTGGATGGAGCTGCTTGACGGCGGGGTTGGGTCGCCGCCGGTGTCGCCTAAGGGCATGTACAATGGTGCTATCTTAGGAGTGCCACGTAGGATAGATGATGAGGTGGAGGAGAAAGAACTCATAAGAAAAGGCTTGTCTTCTCTTATTTAAGAGAAGACAAGAGGTGATCTCTTAGCACAATATGTCTCATCACATTTTTAGGAATAGCTAGTTATTAAAGATAAGGCTAAGAGATGACCCATTGTACACAATTTTTTTATCATCTCTAAATCACATGCAAGACTTAAGATAAGACTATCTTATCAACCATTGTACATGCCCTAAGCTAGGCGACGCGGGGGCCGTGTCTCCTGAGCGGTAATGCAAGACAACCGATTACGGTTCAATCTTGTCTCAGTTCCCCTATTCTTAGATGATAACAGTGAATAAATGACACCTGCAGTATGACGACAGCTTGCTACATAGGAACATTACCATCTCATGGTACAGGTACAACAACAAGAGTCACCGTCAAGCTTAAGGCCATCAAGTCATCAACCATGGCGCGTGGATCACATTGCAGAGGCAACCGGTGTCACAGCAACAGTAATTGGTTCTTTTGAAAGAATAAAAAGGAATGGGCTTGGGAGGCGCAGCTAGCATCGACTACAAGATGTGCTTTGCTAGTATTCGAGAAAAAGATGTGCTTTGCTACATCAACACCACTCATGCAGAAGTCTGTGAATGTAAAAGTAAAGACTGTTATCTAGATGCGCATAGGCAACTCAGATTTTCCTATCCCCGTCCAGATTACCAAGCACGAGGCATCATATTTCTTCAGATCAGAGGCTAACCTTTTTTTCGCTGGAATGATGAGAAACTAACTCATGAAATACTTACGTCCGAAGATACCCAATCGATCAGCCAGCGTCTCAAAGAAAAAGAACATGGAATGACATAAGGCAAGCAGTTTCAGTTCGTCAACATTCATTAGCCAGTACCAGATAAAAGTTTGACATAATAATAGATGCGGAGAGGCAAATTACGCAGTTAAATCCCTACAAGTCGACTGCACGGTTCACCAGCGTGCGCTAAGTAGAATGAAGAGGATCAATTTCCACGTGGAGCACACCAAAAGGACACCCAAACAAGCCATGTCTGCATCTCGGCCAAATGGAACGGAAGAACCTATGCCCCCAACAAGCTATCTCTGTACCTCTTGATAATACCTGTGGAACAATAATCAATGTCACTGTTCAAACAAGTTTGTGCTATTCCTTATGTCTCGCAGCTTTTGTATGATTCAAACAGTAAACAGTCCATCAAGGGAGCAAAAAGACCAAATGCAATGTCGCGACAAATAAAAGTAAATAGATAATGCTAACGAAGCAAAGGAAAGGGAAAATATTCCATTCTACTACTACTTAAAGATAAGCTTACTTACTCATTGAATACATCACAGTAGCGTATCCATCTGACCAATGATCTTACATATTAAGCAATAGTTCAGCTCCATCATGTCCACCACCAATACCCATACCTGCAAGGGGGCATTCTAACCATTACGTATCTCAGCTCAAGAAACATCAGCACTGCAGCTATGCACTGATACTACCATTCATACCAGATAAAAATAGATACGAGAGGGCATCCATGAGATATTTGGATCTCACATAGGTAATTTGAGGAAAACACTTAGGTTTGCTACATCATGATGAATAGATAAACAAAGCCCCATCTACTATCATATAAGGAAAAGTTTTCTCAAAATAGTATATACTCACTAGTGTCAGAGAAATGAAGAATAGACACTCAGACTATTAGCTGGTCGGAAGGGAGAAGTTACCCCAAATTATGATTCAGCTCGCTCCATGCTGTATATTGGGTAAAATAGAATATACCCACTAATAGATGTTTTATCAAATCATAACCATCACATAAAATGCCACCACACAAACATCCCGAAATAGGACACTAGAAAAATATTGATATATGTTGAAAAGATCATCAAGTAGCAAACAAAACAATTTATATGGCACTACTTTAAATTGTTTAGCTTAACACAAAAGGATGTGAGTACCATTCAATCAACCAATTATAAGTAGTATCTTGGTTTTTCACACACAAAATGTATATGCATATGCTGTTACCTGCAACATAGACACTTTCGAATGGATAATAGATATGGGAATTTACAACTTCCTTGAACTGCAGTGACTCAAGCTGAAGCATGAAGAAGCCAGCAGGTGTCCGTATGAACAGCACATTATTGTACTCGGCAAACCCTCGTATCATTAGGGGTGGCCCTCTCGTCTTCTTCTTTGGATTCATGGGAAGTAGCTTATCTAGTTCAATAGTTCTTCCCAGCACCCACGAAGCAACACCATCAGAATCTGCCTCCATTTTCCATAATTGGGCACTGAATTTTGATAGAAAGAAAATACCAAGGCCACCACCCTCTGCCCGCATAACCTGGAATCAGCTAATACAATTATTGGCAATATCCATGGGCACCGGTATCACAGCTAGAATCTGCCTCTCCAAATCAAACTGAAGGATGACATCCAATGTGTAAGTTTCTGCCGATGTATCAGTGAGCAACCAGTAAAGCGAATGCCCAACTAGCACACTGATAGTATACCACATTCCAAAAGTGGTGGAAAATTCGTCCATAGAACTTGAAGACATGGGTGGAAGCGGTGTCGACATGAGATTGCCCCATTTGCCAGTCTCCGATGAGTAGACTCGGGCGATTGCCCGTGTATGCTGCTGGTTGTTTGTCTCAGTGCCTACCAAGACCAGCTGGAAGTGTTGGATGTCTCCGGCTGCGCGAAACACTGCCCCACTGATCAGGGTCTCCTCTGCATTGAACTCCGGGGGAACGGGTAGGCGGTGTTGGTCGCCGTTGAAGGGGTCCCGCACATGGATCTGCTTCTCCGATTGGTGGAAGATGAGTACGA
Source organism: Aegilops speltoides (assembly GCA_021437245.1). Classification (NCBI taxonomy): domain Eukaryota; kingdom Viridiplantae; phylum Streptophyta; class Magnoliopsida; order Poales; family Poaceae; genus Aegilops; species Aegilops speltoides. Next base: position 52,978,341 of record CM038146.1, read on the forward strand.
GGCCATGGCGGCATCCGAAGGGTATGAAGCAGCCATAGCAGTCATCGCCGGTGTGCTCGTAGGAGAAGCGACCTTCCGGGACACGATTGGGGGGATCCATTGTAGGTTCGAAGTGCGAGCTCTCGAAGAAACCGAGGAGAGGAGGGTTGCGGCGGTGGTGGAGGCGGAAGCGGCGGGAGAAGCCGGGGTCGGAGACGAGGCCGAGCCAGCGCTTGGAGACAAGGGAGGCGCGAGGGAGGGATGACGGATCTGGGGGGAGTCGGAGGAGGATCTCAGAGAGGAGGTTGTCGTCCTCTAGCGGTGGCGCCGCCGCCGGCGAGCGTGGGCGGCGGCGGCGGCTACTCATCTCGCCCTGGTCACAGCTCATGGGGAAAGTAGTGGGGTCGAATCAGCAGCCCACGATGTGGAGTGACACCGAAGAGAAGACGGCGGTGGGCTGCTGCACTGAAGCCCACGACTCATTTTTTGCTTTCAGGAGAGAGAGAACCCACGCGATAAAGTAAAAGAAAGCCCAGCACACATAACCAGCATATGTTCCCCTAAAAAAGACATAACCAGCCCACGACTCATTTTTCTGCGCGTTTTTTCTTCTAAATCTAAGCCGTAAAATTTGTACTTCCCACAACAAAAATGATGGAATGGAGAGTACACAGAACAAACACAAATACGAGGTTCAATGGTTAGACGAGCTAGATCACGACATCATAGACTGGCACGGCCATGACATCACAAAGTCGAATAGACCGCCGAAAGAAGAACACTCAAAGGAGCCACCACTAAGCCATCATCCTCACGCACCGCATTGTGGTCCAGGGACTCTAACTTCACAACGGAGAGACACGAACGAGACTCATGCCAAGCCATGCCCCACTCCACTACAAGCCAACCGTGCATAAATTTTGACAATGGACATCGAAGGAAACATGTGAAGGCTTCCGACTGGTCCAAGGCTTTCACCCAAATACCAATGCTTGGAGCGCCACCCACAAAACCTTCCCGCACAATACAAACTTCGAAGACCATTCCCACGAGGCCAACAACCCCAAATTCATCTTTGGTTGTCAGGCTTATTGACTCCCCTCCCTCGCGAATGTTTATCGCTACCATGAAGGAGAACCACCTTCTCCACTGTCACATTCACAATCACGAGGCAATGGACAAAAGTGCAAATCATGAGAACCAGAAAAACAAGACGAACTCGATACCATGGGCCTGCCACCAAAAAATGTGTCTATCCACAAGATAAAAGCACCACTAGCTTTCTCACAGTGATTGTGGTGAACACGCCAAGATTGCAGTGGAATTAGAAGATACTCCCTCCAACCATAAATATAAGATGTTTTGGATATTCAATATGAACTATATACAAACTAAAATGAGTGAACATACATCCAATTCAGAAAAAATAGAACATCTTATATTTGTGAACGGGAAAGTAATTACTATGCATGACACCGGACGTCTATGCTAGAGAAATACAAATCAATAATGGCCGTGTGCGTGTAGAGACGTAAGATTGTGTACCGACCTGTGAATCATAGACCACCCCGCGCCATTGTAATCAAAACCTTGTTGCTTAATTAATAGAAATTATTGTAAAATAAATACTACTCCACCTTCGATCCATATTACTTGTCGCTCACTTAGCACCAAGTATTTGTGAAACCAAGTGAGTATCCATGCATGATCGATTCACAAGGTGAACATTTGGTGGGAAAATAGTACTCTACATCTCAGGAAGAAAAAACACAAGGCATTTACAGATTAATGTGAGATGTATACTCATACTTTGATAATATGCAAACGTGAGCCAGTGCAGAATAGATGTGGAAATCCACCAACAATAACCGAAGTCAACTCCCCCCCCCCCCCCCCCCGATAGCTCTCGCGACCGCGTCGCCCCCGCGGGCGACCGGCCGTGCCCCGGTCCCTCTTCCCCCAATGCCCCCTCACCCCTTCCTCCCCGCCGCTGGGCCTGGCCCGGGCGACGCTGGCGGCGGCGGCCCCCCGGGCTTTCCCCTCTCAGGTGCTCTCCGGCGCGGGGCGGAGTGGCTCCACGGGGTGTTCTCGGCGGCGGTCTGGCGTGGCGGCGGGCATCCTGGCGCGACGCGGGAGATCGGCTGGACGGTGGGGTGGCGTGGCGGCGCGGCTTGGCGGCGCCCGCTCGGCCCAGATCGTGGCCCCCATCTAGGTCTGGGCGGGCCGACGGTGGGGCGGGTCTGCGGCGCGACTTCCGGGAGGCGGGGGAGCGACATTGGTCAGTGTGGTGCTGGCGGCGCTGTTGCTGCCCTGCTGCACCGTGGCCGACGGGGCTTAGCGGGCCCGATTCAGGCCTGTCCGGGCCAGGGGGTGGCCTGGTATGCCCTGCTACCGTGTCCGGACGGCGACCGCGACGGTGCTGGGCCTCCCGCACGACGGTGGTGGAGGTGGTTCCCTCCCACGTGGCTACGGTGCTGCTCCTCCCGTCGCCCGGCGCTTCTCTCCTAGTCCTCTTGTCCTCGTGGTGGCGATCTTAGTGAGGCGGCGTGGGTGGCGTTGCGACCGTGATGGCGCATGTTGGTTGGCGGCGAGTTGGCTGGTTGGCTCTGGTCTGGTTGGGCGGTGTTGTATGGAGTATGGGAGAAATCCTTGCCGGGTCTTCTGGCTCCGATGCGGCGACGCCTGAGGGTGTCACCAGTCCTTCCTGGAGGGTGTCAGTGGTATCCATTCCCTACTCCCCTCCGCGTGCCGGGGGAAACCCTAGGACTTGTCCGGGCAGCAGCGTCGTCGGTGTCGCATTCTTTCTTGGAGGTGCTGCTTGGTATGCGGCGGATTGGAGCCTTGTATCGTGGTGGGTCGATTCTGGAGAGCGCTGTGACGGTGGGTCATCCTCGCTTTATCGAGCTGCCGTTGTTGGCATTTGTTTCCTTTTCCTTTTATCTTTGGGCTCGTTGTGCTGCTCGCCCCAGCATTGTTGATGTATCGGTGTTGTTTGCTTTGGAATACAAAACGCGCGGGGGAGGGGAGGGGGGGTTTCCTTTTTCAGTAAGAATAGATGTGGATTATTTTGCTTTCTTCAGAGTCTGAACAATTAATCTTCAGCTTACAGAAAGGAGGGCAAAGACTGAAGCTGAGATATTCCGAAGCAACTCAGGGTGAAACGCGCATCTGACAGCCGAATTCATCTTCTGTTGCTATTGTTCTTGGGTCCGAAATTCTGTATCCTAGCAACCGCCGAATTCGTCTTGTCTTGTTTTCGTCCATTGTTCAATCTGCAAAGTTGCAGCGGCGACAGTATCTTCATTTCATTTCCGTTGATTTATCTCTAACAAGGACTTGACGGGCCGGTTTCAAAGTGGCAAACATGGGAGTCCATGGTCTGAAAGAAGCCTACTAGACAGAATGACAGAATTCAAGTTACTCGTCGATCAAAATGATAGGATTTTAGCATGCAGTCAATGTAACTTTGTACTAAATCAAGGACACATATTTTTTGAGACGAAGGGAGTAGATGGCAACACCACAAGATTGTCCACTCGAACTCTTCAATACAACGGCAAATTACCTTATGATTAACAGAAACTCACAACAGTAATAGGTAAAGTTCTTGTCGAATCGACCAAACACAAAGCTCAGTTTATGGTCCATCAACCACACACACACACGCACGCACGCTAGCTTGTATGGTTGATGCACACGACAGGCACAAACAACCCTTTTATTACAAACCAACAGAGGCCAGCCAGCCAGCCAGCTTGATCGTGAACACCACACCTAGCTGGAGCTGGACAAACCAAGCAAGCAAGCAACCCAGTGCTGCTTGCTTGGTTGACACACCAATCCATAAGCTACTTATATCAGGTATAGCTTTCGGAGGAAAGCGCGCCGCAGATGGAGCTTGTAACAAACGCACCGCCAATGTGAAACACACTTGAGAGGATTTTTGTTCTTGTTGCAAAACACACTTTGAGAGAGTTGCGAATGAGGTCACAAATTAATTGTAACACCAATTAATAGACTGATGGATGGTCCATGTAGGCCGACGTCCTTTGCGTCCAGATTACCTAGGAAATGAAGAACGGAAATGGAAGACATTAGTAACACAGTACATCAAGAATACTTGCTCCCCCTATTTATGAATAGGACAAATTAAATACATGTCCGAATGAAGCGCACCTCAGAACGGATACCCTCGGGAGGGTCACCTTGTAGTAAGCCGAGTGGCGTGTCTCGAAGAGCGACGGCTCATGGTTGCCCTCAGAGCAGTCCCACTCGAGCCTGTCCCACCAGTCCTTCTCGCAGTCCACCACTGGCTTGGGACCTTGGCGTGACACGGCCGGTAGGCGTCTTAGAGCCCAACAGTCCCTGAGGCTGATCGTCTCCAACGCAGGTGCGGTCAACCTGGCCTTGCATATCTGCTCGAGCTTGTGTAGATGGTATAGCTTGATGTGCTTTACCTTACTGAATGTGACACCAGACCAGATGCTATATCTTGAGGGCACTTGTCGTTCAGTGGGAAAATATGTTGGAGGTTACCACAATATGCAATCTGAATGCTCTCCAAGTTTGGAAATGTGGAGGAAATGGGAAGCATGGTTTCCACCCTAGGGCAGTTGTGCAAGTATATGTGTTGTAGCGCTTCAAACTGACACACGTGATAATCAGTGCATGTGCCCCAGATGCAACAGGCCGCCGGGAGATCAGATGCAGAAAATATCTTTATTGACTGAAAGCTCCTGTATCCACCCCAATTAGGGAATACAGTATGCAGCTTGGGACACCTCTCAACATGACTCCATTCTAGACGGGCCCAACATCTGCGTGCCCCTGGAAGGAGAGCTGTGACTGAGATATTGTCATGCACATGCAATGATTTAACTTTATGCTCCATGAAACCAATGAAAGCTTCGTTGTCATTCATATTATCTAAATGGTGGCTTCCTTCACCTATCTCGATATGCACACCCAAAGGATAAAGTTGTCGGTGGTCCCACAGCAAGGCCGAGCAAGTTACAATATCCTTGTTAAGGACAATATCGTTGTATGGTAAGAAGGTCCCCATTGCAACCAAACCCTCTGAGCTAGGCCCAATCTCCTTGATACCTCTGGTGACATTTACTTGGCTTTGGTGCGTACAAGAGATATGGAGGTACACCTTGGTGTTACTCGGAATAATCCGATAGAGTCCATTTATGGTGGACCAAATGAACCTTCCATCTGGAAAAGCCATAACTACCTCATAGGCAGAGGGCATCTGTTCTCCAGAGTAAATCGCTGATGCAATCTTCCCACGAGTGTCTACATGCAGAACTCCCAATGAACGGTTTCTTTTATCCCAGGTTAGGCTACGGAGTTGCTCACAGCCCACAAGGAATATTTTCTTGAGCTGTGGGATATCCATTGCACTGAGGTCAAGTGATTTAACGGCTGTGCCAGAGAGGTCCATCTCCTCAAGATTGGGCAATGCACGCAAGAACATGTTGTGCAATCGAGCACAACCCTTTAGGGAGATCCTTCTCACCTTGGCTTCTTGAACTAAAGCAGTGCCGGACTTGGGCCGTAGTTTCTCTTTCGGTAGCTGTATAGGATGTGTCCACTTCTCTGCTGGGCCATAACCATCGAAGCTAAAACTCTCGAGCAGTGGAGGGGCTCCTTCGAGTGCAACATGCTCCAAGTTGGAACAACCATCAAGAACAAGCATCTTCAAATTTCCTGCTGATGACATTGCAGGCAGGGATTCCATATGAATGTTACCCGACAAGTCAAGGAGTTCCAGATTCATCATATCAACGGAACAACAAGTGTCCACTGTGATCACGTCCGAGGATTCGGTTACCCGAAGCTTGTGAAGATTCTGCAGGTTTCTCCATGCATGACTTATGGTCCTCCATGAGACACCCTTGGTATTTACCTCCATGAGATTGGTCATCATCTCTATCATTTCTGCCAATAAGACAAAATCTGTGAAGCGTATGTCAAGAACCAATAGGTTCGGTAAACATAGCCCTCCTCCTTGCTCCTTCCCTGAGTTTGTGCAATGATCAAGCCAAAGGAATCTTAGGCTGTGGCAGCATCGGAAAGGAGGGGATGCAAAATCAAAGTTGCACCTGCAGAGTTTTAGCACGCGGAGGTTGCTGGCCAGTTTAAACAGATCATTTGCTAGTTGTAGCTGACCATCTCTCTCACATGTGAGGAAATAGGACGATGCTTTCGCAGGAACAACTGAGATATTTTCTGCTTCTAGTTTGTTGGAGGTGATTGAAAACCATCTTTTCCATTGTTCTATGTGCTTGTCCAAATAGATCCCCATATGTAGTGTTATATAGTGCACCATCTGTATCACTCCATACAATGCACTGCCAACCTCGTAGGCTCTGTCCCCTTGAAGGATGCCGTCACATATCCAGTAGTTGCAAGCATGAGTCTCCCAACCATAGTCAACACTGATAGGCCTCCGTTGTTGATATCTCAGGAACATTGAGTATAAAAAGCAATCCAAAGCTATTGTTGGGCTGACGTCATCCATGCCGGTGTAACCAATCACTTCAGCGGCTTCTTTGTGAAATAAATGATGCAGTAGTTCACTGGAACCAACAGTACGAGGATATAAATCAATCTTTTGAAAACAATCAAAACTGGACTTTAAATTCCCCTTTCTCTCTGGGAGCTGAAATCTTCCATGGCCGCTCCATAACAGCTTTCCTAAAGCATAGGGTCCAAATTCAGGATTAGGAATGCCACACTCTACCAGATCAATGTCTTCTTCTCCCCCATAATGAACAATCATTAGAAATCTTCCGTTTCTAAGACACGCATTGATCTCACTTGCAATGCTTGGTATCTCTACTCTAGAGCAAACATCTTTTCCTCTAAAATCATCATCCTCATCCTGCTTATCAAAGATGGGCATTAAATGGCCAAGGTTTAACTCCTCCACGATTGCCCTCTGCATAGCTCTTCTATTTTTCCATAGAGAGCAATCTACATGGATAATTTTTCCGAATTGCTCCCTCGTGTCAGGATCACTTCTTCCGGATTTCAGGAGTTCAGCTGTAGCTCTAAGAACAGCAGAGGCTCCTACACCATTGCCGAACCAGCCACCAAAGAAGAATGATTTAGTTCTACGAGTGTACTCTAAGTGCAACAGAAAATCAAGCAGCTTTCCGGGGGCGTCATCAAGACTGGCTGCGTACTGTAGTAATGAACAATTGTCAGACATGACGATGAATCCAGTCTGGAAGTTTAAGAATAAACTGAAGTAATCTATAAATGCTCAAAATAACTGATTTGTATATACCGCTAGAATGTGTGTGCTGTGTGTAGCTTAGAAAGAAAGAAAAGAAGAAAACAGGTGCACTTTGGTAATGCTGGATGTTAGGTGCCAGATTGTTGCAGTGTGGCCGATTACCAGCATGGTGCACACATATGAACAAATCAAGTTTGAACAAACTATTACCTCCATCCCAAAATTATTGTCTCAGATTTGTCTAGATACAGATGTATCTAGTCACGTTTTAGTGTCAGATACATCCATATCTAGACAAATCCAAGACAAGAATTTTGGGACGGAGGGAGTATTATATAAGAGAAAAATAACTCCCAGTCCACGAGGTTAGCAAAGGAGAGAGGTACTGACCAGTCTGTCTGGACGAACAATTTTGATCTTCTCCAAAGAAAGTAGTAGCCGATAATACTACCAGCAGCAGAAGAAAACTATGATGGTTGGGCATACATATCTAACCCATCGCCTGCAGATTACATTACTAGCTACTCGGCTCCACACAAATGTTTCTGATATCTGACACCACAAAAACAGAAGCAGCAGCATCAATTATATATATGCGTGCCTATTCATATGCACAGAGAAATTTGTTACCTGGTATAGTGGTGGTGTCCTCTTGCTCGAAATTGAAGAAGATTTGATGCCGTGGCAGCAGAGCTCTGGCTTTGGGAGTAGCTGTGAATGCTATGGCAGATCGACAGATAGATGAGGCTGAGAGCTACATACGTTGCTTTGCTTTGCTTTCTCTCCCCAGATTAAAGCATCTCTCTATGGTTCCTTGCTTGCATGTTACTGATGCACTTTGTCAGCTTTCCCTTTTTGATTCCTTCTTCTTTGCTTCTTTTTCTTTATGTAGTAGCATAGATAGATGCAAAAGGACTGGCAACAACTTGTAGCATATGGTTCTGTTTCCTTAAGGATTAATTTAACTAGAGGTACAAAAGTTACAAGATGGTCACTGATAGAAAACAATTAGGCCCCTACTTCTTCCCATTTTGATTTGTTGCTGCCTATGCCTGCTCTCAGGAAGGGGCACACATGGCTTGGCAAGTTCTTTCAATACTTCCTGTTTTTCTTCAGAAATAGTATAAAAAATTCTACTGTGAAATGGAGCAACTACCGGTGAACAACAATTCATATAGCAATTTGATGCAAACTATTACTCCCTCCGTTCCAAAATAGATGACTCAACTTTGTACTAAATTTAATACAAAGTTGAGTCATCTATTTTGGAACTGAGGGAGTATACCTCAAATATAAAAGCTTTAGGTATGTACAAACTAATGTGACCTTTTTTTGCAAACAAAATATAATGTGAGCTATTCGATCATATTTTGATACGCCAATGTAGTTAAGGCAACAGGCTAAAAATGATGTACTATCAAATAGGAGTACGCACAATCTTAAAAAACATGGCATATTTCTATATGTCCATCAATACTGATCAGAAAATGGAAAGCAAGACTAAACTTGTTGTTTTTCCTGCTCAAAAGTAACTGACAGTAACATGCAACGGTACAGATGAACTCAAGTGACAAAGATCATCAGAGTACCATGAGAAGCATCAAAACTTAATATGTTCCAACATTAGAACAAAATAGTAGCTACCACCAACTCCAAAGCCGGATGTATCTCCAAGCACTCCCTCTTTTGCATCAGTGTTCGCATGAACTCCAGAGTTCAGAATGAATACCAGGCAGATGTTTGTGCACCCACTGCACGTTGATATAATATCCAGCCTTTTATCAGGACTAGTAAGGAAAATAACCAATGATCTGAGTTATGACCTGATGTACTCTGTGTTAAACTCAGACGTGCAGGTCTAAACCGCACTAGGCGCACCAGGAGTCCTCGGGAGTCCCCGGTTATGTAGCTAGGAGATGTTTATCTTCTGTAACTATAACTCTATCTCTACCTAGCTTATTCTCCAAGTTGTAATCCCTCTCGTATCTCAACTGTATGCGATCTCTCCAGGACTTGCACCCCTGCCTAATATAAACGCAGCGTCTCCTCTAGTCGAGGGTAAGACGTTTTCCGCTTCGTACATGGTAGTCAGAGCTTTCCTTTTCCCATCGAGAGTTTCTGCCGAACCCATCTAGCCTAGCCATGTCTTCCTCCGGCTCCTTCTCGCCTAGTCTCAATAGCCAGGTTACAGAGAAGCTGTCTCGCACGAACTACGTGCTGTGGCGCACGCAGATCACACCTCAACTACGCGGCGCCGGTGTCTTCGGCTATGTCGACGGCACCAACCCGGAGCCGGCCAAGCTCCTCGTCACCACCAAGGAAGGCAAGGAGACTTCATCGCCCAACCCTCTCCACCCTATATGGGTACGGGAGGATCAACAGGTCCTTGGTTACCTGCTGAACAACCTCACAAAAGAGGTCCTGGTCACGGTGACCACGGTCACCACCGCGAGCGCGCTCTGGACGACGCTCGCAGCCATGTTCTCGTCGCAATCGGCGAGCCGCATCAACAACATCCGCACCTCCCTCATCAACGCGCAGATGGGTAGCCTCTCGGTTGCCTCCTACTTCGCCGCCATGCGTGGCTATGCCGACGAGCTGGCCGCGGCGGGCAAGCCCATCCAGGACGATGAGCTTGTCTCCTACATCATCCATGGCTTGGAGGCGGACTATCAACCTCTGGTGTCGGCCCTCGACGCCCGCGTCACTCCTGCGACCCTCGATGAACTCTCCGCCATGTTGTCGAACTTCGACCAGCGCATGGCTCAATACAACGTCTCCGGCGGCGGCGGCTTCAAGTCCTCTGCAAACATGGCGTCTCGCGGTCGGGGTGGTGGACCTCGCTCGCGTGGCTCCTCTCGCTACAAGGGGCGTTCTGGTGGCAGCGGCGGGAACGACCGCAGCCGCTCTCCTCAGCGCTCGGGCGGCCGCGGGCGCGGTGGCAGCAACAGAACACGTCCGGAAACCCCACGGTGCCAGATCTGCGGGAAGCCCGGTCACACAGCAAAAGATTGCTGGTACCGGTATGATGATGGTGATGATTCTCAAGACGATGACAAGGTGGCTGCCGCCGCGGACGGTTCATACGGCGTTGACACAAATTGGTATGTTGACAGCGGGGCTACAAACCACATCACGAACGAGCTTGAGAAGGTGACCATGAAGGAAAAATATCGCGGCAAAGATCAAATTCATACTGCCAGCGGAGAAGGTATGGGTATAAGTCACATTGGTCACTCTATATTTCGTACCCCTAGTCGCAAACTACACTTTAAAAGAATCTTACATGTCCCTAGTGCACACAAAAATCTTCTTTCCGTCCATAGAATTGCCATTGATAATCATGTCTTTCTCGAATTTCATCCCTTCTTCTTTTTGATCAAGGATCAGGCAACGAGGAAAATCCTCTATCGAGGTAGATGTGTTCGAGGGCTCTACCCGTTGATTCCGGAGTTTAGAAGATTCAATAAGCAAGCTTGTGGTGCTATCAAGATGTCGTCCACTCGATGGCATGATCGTCTAGGACATGCCTCTTTTTCTTTAGTTGAAAAGTTACTTAGGAAAAATAAGCTCCCGTTTGTTGGTGAGCGTCATGCTGAAACTATTTGTGATTCATGTCAACGAGCTAAAAGTCATCAATTGCCATATCCCATCTCTACTAGTATTTCTACCAAACCACTGCAACTTATTTTTTCTGATGTTTGGGGTCCAGCCCCCACTTCTGTTGGTAGACATACATATTACGTCAGTTTCATTGATGACTACAGTAAATTTTCTTGGATCTACCTCCTTAAGAAAAGATCAGATGTGTTTCAAGTTTTCCAAAACTTTCAAGCACTCGTTGAACGCAAGTTTGATAGCAAAATTATAGCTGTCCAATCCGACTGGGGAGGGGAATACGAAAAGCTAAATTCCTTCTTCCAACATCTTGGCATCTCACATCGCGTGTCCTGCCCGCATGCTCACCAACAAAACGGGTACACTGAACGTAAGCACAGGCACATTGTCGAGGTTGGTCTTGCTATTTTAGCAGGAGCCTCAATGCCTCTCAAGTTTTGGGACGAAGCTTTCCTCACGGCTGTTCACATTATCAACATGCTACCCAGTCGTGTCATCAACAATGAAACTCCGGTAGAAAGGCTTCTTGAGGGAGTCCTGGACTAGGGGGTGTCCGGATAGCCGGACTATCAATATCCGCCGGACTCCCAGACTACGAAGATAGAAGATTGAAGACTCCGGCTCATGTCCGGAAGGTACTTTACTTGGCGTGGAAGGCAAGCTTGGCAATACAGATATGTAGATCTCCTACCATTGTAACCGACTCTGTGTAACCCTAGCCTCTCCGGTGTCTATATAAACCGGAGGGCTTTAGTCCGTAGGACACAACATTACATCTCAACAATCATACCATAGGCTAGCTTCTAGGGTTTAGCCTCATTGATCTCGTGGTAGATCTACTCTTGTACTACCCATATCATCAATATTAATCAAGCAGGACGTAGGGTATTACCTCCATCGAGAGGGCCCGAACCTGGGTAAAAACATTGTGTCCCTCGCCTCCTGTTACCATCCGCCTAGACGCACAGTTCGGGACCCCCTACCCGAGATCCGCCGGTTTTGACACCGACATTGGTGCTTTCATTGAGAGTTCCTCTGTGTCGTCACCAATAGGCTCGATGGCATCTCCAACCTTCAACGCTGTCCAGGGTGAGACTTTTCTCCCCGGACAGATCTTCGTATTCGGCGGCTTTGCACTGCGGGCCAACTCTCTTGGCCATCCGAGCAGATCGAAGCTACGCCCTGGCCGTCAGTCGATTCGAAGTTTAAACTTCACGGCCGATGACCGCGGAGACTTGATCTTCGACGGACTCGAGCCACAATAGCAAGCGCCCAAGACCGCGACGATGGGCATGATCTAGCTCGCCGCCGGACTGTGCTTTGGTGGCCGCACTTGAATCCGCCCCGGCTATTTACCCGGAGCCGATTGCCCAGGACGAGGGTCGGTGGATAGACTCCGCCCCGGGGGCTTCAACATCTACGGCGATAGAGCCGAATACCGATTTTGTCCCTTGCGAAACTCATGATCCCGAGGCGCGGACTCCTCGCGGACTCGAGCCTCCCGCGCCCGCCAATTGTTAGATTAGGCGCGGTTATGGAATTCACCGCCGCGGACATCTTTCAACACTCGCCTTTTGGCGATATCCTGAATTCCCTGAAGCATCTCTCGCTATCAGGAGGATCCTGGCCGGACTATGGCCAGGACGGTTGGAGTTCGGACGACGAAGAAATTCGGAGCCCACGCACCACCCACTTTGTAGCCACTGTCGAGGATCTAACCGACATGCTAGACTACGACTCCGAGGACATCGACGCTATGGACGACGATGCCGGAGACGATCAGGACCCAGCGCCCGCGGGACACTGCAAGGCCACCTCGTCATTCAACGTCTACATGGTGGATACCCCAAAGGAAGGGGATGGCGAAAAAACAGCGGAGGAAGATTCTTTGAAGAAGCAGCCTAAACGCCGGCGTCAGCGGCGCCGCTCTAAATCCCGCCACAACAAGAATGGAAAATCCGGCACGGGAGATAATAACACTCCGGAGAGTGCCGAAGACAAACCCCTCTAGCAAGACTCAGCGAAGGAGGATGTAGAAGCAAGCCCTCACGAAAGGGCGGCAGAAGAAAAGGTTGAGGATCACAACTATGTACCTCCCTCCGAGGACGAATCAAGCACCGATGACGACGAACTCGAAGAGCTCGTCGAACAAGATCTTTGCAAACGCAAGCTCATCGCTACAGCAAGAAGCCTGAAGAAGGAAAAGCGGAAGCTCAACACAGCGGAAGACGCGCTCCGGATAAGATGGAGCAAAGTGCTCAAAACCGCAGACGAACAAGGCAACAGCCACCAATCGAAGAGCTACCCGAAGCGCAAGCTGCTCCCAGAATTCGACGAAGAGGCCATAAACCTCCACCATCAAATGGCCCAGCCAGGTCCACCTACGGACCCAAAAGGAAAGCCCCAATAAGCAAAGGAACACGTCAAGTGTCCGACGATAGCGGCACGCGATATAAATGCAGGGCGCCAGACACCCACTATGCTTCACAGACGAGGTGTTGGAACATGAATTCCCAGCAGGGTTTAAACCCATCAACATAGAAGCCTCACGATGGAACAACAGACCTCGAGTCTGGATAGAAGACTATATATCTGCATATACATATGGCCAGAGGAGACGATCTCCATGCCATAAAATATCTACCCCTCAAGCTCAAAGGGCCAGCTCGTCATTGGCTCAAAAGCCTCCTAGAAAACACTGTTGGAAGCTGGGAGGAGCTCGAGGAAGCGTTTAGAGCAAATTTTCAAGGGGCTTATGTCCGGCCTCCGGATGCAGATGACCTAAGTCACATAACTCAACAGCCCGGAGAGTCAGCGCGGAAATTCTGGAACAGGTTCCTTACCAAAAGAACCAAATAGTCGATTGTCCGGACGCCAAGCCTTAGCAGCTTTTAAGCACAATGTCCGAGACGAATGGCTCGCCAGACACCTCGGTCAAGAGAAACCGAGGACAATGACCGCATTAACAAGCCTCATGACCCGCTTTTGCTAGAGAGGACTGCTGGTTGGCAAGAAGCAGCACCAGCGACCCAAGTACATCCGAGATAAGAGATGGAACGGAAAATCACGCGCAGAAAAGATCAGCGCGGAATAAAGAGAAAAGCCCAAAGAGCACGGCAGTCAACGCCAGATTTAAAAGCTCACGGCGAATAATAAAGCTCAACCCATCAAGGACGATAAAGGACGAACTGTCTAACCTACACAAAATCTCGGGTCGATCATCAAATCCACAAGTACCCGGAAGGCTCGCAAATCACACCCACGAGGATTGTTGGGTTTTCAAACAGTCCGCCGACTAAACGCCGAACGCAAGGGGCTCGACGCGTCAAGCTTAAGAAGATAAACCCGCCAGCAGGGCACCGAAAACTTTCCCACAAGGGGTCAAAGATAGAACTCACTTCATGTGAGGACACGGAAAAACAGGCGGCACTTTCTAAAAGAGCTTCGCACGGTCCGCCCGCAAACCATAGAGATTGGATATCAAAACCAATCACTTTCGACCACCGGGATTATTCCAAAAGTGTTCGAACCGCAGGACGGACTCCCCTGATATTGAATCCGGTAATAGACGGACTACAATTCACAAACGTCCTAATGGACGGAGGCAGTGATTTAAACCTGCTATATTCAAACACAATCCGTCGGATGAGGATAGACCCTACCAAAATTCGACACAGCCGCACTTCCTTCAAAGGAGTTACGCCCGGCCCTTACGCCAAGTGCACAGGCTCGATATTACTCGAAGTCGTGTTCGGATCACCGAACAATTTCCGACGAGAAAAGTTAATTTTCCATATCGTCCCATTTAAAAGTGAACATCAAGCACTATTAGGACGAAAGGCTTTTGTCCGCTTAAACGCCATACCGCATTACGCGTCTCTTACACTTAAGATGCCCGGTCCACATGGCACCATTTCAGTGCGAGGGTCACTTAAAGACCCCGGATTCGGATAGACGAATCCGGACTCAGCAGGCTAGGGGCTCCCTAGCCGCATACCCTTTCACAAGGGGCTGCGCGCACAACTAACATCGGTTTCATATAAACCTAGCTTTAATTATTTACACTTATTCTTTTGCATTATTTTCGCACGAACTGTTTTTGAAATGTTCCTCTCTTTCCTACAGATGAACAACGTGCGTACCCGTCCAGGACAACGGCACACCGGAGACACAGGCGCAGACGTGCAGTAGGGACCCGTCGCAAGGATTCTTTTCAGATTAAGACCCTACGTAGACCTTTTTATTACTGTCTCTTGTTGCTAAATCGCCCTCGGCTTCTTCCTATAGCCGAGGCGGAGCCTGACGCTTTGGCATTGGCCGCGTCAGAAGACAATGCCCGTACCTGGACACAAGGGGCTTAGGGCATAATTCTGCCCGTTATCATAAAGTCCGAACACCTTAGGGAGTGTTCGGCATCTCAAGTTGGGCACTATATGCATCAGCTCCGAATCATGTCTTTGGTCAAATGTTGGGTTTGCGGCTCCGTGTTTTGCTGCCTTACGCTCAGATCACCCGCTAACGCGGCACCGGAGAACTACTGCGATTGTGCCCCGCCGGCCGGGCGAGCACCTCGAGAGAAAGCCAAAACTGATCATGATATAGCGAGAGTCCGGTCACCACTTGATCGACTACGGAATGTTTAGAATTTCGCTTTGACGAAGGGCCGCTTCGGTCAGCACATACGCACTCGAATCCGGAGATGTGCGGTGCCATTAGGGCTATATCGTAGCCCCACCCTCGAGCTCCATTGGCTAAGTGAAAGAGATAAAGCTTTATAGTCCGGATTGCCTCGTTCGCTACACTACCACCTCCTTATAACAGGACCGAGACGTCGGATTAAAGTGTGAAAAAGCGCTATTTTGCGAACACCCCAGCACCTTGTGCAAGGGGGCTGAAGCCGAAGACTGCATCTTTCAAGTTATACACAAGTATACTTAAACGGCCGCAAGGAGAAGTATTACTACTTGGAAGCACGAGTATAAAAAGATTTCATACTATAATCATTCATAAACAAGTTAATGCGTTCAATTGAACGTTACATTCTTCGAGCACTGCGACTCTATTATACTGGCGCCGCGATAACTTCCTGAAATAATGTTCGGCAGAAGCCGTTCCCATCCGAACCTCGGGCAGCAACAGCGGTGGCATCCATCTCCGGACATCGCGCTTTACACGGGCCAGAGCCATCCGCGCCCTCGATGCAGGCCGACCGCTTCATCTCCTTGATATGCGGCACCGCCCCAAGGAACTGCTGCAGTAGGCCAAAATAGCTCGTCGCCTTGGACCTCTCTGGCCACACATGGGCCACGATGTCAGTCATAGCCAGCCCGGATAGTCTATTCAGTTCGGCCCATTCGGCCAACCTGTTCGACAATGAAGAGGGCGATCCGGACTGTGGAATTGAGTCCAATATAACTCTTCCACCTCGTGATCCCCCTGGCTCCGGAAGTGCTTAACGGCGTCAGCCGCACTCGCAGCCAAGTCCATGTAAGGATCCTCCGAACTCCACTGCTTTTCAAATTTGGCATACTTGGCAACCATAAACCGGCGACGCATAAGAAACGGCTTGCCAGCCGTGATTTCTCCGGCTTGGCGCAGCTCCTCCTTCATAGCCCGCATTGCAGAGCGGGCATCCTTGGTTTCGGCGGTGGCCTTCTTCAGGTTTTCCCGATCCAATAGGCGCTCCTTTTCAAGAGCCTCGCTACGGTCGGTAGCATCCTTTAAATTCTTGGCCAATCCGGCCACCTCCGCCCTGCTTAGGCAGTGCGCTGCCTTTTCGGCCTTCAACTCCTCGGCCGCCCTCGCGGCAGCCGCATCACTCCTTCGGGCTTGCTCCTTGGCTTGTGCAAGCTCGGCCCGAAGTCTCTCCATAGCAGCAGCACTGTCTGTATAAACAGCATATAACTTATCAGAGGAGGGCTTTAACCCACTTAATAAAGCGGCTATGGAGAATTTATTTACCTTGCGACTCGTCAAGTCGCTGATTGACAAGTGCTATGTCAAGATTCGCCATGTCCGATTGCCGACTCAGTTCAAGAACCGATCATCGGCTGGCCCCGGACTATTCGCCACCTATATCAGAACGGCGATATTCATTACCTGAGATATTTAGATTTTCGATCCTCGGCACGTTGTCGTCTTCGACAACCTACCGAGTCTCAGGGGCTACTATCTATACAGGGCGCATTTTTTATATGCACAACTGTTAAAAACAAAGGGTACGCTATTTTCGATACCTCAAATCCCGCCAAAGAAGCTCATGGCAAGATCACATAATCCGCTTTCAGCGGACGAAATCCTTCCAATCACCATACGCATTAACGCACGGTGATCTTCTGAAATGGACGCCCTCTCAAGCAAATTCTTCAGTTCTCCCGGCCGGGCTCTGGTGGGTGTTGAACTCTCTGGCCCCTCCGGATTCGGGGATGCCCTCCGCGACGATACTTCGGGCTCGTCTGCCTCATCCGGCAGCGCGGCAGACGGAGGCGTATCGCTCTCCATCATCTCCGGAAGGAGATCCCCCGAGGATGAACTCACCTGAGACGGCTGCAGATCCGAACTGCGACATAAATATTTCGGTTACCCACAGAAGCATAAACGAAGGTACTATCCGATTAAAGTTTCTTCTTTCATACTCACGGCTCGTTGGAGGGCTGGTCCTTGGGCGATGATTGCGCGTCCGGATTCTCTCCGGACGCCGGACCCCCCGGTGGGGATTTCTTCCCACGCTTAGGGGCTGGGACCTCCGGATCTTCGGAGGCGGTCCTCTTCTCCCCCTGAAGGGAGGGATCCTTGGTTCCCTCCTCTTCAGTCGCCCCTTTGGACGAAGTATTAGCTCCTTTATCTCCCCCGTCGCCCCCCTCTGTGGGCGCAACCTCCAACATTCTGACCAACACGGGCTCCAGTGCGGTCTCTGGGAGGGGGGCCGGACACCTTATCAGCCTTGATCGCGCCACTCATTCCTGTAAAAGAACGAAGGGTCAGGAGACGATCTCTTGAAAGGCATACAAAACAGGATGTCCGGGATTTGAGCTATTTACCTGAGTATCCGGGCGATCGCGGCTTAGTCCAGCATCCTCGGCCGAATCCGGACACGCCACTTGCGGTCCGAAGAATAGCTCGTACATCTCCAAGGGTGTCGCACCCATGAAATGCTGGAAGATACGAGGTCCCTCCGGATTGAACTCCCATAAACGGAGAGGACGACGTTTGCAGGGTAGGAGGTGCCTAGCTAGCATGACCTGCATCACCTTGACCAAATCAATCTCCCTTGTTTGGAGGTCCCGAATCCGGCCCTGCAGTGCGGGCACGTCCTCGGACGGCCCCCAGTTGAGCCCTTGGTTGACCCACGACATCGATTCTTTGTGGAGGTCCCGGCGGAAGGAGGGCGGCGGCTTCTGCTTGCTGCCCCTTGGAGCGGTGATGTAGAACCACTCCTGCTGCCACAATCCCTGCTCCTCTTGGAAGGAACCTTCGAGCCACGGGGCATCGGCCTTCCTGCTTATGGTCGCCCCGCCACACTCCGCTCGACGCCCCCCGATCATCTTCGGCTCCACCTTGAATGTTTTCAGCCACAGGCCGAAGTGGGGGATGACGCGGAGGAAGGCTTCGCAGACAATAATGAATGCGGAGATATGGAGGATGGACTCGGAGCCAAGTCGTGGAAGTCCAGCCCGAGAAGAACAGAGCCCCTCACGAAAGGATCCGTCGGAAGCCTAATCCCGACGGAGGTGAGATGCGAAACGACATATTCATCGGGTTGGGGTTGGCACGGCCTGCCCAGGGCAGGCAACTGTGCGAGACTTCAGAGGCTGTACTTGGCCTCACGCAACTTCAATATGTCCTCCTCCGTGACGGAGGAGGGCACCCACCGCCCCGGAGGTCGGAGCGGACATTGCTGTGGATCCGGCGCCGAGTCTGAAGCTCTTGGTGTTGGAACCGGGAGCAGAGGAAAGATTCGATGCGAGGTTGAAAGACAAGGACAGGCCTTGGTCCTCTTATAAAGGGAAATAATACCAAGGGCCGTCTCCGTGACCGCTTGAGATTCCCTTCGATAGAGGAGGTGGCGATGGGAGCGGTTGGGTTACCCACGCACGTATTGATGAGGATCCCGGAATAAAAGGGAACACGATCTCGCTTGACGGGACGTGCCAAGGAAGCCGCCGCTAAGCGTCTTTGGCGGAATAATAAAACGATTCAAACGAGGGCTTGGCTGCGGTGTGACATCACGCTGCGTATCGTCGCCAGATTGGATTAAGTGTGTATTTTATTCTCTACGTTGGAATGTGGAAATTATTTTGCAAAGCGGACACTATCCCGGTGTTCATTATCTTCTCCGGATTATTCAAGGAGGAACCCGCCTTGCAATGCCGAACATTATGCACGCCGGAATTATCGTCATTGAAGACTGGTTCAGGGCTATTGAGGAGTCTGGACTAGGGGTGTCCGGATAGCGGACTATCAATATCCGCCGGACTCCAAGACTACGAAGATAGAAGATTGAAGACTCCGGCTCGTGTCCGGAAGGTACTTTACTTGGCGTGGAAGGCAAGCTTGGCAATACGGATATGTAGATCTCCTACCATTGTAACCGACTCGGTGTAACCCTAGCCTCTCCGGTGTCTATATAAACCAGAGGGCTTTAGTCCGTAGGACACAACATTACATCTCAACAATCATACCATAGGCTAGCTTCTAGGTTTAGCCTCATTGATCTCATGGTAGATTTACTCTTGTACTACCCATATCATCAATATTAATCAAGCGGGACGAGGGTATTACCTCCATCGAGAGGGCCGAACACAGGTAAAAACATTGTGTCCCTCGTCTCCTGTTACCATCCGCCTAGACGCACAGTTCGGGACCCCCTACCCGAGATCCGCCGGTTTTGACACCGACACTTCTTCACACTAAACCAGATTATAAGTCTCTCCGTGTCTTTAGGTGTGCATGTTGGCCCAACTTACGTCCATACAACACTCGCAAACTCATGTTTCGCTCAAAACAGTGTGTCTTCCTAGGATATAGTGCACAGCACAAGGGGGTCAAGTGCCTAGATGTCTCCACTGGCCGTGTCTATATCTCACGTGACGTGGTCTTTGATGAAACCAAGTTTCCGTTCGCTGACCTCCATCCCAATGCTGGTGCACTCCTACGGAATGAAATCCTCCTTTTGCCTCCAAACCTCACTAGTTTTGATCAAGGGGGACCGAATATAGATGATTTGTTGTTGACTAACCCATCTAATGAAGTGCATGAGTTTTGTGTTGATGAAACAGAAGAAATCCGTATGGAAACTGAAAAAAACGGAGGTCCAACAGTGCCATATCCTATGTGCTTCACCAGGGGAGACAACCCGCCCTCGGGATCCGTTCGCCTGCAGCGAACCGAATCAGCCTCGGGATCGCCTCCTGATTCTGCGTCAGAGGCAGGCATCTCGGGATCGCCCCATGCTGTCGTGGCTGGCGCGGGTGCGCGCGCGGTGCGCACGGCATCTTCCTCAGGCCCACGTGCCGGCCCCACGGGAGTCTCGCAGGCGCAGGTGCACAACGTGTTGGGGAACGTAGCAGAAATTCAAAATTTTCCTATGGAGAAACCAGCAACGAGTAGAAAGAGAGTGCATCTACATACCCTTGTAGATCGCTAAGCGGAAGCGTTCAAGTGAACGGGGTTGATGGAGTCATACTCATCGTGATTCAAATCACCGATGATCAAGTGCCGAACGCACGGCACCTCCGCGTTCAACACACGTACAGCCCGACGATGTCTCCCACGCCTTGATCCAGCAAGGAGAGAGGGAGAGGATGAGGAAGACTCCATCCAGCAGCAGCACAACGGCGTGGTGGTGGTGGATGAGTGTGGCAATCCAGCAGGGCTTCGCTAAGCACCACGGGAGAGGAGGAGTACTTGGGAGAGAGGAGAGGGCTGCAACCAAAGGCAGAGATCGAATCACGTGTATTCTGTGTCTTCTCTGGGCAGCCCTATGCCTCACTATTTATAGGGGAGAGGGGCTGCGCCCCCTTTAGGGTTTCCCACCCCAAGGGGTGCGGCCAGCCCTAGATGGGATAGGGGGTGGCGGCCAAGAGGGGGAGGAGAGGGAGGCGCAGGGAGCATGGGCCTTAGGGCCCATCTGCCCTAGGGTTTGCCCCCTCCCACCCTCCCCTGCGCCTTAGGCCCCTTGTGGGGGGCGCACCAGCCCACCTGGGGCTGGTTCCCTCCCACACATGGCCCACGCAGCCCTCTGGGGTAGGTGGCTCCACTTGGTGGACCCCCGGGAACCTCCCGATGGTCCCGGTACGTTACCGATAAAACCCGAAACTTTTCCGGTGACCAAAACAGGACTTCCCATATATAAATCTTTACCTCCGGACCATTCCGGAACTCCTCGTGACGTCCGGGATCTCATCTGGGACTCCGAACAACATTCGGTAACCACATACAAGTTTCCTTTATAACCCTAGCGTCATCGAACCTTAAGTGTGTAGACCCTACGGGTTCGGGAGACATGTAGACATGACCGAGACGTTCTCCGGTCAATAACCAACAGCGGGATCTGGATACCCATGTTGGCTCCCACATGTTCCACGATGATCTCATCGGATGAACCACGATGTCAAGGACTTAATCAATCCCGTATACAATTCCCTTTGTCTAGCGGTATTTTACTTGCCCGAGATTCGATCGTCGGTATACCGATACCTTGTTCAATCTCGTTACCGGCAAGTCTCTTTACTCGTTCCGCAACACATCATCCCGTGATCAACCCCTTAATCACATTGTGCACATTATGATGATGTCCTACCGAAGTGGGCCCAGAGATACCTCTCCGCTTGCACGGAGTGACAAATCCGATCTCGATCCGTGTCAACCCAAAAGACACTTTCGGAGATACCGTAATGCACCTTTATAGTCACCCGATTCGTTGTGATGTTTGATACACCCAAAGCACTCCTACGGTATCCGGAGTTACACGATCTCATGGTCTAAGGAAGAGATACTTGACATAGGAAAAGCTCTAGCAAACGAACTACGATCTTTGTGCTATGCTTAGTATTGGGTCTTGTCCATCACATCATTCTCCTAATGATGTGATCCCGTTATCAACGACATCCAATGTCCATAGTCAGAAACCATGACTATCTGTTGATCACAACGAGCTAGTCAACTAGAGGCTCACTAGGGACATATTGTGGTCTATGTATTCACACGTGTATTATGATTTCCGGATAATACAGTTATAGCATGAATAATAGACAATTATCATGAACAAGGAAATATAATAATACTTTTATTATTGCCTCTAGGGCATATTTCCAACAGTCTCCCACTTGCACTAGAGTCAATAATCTAGTTCACATCGCCATGTGATTAACATTGACAGGTCACATCGCCATGTGACCAACATCATCAAATGAGTTCTGGGGTTTGATCATGTTTTGCTTGTGAGAGAGGTTTTAGTCAACGGGTCTGAACCTTTCAGATCCGTGTGTGCTTCTTAATTTCTAGGTCATATTGTAAATGCTGTTTCCATGCTCCACTTGGAGCTATTCCAAATGGTTGCTCCACTATACGTATCCGGTTTGCTACTCAGAGTCACTCGGATAGGTGTTAAAGCTTGCATCGACGTAACCCTTTACGCCGAACTCTTTATCACCTCCATAATCGAGAAACATGTCCTTATTTACTCCAAGACAATTTTGACCGCTGTCCAATGATCCATTCCTGGATCATTCTTGTACCCCTTGACTGACTCATGGCAAGGCACACTTCCGGTGCGGTACACAGCATAGCATACTATAGAGCCTATGTCTGAAACATAGGTGATGACCTTCGTCCTTTCTCCTTCTTCTGCCGTGGTCGAGCTTTAAGTCTTAACTTCATACCTTACATCTCAGGCAAGAACTCCTTCTTTGACTGATCCATCTTGAACACCTTCAAGATCATGTCAAGGTATATGCTCATTTGAAAGTACCATTAAGCGGTTTTTGATCTATCCTCATAGATCTTGATGCTTAATGCTCAAGTAGCTTAAACCGGGTTTTCACTTGAAAAACACTTTTCAAGTAACCTTATATGCTTTACAGAAAATTCTACATCATTTCTGATCAACAATATGTCAACAACATATACTCATCAGAAATTCTATAGTGCTCCCACTCACTTCTTTGGAAATACAAGTTTCTCATAAACTTTGTATAAACCCAAAATCTTTGATCATCTCATCAAAGCGCACATTCCAACTCCGAGATGCTTACTCCAGTCCTTAGAAGGATCGCTGGAGGTAGCATTCCTTTTAGCATCCTTAGGATCGACAAAACTTTTCTAATTTGTATCACATACAACCTTTCCTTACGAAATTGGTAAGGAAACTCGTTTCGACATCCATCTGCCAGATTTCATAAATGCAGCTAATGCTAACATGATTCCGACGGACTTAAGCATCGCTACAGATGAGAAAATCTCATCGTAGTCAACTCCTTGAACTTGTGAAAAACTCTTCGCCACAAGTCGAGCTTCATAGACAGTAACATTACCGTCCACGTCCGTCTTCTTCTCAAAGATCCATTTATCTCAATGGCTTGCCGATCATCGGGCAAGTCCACCAAAGTCCATGCTTTGTTCTGATACATGGATCCTATCTCGGATTTCATGGCTTCTAACCATTTGTCGGAATTTGGGACCACCATCGCTTCTCCATAGCTCGTAGGTTCATTGTTGTCTAGCAACATGACCTTCAAGACAGGATTACTGTACCACTCTAAAGTAGTATGCATCCTTGTCACCCTACGAGGTATGGTAGTGACTTGATCCGAAGTTTCATGATCACTATCATAAGCTTCTACTTCAATTGGTGTAGGTGCCACAGGAACAACTTCCTGTGCCCCGCTACACATTAGTTGTAGTGACGGTTCAATAACCATATCAAGTCTCCACCATCCTCCCACTTAGCTTTCCGAGACAAACTTTTCCTCGAGAAAGGACCCGATTCAAGAAACAATCCCTATTGCTTTCGGATCTGAATTAGGAGGTATACCCAACCGTTTTGGGTGTCCTATGAAGATGCATTTTATCCGCTTTGGGTTCGAGCTTATCAACCTGAAACTTTTTCACATAAGCGTCGCAGCCCCAAACCTTTAAGAAATGACAGCTTAGGTTTCTCTAAACCATAGTTCATACGTTGTCATCTCAACGGAATTACGTGGTGCCCCTTTTTAAAGTGAATGTGGTTGTCTCTAATACCTAACCCATAAACGATAGTGGTAATTCGATAAGAGACATCATGGTACACACCATATCCAATAGGGTGCAACTATGATGTTCAGACACACCATCAAACTATGGTGTTCCAGGCGGTATTAATTGTAAAACAATTTCCACAATGTCTTAATTGCGTGCCAAAGCTCGTAACTCAGATACTCATCTCTATGATCATATCATAGACATTTCATCCTCTTGTCACGATGATCTTCAACTTCACTCTGAAATTACTTGAACCATTCAATAATTCAGACTTGTGTTTCATCAAGTAAATGTACTCTACATCTACTCGAATCATCTCGTGAAGTAATAACATAACGATATTCATCAGATGCCTCAAAGACTCATTGGGCTGCACACATCAAAATGTGTTACTTCCAACAAGTTGCCATCTTGTTCCATTTCTTTGAAAAACGAGGCTTTTAGTCATCTTGCCCATGTGGTATGATTTGCATATCTCAAGTGATTCAAAATCAAGTGAGTCCAAACGATTCATCTGCATGGAGTTTCTTCATGCGTATACACCAATAGACATGGTTCGCATGTCTCAAACTTTTCAAAAACGAGTGAGTCCAAAGATCCATCAACATGGAGCTTCTTCATGCGTTTTACACCAATATGACTTACATGGCAGTGACACAAGTAAGTGGTAATATCATTACTATCTTATATCTTTTGGCATGAAAATGTGTATCACTACGATCGAGATTCAATAAACCATTCCTTTAGGTGCAAGACCATTGAAGGTATTATTCAAATAAATAGAGTAACCATTATTCTCCTTAAATGAATAACCGTATTGCGATAGACATAATCCAATCATGTCTATGCTCAACGCAAACACCAAATGACAATCATTCAGGTTTAGTACTAATCTTGATGGTAGAGGGAGCGTGCGATGTTTGATCACATCAAACTTGGAAATACTTCCAACACATATCATTAGCTCACCTTTAGCTAGTCTCCCTTTATTCCGTAGCTTTTATTTCGAGTTTCTAACACTTAGCAACCGAACCGGTATCTAATACCCTGGTGCTACTAGGAGTACTAGTAAAGTACACATTAACATAATGTATATCCAATATACTTCTATCGACCTTGCCAGCCTTCTCATCTACCAAGTATCTAGGGTAATTCCGCTCCACTGGTTGTTCCCCTTATTACAGAAGCACTTAGTCTCGGGTTTGGGTTCAACCTTGGGTTTCTTCACTAGAGCAGCAGCTGATTTGCCGTTTCATGAAGTATCCCTTCTTGCCCTTGCCCTTCTTGAAACTAGTGGTTTCACCAACCATCAACAATTGATGCTTCTTCTTGATTTCTACTTTCACGGTGTCAAACATCGTGAATACCTCAAGGATCATCATATCTATCCCTGATATGTTATAGTTCATCACGAAGCTCTAGCAGCTTGGTGGCAATGACTTTGGAGAAACATCACTATCTCATCTGGAAGATCAACTCCCACTCGATTCAAGTGATTGTTGCACTCAGACAATCTGAGCACAAGCTCAACGATTGAGCTTTTCTCCCTTAGTTTGCAGGCTAAGAAAATTGTCGGAGGTCTCATACCTCTTGACGTGGGCACGAGCCTGAAATCTCAATTTCAGCCCTCGAAACATCTCATATGTTCCGCGACGTTTCGAAAAACATCTTCGGTGCCTTAATTCTAAACCGTTTATATGAACTATCACGTAGTTATCAAAACGTGTTTGTCCGATGTTCGCAACATCCACAACCGACGTTTGGGGTTCAGCACACTGAGCGGTGCATTAAGGACATGAGCTTTCTCTTGTCCGCATAATCGCCATCGTCAACTTTCAACTATATTTTCTCTAGGAACATATCTAAACAGTGGAACTAAAGCGCGAGCTTACGACATAATTTGCAAAGATCTTTTGACTATGTTCAGGATAATTAAGTTCATCTTATGAACTCCCACTCAGATAGACATCCCTCTGGTCATCTAAGTGATTACATGATCCAAGTCAACTAGCCCGTGTCCGATCATCACGTGAGACGGACTAGTCATCATCGGTGAACATCTTCATGTTGATCGTATCTACTATACGACTCATGCTCGACCTTTCGGTCTCCGTGTTCCGAGGCCATGTCTGCACATGCTAGGCTCGTCAAGTTAACCCCAAGTGTTTTCGCTGTGTAAAACTATCTTACACCCGTTGTATGTGAACGTAAGAATCCATCACACCCGATCATCACGTGGTGCTTAGAAGTTTACTTAACTGTAGCAACGGTGCACGTTAGGGAGAACACTTCTTGAAATTTTGTAAGGATCATCTTATTTACTACCGTCGTCCTAAGTAAACAAGATGCATAAACATGATAAACATCACATGTAATCAAATAGTGACATGATATGGCCAATATCATTTTGCTCCTTTGATCTCCATCTTCGAGCTCCATGATCATCATCGCCACCGCATGACACCATGATCTCCATCATCGTGTCTCCATGAAGTTGTCTCGCCAACTTATTACTTCTACTACTATGGCTACCGGTTAGCAATAAAGTAAAGTAATTACATGGCGTTGTTCAATGACACGCAGGTCATACAATAAATAAAGACAACTCCTATGGCTCCTGCCGGTTGTCATACTCATCGACATGCAAGTCGTGATTCCTATTACAAGAACATGATCAATCTCATACATCCCATATCATTCATCACATTCTTCTTGGCCATATCACATCACATAGCATACCCTGCAAAAACAAGTTAGACGTCCTCTAATTGTTGTTGCATGTTTTACGTGGCTGCTATGGGTTTCTAGCAAGAACGTTTCTTACCTACGCAAAACCACAACGTGATATGCCAATTGCTATTTACCCTTCATAAGGACCCTTTTCATCGAATCTGTTCCGACTAAAGTGGGAGAGACTGGCACCCGCTAGCCACCTTATGCACGAAGTGCATGTCAATCGGTGGAACCTGTCTCACGTAAGAGTATGTGTAAGGTCGGTCCGGGCCGCTTCATCCCACAATACCGTCGAAACAAGATTGGACTAGCAACGGTAAGCATATTGAACAACATCAACGCCCACAACTACTTTGTGTTCTACTCGTGCCAAGAATCTACGCAATAGACCTAGCTCATGATGCCACTGTTGGGGAATGTAGCAGAAATTCAAAATTTTCCTGCGTGTCACCAAGATCTATCTATGGAGAAACCAGCAACGAGTAGAAAGAGAGTGCATCTACATACCCTTGTAGATCGCTAAGCGGAAGCGTTCAAGTGAACGGGGTTGATGGAGTCGTACTCATCGTGATTCAAATCACCGATGATCAAGTGCCGAACGCACGGCACCTCCGCGTTCAACACACGTACAGCCCGACGATGTCTCCCACGCCTTGATCCAGCAAGGAGAGAGGAGAGGTTGAGGAAGACTCCATCCAGCAGAAGCACAACGGCATGGTGGTGGTGGATGAGTGTGGCAATCCAGCAGGCTTCGCTAAGCACCACGGGAGAGGAGGAGTACTTGGGAGAGAGGAGAGGGCTGCAACCAAAGGCGAGATCGAATCACGTGTATTCTGTGGTCTTCTCCGGGCAGCCCTATGCCTCACTATTTATAGGGGAGAGGGGGCGCTGCGCCCCCTTTAGGGTTTCCCACCCCAAGGGGTGCGGCCAGCCCTAGATGGGATAGGGGGTGGCGACCAAGAGGGGGAGGAGAGGGAGGCGCAGGGAGCATGGGCCTTAGGGCCCATCTGCCCTAGGGTTTGCCCCCTCCCACCCTCCCCTGCGCCTTGGGCCCCTTGTGGGGCGCACCAGCCCACACCGGGCTGGTTCCTCCCACACATGGCCCACGCAGCCCTCTGGGGTAGGTGGCCCCACTTGGTGGACCCGGGACCCTCCGGTGGTCCCGATGCTATCGATAAAGCCCAAACTTTTCGGTGACCAAAACAGGACTTCCATATATAAATCTTTACCTCGGACCATTCCGAACTCCTCGTGATGTCCGGGATCTCATCCGGACTCAACAACATTCGGTAACCACATACAAGTTTCCTTTATAACCCTAGCGCCATCGAACCTTAAGTGTGTAGACCCTACGGGTTCGGGAGACATGTAGACATGACCGAGACGTTCTCCGGTCAATAACCAACAGCGGATCTGGATACCCATGTTGGCTCCTACATGTTCCACGATGATCTCATCGGATGAACCACGATGTCAAGGACTTAATCAATCCCGTATACAATTCCCTTTGTCTAGCGGTATTTTACTTGCCCGAGATTCGATCGTCGGTATACCGATACCTTGTTCAATCTCGTTACCGGCAAGTCTCTTTACTCGTTCCGCAACACATCATCCCGTGATCAACCCCTTAATCACATTGTGCACATTATGATGATGTCCTACCGAGTGGGCCCAGAGATACCTCTCCGCTTGCACGGAGTGACAAATCGATCTCGATCCGTGTCAACCCAAAAGACACTTTCGGAGATACCTGTAATGCACCTTTATAGTCACCCAGTTACGTTGTGACGTTTGATACACCCAAAGCACTCCTACGGTATCCGGGAGTTACACGATCTCATGGTCTAAGGAAGAGATACTTGACATAGGAAAAGCTCTAGCAAACGAACTACACGATCTTTGTGCTATGCTTAGTATTGGGTCTTGTCCATCACATCATTCTCCTAATGATGTGATCCCGTTATCAACGACATCCAATGTCCATAGCCAGGAAACCATGACTATCTGTTGATCACAACGAGCTAGTCAACTAGAGGCTCACTAGGGACATATTGTGGTCTATGTATTCACACGTGTATTACGATTTCCGGATAATACAGTTATAGCATGAATAAAAGACAATTATCATGAACAAGGAAATATAATAATACTTTTATTATTGCCTCTATGGCATATTTCCAACACAACGCACCTCACAAATCCGGCTGTACGAGGTTTGCTAGCCAACCTGTCACATACATGCGGCGCGATGGCGCGCGGTGCGGGGCTGGCGGTCCGACTGGCGCAGCAGCCCAGGGCGTGGGTGGCGCGGTGCGCACGAGTGGCGCTGAAATCCAGGCTGATACGACGGCTGCGGAATCATTAGGCGATGATGAGCTGCATGCACATACAGATGCCTCGGCGGCGGGATCTTCTGTGGCTGTTCCAGGCAACTCCCATCGACACACAGCCGCAGAAAATCAGCCAGAATCTTCCTCGGGATCAGATGCGGTGCAGGAGCTGTTTCCTGGATTTTCTGTGCCGCATCCGGCTGTGCCTCAACAGCGGCGTACATGGCTGCAACAAGGGGTAATACAACCTATTAATTACAAGCATATGACCAAATACAGTATGGTTTGCTCCACAGGTGAACCAGGTGAGCCCAGCACCCTTGAGGCAGCACTGTGTGATGAGAAGTGGAAGAAAGCCATGCATGAAGAATACATGGCATTGAAAAGAAATAAAACATGGCATTTGGTTCCCCCACAGCTAGGTAAAAATTTGATTGATTGCAAGTGGGTTTTCAGGATTAAGAGAAAGGCTGATGGAACCATTGATCGTTACAAGGCTAGACTAGTTGCAAAAGGATTCAAGCAGCGATATGGCATAGACTATGAGGACACCTTCAGTCCGGTGGTAAAGGCAGCCACTATTCGTCTTGTCATGTCTATTGCAGTCTCTAGAGGATGGAGTCTTAGACAGCTCGATGTTCAGAATGCGTTTCTCCATGGCGTTCTGGAAGAGGAAGTGTATATGAAACAACCTCCTGGGTTTGAGAGTAAGAATGCTCCTTCTTATGTATGCAAACTTGATAAAGCATTATATGGTTTGAAGCAAGCTCCAAGGGCATGGTATGCTCGTCTCTGTCACAAAATGCAAGCACTAGGTTTTGTTCCTTCCAAGTCTGACACATCATTGTTCATCTACAATAAGTCCAACACATGCATATTTGTTCTCATATATGTTGATGATATTATTGTGACTAGCTCAACTGATGAAGCAATCATGGGACTTCTTAAGGATTTGAGTGCAGATTTTGCCCTAAAGGATCTTGGTGACTTGCATTACTTTCTTGGGATTGAGGTGAAGAAACACAAGGATGGACTTCTCCTCTCACAACAAAAATATGC
Source organism: Aegilops speltoides (assembly GCA_021437245.1). Taxonomy (NCBI): domain Eukaryota; kingdom Viridiplantae; phylum Streptophyta; class Magnoliopsida; order Poales; family Poaceae; genus Aegilops; species Aegilops speltoides. The sequence goes on from CM038146.1 coordinate 53,008,545, forward strand.
AACTGATCTGGTTAAGAAAGCTGGATTGCAGGGATGTAAGCCTTCACTTACTCCATTATCCAGCTCAGAAAAATTGTCTCTTGTAGAGGGTGAGGCTTTGAATCAAGAGGACAGCACTAAATACAGAAGTCTGGTAGGAGCCCTTCAGTATCTCACACTCACCAGACCTGATATTTCCTTTGCTGTAAACAAAGTGTGCCAGTTTCTTCATGCACCCACCAATGTTCATTTGACAGCTGCAAAACGTATCATTCGATATGTTAAGCATACTTTGAGGTTGGGACTGAACTTCAGCAAATCACCATTCACTCTTGTCAGTGCATTTTCTGACTCTGACTGGGCTGGCTGCCTTGATGACAGACGCTCCACTGGTGGTTTTGCAGTATTCTATGGACCAAATTTGATATCGTGGTGTGCATGTAAACATGCTACTGTATCCAGGTCAAGCACAGAGGCCGAGTATAAGGCATTAGCAAATGCTACAGCAAAGATAATATGGGTTCAGTCCATGCTGAAAGAACTTGGTATACAAAGTAAGCAGGCTCCTTGTTTGTGGTGTGACAATCTTGGTGCAACGTACCTCTCTGCAAATCCAGTGTTCCATGCCAGGACAAAACATATCGAGATAGATTTTCATTTTGTCAGAGAAAGAGTTGCTCGGAAGCAACTTGACATTCGCTTTGTGCATTCCAGAGATCAACTTGCAGATGGGTTTACAAAGCCTTTGCCTACAAGAAGCTTTGAAGATTTCAAGCATAATCTCAACTTGATGAAGTTGTGATTACGGGAGGGTGTTAAACTCAGACGTGCAGGTCTAAACCGCACTAGGCGCACCAGGAGTCCTCGGGAGTCCCCGGTTATGTAGCTAGGAGATGTTTATCTTCTGTAACTATAACTCTATCTCTACCTAGCTTATTCTCCAAGTTGTAATCCCTCTCGTATCTCAACTGTATGCGATCTCTCCAGGACTTGCACCCCTGCCTAATATAAACGCAGCGTCTCCTCTAGTCGAGGGTAAGACGTTTTCCGCTTCGTACACTCTGTTTCTGCTGCATTTGCAATTTTGCATGCTTGCATTTGGGTTACTATAAGAAACTACAGCTTAAGCAAGTAGAGACACTAATGATTTTGTCAACAATATATGCGACAGGATTAACCAACGATTTTTTCCTTCTGAAGTCTGACAACATGAATGAAACCTTCGTATTATGAATGAAACCTCTTGTGACATTTCAGAGGTGCACAATAAGTCAACAACTAAATGCAGAGAGGAAACATTTTTTGTAACCAAAAAGGAATCAGCTGTCTGTCGCGGGCAGACCAGCACTTTGACCTGGATTTCTTCAGAACCACTGCCGCCGGCGACCGGAGGAAGGACAGGCGCTTGCAGCTCTTTTGGCAGCTCTAGGTCTGTGTATTTCTCGGTTGACGGTGAGCGGGCGACATCTGTGGTACAACTTGCAACATACAAACAGATTATCTAACGGCGCAACAACTAGAGACAGACCGACACCATCAACAGCTCTAGGGCCACGAGTAGCGGCATGTCGTTGATCGCAGCATGCAGACCCCACAGCAGAGACAACTGGTGTCACGGCAACATGGACTGGAGCAAAGACGCTTCTTTCAGTCACCACATGTCATGCTCCAAACTAATTGGGGCCAGAGATGCTCAAGATTTCAGAGGAATTCAGAGAGGGAACAAGTAAGCAACAAACTGAAGGGGGTTTATTTAGCTACGACACATAATTAAAGAGGGAAGCTTACCAAGGGCCAGAGACAACAGAGGAACAAGTAAGGGTCCTGACACCACATACCAAAGAAAAGGAAAAGGGAAGCAGTACCAGAAACCAGGCATCTCAGTCACCGCATCCCAAGGTAAAAGAAAAAGGAAAGTGGTACCAGGCAGGCAAGCAGTTGCAGTTGCAATTCAACATTCAACATTCATTAGCAAGGGCCAGATAAAAGTTCAACATGACATAATAGATGCGGATTAGCGAACTACGCGGTTAAATTCCTACAAGCCCATGCACAGTTAACCAGTGTGCTATGTAGTCCGAAGAGGGAGCAAACCACAGAAACACCCAACAAGACATTTCTGCATCTCATTCTCAGCAACACGGAATGGAAGAACCTACCTCCCCCACAAGCCATCTCTGCACTCTTGATAATACCTGCGGAGTAATAATCAATGTCGACGATGGTCAACAAGTTTGTACTGTTAGTATCTCACAGTTTTCGTATGATTTAAACACCTAACATTAGCTTCTGCTACTAATTAAGAAAGGAAGAGAAAGACCAAGTCCTTCCACAGTAGGCCTAGTTTCACCTTCAAGAGAGTAATTAGCAAGATCCACCAAAAAGACGGAATTACAGGCTTTATTGGCCGCCGCATGAAAGAATTTCAAGTTTACATCTCCAAAGCGGACTCATCAGATAGTGCAACTATATTTCCAGTAGAGCTTAATGTGATTTTTTTAATGACTCCTCTAAAGTTGCTTTTTACGACTATGTTCCAATTTGTAATAAGCAATGAGAGGCGGGAAAGATTTCTGCTCCAGATTTGAAAGGCTCTTCTAATGTTTTAGAAATTATAAGAAATGTGCCTCTGCCGTCAAAGTCTTTGCAAGAGAGACTCCGAGCTTGTTGGAATACCTCTATGAAGCCGGGGTGGTCTGAATGGACAGAAGAGAAGGGAAGACCATAGTCCAGCTAGCCAAGGTAAAAAATAAATATATTCATATTTATCTATTGTTTGTGAGAAAAACAACATAGAACCTTCACACAGTATAAGGTAAACAGTTCTCATTTTGGATTTAAATCTCATATGTAGAATTCAGTTACAAATCAAGGGTGAAAAATTATAATGAGAATATTATAAGTTCAATACTATCTCGAACTTGTACTTGTAAGATTTCTTCTAATGTTTTGCATGTTTTCAATATCACAAACTCCCTCCGTCCGGAAAAAGTTGTCACCAGCGCAGTTCAATTGTAATTTTGCCAAAAAGACCTTATCATTCTAAATCTCGTACTAATCTGCCCTTCTTCCTCGAGTAAATAGCATAAAACTACTACTTTACAGGCTAGGGTTTCAAAAAACTACCGAATTTATTTTTTTCGCTGATAAGTACCAAGTGAGGGGTTGACTGTTTCAAAAAACCTCAAATCCTCTTTATTAAAAAATTAAACATGTTTATGACAGATCGGGCCCGCCACTAAACGCACCGTTTGGTTGACCGTTTGATTGACCGTTAACTGACATGTGGGGGCCACATGTCAGCTTCTCTTTCCTTCTCTCCTCTTCCTCCTGTACTCTCTCTCTGTCTTATCTTCAACCTGACTGGCGACCATGTCCCTTCCCTCGCATGCCCAGGCCTCCGGCGACCCTCTCCCCTCCCCTGTCACGCCCACCCCGCCGGCGACCCGCTCCCTCCTCGCGCCACACCGCGCGGTGACCCGCCTCCCTCGGCGCCCACCTCGTGCGACCCGCTCCCTTCCTCAGTCGCCACACCGCGCGCCATGGGGAACCACTGGGCGCCGCCACCATGGGTCTCGCTGGTCGCGCGCCGCCCGCCATGGGGAGCCACTGGGAGTCGCAGCAGCAGGCAGAGCGTGGCGGTGACCAGAGGCGAGGGGCGTGGCGGCGGCCACAGGCAAGGGGCGGCGTGGCGGCGTGGATCCGGCCACTTCAAGCGCGGCTAGTCGGCCGCAGGCGGTGCACGGCGTCGGCCCGGAGGAGGTGGCAGCGCTGCCATGGCGGGTGCACCGAAGGACCTGATTGCTTTTTTAAAAAACTTCCAGGGACCTGATTGCTTTTTTAGAAAATTTTCAGGGACCCGATTGCTTTTTCAGACACTGGCATGTGACCCCCACATGTCAGTTAACGGTCAATCAAACGGTCAACCAAACGGTGCGTTTAGTGGCGGGCCCGGTCTGTCATAAACATGTTTAATTTTTTAACAAAGAGGATTTGGGGTTTTTTGAAACAGCCAACCCCTCACTTGATAGTTATCAATGAAAAAAATAAATTCGGTAGTTTTTTGAAACCCTAGCATGTAAAGTAGTAGTTTTATGCTATTTACTCCTTGTTCCTCCCCGGACGCCCACGGGCACAGCGCGCCCCAGCCTCCGTCTCCCCCCGTCGCTGGCGCGCATCGCGTGCCCCAGCCGCCGTAGGGATCAGCCAGCGACGAAGTCCCACTTGCGCCGCCGCCCACCTGCCCCGCTGCTCCAAACTTTTGCCTCCCCTGCTTACCTGCGCACACAGAGGCGAGCTTCACCGCCGGCCGCCTGCTCCTCTCCGGCGACAACTCGACGGGCGGCGGCTCCACGGCTGATGGGCGGCATCTCCTCGTCGTCCTGCTAGCATCCCCAGCACCGCCGCCCACCTGCGCAGCTGCCACAGAGGTGACCACCGCCGCTCGCAGGGCCTGGCCGTCCGCTTCGGCCGCCGGCACGCTGCCTTCCGCCACTCCGGCCTCTTCTGCTGTTGCCATCTTCTTCCGCCTCTGCTGCTTCTGCTAGTGGTGGTGCAGCTCCCGATCTTCGTCCAGGCGGCCCCAATCTTCTTCTTTGTCCCCCGTAGTGCTGCTGTTGAAGGCACCAGCGCCCCCGCTCTGAAATTGTTGTCATATGGACAAATTGGTGTGAGATTGTCTGGGTAGCATCATGGCAGCATCATTGTAGATCAGATTGATGTGAACTTGATGAGGATTAGAGCACCAGCGGATCATCCAGTTGGATGCTGAATCAACACATTCACGGCCTCCTCTTCATCATCCCCTTCTTGACTGAATTACGAGCAAGCTTTCTCTGGTTGCGTAGAAAACACTCAGATTTTCTGTAGCAAGCTTCGATTGATGAGTCATCTGTGTACCTAGGCTCAACATGCATGTGTACCACAGCCTAGGAAGAATAGAACGGTGAACAAGTCATTATTAACGATAATATCACAGCAGGGTCAGCAAATTCAGAGAGACAAACTTAACAAGGGTAATTTCCATATAATTTTTTGGAACAATATTCATTTTTTATCTGAACTTGCAAAAACAGGCAACTGTTATTTTGAACTCTTAACTACAGTAAGATCTTAGACTCACTCCTTATTAAAATATCCTCCCCCTCCTTGCTGCCTTTTTCTTGAATTACAGAATGTTGAGCGGCACATGCTGCAACAGAGGGCCAAAGACCAAACCTTGAATTACAGAATGTTTTAACAGAACTTTAGATGTTCTACAGGTCATGTACGACTCCCAGGTTCTAACAAAAATATTCAGACAACTCCCAGGAGTACATGACCTGAATTTAAAGGACCACAGAAATCCCAGTTTCAGTTTACTGTTTTTCAGGTCATGGATGTGGCTCAAACTGTAGAGAGAAAATCATTTTTGAGTTGAACGAATACTGCCATTAGTTGTCCCAATTTGCTCCATGTTCTAAATCACAGGAATACTGCAGTTTACTGCAGTTTTGCAAATTTTGAAAACATACACTCATGTTTCAGTTGACAGTAACAATTTTGCAAGCACTAACTTGGAAAAAATCCTACTGCAGTTTACTGTTGATCAAGAAAATTCAGACTAATGCTGACCTTGATCTTGATTGAATCGTCCATGGACGGCATGACCTTGAGTTGTTGCTCCATTTCTGCCCGTCGTCCTCACTCCTCCTTGATCTTGATAAAGGAAATGCTACCACATGTCCACACAAATTCAGTATCCACATGTCTACAAATTCAGTGTTAACACAAATTCATTATTCAGTGCTACCACAAGTCCACACGACAGCATCAGGATTGAAGGCAAGAAGAGATCGAACACAACGATCGTATTGCCATCGGGCAGCTTATGTAGAGTTACAGAGAGGCACGAACCCACGATGGTGATCGTGGGCTGGCCGAGTGCGGGGCATGGGATCGTGAGTGCTACAAGGAAAACTGCACATACATCCTACTAGCTATACATGTATTCTACACTGTATTCTAACCCCCGGCGCAGTCTTGGCGTCGTTGTTGGAGACGCAAAGACTGGAGCGAAACTCATTGAAGACATCGGTGGGCAGCCCTTTCGTCATCACGTCAGCGAATTGTTGGCGCGTTGGAACATGCATGACATGGAACTCGCCGAGGGCCACGCGTTCACGGACGAAGTGGATGTCCAGCTCGATGTGTTTGGTGCGCCGATGATGAACTGGATTGCTGGAGAGGTACACCGCTGATATGTTGTCGCAGTAGACCAAGCTCGCCATGGTGACCGCGCACCGGAGCTCACCGAGCAGTTGGCGAAGCCAGACACATTCCGCAACGGTGTTGGCAACCGCGCGGTATTCGGCCTCAGCGCTCGAGCGCGAGACAGTGGCCTGACGCTTCGCGGACCAAGAGATGAGAGCATCTCCGAGGAACACGCAGTAGCCCGACGTAGAACACCGGGTGTCAGGACAGCCTGCCCAGTCGGCGTCGGTGTAGGCACGAAGCTCCAGGGTCGAGGAAGTGCGAAGATGCAGGCCGAGGTGCGTTGAACCGCGGACGTACCGGAGAGCTCGTTTGAGAAGAGCACGGTGACACTCCCGCGGATCATGCATGTGGAGGCAGATTTGCTGGACGGCGTACGCGAGCTCGGGCCGCGTGATCGTCAAGTATTGCAGAGTGCCGGCCAAACTGCGGTAGGCAGTGGCATCGGAGACGCGCGGCCCATCGGCCGCGGGCAGCTTGGCCTTGGTGTCGACGGGCATTGGTGCAGACTTGCAGTTGTCCATGCCCGCGCGCTCGAGGATTTCCTCAGCGTACTGGGCCTGAGAGAGGAAGAAGCCGCGGGACGTACGAGTCACTTGAATGCCGAGGAAGAAATGGAGCGGGCCCAAGTCCTTCATAGCAAACTCGCTGGTGAGGCTGGTGATGATGCGATGGAGAAGTGCGTCGGAGGAGGCAGTGAGGATGATATCATCCACGTAGAGCAGCAGGTAGCCAGCATCCACACCGCGCGTGAAGGTGAAGAGGGAGGTGTCGGAGCGCGTCGCAGCGAAGCCGATGGTGGTGAGGAAGGTGGCGAACCGAAGAAACCATGCGCGCGGCGCTTGCTTGAGTCCGTAGAGGGATTTAGCAAGGCGGCAGACATGATTGGTCTTGGCGGCATCCACGAAACCTGCAGGTTATAAGTAGAACACTTCCTCCTGAAGCGTACCATGGAGGAACGCATTCTTCACATCCAGTTGATGGACTGGCCAGGAGCGTGAAGCAGCAAGGGTGAGCACCGTACGGATCGTGGCAGGCTTCACAACAGGCGAGAAGGTTTCGCCGTAGTCAACGCCGGCACGCTGGTTGAAGCCGCGGACGACCCATCGGGCTTTGTAGCGTTCGAGGGAGCCATCTGGACGCAGCTTGTGGCGAAACACCCATTTGCCGGTGATCACATTGGTGCGCGGTGGTCGGGGAACGAGCTCCCAGGTGTTGTTGCTGACGAGCGCGGAGAATTCCTCCCGCATGGCCGCGACCCAGTTGGGATCGCGAAGAGCGTTGCGAACGAAGCGCGGGAGAGGAGAGACGCCAGGAGGTAGAGCAACGGTGGCGGTGCAGACGTAGTCGTTGGCGTAGCATTGGTTGGGGCAGTGCACGCCAGCGCGGCGCGTGTGATCATCCGTGCATGCGCTGGGGGCGGCGAGGGCGATGTTGAGGAAGACGTCGCAGAGCCGTGCGATGAGGATCCAGCCGTCCTGCTTGAACGCCCATCGGGCGCGGAGGGGGCGGGCGAAGAAGAACCGTGCGATGACGATCCGGCCGCCCACTTGAATCCAGCGAGTGCGCGCCAAGTGGGGGCGAAGGCAGACCGCCCGCAGCAGATCCAACGGCGGACGTTGAATCTGCAGCGTGAGAGCCAGCGCGCCGTGGTGATGAAGCAGCTGGCGCTGAGCGGGAATCCAGCGCCATAGTAGGGACCTGAACAGGAGCAGGCACGTAGTATGGCAAAGCCGGAGCCGCACCGTTAGTGCAAGGAGGGGCGGCGGCAGGGAGACGTGCGGCAGCAAAGGGGAACACGCGCTCATCGAAATGCACATGGCGTGAGGTAAGAACACGGTGAGTGGCTGGATCATAGCACCTGTATCCACGGTGATCATGCGGGTACCCCAGGAAAACACAAGCAACAGAGCGATGCGCCGGTTTATGCGGGGATGTCGACGTGATGTTGGGGTAACAGAGGCATCCGAACACACGAAGAATGGAGTAATCTGGCGGGCTGCCGAGCAGGAGCTCATGAGGCGTGCGAGAAGAAGTGGTGGAGCAGGGCTTGTAGTTGAGGAGAGTTGCCGTGGCGAGCGCTTCCGCCCAAAAATGAGCAGGCATGGCGGCATGGAACAAGAGCGAGCGGGTGCTGTCATTCAGGGTGCGCAAGATACGCTCAGCTTTGCCATTCTGCTGGCTTGTGTAAGGGCAGGAGAGGCGCAGCACAGAGCCATGTTTGGCAAGGAGAGCGCGCATGGCGTGATTGTCGAACTCACGCCCGTTGTCTGTTTGAAAAGCAAGAATTGGGCGCTCGAACTGTGTTTGGACATAGGCATAGAAATCAGTAAGAACAGCGAATACATCTGACTTGTTGCGAACTGGAAACGTCCATACATAGTGAGTACAACTGTCGAGTACAACGAGGTAATACTGAAAACCAGAGACACTAACAACTGGAGAGGTCCAAACGTCTAAATGCAGTAGTTGGAACGGGAAATAGCTATGGTTGGTGGATGCAGAGAAAGGAAGGCGGACATGCTTGGCGAGACGACAGGCGTGGCAGGTGTGCGTAGCCGACGGTGTGCAGGTGAAGGAGAGCTGGGGCAGTGCCTGACGAAGGATGGCCGCTCCAGGATGTCCCAGCCGCTGGTGCCACAGCTCCACAGAAGCAACACCAGCGAACGGGCGAGGAGAGGCGGCGGTGCAGGGAGTGACAGCGTACAGGTCTCCGTCAGAGTTACATCACCGGATCACCTGGCGGGTGTGAAGGTCCTTGACAGAGAAACCGAACATGTCAAATTCAACTGAGATAGGATTTTCACGGGTGAGTTGTCGAACAAACAAAAGATTTTTGATGAGGGAGGGGGAAAGGAGAACATTACGCAGCACAAGGGGGGAATTAGTGGTGATGAGAGAGCCCTGCCCAACGTGAGTGATGGGAAGATGGGCACCGTCACCGATCACAATGTGGTTGGGAGAATTATGAGCACGAAGGGAAGAGAGAGTACCCGGGTTTGCAGTCATGTGTGCTGTGGCACCTGAATCCAGGTACCAGTCCGATGTGCTCGTAGGAGACGGGATGGCGCCGACGCAGCCTGAAGTGCAGCGTGTAGGGGCCCCATGTCCCAGGGCTGCGGTTGTGGCGGCGGAGGCGCAGTGCTGGAGCTGGCCCCGGGCGAGCCGTAGATGAAGCCGGGGGGCGAGCCGTAGGCGAGACCAGGAGGGGCGCCATAGGCGCCGTAGCCGTAGGCAGGCGGGACGGACGCGGACGCCCCGGCGAAGTAGGCCTGTTCATGAGGCGGGCCAGGGCGGGGCCCGAGGACGCCGGCGCCGGGAGCGCGCCACGGCATGGGCCACACTTGCACCATCCCTGTCCAGGAATTGGCACCGGGCGCGTGCCCTGGGAGCGTTGGAGCGCCAGAGGCCGCAGGCGGCGGCGCTGATGAAGACGACATGCCGGGGCTACTGCGCCCATGGCGGCGACCACGTCCGCATCCGCGCCCTCCACCGGAGTCGGCAGCAGGCGGCAGGGGAGCGGGAGCTGGTGGTGCCGGAGCCGCTGAAGACCGGGCCGCAACGAGAGCGTGCGCGGACTGGAGCCGGGTCGCCTGTTCGGCGCGGTGCTCCTCGAGGAGAAGGAAGGAGCGAGCCTGCAGGAATGTGGGCAGGGGCACACGCGAGGTGAGGTGGGGAATCGCACCGTGGAACTGACGGTTCAGGCCGCGGATCATGTTGAAGAGTTGCTGCCTGTCGCCGTCGGGCTGCCCCAGTTCGCGGAGCTGATCAGCGAACGTCTTGAGGTGGGTGCAGTACTGCATGATCGTCTGATCCCCCGGACGGTGGCGTGGTACTCGGCGTCGAGGTACACCGCGCGCGAGAGTTGGTTGTCGCGGAAGATGCCATCGATAGCTGACCAGAGAACGGCAGCGGTGTCGTCAGGCTGCATGACGGCGGTGAGAAGCTCCGGCGAGATCGTGGCATAGAGCCAGTGGACCATGCAGTGATCGATCATAACCCACTCAGGGTCACGGCGAGCCGGTGCAGCAGGAGCGATGATGTGGTCGCGAATGCCGAACATGCCAACAACGGTGTGGAAGAAACGGCACCACTGAGCGTAGTTGCCGCCGTGGAGATCAAGAACGACGGGGATGTGATGGCGTATGTCGATGGTTTGGAGGACGGAGGAGGGAAAGGCGCGTGGTGGCGGTGGTGGAACCGCAACGCTAGGGCTCGCAGCCTCGGGGTGGAAGATCGCGTCCGGGAGAACACCTCCGGCGGCGTGATCGCCGTCAGCAGAGGAGTCGGGGGAGGAGACCGGGTTGGTGTCCATGGCAGCGGAAGGGTGGGAGGGATGGGTCGCAAAAGGGTTGAGATCCCCTGCGTCTGATACCATGAAGGCAAGAAGAGATCGAACACAACGATCGTATTGCCATCGGGCAGCTTATGTAGAGTTACAGAGAGGCACGAACCCACGATGGTGATCGTGGGCTGGCCGAGTGGGGGGCATGGGATCGTGAGTGCTACAAGGAAAACTGCACATACGTCCTACTAGCTATACATGTATTCTACACTGTATTCTAGCAAGGATGATTGATAAAGAAATGCATAACACTACATTAACACCATATTTGTGCAGATGTTCTTATTTGTGTGCTATGTAGTCCTATAGATACAGTTAAAAACTGTCAAAATTCATTTATGAAGATGTTCTCAGTACTGTACTGCTCCATGATACTCCATGGAGTATTCGTGATCTGTAACTTAAACTGAGATACAAAATTTGAGTGAATACTCCACTGTTTTCAGTGAGCAGTGCAGTTTTGACAGTACTCCACTATTCAACTCTTTGCAAACTGAATTTCAACATTGTTTGCAAACTGAATTTCAACACAAGGGGAATGCTTTGCAGACTGAATTTCAACATTCTTCTCCCCATCAATTCAATTAGATGCAACGCGGAGCATAAAGATAAGTGTTTTAGATCTTTAAACCTTACCTGTACTGCACTCAGTTGCCAAGCAAATGGGGATCTATTCTTTCTCTTGATAATCAAATTGCGGCCGTGCAACGCAAGCAAGCAGCGCATCGCAGGGAGTGAGAGGTAGTGGGAGGGGGGCACTGACAAACCTTGGGGCCCATGGTGACCTTGACGGCGTCCGCGAGGTCGTTGACGCACCGCGGCATGGTGGCGTGCGCGCCGACGCCGAAGGTGACCTCCTTCGTCGCATGCTCGCGCGCCCACTGCTGCTACTCGCCTGCGCCGCCACCGCGGGCGAGCTGCCGCCGCAGCGCCGAGGAGGAGGACCTGGAAATGGCCGTCGCCGAACAGATCGAAAGAAAAAACCAGTCTTCGCCTCGTCGGGGATCACCATGGGGAACGAGGAGGGGAACGAGGAGGGGAAGCTGCGGGGGAGGCGCGGGGTGGGGCAGGCGTGGGGCAGGAGATCTCTAGCGCTGCGGGGAGCTGCAAGGGAGCCGCTGCGGAGGAGCCGAGCTACGGGGGAGCGGACCTCCGGCGCGACAAAGGAGCGGGGGAGACAGGAGCTGTGGGTTTGTCGGGAATTTGCTGGGGGAGGAGGAGGGTTTAGAAAAACATCACGGGGACAACTATTCCCGGACGGAGGGAGTAATCAGTTTGGACGCCCGAAAATAAATTATAGAGATGTTGAAAATAATCAGATATATCAAGTAAGATCATTAAAATCTATTTCCTTCAGAAGACTATTGCATTTTGTTAGACATTGCGGTCATGCTTTTATGAAAATTAAAATCCAGCATGGTATTATCTGTTTCTTTATCTATCAAGTGGCAGCTGACTACACTCGCCTTTAAACGGTATTGGATAAAAACCTCGATGAATGTGGACCCTTCTATCATACAATTGACGGTCCATAACTCGAGAAAATATCAACATCTAAAAAAACACTAGAAGGAGATAACATAAGTGAGTTAGAATGACAAACAAAAATACGCTGATAAAACATTTAGGCAAACTACCTACAAGGCTAAGGTTGTACAATAATTGCAACCGAGCACTAGGTATTACAACAATCGCAAATTTACAGCAATATGAAATGCAATCTATATAGGCCCGAGTTAATAAACGAAGTTCGAAGCCAAATGCTCAGGTATTGTTGGGTATCAATTATTTGAGTAGAGGGGACAACATGAGAATCACACTTGGATCTTATTGAGTAGTAGCCACAAAAATAGCAAATGCAATGTTGCAGCCAGTAAAAGTAAACAGAAAATATCAATTAAGCAAAAGAAAGGGAAATATTCCATTCTGCTACTACTAAAAAGACAAGCTTACTCCCTCATTTAATACATCACAATAGCATATCCATTTGACCAATCATCTTATGTATTGTGCAAAAGTTTAGCTCCATCATGTCCACCACCAATGCTCGTTCCTACAAGGGGGAAATTCCAACCATTATGTGTCTCATCTTGAGAAACAACTGCACTGCAGCTATGCACTAATACTACCAGTTGTATCAGATTTGGGCATTGATGAGATATTTGGATAAACTCACATATGTAATTTGAGGAAAACAACTCAGGTTTGATACATCATGACGAGTAGATAAACAAAACCCCTACTCTCTAAGAAAGAGAATATTCTTGAAACAATAAATACTCACTATTGCCATAAAAATGAAGAATATGCACACTCAGACAATTAGCTAACCCGAAGGGAGAAGTATGCTTAAGCTTGCTCCACAGTAAGAGTATGAGAATAGCAAAAAACAGCATTGCTAAATTTTATTTTATTTTTGACAAATGAGATGCACAACCAGTTTCAACTAAGGGAACTCAAATCAAGATAGAGTAGAATCACCTCTCGAGAGAGCAGAACTGGTTAGCTACAGTCAAAGATATTCTTTCCAAATCATAACCATCACATAGAACACCACCACACAAACATCCAAAAAGAAGACTCCATCGCTATATGTTGAGGAGATCATCCAGCAGCAAAAGAACCGTTTATATGGAACTACTTACACTTGTTAGCTTAACACGAAAGGATGTGAACATCATTTAATCAACCAATTATAGATATTATCTTGATTTTGTTATACCTACTACAATGTAAAGGCATATGCTATTACCTGCAGCATAAACACTTTCTAACGGATGATAGTGAGCCCACTTCTTGGTCTTGGGAACTTTCTTGAACTGCAGTGGCTCAAGCTGGATCATGAAGAGGTCGGTAGGTGTCCGTAGGAGCAGCACATTATTGTACTCAGCAAACCCCACTATACTTTGGTGCCATTTTCTCTTCTTCCTTGAATCAATGGAAAGTAACTTATACAGTTCAACAGTTCTTCCTAGCACCCATGAAGCAGCACCATCACAATCGGTCTCCACCTTCCATAATTGGGCGCTGAAATTTGACAGAAAGAGAATGCCAAGGCCACCACCCTCTGCCCGCATAACCTGGAATCGGCACATGTTTTCTTTGGGAATACCCACTGGTACTGGTTTCACAGCTAGGATCTGCTTCTCCAAATCAAACTCAAGTATGCCATCCAATAGTAGAGTTTTTGTCGATGTGTCATTGAACAACCAGTAAAGGGAATGCCCAACTAGCACACCTATGGTAAAGTACATGTGACTCTTGGTGGGAAGTTTGGATGGAAGTGGTGTTGATATGGTATCACCCCATATGGCAGTCTCCGACGAGTAAACGCGGGCGATGGCCCGTGTATGTTGCTGCTCGTCTGTCTCTGTGCTTACCAAGACCACCCGGAAGTGTTGAATGTCTCCGGCGGCGCGAAAAACCGCCCCTTTGAACCGGGCCTTCAGCCGATCGAACTCCGGGGGAACGGCTAGGCGGTGTAGGTCGACGTTGAAGGGATCCCACACCAAGAGCTGGTACCGCGCTAACTGGTAGATGAGTAGGAGGCCATGGCGGGATCCCATGGGCATGAAGATGCCGCTGCCATTTTCGCGGTCAAGGCGCAAGGAGAAGTAGCCATCCGGGACACGATTGGGGGGATCCATTGCAGGTTTGAAATTGAAAAGGTCGAAGAAGCCGAGGAGAGGAGGGTTGCGGCGGTGGTAGAGGCGGAAGCGGCGGGAGAAGCCGGGGTCAGAGATGAGGCCGAGCCAGCGCTTGGAGACGAGGGAGGCGCGAGGGAGGGAGGACGGATCTGGCGGGAGGCGGAGGAGGATCTCGGAGAGGAGGTTGTCGTCCTCCAGCGGCTGCGCCGCCGACGAGCGGGAGCTGCGGCGGCGGCGGCGCCTACTCCTCTCGCCCTCGTCATAGCTCATGGGGAAAGTGGTGGATTGACCAGAGAGACGAGAGGAGTCACCCTGTCATTGAGATAGAAGCCCAATTAGACTCATTTCTTTTAGGTATAGAGATACAAAGAGCCCACTACAGCTAAAGTAAAAAAAGCCCACAGCACATAAACACAATGCGCAGATTTCCTGCCTTTTTTATTTTCTGAAGTTCTTTGTAGGGATTATTTTCTGAAGTTATAACCCTTAACAGTTGTACAAACTTACAACTCCCCTAAAATCAACAAAATAAAAAAAGTTTCAGTGTTAGATCCTTGGGACCATAGACCACACGCCATCATAGACAATTTCCAGATTTGACGATGAGCTTCGAAGGAAAGATGTGCATGGCTTATCTGCTCTAATCCGCTGTAACTTACTCCCTCCTCCTCAAAATCTTAGGCGTATAGGCTTTTGCATGCAATTTCAAAACCTAAGGCGCACATGCCTTTTTCTCTCATTCAGTTAGAGCCATCACCAACAAGTCCTATTTTTTTTTGGAAAGGAAAACAAATATCTACATGGGTCTCTCGTGCAGTTAGCTCATAGCGCCCTCTTCGTTGGAGATTGGATCGCTCAAATGAACCTACACTAATTTTCGTGCTGAATCTAATACGCCTAACATTATGGGAGGGAGGAAGTATCAGTTTCTAGAGGATGCCACGACATCTCCAACTGCACTGTGACGCAACAGAACCAGAGCACATGAACCCATCTGACACATTATGGAGCCAACTACAAAAGCCCTCCCAGTTAGTTTTTCCTCAATAATGAACTTTTTATGATTGTTTCACACAAGCCATCACGCCAACAACCTGCATCTCCTAATAGCCTCCTACCAACCGTGATGTCATGTACATCCATCCCCACAGATAATGCACAAAGAGAGACTTCCTCCGTCTCAAAATGTAAGACCAGTTTTGACACTATGATAGTGTCAAAAATAGTCTTACATCTTGGGATGGACCAAGTACAAGTCTTTCATCCAAGAAGGTGACACCATGGGACACATTGTCATCATCTGATCCGGCAAGCTGAATCCAAGGCTTTCGCCCAAAGATCAATCTATCTACCATCTACCCAAAGAAACCTATAAAAGTGCGAGTTAGATGAGTTCAAATTATCTCGCACATTCAACCACCTGTATTCAACGATGCATGACGCCAATGATGTAGACCATGGTTGTTGAAAGATCGAGGATGTCGCCTAGAGGGGGGGGGTGAATAGGCGCTTTAAAAAATTACGGTTTAGGCTTGAACAAATGCGGAATAAACCTAACGGTTAATTTGTCAAGCACAAAACCTAAAACAACTAGGCTCACCTATGTGCACCAACAACTTATGCTAAGCAAGATAAGCAACTATGTGATAGCAAGATATATGGCAAAGAACAATATGGCTATCACAAAGTAAAGTGCGTAAGTAAAGGGCTCGGGTAAGAGATAACCGAGGCACGCGGAGACAACGATGTATCCCGAAGTTCACACCCTTGCGGATGCTAATCTCCGTTTGAAGCGGTGTGGAGGCACAATGCTCCCCAAGAAGCCACTAGGGCCACCGTAATCTCCTCACGCCCTCGCACAATGCAAGATGCCATGATTCCACTAAGGGACCCTTGAGGGCGGTCACCGAACCCGTACAAATGGCAACCCTTTGGGGCGGTCACCGAACCCGTACACTTTGGCAACCCTTGGGGGCGGTCACCGGAACCCGTAAAAATGCTCGGGGCGATCTCCACAACCAAATTGGAGACCCCGACGCTTGCCCGGAGCTTTACACCATAATGATTGAGCTCCGAACACCACCAACCGTCTAGGGCGCCCAAGCACCCAAGAGGAACAAGCTCAAGGGCACCAAGCACCCAACAGTAATGAGCTTCTCAAACTTCACTTCCACGTATCACCATGGAGAACTCAAACCGATGCACCAAATGCAATGGCAAGGGCACACGGAGTGCCCAAGTCCTTCTCTCCCAAATCCCACCAAAGCAACTAATGCTAGGGAGGAAAATGAGAGGAAGAATGAAAGAAGAACACGAAGAACTCCAAGATCTAGATCCAAAGGGTTTCCCTCACAAAAAGGAGAAAGTGATTGGTGGAAATGTGGATCTAGAACTCCTCTCTCTTTTCCCTCAAAAACTAGCAAGAATCCATGGAGGGATTAAGAGTTAGCAAGCTCGAAGAAGGTCAACAATGGGGGAAGAACACGAGCTCAAAGGATAAGGTTCAATGGGGAAGAAGACCCCCTTTTATAGGTGGGGGAAAATCCAACCGTTATGCTCACAACCCGCACAGAGCGGTACTAACGCTCGTCCTCACGGTACTACCGCTAGGGATCGCGGTACTATTGCTTGCGGTACAAAAAAAAATACTTCCGTACCTACCTTCGCAGGACTTGGGACGAGTTTTTTGGTCCGGAGCGGTACTACTGCTGTAGGAGCCGCGGTAGTACCGCTCTGGAGCGGTAGTAAAAAATTACATCCGCTCTAATTCGCGGTAGTACCGCTGCAGCCTTTTCAGAACACCAAAACTGCCACAACTTTTGCAAACGGACTCCGAATTCAATGAAACCAAGTTTGTTGCAAAGCTAGCGACAAGGGCTAACACAATCTTGAAAAAAATATCAATAAGAAGCAAATTAGAAAAGGCCCATAAGAAAAAGGTGAGAACCCTTCCTCGGATAAGACCGGTAAAACCTCCAACACCGAAAACATCATAGAAGACGCATGCGAACTCCGTTTTCGATGAACTCAAGCTTGTCATCAAGATGACCATAAGCTCTAAGACTCACAAAGAGAACCAAACAAGAACCAAGAAACAAGATGCAAGGATGCAATGGTTTGAGCTCTCTACTAACGATACGATCAAGCTACCAACTTGAGAGCCCCCCTTGATAGTACGGAAAACGATCCTATAACCCGGTCTCCCAACTACCACCATGAGACCGGTAAAATAGAAAACCTATCAAGGGAAAACCTTTGCCTTGCACATGGTCCACTTGAGCTAGATGATGACGATCTTGACTCCCTCAAGTTGGACCACCTTTCTTGATTGCGATGGCTCGATAAAGACTAGATGATTGCTCCCCCATAGTCCACTATGGGTGAGCCACTCTTCGGCTCATCTTCACAAGTCCATTGTCACCACAATGGGTGGCAAGCTTCAATCACTTGATCTCTTCATGATGCATCACTTAAACTTGCACACCGCATCCTAACCCCACAAAGAACTCTCACGAAGACCATGGGTTAGTACACAGAGCGTAATTGACAATGCTTACCATACCATGGGATCACTTGATCCCTCTCGGTACATCTTCTATGCTTTGTGAGTTGATCAACTTGATTCACTCTTGACTTAGTCTTGGTCTACCTTGAATCTTTCCAACTCTCTTCATTTGAATGATGTCTTGAAGGTAAACATGAATGATCACACAATCTTCTTCTTCAAAACATGCTTGCAATAAGCTCAACACTCACATGACCAATCTTTGAATAATTCCTTAATAGCACCTTGGTCAACTCATAAACTCCTTGAAACCAACACATGGACTTCAAGAAAAGCCTATGGACAAATCCTTCAAATATAACTCAAGACAACCATTAGTCCATAGAGATTGTCATCAATTACCAAAACGAAACATGGGGGCACCGCATGTTCTTTCAATCTTCCCCATTTTGGTAATTGATGACAATCACTTTCAAGAGAGTTTATACAAGGAATTATGCATCACCATGCAATGCAACAACCAATGTTAAAGATTAGTACTGCTTACAAGTGTTAGAGATTGTAATTGGTACGTTTGTAATCCCCCCTACAATAAAAGGATATTCTAGAGAGAATAGTATTCAGTTTCATAATGAGAACCGAATCATCATCTTGACGTTCACGTCAAGCCTCCTGTAATCTCTTATAACTCCACGACGATTTATGGACCGCTATACATACAAGTGCGGTCCGAGGCAAAGGGTTCAATGTTTCTCATTGTTTTTGACATCAAGACGGAAAGTATGCCCTTTGGCGCTGACTAGCACCCCTCCCTCGCAAATCCGTGCCGCCACCATGAAGGAGAACCACCAAACCCCTCCTCCGCCAACACATTCACAATCACCAGACACAAGGACAAAAGTACAAATCAAGAGAACCAAAAAGAGTAAAATGCAAGTGTGGTCCTAATTCTTTCCCAAAAGTGTCGACTGGGTCCTAATTCTTTCAAAATGCACATCTGGGTCCTAATTCTTTTTAAGTTGTTCACCCGAAGTCCTAATTTCGTCTTATCGCCGCTGACCAGCTCGCGTGGCGCTTTGACCGCTGCCACGTCGACTCGAGGACCCACGCGGGAGAGTTCCCGCGGTTGGAGGTTGGTAATTTAAGCAGTTTGGCCCCTAGACAAGCCTCTTGCACCTCTGTTTCTTCACTTGCAATGACACCAGCCGAATCAAAACTGCTCAATCCACGGCTGACATACCCACCTCTCACCAAAAAATCAAAATAGTTATCTGGTCCATCTTTCCTATAATAATGTTGGCAAGGATTTGGTGGAATCTGACAGAAATTGAGAAAAAAATCAGCCAAAAAGAAACACAGAAACATCAAATCGATTGGGCACTTGTAGAAGATCTTCTATGGTGATTGGGGCACTTGTAGAAAATCCTGCCAGGATTTGCCTCCGATTTTGACATAGGACGAATTGTAGATCGAATGCGGCAGCTAGGGCATGGTACCAACGACAGCATACCCGCTTGGGCCGGCGATGAGATGGGCGGCGAGAAAAGGGCTAATGTCGGAGGTGGAGCAGGGCTTGGGCAGCCTTCTTCCCGCGGTGCTTCACGGCAGACGAGCTAGTGGCGGCGGACATGGTGGCGACGGCGCGGCGCCAGAGAGAGGGAGAGAGCGAGCAGAAGACCTAGGGTCTGGGGAATGAAGAGAGCATAAACTCCAGGGCCAAACTACTTAAATTACCAACCTCCAACCGTGGGAACTCTCCCGCGTGGGCCCTCGAGTCAATGTGGCAGCGGTCAAAGCGCCACGCGAGCTGGTCAGCAACGGTCAGACGAAATTAGGACCTCGGGTGAACAACTTAGAAAGAATTAGGACCCAGATGCGCATTTTCAAAGAATTAGGACCCAGTCGACACTTTTGGGAAAGAATTAGGATCGCGCTTGCATTTTGCTCAACCAAAAAACAAAAACGAACTCAACACCATGAACCTATGTTGAATGAGAATCCAATGGATCGACACCCATCTATCCACGAGATAAAAACACCAGTAGCTTCCAAATTGGTCGTGGTGAACACGCCAGGATTGAAAATTGAGATGAGAGATAATTACTATGTACGACACCGGGACGTCTATGCCAGAGACACAAAAATCAGTAATAGCCGCATAGAGTGTCGAGTGTGGGGTTTATGCAGGGCTGTGTACCGACCTATGTGTCAGAGATTTGCAATTGTAATCACAACCTTGTTGCATAATTACTAGATTTATTAAATAAAAAATAATACTCACAAGAATTGTGAAACAGAATGAGTATCCATGCATGATGGGTTCACAAAGTGAGGATTTAGTGAAAAACAGTACAACTCAGGAAGCAAAAACATGAGGCATTTACAGATTAATGTGAGATGTGTACTTATACGTTGATATGCAAATGTGAGCCCCTGAAGAATAGAAATGGATAACTCAGAAAAAAAGATACTTGGTATTGTTCTTGATTGATGCGTGAATTATCCTATCTGGGTCTCAAATTTGCTAGTATACTTGTATCCTAGCAACAGCAGAATTCGTCTTGTTCTGCTTTCGTTTGCTGTAAGATGATATTGGCGATTGGCTCGTTTGCTGTTAGACGCTCCGCTCTTTGAGCTCTGCCTAGCTGACTATTCCCTGCGCCGCAAGCTATTAGGAGTTGATTGAGGCTTGGATGATTTTGTGCTGCGTAATACACGCATGACACATGGTGAGCTCGTGCGGAGCAGCAGTCTGAAACTCTGAAACCAACTGAAGAAATCAACGATCAACTAACAATATTTTCCCTTCTTTTTCTGAGGTACCATGAATGAAACCTTCCTATTATGAACGAAACGTCTTGTTCCATGTCGTCGGAGGCGCACAAGAACTAAACCTAGAGAGGAGAGATTTTTTTTTTCCTGTAACGAATATTTTTATCAGGTTTCGCGGGCAGACCTACACCTTGACCTGGACTTCTTCATTACGGCTCTTTTGGCAGGCCTGCCGGTACAACAACTTGCAACACAGAAAACAGATTCTCTAACGGTACATACAACAACTAGAGACAGACAGGCACACCGTCGAGCTCTTCTATGGGCGCGAGCAGCGGGACATCATCGATCACCTGTACAAACCCCACAGCAGAGGCACCGTCGAGCAAAGACGCTTCTTTCAGTCACCGCATCCCAAACAAAAAGAAAAGGGAAGCAGTACCAAAAACAAGGCATCTTTCAGTTGCAGCTCAACATTCAACATTCGATAAGGAAGGACCAGATAAAAGTTCAACATTACATAATTGATGCGGATTAGCAAATTACGCGGTTAAATTCCTACAAGTCCACCACACAGTTCTCCGTTGTGGTAGTACGAAGAGGGAGCACACCACAGGAACGCACCCAACAAGCCATTTCTGCACCTCATTCTCAGCCACACGAAACCGAAGAACCTACGCCCAACCCAAGCCCATCTCTGGACCTCTTGATAATATCTGCGGAGCAATAATCAACGTTATTAGTCACAACAAGGTTGTACTGTTCCTTATATCTCACAATATTTGTATGATTCAAACACTGAACATTAGCTTCAACATCGTGGAAACTGGGCCCAAAGCTCCAAAGTCGAATCATCTAAGCTATTGGACAAAACCGATGGAACAGTTCATTTCAAGTGGCACACCTTCAACTTCTCTTTTTTTTTTATCGAAAGCCTTCAGTTTCTATTGTTGACATATTCCAAGTCTTTGGCTATATCAGAAGTTAAAAGACCAGTTGTTCAAATACCTCCATCAGAGGTAAATGCATAAACCAAGAGCATTCTGTTAGAACCTAATAGGTGTACTTTTCAGAAAGACACGAGCTAGATAGTCAGTAGCAAACCAAAACTAACTAAATTCATGCAGAAGAAAAGCCTGAAGAAAGATAGTCAGTAGCAAATCGAAATACACGAGCTAGATAGTCAAGGGATCCCTCCAGCCAGGTGCCGTTGCATGCTGGTATTTCGCCGCCATCATTGCCCATCATCTTATTATTAATTAATAATCACTGCTTCCTTCAGCTCCCAATTGATCGAGGCTAAATTTGGCTATGCAAGTGCTCCACCCATAGCAGGTTTTATTGCCTTCACTCAAAAGGTAAGATTTATTTGGATGTAACTGCTCCTTATCCGATCATGATTTATTTGGAATATTTGTTCATAATCATTCCCACAAAGTTTCAGAATATTTTGAAATGTTTTGCTATGTTTTCGTGTGGGGGTGTACCGAGCTGGGGCTCAGCCACTACTTTCCCTTCACTCCAATGATGACTGCCATGTGTAGCGGATTACAATACGTATGTTTAACTAATATAAAGTGTCAAGAATGTCAGATTCCATATCCATTTGGAGGTGATAGGGGTTGGTAAATTCCTAAAGCTATAAGTGGAGTATCTTTTGGCTTGGTATGAAGGATGGCAGATTCATAACAGTCATCACGAAGGCTGTAAAGATCATCTTTGATGATTGTACAGCATCTCTTGATGAACAACCCGTTAAAGCTGTCAAGGCCAGGGGAATTTGCTTGACCACATTATCAACCTCCTTTCCAGAGAAGGGGGTCAAGAGGTAGCCAAAGACCATCAACCTGTTGCACAAGCTCAGAAAGATCAAATAACAAGTGGGGGTTGGCCGCGGCAGATTCTCTGTTTCCGAACATTCTCGAGATGATAGCAGCTTTGACTTCATCGTCATCAGTTGAGGAGCCCTGACGTTCGCCAAGAGATTGAATGATTCTTCTGTAGACTTTATTGGCCACCGCATGGAAAAAGTTCGTTTTCATATCCGAAGCAGACTCATCTGATAGTGCAGCTATTTTTCTAGTAGAGCTTAATGTGATTTTTAATGATTCCTCTGAAAGTTGCTTTTTACAATGGACATAAGTCTTTGTTCTTTAAGTCCATTGATAAGGTTGACGACTAGGTTCCAATTTGCAATCAGCAATGAGGTGGGAAAGATTTCTGCTCCGGATTTGAAAGGCTCTTCTAATGTTTTACAAATTAGAAGAGACATGTCTCTGTCGTATTAGTTTTTGCAAGGGAGACGCTTGTTTGAATACCAGTATGAAGCCTGGATGGTCAACCTAAAAGTTCTCAAGGTTGAAGATCTTTGCTTTTGGGACTTTGGTCTGAATGGACAGAACACAAGGCATGTATCCAACGTGAGTCTTGAAAGAGGTTTAACAATGGTATTAGGGAAGACCATAGTACAGGCAGCCAAAGTTAAGAAGAACTATATATTCATATTTATTTACGGTTTAGTGAAAAAAAATGAAAACATAAAACCTTCATGTAGTATAAGGTAAACAGTTCTCACTTTGAATTTAAATCTCATATGTAAAATTCAGTTACAAATTGAGGGTGAAAAACTATAATGAAAATATTATATGTTCGATACTATGGCGAAATTGTATTTGTAAGATTTAATTTTTAACGTTTGCATGTTTTAAATCTCAAATAATTAGTGAGAACGTCTGAAAATAAATTATAGAGATGTCGAAAATAATCAGATATATCAAGATTAATAAAATCTATTTTCTTGAGAAGATTATTGTGTTCTATTAGATATTGCGGTCACGCTTCTATTAAACTTAAAACCTACCATGGTATTATTTGTTTCCTTATCTATCAAGTGGCAGCCAACTACAGTAGCATTTTAATGGTATTGGATAAAACCTTCATGAATCTGGACTCTTTGGTCATACAATTGACGGTCCATAACTCCAGAAAATATCAACATCTAAAAATAACTTCTAGAGGGAGATTACATATGTGAGTTACAGTGGCAAACAAAGGCATGTTCATAAAATATTTAAGCAAACCACCTACAAAGCTAATATTGTACAATAATTGCAGGCGAGCACTAGGTATTACTCCCTCCGTCCAGAAATACTTGTCGGAGAAATGGATAAAAATGGGTGTATCTAGAACTAAAATACGTCTAGGTACACTCATTTCTCCGACAAGTATTTTTGGACGGAGGGAGTACAATAATCCCAAATGAGCAGCAATGTGAGATGGCAATTTATATAGGCCCGAGTTAATAAATGAAGTTCGAGCGGAATGTTAAGGTATTGTTGGGTATCAATTACTCCATCCGTCCGGAAACAACTGCCACTCAAACGGATATATCTAGACGTATTTCAGTGCTAGATACATCCGTTTGAGCGACACTTATTTCAAGACAGAGGAAGGACTTCTGTAGAGGGGACAACATACAAATCACACTCGGACTTCATAGATCCCTAGCCATAGAGATACCAGATGTAATGTTGCAACCACTAAACAGTAATATAAAAGAAGCGAGGTAAAGGAAAAATAAATCATGCAGCTACTACTTAAAGATAAGGTTACTTACTCGGTTACTACATCACAATAGCATATCCATCTGACCAATCATCTTACATGTTCTGTAAAAGTTCAGCTGCATCATGTCCACCGCCAATACCCTTGCCTACAAGCGGGCATTCTAACCATTCAGCTGCACTGATACTACTACTCGTATCAGATAAAGTAGATACAAGGGACCATCAATGAGATATTTAGATAAACTCACATATGGAGTTAAGAGGAAAACACCTCGGGTTTGATACATCATGACGAGTATATAAACAAAACCCCATCTACTATCAAATGAAGAAAAATATTCTCAAAACAGTACATACTCGGTACTGCCATCGGAATGAAGAATCCCGCACACTCAAACTATTAGCTGAGCGGAAGGGAGAAGTTACCTAAAATTATGCTTAAGCTCGCTCCATGCTATATCTGATAAAATAAAATACACCAATACTAATAAACCCACAAAAGATGTTTTCCCAAATCATAACCATCACAGAAAACGCCACCACACAATCATCCAAAAGGAAGACGCTAGAACAAAATTGCTATATGTTGACAAGATCAACAAGTAGCAAGAAACAATTTATATAGCACCACCTAAAATTGTTAGCTTAACACGAACAGATTTGAACAGTACTCAACCAACCAATTATAAGTATATCTTGGTTTTGTTATACCAGCAATGTAAAGGCATATGCTATTATCTGCAAAAAAAGGCATGTACTATTACCTGCAGCATAGACACTTTCGAATGGAAAATAGCAATAGCGATTCAACAGGGTTCTGGAAAATTTATTGAACTGCAGTGACTCAAGCTGGATCGTGAAGACGCCAATAGGTGTCCGTAGGAATACCACATTGTTGTACTCAGCAAACCCCAGTATCATTGGGGGCGGCCCTCTCTCAATCTCTGAATTCATGGAAAGTAGTTTATCTAGATTGATAGTTCTTTGCAGCAGCCATGAAGTAACACCATCAGAATCGGTCATCATCTTCCATAACTGGGCGCTGAATTTTGACAGAAAGAGAATACCAAGGCCACCACCCTCTGCCCGCATAACCTGGAATCGACTAATACAATTATTGGCAATATCCATGGGCACCGGTATCACAGCTAGAATCTGCCTCTCCAAATCAAACTGAAGGATGACATCCAATGTGTAAGTTTCTGCCGATGTATTAGTGAGCAACCAGTAAAGCGAATGCCCAACTAGCACACTGATAGCATACCACACTCCAAAAGTGGTGGAAAATTCGCCCATAGAACTCGAAGCCTTGGGTGGAAGCGGTGTCGACATGAGATTACCCCATATGCCAGTCTCCGACGAGTAGACGCAGGCGATTACCCGTGTGTGATGTTGGCTGTTTGTCTCTGTGCTTACCAAGACCACCTGGAAGTGTTGGATGTCTCCAGCGGCACGAAACACCGCCCCACTGACCGGGGCCTTCAGATCGAACCACGGGGGAATGGCTATGTGGTGCTGGTCGACGTTGAAGGGGTCCCAAACCAGGAGCTTGCTCCACAATTCGCAGAAGGTGAGTAGGAGGCCATGGCGGGATCCCAAGGGCATCAAGTAGCCCATGCTGCCGTCGTAGAGGGCATCGGTGCAAAAGGAGAGGCGGGCATCCGGGAGACGATTGGGGGGATCCATTGTAGGATGGAAGTCGAAGGGGCCGAAGACCCCGAGGAGGGGAGGGTTGCGGCGGTGGTGGAGGCGGAAGCGGCGGGAGAAGGCGGGGTCGGAGATGAGGCCGAGCCAGCGCTTAGAGACGAGGGAGGCACGAGGGAGGGAGGACGGATCTGGCGAGAGGCGGAGGAGGATCTCGGAGAGGAGGTTGTCGTCTTCCAGCGGCGGCGCCTCCGCCGGCGAGCGTGGGCGGCGGCGGCTCATCTCCTCACAACTCTTTCGATCTGATCTCCTCACAACTCACTCTTTTTTTTTTTTTTTGACAAGTCCTCACAGCTCACTCATGCGGGAAGTGTCTGGAAGCAGCAGCCCACGATGTGAGGTGAGCAGAGCGAGGCTGAAGAAGAGTCATGGCTGCCATTGAGATTTTTTTTCCCTTTTCTTGCATGGACTGCCATTGAGATTGGAGCCCAAAAGTAACTCATTCCTTCTTTCGGGAGGGAAAGCCCACTACGCACAAACAGTATATATACTACCTCAACTACAATGTCTCAAAAAAAAAATATCTCAACTACAAACTTTTCTAAAAAAAAAACCCTCGAATATAAACAGTATACGCAATACCTCACAAAAAAGAAGGATACACAGTCATTCTTTTCTTCAGTGGTTGTTGTGGTGGTGCCGGAGCCAGGTGACGGGCGTTGGTGTCAGGCTCAGAGATATTCTTCTACCTTTTCAGTTTTGTCATGTCGGTCCTTACATGACTTGTACTTTGATTTTTATGGTATGAATGAGACACGTATTACCATGCAAAATAATACGCATGATTTTTCTTACTAGTATTTCTCTGAAGATAACAAGTAGTGTCATTTTTAATTATTACTTAGGATGCAAAACTTATTTATGAGAAAACTATTGTGTGCCATTTTTTTGTTTTCAGACTGGTCCTTCAATCCAGATGATGAAATGTGATATTCCTTCCATCCCAAATTGCATAAAGTTCAAGTATCATCTTATGTGAAGCTTCTCTATATTTGACCAAAACTATATAAAAAAAACATCAATACCTACAACAACAACGAAAATATTATACAAAAAGTGTACTATATTTTATCATGAATCTAATGAAACTAATTTTGTATTGCATATATTTTTATATAACTTGATCAAACTTACAGAAAATTAACTTCTGGCAAAACTAGAACTTCAAATAATTTCTAATGGAAGGATTGATTATAACAAAGCATCCTTAGCGCTATCTACCATGTTTGATTTTGTTCAGCACTTATTTCTCACAGGTGACGTATGTTTGTTTGCACTTGTCTTGTGCAAATCCAAGCTTGACAAGTAACGAAAGGGAGTTATAGAGGTCGAGGTTGATGAAACTGATGGAGCAGTGGATCGTACCTGTGATTCGTAGGACTAAGTAATGCTTGTTGTGAGATTTTTTTTTTTATGATTAGTTGACCCGCAGATGTCCATTTGGTGCTTGACCTGACCCTATGAACATGTACAACTCAATGACCTATGTGAAAGCAGCAGGTATGACAACAAAACCATGATGGAACAATATATTCTTTCTGGCTTCTAAAATTATGTTATTTTACTATGAAATTTGGTAGCTTAAAATTGCATTTTTATTAGGGAACACAAATTCTATGACTATGAATATGACTACTTTACAGAGCCAAATAAAAGTATGAATTAAAGACATAAGCACCATTAGCCTCCCAACATCAGCCCTGAAGAACAAGCCACGATGACGATGGAACTCATAGACAATTTCTCTGTATGATAGACCGGGAACAACAAAGCCACGGAGACACAATTCCATAATAGAAAATGTTTAGTTTTACACAATGAACAGTGATATGGGTTCACAATGACCAGGTGGCCATCTTTGTGAGGAACAAGTTAAATATTTTGTTTCTTCAGATCACAAGCCAACTCATAATATGTATCAAAGGTTAGCCAGTTCATTGGATCCTTCAGTCGCCGCATCTCAATGAAAAAGAAAACGCAAGCAATAAACGCATTTCCCTGCCCCACCCTAGCAGTATCAAATAGCATCAGGCAGGCGCAATTTAACGTTCAACATTCATTAGCCGGGATCAGGTGAAGATTCAAGTAATCATCGGTGCATGGTACATAAGAGTGTTAATTTCCATGTGGAGCATATGAAATGGAAGAACTCGCACAAGCCATTTCTGCATCTTGGCCACCAGAATGCAAATCCAGAGACCTGCGGAGCAATAAATGTGATCAGTCAAACATTTTTATTATTATTAATTCAGAAGGAAAAAATGGAGCTATATCTCATGTGTAATATTTTTACGACTGAAATAGTGAACATTAGCTTCACCATTGTGGAAGTTGGACCAAAACCTCCGAAGTTGAATCACCTAAACTACTGGGGGGGGGGGGGGAACAATAGAGCAGTTCACTTGCAATGGTACACCTTCAACTTCTACTCTTTTGCCAGAAACCTTCAACTTCTATTGTTGACATGTTCTCAAAGTCTTAGCAGTTTGGCTACATATGATCTCAGCAGAAGCTAAAAGGCCAGTTGTTTAAATACCTCCATTAGAGGTAAATGCTGAACTGCCTAGCTTGTCAAATCATTTAAAATATGATTTGTTGTCATGGACATATGAGGGGCTAGAATAGAACAGAAGCATCTAGTTTGCACCTAACAGGCATACTTTTTAGAAACATACAAGCTAGATGGTCAGTGGCCAATCGAAATTAACAAAATTCAAGCAGTTCCATATCCATTTGGAGGTGATAGGGATTGGCAAATTCCTGAAGGTCCAAGTGTATCTTTTGGCTAAGTATGGAGGATGGACATTCCTGGAAATCATTACAATCTTTAATGATCGGTCAGCATCTCTTGACAAAGATACCGCTAAAGCCATTGAGACGAGGGAAATGGTCCAGGGGAATTTGCTTGACCACATTATCAATCTCCTATCTAGAGAGTGGGGTTAAGAGGTGCCAAGATCGTCAGCCTGTTGGACAAACTTAGAAAGATCAAATAACATGTGGGGGTTAGCCAAGATAGCCACTCTGTTATTGAACGTTCTCCACATGATAGCAGCTTCGACTTCATGATCATTGGTTGAGGAGCCATGTCGGTCGGGAAGAGATAGAATGGGATTTTTTTCTGGCCAACGCATGAAAGAGTTTCGAGTTTTCATCTCTAAAGCGGACTCATCTTAGTGAGTATATTTTCCTAGTAGAGCTGCTTGTACTGTATGAGTCAGTTAATGTGGTTTTTAATGATTCCTCTTAAATTCCTTTTTACAATGGACATGGGCCTTTGTTCTTCAAGTCGATCAGTAAGGTCGAGACTAAGTTCCAATTTGCAACTAGCAACTAGAGGTTTCTGCTCCGCATGGCTCTTCTAATGCTTTTGAAATTAGAAGAGAAGTACCACTGATGTCTTTGTTTTGTTTTTGCGAGGAAAACAACAAGCTTGTTGAAACACCTCTATGAAGCCTGGATGGTCAATCCAAAAGTTCACAAATCAGAAGGTATTTGCTTTAGGAAGAACACAAGGGTTGTATCCGAGGTGAATCTTGAAAGAGGTTTTGATAATGGTATTTAGGGAATACCGTGGTCCACGGAGCCATGGTAGGAAAACCTATGTATTCGGGTTTTCTGTTGTTTTGTGAAAAATGAAAACATGAAACCTTCACGTAGTAGTACTCGCTCCTTTCGATAATACAGTGCGGATAGGATTTTTGAAAAGACAAGTTCCATAAACTTTTGCCAAGTTTATAGACAAAAATATTTACATCTACAATACCAAATAAATATCGTTAGATACGATACATCATGAGATATATTTTAGTTACCGTGGAATTAAGCTGATGAGCCATACAATGAAGCTATGGGAGAGTCATTGAGCACCGCTTAAGAAGAATGACAAGCGTGACCAAAAATCAATTTAGTTTCATGCCTAGGAGAGGTTTCCTGGTGCGATAACTTATGGAGAGATACAGGGAGCAAAAGAAGGACCTGCATATGGTGTTCATGGACTTGGAGAAGGCCTATGATAAGATACCGCGGAATGTCATGTCGTGGGCCTTGGAGAAACACAAAGTCCCAGCAAAGTACATTAACCTCATCAAGGACATGTACGATAATGTTGTGACAAGTGTTCGAACAAGTGATGGCGACACTGATGACTTCCCGATTAAGATAGGACTGCATCAAGGGTCAGCTTTGAGCCCTTATCTTTTTGCTTTGGTGATAGATGAGGTCACAAAGGATATACAAGGAGATATCCCAGGGTGTATGCTCTTTGCGGGTGATGTGGTGCTAGTTGACGATAGTCGGACGAGGGTCAAGAGAAAGTTAGAGTTATGGAGGCAAACCTTGTAATCAAAAGGCTTTAGGCTTAGTAAACTAAAACCAAGTACATGAGGTGCGGTTTCAGTACTACTAGGCACGAAGAGGTTAGTCTTGATGGGCAGGTAGTGCCTCAGAAGGACACCTTTCGATATTTGGGGTCAATTCTGCAGAAGGGTGAGGGTATTGATGAAGATGTGAACCATCGAATCAAAGCCGGATGGATGAAGTGGCGCCAAGCGGCTGGCATTCTCTGTGACAAGACAGTGCCATAAAAGCTAAAAGGCAAGTTCTATAGGACGGTGGTTCGACCCGCAATGTTGTATGGCACTAAGTGTTGGCCGAGTAAAAGGCGATATGTTCATCAGTTGGGGTGGCGGAGATGCGCATGTTGAGATGGATGTGTGGCCACACGAGGAAGGATCGAGTCCGGAATGATGATATACGAGATAGAGTTGGGATAGCACCAATTGAAGAGAAGCTTGTCCAACATCATCTAGGATGGTTTGGGCATATTCGGCACATGCCTCCAGAAGCTGCAGTGCATAGCGAACGGCTAAAGCATGCGGATAATGTCAACAGAGGTCGGGGTAGACCGAATTTGACATGGGAGGGATCCGTAAAGAGAGATCTGAAAGGATTAGAGTATCACCAAAGAACTAGCCATGGACATGGGTGCGTGGAAGCTTGCTATCCATGTGACAGAACCATGAGTTGGTCGCAAGATCTTATGGGTTTCACCTCTAGCCTACCCAACTTGTTTGGGACTAAAGGCTTTGTTGTTGTTATTTGTAATTTATTTGGTATGATTGTTGTTGATACTTTTCTTAATGAAGTCGGTCAAACTCTACGAGATTCGACTTTGGAAAAAAATTCTATACACACTATACTGTGGAACAAAGGGAATATAAGGTAACCAGTTCTCAATTTGCCTTCAAATCCTCTACTCCCTCCGTTCCTAAATATTTGTCTTTTTAAAGATTTCAAATGGACAACCATATACGGATGTATATAGACATATCTTAGAGTGTAGATTCACTCATTTTGCTCCGTATGTAGTCACTTGTTGAAATCTCTAGAAAGGCAAATATTTAGGAACGGAGGGAGTATGTAATTCAGTTACAAACAGAGGGTGACAAACTACAATGTGAATATTACTATCTAAAAAATTATACTTGTAATGTTAGGAATATGCAACTTGTATTCCCATGAGGCCATAGGCCAGTATATATACATGTGCATGTGTAGGAAATATGCAAGAAACCCCTTATACAATGGGGTAAATACAAAAGACTACATGGTTGTAGGAAATATGCAGGAAACCCCTTATACAATGGGGTAAATACAAAAGACTATGAAGGTGTTTGGCTACAAAAATGGTAATGGTAATGTGAACGTAATCAGATCACTGCGTTTATGGAGGTGTAATGAGTTTTTTCCCAGTCTGTCTGGTTCATGTTCAGGGAAAGGAATTGATTACCATTGCTTTGCCTGACCTTGCTACTCGCCGGCCACCATCAGTGGTCCTGGTCTGCTCTTGCTCCGACCCAGCCGCCCAGAATCTCCAACGCCGCCGGCCGTCCCCAAAATCAAGTACCGCCCGCCCGTTCCCGAGCATGTGCGCTGCTGGCGGCCTCCGATCTCAAGCACCGCCGGCCTTCCTGATAACAAGCGCCACCCGATGCTCCAATCTCCTGCAAGGAACCCTTCCCGTTCTTCAGGCAGCGATGGATCGAAGTGGGATCATGGAGGCGCCGGCGCCGGAAGGGAAGGGGATTGGGAGGCGGCGGCGGACGAGAAAGACGGGGTCATACGGGGAGGAGAGGGCTCGGGTTGCAGGAGGGGGTATGGGCTCGTTACCGGTGGGGGTGGGTGGTATCGATCGATAACTGGATCGGACCCATTTACGGAGGGACGCGTTTACAGGGTGGAGTTACCAAACGCGAACAACGTTTTCCTATTACGGCATAATCAGGTGACGGGCAAATTTCTCTGAAACAAACACCTACATGGCTATAGATATAGTACTCTACCCCCCCCCTAAACTCATGGTGGATGAACAACACCGAGTTTGGAGAGATAGAAGCCATGTTGCGCTCTAGTCTGGGCCTTCATAAAGAAATCCGCCAAATGTAACTCTGAAGGCACATATCTGAAGAGTAATAACCTGATCCTGCACACCAGCGCGCACATAAAAAACATCAACACCAATATGCTTGGTGAGCTCATGCTTCACCAAGTCCTGAAGTAATCACTGTAACCAAGTCACCTCTGTCGTCAAAAGAGCCATAGCTCGCAACTTAGCCTCTGCACTCGAACGAGAAACTACAGTCTGCTTCTTCGTCTTCCAGGCAATGAAAGAACCACTAAGAAAAACACAGCAAGCAGAAAGTGAATAGCGATCTAAGGGATCACTAGCCCATGTAGCATCTGAATAGGCCTGAAGTTGTAAGGAACTGGAGCAAGGAAAAACAGACGGTGAGAGATCGTGCTCCAAAGATATCAAAGAACACAAAGGAGATGACTATAGTGAACCGAAGTGGGAGCAGAAAAAAACTGACTTAGAATATGGACCAGATAAGAGATATATCGACGAGCGAAAGCTAGATAGACAAGACTCCCAACAAGATGATGATAATGCGACGGATCAGCGAAGGGGTCACCATCAGTATCACGAAGGTGAGCATTGAGCTCCATGGGAGTCTCAACAATGCGCTCATCAATAAGAGCATCACGACCAAGAAGATCCTGGATATACTTCTCCTGGGAAATAAAAAAGGCATCAGAGGTAGAAGAGACTTCGATCCCAAGAAAGTAGCAAAGAGGTCCAAAATCCGACATAAGAAACTGCTCACTAAGACGGGCCTTCACAAAGGCAATATACTCAGGGTCATCGCCAGTGATGATCATGTCATCGACATAGAGAAGAAGAAGAGCCCGACCACGAGCTGGAAGGTGGAAAAACAACGCTAGATCATGAGCGCTCGTTGAAAAACCAGCAATAGTCACCACCGAGGCAAAATGCTCAAACCAGGCGCGAGGGGCTTGCTTAAGGCCATAGAGGGAGCGACAAAGACAGCATACCATGCCATCAGGAACAGAACACCCAGGTGGGGGCTGCATGTACACCTCATACAGCTCGCCATTAAGAAAGGCATTATTAACATCAAGCTGAGATATAGACCAG
This sequence comes from Aegilops speltoides, assembly GCA_021437245.1. Taxonomy (NCBI): domain Eukaryota; kingdom Viridiplantae; phylum Streptophyta; class Magnoliopsida; order Poales; family Poaceae; genus Aegilops; species Aegilops speltoides. Next base: position 53,041,813 of record CM038146.1, read on the forward strand.
TGGCGAATAGAGGCCACAACAAGAAGTGTATGAATAGTGGTCATATGGGCAACGAGAGCAAAAGTCTCATCGTAATCACAACCATGCTCCTATTGAAAGCCACGAGCCACAAGATGAGCTTTGTAACGCTTAAGAGAACCATCGAAGTGATTCTTAACCTTGTAGACCCACTTACAAGTGATGGGACGAACATGGGGAGGAAGAGAAACAAGATGCCACGTACCAGTGCGCTCAAGAGCAGCAAGCTCCTCAGCCGTCGCAAACTGCCATTTGGGATGAACAACAGCTTCACGATAAGAAGTCGGCTCAAGAACAGCAACGCCAGCGGTTGGAAAACCAAGGCGATCAACAAGCAGAAGCGGACAAGGACGCAAGCCATAAGTAGGTTGAGACGAGGAGGACAACACATCAGTAGACGCATCCACATCACGCGGACAGTGCGTATAATACTGAGGAAAGGATGGAAGAATACGAGGAATCGCTGATGTAGACTCAGGGGATGGAGACGAAGAAGTCACCGGGGATGAAGGTGTAGATAGATAAGACCTCACTACGAGAAGACATAAAATATATCCATGTGTGTCGAGAGAAATCATCTATGAAGATAATATGGTAGCGATGACCTCTCTTCGAGGCAAAGGGAGCTGGACCCCAAACATCAGAGTGAACAGGGTCGAAAGGACGCTGGACACAGTGTTGCTATGAGGATAAGGTAACTGGATCTGTTTACCAAGCCGGTAACCCTGACAATCTAAAGATACACCACCGGAGTCGGATCCTTGAAGGCCACGTCGAACTAAAGAGGAGAGACGAGAGCCACACAAATGACCAAGGCGATGATGCCACTGCTGAAACGAGCTAGTAGACAAGGCAACAAAGGAGGAGAGACTAGCGGTGGTAGCAGCGGAGGGAAGGTGAAGCCAGTCAAGCTCCCAGAGACCCTAGGAGTCATGGCGCCGGCGGCCAGCACCAAGAAGAGCACCAGTGTTACGATCCAAAACAGAACATGAGTCAAAGTCTAGAATGACCCGACAACAGAGTCAACAATCTAACCACCAGAAAGGAGTTGCATCGTAAGTCGAGGAACATGAGCAACATCAAGAACATGAAAAGATGAGGTGCTAAGAATAACTCGACCATTAACCGGGAGGGAGGTACCATCAGCAGTAAGAACATGAAAAGGAGAATTGAGTGCATGAATAGAACACAAGGTAGATGAATCATGAGTCATATGAAAAGATGCTCCAGTATCAAGAATCCATGGAGATGTACCTATAGAAGGTGGTCTCACAATGCCAAAAGTCAGTAGCAGAATCATCAAAACCCATCGGTGAAGAACTAGAGGACACGGCTAGTAGGCAACGAAGACGCATAATCTCCTGCCCATTCAGGGGCTCAACTGAAGAGGTCGACGTAGTTGCACCCGGCAATGAAGAGCCGGAGGCCGTTAGCAGACCACTAAGTTGCACAATCTCATGCTCGGTGAAGTATATAGCCGAAGTGGTCGACGGAGTAGAACCGAGAGAGGAGCGGCAAACACCACCATTGGAAGCCGCTAGATGTGGCGGTGTAGGATGACCAGTAGCATCCGCAAAGGCCGGTGGATGAGACGAGGCCGTATGCAGACAAGCACCAAGGGAAGACGCGTGTGCGAAGCGCAGTCGATGGAGTTATATGCACTCACCATAGCCGGTGAAAGTGGCGAGAGGTGTCGGTGTAGAGCGACAATCATCATGTGCGGAGGTCATAGTTGGACCCGTAGGAGAGCGACCAGCCCAGCCTGCAGAAGACGCCGAAGGGGGCGACATCACAGGCGAACAAGCATCAAGCACTGAGAAACGGCGCATGTGCGAGACGGGAGTAGCCAAGAAAACACCGTCAGGAGTTAGTGAGCAGCGATGGACATGCGGACCCGATGAAAACATCTCTCCTTTTTTTGCGGCGAGATCAAGAGAGATGCGGCAAAGACCTGCAGCGGCGGCATGAGCACTAGCAGCAATTTTCAGGAGACCCGCAGGATCAAGTGAGCACGTGGCTTGACTTGCATTCAAGAGCCCACAGGGCTGAACCTGCAGCGCGGCGTGCCAACCAGTACACCTGCTGGACTGGCGCGTGTAGCGTGCAGAATTCACAAGCAGATCAGCGAACAAAGGATGACCAGCGGACGGAGCAACACGCGAACCATGTCCAGGAGCCACGAAGGACTGGGGCGGGGCGGGAGTCCCGCGGCGCGCGGGATTGGAGCACATCAGGCTAGACCGCGGCGATGAGACGTCGCGTGGACACCGGCAGCCGGAGCAGCGGTGAGACGTGGCAGGTAGAGAGGGCAGTCAACAAAGAGACAACGGCGGCGAAGAAAGGATCAAGCGCGGGTTGCGGCGTGCAAAACAAAAAAGCCCAAAGCTCTAATACCATATTAGGAATATGCAACTTGTATTCCCATGAGGCCATAGGCCGAAATATGCAGGAAACCCCTTATAAAATTGGGTAAATACAAAAGACAGTATGGCTATAGATATAGTACTCTAACAGTAAGATTTAATGTTTGCATATTTTCAATCTCAAATATTTAGTAGATGAGAATCTCAAGATCAACCTTGGGTTGGACTCGTCATCATAGGCACACATGCAGCGATTTGAGTTTGTCTTTTATCATAGGGTTAGTGGTTGTCTGGTGGAGTTACTGTCGCGAGGCACACTGCCTCAAGTTTTCTTTCTATCTTCTTTACTGGATCGATGTTGTTCGGTTGTTGGATTTTGAATAAGTAATATATGGCTGTGCGCATCGCTCGATGCAGAGCCGGGAGTTATCATCCTTTTCGGAAAAAAATATTTAGTGGCAACTTCCTAATATAAATTATAGACATGTTGAAACTTATTAGTCGATTAGATATATCAAACAAGATTACTATTGTCTATTTCCTTGAGAACATTATTGTATTTTTATTAGCTATTGTGGTGGTCATGCTTCGATTCCAATATACCATGCTATTCCTATTTCTTTATTTATTACTCCCATCGTCCGAAATAACTTATCGCCGAAATTGTTGGACCTAGGAGAGGAGTACCTACAGACAACGTCCTGCTCGTGTCACGTTGCTCACGTGAGTTTCTCTCTCGTGTGTGGCGGCTCTCGGACTCAGGACATGGACGAGCTCCTCTCCCTTAGGTTAGATAGCCACTATGGGCCTGGGCCATTTGGGTCGGCCATGAGCCCCTCATCCAACACTCCCCCTCAAGAGGAATGATAGATATCTATCATTCCCATCTTGTCACATGTTAGATTGCATACTTTAGTTCCCAATCCTTTAGTCAAACAGTCTGCAATTTGTTGCCCAGAACTCACATGCTCAATCTTGAAGATCCCAGCGTCGAGCTTTTCTTTGATGACGAATTTATCTATTTCACATGCTTGGTTCTATCATGTTGTACTAGATTATGTGCTATGTTGATTGTTGATTTGTTATCACACCACACACTCATACAACTAGTCTTCAATATCTTCAATTATTCTAATAATTTCTAGTCCACAACATCTCACCCAGTCCCTTGGACATGGCTCTGTATTCAGCCTCTGCAGTTGATTTGGAAACAACAGGTTGTTTCTTGCTTCTCCAAGATACTAGATTTCCTCCTACAAAGACACAATAGCTTGACGTTGATCTCCTGTAATCCAGGAAGCTAGCCCAATTAGCATCACAATAACCATCTACAACAAGGTGTCCATAACTCTTGCCCAATCAGCATCACAATAACCATCTACAACAAGGTGTCCATAACTCTTGAACAACAATCCTTTCCTAGGAGTACCTTACAAAGACACAATAGTTTGATATCTCTCATTATTCACTGGCTCTCCTGACTGAGCTGTCACTTTGTGGTTTTGATCAATTGGAGTTGATGCTGCCCGACATCCTAGCATCCCTACATCGCTTAGGAGATCTTAAGTATACTTCCTCTGAGATAACGCAATCCCCTTGGCAGACCTAGCCCCTTCTATGCCCAGGAAGTATTTGAGTCGGCCTAGATCTTTGACTTCAAAGGCCTTACATAAACACTCTTTCAATCTTGCTATTTCGTCTTTGTCATCCCCTGTGATAATAATATCATCCATATATACGGCAAGCATAGTGATTTTCCCTTTATGTCTGTAGAACAGTGTATGATCACCATTACATTGCCCATACCCCATACTACATACAACACATCTGAACTTGTCGAAACATGCTCTTGAAGACTGTTTCAGACCATAAAGAGATTTCTTTAACTTGCATACCTTGCCAATAGTCTCGAACGCAGAGAACCCTGGTGGGATGTCCATGTAGACCTCCTCCTTCAGGTCCCCATGCAAGAAAGCATTCTTCACATCAAGTTGATATAAGGACCACCCAAATTCGCCGCACATGAGATCAGGATCCTCACAGTGTTCCATATTTGCTACTGGAGCAAAGGTCTCATCATAGTCAATGCCGTAGGTCTGGCTGTACCCCCTTGCCACAAGCCTTGCGTTGTACCTTTCAATCCTCCCTTCTGCATTCTGCTTCACAGTGTATACCCACTTGCAGCTAACTGCCTTCTTTCCTCTTGAAAGAGGTGTTAGTACCCATGTCTTGTTCTTACTTAATGCCTCGAGCTCCTCTATCATAGTTGATCGCCACTTTGGATCCACGTTTGCTGCCTTCCAATCAGTTGGAAGAGACACCAGCTGAAGAGAAGCAACAAATGCTTTGTGGGCTAAAGATAATGCTTCATACAAAACATAATTTCCAATATCATTGGCATCGAACCCATACTTTGGCTCTGGTATCCCTGCTTTTGCTCGAGTACCTTTTCTCAAAGCAATTGGCAAGTCCTCTGTGTCAGATGAGCTTGCATTGCTGCCTTGCTGGTCCCCCTGCACATGTGTTGGTTGCTCCCCCTGAACTTGATGAGGTCGTCTTGAATATACTTGAGGATTACGCTCCCCATTCACCTTCTGCCACCTATGAGAAGCATCACCTTGCTTCCATGAATACACCTTTAGCTGCTCCTCTTGCTCTGTCGTCCACCTCGGTACATAACCGATCTGGGTGGGAGCACCGCCAGCCTGACTCGGCACTCCGTCAGTTACAATCGGTCCTTCACTCTGTGGTGTTATCATTTTCTAGGATTGTTGCTCTCTTCGCTGTACCAGAATATCACCATCAATTGGTTGTTGCAGCACTTAATCGGCACCACCACCACTCTCCCCCTCTTAACCTATCACAATAGACTGGATATGGTCAAGATTTTCAAATAATCCACTAGGATCGGATTTTTCACCATAAAAATGGTTCAGATTCCCTGAAGGTGACATCCATGCTCACAAAGGTCCTCCGTTCAAAAGGACTCCAACACTTGTAGCCGCGCTGCCCAGAAGAGTGCCCAGTGAAGATACACTTGACGGCCCATGGATCCAATTTGCCCACAGATGGCATGTGATCCCTGACAAAGCAGACACAACCGAACAGCTTGGGAGAAACCACAAGATCATTCTTTCCCAGAAGTAACACAGAAGGTGACTTCATACCCAGTACTCTCGATGATGTGCGATTGATCAGGTGTGTCGCAGCCATCACAGCTTCACTCCACAAGAATTTCGGCACATTCATAGTAAACATCAGTGATCGAGCAATCTCCAGAATATGGTGATTCTTCCTTTCTGCCACCCTATTCCGAGGAGTGTCCAGGCATGAGGTTTGATGCAAAATGCCATGCTCTGATAAGAAAGTCCCAAACACTTTATTCATATACTTGGTGCCATTATCACTTCTTATCACTTGTACCCAAACATTGAAGTGATTTTTCACATAGGCATAGAAAGTCTTGAAGCATTGAAAAGTTTCATCCTTGTGACACATCAAATAGATACATGTCATCCGTGAGTGGCAGCCAATATAGGTCACAAAATATTTTGCACCAGGCCTGTCCACAATCAAGAACATTTCTACTTCTCTATCAACTGTTATCCTACAGTCCACCTGTCAATTAGAGCACTAAAAGACAACAGATTGACCGAGAAAGATGGCACATGTAGGACTGAAGATAGCTTAATATCACGTGTACATTAAAAAGGCCAGCCCCAGTGCATGTAGCTCCCGCTTGCGCAGGGTCTGGGGAAGGGTCCGACCACTTTGGGTCTATTGTACGCAGCCTTTCCCTACATTTCTGCAAGAGGCTGTTTCCAGGACTTGAACCCGTGACCTCGTGGTCACAAGGCAGCAGCTTTACCACTGCGCCAAGGCTCCCCTTCGTGTACATTGAACTATCCAAATGCCCTTAATAGGCTACGATGTCCCATCAGCAGTACATATCGTGTTACTTTGAGAGGGAGTGAGCTAATCATATGACTCATTCCGTAAAGTCAACTGCAACATGTTTAGAAGCACCAGAGTCTAGAACCCACTCCGGATCAGTCCTATGAGCAGCAATTGTGGGCTTTTCAGTGCCATCTACATTGATACAGATAAAGAGGGTCGAACTTGTCCTCTCCTCCTCGATGGCCGCTGTCATGTACATCATGCGAGCCACCCCTTGCCCTCGCTGCATACAAGGACGCTTCGGTGGAGGCCAAATGTGCACGCAACACAACTTAAACCTTGATGGCGGCGAGCAGGGCATCCTCCAGGTCGCTGTTTGACACATTTCCTCCTCTCAGCTCTTCGTCTCCAACATGCCTTCCTTCCTCTGCACCACACGAACATCCATCATCCGACTGCACCAAATCCGCGACCCTCTCCTTCCCTGCACCTCCTATAGTACTACAGCGCACACAGTAGCTCCCGCGCAGCACAGATGCCCACATCTTGGTCCCCAGCAGCCGGAGCTAACCCGTCGCGCGGATCCGCACCTCCTCTGCAGTAGCACCTCCCGCGTAGCAACAACACCAGCAACCACCTGAGCAGTTGCTCTCCCTCCGCAACCGTCCGAGGACGAGGAAGAGTTCGAGCAGGGGCTCTGCCTCGGGTCCAAGAAACAGCTGCCCGCGCAACACCCACCGGGCCGCTCTTCGCGTTGCGCGCACAGCACGCCGAGGCTGATTTGAGCCCCTCCGCCGCCTCCTTGTCGGACCCCGCACCGGCCGGCGACTACACCAACCTGGCCTCTGATACCAATTTGGACTTGGGAGAGAGGAGTACCTGCAAACAGCGTCCTGCTCGTGTCTGGTTGCTCGCGTGAGTTTCTCTCTCGTGTGTGGCGGCTCTGGGACTCAGGACAAGGACGATCTCCTCTCCCTTAGTTTAGATAGCCACTATGGTCATGGGCCATTTAGGCCAGCAATACATGGGCCATGAGCCCCTCATCCAACAGAAATGGATGTATTAGACGTATTTTTAGTTTTAGATACATCCATTTCTACGAAAAGTAATTAGGGACTGAGGGAGTAGTATGTAGTAGTTGACTACATTAATCCTTTAAATGGTATTGGATAAAAACCTTGCCGAATCAAGATTCTGCAATCGACGCTCCATAACTCCAGAAAAAACAACCTCCAAAAAACGTCTAGAGGTTAATAGCCAATTACATATGTGAGTTATAGTGACACACAAAGATATGCTGAGAAAATATTTAAGCAAGCGGCCTAAAAGGCTAAGATTGCACATAACTTTAAGTGGGCACTACGTATTATAATGAACCCAAATGAACAGCGGTGTGAAATGGCAATTGTATAAGCCTGCATTAATTAAGGGAATCTGAAGCCAAATGATCAAGTACTATTAGTTAACGATTACTTGCATAGAGGGGACAACATACAAATAGCAATCGGACTTGATAGATCCATAGCCACAAAAATATTGAATGCAATGCAGCAACAAGTAAAAGTAAAATAGAGAACTATCCATAAAGCAAAGAAAAAGAAACTATTTCGCTCTGCTACTACTTAAAGATAGGCTTACCTGCTCAATCCAGTACATCATGATAGCATATTAATCTGACCAATCATCTTATGCATTGTGCAAAAGTTTAGCCCCATCATGACTGTTGGCCCAGACCCGACGCCGAGTACTTTCCGACGACGGTGATGACCGACGACGAACGACGACGAAGCGAAGCGACGCTGACTGACTTGGTTCCTGCCCCAAGCTGGCTCGATCCGTCCCGATCGATCAAAGCTAGCACAGCTAGCTACGTAGCCCGGCGAGTTGCTCACGTACACGAATCTCCTACACAAGTACGCACGTATACAACAGCTGAATCAATCGCTGGATTGAATCACGCCGAAACTAAACACACACGTACGCACACGTGAAGATTGGCTGATTGCCAAAGGCTCGTATCGAGCCTTGTGTATATTGATTCAACTCACGGTTACAAGGGTACAGGGGGTACGTGCACATATATATAACAGCTAGGCTGCCTAGTTACAAACCGAATCAGCATGGAATACTAATCCTACAAGGTAACTATCTCATGCACTAGCTGGACACGGATACGTACATGTAATCTGATTGGACGTTGGGTTTACTTCCAACAATCACCCCCTAAACACGACGTCGTCACGTCACAGCTTCGACGCCGATTCTTCTTTGTATCTTCAAGAACTTCTCCCGATCCAAAGCCTTGGTCAGGATGTCCGCCAGTTGATCATCGGTGCGACTGTAGTTGACCTCCGTCTTACCTTCTTCCACGCAATCCTTTATGTAGTGATACATCGTATCAATGTGCTTGCTCCTATCATGCCGCACTGGATCCTCACGTAGAAAAAACGTAGACTCACTGTCAACATTGAGCACCACTGGTTCCGGATCTCGATCCATGAGATCACCGGGTAGCCGTCCTATCCACACACCTTGACACTCTGCTTTACTTGAAGTCGATGTCACCACTTTCTGTCTTCGTGATAGCCAGCTTACTACACTTTCACCAAGGAAATATGCCACGCCCGAGGTACACTTACGGTCGCCAACAATTCCTTCCTTGTCACTACCACTGTAGCTGAGTAGTTTCACCATCTCCTTCTTGCTTAGCTCAAGACGAGGTTCCATTGAAGCGACAATGTGATTGCATTCTTTCATGCCACGGCTTTCAAGTACCTTTCTTGCATATGCCTCCTGGCATAGTGTGATCCCCTCCAGCTTTTGATATACCTCTGTCCCGAGGTTGCAACTCAAAAGGCCTAGATCATCCATCTTGAAAAGCTCCTTCATCTGTAGCTTGAACTTTGCAATCACCTCTTCATCTGCTCCAGTTATCAACAGGTCGTCGACGTAGAAGCCAACTAGTAGACGATCCCTTCCTTCACCTCTCTTGTACGTTGTATGCTCTAGTGGGGCTTTCTCAAATCCAAGAGAAATCATCATCCGCTCAAGTTTGATGCTCCACTCGCAAGGTCCTTGCCATAGCCCATACAAGATTTTATGTAACTTCAGTACCTTGTACTCTTCTCCCTCTTTGATGAAACCCGGTGGTTGATTCACATACACATCTCCTTCTATCTCGCCGTTCAAAAACACAGAGTTTACATCCATGTGATGTACTTTCCATGATTCCTGAGCCGCGAGAGCGATGAGTAATCTCACCGATTCCATCTTTGCAACGGGAATGAACACTTCTTCGAAATCCACACCTTTCTCTTGCACATACTCTTTGGCCACAAACCTCGCTTTGTGCTCCATGCACCCTTCAACATCTTTCTTGACCTTGAATTCCCACTTGAGATCCATGACTTTTTTATTGTTGGGAAGATCCACAAGCTCCCATGAATTATTGTCGTGGATCGACCTCAACTCTTCTTCCATAGCCTGACGCCAATACTCCTTCGTATTTGCGCCCTTGAATTCCGCCGGTTCCTCGGCGTTTGCTAGACACCGTCGCCCACTCCCTTTCACTTTTGCCAGGTCAATCGTCCTAAGAGTCTTCTCCGAATATGGGTGTAACACCGGTTGTAGCAGAACGGGTGTAGGTGGCGTTGTCCTCGTCTCTTGTGCCTTCGGAGACGACATTATTTGCATGGCTCCTTGTACCTTCAGGAGTAACTCATCACCGTTTGCTTCGCACATTGCTTTTGGCAAAGCTAGACTTTCATCCCCGGGTAAGGACGTTCCCTTGCCGTTCCCATCTTCTTGGATTATAGTGGCCAAGCATGGCAAAACTGTACGTACATGCGCTGGTAATGGACCTTGCATATCTCCTGGATCACTTGCAACGTCACTAGGTATAGATGGCCCTAGCTCACCACGTGAGCCACCAAGCCCTCCTGCTGGACTTGTTTGTAGCCCACCATGCGAGCCTTCTCTTGTGGCTAGGCCACCACACGTAGCTGTCTTGGAGTCTCCTTGTGCAGCACTCGCTGCTGGGTGCGAGGCGCCCTTACTCCGCACAAGGGATCCAGCTTTGGTGCCTGCGGCCGGTGCGTTCGGCCTACTCAGCGAGACACCATGTCCAGTGCTATTTTTGTGGCCACCTACGGACCTCTGAACAACACAAAGATTACTTCTCCATGGTCCAGCACACGCAGCTATTGCTGCATCCGCTCCACAAAGTTGGCACTTACGCCCATAGCATCGACATAAGTTTCGAATTACTTCCCGCATCTGTAGCTTCGACACGAGTTTCGAATCATGATCATGATGGCAAACTTTTTCTTCCACGAAGCGACAATTTCTTTAGCCGACGCCAAGAACTGGATCCTCCTCATCCACGAGTTCAGTCATCAACATCATGTCACCGTCATCACCTTGCTGGGCCATGGCGCCTTCGCTTCGGTGATTCCTCGCAGTCAGCCTTGAAGTGACCAAGGAGGCCACAGTTATAACACCTCACTTTCCTGATGTCAAACTTTCTCCTCGGTGGTGCAGGTGCAGCCTCATCATCTGAGTCGTCGTCCGAGTCGGCGAAGTTCTTTCTCGTCGAACGCTGCTTCCCCTTCTTCTTGCTACTGCTTATGGATCCGCCTCGCTTTTTCAGGGCGATCCACTGCGCCTTTGTGAGCATCACAAGCTCGTCGTTCTTCCCGTCCCCAAGACTGTACCGCATACGCTCATCGTGAGCCTTGTACCGTCCGACAAGATCGTCGATGGAGAGAGTCGCGAGATCGACGCACTGCTCGATCGCCGTGACAATTTGCAGGTACCGGGGAGGGGCCGCGCGCAAGAACCGCCGGACAACCGAGGCCTCCGTGAGGTTCTCTCCAAGCGCGCGAATCCGATTGACGAGAGTAGCCACCCGTGAAGCGAACGCATCCACGGACTCATCATCGCCCATGACCAAAGTCTCGTAGTTCCTTAGGAGAGTTTGGAGATTGGCTTGCTTGACACGGGTGTGTCCCTCGAACATGAGTTTCAACGTATCCCACACCTCCTTCGCCGTTTCTTTGGCGATTAGGTGTTGGAGGACATCCATCGGCATCACCGAGTAAATCGCTGACGCCGCCTGCCGATCCTTCCGGTGCTCGGCTCCCTCCTTCTTGAACGCGTCGCCTCCGGGATCCACCGCGTCCCATAGCTCGTTGGCGCGGAGACCACACTCCATGAGGGCCTTCCAGACCCCGAAGTTCTCGCGATCAAACCGTGGATACGACGAACTCACCGGAGCAGCAATTACTTTAGCTGCACCGGAGTACTCCACCAGCTGCTTGGTCTTGTCCTTCTCGTCGTCCGACATGATCTCCCGTTACTAGAAGATCAACCTTGCTCTAGATACCAATTGTTGGCCCAGACCCGACGCCGAGTACTTTCCGACGACGGTGATGACCGACGACGAACGACGACGAAGCGAAGCGACGCTGACTGACTTGGTTCCTGCCCCAAGCTGGCTCGATCCGTCCCGATCGATCAAAGCTAGCACAGCTAGCTACGTAGCCCGGCGAGTTGCTCACGTACACGAATCTCCTACACAAGTACGCACGTATACAACAGCTGAATCAATCGCTGGATTGAATCACGCCGGAAACTAAACACACACGTACGCACACGTGAAGATTGGCTGATTGCCAAAGGCTCGTATCGAGCCTTGTGTATATTGATTCAACTCACGGTTACAAGGGTACAGGGGGTACGTGCACATATATATAACAGCTAGGCTGCCTAGTTACAAACCGAATCAGCATGGAATACTAATCCTACAAGGTAACTATCTCATGCACTAGCTGGACACGGATACGTACATGTAATCTGATTGGACGTTGGGTTTACTTCCAACAATGACCACCAGCAATGCCCATGCCTACAAGCATATGTCCAGGAATCGATGACATTCCAATGAGAAACAAATAGACACGAGGGCATCAATGAGATATTTAGATAAAATGGTTGATGAAATTTGAGAAAAACAAAACAGGTTTGATACAACAATAAGAGTAAATAAACAAAGCCCCATCTACTACCAAATAAACATAATACTCAAAAAACAGTATGTATTCAAGTGTCATAAAAATGGAGAACATGTACATTCAGATTATTAGCTGGCCGGAAAGGAGAAGTTACACAAAAAATATTCTTAAGCTTGTTCCATGCTATATTGTATAAAATAAAATATACTTATACCAATAAATGCCAGCAATAAATGTGATAACAACTATTCATATTTAGATTATCTTTAAATAAATTTAGCTTGAAATGATGAAATAAAGTCAATTACTAGTTTTCTCTAGCACAATTGAACTTGCCACTTGCAGCAGGACTCTTCTAAAAGTGACAAATATATAAATATGAACAAGTATTTTGGAGATATCAAACAACCGTTATTGTCAACAGAATATTAGCAAGATCAACAAAGATAACAATATTCAATTGAAAGAAAGATAACCAATTAAGCTATCTACTTGACGTTTCATTTGGTTGAAGCTAGTTTTTGTTCATTTAGTTATCTCATATCGTTAGAGTAATCCTTGCTGCAGTCAGTCAATGAGTCAAGTCTTTTCCTTAGGTAGTAAGCTTAGTGTGTCAAGTCTGTGTCTAAGGCTACCAAGTCAGTGGGTCAAGTCAAGAAGTCTTAGGTTGTAAGAAAGCCACTGAGCTGGTTCTGTACTAGTTGCTTTCAGCTAAAAATAAGGGGTGAAGCATTATTTGTGCTCAGAACTGAGTCCAGAACTGAGTCCCAAATCATAGTTATCTGTGCTCTTGATACTAACAGTGATTTCAAACCCTTATGTATCTCATCTCGGGAAACAACTGCACTGCAGCTAAGCACTAATATTACCATTGTTATACTTTCTATTAATTATGCCCATAGGTAGGCAACAAATTCGGTTGTACAAAAAATGGACACTCTTGATAAAAAAAAGTATTGGTATTGTCTCTGTTCATTGTTTTATTCTATAAATATCCATAGAATAAATAAACAGATAAAAAGTATGCTACACCTTGGCTCAAACCATATAATTCCACAATAATACTAGTATGAGAATATAGCAAACAACATCACTTTAATTTATTTGTTTTTGATAAGAGGCACAACCTTCGGCTTCAATTAAGGAAGCTCAAAATCACGGACCAGTAGAATCAAGTTGCTAAAGAAGCATAACATGCCAACAGCCATATAGGAAGCCAGCTAAGCTACCATTAACATATGTTTTCTCAAGTCATAACCATCGCATACAATGCCACCACACAAGCATCAGAACAGATCACAGAGCGATATCGCTATATGTTGGGAGTGTTCATCAAGCAGCAAAAGCAAATAGTTGATAGTACAACGTTGTTGAGACTGTTAGTTTAACCAAAAAAAGGAGGTGCTATGCTTCTTTAGCAACTTGATTCTACTGTTCCGTGGTTTCGTGTTCTCCGTTACTAAGGCTGGCAAAGCATAACAACATCTCATAACCGCCTTCCATCAACTAATTACTGAAAAATAACCTGGTTATGTTATATCCAATGTAAATGCTATTACCTGCAGTATAGATACTTTCGAATTGATAATAGAGAGGAGAGACACCGAGAACTGTCGACAAGAACACCACATTATTTGACTGCAATGGGTCAAGCTGGATCATGAAGACACCGTGAACTGTCGACAAGAACACCACATTATTTTCCTCAGCATATCCTAGAATCCTTAGGGGCGCTCTCTCATTATGTAAATTTAGGGAAAGTAGCTTGTCCAGTTCAATAGTTCTTCCCAGCACCCATGGAGCAGCACCATCACAATCAGTCTTCCTCTTCCACAATTGGGCGCTGAAGTCTGACAGAAAGAGGAAGCCAAGCCCACCATCATCTGCCCGCATAACCGAGTACTCGTAATGTCTCCAAGGATCCATATCCACAGGGATCCCTATCACAGCTAGGCTCTGCCTCTTGAGATCAAACTCGATAATTTGAACAAAATTCCCAGTAAGCGCCCAGTAAAGGAAATCCCCAACCAGCACACCGGGCTTGGCCATAAAAACCATGGTGGGATCTACATGCAGATAAGGCACGGATGGAAATGCTGTTGAGACGAGATTACCCCAGCTGCCTGTCTCGGACGAGTAAACGCAGGCTATCACTCGTGCATAATTTTGTTGGGAGCCTCTCTCCAAGCCTGCCAAACACACCTGGAAGTGCTGGACGCCTGCGGCAGCACGAAGCACTTCCCCCTGGAGGTGGATCAGGGTCTCCACCATGTGAAACCCCGGGGGGGAGGCGGTGCTTTGCTGGATGCCGTTGGCGAGATCCCACACCAGGATCTGCAACTTCCTCCAGTCGAAGATTAGCACGAGGCCATGGCGGCATCCGAGGAGCAGGAAGCTGTCGCTGGGGAGGTTCTGCAGGGAGAAGCGGCCGCGCGGGACATGGTTGGGGGGCTCCAGGGTAGGCTCGAAGTAGAGCTCGTCGGAAGTTTTGACGAAGCAGCCGAGGAGGGGAGGGTTGCGGCGGTGGTGGATCCGGAAGCGGCTGAGGAAGCCGGGGTCGGAGACGAGGCCGCGCCAGCGCTTGCAGACGACGGAGGCGCGTGGGAGGAAAGACGGCTGCGGAGGGAGACGGAGGAGGATCTCGGAGAGGAGGTCGTCGTCGTCCAGCGGCGGCGCCGACGCCGGCGAGCTGGGGCGGCGGCGAAGGCTGGGCGGCATCTCGCCCTCCTCACAGCTTGTGCGGGATCTGTTGGAGTGGAGTGGAGCGGAGAGGGGAAATGTCACGCTGCGTATGGAAAGACCATAACTTTTCTTGTAGGGAGAAAAAGGCCCACAATAACGAAAATCCATCTCTGCATCCGAGCTAGATTAGAGAAAGCCACAACAAAGCCCACAAAAAACAAGCTGATATAAACAAAATCTACAAGAGACAATTTCATATTACATTTTCACCGAACCACACAAAACACAACATACTACAATGCCGAGTAATGCTAGAGATACATAGAGTTACACGGGATTTACAAACTGATGAGTTTTGATTGGAGATTAAGGGGGAGGAGGGACCCAACCCCGTGAAAATCAAAGGGGGAGTGTGTAATTGCGTGGTACTCTTTGTACGTTTAGCATTATTGCTACGATGCCCTATTGTTTTCATACCCTTGACCAATAATATTGGAGAAGCGCATATGTGTCTACTAGCATCGAGCTAAGCACCTCTCAACGTTATTTTATACTCATTATGAAAAAATGTAGAATATCAAATCTGCACAAATTAGACGAACCTTAGAGCTCGTGTCATCATGTTCTTTTGAAATGTATCATTTCCTTGCTATAAAATAGCAAGCTCTGGCTGCTACATGCTTTGGCACCGTCGGTGGTCTTCATGCACAATCCAGAGAACGTAAGTTAACTCGTCTTCTACATCTCATTTAGCTAGATTGGAAAAATATTAGGATCTGATATATGGTTAGGTCTAAGAATTGACAAGTACGCTCCGATTGGTTAGGGAAACCATGCTTGCTGGAAATAGTAAGCTCTGGTTGCTCCAGGCTTTGGCCCCTCTAGCAATCCCCGTGTGTCATCTGATGATCACTAGAAATAGAAACTCTGGTTGCTCTGAGCTTTGGCCCCACTGGTTGGTCTCTGTGTGTCATCCAGTGAGTGTGTTTAACTACATTTCTACTTCCCCTCTTGCTTGATTGAAAAAAGGATGGGGAATTTGATGTATGGTTGGATTTTGGAACCGACGATAGTAGACTTTACGTAAATCAAATTAGGGGTTGGGAAAGTGATCGCTACGGGGATCTATTCAAGGAGAAGAGATCAAAGAGATCATTCTTCGTGACGTTTCAAATGTTGGTTAGAAATGCATATGCTATGTGTAAACATGCCATATTCCTTTAGTTTATGCCTATTGTTACCTTTGACAATTTATAATCACATAAAAGATGTTGCATTGTTGTTGGCATGTTAGCATTTGTTACAATATACTATCATGAATCTATGGTGAAGCAATTGAACCATATGCAATGACATAAAAATGGCTTCGCAAGATCACTCGCACTATAAGTCGGAGCACAAAGTGTGCTTAAGCTTCTAGTGTGATTCCACCATAGTTTTAGAGATCGAAACTGACGTCTCTCATGGTTTTTTAATCTATGTGGACTGGTCCACCACTGGACCAGAGAGAATTGGTTAAACCGAACGCAATATTAAAACAAATCGTCAATGCACAAATCAAACCTTGGTCACTATAGGAAGGAGGTCGAAGCCATGAGTTGAACCCAGGAACCAACTCGTCCAGCCCAAGTGATTGTCACATGGTAGAAACTTAGTATATTTGACACTTCTTAGTATTATGCTAGTATAAGAAAAACATAATACTTATGGCCTAAAATACCATACAATGAATTGGAGAACCGATGGCCCAACCGGTGAAGAAATCTAAACTAGCAAACTCACTAATTCAATGCCTGGTACATTTTTAAACTATGGATACTATACAAGATACTCCAACTTTTGGTGAACGACCACCTAACATGGTCCAACCGCTAAGAGAAAATCATGCTTGTAAGTATTTTCATTTCTAGCATCTTTTTTGTCATTTTTCCTAACTTTTCTCTAAGGCATTTTATGCTTTCTATGTTTTGACAGGTTTGATTTTTATGTATCTAATCGTCGCGGAAACGCAATTTTGCCATAGCATTAAGAGAAGAATGGTACGTTTTCTGTTAATAACACATACAATCTTGTGTTGAATCTCAAGGTTCGTAAGGAGAACTTAGGGCAATCTAGTGGTGATACGAATGGTGATAGGAGGTTGTCGAATATTATTTGAAAAGCCAATGTTCCCCAAAATAATAGAAATTTTGCCCGACGGGCAACAATGAACAGCCAGTAGTCCAGGTCAACAGAGTTATGCACCATCAATTCACCTCAGGGATGTGCTACATTTGTGGTGTGGAAGATGACAGAATTTTTCGTGCTCTTGTGTCTTTCTCTAAGGCTCAACCCTCAGTTTGGAGATGAGGGATTTGTGGAATCTAATGTCAGAAGAGGGTTTTATTTATTCGGGAGACCTTAGGAATGATTTGATTTTTGGTAAAAGAGAAGATTATGCTACTGCCTATACTAATTTTATTGAGAATTAATGGTCTTCCTTTTTGTCCTGCTATACCTTCCCGAATTTGGACTCTAATACTCCCTCTATTTTTATATACAAGGCCACAAACTCATATTACATGTACAAAAAAAGTTTAATGCATACTTTGGAGTACGCAACATGCATGCAAGTAAACTGAGTGGAGGTAGTAGCTAGTTTCATTATGACGGCATGCATGGAAGATTTAAACATGTTGCTAGTACGAGAAAATATCATTAATTCTTTTCTTGATTACTGTTTGTGTCCTTGTATAAATGCAAAATGTATATTTCATAGTGGCCTTGTATAAGTAAATGGAGGGAGTAACAAAGTTAAGGGAGTGGTGGCGAGGTTAGTCCTATGTGTTTGTGTTTGTGTTTGAGTATATGTGGGGTGCGGCATCCTACTCCTTCTGATTGCATCAGGATGACCGTAGATACTAGTTTCGTTGAGAGCATTACATCTGCAAGCATGGGAGTTGTTGCCCAAAACTATTTTGGTAAAGTCATCATTTTTTTTGGGATTATATTGATTGGTGCTCCATTGTGGAAGAAGTGAGGTTTCATGCTTGCATCGCTGGTACATAGGTATCACTCTTCATAAGGATATTATTTTGGAAACCGAGCTTTCGTTGAAAATGATATCCTGGATAGGTCCCCTCAAGTTGATCCTAAGAAAGAAGCTTTGAGCACCTCTAACCTCCACCATAGGTTTAACTTGTTGAAGATTAATCGTCCGACAAATGGGTTGACGCATGAGATTGTGAAATTTAAGTTTGATAACAAGTCTGATGGTGCTTTAGCTAATAGTGTCTCCCCATGTATGGCGCATTGATGTAACGAATGATTGTAATAACATTTTAATTAATTACATGATTGGTGTTTTAAAAGAAATCGTAAGCGTGCGTTAGCACAATCTAGAGTAGGATCACGAGGAGCTGCCTTCATTTCACCCTTTTTTTTAGTTCACATTCTTGGTTGAAATTCTTCTGTGTTTCACCTTCAAGCGCTGGAGTTAAGAATATCCATCCAACACTAGTGGCATCCAGAAGGAGAGCGTTAACTAAAAATATTGTTCCCCTACGCTCCTCGCCTAGGGTTTTAGTCTCCTCTATGGCGATCTGATCGCCTAGAGTCTTCCCACCCGACATATACCGATCGGCGCCCGCGTCGATCCCTGCAATCCCCTGCGCGCCCTGATGGCCTCCTCGGACGCCAACTCGGCCACGAGCGGCGGCGCCTCGGCGGCCGCGAACCCCGATTTGGAGGACTTCTTCGACCAATTAGATCTGAACGAGGAGGACTTCAACGATGTGGAAATTGATGCGGATGATCCGGTGATCCAAGAGAGCGTGAGGTGGTTAGCCCTGGCTAGGGTTCACACCGAGAAGAACTTCTCCCCGGCCGCCTTCTACAAGGACATGAGAGCGGCCTGGAATCCGGCTCAAAGGGTGAGATTTCGCCCGGTTGGCCCCAATAGATTCGTAGTCCAGGCCTCCTGCCTGGGTGATTGGGAGCGTATGATGATGCAAGGGCCATGGCTCTTCCGAAACATGGCGGTTCTGCTGTGCCCGTATGACGGGTTTACAAAAGCTGATGAGGTAGTCTTTGATCATATGCCTATCTGGTTACAGATTCATAAGTTGCCGGATCCATATTGCAAGCAGGAGATTGTGAGCAAACTGCTGAAGGGTGCAGGCAAAATCATGGAGATGAGGCTGAACGGCAATACCCGTGGTGATTACATTAGGGTTAGGGTGGAGCATGACATTAAACTCCCCCTGACAAAGTTTGTGAGCATTGTCCGATCTCAGGCAAGACAAGTTTACTTGGTCCGCTACGAGAAGTTGGCCAGATTCTGCAAGTTCTGTGGACTCATTGGACATGAGCACAAGGAGTGCGGCTCCGGGGTGCATGACCAGCAGCAGCTCAAGTTCGGTGACTGGCTATACGCCGATGGCCCTAGCCGGCCTCGCCCCGAACCAAACAATGTCAAGGCTGGTGCTCCTCGGAAACAGGGGGACGTAGGCAGCTTCAAAGCTCCGGTGGACCCTGGGATCCACGGGACGGACCCGGAAATAATGGATACGGCTACCAGTCCATCCAAGGTACAACATGGTCATATGGGGAAGGAACGTGAGGCAAGGAAGAGGCTCAATATGGATGTCGCTGGGAATGAGGGCCTGCACACTCCCAGCCAGAATAAAACAGTACTTGCCATCACAGATGGCAGTGGGAAGGATGAAGAGGGGTCCTCTTCGCCTACAAGCAGTTCCTCGAGTAGCAAACGTGCAAAGCTGTCAAAAGTTCATAACACTAATGAGATATCGGCGACCTCCCTCGAGGAGGATCACCGGACGCAATGAATATACTGTCTTGGAACTGCCGGGGGGGGGGGGGACCGCCGGACAGTTCGTGAGGTCTTGGCCCTCTCAAAAGCCAATTCCCCCAAGCTAGTCTTCCTCTGTGAGACTAGACAGGATTCTGTTAAAGTGGAGAAACTGCGTTGGCGACTCGGTTTGAAAGGCTTTCACGGGGTGAGTAGCGATGGAAGAAGTGGTGGTTTGGCTCTGTTTTGGGATGAGTCGTTAACCGTGACGGTGCTAGATTCTTGCAGCCGGTATGTTGATGTCATGGTAGTTGATGGCGGCTTGGGCACGTCTTGGCGAGGAACTTTTGTCTATGGGGAGCCACGTGTTGAGAATCGTCATCGGATGTGGGAGCAACTGTGTGGGCTTAGAGCCAGTTCGCGGGAGCCATGGATAGTATGCGGAGACTTTAATGAGGCACTATGGCAACATGAGCATCTTTCTGGCACTCCGCGGTCTGAAGCTCAGATGGTGGCGTTTAGGGACTGCTTGGAAAGGTGCGAGCTGGAGGACCTGGGGTTCTCGGGATTTCCATTCACCTACAACAATGGCCAGCAAGCGGATCGGAATGTTCAGGTCCGTTTAGACAGGGCATGCGCTGATGAATCTTGGCGGGACCTCTTTCCCGCGGCGAGGGTGGTCCACCTGGCCACACCATGTTCGGACCACTGCCCTGTCCTGATTCAAATGGAGGGCCAGCAGGACGTAAGTCGACGGGCACCCACATTGCGCTATGAAATAATGTGGGAACGGGACCATACGCTACCGGAGCTGTTAGCCGGGGCATGGAACAGACACAAACAGCCTGGCGGATTGGGCTCGGTAGCAAAATCCTTGAACGAGGTTCTGAAGGAGTTAAAAGCTTGGAGTAAGTGCAAGTTTGGTAACGTCTTAAAGGAGATAGAGAAGCTGCGATCACAACTAGACGAGCTACAGATGTCGGGCTCAGACTATGCTGTTATTCGTGCTAAGATGAATGAGATGGATGAGCTGCTGTACCGGGAGGAGATGCTTTGGCTCCAACGCTCTCGTATTAATTGGTTAAAAGAAGGGGAACGAAACACAAAATTTCTGCATCGAAGAGCCGTTTGGCGCGCTCGAAGAAACCTCAGACGCCGGTTGCAGAAGCAAGATGGCTCTTGGTGCCACGTTCCGTCCGACATGGAGAGAATGACGACCTCCTATTTCAAGGAGATCTTTACAAAGGACCCGACCCTTTCTCCGCATGAGGTTCTTGACTGTATTCAGCAAAAGGTTTCACCAGAGATGAATGAATCATTATGCAGACCCTATACCGAGGAGGAAATCTCGGACGCCTTGTTCCAGATCGGGCCTCTCAAGGCTCCGGGCTGTGATGGCCTCCCTGCCAGGTTCTACCAGCGTAACTGGGGTTTAATGAAAGAGGAAATTGTGGCAGCTGTCCAAGAGTTATTTTCTTCAGGGGTGATGCCCGATGGTGTGAACGACACAGCTATAGTGCTTATCCCAAAAGTTCCACACCCTCAGGAACTAAAAGATTTCCGGCCGATTAGCTTGTGTAATGTGCTGTATAAGGTGGTTTCAAAGTGTATGGTGAATAGACTACGGCCTCTACTAACGGATCTCATTTCAGAAAACCAGAGCGCTTTCATTCCAGGTCGGTTGATTTCAGACAATTCAGTTATTGCTTTCGAATGCATCCATCATATCCAATCAGCAAGGCATTCTGGTCCCGGGCTTTGTGCTTACAAACTTGACCTGTCAAAGGCCTACGACCGCGTGGACTGGGATTTTTTGGAGCGGGCTTTGGCAAAGTGGGGTTTTTCCCCCTCATGGATATCTCGTATCATGGCGTGTGTCTCTTCTGTCAAGTACTCAGTAAAGTTTAATGGGAAGCTGTTGGAATGCTTCTCTCCTTCGAGAGGTCTCCGCCAAGGTGACCCTTTATCTCCCTTCCTGTTCCTGTTTGTTGCTGATGCTCTTTCCTCCTTGATTCATAAGGCGACGAGACAAGATGGCCTTGAAGGGATTAGAATATGCAGGGGGGCTCCTGAGATCTCCCACCTACTCTTTGCGGATGATTCTCTACTATTTTTTCAAGCAACAGAGCACCAAGCACGGTTAGTGAAAGGCTTGTTGAACATGTTCGCGACGGCGACTGGCCAACTGATAAACCCGTCCAAATGTTCCATCCTCTTCTCAAACCAGTGCTCACAAGTTGTTGCAGTGCAAGTTAGGACTATTCTGGAGGTTACACAAGAAGCTTTTGAACCAAAGTATTTGGGCCTGCCGGTCCCCGAAGGCAGGATGCACAAGGGAAAGTTTGAGTCCTTGCAGGAACGGCTCAGGAAAGTTCTTGTGGACTGGAGTGGGCAGTACATGTCCTCTGGCAACAAAGAGGTTCTGATTAAGTCGGTTGCTCAAGCCATTCCTGAAGGAAATATGCCCTAGAGGCAATAATAAAGTTATTATTTATTTCCTTATTTCATGATAAATGTTTATCATTCATGCTAGAATTGTATTAACCGGAAACATGATACATGTGTGAATGCATAGACAAAACAACATGTCACTAGTATGCCTCTACTAGACTAGCTTGTTAATCAAAGATGGTTATGTTTCCTAACCATGAACAAGGAGTTGTTATTTGATTAATGAGGTCACATCATTAGTAGAATGATCTGATTGACATGACCCATTCCCTTAGCTTAGCACACGATCGTTTAGTATGTTGCTACTGCTTTTATCAATGACATATACATGTTCCTGTAACTATGAGATTATGCAACTCCGTTTACGGAGGAACACTTTGGTGCTACCAAACGTCACAACGTGAATCGGGTGATTATAAAGGAGTACTACAGGTGTCTCCAAAGGCAAATGTTGGGTTGGCGATTTCGAGATTAGGTTTTGTCACTCCGATTGTCGGAGAGGTATCTCCGGCCCTCTCGGTAATGCACATCACTTAAGCCTTGCAAGCACTACAACTAATGAGTTAGTTGTGAGATGATGTATTACGGAACGAGTAAAGAGACTTGCGGTAACGAGATTGAACTAGGTATTGGATACCGACGATCGAATCTCGGAAAGTAACATACCAATGACAAAAGGAACAACGATGTTGTTATGCGGTCCGACCGATAAAGATCTTCGTAGAATATGTAGGAACCAATATGGGCATCCAGGTCCCGCTGTTGGTTATTGACCGTGAATAGTTCTAGGTCATGTCTACATTGTTCTCGAACCGTAGGGTCCGCACGCTTAAGGTTTCGATGATGGTTATTATGAGTTTATGTATTTTGATGTACCGAAGGAGTTCGAGTCCCGGATGTGATCACGGACATGACGAGGAGTCTCGAAATGGTCGAGACATAAAGATTGATATATTGGAAGCCTATGTTTGGAGTTCGGAATGGTTCCGGTAAAACGGAATTTACTCGAGTACCGGAGGTTACGGAACCCCGGAGGTGAATGGGCCTCGATGGGCCTTAGTGGAAAGGAGAAGGGCCAGCCCTGGGTGGTGCGCGCCCCCCTTCCCTAGTCCTACTAGGACTAGGAGAAGGGCCGCCCCCTCTCTCTTTCCCCCCAGGAATCCTAGTCCAACTAGGATTGGGGGAATCCTACTCCTGAGGGAGTAGGACTCCTTGGCGCGCCTCCCTTGGCCGCCGCCCCTCCCCTTGCTCCTTTATATCTGAGGCGGGGGCACCTTGGAACACACAAGTTGATCTTTAGATCGTTCCTTAGCCGTGCGGTGCCCCCTCCACCATATTCCACCTCGGTTATACCGTCGCGAAGCTTAAGCGAAGCCCTGCGCCGTGAAACATCAAGATCGCCACCACGCCGTCGTCTTGACGGAACTCTCCTCGACACTCGGCTGGATCGAGTACGAGGGACGCCATCGAGCTGTACGTGTGTCAAGAACTCGGGGCGGCGGAGTAACGGCGCCGGATCGGTCGGATCGCGAGGAGAACGACGACTACTTCCTCTACGTTGTGATTGCTTCCGCCGGGTCTACAAGGGTATGTGGACAACACTCTCCCTCTCGTTGCTATACATCACCATGATCTTGCGTGTGCGTAGGAAATTTTTGAAATTACTACGTTCCCCAACAAGGGTATCGAGCCTAGGTTTTTCTATGGTTTGATGTTTTGCACGAGTAGAACACAAGTGAGTTGTGGGCGATACAAGTCATACTACCTACCAGCATGTCATACTTTGGTTCAGCGGTATTGTGAGATGAAGCGCCTGGACCGACATTACGCCAGACGCTTACGCGAGACTGGTTTCACCGCCACGAGCACTCGTTGCTTAAAGGTGACTGGTGGGTGCCTCTCTCTCACTTTAGTTGAACTGAGTGTGGCTACGCCCGTCCTTGAGAAGGTTAAACGAGTCTATTTGACGAAGTATCGTTGTGGTTTTGATGCGTAGGTGAGACTGGTTCTTGCTTAAGCCCGTAGCAGCCACGTAAAATTTGCAACAACAAAGTAGAGAACGCCTAACTTGTTTTTGCAGGGCATGTTGTGATGTGATATGGTCAAGACGTGATGCTATATTTTATTGTATGAGATGATCATGTTTTGTAACCGGTTATCGGCAATCGGCAGGAGCCATATAGTTGTCGCTTATTGTATGCAATGCAATCGCCTGTAATGCTTTACTTTATCACTAAGCGGTAGCGATAGTCGAGTAGCATAAGTTTGGCGAGACGACAACGATGCTGCGATGGAGATCAAGGTGTCGCGCCGGTGACGATGGTGATCATGGTGGTGCTGCAAGATGGAGATCATGAAGCACAAGATGATGATGACCATATCATATCACTTATATTGATTTGCATGTGATGTTTATCCTTTTATGCATCTTATCTTGCTTTGATTGACGGTAGCATTATAAGATGATCTCTCACTAAATTATCAAGAAGTGTTCTCCCCGAGTATGCACCGTTGCCAAAGTTCGTCGTGCCTGACACCACGTGATGATCGGGTGTGATAAGCTCTCGTCCATCTACAACGGGTGCAAGCCAGTTTTGCACACGCAGAATACTCGGGTTATACTTGACGAGCCTAGCATATGCAGATATGGCCTCGGAACACGGAGACCGAAAGGTCGAGCATGAATCATATAGTAGATATGATCAACATAAGATGTTCACCATTGAAAACTGCTCCATTTCACGTGATGATCGGTTATGGTTTAGTTGATTTGGATCACGTGATCACTTAGATGACTAGAGAGATGTTTTTCTAAGTGGGAGTTCTTAAGTAATATGATTAATTGAACTTAAATTTATCATGAACTTAGTACCTGATAGTATCTTGCTTGTTTATGTTTGATTGTAGATAGATGGCTCGTGCTGTTGTTCCGTTGAATTTTAATCGTTCCTTGAGAAAGCAAAGTTGAAAGATGATGGTAGCAATTACACGGACTGGATCCGTAACTCGAGGATTATCCTCATTGCTGCACGTAAGAGCTACGCCCTGGATGCACCGCTAGGTGACAGAACTCGCTTCTTTGGAGCAACGCCAGATGTTGTGAACGTCTGGCAGAGCAAAGCTGATGACTACTCTATAGTTCAGTGTGCCATGCTTTACGGCTTAGAACCGGGACTTCAACGACGTTTTGAACGTCATGGAGCATATGAGATGTTCCAGGAGTTGAAGTTGATATTCCAACTGAATGCCCGGATTGAGAGATATGAAGTCTCCAATAAGTTCTATAGCTGCAAGATGGAGGAGAACAGTTACATTAGTGAGCATATACTCAAAATGTCCGGGTACTATAATCACTTGACACAATTGGGAGTTAATCTTCCGGATGATTGTGTCATTGATGAATTCTCCAATCACGCCACCA
The DNA here is from genome assembly GCA_021437245.1 of Aegilops speltoides. NCBI lineage: Eukaryota > Viridiplantae > Streptophyta > Magnoliopsida > Poales > Poaceae > Aegilops > Aegilops speltoides. Next base: position 53,067,445 of record CM038146.1, read on the forward strand.
AGCTACAAAGGCTTCGTGATGAACTATAATATGCAAGGGTTAGTAAAGACTATACCGAGCTCTTCGCAATGCTAAAGGCTGCGGAGGTAGAAATCAAGAAGGAGCATCAAGTGTTGATGGTCAATAAGACCACTAGTTTCAAGAAGAAAGGCAAAGGGAAGAAGAAAGGAGTCTCAAGAAGAACAGCAAGCAAGTTGTTGCTCAGAGAAGAAACCCAAGTCTGGCCCTAAACACAAATCGAGTGCTTCTACCGCAAGCGATGGTCCTTTGGAAGCGGAACTGCCCCAAGTATTTGGCGGATAAGAAGGATGGCAAGGTGAACAAAGGTATATGTGATATACATGTTATTGATGTGTACCTTACTAGAGCTCGCAGATAGCACTGGTATTTGATCTGGTTCATTGCTAATATTTGCAACTCAAGCAGGGACTACGGATTGCGAACTCGCAAAGGACGAGGTGACGATCTTGGCGTGGGAAATGGTTCCAAAGTCGATGTGATCGCGGTCGGCACGCTACCTCTACATCTACCTTCGGGATTAGTTTTAGACCTAAATAATTGTTATTTGGTGCTGCGTTGAGCATGAACATTATATCTGGATCTTGTTTGATGCGAGACGGTTATTCATTTAAATCAGAGAATAATGGTTGTTCTATTTATATGAGTAATATCTTTTATGGTCATGCACCCTTGAGGAGTGGTCTATTTCTTATGAATCTCGATAGTAGTGATACACATATTCATAATGTTGAAACCAAAAGATGCAGAGTTGATAATGATAGTGCAACTTATTTGTGGCACTGCCGTTTAGGTCATATCGGTGTAAAGCGCATGAAGAAACTCCATGCTGATGGACTTTTGGAGTCACTTGATTATGAATCACTTGGCACTTGCGAACCGTGCCTCATGGGCAAGATGACTAGAACACCGTTCTCCGGTACTATGGAGAGAGCAGCAGATTTGTTGGAAATCATACATACAGATGTATGTGGTCCGATGAATATTGAGGCTCGTGGCGGATATCGTTATTTTCTCACCTTCACAGATGACTTAAGCAGATATGGGTATATCTACTTAATGAAACATAAGTCTGAAACGTTTGAAAAGTTCAAAGAATTTCAGAGTGAAGTTGAAAATCATCGTAACAAGAAAATTAAGTTTCTACGATCTGATCGTGGAGGTGAATATTTGAGTTACGAGTTTGGTCTACATTTGAAACAATGTGGAATAGTTTCGCAACTCACGCCACCCGGAACACCACAGCGTAATGGTGTGTCCGAACGTCGTAATCGTACTTTACTAGATATGGTACGATCTATGATGTCTCTTACAGATTTACCGCTATCGTTTTGGGGTTATGCTCTAGAGACGGCCGCATTCACACTGAATAGAACACCGTCGAAATCCGTTGAGACGACACCTTATGAACTATGGTTTGGCAAGAAACCAAAGTTGTCGTTTCTTAAAGTTTGGGGATGCGATGCTTATGTGAAAAAGCTTCAACCTGATAAGCTCGAACCCAAATCGGAGAAATGTGTCTTCATAGGATACCCAAAGGAGACAGTTGGGTACACCTTCTATCACAGATCCGAAGGCAAAACATTCGTTGCTAAGAATGGATCCTTTCTAGAGAAGGAGTTTCTCTCGAAAGAAGTGAGTGGGAGGAAAGTGGAACTTGATGAGGTAATAGTACCTTCTCCCTTACTTGAAAGTAGTTAAATCGCAGAAACCAGTTTCTGAGACATCTACACCAAGTAGCGAGGAAGTTGATGATGTTGATCATGAAACTTCAGATCAAGTTACTGGCAGAACCTCGTAGATCAACCAGAGTAAGATCCGCACCAGAGTGGTACGGTAATCCTGTTCGGAAGTCATGCTACTAGATCATGATGAACCTACGAACTATGAAGAAGCGATGGTGAGCCCAGATTCGCAAAATGGCTTGAAGCCATGAAATCGAGATGGGATCCATGTATGAAAACAAAGTGTGGACTTTGGTTGACTTGCCCGAGGGTAGGCAAGCAATAGAAAACAAGTGGATCTTCAAGAAGAAGAATGGCGCCGACGGTAATGTTATCGTCTATAAAGCTCGACTTGTCGCAAAAGGTTTTCGACAAGTTCAAGGGATTGACTATGATGAGACCTTCTCACCCGTAGCGATGCTTAAGTCCGTCCGAATCATGTTAGCAATTGCCGCATTTTATGATTATGAAATTTGGCAAATGGATGTAAAGACTGCATTCTGAATGGATTTACGGAAGAAGAGTTGTATATGATGCAACCGAAGGTTTTATCGATCCAAAGGAGCTAACAAAGTGTGCAAGCTCCAGCGATCCATCTATGGAATGGTGCAAGCATCTCGGAGTTGGAATAAACGCTTTGATAGTGTGATCAAAGCATTTGGGTTTGTACAGACTTTTGAAGAAGCCTGTATTTACAAGAAAGTGAGTGGGAGCTCTGTAGCATTTCTGATATTATATGTGGATGACATATTGCTGATCGGAAATGATATAGAATTTCTGGATAGCATAAAGGGATACTTGAATAAGAGTTTTTCAATGAAAGACCTCGGTGAAGCTGCTTACATATTGGGCATCAAGATCTATAGAGATAGATCAAGACGCTTAATTGGACTTTCACAAAGCACATACCTTGACAAAGTTTTGAAGAAGTTCAAAATGGATCAAGCAAAGAAAGGGTTCTTGCTGTGTTACAAGTTGTGAAGTTGAGTCGGACTCAATGCCCGACCAACGCAGAAGATAGAGAAAATGAAAGATGTTCCTATGCTTCAGCCATAGGCTCTATCATGTATGCAATGCTGTGTACCAGACCTGATGTGTGCCTTGCTATAAGCCTAGCAGGAGGTACCAAAGTAATCCAGAGTGGATCATGGACAGCGGTCAAGAACATCTGAAATACGAAAAGGACTAAGGATATGTTTCTCGTATATGGAGGTGACAAAGAGCTCATCGTGAACGGTTACGTTGATGCAAGCTTTGACACAGATCCGGACGATTCTAAATCGCAGACCGGATACGTATTTACACTAAACGGAGGAGCTGTCAGTTGGTGCAGTTCTAAACAAAGCGTCGTAGCGGGATCTACATGTGAAGCGGAATACATAGCAGCTTCGGAAGCAGCTAATGAAGGAGTCTGGATGAAGGAGTTCATATCCGATCTAGGTGTCATACCTAGTGCATCGGGTCCAATGAAAATCTTCTGTGACAATACTGGAGCAATTGCCTTAGCAAAGGAATCCAGATTTCACAAGAGGACCAAGCACATCAAGAGACGCTTCAATTCCATCCGGGACTTAGTCCAGACGGGAGACATAGAAATTTGCAAGATACATACGGATCTGAATGTTGCAGACCCGTTGACTAAGCCTCTTCCACGAGCAAAACATGATCAGCACCAAGACTCCATGGGTGTTAGAATCATTACTATGTAATCTAGATTATTGACTCTAGTGCAAGTGGGAGACTGAAGGAAATATGCCCTAGAGGCAATAATAAAGTTATTATTTATTTCCTTATTTCATGATAAATGTTTATCATTCATGCTAGAATTGTATTAACCGGAAACATGATACATGTGTGAATGCATAGACAAAACAACATGTCACTAGTATGCCTCTACTAGACTAGCTTGTTAATCAAAGATGGTTATGTTTCCTAACCATGAACAAGGAGTTGTTATTTGATTAATGAGGTCACATCATTAGTAGAATGATCTGATTGACATGACCCATTCCTTAGCTTAGCACACGATCGTTTAGTATGTTGCTACTGCTTTTATCCATGACATATACATGTTCCGTAACTATGAGATTATGCAACTCCGTTTACGGAGGAACACTTTGGTGCTACCAAAGCGTCCTGGCGAATCGGGTGATTATAAAGGAGTACTACAGGTGTCTCCAAAGGCAAATGTTGGGTTGGCGTATTTGAGATTAGGTTTTGTCACTCCGATTGTCGGAGAGGTATCTCTCGGCCCTCTCGGTAATGCACATCACTTAAGCCTTGCAAGCACTACAACTAATGAGTTAGTTGTGAGATGATGTATTACGGAACGAGTAAAGAGACTTGCGTGTAACGAGATTGAACTAGGTATTGGATACCGACGATCGAATCTCGGAAAGTAACATACCGATGACAAAAGGGAACAACGTATGTTGTTATGCGGATCGACCGATAAAGATCTTCGTAGAATATGTAGGAACCAATATGGGCATCCAGGTCCGCTGTTGGTTATTGACCGTGAATAGTTCTAGGTCATGTCTACATTGTTCTCGAACCGTAGGGTCCGCACGCTTAAGGTTTCGATGACAGTTATTATGAGTTTATGTATTTTGATGTACCGAAGGAGTTCGGAGTCCCGGATGTGATCACGGACATGACGAGGAGTCTCGAAATGGTCGAGACATAAAGATTGATATATTGGAAGCCTATGTTTGGAGTTCGGAATGGTTCCGGGCGAAAACGGGAATTTACCGGAGTACCGGGAGGTTACCGGAACCCCCCGGGAGGTGAATGGGCCTCGATGGGCCTTAGTGGAAAGGAGAAGGGGCCAGCCCTAGGTGGGCGCGCGCCTCCCCCCCTTCCCTAGTCCTACTAGGACTAGGAGAAGGGCCGGCCCCCCTCTCTCTCTTTCCCCTCAGGAATCCTAGTCCAACTAGGATTGGGGGAATCCTACTCCCGAGAGGAGTAGGACTCCTTGCGCGCCTCCCTTGGCCGGCCCCCCCCTTGCTCCTTTATATCTGGGGCAGGGGGCACCTTGGAACACACAAGTTGATCTTTAGATCGTTCCTTAGCCGTGTGCGGTGCCCCTCCACCATATTCCACCTCGGTTATACCGTCGTGAAGCTTAAGCGAAGCCTGCGCCGTGAAACATCAAGATCGTCACCACGCCGTCGTCTTGTGGAACTCTCCCTCGACACTCGGCTGGATCGAGTCTGAGGGACGTCATCGAGCTGTACGTGTGTCAAGAACTCGGGGGCGTCGGAGTAACGGCGCCGGGATCGGTCGGATCGCGAGGAGAACGTACGACTACTTCCTCTACGTTGTGATTGCTTCCGCTTCGGGTCTACAAGGGTATGTGGACAACACTCTCCCCTCTGGTTGCTATACATCACCATGATCTTGCGTGTGCGTAGGAAATTTTTTGAAATTACTACGTTCCCCAACAATTCCGACCTATGTCATGGGTATTTTCAAAATCCCCTACTCAGTGTGTGATGACCTGACTCGTATGATACGCCAATACTGGTGGGGGGTGGAGAACGGCAACAGGAAGATGGCATGGTTGAGCTGGGACAAACTCCGACTACCTAAACCCATGGGTGGCATGGGTTTTCGAGACATGAGGGCTTTCAACCAGGCCTTGCTCGCCAAACAGGCTTGGAGGCTCATTGACAAACCTGATAGTTTATGTGCGCGTCTGCTGAAAGCTAAATACTTCCCTTCTGGACAGCTCCTGGATACTGTATTCCCAAGCTCCGGCTCGGAGGTGTGGAAAGGAGTCTTGCATGGCCTTGAACTTGTCAAAAAGGGAGTCATATGGCGTGTTGGAAACGGTACTATGATCCGGACGTGGCGCGATCCGTGGATTCCACGCCCTCATTCCTTCAGACCAATTACCCCTAAACGTAATTGCCGCCTCAATTGGGTCTCTGATTTCCTTGATGACAATGGGGCATGGAGGCTAGATCGGCTGAGGGAGTTTTTTTGGGAGATGGATGTGGAACATATTCTGAAGATCAGACCATCACCGCGTCAACGTGATGATTTCTTATCTTGGCACCCGGAAAAAAGTGGCCAATTCTCTGTAAGAAGTGCGTACAGGCTAGCCACTTATGATCACAATATTGTCTTCGCAAACGGTGCCTCTAGCACTAACCCTGAGGGGAACAGATCGAGCTGGAATTATATATGGAAGTCCAAGGTACCCCAGAAGATGAAGATCACGGCTTGGAGGTGTGCGACAGGTACGCTAGCTACTCAGCAATGTAAATCCTATAGACACCTGGCCACGACATCTACCTGTCCGTTGTGTGGTGTTGATGTTGAGGATTCTTTCCATGCCTTAGTGGCATGTACCCATGCTAGAACCCTATGGGTTAACATGAGACGAAGATGGCCGCTGCCGGGGGACGAGGCGATCATCTATGATGGAAAGGAATGGCTGGTTTCTCTGCTGTCTAGGTGCTCTGAAGATGTCCGGGACTTGATCATCCTGCTGTTTTGGAGGATTTGGCAGTTGCGGAATGATATGACTCATGGGAAGGCAGCCCCCCCGGTGCCTTCTACCGTCGAGTACCTGGACAGCTACTATAAATCGATCAAGCTAGCTGGTCGGTTTTCCACTGAAGATATTCTGAAGGGTAAGATGCCCACGGTGTTTGTGAACAAGCCGACGCTCGTGGGGGAGCGTCTTGCAGATCCATGGCCGGCCCCGGCGCAGGGCTCCTTGGCGCTTTCAGTTGATGGCTCCTTTAGCCAGGAGGACGGCTCTGCGGCGACGGGGATGGTGCTCAGGAACGAAAAAGGGGAGATCATTATGGCCGCGTATCGCTTTATCTTTCATTGCAATGATCCACTCGAAGCAGAGCTACATGCGATAATGCAGGGTATGGCTCTGGCCATTCAGCATTCCGATCTTCCTGTGATAGTGCAAACGGACTCCTCGGAAGCCCTGTCAAGCTTGACAAATGGTGCGTTGGTTCAATCGCGGTATGGTCATATAGTTTTGGAGATCAAAGATCTGCTTGGTATGAGGGAGTTTTCTTCACAAAAGATTAGTAGACTACAAAATAGAGTTGCCGATCGTCTGGCGAAATATAGCCGATCCGAACGAGCTACGGCTGTGTGGCTTGGTTCGGCTCCACCATGTATCGAGGAAATTTGGCCCCTCGACTGTAACTCTATTCATATGTAATAAAACTCCCTTTACCCCCGCAAAAAAAAAACACTAGTGGCATCCGTAAGAAACCTGTGCCAAAAATTAACTTAATTTTAGCGTGAACGCTGAATTTCAGTTTTTTATTCAATCCTTTTTTGCTGCTACAAACATAAACCCTTACAAGCTGCACTTAATTAACACTAGTGGCATCCGTAAGAAACCTGGGCCAAAATTTTATTTAATTTTAGGGTGAAACGCTGAATTCCCCGTCTTTTTTTCAATCCTTTTTTTACTGCTAATATAAAACCCTTGAAAGCCACACTTAATAAGCAAACCTTTTTTTTTTGCGAGTCACTTAATAAGGAAACCTTAATTTTTGTTTGTAATTTTCTAAAGAAAGACCATTATGACTAGCTTTATTAAAACTCAAATAATGTTTACATCGTCTACGACCTTACTAACAATAACATCAGAGGGCTCGTCCAACCAACTAATGAAGTCTTATTAAAGTAACTGAAATGAGCTAGCATATGGGCTGCTTGATTACAAGATCTATAACAATGCTTATAAACGACCTTCCCAATTGAAGTAGCAGTGTCCCCACCTTCTGCGAATATTGCCACCGCCGAGTCCCACCATATGGTTTGTCTATCACAGTAATTGATTACTTGCAAAGAATCTGATTCAGCTTCTACCTGATTAAACCCAAAAGAGTTAGCAAAAAATCTCTGTCTGTAATTAATCTGCAATCCAAAACAATAAGGTGTGCATCAAGGAGGGTTGCTGGTGCGTGCCACGTAGGATTTACTGTGCTGTCGATTGGGCAAGTTGTGCTGCTTTCTATTGGCTAGTCGTTGGTCCACCTCGTTTCAGCTTGGTTGTCGTGGGAGAGAAAGCTTACAAGGGAAGGCAAAGAAGGCATCTGTATGTCTGCAGCCCAAGTCGCACACCCCACGCTCTCCATCCCCACGCGCAACCTCTTCCTCTCCTCCGCATCTTCCTTCAGGGGCCCTTGCGGCTCCAGCAGAGGGCAGTCTAGGGGGCGAGCAGGATGGGGGCCAGCCGATTTCTTCGCCGGATCTGAAGCCCAGGGGCGACGCCGACAAGTAACCGGCGTCGATGTCGCCGCCGCCGTCGAGTCGAACGGAGGGTGGCTGTCCCTTGTATGGTCTTCTGACGACGCACAGCTGTGGAGCGGCCCGGGCGTGCACCCTGACTACTCGCCCGAGGCGGGTGCTTCCGGCCGAGCACCGGCCGCGGCGGCGAATTCCCGAAGACGGGTAATTGTCCCCTGTTGATTGTTCTGTGGCGTCTTGATGAATTCTGCGTGTTGGAAGGCTGCTGGAGAGCAAGAACTGACGCCGTATGAAAGGCTGCCGGAGAGGGAGGCCGCTCTGAATTCATCTGCCTGTATGCTCCGTCTCTGGATGTCTGCAATGGAGATGATTTTGACCGTGTTGCTGCTCCTCTTTGTGCTGATATGTGCTCTTTTTCGGCAGGTACCAAGTAAGCAGGCAGTTCGTCATCGTTCGTGAGTCTGTTTTGTTTGAGCTGACCTTCATCCGCAGTCAAGGTAGGATTCCAAATGTGTTCACCCATATATTATAGTTTTGCATGTGCTTAGGTTTGCTTTCTGTATTATGCGTCATAATTTATTGTTCGCTGTTATTTGTGAGAAGCAGGGCAATGGGATCTCATCCCTGATATGGGCGATTCTTCTCAGAGTGGTGATTTCTCTCCGCCAAGAAGACATGGCAACTTGTGTAGAAAGAATAAGGCTACATCGGAGGTTCGTTTTCACATATATATTGTGTCCCAATGGTATTTATTAAGATGAATATCTGTTCTATATCCAAAAGCCCTTGCTCTTAGTATATGGTGATGCAACATTTCCGCAATAGGCTCAGAGATGAGGATCCAGAGAAATATTATACTCGGTCATCCTTTTGTATCAACTGTAAATGTGAGATCCCACTTGTCACGGAAGCTTTCTCTTATCCTTTTGCGTAAACCTATTCCCAGGTTGCCAAATCCTTGTTTTAATTGTAGATATTACAGCCATCTTACTTTTATTGCAGGGATACATGATCAGCACACAAGAGACTCTGAAATACACGAGCATGATGATGATTGTGACAGAGGAAGTGGAGGAAGAGAGCACAAAGATGTCCGGCTTACATCAAGGCTATTATCTGGCTGCTTAGGTAAGTTACTTATACACAGACTTTCGGCTCATCTAATATGTGTCTTCACGTAGCATTTATGGGTGAACAATAGTGGTGACAAGCACCAATCAGTAAGAGGTAAAGACATAAAGTCGAGAAGCAACACCTGCCATATGGCACTCCCCGTTTCATGTTGTTTCTTATGTGATACGTAGATAACCTACAATGAAGGATTATGCGAATAATTTTCTTGCTATGATCAGTTGTCACTAAAAATCCTCTTTGTAATTATCTTTCGGCTTAAAATTATGTCTGGTTGGTCTAACCAGATGGTGAAAGTGCATGCAATCTCTTTCACTACATATATCTATATAGAAGTTCTACTTTGAGGCTCAATTTGTTGTCACTGATTGCATAAAGAAATTGTTAGGTGTTTCACATGTGTTCATGAACATAAAGTAAGATGCACTAGCCAACTTTCAATGCAAATATAGCATCTTCTATTCTATGCATGTTTGTTGGAATCCATGAGGGTGCAAGATTTAAGAGGAGCAGAGGGAGATGTCGATGAGGACATCAAGCCGAGGTGAGCCGCCGCCGATTTGCTCTGCGCTAGATCTCCACTTTTTTGTTGTTCTTCGTGCTCTGTGAATGGACGATGGCGACGGCTGCCCTGGCTCCTCTTCCTCAGCTTCCTCAGGGTCGCGGCCTCATCCTTCCTCAAGCCCGTCATCTCCTGCAATCCTCTGTTCTTACGTTGTATTGCAACCTCGAGCTTAACTGCTCATCTTGGCTATGTGATGTGATGGGAACATATTTTGGGTGTTTGTTTTGTCATCTGATGATCTCTTGCCAACAAGCAGCCATACTAATTAAATTGACATATGTGTTGGACGCTTCTCATCTTCTTAGCTTCATCTTTGTTACCCAATACCTAAGGTACAAACCCAATTAAATTTTTGCGTGTGCTGCAGCAACTGCTTGCATCCATCCTCTCTTTATTGATGGCCTGGAGATTTTTTATGAGGGGAATCAAAAGGTTGCCGTAATTTCTGAAATTTCTTCCCCAAGTGAGCTGCAACTCATACAGCTAGACAATGTGGAAGTATAACACCGTGATTCACTTACCAAGGTGATTGGTAGGTCAGACAACCGAGCACTTCAATATCACCATACCATGTTTGCCTCTCTAACCCATTTGGAATTTATTCTGAAGTCCTGGCTTACATGGCATATATAGGCTCTCATATAGGTAAACCATTGTGCTTGAACTCTTTGCATTACTGACCTAGTCATATTATACTGTCTTATGTAAATTTTTGCGCCAAAAATTCAGGGATGCACTCAACTGTTAGCCTCACAAGCCTAAGAAAGAATGTTTTTGAAATTATCATGTTCTTGTTAGTAATCCTGAAGCAATGTGTAATGTATATACACATGTCAATCTTTAATCGCAGTGTGTTCTGCAAATGTGTTCTGGTCGTCCTAATTTTCTGCCAGATAAATCTGTGAGATGAATTGGGAAGCGTAGAACCCTTCGTCTGGGCCGCATTGTATTATATAGAGAACATGCCGTGGCTTACAAGGAAGAGATCGATCAGAGGAGGAGGAGATCGACCAGGTTCGGTACAGAGGGTTAACAGAAGTAGAGATAAGATTACAAGAGATTTAAACTACTCTCCTATCTCTATACAACATATTCTAACATTCCCCCTCAATCTGAACCGAGTGAACTTTACCAAGGTTAAGATTGTTCTTGAAATCATTCAATCTTCCTGTAGTAAGAGGTTTTGTGAAGCCATCAGCAAGTTGATCACCAGTTGGTATAAATCGAATATCAAGTAGCTTGCGAGCTACTCTTTCTCTGACAAAGTGAAAATCAACTTCAATATGTTTAGTTCGTGCATGGAAAACAGGATTAGCTGAGAGATAGGTTGCACCAATATTATCACACCATAACCTCGCAGCTTGTGGAGCCTTTTTCCCAAGCTCATATAATAGAGTCTGTATCCACATCACCTCAGCTGTAGCATTGGCCAAAACTTTATACTCAGCTTCTGTACTGGACCTAGAAACAGTGGCCTGTTTTCTTGCACTCCACAATATAAGATTTGTTTCCAGAAACACAGCAAAACCACCTGTGGACCTTCTGTCATCAGCACACCCTGCCCAGTCTACATCAGAATAGGCAGTAACAAGCAAAGACATGGACTTGACAATCTGAAGTCCAAGACCTGTTGAGTATTTGAGATACCTTAAAATCCTTTTGACTGCAGTCCAGTGTGTTGTTCTAGGTGCATGCAAATATTGACAAACTTTATTGACAGAATAAGATATATCAGGACGTGTAAGTGTCAAATATTGTAAAGCACCAACAACACTTCTGTATTTTGTTGCATCATCTGATCCAAGTGCTTCTCCACTATTAATTGTAAGTTTCTCTGAAGTTGAAATTGGTGTACTCACAGGTTTGCAATGTTCCAATCCTACTCTCTTGAGTATATCAGTGGTGTATTTTTCCTGTGTAAGAAGTATCCCATCCTTTATCTGTTTAACTTCTATACCAAGAAAATAATGAAGATCACCTAAGTCTTTGAGAGCAAATTCCAACTTCAAATCCTTAAGAAAACAGGTTGTAGCATGTGCACTTGAACTGGCAACAATTATATCATCAACATAAACTAGCACAAAAATAGTGATCTTATCTTTATGATAAAAGAACAATGAAGTATCTGCTTTAGATGGTGTAAATCCAAGTTGTTGTAACTGCATATTTAACCTGGAATACCAAGCTCTTGGGGCCTGTTTTAAACCATATATAGCCTTGTCCAACTTATAGACATGGTGTGGTGCACTTTGATCCTCATATCCTGGTGGTTGCCGCATAAACACTTCTTCCTCGAGAACACCATGAAGAAACGCGTTCTGAACATCTAGCTGACGTAAGCTCCAACCTCTGGAAACAGCAATAGACAGTACAAGTCGAATGGTAGCTGACTTAATAACAGGACTAAAAGTATCTTCATAATCAATACAAAATCTCTGTTTGAAACCTTTGGCAACTAGTCTAGCTTTGTATCTGTCTATACTTCCATCAGATTTTCTCTTTATCTTGTATACCCACTTACAATCTATGACATTATGACCCTGCCTTGTTGGTACTAAATGCCATGTTTTATTTTTCATAAGCGCGTCATATTCATGATCCATAGCATCTTTCCAATCTTTATGTGTAAGAGCATCATGCAAATAGGTTGGTTCTCCAATATGACTGAGAAACGCACGTTTAACTGTGTCATACCTGACCATACCATCATTGTATTCCTTTTTCTTGACAATACCTGACTGGGATCTGGTGTGCCGGCGCAGAAGTGTTGGTGACGCTGGCGCAGGCGCAGAAGATCCCGGTTCGGAAATTGGCGTAGGAGATCCTGTGGCAGACGGAGACGCAGAAGATGGCGCAGAAGATCCCGGCTCCTGATCCGAGGACGATATCCGCGCAGACCCTGTCATATCCAGCAGCGCGCGATCCAAGGAGGATCCAGACTGCATCGGCGCGTCGCGTTCGTCGACTGGATCGAGGCGCGGGCTCCCGTCGTCCAGTGCGCCACGTGGAGACGTGGTTTCCCCCGTGCGGAGACAGGCGCGTGGGCTGGCGGGGTCCACCAGGCGCAGCCTATCGGCCACATCCGCCGCGGGAGAGTTGGAGGCCTCCTGATTGGCTGCATGGAGATCTGGCTCGGGGCGAGGACCAGACGCAGTCCTGGCGCGCGGATCAGCGTGGGATCGCGCGCCGCTGCTGCCGCTGTTGCCAGGAAAATCAGCCTCGTGCTCTGCGCCAAGTTCGTCCTGTTCTGGACACATAAAATCACAGCCTTTTTTTGCACAAACATCATTAGTAGCACTATTTTGAGTGGAATTTTGCACATGATCAGCCTTATGTAATTCACCCCCGTGATTAGAAAGAAGTTCTATCTCAACACGAAGTAGGGCTCCGGCGTTTGGACGAAGTTTGGCAAAAGGAAAAAGAGTTTCATCAAACACAACATCCCGAGAAATATAGATTCGTCCAGTTGAAACTTCTAGGCACTTATAACCTTTGTGAAGATTACTATAGCCAATAAAGACGCATTGAGTAGAACGAAACTCAAGTTTATGACGATTGTATGGACGTAGGTTGGGATAGCAAGCACACCCAAATATTTTGAGAAAATTGTAGTCGGGTGTTTGATGATAGAGACGCTCTAATGGAGTGATATTGCCAATAACTTTGCTAGGAAGACGATTTATAAGATAGGTGGCGGTGATAAAAGCTTCATCCCAATATTTGAGAGGCATAGATGTATGGGCAAGAAGAGATAAACCAAATTCAACAATGTGACGGTGTTTCCGTTCAGCGGAGCCGTTCTGTTGGTGAGCATGAGGACAAGGAACATGATGTTCAATGCCTATGCTACGGAAGAAAGAGTTGAGTTTTTCATACTCCCCTCCCAGTCACTTTGGACTGTCAAAATTTTTCGATCAAAGTGTCGTTCAACAAGTTTTTGAAACTTTTGAAATACAGGGAAAACCTCAGATTTGTACTTAAGCAAATAAATCCATGTGAATTTGCTATAATCATCAATGAAACTGACATAGTATTTCTTTCTACCAAAGGAGTCTCTTGCATGTCCCCACACATCACTGAAAATAAGTTCTAAAGGAGCATGAGATACACTATTGGACTTGGGATAAGGTAGTTGCTCACTCTTGGCATATTGACAAGCTTCACAAACAGACTCACTATTTGAACTATGTGACAACAAGAGGTTGCCTTTATTGACTACTTGTTTAACAATGATCGAAGATGGATGTCCTAATCTTTGATGCCACCTTGCCAAAGAGGGCTTGATGACTGAGAAAACTTGACGACGCTTGTGACTAAAAGCTCCGGATGTGATGGGGTAGAGACCTCCAATGCATCTACCGTGATGAAGGAGTTCCCTCCTTGCCCGATCCTTGATAAAAAAGTAACGAGGGTGAGTTTCAAAGAAGACATTATTGTCATGAGCTAAACGAGACATGGATGCAAGATTTTTATCAGCTTGAGGTACATGAAGGACATCTTTGAGAACGAGATCACGTTTGAGTGTAGGGGAATTATTAATAAGGGCTTGACCAATGTGTTGAATATCCATACATCCACCACTTGCGGTGTGAATTTGATCGCCGCCGTGGTACTGTTCACGAAGCGCAAGTTGTTCTAGCTCGCTTGTGACATGATCCGTGGCGCCAGAATCAATGTACCACACCCCTTCTTCTCCTTGTTCACGCAAGGCCGCAGCGACGTGCTTGGCATCGGGGACGAAGTTCTCGTCATAGCGATGCCAGCAGTCCATTACCTCATGGCCCGGCTTCTTGCAGAGTTGGCAGCGAGGACGTGCTCGGGAAGAAGGAGGAGGGCGGCGGCTGTTGTTGTTGTGGAAGCCACCACCCCCGGCCCTGTTGTTGTAGTTGCTGCCGCCGCTGCCGCCGGTGTTGGTGTAGCCAGCAGTGCCGTTGTTGGAGTAGTCGGCGGTGCTGCGCCCACGGCCACCGCTACGTTGCCCCTTGTGACCGCGCGCACGGCCGCGGCCACGAGAGACGGAGTTGGCAGACGTTAGCGTCGTGAAGAAGGCTGAGACGGGCGTCGAAGCTGAGGAGCTGACTGTACAGCTCATGTACTGTGATCGGCTCCACCAGGGCGGCGAGGGCGGAGACCACAGGATTGTAGTCCATGTTGAGGCTGGCGAGGATCTTGGACACGATCTCCGGATCGGAGAGCGCGGCAGCAGTGCAGGCGACCTCATCGGTAAGACTTTTAATTTTTCCAAGGTATTCTGCCATAGACATGTTACCTTTTTGAAGATTTGTGAGCTCAATGCGCGTGTTGATTGCTTGAGCTTGGCTTTGAGCAGCGAACATAGCATGGATGGCAGTCCACACTTCAGCCGGCGTGGAGAGCGTGGCGACCTGAGCGAGGATCTCGCGGGATAGGGATCCCATCAAGAACCCTTGGAGCTGCTGCTGCTGTGCATACCAGAGGGATCGAGCGAAGTTGACTACCTGTGTGTCCGTCCCGTCCTTGTTGATGGTGAGCGTGGCCGGTGGTGGCGGTCTCTCTGGGTTGAGGTGGTGCTCCATCTGGGCCCCCTTGATTTGGGGCAGCACAATGGCTTTCCAGAGAAGGAAGTTTCCCCTCGTGAGCTTCTCTTGAGGTGGCGATCCGAGCAGGGAGGTGTTGGTGGAGGTGGAGGAGGAGGCAAAAGCGGATGATGATGATGTGGTGAGCGTGCCCATGGTGCTGGCCGTCATGGCGGCGGTGGTGGTGGACATGCTGCTCGGTCGATGCGGTAGCTAGATGCGATCTATTCCTGATCTATAGAGGAAGAGGCTCTGTTACCATGTGAGATGAATTGGGAAGCGTAGAACCCTTCGTCTGGGCCGCATTGTATTATATAGAGAACATGCTGTGGCTTACAAGGAAGAGATCGATCAGAGGAGGAGGAGATCGATCAGGTTCGGTACAGGGGGTTAACAGAAGTAGAGATAAGAGGAGATAAGATTACAAAGAGATTTAAACTACTCTCCTATCTCTATACAACATATTCTAACAAAATCAACCATTTCCATTTCTATGTTTTATTGAGAGAACTACAATGTTTTTGTTGTTGAAATCTGCATTTCTTATAATTTAGTAAGCATGGTCTGCAAGAGATTGTTCTGGATCATCCACGACAATTAATAATCATACATTGAGCGCGGCTACAGTATATTGGTTATGTAGTTGTGTGGATAAGGGTAGAGTTCATGCCGTTGACAATTTCTTGCAACCATATTGTCATAAGTATCATGATGTGTCTTATCTAACTTTTCATGTAATATCCTTTTAGTAACATTCTTCCAACTTGTATGCATTACAAAAAGGAGTGGTCCTCATTTAGTATTTATAAATGAAAAGGTGTCTTTCTAAGCCATGGTCGTGAAAGATGATATACCTTGGACTACAAACAATGTCACCGCTAGATAAATGAACTAATATGGAGCTCATGTGTTCTTTTCTAATTGTCTTGCAATACATTTCTATTGAATCAGGCAGTTGCATGCATGATCTGGACTGCGAATTAGGATGCTTATTTGAAGCTACCATATCTCAATCCAATGATAGAAAATAATAATATTATTTGCATTAGCATTCCATAAGTTGATGCATTTTGTATTCGCATGCATCAGTTTAAGTTATGATACTCACATGCAAGCATCAATATGTCTTTCTCCTGACTTAGCCTTGCTTTCTGAAATATGATCTTTTACATCAAACCTGAACTTCAGTTTAAGTTATGATACTCACATGCTGCTGTCACCCAACAATGCAAATGCCCACCTCAAAGAAAGAAATGTCTTTTTTTCTTTTCACATGCAAACATTGGTATAAGCCTACTAGCTTTGCACTGTATGTATTTGAATTACATATGGCATTAGTTGCATTTATGTATCCCACTGGATAGAATTGATTGAACCTTTTGTTTGTCTCTGCTGCTCCCCTGATCAATGCAGTTCCAAGGACTCGGCGAACGCCTTTTCGCTGATGACATCTTCCTTGCCAAGCTCGTTGTAGAGTGCAGCGTCAGGTATTGCCAAGGTCACCGTCTATGTCAACAGCCGCTACTTCTTCTATGACACCCGTGAGAGGGACGTTGTCTACATCCTACTATGATGGCGAGCCACGATGGTGCCGATGAGAAGCTGCTCGAGCAGGCGAAGGCGAGTGTCGACTCGGCGGGGGGCTGCTAAGGGTAGTGACAGTAATAAGAGTTGTCTGTAATGCATTTGACTTGCCATGAGGTTGTATCTCCATATGTGCCATGCATACCTAATGTCCTCCATACATGTGCACAAAGTATGCTTACTTTCCTAAAAAATATTAATCTGTGATGAACTTACAAGTCTGTTGATTGGGCGGCTGCAAATCAGGCACCGCCCAGCTCCCTTTCAGGAGGCGCCACCAGATGGCGCCCCAACCACTAGTCAAACACATTAAGCTATGCACAAGGAGCGCTCGCTCATTGCGTCCACATCGGCAACGCTATGTGGCAAAAAGGAAAATCGTGCAAGCGATTGGGAGATGGAGAAAAAGTGTGGCGTGCGCGATTGGGCCTGCCCCACAAAATAACTCCCCTGCCCACACGCTCTCCCCCCAAAACCTGAATCCTTCTCGTCTTCCCCAGTTCTGTCGCCGCAGCCGACCTCTGCCCCAACCTCGCCGCCTCCTCTCCTGTCCTTCCCTCACACCCCAAGCCCCTCATCGTCTCTTCCCACCCTGCTCCTCTGCTCTATGCCGCCGGCCTCCCTCTCGGCCGCTCTACCCGGCCAACGCAATGGGGAGCAAGATCTGCGATGACATGCCTCATGCGTCATCACCTTCGTCTTCCGCTGTGCACCTGAACATCGGCTATAAGGACAAGGACCTCGTCGGCTCACACACAATAGGTTAGCGTCTGGTAGAAGTTGCAGCAATGGCCGACGGTGGTGGACCAGATCGGCGTGTCATGAGGGTGGACACGAAAGCCGTCACGTGCAGAGCAGAGCGAGGCCGGTGTGGCAGCCAGGCACGACCTGGAGAACCGGTGGCTGTAGTGTGCGATCTGGGCGGGCGCGTCCTGCGTGAGTTGGAGGCGAGGTGAAGGCCTTAACCAGGACCCCGTCAAAGATCCTCATCATGCCTCTGGGAGAGGAGCTCGTCGAGGATCGCACTCCAGTGCTGGAAACATATATCTTCTCATTTGATGGAGTTATGTACTTATGTTCCAATGTAATTCCAGGGTCATATATGGAGGACTGTATTTGAAAGGAAAGAATTGGAAGGAGTTTTTTTTAGGATGTTCCCGAGGCACTAAAGAACTGACAGTCTCACTGTATGAAGGTATGCATATATTTGGTCAAACTCTTCTGAAATGTGAATTAGGCCTTTGATGCGGAGCATCCCTCCATCATCCCCATGGACGCTACTACAGCTCATCAAGCACCACGAGGAGGACCAATGAAGAGAGCTCGCGCACGTGCCATCGAAACCGAGGTTAACTCTTTCCTCTTCGAACTTCATCCGGATTCACATGAGAGTTGGGTCCTACCTCAAATGGAAACGTTGTGCATTCTTAGGTACCAAGAAGAAGTCCATGAAGAAGCTAGGAGGGAGACCCAAGCACATATGGAGGAGGAGAAGGAAGAAGGACACAAAAACGCGAAGCAAAGGAGGGCCCTATACTACCCCAGGTGCCCGGCCCACTCCTACAGCCGGCTGGACGAGCCCCTGGCCACCCCGGGTGCCCGGCCACTTCGGCCCCGGGTGCCCGGCCCCTGCCTGGGCGCTGGCCTCGGCTACCCCGGGTGCCCGGCCCCTCCGCTGGGCGCTGCCCTCGCCGCTCCGGGTGCCGGGCCCTTGGCCCGCGGATGCCTGACCCCCTACAGCAGCGGCCTGGCGCGGCCCTGGCAGCCCCGGGTGCCCGGGCCTCAACCCCCGGGTGCCCATCCCCTCCCTCACCTGGCGCCCTCCAAGTGCCCGACCTCACACCCCCGGGTGCCCGACCCCTCTCCTCCTGATGACCTCCGGGTGCCCGGACCCGTCCGATTTGTGCCTGCATGCACTATGGGCAAAAGACCCGTGTACCCCCGTTTTCCCCAATTTCGTCCCTAGGATATAAGTACTCCCCATCTAGCTCATTTGTGAGGTTAGAAAAGTATTGGGTAGACTTTGAGAGAGCTTTGCTCATCTTTCCTCGTCTTGGAGATCAAGACCCCGTCTAAGGAAGATCCTTTGTGGATTATCAAGGCCTCCTCTTGGAGAAGATCATCACCAAGACCTCACCTCCATTGGTGTGGGAAGAACTTTACCCTAGTGCTATTTTCCTTGAATTGTTCTTGTATACTTGTGGATCTCATGTATGTTACTCTAGTGGATGTGCGATTTGGTTTTGTTTGAGTGATTTCCCCCTTGTGTTCTTGTGTGTTCATCACTTTTTCCCCTCCAAGTGTGAAAAGATCTCACCTAGGGTTTCACCTTACAACAGCCTTTGAAGCATAAAACTGGATTGTCACTGGATGTGTTTATTGCTCTTACTTTGTAAATGAGTGATTTAGGTCAAAAAGTTGATTCCTAAGCTAGAGCGTAATGAACAATACCCATATCCGAACTCGGTAATTCATTCAGAAAAAAACAGTGTACTTCCACAACGTGCGAACCATTGAGATAGTCATCAAACATTGAGTTGCTCTATGGTTTGTCTGTTATAATCTCATATATGCAGAAGGACTGACGCACATAAGCAATTTAGGTTTGAATAAAGCAGAATGATGCTATTGAAGGAAATATGCCCTATAGGCAATAATAAAGTTGTTATTTTATATTTCCTTATTCATGATAAAGGTTTATTACTCATGCTAGACTTGTATTGATCGGAAACTTAAATACATGTGTGAATACATAAACAAATACCGTGTCCCTATTAAGCCTCTACTAGACTAGCTCGTTGATCAGAGATGGACAAGGTTTCCTAACCATAGACATGTGTTGTCATTTGATAACGGGATCACATCATTAGAAGAATGATGTGATGGACAAGACCCATCCGTTAGCTTAGCATATTGATCGTTCAGTTTATTGCTATTGCTTTCTTCATGTCAAATATATTCCTTCGACTATGACATTATGTAACTCCCGGATACCGGAGGAATGCCTGTGTGCTATCAAATGTCACAACATAACTGGGTGATCATAAAGATGCTCTACAGGTATCTCCGAAGGTGTTTGTTGAATTGGCATAGATCGAGATCATGATTTGCCACTCCGAGTATCGGAGAGGTATCTCTAGGCCCTCTTGGTAATACACATCATAAGCCTGCAAGCAAATGACTAAGGAGTTAGTTATGAGGTGATGTATTACGGAACAAGTAAAGAGACTTGCCGGTAATGATAATGAACTAGGTATGAAGATACCGACAGTCGAATCTCAGGCAAGTAACATACCGATAGACAAAGGGAATTACGTATGTTGCTATAACGGTTCGACTGATAAAGGTCTTCGTAGAATATGTGGGAACCAATATGGGCATCCAGGTTCCGCTCTTTGTTATTGACCGGAGAGGTGTCTCGGTCATGTGTCTACATAGTTCTCGAACCCGTAGGGTCAGCACGCTTAACGTTTGTTGACGATATAGTGTTATATGAGTTATATGATTTGGTGACCGAATGTTGTTTGATGTCCCGGGTGAGATCACGGACATGACAAGGAGTCTCAAAATGGTCGAGAGGTAAAGATTGATATATAGGATGATGGTATTCAGACAACAATAGAGTTTCAGAGTGCACCAGGTAGTCATCGGGTCGCTAGAAGGGGTTCCGGACATCCCCGATAAGTGTATGTGTTGGGAAACGTAGCATGCAATTTCAAAAAAAAAAATCCTACGCTCATGCAAGATTTGTCTAGGAGATGCATAGCAACGAGAGGGCCAGAGTGTGTCTATGTACCCTCGTAGACCGAAAGCGGAAGCGTTTGACAACGCGGTTGATGTAGTCGAACTTCTTCTCATTCCGACCGATCAAGCACCGAAAGCACGGCACCTCTGAGTTCTGCACACATTCAGCTCGATGACGTCCCTTGAACTCTTGATCCAGCAAAGTGTTGTGGAAGTAGATGAGTTCCCTCAACACGACGGCATGGTGACGGTGATGGTGAAGTGATCCGCGCAGGGCTTTGCCTAAGCACTACGAGAATATGACCGGACGTGTAAACTGTGGAGGGGGCCGCCGCACACGGCTAACAATTGTTGGTCTGTGTTCTAGGCGCCCCCTCCCCACGTATATATAGAACACTTCTGGTGTCCGAATACTATCACACTATATATCAATATTTACCTCTCGACCATTTACAGACTCCTTGTCATGTCCGCGATCTCATCCGGGACTCCGAACCACATTTGATCACCAAATCACATAACTCATATAATACAATATCGTCACCGAACGTTAAGCGTGCGGGCCCTACGGGTTCAAGAACTATGTAGACATGACCGAGACACCTCTCCGGTCAATAAACAATAGCGGAACCTGGATGCTCATACTGGCTCCCACATATTCTACGAAGATCTTTATCGGTCGATCCGTTATGACAACATACGTCATTCCCTTTGTCCATCGTATGTTACTTTCCCGAGATTCGATCGTCAGTTTCTTCATACCTAGTTCAATCTCGTTACCGGCAAGTCTCTTTACTCGTTCTGTAATGCATCATCCCGCAAGTAACTCATTAGTCACTTTGCTTGCAAGGCTACATATGATGTGCATTACCGAGAGGGCCCAGAGATACCTCTCCGATACTCGGAGTGGCAAATCCTGATCTCGATCTATGCCAACCCAACAAACACCTTTGGAGATACATGTAGAGCATATTTATAATCACCCAGTTACGTTGCGACATTTGATAGCACACAAGGCATTCCTTCGGTATCCGAGAGTTGCATAATCTCATAGTCGAAGGAATATGTATTTGACATGAAGAAAGCAATAGCAATAAAACGGAACGACCATAATGCTAAGCTAACAGATGGGTCGTTTATCAAATGACTACACATGTCTATGGTTAGGAAACTTAACCATCTTTTTTTGACTGTGAACTGTGGGGTAAAACCCCCACAACATATCAAAACTTTATTAAAGCCAGACAACAGTTACAACAACATGAT
Organism: Aegilops speltoides; assembly: GCA_021437245.1. NCBI lineage: Eukaryota > Viridiplantae > Streptophyta > Magnoliopsida > Poales > Poaceae > Aegilops > Aegilops speltoides. The sequence continues at coordinate 53,089,266 of CM038146.1, forward strand.
TACAAGAGGTAACCGAAAGGAAAGGAGAAAAACAAAATAAAGAAAAGGCTAAAACTTAAGGTGGCAAGAAAGAAATCCACTTGAGTAACTCATCCTTGTAGCCAGATTTGATTCTATGCTGCATCAGAGTTATGTCATGCCTGAAAGCTCCTCTCCATTTGTTGAAACTTGCCCTCTCACCTCTGAACACTTTGGCATTTCTGATGATCCAGATATTCCAGCAGGCAATAAATACTACTTCAGTGAAAAAGGGCTTATCAAAACTTCTCCTTGCCTGGATGACTAGGTCATACATTGAAGTTCTAGCCGACCAATAACTTAACCATCTTTGATCAACGAGCTAGTCTAGTAGACGCTTACTAGGGACACGGTGTTTTGTCTATGTATCCACACATGTATCAAGTTTCTGGTTAATACAATTCTAGCATGAATAATAAACATTTATCATGATATAGGGAAATTTAAAATAACAACTTTATTATTGCCTCTAGGGCATATTTCCTTTAGTCTCCCACTTGCGCTAGAGTCAATAATCTAGTTCACATCGCCATGTGATTTAACACCAATAGTTCACATCTTTATATGATTAACACCCATAGTTCACATCGCTATGTGACCAACACCCAATGGGTTTACTAGAGTCAATAATGTAGTTCACACCGCTATGTGATTAACACCCAAAGGGTACTAAGGTGTGATCATGTTTTGCTTGTGAGAGAAGATTGGTCAATGGGTCTGTCACATTTAGATCCGTATGTATTTTGCAAATTTCTATGTCTACGATGCTCTGCATGGAGCTTCTATAGCTAATTGCTCCCATGTTCAACACGTATCTAGATTAAGACTTAGAGTCATCTAGATCAGTGTCAAAGTTTGCATCGATGTAACTCTCTACGACGAACCCTTTATCACCTCCATAACCGAGAAACATTTCCTTAGTCCTCTTTAAGGTAACTAAGGATAATTTTGACAGCTGTCCAGTGGTCTATTCCTGGATCACTATTGTACCCCTTGTCAAACTCATGGCAAGGTACACAACAGGTTTGGTACACAACATGGCATACTTTATAGAACCTATGGCTGAGGCATAGGGAATGACTTTCATTCTCTCTTTATCTTATGTTGTAGTCTGGTTTTGAGTCTTTACTCAACTTCACACCTTACAATACAGACAAGAACTCCTTCTTTGACTGATCCATTTTGAACTCCTTCAAAATCTTGTCAAGGTATGTACTCATTGAAAGTCTTATCAAGTGTCTTGATCTATCTCTATAGATCTTGATGCCCAATATGTAAGCAGCTTCACCGAGGTATTTCATTGAAAAATTCTTATTCAAATATCCTTTTATGCAATCAATTTTTTTACATCATTTCCAATCAACAATATTTCATCCACATATAATATCAGAAATGCTACAGAGCTCCCCACTCACTTTCTTGTAAATACAGGCTTCACCATAAGTCTGTATAAAACCATATGCTTTGATCACCTTATCAAAGTGTATATTCCAACTCCGAGATGCTTGCACCAGTCCATAGATGGATCGCTAGAGTTTGCATACTTTCTTAGCACCTTTAGTATCGACAAAACCTTTTGGTTGCATCATATACAACTCTTCTTTAAGAAATCCATTAAGGAATGCAATTTTGATATCGATTTGCCAAATTTCATAAAATGCGGCAATTGCTAACATGATTCGGACAGACTTAAGCATCGCTACGAGTGAGAAAATCTCATCGTAGTCAACACCTTGAACTTGTCAAAAACGTTTTGCGACAAGTCAAGCTTTGTACATAGTAACACTACCATCAACATCCATCTTCCTCTTGAAGATCCATTTATTCTCAATGGCTTACCGATCATCGGGAAAGTCCACCAAATTCCACACTTTGCTCTCATACATGGATTCTATCTCAGATTTCATGGCCTCAAGCCATCTGTCGGAATCCCGGTGAGGGAGTCCTGGACTAAGGGGTCGTCGGGCGTCCCGGCTATGTGATATGGGTTCGACTAATGGGCCGTGAAGATACGAAATCAAAGACCTTCCCATGTGTCCTGATGGGACTCTCCTTTGCGTGGATGGCAAGCTTGGCGTTCGGATCATGCATCTTGCTTTCTCTGTAAACTGACTCTGCACAACCCTAGATCCCTCCAGTTCCTATATAAAACGGAGGGTTTAGTCCGTTGGGCAAGAACAATCATATAGGTTAGACATCTAGGGTTTAGCCATTACGATCTAGAGGTAGATCAACTCTTGTAACCCCTATACTCATCAAAGTCAATCAAGCAAGAAGTAGGGTATTACCTCCATAAAGAGGGCCCGAACCTGGGTAAACATCGTGTCCCTTGACTCATGTTACCTTCGATCCTTAGACGCACAGTTCGGGTCCCTCTACCCGAGATCTGCCGGGTTTTGACACCAACATTGGTGCTTTCATTGAGAGTTCCACTATGCCGTCGCCAGAAGGCTTGATGGCTCCATCGATCATCTACAACAATACCACCTTGAGGGAGACTTTTCTCCCCGGCCAGATCTATGTATTAGGCGGCTTTGCATGGCGTTCCAACTCGATTGGCCATCTGGAGCAGATCGAGAGCTACACCCCTGGTCATCAGATCAGTTTCAGAAATCTGAACTATGTCGCTGACATCCGAGGAGACTTGATCTTCCAAGGGTTCGCGGTCCCAATCACCACTCTGGCCTTAGATCCAGAGCGCACCACCAGGTCTGAAGACAGGAGTTTAAAGCCCGCCGGACTTTCTGCAGCTATAGAGCATTGCACCGGAGAACCGGAGGGGATTGCATCACCGGCAGGCCTGGAGTCACGCCAGACTCTCTCTATCCTCATCAAGCCGAACTCGCCTCTGAACACCAACTCCGAACTCTCGAGATCCATGTTATATGAGCTTGGCCAGGGAACTTATGTCCCACCCTGCTCCACGGACTCTCGCTTCCCTTTCCAAACCTCATTCTTAAACGAGGCCCTAGACTTAATGCGATCTCTCACCATTGCAGAAGAATCGCTGCCAAACTACGCCCAACCCACACTAGGGGCTGAGAGCGGGGAATTTTACGTCCCACCCACCACCCACTTCATATCCACTGTCAAGGACTTAAACGACATGGTCGATTACGCTTCCGAAGACATCGACGGCATGGACGACGATGCCGGAGAAGAGCAAAGCCAGAACCCGCCGTTTACCGGATGCTGGACGACCACTTCCACATATGATGTTTACATGGTGGACACACCCAAAGAGGATGAAGGCGAAGGTGGGAAGGAACCAATCGAGAACAAGCCTCCCGTGGCACCACCAAAGCGTCAACGTCAACGGCGCCGCTCGAAATCGCCTTGCGAAAAAGACAGCAATACCGGCACCGGAGACAATAATACTCCGGATAACACCGAAGACCAAGACGCCCCTATTGAACCAACATCCGACCATGATGATTGGGAGGATGGGCAAGTCAACCCAGACGATCCTATCGGGAACGAGGGCTCGGAGGATAGTAACTATTTACCGATCTCTGAAGAAGACAAGAGCCTCGGCGACGAAGATTTCATCGTGCCAGAGGAACCCCTTGAATAAGAGTGCTTTAAGTGCTGGCTAATAGCCGCTGCAAGAAGCCTGAAAAAGAAGCAGCAACAGCTTCAAGCTGATCAGGATCTGCTCAATGACAAATGGACTAATGTCCTGGCAGTCGAGGAATACGGCCTCGAACGCCCAACTAAGAGTTACCAGAAGCGCAAGCTGCTACCCCGATTCGACGATGAGGCCCCAGAGCCTATACCACCAACGCGTAATACTGCCGACGGACCGGACCGACCACCACGTGGCCGGGACAGAGCGACAACTCAAGCCGAACACCAGCCTGCACCACCCCGCCAAAAAGGCAGAGAGACAGCAGCTGCAGGATACACTTATGACCTACGACAAGACCTGGCTAATAGAGCCGGTCAGACCAGATCAATAAATGGATCAAGGGGGCGTGCCCCAGTGCGAGAAGACGGCCATCACGCCTGGAGCGAAGCACAACTTCACCCGGGCCGAAAACCGCATACAGACTCCATCCGAACTGCGTCGTGACGTTGCCCGATACAGAGGCGCTGCAAACCCCCTATGCTTCGCCGATGAGGTAATGGAGCACTGATACGTCTCCAACGTATCTATAATTTTTGATTGCTGCATGCTACTTTATCTACTATTTTGGACCATATTGGGCTTTATTTTCCACTTTTATATTATTTTTGGAACTAACCTATTAACCGGAGGCCCAGCCCAGAATTGCTGTTTTTTTTCCTATTTCAGTGTTTCGAAGAAACGAAATATCAAACGGAGTCCAAACGGAATGAAACCTTCGGGAACGTGATTTTCTCACCGAACGTGATCCAAGAGACTTGGACCCTACTCCAAGAAGTGTCAGAGGCGGTCACGAGGGTGGAGGGCGCGCCCCACCCCCTGGGCGCGCCCCCTACCTCGTGGGCCCCCTGTTGCTCCACCAACGTACTCCTTCCTCCTATATATACCTACCTATCCCCAAACAATCAGAACAGGAGCCAAAAACCTAATCCCACCGTCGCAACCTTCTGTATCCACGAGATCCCATCTTGGGGCCTGTTCCGGAGCTCCGCCGGAGGGGGCATCCACCATGGAGGGCTTCTACATCAACACCATAGCCCCTCCGATGAAGTGTGAGTAGTTTACTTTAGACCTTCGGGTCCATAGCTAGTAGCTAGATGCCTTCTTCTCTCTTTTTGGATCTCAATACAATGTTCTCCCCCTCTCTCGTGGAGATCTATTCGATGTAATCTTCTTTTTGCGGTGTGTTTGTTGAGACCGATGAATTGTGGGTTAATGATCTAGTATTATCTATGGAAAATATTTGATTCTTCTCTGAATTCTTTTATGTATGAGTGAGTTATCTTTGCAAGTCTCTTCGAATTATCCTTTTGGTTTGGCCAACTAGATTGGTAGTTCTTGCAATGGGAGAAGTGCTTAGCGTTGGGTTCAATCTTGCGGTGTCCTTACCCAGTGACAGAAAGGGTTGCAAGGCACGTATTGTATTGTTGCCATCGAGGATAACAAGATGGTTTTTTTATCATATTGCATGAATTTATCCCTCTACATCGTATCATCTTGCTTAAGGCGTTACTCTGTTTTTAACTTAATACTCTAGATGCATGCTGGATAGCGGTCGATGAGTGGAGTAATAATAGTAGATGCAGAATCGTTTCGATCTACTTGTCTTGGACGTGATGCCTATATACATGATCATTGCCTAGATATACTCATAACTATGCTCAATTCTGTCAATTGCTCAATAGTAATTTGTTCACCCACCGTAGAATACCTATGCTCTTGAGAGAAGCCACTAGTGAAACCTATGGCCCCCGGGTCTATTCTCATCATATCAATCTCTATCGCTTTATTTACTTGCTTTGTTTTTTACTTTGCTTTTTACTTTTTACTTTGCATCTATCTATCAAAAATACCAAAAATATTATTTATCATCTCTATCAGAACTCACCCTCGTAAGTGACCATGAAGGGATTGACAACCCCTAATTGCGTTGGTTGCGAGTAGCTATCGTTTTGTGTAGGTACGAGGGACTTGTGCGTGGTCTCCTATTGGATTGATACCTTGGTTCTCAAAAGCTAAGGGAAATACTTACGCTACTTTGCTGCATCATCCTCTCCTCTTCGGGGAAATCCAACGCAGTGCTCAAGAGGTAGTAGGAAGAATTTCTGGCGCCGTTGCCGGGGAGGCTCACGCAAGCAAGTCAACTATACCAAGTACCCATCGCAATCCCTATGTCTCGCATTACATTATTTGCCATTTGCCTCTTGTTTTCCTCTCCCCCACTTCACCCTTGCCATTTTATTCACCCTTTCCCAATCTCCTCCTCTCTTTCCCGTTTGCCTTTTTCCCGTTGCCTTTCTGTTTGCTTGTGTGTTGGATTACTTGTTGCCATGGTGCAAGATAATACCAAATCGTGTGATTTCTCGAATACCAATAATAATGATTTCCTTAGTACTCCGATTGCTGCTCTTAATAATGATAAGTCTTGTGAAATCAATATCGCTTTGCTGAATCTTGTTATGAAAGATCAATTCGCCGGCCTTCCTAGTGAAGATGCCGCTACTCATCTAAACAATTTTGTCGATTTGTGTGATATGCAAAAGAAGAAAGATACGAATAACAATATTGTCAAATTGAAGTTATTTCCGTTTTCACTTAGAGATCGTGCTAAAGTTTGGTTTTCATATTTGCCTAAAAATAGTATTGATTCTTGGAACAAGTGCAAAGATGCTTTTATCTCTAAGTATTTTCCTCCCGCTAAGATTATCACTCTTAGGAACGATATCGTGAATTTTAAACAACTTGATCATGAGCATGTTGCCCAATCTTGGGAAAGAATGAAATTGATGCTTCGCAATTGCCCTACTCATGGTTTGAATTTATGGATGATCATACAAAATTTTTATGCCGGATTGAATTTTGCTTCTAGAAATCTTTTTGATTCGGCCGGAGGAGGCACGTTTATGGAAATTACGTTAGGAGATGCTACAAAATTGCTTGATAATATTATGGCTAATTATTCTCTATGACACACCAAAAGATCTTCTAGTAAAAAAGTGCATGCTATAGAAGAAATCAATGTTTTGAGTGAAAAGATGGATGAACTTATGAAGATGTTTGCTCCTAAAAATACTCCTCTTGATCCCAATGATATGCCTTTGTATACCTTGCTTGAGAATAATAATGAATCTATGGATGTGAATTTTGTTGGTAGGAATAGTTTTGGAAACAACCCATATAGAGGGAATTTTAATCCTAGGCCTTATCCTAGTAATCCTTCTAATAATTATGGAAATTACTACAACAATTCTTATGGAAATTTTAATGAGATGCCCTCTAAATTTGAGAGTAGTGTTAAAGAGTTTATGAATTCGCAAAAGAATTTTAATGCTTTGCTCGAAGAGAAATTGCTTAAGGTTGATGATTTGGCTAGGAACATTGATAGAATTTCTCTTGAAATTGATTCTTTAAAGCTTAGGTCTATTCCTCCTAAGCATGATATCAATGAGTCTCTCAAAGCCATGAGAATTTCCATTGATGAGTGCAAGGAAAGAACCGCTAGGATATGTGCTTCAAAAGATGCCTTTATTAAAGCGTGTTCTTCCAATTCCTATGAAAATCAAGATGAAGATCTAAAAGTTATTGATGTGTCCCCCATTAAATCTTTGTTTTGCAATATGAATCTTGATGAAACTGAATATGATCTTCCTTACCTAGAAGGCGTTCTAAGAATTCAGAGTTTCTAGATCTTGATGATGAAATTGATGAAAGTGGGATTGAAAGAAATAAAAACCTAGATGTTGACAAACCCACTATTTTGGATCTCAAGGAATTTAATTATGAAAATTGCTCTTTGATTGGTTGTATTTCCTTGTTGCAATCCGTGCTAGATTCTCCTCATGCTTATAGTCAAAATAAGGGCTTTACCGAACACATTGTTGATGCCTTGATGCAATCTTATGAAGAAAAACTTGAGTTGAAAGTTTCTATCCCTAGAAAACTCTATGATGAGTGGGAACCTACTATTAAAATTAAAATTAAAGATTATGAGTTTCATGCTTTGTGTGATTTGGGTGCTAGTGTCTCTACTATTCCCAAAACTTTATGTGATTTGCTAGATTTCCGTGACTTTGATGATTGCTCTCTAAACTTGCATCTTGCGGATTCCACTATTAAAAAGCCTATGGGAAGAATTAATGATGTTCTTATTGTTGCAAATAGGAATTATGTGCCCGTAGATTTTATCGTTCTTGATATAGATTGCAATCCTTCATGTCCTATTATTCTTGGTAGACCTTTCCTTAGAACGATTGGTGCAATTATTGAATTGAAGGAAGGGAATATTCGATTCCAATTTCCCTTAAAGAAGGGTATGGAACACTTCCCTAGAAAGAAAATAAAATTAACATATGAATCTATCATGAGAGCCACTTATGGATTGCCTACCAAAGATGGCAATACCTAGATCTATCCTTGCTTTTATGCCTAGCTAGGGGCGTTAAACGATAGCGCTTGTTGGGAGGCAACCCAATTTTATTTTGTGTTTTTTGTTCATCTGTTTAGGAATAAATAATCAATCTAGCCTCTGTTTGGATGTGGTTTTATCTTTTAATTAGTGTTTGTGCCAAGTAGAACCTATAGGATAACCTACGATGATAGTTGATTTGATTCTGCTGAAAAACAGAAACTTTACGCGCACGAATATAATTTTGTTAAATCGCAGGAACGTGATTTTGCGTTGATTCTTTTTGATGCTGTTCAATAAACAAATTTTCCAGGAGTTCCTATTTAGGTAGAATTTTTAGAGTTCCATAAGTTTGCGTTAGTTACAGATTGCTACAGACTTTTCTGTTTTTGACAGATTCTGTTTTACGTGTGTTGTTTGCTTATTTTAATGAATCTATGGCTAGTAAAATAGTTTATAATCCATAGAGAAGTTGGAATACAGTAGGTTTAACACCAATATAAATATAGAATGAGTTCATTACAGTATGTTGAAGTAGTCTTTTGTTTTCTTTCTCTAACGGAGCTCACGAGATTTCTGTTGAGTTTTGTGTTGTGAAGTTTTCAAGTTTTGGGTGAATTCTTTTGATGGATTATGGAATAAGGAGTGGCAAGAGCCTAAGCTTGGGGATGCCCATGGAACCCCCAAGATAATCCAAGGACACCAAAAAGTCAAAGCTTGGGGATGCCCCGGAAGGCATCCCCTCTTTCGTCCACTTCCATCGGTAATTTACTTGGAGCTATATTTTTATTCACCACATGATATGTGTTTTGCTTGGAGCGTCTTGTATTATTTGCGTCTTTGCTTGTTAGTTTACCACAATTATCCTTGCTGTACACACCTTTTGAGAGAGCCGTACATGAATTGGAATTTGTTAGAATACTCTATGTGCTTCACTTATATCTTTTGAGCTTGATAGTTTTGCTCATAGTGCTTCACTTATATCTTTTGAGCGTGATAATTTTTTCTCTAGTGCTTCACTTATATCTTTTAGAGCACGGTGGTGGATTTGTTTTAAACAAACTATTGATCTCTCATGCTTCACTTAGATTATTTTGAGAGTCGTTAATAGCATGGTAATTTGCTTAATGTTAATATACTTGGTGTTCAAGATATGTGAAACTTTCTTTTGAGTGCATTGAATACTAAGATAAGTTTGATGCTTGATAATTGTTTTGAGATATGAAGATAGTGATATTAGAGTCATGCTAGTTAAAGTAGTTGTGAATTCAAAGAATACTTGTGTTGAAGTTTGTGATTCCTGTAGCATGCACGTATGGTGAACCGTTATGTGATGAACTCGGAGCATGATTTATTTATTGATTGTCTTCCTTATGAGTGGCGGTCGGGGACGAGCAATGGTATTTTCGTACCAATCTATCCCCCTAGGAGCATGTGTGTAATACTTTGCTTTGATAACTTCTAGATTTTTGCAATAAGTATATGAGTTCTTTATGACTAATGTTGAGTCCATGGATTATACACACCTTTTCCCATCCTTCCACCATTGCTAGCCTCTCTAATACCGCGCACTTTTCGCCGGTATCATACACCCACCATATACCTTCCTCAAAACAGCCACCATACCTACCTATTATGGCATTTCCATAGCCATTCCGAGATATATTGCCATGCAACTTTCCACCGTTCCGTTTATTATGACACGCTCCATCATTGTCATATTGCTAGCATGATCATGTAGTTGACATTGTATTTGTGGCAAAGCCACCGTTCAAAGTTCTTTCATACATGTCACTCATGATTCATTGCATATCCCGGTACCCCGCCGGAGGCATTCATATAGAGTCATACTTTGTTCTAAGTATCGAGTTGTAATTGTTGAGTTGTAAGAAAAATAAAAGTGTGATGATCATCATTATTAGAGCATTGTCCCAAGTGAGGAAAGGATGATGGAGACTATGATTCCCTCACAAGTCGGGATGAGACTCCGGACGAAAAAAAGAGGCCATAAAAAAGAGAAAGGCCCAAATAAAAAAATGAGAGAAAAAGAGAGAAGGGACAATGCTACTATCCTTTTACCACACTTGTGCTTCAAAGTAGCACCAAGATCTTCATGATAGAGAGTCTCTCATTTTGTCACTTTCATATACTAGTGGGAATTTTTCATTATAGAACTTGGCTTGTATATTCCAATGATGGGCTTCCTCAAAATGCCCTAGGTCTTCATGAGCAAGCGAGTTGGATGCACACCCACTTAGTTTCTTTTGTAGAGCTTTCATATACTTATAGCTCTAGTGCATCCGTTGCATGGCAATCCCTACTCACTCACATTGATATCTATTGATGGGCATCTCCATAGCCCGTTGATACGCCTAGTTTATGTGAGACTATCTTCCCTCTTTTTGTCTTCTCCACAACCACCCTTCTATTCCACATATAGTGCTATATCCATGGCTCACGCTCATGTATTGCGTGAAGATTGAAAAGGTTTTGAGAATGTCATAAGTATGAAACAATTGCTTGGCTTGTCATCGGGGTTGTGCATGATTTAAATATTTTATGTGGGGAAGATGGAGCATAGCCAGACTATATGATTTTGTAGGGATAACTTTCTTTGGCCATGTTATTTTGAGAAGACATGATTGCTTTGATTAGTATGCTTGAAGTATTATTATTTTTATGTCAATATGAACTTTTGTCTTGAATCTTTCGGATCTGAATATTCATATCACAATTAAGAAGATTTACATTGAAATTATGCCAAAGTATCACTCCGCATCAAAAATTCTTTTTTATCATTTACCTACTCGAGGACGAGCAGGAATTAAGCTTGGGGATGCCTGATACGTCTCCAACGTATCTATAATTTTTGATTGCTCCATGCTACTTTATCTACTGTTTTGGACCATATTGGGCTTTATTTTCCACTTTTATATTATTTTTGGGACTAATCTATTAACCGGAGGCCCAGCCCAGAATTGCTGTTTTTTTTGCCTATTTCAGTGTTTGGAAGAAACGGAATATCAAACGGAGTCCAAACGGAATGAAACCTTCGGGAACGTGATTTTCTCACCGAACGTGATCCAGGAGACTTGGACCCTACTCCAAGAAGTGCCAGAGGCGTTCACGAGGGTGGAGGGCGTGCCCCACCCCCTGGGCGCGCCCCCTACCTCATGGTCCCCCTGTTGCTCCACCGACGTACTCCTTCCTCCTATATATACCTACTTATCCCCAAACGATCAAAACAGGAGCCAAAAACCTAATCCCACCGCCGCAACCTTCTGTATCCACGAGATCCCATCTTGGGGCCTGTTCCGGAGCTCCGCCGGAGGGGGCATCCACCAGGGAGGGCTTCTACATCAACACCATAGCCCCTCCGATGAAGTGTGAGTAGTTTACTTCAGACCTTCGGGTCCATAGCTAGTAGCTAGATGCCTTGTTCTCTCTTTTTGGATCTCAATACAATGTTCTCCCCCTCTCTCGTGGAGATCTATTCGATGTAATCTTCTTTTTGCGGTGTGTTTGTTGAGACCGATGAATTGTGGGTTTATGATCTAGTATTATCTATGGAAAATATTTGATTCTTCTCTGAATTCTTTTATGTATGATTGAGTTATCTTTGCAAGTCTCTTCGAATTATCCTTTTGGTTTGGCCAACTAGATTGGTAGTTCTTGCAATGGGAGAAGTGCTTAGCTTTGGGTTCAATCTTGCGGTGTCCTTACCCAGTGACAGAAAGGGTCGCAAGGCACATATTGTATTGTTGCCATCGAGGATAACAAGATGGGGTTTTTACCATATTGCATGAATTTATCCCTCTACATCATGTCATCTTGCTTAAGGCGTTACTCTGTTTTTAACTTAATACTCTAGATGCATGCTGGATAGCGGTCGATGAGTGGAGTAATAGTAGTAGATGCAGAATCATTTCGATCTACTTGTCTTGGACGTGATGCCTATATACATGATCATTGCCTAGATATACTCATAACTATGCTCAATTCTGTCAATTTCTCAACAGTAATTTGTTCACCCACCGTAGAATACCTATGCTCTTGAGAGAAGCCACTAGTGAAACCTATGGCCCCCGGGTCTATTCTCATCATATCAATCTCTATCGCTTTATTTACTTGCTTTGTTTTTACTTTGCTTTTTACTTTTTACTTTGCATCTATCTATCAAAAATAACAAAAATATTATTTATCATCTCTATCATATCTCACCCTCGTAAGTGACCGTGAAGGGATTGACAACCCCTAATTGCGTTGGTTGCGAGTAGCTATCGTTTTGTGTAGGTACGAGGGACTTGTGCGTGGTCTCCTACTGGATTGATACCTTGGTTCTCAAAAATTGAGGGAAATACTTATGCTACTTTGCTGCATCATCCTCTCCTCTTCGGGGAAATCCAACGCAGTGCTCAAGAGGTAGCAAGCAACAGTTCCCAGAAGGGTTCAAACCTGTTAACATTGAATCATACGATGGCACAACAGATCCTGAAGTATGGATTGAAGACATTCTTCTCCACATTCACATCGCTCGCGGTGACGATTTACACGCCATCACATATCTCCCCCTAAAGCTCAAGGGACTATCTCGGCACTGGTTAAACAACCTCCCAGAACACTCTATTGGAAGGTAGGAAGACTTGGAGGACGCCTTTAGAGACAACTTCCAAGGCTCTTATATCCAGCCCTCGGACGCCGATGACCTCAGTCACATAGTCCAGCAGCCTAGAGAGTCAGCTAGAAAATTCTGGACCCAAATTGTTGATTGTCCGGACGCCGAGGCTCTAGCAGCCTTTAAACACAGCATCCACGACGAATGGCTCGCCCGACACCTCGGCCAAGAAAAGCCGAAGTCCATGGCATCCCTCACATCACTCATGACGCGCTTTTGCGCAGGCGAGGATAGTTGGCTATCCCGTAGCTGCAATAGTACCAGCAACCCTGGCACTTCTGAAGCCAGAAACAGAAACAACAGGCCCCGACACAACAAAAACAAGCGTCGAAGCAACACTGACAATGCCGAAGACATGACGGTCAACGCCGGATTCAGTGGCTCCAAACCCGGTCAGTGGAATAGTCCATTCAAAAGAAACAAAGACAGTTCATCTGGCCTGGACCGAATACTCAATCGACCTTGCCAGGTTCATGGCACCCCTGACAAGCCTGCCAACCATAGCAACAGAAGTTGTTTGGTCTTTAAACAGGACGGTAAGTTAAACACGCAGCACACGGGGAAAAGGCCGCCCAGCGAGGGTGACGACAAGGAGACTCGCCCACCGAACATAGGGGGACAGAAGAAATTTCCCCCTGTGGTCAAAACGGTGAACATGATATACGTTACTCACATCCCCAAGAGGGAGCGCAAGCACACGTTAAGGGACGTCTATGCGATAGAGCCAGTCGCCCCAAAATTCAACCCATAGTCAGCATGCCCGATCACTTTCGATCGCAGAGACCATCCGACCAGTATCCGTCATGGAGGTTCAGCTGCGTTGGTCCTCAACCCAATTATCGAGGGTTCCACCTCACGAGAGTCCTCATGGACGGCGGCAGCAGTCTTAACCTGCTCTATCAGGACACAGTCTAGAAAATGGGTACTGACTTGTCAAGAATCAAGCCCACCAAAACTAGCTTCAAAGGTGTAATACCTGGTGTAGAGGCCCGCAATACGGGCTCAATCACATTAGAAGTCGTCTTCGGTTCGCCAGACAACTTCCGAAGCGAAGACCTGATCTTCGACATCGTCTCTTTCCGTAGTGGCTATCATGCACTGCTCGGATGAACTGCATTTGCCTGCTTCAATGCGGTCCCGCACTATGCTTATCTAAAACTCAAGATGACAGGACCACGCGGTGTTATAACAGTCCATGGAAACATGGATCGCTCCCTCTATACTGAGGAACACACCGCGGCCCTCGCAACGGAAGTGCAGTTCGGCCTTATCAAGCCAGACTCCACATTGGCAGTCAAGCCCCCGGACCCTGTCAAACGAGTCCGGACTACCTTGCCGAATGACAGTCCAGCTCGTCAGGAGCTCGATTAGCAATTCGGCCTCTGTTTTAGCCCCAACCGAACTGCGGCGTATGTACCGCGTGCACATAACTACGCACTAAAGATACCATGGGTGACGATGGAGGCATATCAAGGATAAAGTCCACAATACGGCTCAACCGTACCTGGACCCCCATATCTACCTTTTCCTTAACTTCGTTTTTTTTTCAGGTTCCCTACAACCCACATCACCTTTTTATGGTGCCAAGGGCCCTTTTCCTGGCCCCCCTATGAAAACCTACCCATTAATCCTCTCAAAGGATCACACACTAAGGGGGAAAGTAGCGCAGATGTACGGCAGAGTACCTAAAGGATCTTCAAATATCACCTCTTCCCCTTTTTAGTACCTGTACAGAACTTTCCCTTTTGCTCAACATGTAAAATAGCCTCGATGCTTATAGCATTATCTGTACAAATACATTTTGACGTATCAATCAGACTACAATGGAAACAGTTTTTCGCCTAACCTATTCGGTAGTAGCTTATTTCCTAATTTGTATTCCCTCTTTTCTTTTGTCTGTTTGTCATGTACACCTCGGCACGACCTAAATCGCGAGGGCTCCATGCAGCCACGTACATTTCTTAAAACTAACATAAGTCCGAACACTTTTACAGTACAATTCGGCGTCCCGAATCTAGCATTATATGCATCGGCTCCGAATCATGTCTTGGCTCAATAGTTGGGTTGCCTGGCTCCTGTGGTTAATTACTACCTTACGTTCCGATTGTTCGCCTAAGGAAGTAAAGGGAGAACTTCTGCGATTGTGTTTCTGGTTCATCCGAATAACCACCTCAGTAGAGAAAGCTGAAAACTGACTGTCATGATGCGGTGAGAGCTGGTCAGCTATTTGGTGACTCAGTATAAATCTCTTGTGATTTTTTCCATGTCACACGAAGGACCGGTTTTCACCTGGTCAGGCGTCTACAGCAACCAAGTTTAGATAATCGAACAATACTAGGGGCTGTGCTATGTCTTGAGCTTGCGTTGGTTTTTCTTGAAGAGGAAAGGGTGATGCATCAATAGTAGCATAAGTATTTCCCTCAGTTTTTGAGAACCAAGGTATCAATCCAGTAGGAGGCTCCTCAAAAGTCCCACGCACCTACACAAACAAACAAGAACTCACAACCAACGCAATAAAGGGGTTGTCAATCCCTTCACGGCCACTTGCGAAAGTGAGATCTGATAGAGATAATATGATAAGGTAAATATACTTTTGGTATTTTATGATATAGATTGGAAAAGTAAAGATGCAAATAAAAGTAGATTGAAAGCTTATATGATAAGAGATAGACCCAGGGGCCATAGGTTTCACTAGTGGCTTCTCTCAAGATAGCATAAGTATTACGGTGGGTGAATAAATTACTGTCGAGCAATTGATAGAAAAGCGAATAATTATGAGATTATCTAGGCATGATCATGTATATAGGCATCACGTCCGTGACAAGTAGACCGACTCCTTCCTGCATCTACTACTATTACTCCACGCATCGACCGCTATCCAGCATGCATCTAGAGTATTAAGTTCATAAAGAACAGAGTAACGCATTAAGGAAGATGACATGATGTAGAGGGATAAACTCATGCAATATGATATAAACCCCATCTTTTTATCCTCGATGGCAACAATACAATACGTGCCTTGCTGCCCCTGCTATCACTAGGAAAGGACACCGCAAGGTTGAACCCAAAGCTAAGCACTTTTCCCATTGCAAGAAAGATCAATCTAGTAGGCCAAACCAAACTGATAATTCGAAGAGACTTGCAAAGATAACTTAATCACACATAAAAGAATTCAGAGGAGATTCAAATATTTCTCATAGATAAACTTGATCATAAACCCACAATTCATCGGATCTCGACAAAAACACCGCAAAAAGAGTTACATCGAATAGATCTCCAAGAAGATCAAGGAGAACATGGTATTGAGATTAAAAGAGAGAGAAGAAGCCATCTAGCTAATAACTATGGACCCTAAGGTCAGTGGTAAACTACTCACAACTCATCGGAGAGGATATGGTGTTGATGTGGAAGCCCTCTGTGGTCAATTCCCCCTCCGGCGGAGCACCGATGAAGGCTCCAAGATGGGATCTCGCGGATACAGAAGGTTACGGTGGTGGAAATAGTTTTTCGTGGTCGCTTCTGATGTTTTCGGGGTACATGGGTATATATAGGAGGAAGAAGTAGGTCGGTGGATGCTCAAGTGGCTCACGAGACAGGGGGCGTGCCCAGTAGGGGGGGGGGGCGCCCTCCACCCTTGTGGCCGCCTTGTTTATTTCTTGACTTCCACTCCAAGTCCTCTGGATCACGTTTGTTCCAAAAAATCACGCTCCCGAAGGTTTCATTCGGTTTGGACTCCGTTTGATATTCCTTTTCTTCGATATACTGAAATAGGCCAAAAAAAACAGCAATACAGGTTGGGCCTCCGGTTAGTAGGTTAGTCCCAAAAATGATATAAATGTGTAAAGTAAAGCCCATAAACATCCAAAACGGGTAATATAATAGCATGGAACAATAAAAAATTATAGATACGTTGGAGACGTATCAAGCATCCCCAAGCTTAATTCCTGCTCGTCCTCGAGTAGGTAAATGATAAAAACAGATTTTTTGATGTGGAATGCCACCTAGCATAATTCTCAATGTAATTTTCTTTAATGTGGCATGAATGTTCAGATCCAAATGATTCAAAATAAAAGTTCATATTGATATAAGAAATAGTAGTACTTCAAGCATACTAATCAAAGCAATCATGTCTTCTCAAAATAACATGGCTAAAGAAAGTTCATCCCTACAAAATCATATAGTTAGGCCATGCTTCATTTTCGTCACACAGAAATGCTCCCATCTTGTACACCCCCGATGACAAGCCAAGCAATTGTTTCGTACTTAAATAATCTCAAACTTTTTCAACTTTCACGCAATACATGAGCGTGAGCCATGGATATAGCACTATGGGTGGAATAGAATATGATGATGGGGATTGTGTGGAGAAGACAAAAAAGGAGAAAGTCTCACATTGACGAGGATAATCAACGGGCTATGGAGATGCCCATCAATTGATGTCAACATGAGGAGTAGGGATTGCCATGCAACGGATGCACTAGAGCTATAAATGTATGAAAGCTCAACAAAAGAAACTAGTGGGTGTGCATCCAACTTGCTTGCTCACGAAGACCTAGGGAATTTTGAGGAAGCACATCGTAGGAATATACAAGCCAAGTTATATAATGAAAAAATCCCACTAGTATATGAAAGTGACAACATATGAGATTCTCTATATGAAGAACATGGTGCTACTTTGAAGCACAAGTGTGGAAAAGGATAGTAACATTGCCCCCTTCTTTATTTTCATTTTTTTGGGCCTTTCTTTTTTTATTTGGCCTTTCTTTTTTTATTTGTCCTTTCTTTTTTATTTAGGGACAATGCTCTAATAATGATGATCATCACACTTCTATTTATTTACAACTCATGAATTACAGCCCAAAACTAGAACAAGATATGACTCTATATGAATGCCTCCGATGGTGTACCGGGATGGGCAATGAATCAAGAGTGACATCTATGAAAAATTATGCATGGTGGCTTTGCCACAAATACGATGTCAACTACATGATCATGCAAGGCAATATGACAATGATGATGCATGTCATAATGATGAACGGAACGGTGGAAAGTTGCATGGCAATATATGTCGGAATGGCTGTGGAAATGCCATAATAGGTAGGTATGGTGGCTGTTTTGAGGAAGATATAAGGAGGTTTATGTGTGATATAGCGTATCGTATCATGGGGTTTGGATGCACCGGCGAAGTTTGCACCAACTCTCAAGGTGAGAAAGGGCAATGCACGGTACCGAAGAGGCTAGCAATGATGGAAGGGTGAGAGTGCGCATAATCCATGGAATCAACATTAGTCAAAAAAGAAATCATATACTTATTGCAAAAATCTACAAGTCATAAAAAACCAAGCACTACGCGCATGCTCCTAGGGGGATAGATTGGCAGGAAAAGACCATCGCTCATCCCTAACCTCCACACGTAAGGATGCACAATCTAAGAACACCTCATGTTTCAAATTTGTTACACAACTTTCACCATACGTGCATGCTACAGGATTTGCTAACTTCAACACAAGAATTCTTTAAATTTGTAATCACCCAACTAGCATGACTCTAATATCACTACCTCCATATCTCAAAATAAATATCAAGTATCAAATTGATCATAGCATCCAATTCACTTCCTATGATAGTTATTATTATACCCAACTTGGATGCCTACCATTCTAGGACCAATTTTATAACCATAGCAAATACCATGCTGTTCTAAGAGACTCTCAAAATAATATAACTGAAGCATGAGAGACTAACAATTTCTTCAAAATTAAGCCACCGCCATGCTCTAAAAAAATATAAGTGAAGCACTAGAGCAAAAACTATCTAGCTCAAAAGATATAAGTGAAGCACATAGAGTATTCTAATAAATTCCAATCATGTGGGTTTCTCCCAAAAGGTGTGTACAGAAAGGATGATTGTGGTAAACTAAAAAGCAAAGACTAATATCATACAAGACACTCCAAGCAAAACACATATCATGTGGCGAATAAAAATATAGCTCCAAGTAAAGTTACCGATAAACGAAGACGAGAGAGGGGATGCCTTCCGGGGCATCCCCAAGCTTAGGCTTTTGGCTATTCTTGAATATCTTGGGGTGCCATGGGCATCCCTAAGCTTTGGCTCTTGTCACTCCTTAATCCATAGTCCATCAAATATTTTACCCAAAACTTGAAAACTTCGCAACACAAAACTCAACAGGAAATCTCATAAGCTCCATTAGTGCAAGAAAGCAATACCACCACATAAGGTACTGTAATGAACTCATTCTTTATTTAATTTGGTGTTAAACCTACTGTATTCCAAGTTCTCTATGGTTCATACACTTACATACTAGCCATAGATGCATCCAAATAAGTAAACAACACACGAAAGGCAGAATCTGTCAAAAACAGAACAGTATGTAGCAATCTGTAACTCCCGAATACTTCTGGAACTATAAAACTCCTACCAAAATAGGAAGTCCTTGGAAAAAAGAATCAACGCAAAAGTACGTTTCTGTGAATTACTAAAATTATTTTCATGCGCACAAAGTTTCTTTTTTTCAGTAGAATCAAATTAACTATTACCATAGGTTATCCTATAGGTTCTACTTGGCACAAACACTAATTAAAGCATAAAAACACATCTAAACAGAAGGTAGATGCAAAATTTACTACTAAACAGAAGCAAAAACAAAAAAAAACACAAAAAAAATTGGGTTGCCTCCCAACTAGCGCTATCGTTTAACGCCCCTAGCTAGGCATAAAAGCGAGGATAGATCTAAGTAGTGTCATCTTTGGCACTCAATTCATAAGTAGCTCACATGATATATTCATAAGGTAATTTGACTTTATTTTTTGGAAAGTGCTCCATGCCTTTCCTTAATGGAAATTGGAATCTAATATTCCCTTCCTTCATATCAATAATCGCACCAATCGTTCTAAGGAAAGGTCTACCAAGAATAATAGGACATGAAAGATTGAAATCTATGTCAAGAACGATAAAATCCACGGGCATCAAATTCCTATTTGCAACAATGAGAACATCATTGATCATTCCCATTGGCTTTTTAATGGTGGAATCCGCAAGGTGCAAATTTAAAGAGCAATCATCAAGATCATGGAAACCTAGAATATCACATAAAGTTTTCGGAATTGTGGAAACACTAGCACCCAAATCACACAAAGCATAACACTCATGATCTTTAATTTTCATCTTTATAGTAGGTTCCCACTCATCATTAAGTTTTCTAGGTATAGAAACTTCCAAATTAAGTTTTTCATCATAAGATTGCATCAAGGCATCAATAATATGTGTGGTAAAGGCTTTATTTTGACTATAAGCATGAGGAGAATTCAAAACAGATTGCAACAAGGAAATACAATCTTCTAAAGAAAAATTACCATAATTAAATTCCTTGAAATCCAAGATAGTGGGTTCAATGCTATTTAAATTCTTGACGTCTCCAATCCCACTTTTACCAAATTTGGCATCAAGATCTAAAAACTCCAAATCATTGGGACACCTTTTAACTAAAGTTGACTCATCTCGAGTCCCATCATTATTAAGATTCATATTGCAAAATAAAGATCTAATAGGGGACACATCAATAACTTTAAGATCTTCATCATTATTTTCATGGAAACTAGAAGAACACACCTTTACAAAGCAATCTTTCTTAGCACGCAATCTAGCGGTTCTTTCTTTGCACTCATCAATGGAAATTCTCATAGCTTTGAGAGACTCATTGATATCATGCTTAAGAGGAGTAGATCTAAGTTTCAAAGAATCAACATCAAGAGAAAGTCTATCAACGTTCCTAGCCAAATCATCAACTTTAAGCAATTTTTCTTCAAGCATGGCATTAAAATTCTTTTGAGAGATCATAAATTCTTTCACACTATTCTCAAAATCAGAGGGCGTCTTATTAAAATTGCCATAAGAATTATTGTAGGAATTTCCATAATTATTAGAGGAATTACTAGGGAACGGTCTAGAATTAAAGTTTCCTCTATAAGCATTGTTACCAAAATTATTCCTACCAACAAAATTTTCACATCCATAGATTCATTATTATTCTCAATCAAAGTAGACAAAGGCATATCATTGGGATCAATAGAATCACTCTTAGTAGCAAACAATTTCATAAGTTCATCCATCTTTCCACTCAAAACATTAATTTCTTCTATAGCATGCACTTTTTTACTAGTAGATCTTTCGGTGTGCCATTGAGAATAATTAGCCATAATATTATCAAGGAGTTTTGTAGCTTCTCCTAAGGTGATTTCCATAAACGTGCCTCCCGCGGCCGAATCTAAAAGATTTCTAGAAGAAAAATTCAATCCGGCATAAAAATTTTGTATGATCATCCATAAATTCAAACCATGAGTAGGGCAAATGCGAATCATCAATTTCATTCTTTCCCAAGATTGGGCAACATGCTCATGATCAAGTTGTTTAAAATTCATAATATCATTCCTAAGAGATATGATCTTAGCGGGAGGAAAATACATAGAGATAAAAGCATCTTTGCACTTATTCCATGAATCAATACTATTCTTAGGAAAAGACGAAAACCAAACTTTAGCACGATCTCTAAGTGAAAACGGAAATAACTTCAATTTAACATATCACTGTCCGTATCTTTCTTCTTTTGCACCTCACACAAATCAACAAAGTTGTTTAGATGGGTAGCGGCATCTTCACTAGGAAGGTCGGAGAATTGATCTTTCATAACAAGATTTAGCAAAGTAGCATTGATTTCACAAGACTCAACATCATTAAGAGGAGCAATCGGAGTACTAAGGAAATCATTATTATTGGTATTGGAAAAGTCACACAATTTGGTATTATCTTGCACCATCGCGACAAGTAATCCAACACACAAGCAAACAAAAAGGCAAGTGAAAGAGAGAGGAGATTAGGAAAGAGAGGGCGAATAAAACGGCAAGGGTGAAGTGGGGGAGAGGAAAACGAGAGGAAAATGGCAAATAATGTAAATGTGAGGGAGATGGGTGTCACACCCTAGCTAGTTCTTGCATTAGAGTGTTGCATCATGTCTATTTTTTTCAACAGAAACCTGAAATGGGATTGCCAGAACTCCCAGCCCCCTCTGAAACAAACTAGGGTTTACTAAAAATATTTTCGATGAACCTGAAATGCCCTTCTAAAATGTCCATCATTTTTGTCTTGGTTCAGAACCTCTGCCAAAAGTGATGCACAATTTCCTAGGACATCCCAAGGTCTTTGAATTAAATCATAATTATTTGAATTTGGGCATTTAAAGTTTATAAAATATTTCAAATGTCCAAATATTCCCAATCTAAAATGTTTCATGTTGGAAATATTCCAACAATGGACCAGGAGTAGTTTGGTGAATTTTAGAACTTTTTAGGTATTTTTAATAATTCAACAAAGTTACAGAAAAATAGAAAAAGAAAACAGAAAGAACTTACCTGGCGCCCCGGCCCACTAGCCAGCCCACCTGGCCGACCCAGCCCAAAGAGCGCCGGCCAATGAAGCTGCTTGTCGACCAGCAGGCAGGCAGGTGCTCGACGGCGAGCACCGCATGGGTGCCACGCACCTGCTTGCCGCCTCGTCGCTTTCCTCGTCCTGCCACGACGGGGATCGTTCCCCCTCTCTCTCCCGCACCCCCCAGACACCCCCTCTCCTCTCCAGCTCGTCTCCCTCGCGCTCCCACGCCATGACCGACGCCACTGTCGCCGCACCACCGCCAGTAGAAGCGCTCTCCGTCGACCCACGCCGCGCCACCGTGTCCAGAGCTCCGCCGCCGTCCACTCTTCGAGCTAGCCGAGCCCCGAAGCGCTTCGCGTGCCCAAGCCGCCGCACCAACCTCACCGGCGCCATCGCCGGAGATCCCCTTCGCTGCCGCCGCCAAGATCAGCTCGTCCCCGACCACGCCGATCGTCCTGCCGAGACCGCTGTGAGCTGGGCTACCTTCCCCACCCTCTCTCTCTTGCTCCCGTGCACCACAGCGAGCGCACGAAGATCACCCGCACGCGCCGTCGCGGACCTCGTCGCCGACGTGCTCCCGGCCATCCTCCGGCCACCCCACCGTGTCCATCGCGTTCACCACGACGCGTTGGAGCTAACTGAGCACTCCCCGCACCTCACCGCACACCCCAAGGCCGAGTTCGATCTCACCCGAACTCCGGTGGCCGCCAAAGTCGCCGCCGGCGCCAACTCCGGCCACCCCGACCCCAATGGACTCCGCCAAGAGCTGCGGCTCGTCCTCAGCTTCACTCCGGTGGCTTCCGCGACCCATTTGGTGGCCGGAACAGCAAAAACCACTTCCGCCGCCGCGTCGGGCTCGCCGGCGGCTAAACGCCGGCAGGGTTTGACCTTGACCTTGACCACGGGTGGGCCCAGGTTGACCCCCCTGGGTCTATGACATGTGGGCCCAGCCCTGTTAATTAACTTAGTTTAGTTTTAATTAAATTCTAACTAAACTAATCGCACTGACATGCGGGACCCACTGGTCAGTTTGACCTGACCAGCCCGTTGACCACTGACGTCATCATGACATAGTGCTGACGCAGTATTTCAAATTACTGGAATTATTTTTACACAGGAAATTACAGAAATTGTTTCAAACTTCAAAAATTCATAGAAATTAATCTGTAACTCCAAATGAAACAAATTATATATGAAAAATGATCAGAAAAATCCAATCTATCCATCTGTACTGGTTTCATGCATGTTTACAGAAGCTAACCTACTGTTTTACACAGAACAAGATATAACACCTTAAATGATCATATATGAGTTTGGAAATTGCATCTTTGGTTCAAAATGCTCCAAACCCATCTGATCTTAGTTGCATTAGACCAATGCACTCATTTTGCCATGTCTCATTGCATGCATCATATTGTTGCATCTTGTTTGGTAATGCTTGTGTATCGGTGTTCCTATGGCGAGTGGTCTCGCCCCGAGGAGTACCGTGATAACCCCGACGAAGAGCAATACCGTGCACCGACCCGTCGAGCAAGCAACCAACCATTTGATCATACCGATAAAATCCCATGTTCTTGCTCCTGCTCTCGTTCATCGCATTAAGACAACGCGATTCAAGCTGCTGTGTGTGCTGCGGTAGTTGAACCCATTTCCTCTGCATGACTGTCATTGCCACAAGAACTAGATGAAACCCACTAGCATGTGTAGGAGTTGATTGAGCCATATGATTGTGTTGTTCCTACCTTGCTATGCCTGCTATGTTTAGAGTCGTGTCAGGTCTGGTTCATCTGGGTGATGGCTAGAGTGAAATGATCGAGTCGGTATGAGAGTAAGGTGTTGAACACGATTTGGTAAAGGTATCGATGAAAGGCCATGTAGGAGTACATGGTGGGTTGTTTCATTGAGGCCGTCCTGCTAATCGAGATCTGTATGTGTGATTTAAGATTCAGCTACTACCATGCATTGGGCCCGAAACCAATGGACCCTCTCGGCTTCTTATTCACCCTAGTCTTCGGTCCAGGAGTTGCAAGTAGTTTCTGGTGTTTGTAGCCTACTGGAGGCCGTGGACAGCGCTGACCGTAGGGGTGGGCTGTGATGCGGTAGGTACGTGGCCGGGTGTACCAGATGCCCGTTTGGTATCTCGGGAACCCTGTTCACATCGTTTGGGGCTGTGAGCGAGACTTCGGCCGGAACTCCTCATAGATGGAACCCAAATAGGCGATAAACCTGGACTAGAGACTTAGGTGTCTAGGTAGGTCGTGGCCGACACCCACGTTGGGCTTCGCTGAAGGTTGCCGAGTACATGTCGTGTAAACGGCGATAAGTGGTGAGAGCGTGTGAAGAAGTACACCCTGCAGGTGAACATCATCTATTCGAATAGCGCGTCATGTAAAGGACTACTTGGTTGCCTATACAGTTCATAGACAAGTAAATGGATACTACTAAAAGCCTCAAGATAAGCGTGAGTGCCGAGGATGGCTCTTCCGTAGGAAGGCGGAGGTGGATCCTCGGTAGTGTATTGAAGTGATGAGTAGTGGACTCGAAAAGCAAAACTATTTCAAGTTGGTGTCTCGAGGATAGCTTAGCCATGAGTCAAAGCTGGCTTGCTGCAATAACCCCACCAACCCTTCTTGATAATATGCATGTATGTAGGGTCGATGTAAGTCTTATGAGTACCTTTGTACTCATGTTGCTTTAATTTACATTTTTCAGAAGATGCCACAAACCCTTCCGACGGGTTCTTCGTAGACGTTGACATCGATGAGTAGACTAAGGCCCAGGTGGTGATCCTGAGCAAGTGAAGGACCATGTAGTATAGCTAGGCTTACCCAAGCCTCTTTTATTTTACTAGTTATGCGTACTCAGACAAAGCACTTCCGCTGTTGGCTTGTATGCTTGTATGACTTGTATGTGGGTCGTGTGACCCGTACTTGTGTGTATGATATGTATGGCTCTCTGAGCCTTTAAATAAAGTACTTGTGTCGTAGAGTCATGTTGTGATGCCTTGTTGTATTTGCACATATCGAGCATATTGCGTGTATGATTGAAATGCTTGGTATGTGTGGGATCGACTATCTAGTTGTTTATCTTTAGTAGCCTCTCTTACGGAAATGTCTCCTAGTGTCTCCTTTGAGCCATGGTAGCTTGCTACTGCTCCGGAACACTTAGGCTGGCGGCATGTGTCCTTCTTCGTTCGTGTCTGCATCCCTACGGGAAATGTCACGCAATGAGTACCGGAGTCCTGTTAGCCCGCTACAGCCCGGTTTACGAGTCTGCTAGCCAGTGCTACAGCCCGAACATACCTGCTGATGACCGACACGTTCGATGTTGGGTCATGGATGCCTGTCCCTGTAAGTCTGTGCCACTTTGGGTTTACGACTAGTCATGTCAGCCCGGGCTCCTTTTCATATGGATGCTAGCGACACTATCATATACGTGTGCCAAAAGGCGCAAACGGTCCCGGGCTAAGGTAAGGCGACACCCGTTGGGTTACCGTGCGTGAGGCCGCAAAGTGATATGATGTGTTACAGGCTAGATCGATGTGACATTGAGTCGGGGTCCTGACAGCGTTGGCATCAGAGCCGGACTGCCTGTAGGTTCTCCAAGCCAAACTGGTCGATGTTGAGTCTAGAAATGCTTTAGTTATATGTAGGGGAATTGATTGTGGGATGGTACATGAGGATCTTTTTACTCCTTTATCTCATGATATTCTGATCTGAGTCAGTCCATTCTTCCATCGGGGGTTAAGGATTAGGATCTCTTCTCTCTATTAGGCTCACGTGTTACTAATCAGTAGTACCTTGTAGGTTTGATGGTTACAAGCCTGGTTCAGTTTTACTATCCTGTTATGTTACTAAGTTGGACCCAGAACCTTGATATGATATTGTTGAGTGGCTATGCAATTCCTTGCAAAATGTCTCAATCCTTCTGGGCATTTACAGTCGTTATGCTGTCCAAATTCTGCCAGGAATTCTAATGTCTTGCATTGTGGTTATGCTTCCAGATGGCCACTCGTGACCAAAATCAAGTGGTTCGTCTGACCAGATGCATTGGTGTGACCGGTCATACAGCCATGCTAGTTCGGGTTATGATCGAAGCGGGTTACCGTTGGTACCCCGAATACACAGTCGAAGAGCAGTATCGAGACTTTAATCAAAGCCAGTATCTCTGCACTGTCAGGGTGTTTCCCTCTTATCCTGGTTCCACCGAGGCCCTTCACAGCTCCTATGG
Source organism: Aegilops speltoides (assembly GCA_021437245.1). Taxonomy (NCBI): domain Eukaryota; kingdom Viridiplantae; phylum Streptophyta; class Magnoliopsida; order Poales; family Poaceae; genus Aegilops; species Aegilops speltoides. Next base: position 53,115,663 of record CM038146.1, read on the forward strand.
GCTTGGTGTTACTATTGATATGGCGGTGCAAGATGCTGCGTATTCTATGATGACCATCATGCGAGTCAGGACTGGCCTGCTTCGCAACACCGACTTCCGGTATATGCCGGGTTCACTTCCTGGAGCGTTTGGTTATCTCCGGGCTATCTATGCCGATTCCAGTCAGGAGGACTCACTAACCCGCACCACTGCCGAGTTGCTCGAGGACAAGGACCGAGAGAGTCGGGCCTTGAGGATGGAGCTCTTCAACGCCCGTGCCGATCACTGGGCCACTTTGACTCGTTTTGCACCGGCTGTGCAAGCTGGATATATGGATATGAGAGACCTGTATCCTGTTAGGTCCGCTCTGCCAGACATGATGGATTGGCGTGATGTGGGGGGCATCACCCCACCTCGTGGTCCTCGCAGGCCACCGTTTGTTGGTCCAAGACCTCACCCTTGCCCTTATGGTCCACAGGCTCCTCAGGACCGTCTGTTTCCGGACGATCACGTTGAACTTCCAGGTTACGGAGGAGATTTCTATGAGAACTACTACGGAGACGTCTGAGTTAGTAGTAGTCTCACTAGTATTGTAATAGTTGTATTTCCACCGTCCTGCGTGACTCGTGGAATATGACTTAGTGTGTACTAATTCCGGAGGTGTAAAAAATAATGTATAGGAGCTTGGTATGCCTTCGACGAGATGTAATTTTCCTTCCACCGTAGTAGTACTTTGTTTGGTCTTGTACTAAACCTTGTATGGTGTGTATGACAATGGAATAAAGAAGCAGTTTCTGTATCTACCATGTCATACGGATGATCATCTCGCATTCCGAGTTATCCATTACATTCTACATTTCGATGTCAGAATTTTGCCATCCTGGACTAAATCCTTGTCTTGTTTTCCTAGGATGGTTAACACCCGCAACAACCCTGCTCCGCCAGAGCAGGCCGAAGGCAGTAGAGTTGGAGAAGCGAACCTGCCTCACCCTCCTTCTCGGCCGGTTATGCCGAGGCCGAGAGAAACAAACGGAGACCAACCGTTTGGTGGAGCGTATCGAGCAGAACACGGCCCATCATCGAGAAATAACTTGGTGTCGCTCGGTGACTTCATCAAGTTACACCCACCTACCTTCCACCACTCCGCCGAGCCTCTCGACGCCGATGATCAACCCGCAAAGATTACTCACAAGCTGCGTTTCTGATCGGTAGCCGAGGCGACAAGGTCACCTTTGCTGCATATCATCTTGAAGGCCCCCCGCCACCGTGGGAGAACTATATGGCTATGCGCCAGTTGGCCATGTCACTACTTGGGCAGAATTCAGCGAGGCTTTCCGTGAACATCACATTCGGAGGGTCTCATGGATAAAAACGTGAGGAGTTCTGCAGTTTCACCCAAGGTCGTCTCTCCGTGGACGCCTATAGCGAGAGTTCGTAATCTCGCACGCTATGCAAGCGAAGAGGTCTCCATCGACGCCAAGAAACAGGCAAGGTTCCGCAAGGGACTTAGCCCGAACTTCGCCGAGATCTCCGCCGCATGAGTGCACCTCCTTCCGTAAGCTTGTTAACAAAGCCATCAGCGCTAAAACTGGTCGAGACGATTTGAAGCAACACGCAAGCATGGCCGTGACATGGGTTCCTCATCCGTCTTTGGACCACGAAGCGCCGTGTGTGGGTGCCTAATCTGCTCGCCACCCAGATTCACACCGAGGCCATCCTTCCAGCGCCTCGCCCGGTTCAAAGAAGATGCACCAGCTAAGCCCTATGGTGGGCCTACCAACAATGCTCCTCACGCGCCAGCCCGTGGACGTGCTTCAAATGTGGGAGTCGAGCAACTACATGCGCGATTGTCCTCGGACCAACCCCAACCAGCCTGCAAAAGCTGTTGGCGTGGCAAGCCGCCAGAAAGGTGTTCTATGCCTGCCGCCACCACCGCACGTGGCCATGTTAATTGTGTCTCAGGTGAAGAGGCCCAAGAGGATCCCAACGTCGTGCTCGACGCTTCTTGTTAATTGCCACCCGCATCCGTTCTTTTGATCTTCGAGCATCTCATTCATTCATATCCGAAAACTATGCTCGTTTGCATAACACTGCATTCTGTGACATGCCTTCCACCATGGAAATTTCTACTCCGGGTTCTAGATGGCAAACTTCTAGGGTAAGCCATGGAAATGAAATTCAGGTTGACAGACTTGTTTTCCTTGCATCGTTGATAGCTCTCAAATCTTCGGATATAAACATCATCTTGGGTATGGACTGGATGTCAGCCCATCATGCCAAGATTGATTGTTTCTCTAGGACTGTTCAACTTACGCACCCCTCGGGAAAGATAGTCAATGTCTTGACCCGAATATCCAAGCGCCAGCTATATTCTCTTAATGCCAGCCCATTGCCAGACCTCGAAGACGTTCCGGTAGTCCGTGACTTTCCGGATGTCTTTCCAGAAGAATTGCCAGGTGTCCCACCTGACAGAGATGTTGAGTTCGTGATAGATCTCATTCCAGGAACCGTCCCAATTTCTAGAAGACCCTATAAGATGGCACCCCTAGAACTAGCCGAACTTAAGAAACAACTCGATGAGTCCTTGAAAAGGGTTTCATCCGTCCTAGTTCATCTCCTTGGGCTTGCCCGTCCTCTTCGTCAAGAAGAAGGATGGTACGGACCGGATGGTTGTAGATTATCGACCCGTCAACTTGGTCACAATTAAGAACAAGTATCCGCTCCCCAGGATCAACGATCTGTATGATCAGCTCGCAGGATCCTCAGTCTTCTCTAAGATGGATTTGAGGTTAGGCTACCATCAAATCAAAATCCGAAACGGGGACATTCCCAAAACGGCCTTTGTTACTCGTTACGGCCAATACGAGTACACCGTCATGTCCTTCGGTTTAACCAATGCTCCAGCCACCTTCTCCCGGCTAATGAACTCAATCTTCATGGAGTATTTGGATAAATTCGTCGTGGTTTACCTCGATGATATACTCATCTACTCTAAGAACGAGGAAGAACATGCCGAACATCTAAGGCTAGTGTTGATGAAACTTCGAGAGCATCGCCTTTATGCCAAGTTTTCTAAGTGCGAATTTTGGCTGCCAGAAGTGACCTATCTAGGACATGTAATTTCTGGTAAAGGTATTGCTGTCAACCCCGAGCGAGTTCAAGCCGTCCTTAATTGGACTCCACCTGAATTGGTCAAGCAAGTTCGAAGTTTCCTTGGGTTAGCGAGCTATTGTCGCCGCTTTGTCGAGAACTTCTCCTAAGTTGCTAAACCTCTAACTGAACTCCTCAAGAAGGAAAAAGGTTCGAGTGGACTCCACAATGTGAGCACAGTTTTTGTGAACCGAAAAGACGTTTAACTTCGCTCCCGCATCGGTACCGCCAGATTTCTAAGGACTTTGTTATCTATTGCGACGCCTCGCGACAAGGACTAGGCTGTATTCTCATGCAAGATCGACACGTAATTGCTTATGCTTCACGGCAATTACACCCACAAGAGGAAAACTATCCTACTCATGATCTAGAGCTTGCAGCTGTAGTCCATGCACTCAAAACCTGGCGACATTACCTTCTTGGTAACCGTTGCGAAATCTACACCGATCACCAAAGTCTGAAGTACATATTCACCCAACCAGATTTGAATCTCAGGCAAAGACGTTGGGTTGAGTTGATCACAGATTTCGACTTAGGAATAACTTATACCCCAGGAAAAGCCAACGTCATGGCTGATGCGCTAAGTCGTAAATCTTATTGCAACAATCTAATGTTGCAACAAAGTCAACCACTTCTCCACGAGGAATTCCGGAAGCTTAACCTTCATATTGTTCCTCGAGGGTTCCTTTCCACCTTGGTGGCGAAACCTTCCCTTACGGATCAGATCATCAAAGCCCAAAAGGTAGATCCGGGAATTTCCCGCATCAAAAGAAACATCAAGAAAGGAGTTGCGGATTGTTTCTCCATTGATGATCAAGGAGTCGTATACTTCGGAAACCGCCTAGTGGTTCCTAAGGTACGAAACCTGCGGCGATTGATCCTTAAAGAAGCTCATGAATCGCCTCTCACCATTCATCCCGGTAGCACTAAAATGTATCAGGACCTATGCCAGAGGTTCTGGTGGACTAGGATGAAGAGAGACATTGCTCAATTTGTTGCTAACTGCGACGTTTGTCGTCGTGTAAAAGCCGAGCATCAACGGCCTGCTGGCACCCTTCAACCCTTAGCTATTCCTGAATGGAAATGGGATAAAATCAGTATGGATTTCATCACTAGTTTTCCCAGGACCAAGAGAGGGAATAATGCTATCTTTGTCGTTATCGACCGCCTCTCCAAAGTAGCCCATTTCTTACCTGTTCGCGAGAGTATAACCGCTAGTCAGCTAGCAGACTTGTACATCTCCCGAATAGTGTCTCTTCATGGTGTTCCATTGGAAATTAATTCGGATCGAGGAAGTCTCTTTACCTCTCGATTTTGGGAAAGTTTCAAAAACGCTATGGGAACCCATCTTTCCTTTAGCACTGCTTTTCACCCTCAATCGAGTGGTCAAGTAGAACGTGTCAACCAAATCCTAGAAGACATGCTTCGAGCTTCTGTTATCTCGTTCGGTATGGATTGGGAGAAATGTCTTCCATTTGCCGAATTTGCTTATAACAATAGCTATCAATCTAGCTTGGGCAAAGCACCTTTTGAAGTTCTCTATGGACGAAGGTGTCGAACACCTCTTAACTGGTCAGAAACCGGGGAAAGACAATTCTTTGGCCCGGATATGATCCAGGAAGCAGAAGAGCAAGTTCGCATCGTTCGTGAAAAGTTGAAAACAGCCCAATCTCGTCAAAAGAGTCAATATGACCGAAAACATAAGGCTATGACTTACGAGGTTGATGAGAAGGCTTACCTTCGGGTTACTCCTTTGAAGGGAACCCATCGTTTCGGTATCAAAGGAAAATTGGCTCCTCGCTACATTGGACCCTTTCGCATTCTTGCCAAGCGAGGAGAAGTTGCCTACCAATTGGAACTACCTCCACATCTCTCCAAAGTCCACGATGTCTTCCACGTTTCTCAACTCAGGCGTTGCTTCTCGGATCCCATCCGTGGAGTGGACCACGAAACGCTTGATCTTCAAGATAATCTCACATATCGAGAATACCCCGTTCGTATCCTCGATCAAGCCGAGCGTACCACTCGACGGCATAATATCAAGTTTCTCAAGGTTCAATGGTCACACTATTCCGAGAAGGAAGCTACTTGGGAAAGGGAGGATCGTCTTCGACTTGAGTACCCCGCCTTCTTTCCGGAGGAAACTAAATCTCGGGACGAGATTCTTTTAAGTGGGGGTGAGTTGTCACACCCTAGCTAGTTCTTGCATTAGAGTGTTGCATCATGTCTATTTTTTTCAACAGAAACCTGAAATGGGATTGCCAGAACTCCCAGCCCCCTCTGAAACAAACTAGGGTTTACTAAAAATATTTTCGATGAACCTGAAATGCCCTTCTAAAATGTCCATCATTTTTGTCTTGGTTCAGAACCTCTGCCAAAAGTGATGCAGAATTTCCTAGGACATCCCAAGGTCTTTGAATTAAATCATAATTATTTGAATTTGGGCATTTAAAGTTTATAAAATATTTCAAATGTCCAAATATTCCCAATCTAAAATGTTTCATGTTGGAAATATTCCAACAATGGACCAGGAGTAGTTTGGTGAATTTTAGAACTTTTAGGTATTTTAATAATTCAACAAAGTTACAGAAAAATAGAAAAAGAAAACAGAAAGAACTTACCTGGCGCCCCGGCCCACTAGCCAGCTCACCTGGCCGGCCCAGCCCAAAGACAAGGCCAATGAGCTGCTTGTCGACCAGCAGCAGCAGAGGTGCTCGACGGCGAGCACCGCATGGGTGCCACGCACCTGCTCGCCGCCTCGTCGCTTTCCTTGTCCTGCCACGACGGGGATCGTTCCCCCTCTCTCTCCCGCACCCCCCAGACACCCCCTCTCCTCTCCAGCTCGTCTCCCTCGCGCTCCCACGCCATGACCGACGCCACCGTCGCCGCACCACCGCCGTAGCCGCGCTCTCCGTCGACCCCACGCCGCGCCACCGTGTCCAGGAGCTCCGCCGCCGTCCACTCCTTCGAGCTAGCCGAGCCCCGAGCGCTCGCGTGCCCCGAAGCCGCCGCACCAACCTCGCCCGAAGCGCCACCGCCGGAGATCCCCTTCGCCGTCGCCGCCGCATCAGCTCGTCCCCGACCACGCCGACCGTCCCGTCGAGACCGCTGTGAGCTGGGCTACCTTCCCCACCCTCTCTCTCTCGCTCCCGTGCACCACAGCGAGCGCACGAAGATCACCCGCACGCGCCGTCGCGGACCTCGTCGCCGACGTGCTCCCGGCCATCCTCCGGCCACCCCACCGTGTCCATCACGTTCACCACGACGCGTTGGAGCTAACTGAGCACTCCCCGCACCTCACCGCACACCCCAAGGCCGAGTTCGATCTCACCCGAACTCCGGTGGCCGCCAAAGTCGCCGCCAGCGCCAACTCCGGCCACCCCGACCCCAATGGACTCCGCCAAGAGCTGCGGCTCGTCCTCAGCTTCACTCCGGTGGCCTCCGCGACCACCATTTGGTGGCCGGAACAGCAAAAACCACTTCCGCCGCCGCGTCGGGCTCGCCGGCGGCTAAACGCCGGCAGGGTTTGACCCTGACCTTGACCACGGGTGGGCCCAGGTTGACCCCCCTGGGTCTATGACATGTGGGCCCAGCCCTGTTAATTAACTTAGTTTAGTTTTAATTAAATTCTAACTAAACTAATCGCACTGACATGCGGGACCCACTGGTCAGTTTGACCTGACCAGCCCGTTGACCACTGACATCATCATGACATAGTGCTGACGCAGTAATACAAATTACTGGAATTATTTTTACACAGGAAATTACAGAAATTGTTTCAAACTTCAAAAATTCATAGAAATTAATCTGTAACTCCAAATGAAACAAATTATATATGAAAAATGATCAGAAAAATCCAATCTATCCATCTGTACTGGTTTCATGCATGTTTACAGAAGCTAACCTACTGTTTTACACAGAACAAGATATAACACCTTAAATGATCATATATGAGTTTGGAAATTGCATCTTTGGTTCAAAATGCTCCAAACCCATCTGATCTTAGTTGCATTAGACCAATGCACTCATTTTGCCATGTCTCATTGCATGCATCACATTGTTGCATCTTGTTTGGTAATGCTGTGTATCGGTGTTCCCTGCGGCAGGGTCTGCCCCCGAGGAGTACCGTGATAACCCCGACGAAGAGCAATACCCGTGCACCGACCCGTCAGGCAAGCAACCAACCATTTGATCATACCGATAAAATCCCATGTTCTTGCTCCTCGCTCTCGCCATCGCATTAAGACAACGCGATTCAAACTGCTGTGTGCTGCGGTAGTTGAACCCATTTCTCTGCATGACTGTCATTGCCACAAGAATTAGATGAAACCCACTAGCATGTGTAGGAGTTGATTGAGCCATATGATTGTGTTGTTCCTACCTTGCTATGCCTGCTATGCTTAGAGTCGTGTCGTGTCTGGTTCATCCGGGTGATGGCTAGAGTGAAATGATCGAGTTGGTATGAGAGTAAGGTGTTGAACACGATTTGGTAAAGGTATCGATGAAAGGCCATGTAGGAGTACATGGTGGGTTGTTTCATTGAGGCCGCCCTAAGCATCGAGATCTGTATGTGTGATTTAAGATTCAGCTACTACCATGCATTGGGCCCAAACCAATGGACCCTCTCGCTTCTTATTCACCCTAGTCTTGGTCCAGAGTTGCAAGTAGTTTCTGGTGTTTGTAGCCTACTGGAGGCCGTGGACAGCGCTGACCGTAGGGGTGGGCTGTGATGCGGTAGGTACGTGGCCGGGTGTACCGGATGCCCGTTTGGTATCTCGGGAACCCTGTTCACATCGTTTGGGGCTGTGAGCGAGACTTCGGCCGGAACTCCTCATAGATGGAACCCAAATAGGCGATAAACCTGGACTAGAGACTTAGGTGTCTAGGTAGGTCGTGGCCGACACCCACGTTGGGCTTCCGCTTGAAGGTTGCCGAGTACATGTCGTAAACGGCGATAAGTGGTGAGCGTGTGTGAAGAAGTACACCCCGCAGGTTAACATCATCTATTGAATAGCGCGTCCATGATAAGGACTACTTGGTTGCCTATACAGTTCATAGACAAGTAAATGGATACTACTAAAAGCCTCAAGATAAGCGTGAGTGCCGAGGATGGCTCTTCCGTAGGAAGACGGAGGTGGATCCTCGGTAGTGTATTGAAGTGATGAGTAGTGGACTCGAAAAGCAAAACTATTTCAAGTTGGTGTCTCAGAGGATAGCTTAGCCATGAGTCAAAGCTGGCTTGCTGCAATAACCCCACCAACCCTTCTTGATAATATGCATGTATGTAGGGTCGATGTAAGTCTTATGGAGTACCTTTGTACTCATGTTGCTTTAATTTACATTTTTGAGAAGATGCCACAAACCCTTCCGACGGGTTCTTCGAGACGTTGACATCGATGAGTAGACTAAGGCCTGTGGTGATCTGAGCAAGTGAAGGACCATGTAGTATAGCTAGGCTTACCCAAGCCTCTTTTATTTTACTAGTTGTGCGTACTCGGACAAAGCACTTCCGCTGTTGGCTTGTATGCTTGTATGACTTGTATGTGGGTCGTGTGACCCGCACTTGTGTGTATGATATGTATGGCTCTCTCGAGCCTTTAAATAAAGTACTTGTGTCGAGAGTCATGTTGTGATGCCTTGTTGTATTTGCACATATCGAGCATATTGTGTGTATGATTGAAATGCTTGGTATGTGTGGGATCGACTATCTAGTTGTTTATCTTTAGTAGCCTCTCTTACCGGAAATGTCTCCTAGTGTCTCCACCGAGCCATGGTAGCTTGCTACTTGCTCCTAACACTTAGGCTGGCCGGCATGTGTCCTTCTTCGTTCGTGTATCTGTCCCTACGGGAAATGTCACGCAATGAGTACCGGAGTCTGTTAGCCCGCTACAGCCCGGTTTATCGGAGTCTGCTAGCCCAGTGCTACAGCCCGAACTTACTCGCTGATGACCGACACGCTCGATCTGGGTCATGGATGCTGTCCTCGTAAGTCTGTGCCACTTTGGGTTTACGACTAGTCATGTCAGCCCGGCTCCTTTTCATATGGATGCTAGCGACACTATCATATACGTGTGCCAAAAGGCGCAAACGGTCCCGGGCTAAGGTAAGGCGACACCCGTTGGGTTACCGTGCGTGAGGCCGCAAAGTGATATGATGTGTTACAGGCTAGATCGATGTGACATTGAGTCGGGGTCCTGACAATGGGTTTGTGATGGGTACTTGGTATGTCTTGACTTGAGCAAAGACATCCCCGGCAACGGCACGAGAAATCCTTCTTGCTACGTCTTGAGCTTGCGTTGATTTTCCTTGAAGAGGAAAAGGTGATGCAGCAATAGTAGCATAAGTATTTCCCTCAGTTTTTGAGAACCAAGGTATCAATCCAGTAGGAGGCTCCACAAAAGTCCCACGCACCTACACAAACAAACAAGAACTCGCAACCAACGCAATAAAGGGGTTGTCAATCCCTTCACGGCCACTTGCGAAAGTGAGATTTGTAGAGATAATATGATAAGGTAAATATATTGTTGGTATTTTATAATATAGATTGGAAAAGTAAAGATGCAAATAAAAGTAGATTGAAAGCTTATATGATAAGAGATAGACTCTGGGGCCATAGGATTCACTAGTCGCTTCTCTCAAGATAGCATAAGTATTACGATGGGTTTATAAATTACTGTCGAGCAATTGATAGAAAAGCGAATAATTACGAGATTATCTAGGCATGATCATGTATATAGGCATCACATCCGTGACAAGTAGACCGACTCCTGCCTTCATCTACTACTATTAGTCCACACATCGACCGCTGTCCAGCATGCATCTAGAGTATTAAGTTCATAAGAACAGAGTATCGCATTAAGAAAGATGACATGATGTAGAGGGATAAACTCATGCAATATGATATAAACCCCATCTTTTTATCCTCGATGGCAACAATACAATACGCGCCTTGCTGCCCCTGCATCCTTTGGGAAAGGACACCGCAAGATTGAACCCAAAGCTAAGCACTTCTCCCATTGCAAGAAAGATCAATCTAGTAGGCCAAACCAAACTGATAATTCAAAGAGACTTGCAAACATAACTTAATCACACATAAAAGAATTGAGAGGAGATTCAAATATTTCTCATAGATAAACTTGATCATAAACCCACAATTCATCGGATCTCGACAAACACACTGCTAAAAGAGTTACATCGAATAGATCTCCAAGAAGATCAAGGAGAACACGGTATTGAGATTCAAAGAGAGAGAAGAAGCTATCTAGCTAATAACTATGGACCTGAAGGTCTATGGTAAACTACTCACAACTCATCGGGGAGGCTATGGTGTTGATGTAGAAGCCCTCTGTGGTCGATTCCCCCTCCGGCGGAGCGCCGGCGAAGGCTCCAATATGGGATCTCACAGATACAGAAGGTTACGGTGGTGGAAATAGTTTTTCGTGGTCGCTTCTGGTGTTTTCGAGGTACATGGGTATATATAGGAGGAAGAAGTAGGTCGGTGGACGCCCGAGGGGCCCACGAGACAGGGGGCACGCCGAGTAGGGGGGGGGCTCCAACCTCGTGGCCGCCTCATTTATTTCTTGACTTCCACTCCAAGTCTTCTGGATCACGTTCGTTCCAAGAATCACGACCCCGAAGGTTTCATTCCGTTTGGACTCCGTTTGATATTCCTTTTCTTCGAAATACTGAAATAGCCAAAAAGACAACAATATGGGCTGGGCCTGCGATTAGTAGGTTAGTCCCAAAAATGATATAAATGTGTAAATTAAAGCCCATAAACATCCAAAACGTGTAATATAATAGCATGGAACAATAAAAAATTATAGATACTTTGGAGACTTATCAGGCTGCACCTACAATCTTAGTGTCAAACTCCTATAGTCTGATTGTCTGGTTCGCCGCACTAACACCTTCTTCAAGGACCAAGTCGCTGGGTTAAGTGTGTTTGTGTGCTGTTCCAAACACCCCCGTACTATCTACGCGAGGGGCTGAAGCCGACGATTGGCCAACTCTCAAAGTCAATAAACGGCCGCAACGGAGGGAAAATAATTTCAGATGAAACAAGAAAAATATTATACAAACGACTTGTTTTCATAAATACAAAGTTCGGGCAGCACAGATACATTCATTCAAAAATGATGTCCTTTGAACACTGGCCCTCTACAATGTGGGATCCTTCAAGGCCGTCGTTGAAATACTGCTCCGACGTACGGTGCTCCTTGCCTGCAGGCGGTCCATCGGTTGCGAGACTGGTGGCATTCATCTTCGCCCATTGCACCTTGACACAAGCGAAGGCCATCCGGGCACCTTCGATACAGACTGACCACTTTATAGCGTCAAGCGATGGGCAGGCATCGACTAGCTGCTTCACAAGCCCAAAGTAGCTACTGGGTATGGGTTTGGCTGGCCAAAGACAGACTATAACATCCTTCATGGCCAGTTCGGACACCTATGTAGCTCGGTCAGCTGTTTCAGCTGATCACTGAGGGGCACAGGATGCTCTGGCGCAAGGTACTTCGACCAGAACAACTTCTCTGTTGAGCCCCCCTCTTCGGCTCGGAAGAAATCTGCAGCATCAGCAATACTTTGGGGTAGATCCGCAAACGCTCCTAGAGAACTCCAAATGCGTGTCAGTAAGGTGTTTTTTCTCCTTACAATTTTGCTCTGCATGTTAAAGGCCTTAACCGCCGCGATCTGCTTGGCATCTCGGATCTCCCGACAGGCGCCTTGGGATTCAACCTGGGCCTCCTTCGCACTTTGGAGCGCCATAGCAAGTTCAGAATCTCGATCCGACACCTTGCGCTCCAAGGACTCACATTTGCTTATAGCATCCATGAGCTCTTGTTGGGCTTCATCCAACCTCGCTGCATGTTTCGGCGGGCGGTTCAGTCCTCGTCCGCCTCCTTCTTGGCCTCGGCCAGCGCGCTCTTGAGGGCCTCGACCTCAGACGTGTCAACTATGAGCATAATCATAACGCTCAGTTAGATAACAAATTGGAACTCATATCATTTCAGATATGCTTCGGTATCGCATACCTTGCTTTTCCTCCAACTCCCGCTTTAGTTCGAACACTTCGGGAGCATCCGAGGTTCCGCTCTCATTGAAGCATGTTCATCAAAAGAGACATATATGTCAGCTCCTGCCAAGCATTATTCAATCCTCTGTTCAGCCTTTCTTCGCGAATGCCGAACAGAGTCTCAGGGGCTACTATCTATACACAAGCATTCCTTTTGCAAACAGCCAAAAATATATTACGTCAGATACCTCAAAGCCTGTTAAAAGGCTAGTATAGGCTTCATTCAATCCGCTCTTAGCGGACCGAACCTTTTCAACCACCGTACCCACAAGGGTACGGTGTTCCTCCACAATGTAACCACTCTGAAGCGCTTCCACCAGAGTGTCCGTGGCCACCGGATTGATAGAGGACACTGGTGGAGATGGCGCACCCCCTTCTCTCGAAGGAGGTTGCTGGCTCGATTCCGGAGCCATATGGGTTTTCGGAATAATATTCGGTTGGGGGCCAAATTGAGCATGGCCCCCATAGCCGGTCTCCATGGGGTTCGATTTCCCCCTCTCTTCGGCAACAGAGGTATTACCCTCCATCGTCACCTTCACAGCCTCCCGCACCTCCCCGTGACCTGGAGAGGTTCTTCGGGACAACACTTCGGTGTTGTCCGTAGCAGTGGGTACGTGGAGAGATCTGTGGAGGCGACTCGTTCTCCATTGCATTCGGCCCTAGCGAGTTCCCAGATGACGATAATGTTGGGGAACGTAGCAGAAATTCAAAATTTTCCTACGTGTCACCAAGATCTATCTATGGAGAAACCAGCAACGAGGGGAAGGAGAGTGCATCTACATACCCTTGTAGATCGCTAAGCGGAAGCGCTCAAGAGAACGGGGTTGAAGGAGTCGACTGTCGTGATCCAAATCACCGGAGATCCTAGTGCCGAACGGACGGCACCTCCGCGCTCAACACACGACAGCCGGTGACGCCTCCCACGCCTTGATCCAGCAAGGAGAGAGGGAGAGGTTGAGGAAGACTCCATCCAGCAGCAGCACAACGGCGTGGTGGTGATGGAGGAGCGTGGTAGTCCAGCAGGGCTTCGCCAAGCACCGCGAGATATGAGGAGAAGGGAGAGAGGTATGGTTGCGCCAACAGGAGAAGAAACTCATGTGTTGGGCTGCTCCTATGCCTCACTATATATAGGGGGAGAGGGGGCTGCTCCCCCACCTAGGTTTCCACCCCTAGGGGGCGGCGGCCAGCCCCAGATCCCATCTAAGGGGGTGGCCAAGGGGTGGAGAGGGGGAAACTTGCCCCCCAAGCAAGGTGGGGCGCCCCCTCCCCAAACCCTAGGCGCCTTGGGCCTTGGTGGGGGGGCGCACCAGCCCACCTGGGGCTGGTCCCCTCCCACACTTGGCCCATGCAGCCCTCTGGGGCCGGTGGCCCCACTTGGTGGACCCCCGGGACCCTCCCGGTGGTCCCGGTACGTTACCGGTAAAACCCGAAACTTTTCCGGTGACCAAAATAGGACTTCCATATATAAATCTTTACCTCCGGACCATTCCGAACTCCTCGTGACGTCCGGGATCTCATCCGGACTCGAACAACATTCGGTAACCACATACAAGCTTCCTTTATAACCCTAGCGCCATCGAACCTTAGTGTGTAGACCCTACGGGTTCGGGAGACATGTAGACATGACCGAGACGTTCTCCGGTCAATAACCAACAGCAGGATCTGGATACCCATGTTGGCTCCCACATGTTCCACGATGATCTCATCGGATGAACCACGATGTCAAGGACTCAGTCGATCCCGTATACAATTCCCTTTGTCTAGCGGTATTTTACTTGCCCGAGATTCGATCGTCGGTATACCGATACCTTGTTCAATCTCGTTACCGGCAAGTCTCTTTACTCGTTCCGTAATACATCATCCCGTGATCAACCCCTTGGTCACACTGTGCACATTATGATGATGTCCTACCGAGTGGGCCCAGAGATACCTCTCCGTTTACACGGAGTGACAAATCCCAGTCTCGATCCGTGTCAACCCAAAAGACACTTTCGGAGATACCTGTAATGCACCTTTATAGTCACCCGACGCGTTGTGACGTTTGATACACCCAAAGCACTCCTACGGTATCCGGGAGTTACACGATCTCATGGTCTAAGGAAGAGATACTTGACATTGGAAAAGCTCTAGCAAATGAACTACACGATCTTTGTGCTATGCTTAGGATTGGGTCTTGTCCATCACATCATTCTCCTAATGATGTGATCCCGTTATCAACGACATCCAATGTCCATAGCCAGGAAACCATGACTATCTGTTGATCACAACGAGCTAGTCAACTAGAGGCTCACTAGGGACATATTGTGGTCTATGTATTCACACGTGTATTACGATTTTCGGATAATACAGTTATAGCATGAATAAAAGACAATTATCATGAACAAGGAAATATAATAATACTTTTATTATTGCCTCTAGGGCATATTTCCAACAGTCTCCCACTTGCACTAGCGTCAATAATCTAGTTCACATCGCCATGTGATTTAACACTCACAGGTCACATCGCCATGTGACCAACATCATCAAATGAGTTCTGGGGTTTGATCATGTTTTGCTTGTGAGAGAGGTTTTAGTCAATGGGTCTGAACCTTTCAGATCCGTGTGTGCTTTGCAAATTTTAGGTCATATTGTAAACGCTGCTTCCACGCTTCACTTGGAGCTATTGCAAATTTTTGCTCCATTATACGTATCCGGTTTGCTACTCAGAGTCACTCGGATAGGTGTTAAAGCTTGCATCGACGTAACCCTTTACGCCGAACTCTTTATCACCTCCATAATCGAGAAACATGTCCTTATTTACTCCAAGGACAATTTTGACCGCTGTCCAATGATCCATTCTGGATCATTCTTGTACCCCTTGTCGACTCATGGCAAGGCACACTTCAGTGCGGTACACAAGATAGCATACTATAGAGCCTACGTCTGAAGTATAGGGGACGACCTTCGTCCTTTCTCTCTATTCTGCCGTGGTCGAGCTTTTAAGTCTTAACTTCATACCTTACATCTCAGGCAAGAACTCCTTCTTTGACTGATCCATTTTGAACACCTTCAAGATCATGTCAAGGTACGTGCTCATTTGAAAGTACTATTTAGCATTTTGATCTATCTTATAGATCTTGATGCTTATTGTTCAAGTAGCCTAATCCAGGTTTTCCTTTGAAAAACACTTTTCAAATAACCCTATATGCTTTCCAGAAATCCTACATCATTTCTGATCAACAATATGTTAATACATATACTCATCAGAAATTCTATAGTGCTCCCACTCACTTCTTTGGAAATACAAGTTTCTCATAAATTTGTATAAACCTAAAATCTTTGATCATCTTATCAAAGTGCACATTCCAACTCCGAGATGCTTACTCCAATCCATGGAAGGATCGCTGGAGCTAGCATACCTTTTAGCATCCTTAGGATTGACAAAACATTTCTGATTGTATCGCATACAACCTTTTCTTACGAATACTGGTAAGGAAACTCGTTTTGACATCCATCTGCCAGATTTCATAAATGTAGCTAATGCTAACATGATTCCGACGGACTTTAAGCATCGCTATGGATGAGAAAATCTCATCGTAGTCAACTCCTTGAACTTGTGAAAAACTCTTCGCCACAAGTCGAGCTTCATAGACGGTGACATTACCGTCCACGTCCGTCTTCTTCTTAAAGATCCATTTATCTCAATGGCTTGCCGATCATCGGCAAGTCCACCAAAGTCCATGCTTTGTTCTCGATACATGGATCCTATCTCGGATTTCATGGCTTCTAACCATTTGTCGGAATTTGGGCCCACCATCGCTTTCTCCATAGCTCGAGGTTCATTGTTGTCTAGCAACATGACCTTCAAGACAGGATCTTGTACCACTCAAGCAAGACGCATCCTTGTCGACCTACGAGATTTGGTAGTGACTTGATCCAAAAATTCATGATCACTATCATAAGCTTCTGCTTCAGTTGGTGTAGGCGCCACAGGAACAACTTCCTGTGCCCTGCTACACACTTGTTGAAGTGACGGTTCAATAACCTCATCAAGTCTCCACCATCCTCCCACTCAACTTTTCGAGACAAACTTTTCCTCGATAAAGGACCCGATTCAAGAAACAATCCTTATTGCTTTCGGATCTGAATTAGGAGGTATACCCAACTGTTTTTGGGTGTCCTATGAAGATGCATCATTACCCGCTTTGGGTTCGAGCTTATCAACCTGAAACTTTTTCACGTAAGCGTCGCAGCCCCAAACTTTTAAGAAACGACAACTTAGGTTTCCCAAACCATAGTTCAAACGGTGTCGTCTCAACGGAATTACGTGGTGCCCTATTTAAAGTGAATGTGGTTGTCTCTAATGCCTAACCCATGAACGATAGTGGTAATTTGATAAGAGACATCATGGTACGCACCATATCCAATAGGGTGCAACTATGATGTTTGGACACACCATCAAACTATGGTGTTCCAGGCGGTATTAATTGTGAAACAATTTCCACAATGTCTTAATTGCGTGCCAAAGCTCGTAACTCAGATACTCATCTCTATGATCATATCATAGACATTTTATCTTCTTGTCACGATGATCTTCAACTTCACTCCGAAATTACTTGAACCATTCAATAATTCAGACTTGTGTTTCATCAAGTAAATATACTCAACATCTACTCGAATCATCTCGTGAAGTAAGAACATAGTGATATTCATTTGATGCCTCAAAGACTCATTGGACTGCACACATCGAATGTGTTACTTCCAACAAGTTGCTATCTTGTTCCATCTTACTGAAAACGAGGCTTTTCAGTCATCTTGCCCATGTGGTATGATTTGCATAACTCAAGTGATTCAAAATCAAGTGAGTCCAAACGATCCATCTGCATGGAGTTTCTTCATGCATATACACCAATAGACATGGTTCGCATGTCTCAAACTTTTCAAAAACGAGTGAGTCCAAAGATCCATCAACATGGAGCTTCTTCATGCGTTTTATACCAATATGACTTACATGGCAATGCCACAAGTAAGTGGTACTATCATTACTATCTTATATCTTTTGGCATGGAAATGTGTATCACTACGATCGAGATTCAATAAACCATTCGTTTCAGGTGCAAGACCATTGAAGGTATTATTCAAATAAACAGAGTAACCATTTTTCTCCTTAAATGAATAACCGTATTGCGATAGACATAATCCAATCATGTCTATGCTCAACGCAAACACCAAATCTCGATGGTAGAGGGAGCGCGATGCTTGATCACATCAACCTTGGAAACACTTCCAACACATATCGTCACTCACCTTTAGCTAGTCTCCGCTTATTCCGTAGCTTTTATTTCGAGTTACTAACACTTAGCAACCGAACCGGTATCTAATACCTGGTGCTACTAGGAGTACTAGTAAAGTACACATCAACATAATGTATATCCAATATACTTCTATCGACCTTGCCAGCCTTCTCATCTACCAAGTATCTAGGGTAATTCCGCCCGTTGGTTGTTCCCTTATTACGAAGCACTTAGTCTCGGTTTGGGTTCTACCTTGGGTTTCTTCACTAGAGCAGCAGCTGATTTTCCGCTTCATGAAGTATCCCTTCTTGCCCTTGCCCTTCTTGGAACTAGTGGTTTCACCAACCATCAACAATTGATGCTCCTTCTGATTTCTACTTTCATGTGTCAAACATCGCTAATACCTCAAGGATCATCATATCTATCCCTGATATGTTATAGCCCATCACGAAGCTCTAGCAGCTTGGTGGCAATGACTTTGGAGAAACATCACTATCTCATCTGGAAGATCAACTCCCACTCGATTCAAGTGATTGTTGCACTCAGACAATTTGAGCACAAGCTCAACGATTGAGCTTTTCTCCCTTAGTTTGCAGGCTAAGAAAATCATCGGAGGTCTCATACCTCTTGATGTGGGCACGAGCCTGAAATCTCAATTTCAGCCCTCGAAACTTCTCATATGTTCCGCGATGTTTCGAAAACGTCTTTGTTGCCTCAACTCTAAACCGTTTAACTGAACTATCACGTAGTTATCAAAACGTGTATGTCTGATGTTCGCAACATCCACAAACGATGTTTGGGGTTCAGCACACTGAGCGGTGCATTAAGGACATAAGCTTTCATCGTCCGCATAATCGCCATCGTCAACTTTCAACTATATTTTCTAGGAACATATCTAAACAAAGGAACTAAAGCGCGAGCCACGACGTAATTTGCAAAGATCTTTTGACTATGTTCAGATAATTAAGTTCATCTTATGAACTCCCACTCAGATAGACATCCTCCGTCATCTAAGTGATTACATGATCCAAGTCAACTAGGCCGTGTCCGATCATCACGTGAGACGGACTAGTCATCATCGGTGAACATCTTCATGTTGATCGTATCTACTATACGACTCATGCTCGACCTTTCGGTCTCCGTGTTCCGAGGCCATGTCTGTACATGCTAGGCTCGTCAAGTTAACCCTAAGTGTTTTCGCTGTGTAAAACTGTCTTACACCTGTTGTATGTCAACGTAAGAATCCATGACACCCGATCATCACGTGGTGCTTAGAAGCAACGAACTGTAGCAACGGTGCACAGTTAGGGGAGAACACTTCTTGAAATTTTGTAAGGGATCATCTTATTTACTACCGTCGTCCTAAGTAAACAAGATGCATAAACATGATAAACATCACATGCAATCAAATAGTGACATGATATGGCCAATATCATTTTGCTCCTTTTGATCTCCATCTTCGGGGCTCCATGATCATCATCGTCACCGGCATGACACCATGATCTCCATCATCGTGTCTTCATGAAGTTGTCTCGCCAACTATTACTTCTACTACTATGGCTACTCGTTAGCAATAAAGTAAAGTAATTACATGGCGTTGTTCAATGACACGCAGGTCATACAATAAATCAAGACAACTCCTATGGCTCCTGCCGGTTGTCATACTCATCGACATGCAAGTCGTGATTCCTATTACAAGAACATGATCAATCTCATACATCACATATCATTCATCACATTCTTCTGGGCCATATCACATCACATAGCATACCCTGCAAAAACAAGTTAGACGTCCTCTAATTGTTGTTTGCATGTTTTACGTGGCTGCTATGGGTTTCTAGCAAGAACGTTTCTTACCTACGCAAAACCACAACGTGATATGCCAATTGCTATTTACCCTTCATAAGGACCCTTTTCATCGAATCCGTTCCGACTAAAGTGGGAGAGACTGGCACCCGCTAGCCACCTTATGCACGGTGCATGTCAATCGGTGGAACCTGTCTCACGAAGAGTACGTAAGGTCGGTCCGGCCGCTTCATCCCACAATACCGTCGAAACAAGATTGGACTAGTAACGGTAAGCATATTGAACAACATCAACGCCCACAACTACTTTGTGTTCTACTCGTGCAAAGAATCTATGGAATAGACCTAGCTCTGATACCACTGTTGGGGAACGTAGCAGAAATTCAAAATTTTCCTACGTGTCACCAAGATCTATCTATGGAGAAACCAGCAACGAGGGGAAGGAGAGTGCATCTACATACCCTTGTAGATCGCTAAGCGGAAGCGTTCAAGAGAACGGGGTTGAAGGAGTCGATTCGTCGTGATCCAAATCACCGGAGATCCTAGTGCGAACGGAGGGCACCCACGCGTTCAACACACGACAGCCGGTGACGCCTCCCACGCCTTGATCCAGCAAGGAGAGAGGGAGAGGTTGAGGAAGACTCCATCCAGCAGCAGCACAACGGTGTGGTGGTGATGGAGGAGCGTGGTAGTCCAGCAGGGCTTCGCCAAGCACCGCGAGATATGAGGAGAAGGGAGAGAGGTATGGCTGCGCCAACAGGAGAAGAAACTCATGTGTTGGGCTGCTCCTATGCCTCACTATATATAGGGGGAGAGGGGGCTGCGCCCCCACCTAGGTTTCCACCCCTAGGGGGCGGCGGCCAGCCCCAGATCCCATCTAAGGGGGCGGCCAAGGGGTGGAGAGGGGGAAACTTGCCCCCCAAGCAAGGTGGGGCGCCCCCTCCCCAAACCCTAGGCGCCTTGGGCCTTGGTGGGGGGGGGGGGGCGCACCAGCCCACTTGGGGCTGGTCCCCTCCCCCACTTGGCCCATGCAGCCCTCTGGGGCCGGTGGCCCCACTTGGTGGACCCCCGGGACCCTCCCGGTAGTCCCGGTACGTTACCGGTAAAACCCGAAACTTTTCCGGTGACCAAAATAGGACTTACCATATATAAATCTTTACCTCCGACCATTCCGAACTCCTCGTGACGTCCGGGATCTCATCCGGACTCGAACAACATTCGTAACCACATACAAGCTTCCTTTATAACCCTAGCGCCATCGAACCTTATGTGTAGACCCTACGGGTTCGGGAGACATGTAGACATGACCGAGACGTTCTCCGTCAATAACCAACAGCGGATCTGGATACCCATGTTGGCTCCCTCATGTTCCACGATGATCTCATCGGATGAACCACGATGTCAAGGACTCAGTCGATCCCGTATACAACTCCCTTTGTCTAGCGGTATTTTACTTGCCCGAGATTCGATCGTCGGTATACCGATACCTTGTTCAATCTCGTTATCGCAAGTCTCTTTACTCGCTCCGTAATACATCATCCCGTGATCAACCCCTTGGTCACACTGTGCACATTATGATGATGTCCTACCGAGTGGGCCCAGAGATACCTCTCCGTTTACACGGAGTGACAAATCCCAGTCTCGATCCGTGTCAACCCAAAAGACACTTTCGGAGATACCTGTAATGCACCTTTATAGTCACCCAGTTACATTGTGACGTTTGATACACCCAAAGCACTCCTACGGTATCCGGGAGTTACACGATCTCATGGTCTAAGGAAGAGATACTTGACATTGGAAAAGCTCTAGCAAACGAACTACACGATCTTTGTGCTATGCTTAGGATTGGGTCTTGTCCATCACATCATTCTCCTAATGACGTGATCCCGTTATCAACGACATCCAATGTCCATAGCCAGGAAACCATGACTATCTGTTGATCACAACGAGCTAGTCAACTAGAGGCTCACTAGGGACATATTGTGGTCTATGTATTCACTTGTGTATTACGATTTCCGGATAATACAGTTATAGCATGAATAAAAGACAATTATCATGAACAAGGAAATATAATAATACTTTTATTATTGCCTCTAGGGCATATTTCCAACAGATAATCATTGGGGGAGATCGCGAGCTGGGCTGCAATGCACAATTCAATATTTTAGAACCACAAGGCATGAAACCGGATATATGAATGGTGTCTTTGGATACTTACGATCTGATCAGGGGCTTCGGCCTGGGGTGCCACTCGGGGGTGACGTCGGCATCCGATTCGGAATCATCCGAAAGGGAGAGTTTCCCCTTCTTGGAGGCCTCCGCCTCCAGGTCCATGGAAGCCGCCCTTTTCTCCTTTCCCCCTTGAGGTTAGAGTTGCTCTCTTACTCCTCTTCATCTTCGTCATGAGAGGAGAGAGTCTCAGTGTCTTCGAACACGCCGTCCGAAGCGCCCTTACAGCAGAGGCTACCTCTGGTCTCGTTGCTCTTCTTCTTGGCCTTCTTCTCGGCGCCTGATACGACACCGAAACTAGCATCTTCGTCAACAAAGGGATGGCTGGGTCTTCGGGCAGCGGAGCCGGACATTGGATCCGCTTTGCCTTCTTTGTACGGCCCCGTGGGAGTAATGTGAAGTTCAATATACTCCTTGGATTTACAAATTAAAGTTATCATAAAACTTATGAGAGTGGCCAGATGAGCGCAGTCGAGGCCGCAGTCTTCGGTCGTTTCCGGCCACGACTTCTGAGTCTTGGAAACAGCTTCCATATGTCTTTGTGCGTCGTGCCAAAGAACCGATGCGGGGTCCAAGGACCGGCTGGGTCGAATTCCCACATATACTGAGTCCGGCATTAGCAGGGGAGAATCCGGCGAAAGAGCATCACCTGGATCACGCTAGCAAAACTGGTGTTCTTGTTTATCATACCCTTGATGCGACTCTGCAGTGTCGTCCCCTCGTCGGGCGACGCCCAATCCAGGCCCTTGTTGGTCCATGAGGGAAGCCGCATTGGAGGCCCAGATTTGAACTCGGGAGCGGCGGCCCATGCGGTGTCGTGGGGTTCCGTGATATAGAACCACCCTTGCTGCCATCCCTTGACAGTCTCCACAAAGGTCCCCTTTGGCCAGGTGATGTTGGGAAGTTTGCTCACCATGGCGCCGCCCCACTCCGCGTGTTGACCTTCAACCACCTTCGGCTTCACATTAAATATCTTGAGCCATAGGCCAAAGTGGGGAGGGATGTGGAGGAATGCCTCACACACGACGATGAACGCCGAAATGGTGAGGAAGGAATTTGGGGCTAGATCATGGAAATCTAGCCCATAGTAAAACATGAGACCGCGGATGAAAGGATGGAGGGGAAACCCTAGTCCACGAAGGAAATGGGGAATGAACACTACCCTCTCATTAGGCTCCGGGGTGGGAATGATCTGCTTCTTGGTAGGGAGCTGGTGGACTATGTCCATGGCCAAGTACCCAGCTTGCCGGAGCTCCTTGATGTTCTCCTCTATAACAGAGGAAGCCATCCACTTGCCCTGCGCTCCAGATCCGGACATGGCTAGGAGTGTTTGGTGGCGGTGGAAAAGATTGGAACTTGGGCACTGGAGCTCAAATGGCAGATGGGCCGAGGAGGAAGAAGGCGTGGGGGTAAAAAGACGGATCCTTATCTCCTTATAAAGGAAGTGGATATCAAGCGTCCCCTCATAAGCCTTAAATCTCACCTATTCCCAAGGGGATGTGTGAACAACACGGTTGGATTACCCAAACCCATATTGGTGAGAATCCCGTGATAAGGGGACATGATCCTTGCTTTGACCAGACGTGCCTATGACCGTGCCTCGAAACACGAAGCGGGGGTTGTAAAACGGTTCGAAATACTAACAAGGCCAGGTCATAATGCCTCGCCGGAAAAATCACCTATGGATGTGTTTCTTTGTTTTTGAGTATTTTGCCCTTACAGCTTAAGGTTGTAATTTTTAAACAGAGCCAGATGCAGCTATCATGTGCGGAGGACTGCTTTGGAGTATTCAAAGAAGGAACCTGCCTTGCAATGCCGAAGACAATCTGCGCGCTGGATACATCGTCATGGAAGCCTGGTTCAGGGGCTACTGAGGGAGTCTTGGACTAAGGGGTCCTCGGGCGTCCAGGCTATGTGATATGGGCCGGACTTATGGGCCGTGAAGATATGAAATCAAAGACCTTCCCCCGTGTCCTGATGGGACTCTCCTTTGCGTGGCTCGCAAGCTTGGCGTTTGGATCATGCATCTTCCTTTCTCTGTAAACCGATTCTGTACAACCCTAGATCCCTCCGGTGCCTATATAAACCGGAGGGTTTAGTCCGTAGGGCAAGAACAATCATACAAGCTAGACATCTAGGGTTTAGCCATTATGATCTCGAGGTAGATCAACTCTTGTAACCCCTATACTCATCAAAGTCAATCAAGCAGGAAGTAGGGTATTACCTCCATAAAGAGGGCTTGAACCTTGGTAAACATCGTGTCCCCTGCCTCCTATTACCTTCGATCCTTAGACACACAGTTCGGGACCCCCTACCCGAGATCTGCCAGTTTTGACACCGACACTAGGGTCCTCGTAGCTTCTTAATAGTTCGTAGGTTCGCCATGGTCTAATAACATGACTTCCAGGATAGGATTACCATACCACTCTGGTGCGGATCATGATCTGGTTGACCTATGAGGCTCAGTAGTAACTTGATCTGAAGTTTCATGATCATCATCATTAGCTTCCTCTCTAGTTGGTGTAGGCATCACTGGAATGGTTTTCTGTGATGAGCTACTTTCCAAATTGAGAGAAGGTACATTTACCTCTTCAAGTTCCAGTTTCCTCCCACTCACTTCTTTCGAGAGAAACTCCTTCTCTAGAAATGTTCCATTCTTGGCAACAAAGATCTTGCCTTCGGATCTGTGGTAGAAGGTGTACCCAGTTGTTTCCTTAGGGTATCATATGAAGATGCACTTCTCCGATTTGGGTTTGAGCTTATCAGGCTAAAGACTTTTGACATAAGTGTCAGAATCCCAAACTTTAAGAAATGACAGGTTTGGTTTCCTACCAAACCAGAGTTCATAAAGGTGTCATCTCAACGGATTTAGATGGTGCCATATTTAATGTGAATGCAGCTGTCTCTAATGCATAACTCCAAAACGATAGTGGTAAATCAGTAAGAGACATTATAGATCGCACCATATCAAATAAAGTGCGGTTATGACATTCGGTATCATTACACCGTGGTGTTCCAGGTGGCGTGAGTTGTGAAACTATTCCACATTGTTTTAAATGAAGGCCAAACTCGTAACTCAAATATTCGCCTCCGCGATCAGATTGTAGAAAATTTATTTTCTTGTTACGATGATTCTCCACTTCACTCTGAAATTCTTTGAACTTTTCAAATGTTTCAGACTTGTGTTTCATTAAGTAGATATACTCATATCTTCTCAAATCATCTGTGACGGTCGGAAAATAACGATACCTACCGTGTGCTGATACGTCCATTTTGCATCATGTTTTCCTACTATTATTTATGTTGTTTTACTATATAATAATGCCTTTTGGAGTAATTCTAATGCCTTTTCTCTCATAATATGTAAGGTATACACAAAGGGGGAGAATTCTGGCAGCTGGAAATCTGGACCTGAAAAATCTACGTCAAGCAACCTATTCTGCACAACTCCAAATG
This sequence comes from Aegilops speltoides, assembly GCA_021437245.1. Lineage (NCBI taxonomy): Eukaryota > Viridiplantae > Streptophyta > Magnoliopsida > Poales > Poaceae > Aegilops > Aegilops speltoides. The sequence goes on from CM038146.1 coordinate 53,140,631, forward strand.
AGCTAAAACTTTCCAAGGATTTTTTATGGAATATTTAATAAATATTGGAGCAAATAAGTACCAGAGGGGGCCACCAGGTGGGCACAACCCACCTGGGCGCGCCAGGAGGTCCAGGCGCGCCTTGGTGGGTGCTGCCCTCCTTGGCCCACCTCCGGTGCCCTCTTTTGGTATATAAGTCATTTTGACCTAGAAAAAATAAGGGGAGGACTTTCGGGTCGAAGCGCCACCGTTTCCACTTTTGCCCTCCGGCGAGCGATTCCGCTGGGGGAACTTCCCTCCCGGAGGGGGAAATCATCATCTTCATCATCACCAACAACTCTCCCATATTAGAGAGGGCTATCTTCATCAACATCTTCAACAACATCAACTCCTCTCAAACCCTAGTTCATCTCTTGTGTTCACTCTTTGTACCGGAACTATAGATTAGTGCTTGTGGGTGACTAGTAGTGTTGATTACATCTTGTAGTTGATTCCTATATGGTTTATTTTGTGGAAGATTATATGTTCAGATCCATTATGCTATTTAATACCCCTTTGATCTTGAGCATGATTATCATTTGTTAGTAGTTACTTTCGTTCTTGAGGTCACAGGAGAAATCATGTTGCAAGTAATCATGCGAACACGAATTAAGCCAACATGATGAAAGTGACTAGATGAAATTCCCGTGTACCCTCAAGAACACTTTGCTTATCATAAGAGACCGTTTTGGCCTGTCCTTTGCCTCAAAAGGATTGGGCTACCTTGCTGCACTTTTGTTACTACTATCAATACTTGCTTTTTACAAATTATCTTACTATCAAACTACTCCGCTACTCACCATTTTAGCACTTGCACACATTACCTTCACTAGTAGAAAAAGGGTCTAATGTGCAGCTCATTAGTCCCGGTTTGAAATTGAGCCGGCACTAATGTGACCATTAGTGCCGGTTCCAATGGCTAGGCGGTCCGCTCTCAGTAGTACCGGTTCGTGGTGAACCTTTAGCACCGGTTCGTGCCACGAACCGGTACTAAAGAGAGTGGTGGCAGGATGTTGTCAGACTGGGGCCTGTCCAGCACCTTTAGTACCCTACATATAAACCCTTCATCCAGCTCGCTCTGTTCTTCCCCCTTTCCCCTCTCCTCTCTGTTCTTCCTCTCTTCCCCTCGAGCTCATCACACATTTTGCCCAAAGTTTGTGAAGATTTGAAGGCCCCCATCCATTCAAGTGATCACAAAGGTTAGCAACTTTGTCCTTTCATCTCTCATTGCTAGATTAGCTCTTGCAATGCTTTATATAGTGATTAATTTGTGGGTTTTAGTAATTTGGGAGGAATTATATGTGGTAGTTTATTTGATTTATATGCAATTTGAGCTTAAAATAACTCTTAGATTGCATATGTAGGTGTGGTTTACTTAGTGCCTTCCCGTCTCCGTCATAACCACCGTCGATCGTCCGCATCGACCCGTTGCCAGCACCACCTTGTGGTGAGCCTCTTGTTCTTATATTATATATATATATATATATCATGTTTGTGTGATTTTGATATATAGTTACTTGTATAATTATCTTACCCATACGTTGTTTGTTATGCATAGTGCCATGGTTTTGATATCCGTCCTCGTCGACCCCCGTCCATGTTATGATTCGGATGTGGTATATTCACTTTTAAAACTATTTGTTGCATTTCGTGTTTATGACAAATTATGCCCATCACGTTGACATAGATATTTTTATCTAGGAGGTATGTGAACCGGAAATTCCAACCAACCCTATTGTTGAGAGGTTAAATTTAGTTGAAAGAGAAAATGAGTATTTGAAAGAAAAATTGAAAATAATTGAGGAGGAGAAGATGAAATCGGAGTTGCATGTTTCCGATGTCGTCAATGATCACAAGATCAAGATGGAGAAAATGGGGTTGAAGATTAGAAAGATTAGAAAATATGCCATTGATAGTGTGGCTTGGTATCATTATGTTGTTGGATCAATTGTTACCTTAGTTGCGATCTTGATTGCATTTGTTATTGCATTTAAATGCTTTAGCTAGAGAGTTATTTGTATGTTGCATTTAAGTGTTGTATGAACTTGTATTAATTTGGTCTATTCGGTGGTGTGTAATGAAGATGCACCGGCAATGGATGTACGATGACTGATGCTCTCCCCAGTTCATTGATGGCGTGCATACTTTTCTGATTGTGGCTCAGGCAAACAAGCGGGCTGATGGTTTATTGCCTTGTCCATGTGCTGGCTGTAAGAATGATTACAATTACTCTAACTCAAGAACCATTCACGTCCACCTGTTTGAGTCCGGTTTCATGCCCCACTATAATGTTTGGACCAAGCACGGAGAAAGAGGGGTTATGATGGAAGACAATGAAGAAGAGGACGACGATAGCTATACTGGCCATGGGTTCCCTGAATACGATTATACAACAATGGGGGAAGAAGCTGAGCCAGCCATCCGGGAAGAAGCTTAAGAAAAGGCATCAGATGAGCCTTCTGATGATTTAGGTCGGGCCATTGCCGATGCAAAGCGAAACTGCGCAAGTGAAAAGGAGAAGAAGAAGTTGCAGCGCATCTTAGAGGATCACAAGAAATTGTTGTACCCGAATTGCAAAGGTGACAAGAAAAAGCTGGGCACCTGCTACCTCTTGAGCACTGCGTTGGATTTCCCCGAAGAGGAGAGGATGATGCAGCAAAGTAGCGTAAGTATTTCCCTTAGTTTTTGAGAACTAAGGTATCAATCCAGTAGGAGACCACACATAAGTCCCTCGTACCTACACAAAACGATAGCAACTCACAACCAATGCGATTAGGGGTTATCAATCCCTTCTCGGTCACTTACGAAAGTGAGATCTGATAGAGATGATAAATAATATTTTTGGTATTTTTGATAGATAGATGCAAAGTAAAAAGTAAAAGGCAAAGTAAAAACAAAGCAAGTAAATAAAGTGATAGAGATTGATATGATGAGAATAGACCCGGGGGCCATAGGTTTCACTAGTGGCTTCTCTCAAGAGCATAAGTATTCTACGGTGGGTGAACAAATTACTATTGAGCAATTGACAGAATTGAGCATAGTTATGAGTATATCTAGGCAATGATCATGTATATAGGCATCATGTCCAAAACAAGTAGATCAAAATGATTCTGCATCTACTACTATTACTCCACTCATCGACCGCTATCCAGCATGCATCTAGAGTATTAATTAAAAACAGAGTAATGCCTTAAGCAAGATGACATGATGTAGAGGGATAAATTCATGCAATATGATAAAAACCCCATCTTGTTATCCTCGATGGCAACAACACAATACGTGCCTTGCAACCCTTTCTGTCACTGGGTAAGGACACCGCAAGTTGAACCCAAAGCTAAGCACTTCTCCCATTGCAAGAACTACCAATCTAGTTCGCCAAACCAAAAAGGATAATTCGATGAGACTTGCAAAGATAACTCAATCATACATAAAAGAATTCAGAGAAGAATCAAATATTTTCCATAGATAATACTGGATCATAAACCCACAATTCATCGATGTCAACAAACACATCGCAAAAAGAAGATTAGATCGAATAGATCTCCACGAGAGAGGGGGAGAACATTGTATTGAGATCCAAAAAGAGAGAACAAGCCATCTAGCTACTAGCTATGGACCCGAAGGTCTGAAGTAAACTACTCACACTTTATCGGAGGGGCTATGGTGTTGATGTAGAAGCCCTCCGTGGTGGATGCCCCCCTTCGGTGGAGCTCCGAAACAGGCCCCAAGATAGGATCTCGTGGATACAGAAGGTTGCAGTGGTGGAATTAGATTTTTGGCTCCTGTTCTGATCGTTCGGGATACGAGGTATATATAGGAGGAAGGAGTGCGTCGGTGGAGCTTGAGGCCCACGAGGTAGAGGCGCGCCAGGGGGCGCCCACCTCGTGACCGCCTCTGGCACTGCTTGGAGTAGGGTCCAAGTCTCCTGGATCATGTTCGGTTGGAAAATCACGTTCCCGAAGGTTTCATTCCGTTTGGACTCCGTCTGATATTCCGTTTCTTCGAAACACTGAAATAGGCAAAAAACAACAATTCTGGGCTGGGCCACCGGTTAATAGGTTAGTCCCAAAAGTAATATAAAAGTGGAAAATAAAGCCCAATATAGTCCAAAACATTAGATAAAGTAGCATGGAGCAATAAAAAATTATAGATACGTTGGAGACGTATCAGCACCACACTGGAATTGCTGCAATGGAAGGCAGAGAATGGTGTATCTGTCAAGGGATTTGGAAAGTTGCTGGTAATGATAAAGAAGATGCTTCCAAAGGACAACGAATTTCCCGAGAGTACGTACGAAACAAACAAGGTTGTCTGCCCTCTAGGGTTAGAGGTGCAGAATATACATGCATGCCCTAATGACTGCATCCTCTACCGCGGTGAGTACGAGGATTTGAACGCGTGCCCGGTATGCGGTGCATTGCGCTATAAGATCAGCCGCGATGACACTGGTGATGTCGAGGGAGAGCACCCCAGGAAGAAGATTCCTGCCAAGGTGATGTGGTATGCTCCTATAATACCACGGTTGAAACGTTTGTTACAAAACAAAGAGCATGCCAAGGCGATGCGATGGCACGGAGAAGACTGTAAGAAAGACGGAAAGTTGAGAGTACCCACTGACGGGTAGTAGTGGAGAAAAATCGAGAGAAAGTACAGGGAGGAGTTTGCAGGTGACCCAAGGAACGTATGGTTTGGTCTAAGCGCAGATGGCATTAATCCTTTTGGGGAGAAGAGAAGCAACCATAGCACGTGGCCTGTGACTCTATGATTGTATAACCTTCCTCCTTGGTTGTGCATGAAGCGGAACTTCATTGTGATGCCAGTGCTCATCCAAGGCCCTAAGCAACCTGACAATGACATTGATGTGTACCTAAGGCCATTAGTTGAAGAACTATTACAACTTGATAACCCACAAGTATAGGGGATCAATTGTAGCCTATTTTGATAATTAAGAGTGTCGAACCCAACGAGGAGATAAAGGCAGAACGAATATTCCCCATCGACCACAATTACAACTCTACGCACGCTTGACGTTCACTTTACCTAGAAAAAGTATGAAACTAGAAGGACTTTGTAGGTGTTGTTGGATAGTTTTGCAAGATAATAAAGAGCACGTAAATATAAACTAGGGGCTGTTTAGATAAATAAGCAATAAAGTAAATATAGCGAGTGTGGAAAAGTGGTGGTAGGAGTTGTAAAATTGTCCCTAAGCAATTGACTACTTTACTAGACCGAGAGCAAGTTTTATGTGGGAGAGGAATAAGCTAACATACTTTCTCTTCTTGAATCATATGCACTTATGATTGGAACTCTAGCAAGCATCCACAACTACTAAAGATCATTAAGGTAAAACCCAACCATAGCATTAAAGCAGCAAGTCCCCTTTATCCCATACGCCACAACCCCCTTACTCGGGTTTATGCTTCTGTCACTCAAGCAACCCACTATAAGCGAATCATGAACGTATTGCAACACCCTATAGCGGGAATCCCTCACACTTGCACGACACAGAGGGCACAATAGGACAACAACATAACCACAAGCAAATTAAACCAATCATAGCAATTCATCAATCACCGGTAGGACAACGAAAATCTACTCAGACATCATAGGATGGCAACACATCATTGGATAATAATATGAAGCATAAAACACCATGTTCAAGTAGAGGGTACATCGGGTTGTGGGGGAGTGGACCGCTGAATATAGATGGTGGAAGGTGATGAAGATGTTGGTGAACATGATGGAGGTGTTGGTGTAGATCGCGGTAATGATGATGGCCCCCGGTAGCGTTCTGGCGCCACCGGAAGAGAGGGGAGAGAGCCCCCTTCTTCTTATTCTTCTTCCTCGACCTTCTCCCTAGATGGGAGAAGGGTTTCCCCTCTGGTCCTTGGCTCCCATGGCGTGGGAGGGGCAAGAGCCCCTCCGAGATTGGATCTGTCTCTCTGTCTCTCTCTGTTTCTGCGTTCCCAGATTCTGCCGTTTCACCGTTTCTTATATATCCGCAGATCCGTAACTCCGATTGGGTTGAAACCTTCACCCAAAATTTTCTCCAAAAATTAGCTTTCTTGCGGCAAAAGAAGAGCGTCAACCACCTTATGGGGTGCCCACGAGGGTCAGGGGCGCACCCCCTGCATCGTGGCCCCCTCGGGCACCGTCTCGCGTTGATTCTTCTTCCCAAAAATCACAAATATTCCAAAAATATTCTCCGTCCGTTTTTATCCCGTTTGGAATCCGTTTGATATGGGGTTTCTGCGAAACATAAAACATGCGACAAAAAAGAACTGGCACTGGGCACTGGATCAATATGTTAGTCCCAAAATAGTATAAAAAGTTGCCAAAAGTATATGAAAGTTGAATAATATTGGCATGGAACAATAAAAAATTATTGATATGACGGAGACGTATCAACATCCCCAAGCTTAAGTCCTGCTCGTCCTCGAGTAGGTAAATGATAAAAAAGATAACTTTTGATGTGGAATGCTACCTAACATAATCTTGATCATATACATAATCATGGCATGAATATTAACACACGAGTGATTCAAAGCAATAGTCTATCATTTGACATTAAGATGATAATACTTCGAGTGTACTAATAAAGCAATGATGTCTTTTCAAAACAACATGGCCAAAGAAAGTTATCCCTACAAAATAATATAGTCTGGCTATGCTCCATCTTCATCACACAAAATATTCAAATCACGCACAACCCCGATGACAAGCCAAGCAATTGTTTCATACCTTTGACGTTCTCAAACCTTTTCAACTTTCACGCAATACATGAGCGTGAGCCATGGACATAGCACTATAGGTGGAATAGAATATGATGGTGGAGGTTGTGTGGAGAAGACAAAAAAGGAGAAAGTCTCACATCGACGCGGCTAATCAACGGGCTATGGAGATGCCCATCAATTTATGTCAATGTGAGGAGTAGGGATTGCCATGCAACGGATGCACTAAGAGCTATAAGTGTATGAAAGCTCAAACTAGAAACAAAGTGGGTGTGCATCCAACTTGCTTGCTCATGAAGACCTCGGGCATTTGAGGAAGCCCATCATCGGAATATACAAGCCAAGTTCTATAATGAAAATTCCCACTAGTATATAAAAGTGATAACTCAAGAGACTCTCTATATGAAGAACATCGTGCTACTCTGAAGCACAAGTGTGGAAAAGGATAGTAACATTGCTCCTTTATTTTTTTCTTTTTTTCTTTTTTTTTCTCTTTTTTTGGCGGGCTTCTTTGGCCCCCCCTTTTTTATTTAGGCTTCTTTGGCCTCTCCTTTTTTTCATGGGGCAATGCTCTATAATGATGATCATCACACTTTTATTTACTTACAACTCAATATTACAACTCGATACTAGAACAAAGATATGACTTTATATGAATGCCCCCGGCGGTGTACTGGGATGTGCAATGATCTAGCATAGCAAAGATATCAAAAAACGGACAAGCCATGAAAACGTCATGCTAGCTATCTTATGATCATGCAAAGCAATATGACAATGAATGTTCAAGTTATGTATATGATGATGATGGAAGTTGCATGGCAATATATCTCAAAATGGCTATGGAAATGCCATGATAGGTAGGTATGGTGATTGTTTTGAGGAAGATATAAGGAGGCGTATGTGTGATAGATCGTATCATATCACGGGGTTTGGATGCACCAGCGAAGTTTGCACCAACTCTCGAGGTGAGAAAGGGCAATGCACGGTACCGAAGAAACTAGCAATGATGAAAGGGTGAGAGTGCGTATAATCCATGAACTCAACATTAGTCATAAAGAACTCACATACCTATTGCAAAAATCTATTAGTCATCAAAACAAAGTACTACGCGCATGCGCCTAGGGGGATAGATTGGTAGGAAAAGACCATCGCTCGTCCCCGACCGCCACTCATAAGGAAGACAATCAATAAATACCTCATGCTCCAACTTCGTTACATAACGGTTCACCATACGTGCATGCTTCGGGAATCACAAACCAGAACACAAGTATTTCTACAAATCCACAGTCACGCACTAGCATGACTCTAATATCACCACCTTTATATCGCAAAACTATTGCAAGGAATCAAACATATCATATTCAGCGATCTACAAGTTTATGTAGGATTTTATGACTAACCATGTGAATGACCAATTCCTGTCATCTCTCTAAATAGATATAAGTGAAGCAAGAGAGTTTAATCCTTTCTACAAAAGATATGCCCACGCTCTAACAAATATAAGTGAAGCAAAAGAGCCTTCTACAAATAGCGGTTTTCTATATGAAGAGAAACAGGCAGTCCAAACTCCAAATGATATAAGTGAATCACATGAAGCATTCTATAAAGCCATACTCAAAAGATTTAAGTGAAGTGCAATGAGCATTCTATAAATAAAATAAGGACTCATACCAACATAGTGCATAAAAGAAAAGTGAAAACTAAATGCAAAAGATGCTCCAAGACTTGCACATATCACATGATCGAAATGAATCTGAAAACATACCGATACTTGTTGAAGAAAGAGGGGATGCCTTCTGGGGCATCCCCAAGCTTAGATGCTTGAGTCTCCTTGAATATTTACTTGGGGCGCCTTGGGCATCCCCAAGCTTGAGCTCTTTCCTCTCTTCCTTTTCCTCATATCGAGACCTTCTCGATCATCGAACACTTCATCCACACAAAACTTCAACATAAAACTAGGTAAGATCCGTTAGTATAATAAAGCAAATCACTACTCTAGGTACTGTTGCAAACCAATTCCTATTTTGTTTTTGCATTATAGCTACTGTAATATAGCTTTTCCTTGGCTTAATCCACTGATAGAAATTGATAGTTTCATCAAAATAGACAGTGCAAAAAGTTTCAGAACCGTTTGATGTTCTAGTAAAATATGTAAAATCATGCACTAGAGCCAAAGTTTCTGTCCTGCACCGCACAAACCAACAAGCATTGTAAACATCCTAAAGGCAAACCTTGGCACATTATTTTTATAATACAATGGAATTGTACAAGGGGATAATTATTTTTGATGAAAAGTTTCTGTAATTAAGATTCACAAAGTTTCCGTGAGCATGAACAAAGTTCAAGGAGCTCTCCCACTTCAACAATGCTTGTCTTTCTCACTTTCGCTTTCCTTTTTGAAAAACTTTTGGGTTCCCCTCTTTATTTTTTTTGTTTTTAGACTATATGAAAGCACTGAACAGAAATAAATGACTCTCTAAAACTTCTGGGTTGTCTCCCCGGCAGCACTTTCTTTGAAGCCATTAAGCTAGGCATATAATGCTCAAGTAACGGATCCACCCGGATCCCAAGGATATCAAAGCCAATTCTAATTAACAATGATTTGTAATTTAGTAGTGAGCACAATGTAACATATATCAAGCAACAACAAAGTCTAACTCTCTTCCTATGCATCGGAATATCATAAAAGAACAATTCATGCACACATAGTAAAGGCCAATGCATAGTGTTAGCAGTCTCTTGCAATTTTATCATATTGGAAATATAGAGAGGCGGAGATGTAGTTCCTCTCTCATAATAATTGCAAGTAGGAGCAGCAAGCACATGCATATTATATCGATCAAAATCATCGTGTGTAGTAGTAAAACGCAACCCATCAATATAATCCTTAATAAGGGCAAACTTCTCCGATATAGTGCAGTCGGGAGAATTCAAAAAGATAACAGGACTATCATGCGTGGGTGCAATAGCAACAATTTCATGTTTAACATAAGGAACTATAGCAAGTTCATGTCCATAAGCATAATTCATATTGGCATCTTGGCCACTAGCATAGCAAACATCATCAAAAAGGGATACTTCAAGAGAATCAATGGGATCATAACAATCATCATAGCAATCATCCTTCGGTAAGCACGAAGGGGAATTAAACAATGTATGAGTTGAAGAGTTACTCTCATTAGAAGGTGGGCACGGGTAGCTAATCCACTCTTCCTCCTTTTGTTCTTCGCTCTCCTTATCATCTTTTTCATCCAATGAGCTCACAATTTCATCAATTTCTTCTTCTATAGACTCTTGCAAAATATTAGTCTCTTCTTGTACAACGGAGACTTTCTCAATAAATGAATCAATATCGGAATTGTATTCGAAATTCTCATAACAATATTTAAGTATAGCAAAATTTTCAGGTCTGTAAACAGCATCATCAAGATTTTCACACTCTTTAAACAAAGATTCAATTTCATAAGCACCCATAAAAGCAACAAATTCGTCTATTTGTTCCACATCATAGTAATCATATATACCATTAGCATAAGAAGCTAAGGTTTCCTTATCATTAAATTTGCATTAAAAGGGAAGGTGTGGAGCCTTCATCCTAGAGCAACAAGTATAACCATATCTCAAGCATAGTTCCTGAGCATACCAATGCAACTTATGAATTTGATCCCATAATAATTTCCCTTTTTGTGTCAAGCGATAATCCCTAAAGTATTCACATTGATCCAACGTGTCTCCCATAACATAATTGAATGGGGTTTTCTCAGGATTATCAAAGTAGTACATACTATTTTTCACAAAACCAGCATCGAAGGTTTTAGGAGGTTCCCCATCTCCATGAGTAGCAAGTACACCTAATTTTTTTGGTATTTCATGTTCCATATCCATAACTAAAGATAGAGAACAACTTAGAACAGAAAATAAAAATTACTTAGTGATAAAGCAAACGAGCACACACGAGAATATTCACCCCACGCTATGACTCCCCGGCAACGGCGCCAGAAAAAGGTCTTGATAACCCACAAGTATAGGAGATCAATTGTAGCCTCTTTCGATAAGTAAGAGTGTCGAACCCAACGAGGAGCTAAAGGTAGAATGAATATTCCCTCAAGTTCTATCAACCACCGATACAACTCTACGCACGCTTGACGTTCGCTTTACCTAGAAAAAGTATGAAACTAGAAGGACTTTGTAGGTGTTGTTGGATAGTTTTGCAAGATAATAAAGAGCACGTAAATATAAACTAGGGGCTGTTTAGATAAAGAAGAAATAAAGTAAATATAGTGAGTGTGGAAAAGTGGTGGTAGGAGTTGTGAAATTGTCCCTAAGCAATTGACTACTTTACTAGATCGGTAGCAAGTTTTATGTGGGAGAGGCATAAGCTAACATACTTTCTATTCTTGGATCATATGCACTTATGATTGGAACTCTAGCAAGCATCCGCAACTACTAAAGATCATTAAGGTAAAACTGAACCATAGCATTAAAGCATCAAGTCCCCTTTATCCCATATGCCACAACCCCCTTACTCGGGTTTATGCTTCTGTCACTCAAGCAACCCACTATAAGCGAATCATGAACGATTGCAACACCCAACAGCGGAATCCTCACGCTAATGCAACACGGAGGGCACAATAGGACAACAACATAACCACAAGCAAATTAAACCAATCATAGCAATTCATCAATCACCGGTAGGACAACGAAAATCTACTCAGACATCATAGGATGGCAACACATCATTGGATAATAATATGAAGCATAAAGCACCATGTTCAAGTAGAGGGAACAGCGGGTTGCGGGAGAGTGGACCGCTGAATATAGATGGGGGAAGGTGATGGAGATGTTGGTGAAGATGATGGAGGTGTTGGTGTAGATTGCGGTGATGATGATGGCCCCCGGCAGCGTTCCAACGGCATCGGAAGCGAGGGGGAGAGAGCCCCCCTTCTTCTTCTTCTTCTTCCTTGACCTTCTCCGTAGATGGGAGAAGGGTTTCCCCTCTGGTCCTTGGCTCCCATTGCATGGGAGGGGCGAGATAAGAAGAGCACCAACAAAAACATTGGTGTCCGCTTTGATGCAACAACCAACACGGGAAAGGAAACATATTATGGTTACATAGAGGACATATGGGAACTTAACTATGGAGGTGGTTTGAAGGTCCCTTTGTTTCGGTGCAAATGGGTCAATATGACACGAGGCGGGGTAATGGAAGACTCGCAGTACGGAATGACAACAGTGGATCTCAACAATCTTGCGTATGTAGACGAACCATTTGTCCTAGCCAATGATGTGGCGCAGGTTTTCTATGTGAAAGACATGTCTAGCAGACGGAGAAAAAGAAAAGATAAGTGTCGGTGTCAAAACCGGCGGATCTCGGGTAGGGGGTCCCGAACTGTGCGTCTAGGCGGATGGTAACAGGAGACAAGGGACACGATGTTTTTACCCAGGTTCGGGCCCTCTCGATGGACGTAAAACCCTACTCCTGCTTGATTAATATTGATGATATGGGTAGTACAAGAGTAGATCTACCACGAGATCAGAGAGGCTAAACCCTAGAAGCTAGCCTATGGTATGATTGTTGTTCGTCCTACGGACTAAAACCCTCCGGTTTATATAGGCACCGATGAGGGTTAGGGTTACACAGAGTCGGTTACAATGGTAGGAGATCTACATATCCGTATCGCCAAGCTTGCCTTCCATGCCAAGGAAACTCCCATCCATACATGGGACGAAGTCTTCAATCTTGTATCTTCATAGTCCAGGAGTCCGGCCAAAGGCAATAGTCCGGCCATCCGAACACCCCCTAATCCAGGACTCCCTCAGTAGCCCCTGAACCAGGCTTCAATGACGACGAGTCCGGCGCGCATATTGTCTTCGGCACTGCAAGGCGGGTTCCTCCTCCGAATACTTCATAGAAGATTTTGAACACAAGGATAGTGTCCGGCTCTGCAAAATAAGTTCCACATACCACCGTAGAGAGAATATTATTTACACAAATTCAATCAACTGACGTATTCCGAGGCGTGACATCACACCACGGCCAAGCCTTTATTCAAATCGTTTTTTACTGTCCCACCTCAGCGTGTTTAGCGAGGCGGTTTCCTTGGCACGTCTTGTCAAAGCAGAGATCGTGTCCCCTTATTCCGGGATTCTCATCAATACGGGCGTGGGTAACCCAACCGCGCCATTGATTACGACGCTTGGGAGATAAGCAAGTTTTACCAGGCTGGTGGGAACGCATAGCTTCGTCCGTTCATATAAGGGGATAAGGATCCACCATTTTACCTACGCCTTCTTCCTCCTTTGCTCATCCATTTCCGCGCACTCGAGCTCCAGCGCCCAAGTCCGCACATCTTGCCTCAACCTTCCCCAGCCATGTCCGAAGCGAGAGGCAAGTGGATGGTCTCCTCCGTCACGGAGGGGGACATCAAAAAGATGCGGAAGGCCGGATACTTGTCCAGCGACAAGGGGCAGCTTATCCCCACCCCCAGGCCCCATGAGAGGGTGGTGTTCCTCACCCACTTTTTCCGCGGACTAGGTTTTCCACTTCACCCATTTGTCCGGGGGCTCATGTTCTACTACGGCCTGGATTTCAACGATCAGGCCCCGAATTTCATCCTCAACATCTCGGCGTTCATCGTCGTGTGTGAGGCCATCCTCCGCATCCAGCCCCACTTCGGCTTATGGCTGAAGACCTTCAATGTCAAGCCGAAGGTAGTGGGCGGCCGCCAAGCAGAGTGCGGAGGTGCCATGGTGGGCAAGATGGCCAACGTCCTATGGCTCGAGGGCTCCTTCGTGGAGACCATAAAGGGGTGGCAATCGGGGTGGTTCTACATCACCGAGCCGCGTGACCCTAAATGGGCAGTGGCCCCCGAATTCCGATCTGGCTTTCCTACACGCCTCACCTCTTGGAAAGAGACAGGCCTGACATGGGGTAATTTGGAAGAGCTGACCGGACTCCAAACCTGCGTCAAAAACCTGGTGAACAAGAAGCTCAAGCTTGTCAACGTAGTCCAGGTCATGCTCACCCGCCGGATCCTCCTGTGCCAACAACGGGCCTTCAACTTGTGGGAGTTTGATCCGGCACAGCACCAAACCTTGAGCAGGCTCTTCGACACTACGTACGAAGATGCCTGGAAGGTGCTGTTCAAGGGCGCCGAGGCTCCCGCATCCGCTACCGAATAACGCGGATTCAGCTCGCAGCGTCAAGCCAGCGAGGAGAGCTATTTTGCCCTTTAAAGGACACTTGTTTTTCATAGTTTGACTCTATGCGGGATCTAAACTCTCTTACCTTTGACAGGACTGGCAAAAGACGTCCGAGCAGGTTAACTGTCTGGCTCCCTTGCCAGAAGACCCAGCGGACGCCCGATTAATGGGGCTGCTGGTTCCGGCACCTCACGTGGTGCCGGAGAAGAAGGCCAAGAAGAAGGCCACGGGAACTCGAAGGAGTTCCCGGCGCCAGGTGTTGTCGGACTCATTGTCCGATGACTCCGAGGCGGACTCCTCCCGCGAAGACGAGGAGGAGGAAAAAGAGGCCTCTCCCCCAGCGGGGGGAGAGAAGAAAAGGAAGGCCGCCTAACCGGGAGGCCGGAGGGTCCAACAAGGAAGGACCCTTCCTCCGGACTATTTCCACCAACGCCGACGACGGCGAAGAGGAGTGGCCACCGAGGGCTAAGCCCCTGGCGAAATCGTAAGTGTCCGGATACCAGAATAACTCATGGCGTTTCATTTGTCGCACAGAATCTCCTAACGCCGAATATAACCCTGCAGCCCGCCCAAGGACGGGCTCGATGTTTCAACGAGCGGCTCCCTGGATTCGTCGGACGTGAATAGCACCTCACTTTCGGCTGCCTCCTCTCCTCGCGCTGCGGATGACGCCGAGGTGGGGGACCCAAAAAGGGCCCAGCCAGGAGGAGGTGGTCCAGGAGGCAACCTCCTAGACCCCACGCGCAAGGGGGATAAAACCCCAAAGGGCTCTAAGTTCGGCCCTGGGCCGGACTCCGCACCGGAACCTTCAGTGGTTCCAGAGCCCGGCAGGCGGCCCCTTCGTGAGAAGGATAAGACTGCGACACCGTGACCTCCGTCCAACTGGAGGCACTGGATAATTTGCTGGAGGCGCTTAACGGCGCCTCCATTGACGAGGAGCACCACACTGTTATGAGTGTGGTGATCCAGAAAGTTCAGTCCGCCAAGAGCGGGCTGACTGAAGCCTGTGCCAGCCTTCTAGCAGGCTTTGAGGTATGTATTTAAGATATGTAAAAATATTACCGCATAGACAGTAGCCCCTGATGCTCAGTTTGGTGTTCGGAAAGAAAAGCCGAACTGAGCATCTAAAAAAGATGTACGCAGGAGTCTAACATAAGTATGTCAATATGGGGAATGCAGGCTGCGCTGCTGACCTCTGCCGCACTGACTGTGGAGGTCAATGCATTGAAGCAGAGCCTCGAGCGGTCCGAGAACGAGCTCGACCTTGCCAAAAAGCAGCTCGAGGACAAGGAAGGTAAGTAATACCTTATGGAAGTATATAAAAGATGTGGTTGCAGAAAATGACAGGAATAACATGAGTATTGCAGGGGCCACGAACGAGGTGGCGACCCTGAAGGAGGCGGTGTTCAAGGCCGAAAGCAATGCGGCCGCGGAACGCACCGAGCGAGAGAAGCAGGAGGCGCGGGTGGCGGAGGTGCAGCAAGAGCTCCAGGCTCTCGTGGAAAAACATGAGAGTTTGGAGCGTGACTCAAAGACTCGAGAGTCTGAGCTCGCCTCGGCCCTTGAGAGCGCCAAAGCCGCTAAGGCTAAAGCCCAAAAAGCCCTCCAGGAAATTGAAGCGATGAAGAAGATAGTGGCGGGTAAGGCATTCTTTATGCAAAGCAGGCTCGTGAAAGTGAATTACTTGTTACTTACCCGAATCCAGAGCTCTCCAGGAGCATTCACAGATCTGCCCCGCAGTGTGTCCGATGCTGCCACGTTCTACCGAGCCGAGGAGTGGAGCTCGACGGAGAAGGTGTTCTGGTCTCAGTATGCTGAGGCCGGACACCCAGTGCCCTTGAGCGACCAGCTGAAGCAGCTGGTCGAGCTCCATAAGGTGGCCTAACAGGCCATGAAGGGCCTCATAGTTCGGCTGTGTCCTAAGGAAACCATGCCTGGGATCTACTTCGGGCTGGTGAGGTGGCTGGTGGACGCCTGTCCATGGATTGAAGTCGTCAAGCGCTCCGTCTGCATTGAAGGTGCCCGTAGGGCCCTTGCCCGTGCAAGATGGACGTTGAGAAGCTTGTGATGGGCAGACCACCGCCGGGCAGGGAGTATCGCAAGCCCGAGATGTATTATGAGGGCGTCCTGAAGGGTGCCCGCCTTATAGCGGGTAAATGCTCCAAAGATGTAATTTTTGAGTAAACTCGCATTTGTTATCCTGTACGCTGAAAACTTGTTCATATGCGCTAAACAACGCTTGTGAATTTAAAATATTACCTTCTGTGCGGCCGTTTATTAAATTTGAGAGATGGCGAGTCGTCCGCTTCTGCCCCCATGCCACGAGTGCTGGGGTGTTCAGGATAAACATGAGCGCTCTTTTTCCCATTCTTGGGTCCTTTGAGGGAGGCGCTCAACGCAACGAACGAGGCAACCGGACTATAATGCTTGAACACTCTCACTTAGCCATAGAATTCTATAATTTTAAATTTCGGCGAAGCCCCTAGTATTCGAAAGACTGAGTTCGGGGCGCTATCCACGCCTGGGCCGGACAAAGCCGACTCCTTGCTCTATGCGGCATAAGTCTTTAGGGACTCGAAAACCTCTCGAACAGCGACCGGCTCTCGCCCTATCATGCCGGTCAGTTTTAGCTTTCTCCACTGAGGTGCTTAACCCAGCTCAACCGGGGCACAATCGCAGTGGTTCTCCCAGCGCTACCTTAGCCGAGATAACGGAATGTAAGGTACCAAAACATGGGAGCCGGGCAAACCCAACTATTGACCCAAGACATTGATTCGGAGCCGATGCATATAATGCTATAAGTTCGGGGTGCCACCCTTGTGAAAGTGTTCGGACTTATCACACCATATTTTCGGGTACTTAAGCCCCTGGTGTATTTGGCCATACCAAAGTGTACGGGTGCAACATGTCATAAGTGAACATATATAGATAAAAAAAAGGAATGCAATAATAGGCAGAAGCTATGTATTGTTTATTCAAAAAGGCTGCGGTAAAAGCAGAACGATACAAATAGTGCGATAAGCAATGGACGGGACTATTTGACATGTCCCCCTCCAGAGGCGAGCTGCGGGATGATATGTGAAACAAGTATACTGCTCGTTATAGAGACCACCTGGACACTCGACGTAGCTTTCTGCTTCCCTGGCTGTTGCATCGTGTGTTCGGCGATTCTACTGCCGGACAGGGCTTCTTGAGAACGGAGTCCTGAAAGTAAGAAAAAAAGAATGACACAACCGGGAGCCCCTGGTGCGGTTGAGCCGCATTCTGGGCCTGCCGTGGTCATGCCCCTCCCCATATGCCCATGGTATTTCCAGAGCATAATTATGTACGCGCAGTATTAGTTTCGCAATTTTGCAAGGGCTGGGGTTGGGGCCGCATTGCTACGCGTGCTCGGAACGTGCCAAGCGGTCTTGTTGTAGGTTACTCTGGGCGCGCTTGACGATGTCCAGACGTTGAATAGCCGGACTCGAGAATTGCCTTGAGAGGCTGCTTTTACTTCGCCGCAGGGTCGCCAGATGCTCCTCCGTTCGGAGAGAGCGTTCGGTGTTTCCGTTGACCGTAATGACTCCTCGAGGGCCTGGCATCTTGAGGTTGAGGTATGCGTAGTGCAACACTGCATTGAACTTTGCAAATGCGGTTCGTCCGAGCAATGCGTGATAGCCGCTGCGGAACGGGACTATGTCGAAGATTAATTCCTCGCTTCGGAAGTTATCCGGGGATCCGAAGACCACTTCAAGTGTAACTGAGCCTGTACAGTTGGCCTCTACACCTGGTATGACGCCTTTAAAGGTCCATGGATTGAACTTTGGGGCGACTGGCTCGATCGCATATACGTCCCTTAGTGCACGCTTCCGCTCCCTTTTGGGTATGTGGGTTGCGTATATCATGTTCACCGTCCGCACTTGTGGGGGGAAGCCCTTCTGTCCTCTATTGTTCGGCGGCCGTGGCTCCTCCTCGTCATCGCTATGCAGCCCCTTGTCATTGTTTTTGGCATTTAACTTGCCTGCCTGCTTGAACACATAATCCCTATAAGTGTGGTTGGCTGGTTTTTCGGGGGTGCCGTGTATCTGGCACGAGCGATCAAGTATTCGGTCCAAATTGGACGGGCCCAGAGTATTTCTTTTGAATAGATTTTTCTGCTGACCGGGTTTAGAGACTCTGAATCCGGCATTAACTGCCGTATCCTCAGTATTATTGCCATTAATGCGGCGCTTGTGCTTGTTGCGATGCGACCTGCTGTTGCTGTCCTTGGTATCCGAATTACCAGGGCTCTTGGTCATGTTGTTACTGCGAGCTAGCCAGCTATCCTCTCCCGTGCAAAAGTGGGTCATGAGTGTTGTGAGGGCTGCCATGAATTTCGGCTTTTCTTGTCCTAGGTGTCGGGCAAGCCACTCGTCGCGGATGTTATGTTTGAAGGCTGCAAGGGCCTCTGCATCCGGACAGTCGACGCTTTGATTTTTCTTGGTTAGGAACCGTGTCCAGAATTGTCTGGCCGATTCCTCTTGCTGCTGAATTATGTGGCTTAGGTCATCGGCGTCTGGTGGTTGCACATAGGTGCCCTGGAAATTGTCGAGGAATGCGGCTTCCAGGTCTTCCCAACAACCAATTGACTCTGGTGGCAAGCTCTTAAGCCAATGCCGAGCTGGTCCTTTAAGCTTGAGTGGGAGGTATTTGATGGCGTGTAGATCATCACCGCGGGCCATGTGGATATGAAGGAGGTAGTCCTCGATCCATACCGCAGGATCTGTTGTGCCATCGTACGATTCGATGTTTACGGGTTTGAAACCCTTGGGGATTTGATGATCCATTACTTCATCTGTGAGGCATAGTGGGTGTGCGGCGCCCCTGTACTGGGCTATATCATGACGTATCTCAAATGAGCTTTCTCTGCTGTGTTCGGCTCGGCATGATTTGCTGTATCCGGCATGAAGGTTATCGTCACGTGTAGTGAGGCGCCCACGCGATCCGTAGATCGATCTTGTTTGCCTTGCCTTGTCCTCCAATATATCTCGCACATCTGGCGCATTTCCCCGTGCCTTGGTACTTTTTGAGTGGCACCGGGGTGCGGCTTGAGTGGAGAGCCGAGAGGCCTCTCTGTCGGGGCCACAAGGTGGCCGGTTGGCCGTATCATGCGCTGGTGATGTAGGTTTAGGTGGTTCCTCCTCTAATCGGGGTAGCAGCCTGCGTTTTGGGTAGCTCTTGGAGGGGCGTTTGAGTTCATACTCTTCGGCCGCAAGGACTTCGGTCCATCTGTCAGATAACAAGTCTTGGTCAGCTCTAAGCTGTTGCTGCTTTTTCTTGAGGCTTCTTGTCGTGGCCATAAGCCTGCGTTTGAATTCGTCGTCGTCGAGGCTTGCCTCGTCTTCGGAGGGAGGCATGTAATTATCGTCCTCTACCTCTCCGTCTGCCGCTCTCTCATGAAGGCTGGCTTCTCGATCCTCCTGCGCTGAATCCTGCTGGAGGGGGTTGTCTTCGGCACTGTCCAGAGTGTTATTGTCTCTGGTGCCGGAATCGCCGCTTTTGCTGGGGTGGGAATTAGAGCGGCGCCGCTGACGTCGGTGCTTAGGCTGTTTCTTGGAGGGGTCATCCTCCGTTGTTCCATCGCCATTTCCGTCTTTTGGGATGTCCACCATGTATATGTCTTATGACAAGGTGGCCTTCCAGTGCCCTGTAGGCGCTAGTTCTTGGTCGTCTCCTGCATCGTCGTCCATACCTTCGATGTCTTTGGAGTCGAAGTCGAGCATGTCGGTTAAATCATCGACAGTGGCTACGAAGTGGGTGGTGGGTGGGCTTTGAATTTCTTCGTCGTCCGCATCCCAACCTTCCTGACCATAATCCAGCCAGGGCTCTCCTGATAAAGAGAGATACTTTAGTGAATTCAGGATGTCGTCAAAGGGCGAGTGCTGAAAGATGTCCGCGGCAGTGAACTCCATGATCGGCGCCCAATCGGATTCGATTGGCAGGGGCGCGGAAGGTTCGGAGTCCGAGGAAGAGTCCGACACCTTGGAGTCACGAGCTTCACAAAGGACAGAGTTGGTGCCCGGCTCAATCGCCGTAGAGATAGCAGCCCCCGAGGCAGTGTCCAGCCACCCGTTGTCGATTGGCGCAGTCGGCTCCGAGCTAAGGGTCGGAGCGGACATTGGTGCGCCTCCGATTCGCTTTCGCGGCAGAGCTAGATCATGCCCATCGTGATAAAGGCGGGCGCGCTCGGCTGTGGCTCGAACCCGTCGAAGATCAATTCTCCGGACGCCACCGATAGTTCAAACTTCCAAATTTGACCGATGGCGGGGCATAGCTTAATCTGCTCCAGATGGCTGCTTAATTGCCCGCATGCAAAGCCGCTGAATACGAAGATCTGTCCGGGGAAAAAAGTCTCACCCCGGACCGCATCGTTGTTGATGATCGGAGGAGCCATCGGGACTAAAGATGACGACACAGAGGAACTCTCAATGAAAGCACCAATGTCGGTGTCAAAACCGGCGGATCTCGGGTAGGGGGTCCTGAACTGTGCGACTAGGCGGATGGTAACAGGAGACAAGGGACACGATGTTTTTAACCAGGTTCGGGCCCTCTCGATGGAGGTAAAACCCTACTCCTGCTTGATTAATATTGATGATATGGGTAGTACAAGAGTAGATATACCACAAGATCAGAGAGGCTAAACCCTAGAAGCTAGCCCATGGTATGATTGTTGTTCGTCCTACGGACTAAAACCCTCCAGTTTATATAGGCACCAAAGAGGGTTAGGGTTACGCAGAGTCGGTTACAATGGTAGGAGATCTACATATCCGTATCGCCAAGCTTGCCTTCCATGCCAAGGAAAGTCCCATCCGGACATGGGACGAAGTCTTCAATATTATATCTTCATAGTCCAGGAGTCCGGCCAAAGGCTATAGTCTGGCCATCCGGACATCCCCTAATCCAGGACTCCCTCAATAAGTTTCACACCCAAAGATCCCACTCTGGGATGTGATAGGCTTGACCGTCATCACTTTCTTCTGTAGTGACTTTCCGGACTTATATATTTGGAAAGTGCCGCTTCGAAAAAAGCGGAGGGAATATTTGTAATAGTTAGGGTACTTATGTGTTTTGGTATTTCAAACACGAAGAAATTTTTTGTGCAAAAGCTGAATGCACTTCGTCTACAAATTAGTTCGTCAAATAATTCAAATTTAAACTATTCAAATTTGAAAACTACTGGCACTAACAGAAAGTTTGTAATTTTTTGTACCTAAAGAAAAAATATTCAGAAATAAATAAATGAAAATAAATAAAGTAGAAAAGAAAAAAACTAAATTTTTTTTAGGCAAAAACTAAATAAATAAAGCCCACCTACTGGGCCACAGCGGCCTACATACGACTAGTAACCCAACCTGTAGTTGGGCCAGGATGCAGGCCCGCAAGGCCCAGTAGGCCCACAGGGCAGAGCGGTAGAGTTAGGCCCAGAAGCCTGCTATAGAGAGGAGTTCGAGAGAGCAGCCGCGCCGGGGCTTTTAAACAGGTGCGGGCGCCCCTCGGCTAGCGAGGTGGGACTAAACTTGCCCGCACAGCAGCTGCGCCAGCGCAGACCTTTAGTATCGGGTCGTGGCACCAACCGGTACTAAAGGGGGGGGGGTCTTTAGTACCGGTTGTAGCCACCACCGCCATTAAAGGGGCGCTTCCACGCATCACCTGGTTAAAGTTTTTAGTACCGGTTGGTGGCTCCAACCGGTACTAAAGGGGGGTCCTATATAAGAAAACACTTCAAAATTTCGTTAGTTTCTCATCTCTCCCTCTGCTTCTTCTCCTCTCCCCCGTCGCCGCCGCCCCTCGTCGCCGCCCCCGTCGCCGTCCCCGCCGCCCCTCGTCTCCGTCCCCGTCACCGTCTGTCACCGTCCCAGTCGCCGACCGTCGCCGTCCCCTCTGCCCCACCGTCCCCTCGCCTCGCCATCGCCGTCGCCGTCGCCGTCACCTCGACCTTACCCGCATTGTGAGCCCCTCTCCCTAGCCCCTCTCCTCCCTCCAATCGAAGCCGCCATGCCGCCGGCGTCGTAGGTGCACATACACACGCGCGCGCACACACACACAGACACCACGCGCATGCACACACACACACACACAAGCATGATTCTGTTTTTAGTTTTTAGTTTTTTCTATTTTTTATACAAATGTTTTAGATGAATTAATTAATTACATTAGATTAATGTCAAATAGTTTATAGAAATGTTAGAAATGTTAGTTTTAGCTAGATGAATTAGATTAATTTCAAATTGTTATAGAAATGTTAGAAATTTTATAGAAATGTTAGTTTTTAGTTTTTTATAATTTTAGTTATAGAAATTTAGAATTTACATATAAGAAATCACAATCCAATCATTTAAAAGATGTTACTTTTGCGTTATATAGTATTTGTGTTCGATGATGCCCGGCCCGCATCCTCGCCGTCGACCCGTTCGCGACGACGTCCTGCTTCAGAGGGCCTATGTCTGGGACTGGGCTCTGTCGGGCTGGCACTGGGAGGTGCTACCTGCAGGGGCTCGCCACTTGGTGAGGAACCAGGGTCCCGTCGTTGACCCTGAGCTCCTTTGGTGGCGTTCCCGTTGGCCACTTCCGATATAGAGGGAGCCTGCCCTGCCTGAGGTGGTACGTCGCCTTGTCATGGAGGAGGACGAGCACGTCCGTCGCTATATGGCTGCTATGGGCGTCAGGTTCTCCAATACCTGGCAGGATCTTTGGGGAGATGACCGGAGCTATGATCATGTGATGGTTCCTTCTCTTTGGGTGTCCACCGCCCGCGCCTCAGGAACCGCGAGTGGCCTAGATTATTCTGTAGTATTCAATCTTTATTAGCTAGCTAGCTAGTGATGTATTCGATATATAATATTCAAGATGATGTATTCGATATTATATATTATTCGAGACGATGCATATTATGTACTATGATTCAGGATTTCCTTATTGATTGCATGCATGCATTGTAATTTGAATACTAAATGTTTTATATTTCTTTTGGATTAGTTAAATAAAAGCTATGGCGGACAATACCTACAGAAAGGGAGAAGAGGCCCTGTTCAAGATCATACACTCCCCTTGCGCGCCAGATGATCAAAATGAAGAAGATGACGGCTCCCATGAACAATACCGGGGAGGGTGATGATATGATATTCGATCGCGATGACCGAATTGATGAAGTCATGGACGACGACTATGATTATGATGGCGAAGAAAATATTGATCTTGAAATTGGCGAAGAAAATGTTGATCTTGAAATAACAGAGACCGGCGAGGTATATTTATATAAGCATGCATCTCGTGATGATCACATGTTTTAAATGATTTGAAGATATATTAACGAATCGATCTTTCTTCTTTCAGCCCTCCGGATCGAGCAAATCTTCTATAGGTAGAGTGCGAGGCCTGGGAAAAAAGTTGAAGGAGGGCCTAAAGTACAACATCGATGCCATCAAAACTAATGGCGAGCCAATAGCGCCTAAGAACATTGCGAACAAGTTCGTTCGTCAGTGCGGAGTTCTTGTGAAGGATAAACTCCCGATCTCCCTTTAAGAATGGAAAGAGCCATCAAAGCCCCATCCAGATCTTACTTTTGTCGACGACAGAGCAAAAACTGTGCTTTGGGAAAATCTCATGGAACATTTCACCCTACCAGATTATTTCATAGCTACAGATGTGGAGAAAGTCAAGGACGCTGCTCTTAGGAAGATGGAAATTGCATTCAACAACCACAAGAAAACTGTATGGAATAACTACGTCAAAGCAGGAAAGAAGACTCCAGAATTCAAAGGAACACTGGAGAACCAAAGAGAACACTGGCCCGCTTTCGTGAAATCCAAGGAATCAGAATTATCTAAGGAACGGTCCAGAAAAAACACGGCCAAAGCCGCCAAAAAGGAGCAATTCCAGATGCTGGGGCTAGGTGGCTACGCGGTGGCAATGCGTAAGTGGGATAAGTCTGAGCAAGAGATGCTGGCTGCACAGGTCACTCCAGTTACATTGAGCTGGCCCCCCATGTGCAGAACTTGGTTCTATGCGCATGGGGGGGCATTGGACCCAAAGACAGTCCAGGTTTCGAAGAAGGCATGTCTTAAAGGAGCCGATGTTAAGTTAGTTGAAGCAATAGAAGAAGCTTGAAAGGGGGTGTTCACGCCCAACAGAGAGAACGACGAGCTTACGCGTGCCCTGGGAAATCTTGAACACCCGGGAAGAACACGAGGCAAGGGCGTTGTTCCCTTGTATGAGGGCTTTTCTGAGTGGAACGCTAACTACATAAGCCGTGCGAGAAGGAAGATGGAGGAGGAGAAGAAGAAGAAGTTGGAGGACGAGCAGAGGAAGCAGGAAGCAGAACACCTTCAACGTCTAGAATTAGCGCATGTGGACTTGGCACTCAAATTCCAGCAGCAGTAGTAGATCGACTCACTTACCCAGGAAAGGGGGTCTCAGCAGCGGTCGCAGCTAGCGGGTGATCCAACATTGGATAGCACCATCCCATCCATGCCGAGAAGCAGCGTGGGTTCCGCACCGGGCGACACACTGTTGGATAGATACCCTGTGGATGACATCATGGAGAACACTAACTGTGAGCTACACTTCAAAATAAAGAACATATCCATGAAGGCGGCGGACACCGTTGCTTATACAAATCCCCCTGGAACAACCTACCATTACAGAACGATTCCAACCGGCTATGCTCGTGTCGTGGTTGATGAGGTGGTGGACCAATATTCGGGGCTACAGCATGACATTCCTGGAGGTACAGGCAGAGGCAAGCGATTTCAATATGGTCCAAGCCTTGCGCCACTCCTCCCGCTTCAACTCAGCCAACGCGTGAGTCCACTCCTCCTCCTCCAAGTCCACCAACGCGTGCCACTCCTCCTCCAAGTCCGACACCGCGTCAGCCGTCTCCGCTGCCTCAGCAACCGCGGAAGAGAGCCGCCGCAGCTATGGTGCGTAGTGCTACAAGTCGAGGTAGTACAGGAGGTACAGGCAGAGGCAAGCGATTTCAATATGGTCCAAGCCTTGCGCATCTTCCGCAGAGGCCTTACGACATGACAAAGGAACAAAACGAAGCCATAGTGAAGGCCCAAGTGGACGCCCATTTTGGACCGAAACCACCACCGCCGCCAAGGGAGAAAGTGCCTGAGGATAAGATTGACCACTTTATTCGTATGTCTAAAGCACCAGCTCCCAATCCTGTTGACTCAGACTATGAGCGCCAAATCAGGAAGGCACATCGAGCATGACAAAAGGAGTCGAGCTCGGGCCTGTGCCAAGCAGCTGGCCAAAAATGCGGGAAAACCGTTCCCCAGCTAGGAGAACAGGCGGCACAATCGATCCCCCTGCTTGTTGTACCAACACATGAGAGTACCGGTGCTGGTCAGCTGGTAATAACTGACGAGCATAGAAGGCAGGCTGAAATGCTCGGTATCACTGTTGGACAACTCCTTGAGATTGAGCCCATGCCTCTGCTTAGAGGGGAGGACATAGAAAAGAAATATGTCCGCGGCCAACCTTTGGTCAAGCCTGAGGAGGTCAAGAACCTCCCAACGAGAATGTATGAATTGCATGATTGGTACATGAAAATTACCAAGAGTACCAATCGAGAGTCCCTCATGGTGAAAGTCAAGGAAGAGTATTACTTCCATGAGCTAGCTCTGGCCGTTGAGTATTCAGAACTATTTCAGTTATTCAATCAAGACGCACTCAACAAATCTCTCATCAGTTGCTATTGTCTGTAACACTACAAAAAAAGACACATCCGTGACATTTTGGGCCGAACGAATTTTTTTTCTGTCATACATATGACACTTATATCTTATATTTACTAATTGGAGGCACCTTTCAAGTCTTCTCATTAATCCACATCATTAACATTAATTACACCGTTGGATTGTAGAATTTAAGTTCAGGATTAAAGAAAAACATACGTAACATAGATGGTCCCAATGTGCCATAAAAAGGGCATATGACACGTCCAATGTGTATGCAACAAAAGAAAAAAACATCCATCCGTTTCCTAAAAAGAAAAGGCAAGTCTGTAACCATAAAGAGTCTAATCCGATCGTAAGAAGAAAAAAGGAGTCCTGTCCAACGTAAAAAGGGGGAAGAACCTCACGATGGTGCTGGGTGCTCGCAAAACCCACGCCCATGAATAAAATATTCTGCCGATTAAACTCTAGGTGGAAATTATCCCACAATTCAATCTAACATACATCTAATATATTTTTCTATATGCTAGCTCAAAAAATAAATCTCTCATGTTCTGTAGATTCAGTATATTTTTTGAAGGAAGGTTGAGGCAAAAGTTTGTCAATTGTAGATCTGACGTTGGTCAAAATGATGGCTAGATGAGGCGTGCCGCAAGGAAAGACTTGCATCGAGTCAAGACTCGAGACTAATTGATATAGTCATGCAGATGAAGAACCTAGAAATCAGATTAGCTATTTGTTGAATGTTTTTCGAGAAATAAATCAATCTTGTGGAATCAAATTACAGTTTCTGTTTTTTGAGATGGCGACATCGGCCTGCTTAAATTATAATTCAGTTTCCTTGGCGGGTTTTGTTGCTGCCGAGAGCATAGGAGAAGCCGACCAATGTACCCAATAATAGTAGTTCATCACATCATTATTCCTATATAGTGTATACGAGCAAACACCTATTATTGGTGTCCTACAGAAAAATAAACGTAAGTATTCTAAATATTCAATGTGTTCATGATATTGAAAAGCAAAGGACATCGATGTGATCTCAGAAATTCAGATATATATTTAAATACAGTAAAAATTTATACTGCTTTTGCTTACTGCTCCTACGATGTAAATAAGGGGTATGCCATTCTTCTACAAGGAAAGGCCGATATGCTTCATTAACTAATTGGCCAGGAAGTGGAATTGTGCGTTTGCCCGACCATGATAAATCATTTTGGATGGAGACTCATTTCATGAATCTACGGCGTGTACTGGCCGGCTCGACGAGCTCCTCCTACACGCTGTCGGGCTATGACTGGATCCAACGTCGGCAGGTGCAATGTAGTGGTGTCCACTAAGTTTTGTCTAGATGCTAAATCAGCTGGAGGATTGATTATAATTGTTTTGCATGCACATAATACTATTGTTTTGACATCTATAATACTTTTCCATTTATGCGATTCATGAATTACATTGATCCACATGGTTCTTTGCATGTGCGGATTGCTAATACATATTATATGCATGTATATAAAATCTATGCATGACTTTATTTTGCCTTATAAGTAAGCAAAAATTGTAGCTATTATAATATCTTAAAAATAACACCTAATTACTACTGTAACAATACAAAATCTGAATGTTTCATTCACCACAAATATCTCATGTAAACACATGATTATATAAGGGATATTTATATTTGCGTAGAATGGATAGTAAGTACTAAAAATTAGGAACAATCATAAAACAAATTTTTTAAAAATGTTTTGGTACGAACAACTTAAATCCGAATAGTCTATTACAAAGTTCCCAGCCACATTAATAATAAATGTAATTCTGTAATAATTTATTGGTCGAGAAAACAATATCAAATCCGAATAATCTATGGTTCTTAAGGAATGACAATTTCCCCAAAAAAGGCATGAGAAAATAGTTATTTCTCTGCTCCACATTGTTCCCAAGAGAGGATGTGTGCTTAAATGTCATGCACATAGAGAATCTAATCTACGAAGTTGTTTAAAATCAAATTCTACCGTGCTTCTGTGGAAAAAAGGAAAATGTATGGTTTTTTAGTACGTGAAAGAAAGGAAGATATATACTTAAATAGGGCAATTATTCTTAAACCTTTTAGACACTTATAGGTCCCGTACATTTACATGTAACATGTTTTGTATTTTAACCATGTTGTCCACCAATATAATAATAATCCATAACAACTTATTTATATTACTGTTCAACATTTCTAATTCCTAACAACTTTTTCACATATTAAATGTTAAATGTGCTAGCCCGTGCAGATGCACGGGTTGACGACTAGTGATGATAATTGTGACAAAACCTGGTATCATCATAGATGTGGTGGGCTCCTACTTCTATGACAAAAAATCATGACAGAAAATGGGATTTTCATCATGGGCGGGCCGGAGACGCAGCTACATGACATTCTTTGGGCCGTCCATGACGGAAAAACCATGGTAGAACCGAGGGGGAGGAAAACTTCGGGGAGTTGCCGGTTACGGTGGGAGGTCGGGGCCGAGCGATGCGTGTTTCTCTCATACACGTACGCATGTGTGTGCGAGGCGTTAGCTCTAACTGAACCTGAGCGAGGCGTTGGTCTCTAACTGAACCCGAGCGAGTGCACTGCAGGCTATGCGTTACTGAACCCGAGCGATCGATCGATGGCTGTTAACTGAACCTGATGGAGCGATTCCTTCGCTACTGCTGCTAACTGAAGCCGATCGATTCGATGAACAGTGAGCGTTGCGGTGGGGGGGTGGATGAACAGTAAGCGGTGGCATTGCCTCTGGATGAACAGGACCCCGTGGTGTGGAGGGCTGGATGAACAGTAGACGGTGGAGGGGTGGCCGTGGAGGGGTGGTTGAACAGGACCCCATGGTGTGGAGGGCTGGATGAACAGTAGACGGTGGAGGGCTGGATGAACAGTAGACGGTGGAGGGGTGGTTGAACAGTAGTCGGTGGAGTAGCGCGCGGTGGAGGCTGGATGAACAGGAGCCCGTGGAGGCTGGAGGGGTCGACGGTAGCCCGTGGAGGCTGGAGGAGGTCGACGGTGGAGATGAACAGTATCCCGTGGAGTCCTGTTTTGCGGTACGCCACACCCCTCCCAATGAACAGGACCCCCGTTTCGACCGTAGCGCTCCAACACAAGTCCGTTTTGTCCGTTTTGTGGTACGCCACACCCCTCCCGATCAACAGGACCCTCGTTTCGAACATAGGAGGTCCATTTCGTCCGTTTTGCGGTACGTCACACCCCTCCTGATCAACAGGACCCCCGTTTTGACCGTAGGAGGTCCGTTTCCTCCGTTTTGCTGTACGCAACACCCCTCCCGATCAACAGGAGCCCGTTCCGAACGTAGGAGGTCCGTTTCCTCCGTTGTGCGGTACGCCAGGCCTTGTTTCCATCGCCTGTTCCGTCCAAGCCGGTTGGCTCCCATGCGTTCCGTTGCCTCCCGATGAACACGAAGCATTCCGTTGCCTCCCCATGAACACGAGCATTCCGTTGGCTCCCCATGAACACGACGATGACGCTGTTATTCTGTTCCGACCCAGCCATGTACGTATGCGCGAGTAGGCGTTCGAGACCCTGCCCGTATGTACGTACGTGGCCGTATTTTCTTTCTTGCACCCTCGCCGTTGTACATACGTGTACATGCTACGTGCGCGCCTCTACATCGACACGTGCGCGCCTCTACTACAACACGTGCGTGCCTCTACATCGACCAGTATGTATGTACACTTTTGCGACCAGAATGACAACGCAACGTACGCTTCGACTAGGTGGGTTCGGACTATCAGGCACTTCCTTGCCTGCGAAGATGTAGCTGGCGGGTCCCAGCAGTTAGGGGGGCGGATTGTTTTAGTTTTTTTTTGCCTGGACGCACTTCCTTGCGTGCGAAGATGTAGCTGGTGGGTCCTAGCGGTCAGGGGGGAAACGTTTTTTTCACGAAATACTGGTGGCCCGTCCGGTGGGTCCCTGATGTCAGGTGGAGGAATAATTATTTTGCACGTAATATGGAGGCACTTCCTTGCGGCCGCCGTGGACCCAGCTGTCAGCCTCTCCATGCATAATACTCTTCCGATGGAAGTCAGTCGTTGACCACATTGACCACGCCGCGCCGAGAGCATCACGGCGGTGGACGGCGGCGAGGCCTAGGAAGGGGACGACGCGGAGCCGGGGAAGACGCAGCAGTGGATGCCCACGCGAAGAGGAGTACAAGGGTGAGGCTGCCGTCGCCGTAGAATAACAGGTGGTGTGGGTGAGTAGAGGGATGGCCTGACCAGCGGTGGGAGTAGTAGGGGGCGGTGAGGCCTCCGCCGCATCGCAGCCGGCCACGGGAGGCAGGAGCACGAGGCACGACCGGCGCTGGTTTGGGCGGCTGGAGCAAGAAGACCAGAGGTTGAAGAAGTACTACGGCCGTTGGACGGACATCGTATGGTCACTGGAGCTAGAATCTTGCATATTATTGACTAAGTTGACAAAGCCCTCCGTCCCCGTCAACTTAGTAGGCCCACAAGTCAGCCTGCCACTATACTGGTTCCCAGCTAACATGCGAAGTATTCATTTTTTTGTGCGTAATAAGGAGGCACTTCCTTGCGTGCGAAGATATAGATGGTGGGTCCGAGCTGTCAGCGACGGTAACATTTTTTCGCGAAATACAGAGGCTCTTTCGGTGGGTCCCTGATGTCAGGTGGAGGAATCATTATTTTGCGCGTAATAAGGAGCCATTTCCTTGCGTGCGGCCGTGGACCTAGCTGTCGGCCTCTCCACGTACAGTCCACTTCAGATGCATGTCGGTCGTTGACCATGTTGACAAGGCCGTGCCGAGAGCACCAGGGCGGTGGACGACGACGAGGCCTAGGAAAGGAACGACACAGAGGCAGGGAAGACTCGGTAGTTGTTTCCCACGCGGACGGGAGTACGACTGTATGAGGGTTTACTGGTTCGTCTGCCGTCGCCGGAGAATAACAGCAGGTGTGGGTGAGTAGAGGGATGGCTAGGCCAGCGATGGGAGTACGGTGGGGCGGTGAGTCCTGCGCGGTAGCAGAGCCGGCCGCGGGGAGGAGGGAGCAGGCAGTCCCGCGGGCGCTTGTTTGAGCGGCTGGACCAGGAAGAGCAGAGATTGAAGAAGCACGACGGCAGTTGGATGGCAATCCAACAGTCACTGTTTGTGCGTCAACCTTTTTTTTAGGAAAGCCTCAAATCTATGGAAAACAGCATACAACCCATCTGCCATTATTTCTAATAATTTACAGCCCATTTGCTAATTCTTAAGGGTTTTTTTGGAGCCCATATTCTTTTTGTTAGCATTACAGCCCATACCGTGGCCACGGTTAAAAAATTATACGAAATTTTGCATATTTCGGTGCGGTCCAAACTATTTTTAATCCCGAAATTTCGACTCACATTCAAACTGATTTTAAAAATAAATGTATATCAATATAAAATCCAACAAATTCTCCACGCATAAAAATTAATGTAATTTAAAATCTCGTAATGAAAAAAAGATATTTAAAACTAATTGCTGGTTTGATGTGTTTTAAAAATGTACAGCTCATTTCTCATTACTGATGGGCCATTTTCTCGGCCAGCCGAATGAAAGCTCTCCTCGTCTTGAAAGATTTGCAGCCCAACAGGCCTGACAAAGCGACTTACTTGGCAAATCACAAAAAAACTAGGCTGTGGCTGTGGACCCAGCTGTCAGCCTCTCCACGTACAGTACTCTTCTGATGGAAGTCGTTCCTTGACCACGTTGACCATGC
This sequence comes from Aegilops speltoides, assembly GCA_021437245.1. Classification (NCBI taxonomy): domain Eukaryota; kingdom Viridiplantae; phylum Streptophyta; class Magnoliopsida; order Poales; family Poaceae; genus Aegilops; species Aegilops speltoides. The sequence goes on from CM038146.1 coordinate 53,172,042, forward strand.
CACGCGGAGAGCACCACGGCGGTGGACGACGGCGAGGCCTAGGAAGGGGGCGACGCGGAGCCGGGGAAGACGCGGCAGTGGAAGCCCGCGCAGAGAGGAGTACGAGGGTTCACTGGTTCGGCTGCGGTGTGAGGCTGCCGTCGCCGCAGGGCCTGGCCAGCGGTGGGAATAGTAGGGGTGGTGAGTCCTCCGCTGCAGCACAGCCGGCCACGGGAGCCAGGAGCATGAGGCACGACCGACGCTGGTTTGGGCGGCTGGAGCAAGAAGACCATAGGTTGAAGAAGTACTACGGCTGTTGGATGGACATCGTACGGTCACTGGAGCTAGAATCGTTCATATTGACTAAGTTGACAAAGCCCTTCGTCCCCGTCAACTTAGTAGGCCCACAAGTCAGCCTCCCACCATGGTGGGTCCCAACTAGCAGGGGGAGTATTCATTTTTTGTGTGTAATAAGGAGGCACTTCCGGTGGGTCCGAGCTGACAGCGGGGGGACATTTTTTTCGCGAAATACGGTGGCCCGTCAGGTGGGTCCCAGCAGTCAGGGGGTAAACGTTTTTTTTTTTGCAAAATACGGTGGCTCGTCCAGTGGGTCCCTGCTGTCAGTTGGAGGAATCATTATTTTCTGCGTTATAAGGAGGCACTTACTTGCTGCGCCGTGGACCCACCGAGACTCTCCACGACAAGATACTTCCGATGGAAGTCGCTTGACCACGCTGACCTCGCCGCATTCCGCTGCATGCATGCGCCCATGGGCATGGTGCGCCCCCTGTCGCCCTCTCACGCATATCATCTTCCGATGACTCTCGGTTGTTGACCACATTGACCACACCGTGCCGAGCACACCCAGACTGGAACGACCCGGAGATGGGGAAGACGGGGCAGTGGAGTCACAGATGGAGAGGAGTGGGAAACTTCACTGGTTCGGGTGCGCGGCAGCACAGCTGCGGTGCTGCCCACGTGAGACAGGAGCAAGAACAGTGGTTGAAGAAGGAGCACGGCTGTTGGATTAACATCCAACGGTCCAGCTGCTAGAATCATTTGTTGATTAAGTTGACAAAGCCATGCGTACACGTCCGCTTAGCAGGCCCACAAGTCACCACCAATCGACGGGTCCCGGTGTCAACGGATGAATATTTTTTAGCAAAACAAGGAGGCACTTCCTTCCGTATAAGATACAGCGGTGGGTCCCAGCTGTCAGGTGGAGGAAACATTTTTTCAGCTTAATAAGGAGGAACTTTCCTTGCGTGCAACCATGGACCTCGTGGGTCCCAGCCGTCAGGCTCTCCACGTACAGTCCTCTTCCGATGACTCTCGCTTGTTGAGCATGCCGCATCGAACACAGCGAGGCGGTGGACGACGGCAAGGCCCCGTATGGGAACGACTCGGAGATGGGAAAACACAGTAGTGGAGTCACAGATTGAGAGGTGGAGAAGGGTTATAACTGGTTCTGTTGCAATTCATATCAAACTCAAGTTCACATGACACGTTCATATTCATAGCCCACATTCACTATCAACAACTCAAAAGATTCATATATACACAAGCTTAGCATATCTAGGCATCCAAATGATTGATAGATCACACGACAATATTCATACATAATTCACAAAAAGATTCAGATATACACATGTTCAGTATGTTTATGCATCCAAATGATTGAGATCACAGCCAATATGATCCATGGACGAACTTCAGTTACCTAGGGTACAGACTGGTAAATGGTGTTCAATCAGAGGTACTTCTTGCTAAAATTAGTTCTTGTACGAGTAAACTTTCGAGTACATAAGAGGCAAAGACATGCATAATCTGAACTTTGCTTGTAGGTTTATCCTCAAATAGTGGCCTCGTCGAGGGAGGTTTGAGCAACTTGGACACTACTTTCATCCAACTAGTTTATCGCTCATCTTGGTCATGTATCTCGCCAAAATTCTATATTGCGCATTTAGAAAGGAGGCGGTTGAGAAAATGAACCACCCAAATTTTTGTGCAGTTCAACTGAAATGGAGCATCCTTGGCGTGCAGATCGATTAATGCCGATGAATATACGCGCCAACCAACTTGTCTCGAATCTTTAGACTCCATGCCATATAGTTCGCTACCATATGTGCCAATAACCAAAAGGCACAAGTTGGGACCAAAGATCGGATCTGCGTTTTTCGGGCTATGCACCAAGCAATATTTTTATGCTCACTCTCCTAATACTTGAGTTTGACAATTGGTTGACGCCGTTGATACTCGAATGAATATAGGCACTTCTTGTCAACATAGATGCTTGTCTGAGTGAACTTGAAGTACATAGCAGCAGCATAAGTACTGTCCATCCGATCATTTTGTGCAGTTCTACTAAAATCACCGATGTAATGATTTGCTCATGAAGTTCAGCTCCAAATTACTCCTTTATGAAATTTGCAAACAGTAGCACAATACCAAATTACCAATACATATGACATGCACAATAATCAGGATAAAGACCAAGACCAACCTGTAAGGTAGCATATCAATTACTATTTCCTTTGATCGAAGCCGAGATAAACCAAGCGATCGACAAAGAAAGGAAGAAAGCAAGCGGAGATTAGCGACTGACAGGAAAGGACGGAAGCTATTGAGGCAATGAAGCACCCAAAGTTTTTGTGCAGTTCCACCAAAATCGAGCATCCCTGTTGGCACATATATTGAGAGAGTGAGATTACTGTAATAGTGGGACTAGTTGATGAAACATACACTAACAAACAGAAGCACCCTCATTATCTTAATGGGTAAAGTTAGCAACATAGTAGTCTTGCTTAAAGAGAGGTACTAGTTTATTTAATCAGTGCCAATTAGCTCAACTCAACACTCAAAGCATTGCCATTTATCATAGGTTACAAAACTTAAAAGTGCAAAGATAAAGGAGTTTATCATGACAGTAGCACGATACAAATAGAGATGACAACAAACTAATATGGATGAAGGCCTTTGGCCCATACCAACCTAAGAAAAAAAAGCTTATTCATGTAGTTCCATAAGAGATTATAAAGCACTCACTGGAATCACACAATAGTATATATTTTTGTGCACTTCAAATGTATGGTTGAAATCACTCTTGTTTACCAGTGCTGAGATTATATCAAAAGATTATCAAGAACTTCCAGCAGAGTTAAAGCACTGGTTGGGATACAGTTCATTGTATTGTCTTGTGTAGTTCCACTAAAATGTATGATTGGCACAACATGATCCCTGTTTGCACAAGTAGGAACAAGGTGAAACCTTCATTAGCTTAGTGAGGAAGGATAGGAAAACATTAGCATATTACTCAAACAGTAGCATCAAATTCATGATGGACAATACGCAAAACATTGCCTCATTGAACCAATGGAAATAAATTGACATGCAAAACAATATCACTATTATGTCATGACACTAATAATATTCCCTCCCTGCTCCACCACATGATTCACCTCCATAGACAAACATTCACACGTACATGATTCAGCATAGGGTCCTACTAAAGATTTGCTTAACTCCAACAGGAAAATTAGGCAGTAATAAATTAGTGGTACTTAAGTACTCCTAATTAATTAAGTGAGATAGCAGAAGTGGAAGGGCTCCCTGGAGGATCGTCTCACATGTAAGGTAGTCATTGCCGGAGCCCTTGAATAGCCTCGACTGAGGCCTCTCGGCTTCAAAGAAGATCGCCTTGGCACTGCTTATTCTTCTTCTTCTTCCTCTTCATGCTTTGTTTCTCTTTCTCCTCACCAGTTGGTGAAACCAAGTACATGATTGGCCTTCTAATTCAGAATTGGTTTTGTCAGTGAGCGAGTACAAGTGTACTAGTAAAAAAACAACATTATTTTCTCATGGCAGTCGGAAAATAGAGATGAACACATGCATTAAATATCATTCTTACCTAAAGGAAGGTTATGGCGCCAATATGGATGATGAGGATTGGAACACAAATCTAGCTTTGTGCAGTTCCACCAAAATGAACCAACTGTTCCATCTGACATTCCAGCTTAAACAAAGACAAAAGTCACTTCTTTTAAGAAGAGTTTTGTGCAAAGGCACCAAAAGGTCACAATAGCAACCAGTGAATTGATATCCTGCTTGCAAAAAGGCACAGAGGAAATAGTCGAGTCTCAAACAATTACAGGCAAAAACATTTGGCTAAACTTGTCAGAGTCTCAAACAATTACAGGCAAAAACAGTGGCGTGGCTTCATTTTTGCCAGGGACATTATATTAAGAACAGCTAAGGCTGCGTTCGGTTCACAGGTTTGGTGCAGGATTTTTGTAGGAGCACAATTCCTACGGTATTCTTTCCCTTCCAACCATTTGGAACACGGGAAAGGTGAATAGTGTTTCATAGGAAAGCTGGTCTGGTAGTACTGATTCCATCAGATTAGAAACATCCACGCGCTGCTCATTTTTTGGGCGGAAGCCCGAGGCAGGCGCTCGCTGCCATGCGTTAGACAGGTTGCTGTGCTGTGTTTGCCGGAATAAAAAAATCAACCTATGTGTGGTACGTGAGGTGAGGACAAGAGTAGTCACTGTGCAGCTGAATAAACAAATTACATCTCATACTACCAAACATGCTACTCTAAAAAAACAAATCTGTACATTTCGTAGTCCATCCAAACACATTCTTTGAGAGTTTCCTCCGGTTCGCTGTTCCATAGTTTTATACCTACATTCCTTTCCTATTCCTCTATTTTCATCAAGACCTATGTTTTCTGCCCCTTTATTCCGACCGGAGCCTAAGTATTTGGTATAAGGGCATGGGACAGTGGGTGCACCAGCAGTACATCACCATGTACGTAAACAGGAGCATAAAGTGGTGATTCATAGTTTGTTGCCCCGAGAAACAAACATCCAAGAAACATATCTGGGTTGGTCCCATTTTTGTTCACTCTAGCCACCTACTCCTATGTGTGGATAGCAAATCTAGTCCTGGTCATACTACTGTGTACAACATTACCCCTATATTTCCCTTTTTGACCAAGAGACCAGTTGGATGACCAGTCTGTACTACTTTCATCCCCTTTCCTTCCTGTTTGTACCAAGTCCGATGTACATACTAAATTCCCCCACCCAACTTTATTTCAATGACAAGTATTTTCGGACGGAGCGAGTACAAGATTCGGCTCCATGAAGTAGCTTTACCTCTAACAATAGAAAAAAAGGTGACGTTGGACCATCCAATCGAGAGGGGCTGAGAGGTAGAAAATGATGCACATGCAGCAACGTAGCGAGCTGGGGAAGTAGAGCTAAGGCGGTTTTGAACGAAGATATAAAGGTCGTCGGGATGTGGATAGGTGGGCGGCGGGAGGCCGGATCTGCCCACAGGCAATGACGAAGGGATCGTAGGACCTCCCGCGCTGGCGCTCGGCCAGAGATAATGGTGTGGCCGACAGTGGATCTCCTCCCTCGCTGTCGACGGCAGCCTAAACGCTGCCCCTCCTCCCCTTCACCGGCGGAGGGGGATACGCCCGGATCTGTAACCAGCGGTGAGGATAGAAAGCCAGTGTTTTTTCTAGGGAGAAAGACAGTGTTACTACCCCTATCTTGTTTAGATCTGGAGAGGATGAGAGTGTGGGAATAGAGCAGCCCTAGCAAGCAAGCGCGGAGGCTCCGGCCTATATATAAGTAGTGGGGTAGTTTTCCTTTTTCACTCCATCAAAACAATCCTTTAAAATTGTTTACTACTACATGCCAGGTCACGGTTTTTTTAGTTGTTGATTGTTTTTTGAGACAGCTACCCGCTTGTTCCAAGTGGTGTTATGGTGTGCCAGGTCATACTTTGCATCATTCAAGTCTGGTACTACAAGTCCCTCCATTAAATGAACAACCACCCCCTCGTAAAAATTGTGAACAAGCCCACGGCTAAAATTAGCGGAAACATGGGTTGCCCCAACATGCATTATTATTTATATTTTCTACTCCCTCCGTTCTAAATATAAGTCTTTTTTATTAGCCACACCTAAGACAAGATTTTTTTTATTAGCAGTGAACACCACATGTCATAGACACAAAAATTGTGGCAAGATTCCCTTAGGCAAGCCAAAGTGTGTCTAACAATTTGAGCAACTCAGGTTAGGCAAGTGTGCCAAGTGTGGGAAAAATAATGTGGCAACATGAGACAAACATAGTCACAATCCAAACAGCCTCGTGATTTTTTGTGACATGCATGAAAATTTGGTTAGTTAAATTTATAGTCAAAATTTTTGCAACGTGCATCAAATCAACACATGCAAGTATCAAAAGGAAAGTCACGGCATGCATGCATGCGTTTTACTCCCTCCGTTTCCAAATATAAGTATTTTTAGAGATTGCAACAAGTGACTACTCCCTCAGTTCCTAAATGTAAGTCTTTTTAGGGATACCACTACAAACTACATACGGATGTATATAGACATATTTTAGAGTGTAGATTCACTCATTTTGTTTCGTATGTAGTTCATAGTGAAATCTCTAAAAAGACTTATATTTTGGAATGGAGGAAGTACATACGAAGTAGAATATGTGTACTCCTACATATGAAGTAGCCCATTTGAAATGTGTAAAAAGACTTCTATCGAGTGCAATGCTTTGATGTGTCGCGTCAACTCGTACAAGACCGAGAAATTTGATTACTACGACGCCTTTCTCCTCAAGGATCGAGCTCGGTGCCTTAATCGCACTCGCTTTTGCTGCATGACAGGTGGGCTAACCACCTGTTGGGCCCACCTGTCTGCAAAGGCAGGAGCAGTAAGTAGAAGCTTTCGCTACACGCTATCCCTCCCGCACGAGGTGGATGGACATGCAGTAGTGGATTCGATACTTTAGAAGTAGGAGTAACATCATTGTTCGTCTTCTCGAAGAGGGGAAGAGCCAAGCGCAAACCAAACGTGGCAGTTGCGAATGCTCGTGTGGTGCGGTTCCTTGGATTACTAGCCAGGCTCTTGCATGAGACAAAATTGCTATTGTTTAACAATTAAACTCCATTATCCATTGGTTGATACTCATTCTGCATAGGTCCACACGCTTAGCACCATTTCCTCCTAGGGTCACCAATGTTTATTTGCTAATTAATAGCATTCCATCCAATGAACTAGCCATTGCAAGTCATTAAAAGCATGCACACCTCTCATCTCTTATTGGTTGATATGTATGTCAAGAAACAAGAAACAAGGTAGAAGTTAATGCACCGCGCCTAAGTGTTTTGGGACTATTTGGTTTTCATAAGATGACTTACACACCTAGACGGAGGGAGTAGTATAGTCCTGTAAACCGGAAAGGAGTATTTGCCTTTCTAGAGATTTCAACAAGTGACTAGACTTTGGCTAAAAAAAACAAGTGACTAGACTACACCGTGTGCAGTACCCCCTCCCTTCCGGTTTATAGGGATCAAATCTCAAATCTCATGAACCAAGGCATTTTGCGATTGGAGGAATGTATCTCGTACTTTACAAAACTACCCTAATTAAACTCATGCATTAATTATGTAGTTCTCTCATTTTCCTCTCCACCTTGGTCGCGGTGCACAATATTGAGAGAGTGCTTGGATACGTTTTAGTCTCATGACTAAAAGTAGTGGGACTAAAACTTGTTAGCCTTATCCATGCTTGGATCCAAATACTAAAGAGACTAAAATCAAGTTAATGACATTTCAAAGCATCCGGGCCCGCGTGCCATCCACCAAATCACAGCGAGGTGCTACAATGAGACTCACTGTCACCCCGGTGTGGCCGCCATGACCCATCATATCACAAAACCCACACCTTTACCAGCAAGTGGTAAGGTGGCCTCAAGTTGGACCGGACGGCAACCATCATTTCATTGAACGCTCGCTCAAGCCCTTTCTTCCCTTTCTTGAAGAAAGCCTCACTCCAGGCTACTCACTTCTGCCATTTTTCTTCTCTACCGACGAAGGAAAGGTGGGCGAATCAGTTATGCTGCTATATTTTCATTCCAATAATCTTCTTTTTGTGAAGCACCGACCGATTCTCACATCCTATTCTTTTCCCGTTTTCATTGAGATTATGGTTTCCTTTCGATTGGTTTTTGTTTGTCAGTTCATTGATGGATCCTGGAGCACTAGGCAAAGAGTTGCCGGCAGACAACCCATTGGAGACAGCGATCTCCAGGAAGCACTGGCCAAAGAGTTGAGGACGTTGGCGGACGAACTCCTCACAGAAAGTTGGAAGAACAGCAAGGGCCCCACCGTGCCTACCCCAGGAACTCTGATTGCCACCTATGTGAGGCTCAAGACCGAGTTTGAGGAGATAGTCACCGTTGAGAAGTAGTATTCCCCTGGCAAGGTGATGGCCCCCATCGAGGACGAGGAGATGGCCCCTGGAGGGATGAGATCACCGGTGAGCTGTACAAGGTAAAAAATAATGGCTTATTACCATAGTTGTGGTTTTTGACTATTTGCAATGTGCTTGCTTTTTGATTATGTGCAATGTGTTTGCTAATATGTTAGGGTTGTGCAGGTGTGATACGTCTCCGTCGTATCTACAATTTTTGATTGTTCCATGCCAATATTATTTGCAATGTGCTTGCTAATATATACTTTTGGCAACTTTTTATACTATTTTTTGGGACTAACATATTGATCCAAAGGCTCAAAGGCCTCCTCGTCATTGCATGTTTTTGTTTCGCAGAAACCCAATATCAAAAGGAGTCCAAACAGGATAAAAACAGACGGAGATTTTTTTGGAATATTTATGATTTTCTGGAAGTAAAATCAACGCGCAACGGTGTCCAGGGTGGCCATGAGACAGGGAGGCGCGCCGTCCCCCCTGGGCGCGCCCTGGGCCCTCGTGGGCCACCCGTAAGGTGGTTGACGCTCTTCTTTTCGCACAAAAAAGATAATTTTATGAGAAATATCTGGGCGAAAGATTCACCCCAATCGGAGTTACGGATCTCCAGATATAAAGGAAACGGTGAAGGGGTAGAATCAGAGAACGCAGAAACAGAGAGATAGATCCAATCTCGGAGGGGCTCTCGCATCTAGGGAGGAGGTCAAGGAAGAAGAAGAAGAAGGGGGGCCCTCTCCCCCTTGCTTTTGGTGGCGCCGGAGCGCTGCCGAGGGCCATCATCATCACCGCGATCTTCACCAACACCTCTGCCATCTTCACCAACATCTCCATCACCTTCCCGCCTTTATCTACAGCGGTCCACTCTCCCGCAACCTGCTGTACCCTCTACCTGAACATGGTGCTTTATGCTTCATATTATTATCCAATGATGTGTTGCCATCCTATGATGTCTCAGTAGATTTTCGTTGTCCTATCGGTGATTGATGAATTGCTATGATTGGTTTGAGTTACATGTTTTATTATTGGTGCTGTCCTATTGTGCCCTCCGTGTCGCGCAAGCGTGAGGGATTCCCGCTGTAGGGTTTGCAATATGTTTATGATTTTCTTATGGTGGGTGGCGTGAGTGACAGAAGCACAGACCCGAGTAAGTAGGTTGTTTGCGTATGGGATAAAAGGGGATTTGATGCTTTAATTCTATGGTTTGGTTTTACCTTAATGAATCTTTAATAGTTGCGGATGCTTGCTTTAGTTCCAATCATAAGTGCATATGATCCAAGTAGAGAAAGAATGTTAGCTTATGCCTCTCCCTCAAATAGAATTGCAATAGTGATTACCGGTCTAGTAACGTAGTCAATTGCTTAGGGACAATTTCACAACTCCTACCACCACTTTTCCACACTCGCTATATTTACTGTAGTGCTTCTTTATCTTAACAGCCCCTAGTTTATATTTACGTGCTCTTTATTATCTTGCAAACTTACCCTTTCACACCTACAAAGTACTTCTAGTTTCATACTTGTTCTAGGTAAAGTGAACGTCAAGCATGCGTAGAGTCGTATCAGTGGCCAATAGGACTTGAGAGAGTATTTGTTCTACCTTTAGCTCCTCGTTGGGTTCGACACTCTTACTTATTGAAAGAGGCTGCAACTATCCCCTATACGTGTGGGTTATCAAGGTGTCGGTGGTTGTCCTTGATGATTCCGATGTCGTGGCCCGTCCTGTTGGCATCGCCCCGGAGATCGATTCCGATGCCGCTGTCCATCCTGTGGACATCGCCCTACAGATCGGTTCCGATGTCGCGGTCAGTCCTGTGGACATCGCTCCAGAAATCGATTCCCATGCCACTGTCCGTTCTGTGGTCATTGCCCGAGAGATCGATGACAAGAAATAGTTGGTCGCGATAATCCTTCAGGGTAGTTTGCATTGCCCTGTGTTTAATTACCAGAACGATGAGTGTTATCAAACCATCTTAGGGCTAGTGCACTGTCTTGTGTGGGCGGATCTTGCTACTTTTGTTTGATAGTGAATCATGCGAACCCTCTCCGAGTTATTGAAAGTGCGTTATATCGACTAGAGGGGGGTGAATAGGCGATTTTTATGAATTCTTCACTTAGGAATTTGCCGGTGAGGAAATTCCTTAGCGAAGAACTACTAGCAGCGGAATAAGTACTCAGAAGTAAGCATAACAGAATACAAGCATGGTCATCAAGATGAAATGAAAACAAGCATTGAGTACAGAGGGCGTAATCACAGGATAACACAAGGTGAAGACAAACAGACTGAAGAAATTGATCTGAGGAAATTGAGAAAGTCTTCAGTCGAAGTCTTCAAACACAGATATGAACAAACACTCAACACGGTAATGAGGAAATGAAAGGGTTGAGGAAATAGAACCAGTTAGGTTGGTGAACACAATGATTTGGTAGACCAGTTTCAACTACTCTCTCAGTTGTACGTCTGGTTGGAGCGGCTGAGTATTTAAACTTGAGGACACACAGTCCCGGACACCCAGTCGCTGAGCACGCAACTCAGGACACTCAGTCCTCACCGTATTCTCCTTGAACTAAGGTCACACAGACCTCGTCCAATCACTCGTGGTAAGTCTTCAGGCGACTTCAAAACCTTCACAGACTTGGTCACTCGGCGATCCACAATTCCTCTTGGATGCTCTAGACCATGACGCCTAACCGTCTGGAAGAAGCACAGTCTTCAAAGGTAATAAGCGCCGGATCCACGCAGATCAATTTATTCAATGATGCTCAATCACTTTGGGTTTGTAGGGTTTGGTTTTGGGCTTTCTCACTCGATGAGTTTCGCCAAAGTCCCTGAGGATGGGTTGCTCTCAAATGACAAGTGTCAAGTTCTCTTGGAGCAGCCAACCAGCTAGTGGTTGTAGGGGCGGCTATTTATAGCCTAGGAGCAGCCCAACATGATAAGACATAAATGCCCTTCAATGATATGACCGTTAGGTGGATAAGATATTTTGGGACAGCATGGCAAGAGACAAGAACGGTCGAAATTTGACTCTCAAATTCCTCGGGCTATCATGTTCTCACTATGTAGGCAATTCAGATCGGCGAATTTTTAACTCCTCGCCGAATAAATTCATCGGCGACTGAAGAACTTCGCTCTCACACCAAGAAAGTGACTGAACTGTATGAGATTTCCAAAGGCTTCACTCGAAGGGATTGGTAGGTGTAGGATTTTGAGTTGAGCATCACATGGAAATTTTTCCTTAGTATTTCCTCGACCCCCTTTAACAGTACGGTGTTTCCTATGACTCAAGAAAGATAAAATGAAACTACGAAAACAAAAGTCTTCACGCTTCATGTTCCACAAATGAATACCAAGTCTTCAAGGTCACACCAATTTCTTCACTTTCAAATTCTTCAGAAAGTCTTCAGAATATCAAAGTCTTCATAGACTTATAGACCTGTGTACACTCACAAACGCATTAGTCCCTTAACCTATAAGTCTTTAATACACCAAAATCAGTAAGGGGCACTAGATGCACTTACAATCTCCCCCTTTTCGGTGATTGATGACAATATAGGTTAAGTTTTCAGCGGGGATAAATGTATGAAGTGTAAATACTGATATTGAGGAATTTGATAGCAAGATATAGAAGAACTCCCCCTGAAGATGTGCATAGTGAGGAATTTGCGTTTGAGGCAATGCACATTTGAAGAGTTGAATCATGGAGATGTCCCCCTATATCTTGTAATTCATACACGCATTTGATATATATTATGAAGAATTTGAAATGCATGATGAAATATGGTGCCTAATGAGATTCAGCATGCGTGCAATGTCATTAACGAGGAATAAGCATGCAAAGCATAATGCAACAAAAGTATCAACGCACCATCGGATTTAAGATTACAACTCGATCCAAATAAAAGCTTCAGAAGAACGAGAGTTGTAACTTAAAAAATGCCCTTAATATAGACCCACTTGAAGACTGACTCAGATTTCTCCCCCTTTGTCATCAAATGACCAAAAGGATTGAAACCGAGGACTAACGCCTCAAGAATTTCAAGTCGATGGAGGAGCGCGGCGTTGTCGGGTTGTTTGTTGTAGCAGGGCCTGCCGCAGTGTCGTCCAAATCTTCATACTCATCAGTGTCACGCGATGAAGAATAAGAGCTGGCCACCAGTGGAGGAACTTTGACCCTCTTGAGTTTCTTCGAAGGAGGTGCAGACCAGTCAAATTCTTCCTTGAGACCCATAGTATTCAGTTCTTCAGCGCTATAGACATGAGTGAGGACAACCCAGGTGCGGTTAAAGGTTTCATGAAGGTAGTATTGGTTCTTCTTCACTGCATTGTAAGTTGAGGACATATTGTGAAGAAGTGCACCAAACTGACGCTTTACCCATTTGTGATTGCGATCAACCTTCTGATGAAGACTGAGGAGTAACTCACGGTTAGTCATCACCCTGGGTGCTGTGGCTTGAGGATTTTGCTTGGCTGAGGTATTTGTGGCAGAGTCATGTGTGGCAGAGTCGTCATTGGTAGATTAAGATGCAGCCTTGCGAAATTGACCATCCAATGGACGAATGCCTTCATCTATCACAGCAGCTGCCTTGCCTTTATCATCAGCTGATGAAACCGTCCGCTTGAGGACTTCAATGGGAGGCAAGTAGCTACCGTGGTTCAGAGTGTCACTTTGTAATTCAAGTGAAGATCTTGCCCGATGAATCTCATAATCCAAGGCGATAGGGCTTCAAATAATGGTGACATAGCAATATTGCCCAGAGTCCTCATGAAGAAATCATGGAAGTTGACGGGAACGCCATGAATGATGTTGAAAAGCATATTCTTCATGATGCCAACGACTTCTTCATCGTTTGAGTCGTGGCCTTTGATATGACTCATTGTCTTCGTTAGAATGCGATAGACAGTCCGAGGCACATAGAGTAATTCATTGACGGGGAATTTGGTTCGTGGGGCCTGCCCAGGCTTCATAGGCTTCATGAGCACTTGCATATAGTGATTTGTCAGTTCAGGGTCACTGTAGGTGCAACATGCACTGTCATGGGGAGGATTGAGAGGAAGGACACGAAGCAATTCAGTTGCTGGTGCCTTGTAGTGAGTATTTTCAGTCATCCAGTCCAACACCCACGAGTTGACATCTTCAGCGTCTCCAGTGATATGCAGTGTCGCGTAGAACTGAAGAATGAGTTCTTCATTCCAATCGCAAATGTCCGTGCAGAAATTTAGTAATCCTGCATCGTGAAGAACACTGAGGACTGGCTCGAAGCATGGCAGAGATTCCATGTCCACGTGAGGAATATGTGCATGATCGAAGATTTTGTCTTTGTCAAACAACATAGAGGAATAGAAGTTGGCCTGACTAGCAGTCCAGAAACGCCTCTTCCTTATGCGAGCAGAGTCATAGGGGTTGTAGTTAGTGAAGAATACATGCTCGGCGAAGAAGTCTTCAGCCTTGAACTTCTGTTTGCTTGAGAACGGATTCTTTGGCTTTGGTAGAGGGGTGTCAGTGAGTTCCATCACCACCTCAGGAATCGCGAGCTCAGGTTCTTCAGGCTGAGGAATTTCTGGTTCCTCTTCTTGTGCAACCTGAGGATCAGCAGAAGAGGTTCTTCAAAGACTAGCGGCTGGAATGTCTTCATGCACAGAGGAGGGGTTGAGTTTCTTCAGAGCCCATTTGAACTGTTGGTGCAGGGGACTGAGGAATCTGTTGGATAGGTGTGAAGAGAGGAGTATTGGGATGCTGACTTTCCCAAAAGTCATCATTCATCATAGGTGTGGTGCATCCTATATCCACATCTTCATCTTCAATTTCCTCAACACCAGCCTCTTCAGCTGTGAACTGAGGCATAGGTGAGGAGATGACAGGCGTTGAAGGGGTTTCATCCACTTTAATTTTTCATCAATCTGCTCTGACGAAGCAGCAGAATGATTTTCTTCATCAGATCCGCTTGGGATCTCATAGTCTTCTCCAAAAGGAACAAGGTCCTTTGATGGTACGGAGGAAATTGGAACAACATCAATAGGATTTTCAAATGAGCTGGTCATTGGCTTCATTTTCTTCGCAGTCGAAGAATTTGACGCAGCTGATGCCTTCCTTTTCTTCACTACAGCTCACTCTGCAGCCTTGGTCTTCTTCACATTAGATGCAGATGGAAGAATTGGAGTTGGTGTAGGCGTGGGAGGAGCTGAGGAATCTGGTTGATTTTCTTTAGGCGAATCGATGCAGCTTTGCCTGTTTTCTTCGCTTTCTTCAGCGCACCACTAGTGGATGCCCCGCAATTTCCCCGGGGCTGGAATGGAGTCATCAGCCCCGAACTAGCATTTTCTTCAGCAGCTGAAAATCATCAAAGCGGGCATGTTCTTCAAGCAGGCTGAGCAGAGTCTGCAGCTCGAGGGTTTTCTTGTTGCGTTGGGGCTGCAACATTTGTGAATTTCTTCATCAGATTGACGAATCTCACTTTAGCTCCTTGCCAATCAACATAGTAGGCATCAAAGTCTTTGCCGAGGGCTTGAATTTCAGATCGAGCCCGAGAAGTTCTCGTGTCATTCTCGACAACATTTTTCTTCAGGAGCTTCTCCTTTCTGTATTGCGCTTTCTTGATCTCTCTTGCCTTTTCAAACTTCCATTTCTCTTCAGTGATGAAATGGGTCAGCATGTGACTTTGACCAGGAGTCAGATGAAAGTCAGGCATTGGGGTGTTTGGATGCTTGTGCCAGAGATCAATGTAATCGAGGATTTTCCTCGGATCCAAAAGCAGTGGCACATTTGTGCCTTTTGCTCTAGCGGCCTTCACCTGTCTGTCTCTGATGATTTCTGCAAGTTCATTATTAGAAGCTTCATCATCAGAAGGCACATGGAATGCGACCTGTTTCTTCTTTGGACTTGGCCGAAGTCCTCGTCCAGCTGTTGCTTTAGTCTTCAACAGTGTGGGGCCTGATGAGGAAATTGGAGCAGCTGAGGAACTTGCTGAAACACCAGAGGCAATCGGGAAACCAGCAGTCCTTTGACATGTAGCAAGATGCACAGGAGTTGAGGACTTTGAAGGAGCTGCTGAGGACTTTGGTGGAGCAGTAGCAGTGTGAGGAATTTGCCATGAGGGCATTGCTGAGGAACTTGGTCGTGAGGGCGCTGTTGGTGAAGCACTTGGCTTACGAGCAGGCTTCTTTGGCATGGATTTCCTCGGTTTGACCGAGGCCTCGAGAGTGAGAGCAATGGCGTAATCCTCATTGAATTTCTTCACCGCCTCCTTGGCTTGTCTTGCCAATTTAGCTTGGCGCTTAGTCCATTCTTCAGAAAGTCCTCACCACGCTTGATGCTGGTGGGGTCGCCTACTTGGCCACGTACAATGGAGCTCTTGGGCATGGAGGGTTGAGGGCTAATTTCTCATGTACTTTGGAGTCACATATCTCAGTATTCCTCCATTCCATTGCCCATCTCCGCTCAATCTCTCAGATGCGCACCTTGCGCTGATTTTTGTTTTCTTTGCCAAATTTTTCTTCATCAGGTGTGCAATAGTCAGCATAAATTTCCTCAGGGATTTCAAACGCAGTCATAACCTCAGGTTTCTTTCCTCCTTTCTGCGGCTTCTTACCGTCTGCCATATTCTTCAGTTGAGGAATTTGAACAATCGAATTCTCTGAAGAAGTATGCAATTTTTCTTCGAGGAATGCTGCAAATGAGTTAAGTTGATGAGAACCTAGTGATTCAGCAGCAGACATGAGTACCTGTGAACAGAGTATAGGTGCGAGGAATTTGGAGAGGTCATATGCGTTCTCAGAAGGTTTTTCGAAAAGAACAAGTTTTGAGGAATTTGACCAGATGAACCTTGAGGAATTTCACTAAGCGTTCTTGTCTTAGGTTCCAGAGTTGTACAGATCGAAGATACACACAATTAGGGAATCTTGAAGAAAATGATTGCTTAGAGAAACAGTTCAAGATCATATGATGCGTGAGGTGTTCATATGTGTGAAGATTTGAAGAATAAACACCTTCGAAGATTTTCAGGAAAGTTTGAGAATCAAAGTGAGTAATAAAAGTAACTTTTAATTACCCGAAGTGAAGAACACGACGAACTGAGAAGAACAGATGTGAAGTTCGTCAGGTTAGATCTCCCACGCCCTAACTTGGCAGAGGAAGACAAGTACGGCGGCGGCGGAGTGAAGATTTCCGCGGTCGGCGTGAGTACGACGGCGACGAGGTCGAGGCAGCGAAGCTCTTCCTCACCGGTGATGATGGAGTAGCGGCGGCGCTACGGTTTGAGGAGCTCGAGTGAGAGAGTAGTGATCGAGCGGAGTAAATGAAGTGAGGAAGGGGAGAGGGGTATTTATAGACACGGTAAAAACTGTTCGCCTCAAGATTTGGGACTAACGTGCTCTGCCCTTTCTCCTTCAAGAACATGTGTCACCCACGCATCGTAGTTGAGATCATGTACTATCGTGGGTGAATAGAATAATGCATTGTGGGATGCAGAACGGTTTGAGTGGCAAAAACCGAAAATTTGGATAAGATTTGTTTTAAAGTTTCGTTTGCAATTTCTTCAGCTGACAAGGACACAGTGAAGATTTTGAATGAGTTTCAAATAGAACGCACATGAAGAATTTGTGAATAGATTGGGTTGAGTATAGCATAGAGGGGGAAGGGTCCGATCACATTCACTTAGCAGAAAAAGCAACTTGAAGAAATAGCCATAAGTGAATGCTATAGAGGACATAAACTCATATATATATATATAGCTAATGAAGAAAAACGACGGAAACCGTGAAGATTTTGCAAAGTTGAAGAATTTGAAAAACTGAAGAATTTCAAAACAAAAAAAACTTAAATTGAAGATTTTCAACTTTTTGTGGTGGCGTGACCCACCGTATAAGAATGATGATTTCAGACACGCGCATAATTGTCGAGGGTTTCGAGAATCAAATTCTTCATTAATTTCTTCACACTTAGAGTGTTATTCTTCATTGATTGAAGAAAAACGTTTCTTCATGTATTGCATAACTAAGTCATCAATTTTGCATAAGTGTCAGGGTGTGTGTCCTTTTCAAAGAACATTCGAAGATTCTAAGATATTTAGCTCACACCGCAACTTGCTAAATCTCTTCTCATCCAAGGGCTTAGTGAAGATATCAGCTAGCTGTTCTTCAGTCTTCACGTTCTCGATGGAGATGTCGCCCTTCAACACATGATCACGACGAAAATGATGACGAATCTGAATGTGCTTTGTCTTCGAGTGCTGAACTGGGTTGTGAGCAATCTTGATGGCACTCTCATTGTCGCAGAGGAGAGGCACATTCTTTACGTTGACGCCATAGTGTTTGCTTCATCCAAAGCAGTTGAGCACAGCAAGAGCCAGCAGCAATGTATTTAGCTTCCGCAGTAGACAGTGATACACAGTTCTGTTTCTTCGAGGACCAACAGCATTTAAAGATCGTCCGAGGAAATGACAAGTGCCGGTTGACTTGCGGTCCACACAATCACCAAAGATAGTCGAGTCGAATATCCAATGAGATCAAAAGCAGAGCCCTTGGGGTACCATAATCCTAGTGTTGGTGTGTGAGCTCGATATCGAAGAATATGCTTCACAGCCTTATGGTGTGATTCCTTCGGTGCAGTTTGAAATCGGGCACACATGCAAACACTAAGCATTATATCTGGCCTAGATGCACATAAGTACAACAAAGAACCAATCATGGAACGGTATACCTTGTGATCGAAGTCAATACCATTTTCGTCAGTGCATAGGAATTTTGACGCCTTTGCAATCTTGCATGCCGAATTTCCTCAGTACATCTTTGACGTATTTCTCCTGAGATATGAATATACCATTGCGCTACTGACGAATTTGAAGACCTAAGAAGAATTCCTCACGAAGAATTCCTTCAATGTATCATACCACGCCCGAGGGGCTTGCTTGAGGCCATAGAGGGCCTTATTAAGTCTGAAGACTTTGTCAGGATTCTTTGGATCTTCAAAACCTGGGGGTTGAGCAACATATACTTCTTCCTCAAGCTTACCATTCACTAGTAGAAAACCACCAATTAGTCCCGGTTCGTAGGGTTTTAGTCGGTTCGGGAACCGACTAATGGGTCGTTACTAATACTCGACCCATTAGTCCCGGTTCAAACACGAACCGGGACCAATGTGCCTCCACGTGGCCCTGTGCGCCGAGCCCAGTCAGGGGGCCTTTGGCATCCACGTGTCTGCATTCCAGTGGCTAGGGTTTTTGTTTTTCTTTTATGAAAGGAGGGGGGTTGGGGGGTTTTGGGGGATTAATTTAGGTGTTTCGTATATTGTGTTAGCTAGCTAATTAATAGAGAGAAGTGTCCTCTCTTATGTCCGTGCTTGCTCGACGCCACGTAGTATATATACATAAGTGATCGAGAGAACCATTCAAGATGAAGTTCGTCATGCATACCGAGAGAAGTGATCGATCGACCTCTCCTTCTCCGAGAGATTGGTCAACAACAAGTTTTACTGGCTACATACATGTACAATCTATATAAGATCTCTTAATTACAAACCACTAGCATTTGAATTCAAGTTCCACATGGTATTCTCCGCTTTACCGATGACGTGTTCAAGAAAGAATCCCGCCAATTCCTCTTGAATTGCTTTAATGCGATCTGGTGGTAGGAGTTCATCCCGATCTCGCCACGCCTAATTAATTTGAAGAAGGGGTTTAATTAATACATATATATGAATGAAACTCAACAGAAATGATGGTGTAATAAAATGAAATTGTGAATATTATTGCTTACGCGACTTCATATTGTCTTCTAGAGTAGCCCCGCTTGTTTTTCAAAGTCGCGTTGTGGATGAACTCGCACACATAGTATCCACGTAAATCATTCCTTCCTCCCGCCACAAGCACTTTACGAGAAATAGAGGTCAATCAAACTGATAATGAAGCATTATATAAATGGCATTGATGAAAGTATAACTATACAATCAACGGAGATGCGCCAAGAGTACTTACTGGTATGTATATCGCAGCTCCTTCGGCAGTCCCGGAGCTTGTGCGGTGAACTGTTTCCAAACCCTGCAAGACAAAGAAAATGTTTGTTATTACTTGAGATATCAGGAAATGAACAAAAAGTTGTCGATATGGTGCGATAATGATCAATTGAACTTACTTGCTGAGCATTTCAGTCATGTCCGCATAGGTGCTGGGATCTTTCCGTCTGGAGTCTAAGACGGTTACTAGTCCACGCTCAAGCTTAATCTCCAGAAGAATATAGTGGAACCTGCACGCATGCATAACTCATCAATTACATTAACCTCGCCGAGTAATAAGGAAAACCGAATATGCACACGACAGTAACACTCACGGGCCGTGGTAAGGAAAGAGTATGGTATCTTTGTTTTGATTTTTGATCAATGATTGTAGCAAGTTGTCCTCGGCCTCTTGGGCGCTTTTTAACTAGAAAACATCTATGATATTTGTGTTAATGAACCCAATATCATAGATTTCATTTTTTTGCACTCGACGATCTTCAATCTGCATAATATATTGAGGATAATTAATTATAAATACATGCAATGAAAGAGCCGAGCTATATATACAGACTAATGACAAAAATAGTACTTACAGGTAGTAGCAAAAGACCATTAATTTATCAAGGGCCTTTTGATTGAAGAACTCGAAGAACTCCTCAAATGGAATAGACAACAGATCATTTGAAACGAGGTCGTGCTCCTCTTTAATTTTCAGATACAAAGTGTTCGTCCCCTCAGACTCTCTGCAGGTTTTCATGTACCAACTATGGAATCTTCGCATCATTGTTGTCGAGACTTTTCATCTTTGATGAGAGGCTTCCCGCATCAGATTCTGAATAAGTCCACCTCCATGAAATCAGGAAGTGCATCGTCAGGCAGGTAATCTCCAAGATTGCCATAAGCGGCCACCGTCCCCGGAGGATTAGACACATTGAGCGGGGGGCATGATTGCTGTGCTTGTTCGCCGAGCTAGGCAATTTTTTCCCCTTTGCTCGTTGTTCTGTTGACCTTCTATCACTGACAGTAGTTCCCGACCGCTTGGCTTGGAGATATGTCTGCTCAAGAATGCGCCATAGTTGGTTCTCGGCGGAGACTTTGGTGGTTTCCTCGGCATCGAGAGTGCGCTTTGCTTTCACCGGATCGACCTTCTCCTCCGGAGGTGGATGTATCTTTGCTTTCACCCCTTCAAAGAACTCCTTCACGTGGGTCTGCACGATCAGACGGTTTCCTCCTCGGTCCTCTCGCACGGTAACTTCTCTAGAGGCTTTAGAGGTGGACCGTGTCAGATTACCTCTCTCTTCTTGTGCTGCTAGACGCCGGAGCAGACGGAGCGGCTGCGGTGTCGATCTTCTTCGTGCTTGCTTACAAGGCGGAGGAGAAGGACTACGACGCGCCGGAGCAGCCGGGCGGCGGCGGGTCTCTTCCGCCTTGTCGGGCGAGGCGGAGAAGGAGGAGGCGGAGTACCGCCACGCGCCGGAGAAGGAGGCGGAGTGCCGCCACGCTGCCTCGATCGCCACTCACGGAGGAGGAGGCGGTGGAGGAGGCGGAGTGCCCCGACTCACGGGAGGAGGAGGAGGAGGCGGAGGCGCCCAGTTGAGAAGGTCGATGAGCTCCTTCCGCCATAGGCATGGAGTCTTCAGAGCAGAACCCAGCCTAGTCTCCCCTTCACCGGTAGGGTGCTCAAGCGCGAGGTCCTCAAATCCCTCCGTTATTTCATCAACCATCACCTTAGCAAATCCTTCTGGAATCGGCTGGCAGTGATAAGTTGTGCTGGGTTCACTAGGACAAACTTGCCAACAGCCGCCTTGACCTTCAAATTCATGCATTGCGCCATAATGTGGCAATTTTGAGACTCCGTGATACCATCCACGGGATAGCTGGCAGGAGCCGTCAAGACATGCTCCAGCTAAAGCAGCTCGGTGGAAGCAACGCTGCTTCTCCGCTGAGATGGCGGGGTAGCTTCGGGGGAAGCTTCGGCATGTCGTTTGTTTTTTTTTGACTGGAAGACTGCAGGGCTTGCACCCCACAGCATTTTATTGAAAACAAGGCAAAACAGTATAATTACAAGGTGTTCCTCGAAAAGAGGAAAGAAAGTAAGGAAAAGAAAAGAAGAAAAAACTGCAAAAGGAAACTATACAGAAGAAAGAAAGGATGTACAGAGAAAGGGTATAGGCACTCCCTTCAAGGAGGTAGGAAATCAATCCATTTTAGTAGAGCTTCCTTGTGCTTCGCTGATTCTATGAGATAGCAGAGTGAGGTCATGAATGAATCCAGATCTCCATGCTCCAAAGAGGGTGTGATCCTCCTGAATGCCCTGTCATTTCGACTTTCCAGATATTCCACCAGCAAGAACACCACTTCAGCAAAGAAAGGCTCTTTGAATTCTTCTTCGCGTGCAATCGCAATGTCCACCATATCTTGGCTGTCTTTCCATGGGATCTGCAAATAGATCCATACACTAACACCTGAAATTGCAATCGAAGAAAAGATGATTTTGCCTTCCAAGGCCCTGTTGGGCAAAGAACACATTGTGGCCCATCATTAATCCTCCACTTCCTTCTTTGAATCATATCCTTGGTATTAATCCTGTCCATGATGACTAACCAGGCAAACATTTTAATTGACATTGTGCAGCAACTCTTCCAAATCCACTTCAAGATGGGGTTTGAGACCATAGGCTGGTAAGCAAAATCATAAAATCTTTTTGCAAGATAGGTGGACTGCTTTCCATGCCTCCATGCCCAGATGTCACTACCACTGGACTCCAGGTTGAAAGAGCTCATAAGTGTCTCAAGCTGCTGTAGCTCTTGGTGGGCTTGTTGAGTGAGTGGCAAGAAGAACAGATCCTGCAAAGAATCAACCTGAAAAACTTCTTGGACTGAAAGTTTTTTCTGTAGACAAAATGAATACAGTCTAGGAAACCTTTCCAGAAGAGGCACTTGACTGTTCCCAATTTGCCAGTGATCATCCCAGAAATAAACAGTGTCACCTCTGTGAACATGAACTCCAGTAACTGCTCTGAAAGAGTCCATTAACTTGCAAACATCTTTCCACCAGAAAGAGCCACATAGGGTGGTGTCATGGGGGATTTGCTCAAAGTAATATGAGTCCCAAATTAAATGTACCCAAGGCACATCCATTTTGTTGTAGAATTTGTTGAGAAACTTCAATAACAGAGCTTGGTTTTGCAACCCCAGATTTAAGATTCCAAGCCCCCCCTTTGCCTTGGGCCTGCAAACCAGAGGCCAAGCAGCTAAAGAATGACCCTTCTCCTGCCCATATTTCCTCCATAAACACTGCCTTTGTATCCTTTCAAGTTGCTTTAAAATACCTTGAGGGATTGATAGGGTACAAAGGAAGAAAATAGGCAAAGAAGAGATTACAGAATTAACAAGCTGTAACCTGCTACCTTGAGGCAAGAACCAAGAACTTGCTGTTAATCTCCTTTCCATACAGTCCACCAAGGGAAGAAGATCCACAATTTTTGGCCTAGTGGTTCCAACAGGTAGCCCCAGATAAGTGAATGGCATCATACCTAAATTACAGCCAAAGAAAGCAGCAAGCTCAGAAGCCACCAGATCAGCCACATTAATGGGGTACATTGAAGATTTGTGGAAGTTAATCTGCAAACCAGTGGCCTCAGAAAAGGAGTGTAACACTGATTTCAGAGCCCCCAATTGATCTTTATCAGCCTTTAAGAACAGCAGTGTGTCATCAGCATACTGTACCACTGGAAAATCAGGGTCATGATTTGACAGAGGCCTGTGTATTAAACCCTGGTTTAGCAGATTATTGATCAAGGTCTGCAAAAGATCAGCAGCAATAACAAAAAGCAAAGGAGACACTGGGTCCCCTTGTTTAACTCCACATTTGCATTTGAAATGCTTGCCAGGCACTCCATTAAGGAGAATAGAGGAAGTGCCAGATGACAAAATCTGTTTGACCCATGTAATCCATTTATTGTCAAAACCCTTAGCAGCAAGAATCCTCAGAATAGCTTCATGTTGGATGGAATCAAAAGCCTTTTCAAAATCCAACTTAAGCAGAATTATTGGCTGTTTAGACTGGTTACATTGGTGGATGTACTCAAATGTCCATGCAAGACAGTCCTGAATTGTTCTTGATTTGATGAAGCCATACTGGTTTTTATGAATACATCTGATGATTTCCTGTTGGAATCTATTAGCAGCCAGCTTGGTAAGAAATTTTAAACCAACACTTGTTAAAGAAATAGGTCTAAAATCTCCTACCCCCTCAGGGGATTGATTTTTTGGTATCAGAGTGATGTATGCATCATTCAGATTTTCCAACTGCACAGTACCAGCATGAAAATCATGGACTAACTGGATAAAGTCAGAAGAAACTATTGCCCAGCATTTCTTAAGAAACAGTCCATTAAAACCATCTGGGCCAGGTGCCTTATCAGTGGGCATATCATTGATCACCTGTTCAATCTCCTTGATCTCAAAGGGTTTTGTGAGTACCTCCAAACCATGCACCCTTGGTATTAGAGATAAAATGTTCTCCTCCAACACAATTGGCCTAACCATTCCCATTCTGTTCTTGAATGCACTCAAGAATTCCTGGGCCATAACCTCATGGTTAGAAGAGACAGATCCATCAGCTAGCTTCAGACTAGCAATAGAATTTTTCCTGTATCTCTCAGTTGCCATTGCCTGAAAGAATTTTGAATTTTCCTCACCAACTTTGATGTACCTGATAGTACATCTCTTCCTCCAGTAGAGATATTGCATGTGAAGCAGATGCTCATGGTGCAGCTTTATGATTTTTCTGAAATTACTTTCTGGCCTAGATAGCTGCCTCATGTCCTCAAGGTTATCCAACCAAAGAATAACCCAGTTGCATTTTTCAATCAGACACTTAATGTGCGATAATCCTTTTTGCCATTTCTTCAAAGCATATCGTAGAGCCTTCATCTTATCAACAATGATTGCTGAAATATGATTCTTACTAGAGGGACGATTCCAGACTTCCTTCACACAATCAAAAAACTGGCTGATGTACCCAAAATTTTCAAACCTGAAAATGTGTGCCTTTGGGATGGAAGTGCTAATCTTGACAAGACAGGTACATGATCGACGCAGTTTTGCCAAGGGTGTCACCAGTGTCATAGGAAAAGAGCTAATCCAAGATGCGTAGTGAACACCCAAATGAGCTGCTCCAGAGAGGAGAATCTGCATATTGGACCAAGTAAACCGTCTGCCTTTTAAAGGTATCTCCAGGAGTCCCAGATGGCCAATAATTTCATTGAAGATAAACATGTCATTTATGTCACCACCTGGGAGGTTTCTATTATCCATGCAGCGAATGAAATTGAAATCTCCCATTAGCATCCACAGCTGGCCAGGATCAATGTCCAAATTGTAAATCCAGGAAACAAACTCATCCCTGAGCTGCCCTTGACAGGGACCATAAATATTTACTAGGAACCATTTCTCATTGTTATGAACGGATGTAAACTGCATGACAATAGCGTATGGTTTAACCTCTATTAAGGAACCCTGAAACACATCGGAGCGCCAAGCAGTCAACAGACCCCCCGAGGCGCCTCTAGAGGGTGATTCAACAAATTGATCAAAACCAGCAGGGCATAATGCTTTCATAGTTGCCCGATCACAGGAAGATAGTTTGGTTTCTTGCAGGCAACCATCTTGAACACCGACTTTCACCACTTTTCTCTAACTGCACGCTGTCTCGTATCCGAATTCAAACCACGGACATTCCAACATAGGATCTTCCAGCTACGCGATGTTACTCGATTCATGGATGACCAAATAGCATAAAGTTATATAAAGCATGACATACAATGCCATACAGCCCAAAAGGTACCAAAGTTCAGAGCCATAAAAAGATCCCGAGCCATAGTTCAGAACAACCATAAAAGGAGTACACATAACATGCACCCAGGATAACCACGAATAAAGTGACAGAAACATTAAGCTGATGACGTAGACAAGTCCTCATGTGGATTAGCCATAAGCTTATCCACCGAAAGCAGCATGGGATCAACTTCTAACTCCGCTCCAATTGCCTGAAGAACGCGAAGAGGAGTGTGTGGTGGTGCAGCATTTGAAGCCTCGTCGTCACCATCCGCCGAGATGGGCTGGGCCTTGTCCTCCACGGGCTTGGCTCGTGGGCGCTTCTTGGAAGGCTGGAGAGGTAGCTGCTCAAAAACAACATTTTTGAAACCATCTAACTTTGCCGCGCTCCTGGTGCAACGTCGCAGCGATGTGTCAACCACCGGCGGCTTCTTCTTCTCCTTCCGCTTTCTGACTTGCTCAGCGGAGAACCTCAACGGTGAAGAGTCAGGAGCTGCAGAAACAGGAGAAGATACAACAGGCGCTGGCTCGGGCACATCAGAGGAGGCTGGCTCAGACAGAACAGAGGAATCAGGAGCAGGCAGGCTGTCAAAGAGAGCCCTTGCAACTGGCCTCTTGAGCACAACAGATCGTCTATCAGGCTGAGGCAAAGGCATTGAGGCCTGAAGAGTTGATACCTTCATGGATTCATCGAATGCAATAGACCAATTTCTCTTTGAGTAGATAACTGAACCCAGCGGTTTGCAGAAGATAGGCCTAGGCACCTCCAGCACTGAAAAATCAAACATAAGATTCTCAAATGATCTCTTCCAGATCATCTCCGGGGGCAGAGGAGGTCCTGCCACAATACGGGCCATGCCAATGAAGATCTCATGATACTGAATCACAGGAGGCTGATACGGCACTATGGCCAACTGGTTATCATCAATAACATGCTGTTGCTGAATGTCTGGAGGAGGAACATGCTGAAACTCCTGATCAGGCTGGTCCACAGAAACTGATCCCTCCGGCTGATCGATCACCATGGACACTTGGTCCTGTTCAGGTAAATGCGGCTGTATGTCCTGCACTGGGGCATCATCATCTCCCCACCCAGCATTCCCCCAATCAGGCACTTCCTCATTAACCTGAGGAGCAGGGGGAGCAAGAGGGGCATCGTTCCACCCCAGCATTGGGTACGGAGGGAGGATGAAAGGCAAATTATCATGAATCAGGTTTCCAGGCAGCGGGTGGGGGTTCCCATCTAGCGGCATAGGATCTTCATCATTTGGCATCTGATCAGCAAAATCAGCTCCAAGGACATAACAAGCAGCAGTCCAGGATACTTGGGCGCCTCCCACATCAGCATAGTCACCAAAAACCACATCACGTGGAACAAGTGGAGTGTCAGGGAAATGAGCCTCCACCATAGTTCTGACCAGATACGGATCCTCACTATCCCAAGAAATAAACTTGCCAAAGGTACCAACCGCCTGCGAGATGAACTCAGTAGTGCGGTAATCCAGAGGAATCCCAATGAACATTAACCATCCCTTACGAAAACCATTTGCACCTTTGAAATTCTCTCCCTCATCATGCTTCATGAATCTAACAAAACGATCATTGCCCAACGGGAAAGGAGGATGTTGAATCAAAGTATATCTCACTGACGGATCCCGAACTTGAAACAGTCCCACCCCATGAAACCATGGCTGAGTTGAGCGAACCAAGATACCTGAATCTTGCAGAAACTGAACCACTTCCTCCCGCACCGGACCAAGCGGTCCATCTGGGGCCGGCATGACTTCAGCAATCATGTAGTCCTCGTGGCGTCGGGTCGGCCGAGCAGCCGGCGTGAAGAAGGTGCGCGGGAGGCGGCGGTCTCCACCATCAATGATGTGGTGGCCAGCAGGCACAAAGCGCTGAGGATCAAGCTCGTAGTTCGCCATGGATGGAGGCGGTCGAGGTTTTTCTTTGGCTGTGGGGGAAGGAAGATGCAAATGGGGCGTCGGCGATGGGACTTGGCAGTCTATCCCAATAACTCCGGCTCTGTTCCCATGAGAAGTAGCAGATTCCGAAAAAATCTTATTTTGTTGCACCGAAATTGGCCTCCAAACCAATCCTTGAGAGCGCGCGAAATCATTGCAATCCCTGCTAGAGTGACCAGGGCGAGAGCAAGCCGAGCAGACCGCTCGCATTCCACAAGACGCAGACAGGTGGCCCCGAGCAGAGCAGATAGTACAGGTCATCACGCGGTCCACCATGTCATCGATCATAGCTTCAAACTGCCTTGCGGCCTCCTGTGAAGAAGGAATAAGCCCATCGCAAACGGGTGGGCTTGAGACCGCGGGTGAGGTAGGCCTAGGAGATACTGGGCTAACCAACGCAACTGGGCCAAGAGGGGCCTCCGACACAACAGGGTTACAATCCAAGATTTGAATGTTGGACGATCCCGCGGAAATGACGGGCGTAATCATCGCAGATGGAGAGGAAACTTCGGCGGAAACCGAAACCGCTGCCGGAGCCGACGGAGATGACCGGCACAACTCCGGTGAAGGGGATATCGTGCCGAAAACTATTGGTGGGCGTGTCACAGTCCATTGCAGATCCTGAGGAGGTGATGGATGAATGACTACACGTTCATGAACAGGCAGATCATACCCCGCATCTCTCATGGTGTCAATGCATTTTTGAGAAGCTGGGTATCTATACCCCTTGCAAGCCGTGCACTTTCAAACGTGGCAAACGAAAGATTCTTCCTGGATGAGGCAGCCGATTTAAGGGCAGATTTAGCAGGTGGTTTATGCATGGCCAGAAGACCCAGAGAAGATCGACGCTTGGTTGGACTAACAAGAATCCATTCAGCGTCACATTCTTTTCTCCAAATCCTGAGCTCTCTAATCCAATTCGGTCCACCATTACCCCAAAGATGAAAATAACACTTAAAAAGATCACACGAAAACGAGCGAAGGTCCATAATGATAAAACCCACTTGCTTGCAAGAAACATGGAAAGAGAAGACCTTGCCTTTGATGTGATCAACCTGAAGGTCAATGGCTGAACCTCCAATTGCAGCTTCCAAAGCCGCAGCCACAGAATCCACCGAGAGACGGAAGGCATGACGGCTGAATGAAACAATCAAAATAAAGGGCCGCCTACGCCCCGAAGGATGAACTGAATTCCCAGTAGATCTGAAAACCTCATCTGAAAAAACCCTACCCTTGGAGAAATCCAAGCCAAGGGTAGATCCACCAGAAGAACCCATGGAAGATGGGTATTGCCTTGATCCAGAGGAAACGCCGGAGAAGTTGATCGGAGAAGATCCTCAGATTAGTGGAGGAGTGGGGAGATCGCCGGAGAGGGGGGCAGCGCCGTGGTGGGGGGTGGGTGCGCCGTAGTGGAGGCATGTCGTTTGTTGCGATCTGCTGCTTCTCGTTCCTCTTCTCGATCCTCTAGCCCCATTACCCTTCCAAGCAGCGCCTACATTTGGTCCTGCTCCACTTTCTTCCTCCTGTCGTGGGTTTTGTAACCCCCTGCGTCCAGAAAACCAACCTTCCACGGAAGGGAGCCTGGCGTGCCTCGTGTCCGTCCAGGGTGCTCGGGATTCCCAAGGGCCATTGTGAGCTCGTCCTTCTCCCTGTTTGGAAGGAACGTCCCTCGCTGCGCTGCATCGATATAGTGTCGAAGTTTCTTGACTGGTGTTTGCAGTTGCTCGTCCATCCATCGACACGCCTCATTATAGGTCCAAGGTTCCGCCAGCCCCAAGAACCAAGTCCGCAACGGTCCAGCCAGCGATTGTCTCGGTTCGATCCTTTTTCAAGCAGATCATGCTCAGCCTTGGACCACTTAGGCCGGGCTTTGAGGTAGCCACCTGACCCCGTGCGATGGTGAAGCTTCTTCTTCGCAGCATTTTTCTTGTTTGTCTCCGACATCTTCTTACTCTTTTCTGATGTCTTGTGGGCCACAAATGTGGGCCAGTGATCTTTGATCTTCTCATATTTGCCGATGAATTCTGGTGTCTCTTTTTTCTTGACAAACTGGTTCAGCTCTTTCCTCCACCTCCTCATTAGGCCAGCCATCTTCTTAAGAGCACAAGACTTGATTAATTGCTCTATAACTGGGTTCTCCGGATCCTCCTCTGGCGGTAGGGTGAAATTTGCCTTCAGCTCATTCCAAAGATATTCTTTCTGCATATCATTGACATAAGACACCTCAGCGTCTTCATCCTTAGCAGGCTTATACCATTGTGGATGCTGATCGATCTGTCCCTAACAAGAACCCCTTGACCGAAAGCGAAAATGCCTTCTTTGTCCGGATGGGTTCAATCGGTTCGCCGTCGGGCGCGATTTCTATGATCTCAAACTTTTCATCCAAGCTCAACTTTTTCTTCGGGCCTCATCTCCTTACCGAAGTTGTGCTCGATCCGGAAGGCTAGAAATTATAAGGAAGAAAGACGACAAGATATTTAATATGTGTACATATACCAAAACAATGGATGCATCAATTAACTTGTCAAGACGGGCTTAACTAATATATATATACCTGGCCGACTCGGTTCGGTGACTCAGCTCGGCACGGTCTCCTTCGTCTTGTACCTCCATTGTGTCACCGAGCCATCATGAACATAGTCCTCCTCTTGTACCGCATTAATGGGTGAAGCCATCATAATCATAGCCCTCTTCTTCATCCATCGACCAACGGTGTCGATGAGAAATGACGCAACATCATCACTTCCATTTGCGATTATTTCCAACATCGCTTTTGTTTCTTCGTCTCGGAGTGCTCCATAGTTTACGCAAATATTGACAACATGTCAATTATTATTCAAACATGGTACATCTTGGCAAACGAGAACTAGCTAGCTAATCACAATAAGGAATCATGTTAGTGGCCTTGACGCTGCTTCTCTAGGGTTTGGGGTCGCCTCGACACAAAGCTTCAAGGGTTTGGGGTGGCCTCGACGATAACGCTTTTTAACTTGATAAATTTGGGTGGCCTCGAGAGAGTTAATTTGTCGGGTAGGAGCGCCAAGCGAGAGGGGGTACGAGGAGACCTGCAACATCGCTTTTCTCTAGGGTTTGGGTGTCCTCGAGAGTTTTGGTCGAGCGAGAGGGCCGAGGGGGTGCTGCAGTTGTATCTAGAGGGGTTATATCGACAACGACGCGACATACATATACATGGGAAAATAATGTTATCGGGAGGGGTATCGGTACCACCCCTCGTGTTGAAGTTTCTTCTTTCTCCTTTCCTTTCTTTCTTCTTCTCCTCTTCTTTTCTTCTTCTCCCTCGAGAAAGGAAAATAATTAAGGAAAAGGAAGAAAAGAGGAAGAAGGAGAAGGAAGAAGAAGAAGAAGTAAAAGAAGAAAAAAGAGGAGAAGAAGAAAGGAATAGAGGAGAAGAAGAAAAATAGAATTTCTCCTTTCTCCTCTATTCCTTTCTTCTTCTCCTCTTCTTTTTCTTCTTTTTTCCTCTTCTTATTTATTTCTCCTCTTCTTCCTCTCCTCTTTTTCTCCTTTCTTCCTCTTCTTATTTTCCTTTTTCCTCTCATTCTTTTAGTATTGCTTGTTTTAAAAAAATGTTCAAATAGAAAATTTCGAAAAAAAAAGGTTTTGCCTAATGCATTGTTCATATGAATATACAAACATTTGCATATTCTACAATAATTAATATCAACAAAAAATCTATGAACAGAAAAAACGAACTTTTCTAAAAATCTATCTTTTGCATATATGAAAACATTAATACACATATGAACAATAAATACATATATCAACAAAAACATAATCTGAACAATTTTAAACATATATATAAACAAAAAAACTAAACTAATAAAATGAAAAAAAACAGAGAGCATATATATATATATATAGCCACATATATACATACACATATATATATATATACATTGAACAAAAAATAAAACTAATAAAATGAAAGAAAAAAAAAAAAGGCGGTGCTGGCAGCTCACTGTGTGGTGGGCTATGGGCGGGCGACGGCGATGGCGACAGCGATGAGGCGTGGCGCTGGGCGGCGGCGACTTCGGCGAGCTCTGGCGGCGACGCAAGGAGAGCTGGCGGCGACGACGGCGAAGCGCTTGGCTCGGGAGGACGGCGGCGACGACGACGGGCGCGGCGACGGCGACGGCGACAGCGACGGCGAAGGGGCAGCGGCGGCGCTGGCAGCTCTGGCGGCGTCGATGTGTTGGCGTCGTCGGGGGGCAATGTGGCGATGAATCGCAAAACTGCAAAGTGCCACTTATATACAAGGAGCATTGGTCACGGTTGGTGGCACCTGCCGGGACCAAAGGCCCTAACGCTGCCCTTGATCGGGGCCAAAGTTTAGTCCCACTCGCTAGTTAAGAGGGGCGCAGTGGTTTATAAGCCCCCCGCCGCCTCCCTCTTGAACTCCTTCCTACTGCAGGCTTATGGGCCTACTTGCTACTTCTTTGCTGTTGGGCCTTCGGGCCTTCAAGGGCCTGAATCTGGCCCAAATTAGGGATACAAGTCGTATTCAGGCCGTGGGGGCCCAGTAGGTGGCACTTTTTTTTCTTGCTTTATTTATTTTATTTTGTTTCTACTTACAACAAAATACTTATTGTTGTTTTTTGTTTTGTTTTCTGCATTATTTATTTTCTTTTGTTTTTTGCTTTATTTTTTAATTCTTTTTGCTTTTAGTTTTAGGAAAATTATAAACTTTCTGTTAGTGCCATTACTTTTCAAATTTGAAAACACTTTTTTTTGTTTTCTTTCTTGCTTTATTTATTTTATTTTGTTTCTACTTACAAAAAAATACTTATTGTTGTTTTTTTGTTTTGTTTTCTGCATTATTTATTTTCTTTTGTTTTTTGCTTTATTTTTTAATTCTTTTTGCTTTTAGTTTTAGGAAAATTATAAACTTTCTGTTATTGCCATAACTTTTCAAATTTGAAAACACTTTTTTTGTTTTCTTTCTTGCTTTATTTATTTTATTTTGTTTCTACTTACAACAAGATACTTATTGTTGCTATTTTTAATTATTACGAGGGCGAACCATAAGACATTAAAGCATTTCAAATGAACTCGAAAAAGTTGAAAGTTGGCATGGTATCATAAATTGACCCACACATAGCATGTGCATGTACAAAACGAACAATGGTATCATACTAAATGGCCATAAAGTTGGCATGGTATATATCATCATAATAGTTATGGAGAAAGTCTTCACTTTTTCTTCGCTTGTGTCATTTGCTTATTGCGCCGTAACCATGGATAATCTTAATCGCTTATCAGGATCTTGGGGTCAGCCTTGACTTTAAAGGAGGAATTTCATGAAACTTTTCATAATCTTGAGACATGTCCATCTTGTCCTCCACTCCCACGATGTCCCTTTTTCCCGAAAGAACTATGTGGCGCTTTGGCTCATCGTATGATGTATTTGCTTCCTTATCTTTTCTCTTTCTCGGTCTCATGGACATGTCCTTCACATAGATAACCTGTGCCACATCATTGGCTAGGACGAACGGTTCGTCGGTGTACCCAAGATTTTTCAGATCCTTTGTTGTCATTCCGCATGTGGGTCTACCTGCACTCGCCTCCCGACAGATTGACCCATTTGCACTTAAACAAAGGGACCTTAAAATCATGTTCGTAGTCAAGTTCCCATATGTCCACTATGTAACCATAATATGTGTCCTTTCCCTCTCGGTTGTTGCATCAAAGCGACACCGCTGTTTTGGTTGGTGCTCTTTTGATCTTGGTCAATCGTGTAAAATGTATTCCCATTTATCTCAGATCCTTTCCAAATCAATACAGTCAAAGATGGTCCCTGGATAACAAGTACAGCTCCTCACAAACAGTGTTGTCACCTCGACACGTGCTTCCAACCAACTCTGAAAGTCCCGATGTGTTCACATGTAATCCAATCGTCGACTACTCCGGTGTTTGAAGCGCAGACTGTTCTTGTGTTCATCGACATACGGGTCACCAAGGTAGAGTTCAGAGAACTGTGTAGTGGGCTTGAGACCAAGAATATTCGCCCCTCGCATATTATTGAGTCCTTTCCAAGCGTGTTTTTCAAATCTCCCCTCATACCGCGATTTAGGGAAACCTATCTTCTTAAGGCCAGGAATGAAGTCAACACAAAACCCGATGACATCCTCTCGCTTGATGGCCCATGGAGATGCTTCCTTCGCCTAGCGTTACGGACATATTTCTTTAGGACTCCCATGAACCTCTCAAAGGGGTACATATTGTGTAGAAATACGGGCCGAGAATGACAATCTCGTCAACTAGATGAACTAGAACGCAAGGCCATGATATTGAAGAAGGATGGTGGGAACACCAGCTCGAAACCGACAAGACATTGCACCACATCACTCCTTAGCCTTGGTATGGTTTCGGATCGATCACCTTCGAGATATTGCATTGAGGAATGCACATAGCTTCACAATGGCCAATCGGACGTTTTCGGTAGAAGCCCCTCAATGCAACCGGAAGTAGTTGCGTCATAATCACGTGGCAGTCATGAGACTTTAGGTTCAAACTTTTCTCTCGCCATATTTATTATTCCTTTTATATTCGACGAGAAGCGGTCCGACCTTCATACTAAGCAGGCATTCAAAGAAGATTTCCTTCACTTCTTTGGTAAGAGCATAGCTGGCAGGACCTTCATACCGCTTTGGAGGCATGCCGTCTTTTTCATGCAAACGTTGCAGGTCCTCTCGTGCCTCACCTGTATCTTTGTCTTCCCATACACGCCCAAGAAGCCTAGCAGGTTCACGCAAAGGTTCTTCGTCACGTGCATCACGCCGATCAAGAGCGGACCTCTAGGTCTTTCCAAAGAGGGTAGGTCCCAAAATATAGATTTCTTCTTCCACATGGGTGAGTGTCCCTCGGCGTCACTCGGAACAGCTAGTCCGCCAGACCCTTTCCAAAGATTACATGTAAATCATTGACCATAGCAAGTACGTGATCACCGAGACGCATGGCGGGCTTCTTCCGTGATCTGCCTCGCCTTTGAAATGCTTGCCTTTCTTTCGACATTGATGGTTGGTCGGAAGAAATCGACGATGGCCCTGTACACATTCTTCCCGCAGCTTGCCGGTATATACTATCGGTGTCAAGTAAACAGTGCGTGCATGCGTGGTATCCCTTGTTTGTGCGTCCGAAGGTTACCGAGAGCGGGCCAATCGTTGATGGTCACGAACAGCAACGCCTTTAGGTTAAATTCTCCTGTTTGTGCTCATGCCACGACGTACACCGCTTCCATTCCACAGCTGTAAAAGTTCTTCAACTAATGGCCTTAGGTACACATCAATGTCATTGCGGGTTGCTTAGGGCCTTGGGTGAGAACTGCATCATAATGAACTTCCGCTTCATGCACATCCAAGGAGGAAGGTTATACATACATAGAGTCACGGGCCAGGTGATGTGATTGCTGCTCTGCTCCCTGAAAGGATTAATGCCATCCGCGCTTAAAGCAAACCATATGGCTCACTTGCAAACTCATCCCAAGATTTCTCTCGATTTTTCTCCATGCGACCCGTCGTGGTGCTCTCAACTTCCGTCTTTCTTACGGTCCTCACTGTGCCATCGCATCAACTTGGCATGCTCTCCGTTTCAACAGATGTTTCAACCGTGGTATTATAGGAGCATACCACATCACCTTCGCAGAACCCTCTTCTGGGGGCTCGCCGTCAACATCACCAGGTCATCTCGTCGATCTTATATCGTAATGCACCGCATACCGGGCATGCGTTCAGATCATTATACGCACCACGGTAGAGGATGCAGATCATTAGGGCATGCATGTATCTTCGCACCTCCAATCCTAGAGGGCATCGACCTTCTTTGCTGCGTATGTCTTGTCGGGCAATTCGTTATCCTTGGAAGCTTCTTCTTCAATATTTTAAGTAGCTTCTCAAATCCATTATCGAGCACAACATTCTCGCCTTCCATCGCAGCAATTCCAAGAAGGTCTGAGCTTTGTGTTGCCATCTTCGCAATTGGGGTACAACCCTTTTTTGTGGTCCTCTAGCATGCGATCGAACTTCAGCTTCTCCTTTTGACTTTCGCATTGCGTCCTTGCATCGACAATGACCCGGCGGAGATCATCATCATCGGGCACATCGTCTGGTTCCTCTTGATCTTCAGCAGCTTCTCCCGTTGCAGCATCACCATGCACATCGTCTGGTTCCTCTTGATCTTCTGGAGCATCACCGTATTCAGGGGGCACATAGTTGTCATCGTACTCTTCTTCTTCGCCGTCTTCCATCATAACCCCTATTTCTCCGTGCCTCGTCCAAACATTATAGTGTGGCATGAAACCCTTGTAAAGCAGGTGGGTGTGGAGGATTTTCGGTCGAGTAAGACTTCAGATTCCCACATATAGGGCATGGACAACACATAAAACCATTCTCGCTTCTTTGCCTCAGCCACTTCGAGAAAATTATGCACACCCTTAATGTACTCGGAGGTGTGTCTTGAACCGTACATCCATTGCCGGTTCATCTGTGTGCATTATATATAATTAAGTGTGTCAAAAATCATTAGAGAACATCATGAATAGATAATTAATTAAGTGACCAAATTAATAGAAGTTCATCATCACATTAAAACCAAAGTACATACATAAATCTCATCTAACAACATAAAGCTCTGCAGAGCATCTAAATTAATTAAACCATACACTGAAACTATGTAAAACATTTCAATGCGAAAACAAATGCGATCATAATCGCAACCAATGTAACAACTGATCCAACGGCATAATGATACCAAGCCTCGGTATGAATGGCATATTTTCTAATCTTTCTAATCTTCAAGCGCATTGCATCCATCTTGATCTTGTGATCATCGACGACATCCGCAACATGCAACTCCAATATCATCTTCTCCTCCTCAATTTTTCTAATTTTTTCCTTTACAGATTGTTTTCTTCTTCAACTAAATTTAACCTCTCGATAATAGGGTCGGTTGGAATTTCCGGTTCAACAACCTCCTAGATGAATAAAATCTATGTCACGTTGGTCGGCATAATTGTCATAAACAATACATGAACCAATAGTTATGAAAAGATAATATATACCACATCCGAATCATAGCAGGACGAGGGCCGACGGGCGGATACCAAAACCATCGCACTATATAAGATGCAATAATAAAAGTAAGAAAATTATACAAGTATATATCTATCTAAACATACAAATAAGAATATTTTTCCTTTCGGAAAGAAGATAAGAACAAGAGGCTCACCACGGTGGTGCCGGCGATGAGATCGGTGCGGGTGATCGGCGGCGTTGAAGACGGGACGGGCGTGACAGACCGCTAAACCTAGACAAATATGGAGGAAAATGGAGCTTGGCGGTCGAGCTTGGAGAGGAGAAACCTTAAGTAGTGTGGCTCGGGCATTCCATCGAACACCTTGTGTGCATATGAGGTGAGCTAGAGCACCACCAAGCCCTCTCCCCTCGGCGAAAAAAAGCAGAGCAGTGTGCTCGCTCTTGCGCGAGGGGTATATATAGGCACCACCATTGGTCCCGGTTGGTCGCATGAACCGGGACTAAAGGTTTGCCTTTGGTCCCGTTGGTCGCTCAACCGGGACCAATGGTGGTGGGCAGAGCGAGGCCCATTGGTCCCGGTTCATCCCACCAACGGGACCAAAGGTCAGACGAACCGGGACCAATGGCCCACGTGGCCCGGCCGGCCCGGGGCTCATGAACTGGTCCGATGCCCCCATTGGTCCCGGTTCTGGATTGAACCGGGACTAATGGGCTGGACCGGCCTGGACCATTGCCCCCTTTTCTACTAGTGATTGAGGAATGCACTTTTCACATCCATTTGATATAAGATGATATCATGATGGTTAGCATAAGCAAGTAATATGCGAATAGCCTCAAGTCTAGCAACAGGTGCAAAAGTTTCATCGAAATCAATTCCTTCAACTTGTGTGTAGCCTTGAGCTACCGATCGTTTTATTCCTCACCACAAGGCCATTTCCATCTTGCTTGTTGCGGTAGATCCACTTTGTGCCAATGATATTATGCTTGCGAGGATCTGGACGTTTGACCAGTTCCCAGACATTGTTGAGCTCGAACTGATGTAATTCTTCTTGCATAGCCTGATCCACTCCGGCTCCAATAATGCTTCATCTACCTTAGTGGGCTCTGTGATAGAGACAAAAGCATAGTGCCCACAAAAGTTAGATAAATGTGAAGCTTTTGAGCGTGTGAGAGGACCTGGTGCTCTAATGTCATCGATGATCTTCTCCACTTGCACTTCTTTTGCAACGCGAGGATGAGCTGGTTGTCGCTGAGGAGTTTGATCAGCATTTTCTTGCACCATTATCCTCAGCATTTTCTTCAGGTGCATCAAATCGACGTTCTTCATGAACTGGAATGAATTCTTCAGCAGATTCTTCAGTAGGAATGACATCCTCAGTTGCCTTGAACTTGATAGAATCCTCAGGTGCTAGTTCATCTAACATAGAAGGTAGGTGCTCTCTTTGTGAGCCATTAGTTTCATCGAACCACACATCTACAGTGTCAACAATCTTGTGAAGAACAATGTTGAAGACTCAGAGGTGTCTGAGTCCTTTCCGTAACCAAGCATAAAACCTTCATGTGCTTTTGGTGCAAATTTAGAATTGTGGTGAGGATCTCTAATCCAACATTTAGCACCGAAGACTTTGAAATAACTCACATTGGGTTTCTTGTCAGTGAGGAGTTCATAGGCCGTCTTCTTGAAGAATTTATGAATATATACTCTGTTGATGATGTGGCACGCAGTATCAATTGCATCAATCCAAAAACGATGAGGCGTTTTGTATTCATCAAGCATAGTGCGAGCCATCTCAACAAGAGTTCGTTCTTGCGCTCCACGATGCCATTTCTTTGAGGAGTATAGGGAGCAGATAACTCATGAGTAATACCAAGTTCATCAAGATAGTCATCAAGACCGGAATTCTTGAACTCAGTTCCATTGTCACTTCTGATGTGCTTGATCTTCACACCAAAGTTGGTTGAAGCCCTCGAGGAAAAACGTTTGAAGACTTCCTGCACTTCATGTTTGTAGGTAACAATGTGTACCCATGTATATCGAGAGTAATCATCAACAATGACAAAACCATATAGAGATGCATCATTAGTGACTGCTGAGTAATGATTATGTCCGAAGAGGTCCATGTGAAGCAATTCGAATGGACGAGTAGTGGTCATGATAGTCTTTGCTGGATGCTTGGCCTTGGTCATTTTTCCAGCTTCACATGCTCCGCATAAGTGATCCTTGAGGAATTTGACATTCTCAATGCCAATGACATGCTTCTTCTTCGCAAGCGTGTGCAAATTCCTCATGCCTGCATGACCAAGTCGTCGATGCCTTAGCCAGCCTTCTAAAGCTTTTGCAAGTAGACACACGGCTGGCTGTGGTCCTGTAGAGAAATCAATAATATACAAATCTCCTCTCCTAAAGCCTTCGAAGACTTTGGAATTGTCAGCTTCCATAATCACAACACAGCGATACTTGCCAAAGACAACAACCATATCAAGATCACAAAGCATTGAGACTGACATGAGGTTGTATCCTAAGGACTCAACAAGCATGACTTTGTCCATGTGCTTATCCTTAGAGATAGCAACCTTACCAAGACCCAATACGACTTTTGCCTTTGTCGGCCAAAGATGATATGCTTCAGAGGTGACGGTGATAAGGGAGCATCCATCAATAGATTCTTGTCACCAGTCATGTGATTTGTACATCCACTATCGAGGACCCACTCAGTGGTTTTGGGTTGATCAT
This sequence comes from Aegilops speltoides, assembly GCA_021437245.1. NCBI lineage: Eukaryota > Viridiplantae > Streptophyta > Magnoliopsida > Poales > Poaceae > Aegilops > Aegilops speltoides. The sequence continues at coordinate 53,210,898 of CM038146.1, forward strand.
CCTGCAGATGAATTAGTGTAACTTACAATCTCATATGCTTCATCAGTGAAGAATATGATATCAAGTTCATCCGATGAATTTCATCAAGCAGAAAACAGATATAGCTGTATTAGGACGTGTGAAATGAAAGTTCATTTCATCATGATTTGCCTGCATCCTTTCAGGCATCTTTGTCAGGTCCCCAGCAAATTCTTCAGACGTTAGAGCACGTCTAGAGACCTGACCCTGCAGAAGAGATTAGTTCTTTTTCTTCACCACCCACATCTGGAGGGGTGGCAAAGAGTTCATCATTCTGCGAGCACCATATGAGAAAGGTGGCAAAGATGCCAAACCATTTCGTTTCATATAAGAGGGGTTAGGGTAAGCATATGAATAAGCAGAGTAATTCTTCAAGGACTTATGAACATAATGGTTTGAAGAATAATGCACATATTCATAGCCCTTAGCTCTACAATGCGAGACAGAGTTGTTAGCACGATGATAATCATATGAGGACTTTGATCCATTTGAGGAATTTGATCCACGTGAGGGATTTGATCTGGGGTTCCTGTTCTTCACAGGTGGTGTCATGAGGAAATTCACCTGAAGACTTTCAACACAACTTTTGGGAACCCAGATTTTCTTCATAGGGGATCCGTTCCTGCAGTTAGTGCCAACATATCTAGCAAACACTTCACCATTCTGATTTTTGAACAGTTTATAGTTGGAGTCAAAAGACTCATCAGAAGAATGAGGAGATTCACATGTAAAGCGGACAAGTTAGATGGATCAACTGGAGGTCCTTTGCAGCCACCCATGAGGTTTTGGAGTCCGCTCGGGCTTCCAATATGTTCCATCGGCATTGAGTTTCCTCTCAAAGGCAATACCCTCTTTCCTAGGGTTTCTGTTGAGGATCTGCTTTTTGAGCACATCACAAAGTGTCTAATGCCCTTTGAGGCTTTTGTACATGCCTGTCATGTAGAGTTCCTTCAGCCATGCATTGTCAGTGATACTAGCAATGTCCTCAGACGAGGAATTAGTGATAGCAGGGGCAGATGAAGAATTTGTAACAGTTGAAGCATTTGAACATTCAGGTGATGAATTAGCAGATTCACGTTCAATGCTTTAAGCATGGAGGAAAAAATTCTTCCTGAGAAGCGCTGATTTGTTGAGCTAGTAATGAATCGCGCTCCTTCTGAAGATCTTCATAACTCACTCTTAGCTTCTCAAGATCTTGCTTTCTTTGAAGAAATTCATAAGAAAGTTTCTCATGATCAGATAAGAGAGTGTTATGATGATTTTGAAGGTTATCAAACCTAGACTGAAGTCTCTGAAGATTTTCAGTCAGGGCTTTAGTGCGATCCATTTCTTCACCCAACATATCATCACTTTTGTCTAGCATGTTTTGAACCTTTTCAAAAGCCCTTTGTTGTTTTACAGCAATCTTAGCAAGTTTAGAGTAGCTGGGCTTGAGATCCTCATCAGATTCATTTTCACTAGATTCAGAGGAGGTGTATTCGAGTACCTTTGCACCTTTCGCCACGAAAAAATAGGTGGGAGCGTAGTCATCATTATCTTCAGCAGGCTTGTCGGTGGGCTCAGTTTCTTCAGTGTTGAAGATGGACTTGCTAACGAAAGCAGTAGCAAAGGCCAGACTCGCCACACCAGGTTCGGATTCTTCAGCCACCTCCTCTTCCTCATGTTCCTCAGATTCAGCTTCAGAGTCCATTTCCTAGCCAATGAATTCCCGAGCCTTCTTAGAGCTGCTCTTCTTGTGAGATGAAGACTTCGACGATTTTGATGACGAAGATTTTGACGATTTCTTCTTCTTCTTCGCATCATCAGAACTGTAAACCTTGTATTTCTTCTTCTTCAATTCCTTTTCCCACTGAGGACAATCTTGAATATAGTGACCAGGTTTCTTGCATTTGTGGCACAGCCTTCTCTTATAGTCACTTGATGAGGAATCACTACTTCTTGAGGATTTTCCAAAGCGACCACGTCTTGAGAACTTCTGGAATTTCTTCACGAGCAGTGCTAGCTCCTGGCTCAATTCTTCAGGATCACCAAGGCTACTACCAGAATCCTCACATTCAGACTCAGACACAACCTTGGCCTTCAGGGCACGTGGTTTGCCATAGCTCGAACCATAGAGATCTCTCTTTTCAGCAAGCTGGAACTCGTGAGTATTTAGCCTTTCGAGGATATCGGCAGGATCAAGAGACTTGTAGTCAGCCCGTTCTTGTATCATCAGCCCCAGAGTATCAAATGAGGAATCAGCGATCTCAACAGTTTCTTCACCACCTCATGGTCGATGATGTCGATGGCACCGAGGGCTTGAAGCTCATTTGAGATGTCAGTCAGGCGATCAAAGGTTTGTTGGACATTTTCATTGTCGAGTCTTTTGAAGCGGTTGAAGAGATTCCGAAGAACATCAACTCGAGAGTCACGCTGAGTTGAGACTCCTTCATTTACTTTGGACAGCCTATCCTAGATAAGCTTAGCAGTTTCCAAAGCACTCACTCTTCCATACTGTCCTTTACTCAGATGGCCACATATGATATTCTTCGCTTGAGAATCGAGTTGCTTGAATCTCTTCACATCGGTAGCGTTCAGTGAGGGTGAGACAGAGGGAACACCATTTTCCACAACATACCGGAGATCGTTGTCAATTGCCTCAAGATGCATTTGCATCTTGTTTTTCCAGTAGGGGTAGTCCCTCCCATCAAAGGTAGGACACCCAGCCGAGACCTTGATCATACCTGGGGTCGACATAACTAAAACTCCAGGTGGTTAAACAAAAATCACACAGAACAAGGGAGTACCTTGCTCTGATACCAATTGAAAGTGCGTTATATCGACTAGAGGGGGGGTGAATAGGCGATTTTTATGAATTCTTCACTTCGGAATTTGCCGGTGAGGAAATTCCTTAGCGAAGAACTACTAGCAGCGGAATAAGTACTCAGAAGTAAGCATAACAGAATACAAGCATGGTCATTAAGATGAAATGAAAACAAGCACTGAGTACAGAGAGCGTAATCACAGGATAACACAAGGTGAAGACAAACAGACTGAAGAAATTGATCTGAGGAAATTGAGAAAGTCTTCAGTCGAAGTCTTCAAACACAGATATGAACAAACACTCAACATGGTAATGAGGAAATGAAAGGGTTGAGGAAATAGAACCAGTTAGGTTGGTGAAGACAATGATTTGGTAGACCAGTTCCAACTGTTGTCTCAATTGTACGTCTGGTCGGAGCGGCTGAGTATTTAAACTCGAGGACACACAGTTCCGGACAACCAGTCGCTGAGCACGCAGCTCAGGACACCCAGTCCTCACTATATTCTCCTTGAACTAAGGTCACACAGACCTCGTCCAATCACTCGTGGTAAGTCTTCAGGCGACTTCTAAACCGTCACAGACTTGGTCACTCGGCGATTCACAATTCCTCTTGCATGCTCTAGACCATGACGCCTAACCGTCTGGAAGAAGCACAGTCTTCAAAGGTAACAAGCGTCGGATCCACGCAGGATCAATTTCTTCAGTGATGCTCAGTCACTTTGGGTTTGTAGGGGTTTGGTTTTGGGTTTTCCTCACTCGATGATTTTCGCTCAAAGTCCTCGGATGATGGGTTGCTCTCAAATGACAAGTGTCAAGTTCTCATCGGTGCAAAAAGGGCAATAAAAACTACTTATAAAAGTGTGAGATCATTTAGTGTAAGGGAAAATTGAGCATTATACGAACTTGTGATGGTGAAGAATAAAAGCGACAGACTCCATACTAAAGGTTGCCATCACAAGGGGCAATGTAACGTGACGTTCTCTTGCACTAAGGGGTTGAGCATACAAACAAAAAGCGCATGGCAACCTCTGCTTCCCTCTGCGAAGGGCCTATCTTTTATTTTCACATATTTGCTTTCATGCAAGAGTCAAAGTTTTTCCCTCTATTCCTTTTATATTCTCCTTTGGCAAGCATCATGTGGCGAGGAAAGATCTAGGCACATATATCGAGTTGAGTATGGGTAGCATGAGTTATTATTGTTGACATCACCCTTGAGGTGAATGCGTTGGGAGGCGAAACTATAAGCCCCTATCTTTCTATGAGTCCGGTTGAAATATTTTGCTCATGTGTACGCGGTGAGTGTTAGCAATCATAGAAGACTAAATGATGGTTGAGTATGTGGACTTGCCTAAAGGCTCCGATACATGACCCTTCCTGAAAATTTGACGAATTGTAGTTGCAAAATTTGACTGAGAACATAGTTTGTTGGTTTCCAATAGGATTGTGATGGATTGTCACTTGTTCATGAGAAGTCTATGATAAAAGTTCTATGATAAAAGTTTTATGTTAAAGTTTGTTGTTGTTGTTATAATAAGTTACATGATGCTGCTATGTCCGCATTTTTGTTTTTATCGACACCTCTCTCTCTCTAAGCATGTGGACATGTTTTTCGATTTCGGTTTTCGCTTGAGGACAAGCGAGGTCTAAGCTTGGGGGAGTTGATACTTCCATTTTGCATCATGTTTTCCTACTGTTATTTATGTTGTTTTACTATATAATAATTCTTTTTGGAGTAATTCTAATGCCTTTTCTCTCATAATATGCAAGGTATACATAAAGCGGGAGAATTCTGGCAGCTGGAAATCTGGAACTGAAAAAGCTACGTCAAGCTACCTATTCTACACAACTCCAAATGAGCTGAAACTTCCCGAGGATTTTTTATGGAATATTTAATAAATATTGGAGCAAATAAGTACCAGAGGGGGCTGCCAGGTGGGCACAACCCACCTGGGCGCGCCTGGAAGTAGGTGTTGCGCTCCTAGGCCCACCTTTGGTGCCCCTCTTCTCGTATATAAGTCATTTTGACCTAGAAAAAAATAAGGGGAGGACTTTCGGGACGAAGCATCGCCGTCTCGAGGCGAAACTTGTGCAGGAGCACTTTTGCCCTTCGGCGGAGCGATTTCGTCGGGGGAACTTCCCTCCCGGAGGGGGAAATCATCGTCATCATCATCACTAGCAACTCTCCCATCTTGGGGAGGGATATCTTCATCAACATCTTCACCACCACCAACTCCTCTCAAATGCTAGTTCATCTCTTGTGTTCAATCTTTGTACCGGAACTATAGATTGGTGCTTGTGGGTGACTAGTAGTGTTGATTACATCTTGTAGTTGATTACTATATGGTTTATTTGGTGGAAAATTATATGTTTAGATCCATTATGCTATTTAATACCCCTCTTATCTTGAGCATGATTATTATTTGTGAGTAGTTACTTTCGTTCTTCAGGTCACGAGAGAAATCATGTTGCAAGTAATCATGCGAACACAAATTAAGCCAACATGATGAAAGTGACTAGGTGAAATTCCCGTGTACCCTCAAGAACACTTTGCTTATCATAAGAGACCGTTTTGGCCTGTCGTTTTCCTCAAAAGGATTGGGCTACCTTGCTACACTTTGCTACTACTATCATTACTTGCTCGTTACAAATTATCTTGCTATCAAACTACTCCGCTACTCACCTTTTTAGCACTTGCAGACGTTACCTTGCTAAAAACCACTTGTCATTTCCTTCTGCTCCTTGTTGGGCTCGACACACTTACTTATCGAAAAGGCTACAATTGACCCCATATACCTGTGGGTCATCACGTGCCTCAACACTCATCGGACCACATACATCGGTATGTATTATTTCCAATAAGTCATTGGCTCGCTCCATTGTCCCGGAGAATGGAGTTTTAGTCATCATGCCCATGAGGCATGGTTCGCAAGTATCAAATGATTCATAATAAAGTGATTCCAAAAATCCATCCGCATGGAGTTTCTTCATGCGCTTTACACCAATATGACCTAAACGACAGTGCCACAAATATGTTGCACTATCATTATCAACTTTGTATCTTTTGGCATCAATACGAATATGTGTATCACTATGATCGAGATTCAATAAACCATTTACATTGGGTGTATGACCATAGAAGGTTTTATTCATGTAAACAGAACAACAATTATTCTCTAACTTAAATGAATAATTGTATCACAATAAACATGATCCAATCATATTCAGGCTCAACGCAAACACCAAATAACATTTATTTTAGGTTCAACACTAATCCCGAAGGTAGAAGGAGTGTGCGATGGTGATCTTATCAACCATGGAATCACTTCCAACACACATTGTCACCTCGCCCTTAACTAATCTTTGTTCATTTTGCAACTCCTGTTTCCAGTTAATAATCTTAGCAACTGAATTGGTATCAAATACCCTGGGGTTACTAACACTAGTAAAGTACACATCAATAACATGTATATCAAATATACCTTTGTTCACTTTGCCATCCGTCTTGTCCGCCAAGTATTTGGGGTAGTTCCGCTTCCAGTGACCATTCCCTTTGAAGTAGAAGCACTCAGTTTCAGGCTTAGGTCTAGCTTTGGGCTTCTTCATGGGAGTGGCAACTTGGTTGTCATTCTTCTTGAAGTTCCCTTTCTTTTCCTGTGCCCTTTTTCTTGAAACTAATGGTCTTGTTAATCATCAACACTTGATGCTCTTTATTGATTTCTACCTTCATCGATTTCAGCATCGAAAAGTGCTCGGGAATCTTTTTCGTTATCTCTTGCACATTATAGTTCATCACAAAGTTCTAGTAGCTTGGCGATAGTGACTAGAGAACTCTGTCAATCACTATATTATCTGGAAGATTAACTCCCACTTGATTCAAGCGATTGTAGTGTCCAGACATTCTGAGCACATGCTCACTAGATGAGCTATTCTCCTCCATCTTGTAGGCAAAGTACTTGTCAGAGGTCTCATACCTCTCGACACGAGCATGAGTCTGAAATACCAATTTCAGCTCTTGGAACATCTCACATGCGCTGTGGCGTTCAAAACGTCTTTGAAGCCCCAATTCTAAGCCGTAAATCATGGCACACTAAACTATCAACTAGTCACCATATCGAGCTTGTCAAACGGTCATAACGTTTGCATCTGCTCCTGCAATAGGTCTGTCACCTAGCGGTGCATCAAGGACAAAATCTTTCCGTGCAGCAATGAGAATAATCCTCAGATTACGGACCCAGTCTGCATCATTGCTACTATCATCTTTCAACTTAGTTTTCTCTAGGAACATATCAAAAACATAGGGGAGCTATAACGCGAGCTATTGATCAACAATATAATGCAAATACTATCAAGACTAAGTTTGTGATAAATTAAGTTGAATTAATCAAATTACTTAAGAACTCCCACTTAGATAGACATACATCAAGTCATCCAAGTTATACGTGATCCAAATCAACTAAACTATGTCTGATCATCACGTGAGATGGTGTAGTCATCAATGGTGAACATCTCTATGTTGATCATATCTACTATATGATTCACGTTCGACCTTTCAGTCTCCAGTGTTCCGAGGCCATGTCTGTACATGCTAGGCTCGTCAATTTTAACCCGAGTATTCCGCATGTGCAAAACTGTCTTGCACCCGTTGCATGTGAACGTAGAGCCTATCACACCCGATCATCACGTGGTGCCTCAGCACGAAGAACTGTCGCAACAGTGCATACTCAGGGAGAACACCTATACCTTGAAATTTTATTTAAGGGATCATCTTATAATGCTACCGCCGTACTAAGAAAAATAAGATGCATAAAGATAAACATCACATGCAATCAAAATATGTGACATGATATGGCCATCATCATCTTGTGCTTTTGATCTCCACCTCCAAAGCATTGTCATGATCTCCGTTGTCGGTGGCTCGACACCTTGATCTCCATTGTTGTGTCATGGTCGTCTCGCCAACTATTGCTTCTACAACTATCGCTAACGCATACAATAAAGAGATAACCATGAGTCTCCTGCCGGTTGCCGATAACTTTTACAAAACATGATCATCTCATACAATAGCGTATATCACATCTTGTCTTGACCATATCGCATCACAACATGCCCTGCCAAAACAAGTTAGACGTCATCTACTTTGTTGTTGCAAGTTTTACGTGGCTGCTACGGGCTTCTAGCAAGAACTGTTCTTACCTACGGCACAAAAACCACAACGGTGATTTATCAAGTTTGTTGTTCTAACCTTCAACAAGGACCGGCCGCGGTCAAATTCGATTCAACTAAAGTAGGAGAAATAGACACCCGCCAGCCAACTTTATGCCAAACTAGTTGCATGTCTATAGGTGGATCCGGTCTCATGAACGTGGTCATGTAAGATTGGTCTAGGCCGCTTCATCCAACAATACCGCCGAATCAAAATAAGATATTGATGGTAAGCAGGATGACGATCACTGCCCACAACTCTTTGTGTTCTACTCGTGCATATCATCTAAGCATAAACCTGACTCTGATACCACTATTGGGAAACGTAGAATGCAATTTCAAAAAAATTCCTACGCTCATGCAAGATCTATCTAGGAGATGCATAGAAACGAGAGGGGGAGAGTGTGTCTACATACCCTCGTAGACCAAAAGCGGAAGCGTTTGACAACGCGGTTGATGTAGTCGAACTTCTCATTCTGACCGATCAAGCACGAAACATATGGTACCTCCGAGTTCTGCACACGTTCAGCTCGATGACGTCCCTCGAACTCATGATCCAGCAAAGTGTCGAGGAAGTAGATGAGTTCCGTCAACACAACGGCGTGGTGACGGTGATGGTGAAGTGATTCGCGCAGGGCTTGGCCTAAGCTCTACAAGAATATGACCGGAGGTGTAAACTATGGAGGGGGGCGCCGCGCACGGCTAACAATTGTTGTTCTGTGTTCTAGGTGCCCCTCCCCACATATATATAGGTGGGAGGGGGAGGGGAGCAGCCTTGGGGTGCCCCAAGTAGGAGGAATCCTACTTGGGGGCCTAGTCCAATTCGGCCCCCCTTATCATTTTTCCGGAAGGGGAAGGAAGAAGGAGAGAGGAGGGAAGGAAGGGGGAGGCCGAATCCCTTCCCTTCCTTCTCTCTCCCCCTCTTTCCTTCCTCCTCTGGTTCGGCCCATATGGGGGCGCAGCGGTCCCTGCTGGCTGCTGCGTTTCCCCTCTTGGCCCATTAGGCCCATATCTTTGTCGAGGGGTGCCCGAAACCCCTTCCGGTGACCCGATATGTACCCGGTACCCTCCAGAACACTTCCGGTGTGCGAATACTATCGTCCTATATATAAATCTTTACCTCTCAACCATTTCGAGACTCCTCGTCATGTCCGTGATCTCATCCGGGACTCCAAACAACATTCGGTCACCAGATCGCATAACTCATATAATACAATATCATCATTGAACGTTAAGCGTGTGGACCCTACGGGTTCAAGAACTATGTAGAGATGACCGAGACACGTCTATGGTCAATAACCAATAGCGGAACCTGGATGCTCATATTGGTTCCCACATATTCTACGAAGATCTTTATCGGTTGAACCGTTATTCCCTTTGTCCATCAGTATGTTACTTGCCCGAGATTCGATCGTCGCTATCTTCATATTTAGTTCAATCTTGTTACCGGCAAGTCACTTTACTCGTTCTGTAATGCATCATCCCACAACTAATTCATTAATCACTTTGCTTGCAAGGCTTCTTATGATGTGCATTATCGAGAAGGCCCAGAGATACCTCTCCAATACTCAGAGTGACAAATCCTAATCTTGATTTATGCCAACCCAACAAACACCTTCGGAGATACCTGTAGAGCATCTTTATAATCACCCAGTTAGGTTGTGACATTTGATATCACACAAGGCATTCCTCCTATATCCGGGAGTTGCATAATCTCATAGTCGAAGGAATATGTATTTGACATGAAGAAAGCAATGCCAATAAAATTGAACGATCATAATGCTAAGCTAACGAATGAGTCTTGCCCATCACATCATTCTCCTAATGATGTGATCTCGTATATCAAATGACAACATATGTCTATGGTTAGGAAACTTAACCATCTTTGATCGAGGCTTACTAGGGACATAGTGTTTGATCGATGTATCCACACATGTATCAAGTTTCCGGTTATACTCTAGCATGAATAATAAACAATTATCATGAAATAAGGAAATATAAAATAACAACTTTATTATTACCTCTAGGTCATATTTCCTTTAGTATGGGCATAATGGGCCAAAGGAGGGGACAAACCAGCCCACTAGGGGGCTGGCACGCCCCTCTCCTTGCAGGCCGACCCTAGGGGAAGGAAAGAGGAGGGGTGGCCCCTCCTGCCTTTCCCTCCTTGTGAGAAAAAGAAAACGGGGGGCTCCTCCTCGTGCCTTCCTCCCGCACTCATATATGGAAGGCGGGGCGCAGCTTGGGGAAGTCCCCAAGTAGGATTCGGCCCTACTTGGGGCGCCCCTTGGCATCTCTCTCTCTCCTCCCAGCTATATATATTTGGGAGGGAGTGCCACAAATAACAAAAACAATTGTTTAGCCGTGTGCGGCGCCCCCTCCATTGTTTAAACCCTCGGTCATATTTTTCGTAGTGCGTAGGTGAATCCCTCCGAAGATAGCATCACCATCACCATCACCATCACCATGCTGTCATGCTGCCGGAACTCATCCACGACCTCGTGGTGTTGCTGGATCAAGAAGGTGTGGACGTCACCGAGCTGAACGTGAGCTGAAAGTGGAGGTGTCGTACGTTTGGTACTCGATCGGTTGGGTCGCGAAGAAGTTCGACTACATCAACCGCATTAGTAAACACTTCCGCTTGCAGTCTACAAGGGTACGTAAACACACTCCCCCCTTTCTTGTTGTTATGCATCTCCATGGATAGATCTTGCGTGTGCATAAAGTTTTTTTGTTTTCCATGCAACGTTTCCCAATAGTGGCATCATGAGCCAGGTCTATGCGTAGATGATATGCACAAGTAGAATGCAAAGAGTTGTGGGTGGTGATAGTCATACTGCTTACCACCAACGTCTTATTTTGATTCGGCGGTATTGTGGGATGAAGCGGCCCGAACAAACCTTACATGTCCACGCACATGAGACCGGTTCCACTGACTGACAAGCAACTTATTTTGCATAAAGGTGCCTAGTGGGTGTCTGTTTCTCCTACTTTAGTTGAATCAAAATTGACAGCGGTCAGTCCTTGAAGAAGGTTAAAATAGCAAACTTGATAAATCACAGTTGTGGTTTTTGCCGTAGGTAAGAACGGTTCTTGCTAGAAGCCCGTAGCAGCCATGTAAAACTTGCAACAACAAAGTAGAGGACGTCTAACTTGTTTTTGCAGGGCATGTTGTGATGTGATATGGTCAATACATGATGTGATATACGTTATTGTATGAAATGATCATGTTTTGTAATTTATCGGCAACCGCAGGAGCCTTATGGTTGTCTCTTTATTGTATGAAATGCAATCACGATGTAATTGCTTTACTTTATTGCTGACACAATGATGGAGATAAAGGTGTCGAGCCAGTGACGACGAAGATCATGACGATGCTTTGGAGGTGGAGATCAAAAGCACAAGATCATGATGGCCATATCATGTCACATATTTTGATTGCGTGTGATGTTTATCCTTTATGCATCTTATTTTGCTTAGAACGACGGTAGCATTATAAGAAGATCCCTTCACTAAATTTCAAGATTAAAGTGTTCTCCTCGAGTATGCACTGTTGCTAAAGTTCGTCGTTTCGAAGCACCTCGTGATGATGGGGTGTGGTAGACTCTACGTTCACATACAACGGGTGTAAGACAGTTTTGCACATGCAGAATACTTGGGTTAAACTTGACGAGCCTAGCATGTATAGACTGTGTCTTGGAACACTGGAGACCGAAAGGTCGAACGTGAGTCATATAGTAGATATGATCAACATAGAGATGTTCACCATTGATGACTACCCCATCTCATGTGATGATCATACATGGATTAGTTGATTTGGATCGTGTATCACTTAAATAACCCAAGGGATGTTAATTTAAGTGGGAGTTCATTAGTAATTTGATTAACTGAACTTAAATTTATCATGAACTTAGTCTTGATAGTTTTTGCATATCTATGTTATAGATCAATAGCTCACAATATAGCTCCCCTATTTTTGATATGTTCCTAGAGAAAACTAAGTTGAAAGATGATAGTAGCAATGATGCAAACTGGGTCCATGATCTGAGAATCATCCTCATTGTTGCACGGAAGAATTATGTCCTTGATGCACCGCTAGGTGATAGACCTATTGCAGGAGCAGATTTACACGTTATAAACATTTGGCAAGCTTGATATGATGACTACTTAATAGTTTAGTGTGCCATGCTTTACGGCTTAGAACCAGGACTTCAAAAACATTTTGAACGCCACAGAGCATATGAGATGTTCCAAGAGCTGAAATTGGTACTTTAGACTCATGCCCGTGTCGAGAGGTATAAGACCTCTGACGAGTACTTTGCCTACAAGATGGAGGAGAATAGCTCAGGCAGTGAGCATGCGCTCAGAATGCCTAGGTACTACAATCGCTTGAATTAAGTGGGAGTTAATCTTCCAGGTAAGATAGTGATTGACAGAGTTCTCTAGTCACTATCACCAAGCTACTAGAACTTCATGATAAACTGTAATATGCAAGGGATGACGAAAACGATTACCGAGCTCTTCGTGATCCTGAAATCGGCGAAGGTAGAAATCAAGAAAGAGCATCAAGTGTTGATGGTTAACAAGACCACTAGTTTCAATAAAAAAGGTAAACGGAAAGAAAGGGAACTCCAAGAAGAATGGCAAACAAGTTTCCACTCCCATGAAGAAGCCCAAAGTTGGACCTAAGCCTAAAACTTAGTGCTTCTACTGCAAAGGGAATGGTCACTAGAAGCGGAACTGCCCCAAATACTTGGCGGATAAGAAGGATGGCAAAGTGAACAAAGGTATATTTGATATACATGTTATTGATGTGTACCTTACTAGTATTCGTAGTAGCCCCTGAGTATTTGATACTGGTTGAGTTGCTAAGATTAGTAACTCGAAACATGAGTTGCAGAATAAACAGAGACTAGTTAAGGGCGAGGTGATGATGTGTGTTTGAAATGATTCCAAGGTTGATACGATCACCATCGCACACTCCCTCTACCTTAGAGATTAGTGTTGATCCTAAATAAATGTTATTTGGTGTTTGCGTTGAGCGTGAACAAGATTAGATCATGTTTATTGCAATACGGTTATTCATTTAAGTCAGAGAATAATTTTTTTTCTGCTTACATGAATAAAACCTTCTATGGTCATACACTCAATGTAAATGGTTTATTGAATCTCGATCGTAGTGATACACATATTCATAATATTGATGCCAGAAGATGCAAAGTTTATAATGATAGTGCAACATACTTGTGGCATTGCCGTTTAGGTCATATTGGTGTAAAGTGCATGAGGAAACTCCATGGAGATGGACTTTTGGAATCACTTGATTATGAATCATTTGATACTTACGAACCATGCCTCATGGGCAAGATGACTAAAACTCCATTCGCCAAAACAATGGAGCGAGGTAATAACTTATTGGAAATAATACATAGCAATGTATACGGTCCGGTGAGTGTTGAGGCACGCGGCTGGTACCGTTAATTTCTAACCTTCACAGATGACTTGAGTAGGTATGGATATATCCACTTAATGAAACACAAGTCTGAAATATTTGAAAAGTTCAAAGTATTTCAGAGTGAAGTGGAGAATCATTGTACCAAGAAAATAAAGTTTCTACGATCTGCCGCGGAGGTGAATATTTGAGTTACGAGTTTGGCCATCATTTAAGACAATGTGGAATTGTTTCACAACTCATGCCACCTGGAACACCACAGCATAATGGTGTGTCCGAACGTCGTAACCGTACTTTATTAGATATGGTGTGTCATATGATGTCTCTTACTGAGTTGCCACTATTATTTTGGTGTTATGCATTAGAGACAACCGGATTCATGTTAAATAGGGCACCGTCTAATCCATCGAGATGACACTGTATGAACTATGGTTTGGCAAGAAACCTAAGCTGTCGTTTCTTAAAGTTTGGGGATGCGACACTTATGTCAAAAGGCTTCAGCCTGATAAGCTCGAACCTAAATAGGAGAAGTGCGTCATCATAGGATACCCTAAAGAAACTATTGGGTACACCTTCTACCACAGATCCGAAGTCAAGATCTTTGTTGCTAAGAATGGGTCCTTTCTAAAGAAGGAGTTTCTCTCGAAAGAAGTGGGTGGGAGGAAAGTAGAACTTGATGAGGTAATTATACCTTCTCTCGAATTGGAAAGTAGCACATCACAGAAAACCATTCCCGGGATGCCTACACCAACTAGAGAGGAAGCTAATGATAATGGTCGTGAAACTTCAGATCAAGTTACTACTGAACTTCTTAGGTCAATCAGAACACGTTCCACACAAGAGTAGTGCGGTAATCCTGTCCTGGAAGTCATATTACTAGACCAAGGCGAACCTACGAACTATGAAGAAGCTATGATGAGCCCAAATTCTGACAGACGGCTTGATGCCATTAAATCTGAGATAGGATCCATGTATGAGAACAAAGTGTGGACTTTGGTGGACTTTCCCGATGATCAGCAAGCCATAGAGAATAAATGGATCTTCAAGAAGAAGACTGACGCTGATGGTAATATTATTGTCTACAAAACTTGACTTGTCGCAAAAGGTTTTCGACAAGTTCAAGGGGTTGACTACGATGAGACTTTCTCACCCATAGAGATGCTTAAGTCTATTGGAATCATGTTAGCAATTTTCGCATTTTATGATTATGAAATCTAGCAAATGGATGTCAAAACTGCATTCCTTAATTGATTTCTTAAAGAAGAGTTGTATATGATGCAACCAGAAGGTTTTGTCGATCCTAAAGGTGCTAACAAAGTGAAAAAGCTCCAGCGATCCATCTATGGACTAGTGCAAGCATCTCAGAGTTGGAATGTACGCTTTGATGAGGTGATCAAAGCATATGGTTTTATACAGACTTACGGTGAAGCCTGTATTTACAAGAAAGTGAGTGCGGCTCTGCAGCATTTCTGATATTATATGTGGATGACATATTATTGATTGGAAATGATATATAATTTCTGGATAGCATAAAAGGATACTTGAATAAGAATTTTTCAATGAAAGACCTCGGTGAAGTTTCTTATATATCGGTCATGAAGATCTATAGGGATATATCAAGACGCTTAATAAGACTTTCACATAGCACATACATTGGCAAAAGTTTTGAAGAAGTTCAAAATAGGTCAAACAAAGAAAGGGTTCTTGCCTGTGTTGCAAGGTGTGAAGTTGAGTAACACTCAACACTCGACTACGGCAGAAGATAGAAAGAGAATGAAAGTCATTCCCTATGCCTCAGCCATAAGTTCTATAAAGTATGCCATGCTATATACAAAACCTGTTGTGTGCCCTGCCATGGGTCTGGCAAGGGGGTACAATAGTGATCCAGGAGTAGATCACTGGGCAGTGGTCAAAATTATCCTTAGGTACCTAAGAGGACTAAGGAAATGTTTCTCGGTTATGGAGGTGATAAAGAGTTCGTCGTTAACGGTTACGTCGATGTAAGCTTTGACACCGATTCGGATGACTCTGGGTCTCAATCTGGATACGTATTTAAAGTAGGAGCAATCAACTAGAGTGGCTCAATGCAGAGCATTGTAGAAATAGAAATTTGCAAAATACATACGGCTCTGAATAAGGCAGACCCATTGACTCAACTTCTCTCACAAGAAAAATATGATCACACCTTTGTACTCTTTGGGTAGTGATCACATGGCGATGTGAACTAGATTATTGACTCTAGTAAACTCTTTGGGTGTTAGTCACATGACGATCTGAACTATGGGTGTTAATCACATGGCGATGTGAACTAGATTATTGACTCTAGTGCAAGTGGGACACTGAAGGAAATATGCCCTATAGGCAATAATAAAATTGTTATTTTATATTTCCTTACTCATGATAAAGGTTTATTATTCATGCTAGAATTGTATTGATCGGAAACTTAAATACATGTGTGAATACATAAACAAATACCGTGTCCCTAGTTGAAGAGATTATTACTTATCTATTTATATGTTACAATGAATATCAGTTTGTAGAAATAATGTGTAAAATTCAGAGTTTATTGACCATGATCACCACTGAAAAATAGAAATGCATTAGACCTTGGAGGCTCCTCCCTCCGTTCGGAATTACTTGTCACAAAAATGGATGTATCTACAACTAAAATACATCTAGATACATTCATTTCTTGGACGAGTAATTCCGAACGGAGGGAGTAGTTGTGAAAAGGAAGTGCTTCGGGTTACTCTTTGACTGTTAGTAGGTCTCTTTTTTGTAAACTCGTGGTTTCTTCAAGGACTTGTGGTGAGAATGTGTGCTTATATTAACTAGCTGAAGAAGGAAGGCACATGGAAACAATATGAGATGCAAAAACTCGTGACTTTAAATCAGAAGCAAGAAAATGGTCAATTTTCACATTTATTTCCTTTCTTTTTGCTTCCAAATAACTTGGTAATTATGCTAGCCTGCTCCATGCAGTTTTTACAATGAAAAATTGAAGAACTTGTGATGGACTGAAAGATTTGCTCAAAACTAAGGTGTCCACCCAAGATACATATGGCTAGAAGCTATAGAGAGTGGCTTCTTTTCAGCTGCTAATGAGATATTTATGTGTTGATAGCTATATGTTCACTTTCTTCACTCTCATTTCTATGCATTATGGTTCACCTTTGGAAAAAGCTGCTGTGTAGTATTTCTATGTGTTTTGGTTCGCATATATCTGGTTATTTTTATTCTGGAGAATTGAATTAGTGAAGTGCCCGTTTATAAGAAGAAGAGAGATATACCGGCCACTTGTGTGTTAGTGATTGTTTCAAACATGGCAACCAAACCCTACAAAAAAATTCAAACAATTAATTGCATATCCTCTCCCTTGGGTAGAATAGTGATTGCCCGATTCTTAGATACTTGGTTGCATTTGCTTTGTTATTTTCAGTATAAACGTATTGAGTTACTGTGACTACCATGGCACTTGAATATTTAGTCTGTGTGTTAGATGTGAGTAATGGATAGGGTCACACTCACACCTTTTTTCTTCCATT
The DNA here is from genome assembly GCA_021437245.1 of Aegilops speltoides. NCBI lineage: Eukaryota > Viridiplantae > Streptophyta > Magnoliopsida > Poales > Poaceae > Aegilops > Aegilops speltoides. The sequence continues at coordinate 53,227,918 of CM038146.1, forward strand.
TATATTTTTATCTTGAACTTTGTTTTGGTGCACCTGCTCTGGGGACTTACTTATGTTTCTCGTTGTCCTCCTCCTATAGATTCATGTTATGCCCTTGTTGGTAAGCTTGTGAGTAAGGTGTCGTTTGAGGTGATTCTCCCATTTATCTTATTTTTATTATTATTACTAGCACATATGCCCGTGCGTTGCAACAGGAAAGATATTTTTTCAAAAAGCAACGAGAGAGATAAATTATGTGTTCACCAAAAATGGTATCCAAAGTGGTGGGGCGACAAAGCGAGGAGTTGTGGTCTTCTCGCGAGTCACGTTTGTCCCGCGAGATGTTGATAGTGGTGGCATTAGTCAGACATGGCGGCGACCACCTAACTCATGTTTCTTTCCTCCAGGTTCACCTCCGTATCAGGTTGTGGTTTTCTCCTTATTTGGTAGTTGCGCGGCGACCTTCAGGGCATGGTTGCTTCGACCACTCTCTCCTACAACAACGTAACCGGATAGATTACTAATTGCAACGCATAAATCCCGTTTTATTAGCATAATCCACACATAACCAGACAATCCCTTCTTTATCATGGTTTACTCTCTTTAATTATTTCAGCGCTCATGTGCCCATAGTTCTTCTTAATTAGAGCCAAACCAGCATATTCTCTTTTATTGGCACATGCCCACAATATATTTCAATTATAGCCAACAAGCATATTCTCTTTTATCGTCAAATAGCGCGTGGGACGCACAACAGTTCACATCTGGGCCGTCCCATTGGCAGGCACCAAAATGACCTATGCTTGTAAGGCGCGATATAAATTTAAAAAATGATGTTTTGAAGGATCGAACTCGCCACCTCAAAAACTCGACCACGCCCTGCTAGCCACTCGAATAAATGGGTCCTGCTAACCAATGGCCAGCCCGAATGTTTAAGAACATGTTGTAGCGCCAGATTCAAAACATTTTTTGTTTTTTCTTTCCGAATATTTCCGAAAATAAATTAATATTTTGGAATTGCCAAATATTTTTGGAAACATGGACAATTTTTGAAACCCCAAACAGATTCCAAAAATACAAACCATTTTTTTGAAAAAATCATTTATTTTTGGAAAAAGATAAACATCATTTGAAATAGGCAGATTTTCAAATTTTCATAAACATTTTTCTGACAACATGAACCTTTTGAAAAAACACAAACATTTTTTGAATGTGCGAACATGTTTTGAACATTTAGAACAAGTTTAGAAAATGTGATTTTTAACCATGAACATTATTATTTCTAATTTGTGAACATTTCACTAAAAACAAGAGTATTTTTAAAATCCAGAATATTTTTAAAAACGCAAGTTATTTTGAAAATCTTGATTTTTTTTGTAATACGCAAACATTTTTTGAAAAAATGGGAACTTCCTTAAATTCTGAGCACATTTTAGAATGGGAACAAAAACTTAAAGTTTTGGAAAAAAATACAAGATAGGAACAAAAACTTTAAATTCTATTATTTTTTTTCTAAAATATGGGAAAAATAAATTTTGAATGATTTTTTCAAGATTTTAATTTACAAGAAAAGGGAAAATAATCTAAAATTGGAAGGAAAACAGAATCAGGAAATAATAAGAAAAGGAACTGGAAAAAATAGAAACAGAACACAGAAAAAAATAGGTCGGCCCAGTCTTGGGCGTCCTGTGCGAAGCTCCGACTATTTGACACGCCGTCCGTAAATAGGCTTGCCCAGCTATCTGGGTAGATAAATTGAGCTGGCTTCGCCGGGTCACAGCGCACACGTCCATGTATGAAAATTGTTTTTTTCTTTTCTAGCAGAAGGATGCACAAAAAATTAGTACCACCTCGGATAGAAAAAAACTTTACGTTGGTGAACAGATGAAAAAATCGAAGAAACGCACCTTGCTTTATTAGTAGGTATAGATATAAATGTCAGCATAGTACCCTAGGTGTCAGGTTTATGTCTACTACATTTGTATCAATTACAATATTGAATTTGTATACTTTGATTTGATAAGCTATCAGAGCTTCCAGCTTTCCAGCCTTCATGTGAGCATATTATAGCGTGAGCTTTATTTTCACTAGATTCGTACAGCTGTGTTAAAAAGGATACATATGCCATGTTCTACAATTAAAGCTTTTTTGTCAAGCTTATCTTACCTATTGTTGACAGATAGTTTGGCAACGCAATATCCATTGTATTGCTTGGGTGCAGGTGCACGTATATATAAGTACATGTAGGCCTCAAGCTCAATTATACACAACTAGGAGGTGGGCCACAATATACATAATATATGCATCACATATATACTCAACACCCACCCCCTCTCGCAGTCGAAGCGTCGTCGGAGACACAACGACTGGACCGAAACTCCTCGAAGACAGGAGTAGGCAATCCCTTAGTCATCACATCCGCAAACTGTTGCGTCGTCGGAACGTGGAGAACCTGAACACGGCCAAGTGCAACCTTGTAACGCCCCGGATTCGATGCGCCAGGTGTCCGCCAGTTATTCACCGTCATTGCCATGTCATTTGCTTGCATGTTGCACTTTATCATGTCATCATGTGCATTTCATTTTGCATACGTGTTCGTTTCTTGCATCCGAGCATTTTCCCCGTTGTCCGTTTTGCAATCCGGCACTCCTATGTCCTCCGGCATCCCCCTTCTTGTCTCTTTTTGTGAGCGGGTGTTAAACTTTCTCGGAATGGCCCGAGGTTTACCAAGCGGCCTTGATATAGCACCGGTAGACCGCCTGTCAAGTTTCGTGCCATTTGGATGTCGTTTGGTACTCCAACGGTTAACCGGGTAACCGCAAAAGCCTCTTTTGTCTTGCACCCCAACACCCTTAAAAGTGGCCCAAAACCCACCTAACTCCCTTCCATGCTCTCGGCCGTTTGATCACGATCGCGTGGCCGAAAACTGCTCCTCATTTGGACTCTCCTAGCTCCCTCTATCTATAAATATGCCCTCCCCCGAAAATCCCGGAGTCCAACCTAGCCCCTTCTCCACCGCGCCGCCGGACATGTCCATCATATCTTCTGATCCTTTTTGGCTCATGGTCAGTAAGGGACTTTTGTTCAATGCAATTAGTAGTATCATGCTATGCCTTTGTTGCCATGATATGTTCCTGTAACATGTTGTTTGATAGCTCTAAACATTGCAACCTGATGTTATTTCCTGATAAGTCTGAAACTGTTATTATTTGCAATCTTCCCATGTCCTTTTGAGCATGTTCTAGTGATTTCTGGAGATAGCTCAGTGTTCATGTTTTGTTATGCTTTACCTGTAATTCATGCCCATGCCTTTTGTGATTACGTTGAGATGTTGTAGCCTGTTGGTTTGATGCTTGTAAGATGCCTAGTTGCTGTTATGGACAGATTGTTGCTATGACTTGTATAGTGTGTGTATGTTGAACCTTTGCTCCGTTTTGAGTGTGCTCTATATGAAACTTGCTTGATTTTGCATGTAGCTTCATATTATCATGTTGCCTCCTCTTTTTGGTGTGTTTGCTTGATGTTTGGATGCATTTAGCATCAATGCCATGTTTATCTTCTTTTGCTCATATCTTCTAGACCGTAGCTCCGAACTAAATGAACTCTATATGCAACTTGACTAGAATTTTGTGTAGATCCTCGTGGTGCATCTTAACTTGCTATTTAACAACTTGAACATAAGGTTTATTCAGATCTGGAACAATTTCGAAATTTGCATATGAGGACTTATCGGAATTGTTATATGTTGTTCCCGGCCTCATTTAAACTTGCCTTGTTGTGTTGTTCTTGTTTGCATCATCTCTTGCCATGAGTAGCTTCATGTAGCCTTGTCATGCATCATGCTTGTTGTGCATCATGTCTTGCCTATGTGTAGTGTGTTTACCATGTTGTGTGCTTCTTCTCGATAGTTCCTGTTTCGTTGCGATCGTGAGGATGCGTTCGTCTACGTGTGGTTCGTCTTCGTGGCTTCATCTTATTCATGGACTCGTTCTTCTTCCTTGCAGGATTTCAGGCAAGATGACCGTCACCTTGGATCTCACTACTATCATTGCTATGCTAGTTGCTTCGTTCTATCGCTATGCTGCGTTACCTATCATTTACTCTTCAAGCCTCCTAAATTGCCATGAACCTCTAACCTTTGACACCCTTCCTAGCAAACCATTGCTTGTCTATGTTACCGCTTTGCTCAGCCCCTCTTATAGCGTTGCTAGTTGCAGGTGAAGATGAAGATTGCTCCATGGTGGACAAGGTTATGTTGGGATATCATAATATCTCTCTTATATTATTAATGCATCTATATATTTGGTAAAGGGTGGAAGGCTCGGCCTTATGCCTGGTGTTTTGTTCCACTCTTGCCGCCCTAGTTTCCGTCATACCGGTGTTATGTTCCAGGATTTTGCGTTCCTAACGCGGTCGGGTGATTTATGGGACCCCCTTGACAGTTCGCTTTGAATAAGACTCCTCTAGCAAGGCCCAACATTGGTTTTACCATTTGCCTCACCTATTACCTTTTTCCCTTGGGAGTCGCGCATCCCAAGGGTCATCTATATTTTAGCCCCCCCCCCGGGCCAATGCTTGTCTAAGTGTTGGTCCAAACTAGAGCCACTTGCAGCGCCACCTCGGGGAAACTTGAGGGCTGGTTCTAGTTGTACGTACTGCTCATCCGGTCGTGGCCTGAGACGAGATACGCGCGGCTACTATTAGGATGTCGGCACGCCGGGCGGTCTTGCTGGTCTTGTTTTATTATTGTCGAAATGTCTTGTAGCCGGGATTTCGAGACTGATCGCGTCTTCACGGGGAGAAGGAATATCCTTCGTTGATCGCGAGATCTTATCATGGGCTAAGTTGGGACACCCCTGTAGGGTATAAACATTCGAGAGCCGTGCCCGTGGTTATGTGGCAGATGGGAATTTGTTAATGTCCGGTTGTAGATAACTTGACACCAGATCCGAATTAAAACGCATCAACCGCGTGTGTAGCCGTGATGGTCTCTTCTAGGCGGAGTCCGGGAAGTGAACACGGTTTCTGGGTTATGTCTGACGTAAGTAGGAGTTCAGGATCACTTCTTGATCATTGCTAGCTTCACGACCGTTCCTTTGTTTCTCTTCTCGCTCACATTTGCGTATGTTAGCCACCATATCATGCTTAGTCACTGCTGCAACCTCACCACTTACCCCTTCCTTCCCATTAAGCTTTGCTAGTCTTGATACCCATGGTAATGGGATTGCTGAGTCCTCGTGGCTCACAGATTACTACAACAACAGTTGCAGGTACAGGTTATGCGTTGATCTTGACGCGAGAGCGATCCTTGCTTGTTTGGAGTTCTTCTCTGCTTCTTCTTCGATCAGGGGATAGGTTCCAGGTCGGCAGCCTGGGCTAGCAGGGTGGATGTCGTTTGAGTTTCTGTTTGTGTTTCATCCGTAGTCGAATGTTGATCTCATGTATGATGTATTGTTGTATTCGTGTGGCATTGTATGCCTTATGTATGTATCCCTACCTATTATGTAATGTTGATGTAATGATATCCACCTTGCAAAAGCGTTCCAATATGCGGGTCTATCCTTGGTGGGACCTTCATGTTCCTTTTGGATAGGGTTGCATATTGGGCGTGACAAACCTACTCACGCACAAAGTGAATATCGAGCTCAATATGCTTCATACGTCAATGGTGCACCGGGTTGGCGGAGAGGTAGACCGCGCTGACATTATCGCGGTAGACCAGAGTGGCCTTGTGAACATCACAAAGCAACTCCTGGAGCAGCTGACGAATCCAAGAGCATGCGACCACAACGTTAGCCACGACCCGATACTCTGCCTCGGCGCTGGAGGGGGAGACCGTGGGCTATTGCTTCGATGACCAAGAGATCAACGTGGGCCCAAGATAGATGCAATAGCCTGACGAAGGACGCCGCGTGTCGGGGCAAACTGCCCAGTCGACGTCAGAGTAGGCGACGAGGTCGGTGGAGGCGGAGGCCGTCAGGGTGAGTCCCAAGGACATAGTGTCGCGTATGTAATGGAAAATATGCTTCACCAAGGTCCAATGAGAGTCATGCAGGGAGTGCATGTGGAGGCACACCTACTGAACAGCGTACTGCTGGTCCGATTGGGTCAGCATCACGTACTATAAAGCACCAACAATGGAGCGATAAAATGCTGCCTCAGACGCGAGAGACCCCTCGAGAGCAGGGACCTTCGCCATTGTGTAGACGGGGGTGGTCGCCGGCTTGCAATTAAGCATACCGGCACACTCCAGAAGCTCGTGGGCGTACTTCTGCTGATGCAGAAAGAAGTCGTCAGCCCGACGGACAACCCTGATGCCGAGGAAGTAGTGCAGACGCCCCAAGACCTTGAGGGCGAACTAATCACGAAGACGAGCCGTGAGCCGCTGAAGGAGCTCGGGGGCGAACACCGTAAGGATGATGCCGTCGACATAGAGCAGCAGATATGCAGTGTCAACTCCCTGATGGTACACAAAGAGTGAGGCATCGGAGCGAGTGGACCGAAAGCCCAGAGACTGCAGAAAGGCGGCGATAAACTGGTATCAAGCATGTGTCGCCTGCTTCAACCCGTAGAGAGAACGGGAGAGCAAGCACACGAAGTCCAGATGCTTGACGTCAATGAAACAAGTGGGTTGCTCACAGAACACCTGCTCGGGAAGATGACCGTGCAAGAAGGCGTTGGAGACATCCAATTGATGCACAGGCCAGGCTCGTGAGACCGCTAGCTGAATCACGGTGCGGATCATGCCCGGTTTGACAACCGGAGCGAAGGTGTCAGTGTAGTCCACGCACGAGTGCTGCCAAAATCCACGAACCACCCACCAAGCCTTGTAGCGCTCGAGAGAACCATCCGGGGGGTCTTGTGGTGGAACACCCACTTGCCAATGATGACATTGGCATGAGGGGGTCGTGGAACAAGATGCCACGTGCGGTTGCGCTGCAGGGCGTCGAACTCCTCCTGCATTGCGCCGAGCCAGTGGGGATCCTGAAGGGCAGCGCGAGCAGAGGTGGGGATGGGTGATGGTGTTGAAGTCGAGGCAGTGTACACATAATCATCGGAGGAGTAGAGTGTGCTCGGCCGATGAACACCGAGAGCCGGCCCAATGGGGGGCGAACCCGCGGCCGCGACCGGGCCTGCAGCGGAGGCCGAGGCATCATCCGATTCCACGGCGGTAGAAGGGCCAGCGACGGGACCAGGGCGGCGGGGCCTGTGGCAGCCGAGCGGATCACTATGGCAACGGGGCCGGGGGTGGCGGCGGGGCCTGAAGGAAATATGCCCTAGAGGCAACAATAAAGTTATTATTTATTTCCTTATTTCATGATAAATGTTTATTATTCATGCTAGAATAGTATTAGCCGGAAACATAATACATGTGTGAATACATAGACAAACATAGTGTCACTAGTATGCCTCTACTTGACTAGCTCGTTAATCAAAGATGGTTAAGTTTCCTAACCATAGACATGAGTTATCATTTGATTAACGGGATCACATCATTAGGAGAATGATGTGATTGACTTGACCCATTCTGTTAGCTTAGCACTTGATCGTTTAGTATGTTGCTATTGCTTTCTTCATGACTTAGAATTGTTCCTGCAACTATGAGATTATGCAACTCCCGTTTACCGGAGGAACACTTTGTGTGCTACCAAACGTCACAACGTAACTGGGTGATTATAAAGGAGCTCTACAGGTGTCTCCGAAGGTACATGTTGGGTTGGCGTATTTCGAGATTAGGATTTGTCACTTCGATTGTCGGAGAGGTATCTCTGGGACCTCTCCGTAATGCACATCACTATAAGCCTTGCAAGCAATGTAACTAATGAGTTAGTTACGGAATGATGCATTACATAACGAGTAAAGAGACTTGCCGATAACGAGATTAAACTAGGTATTGAGATACCGACGATCGAATCTCGGGCAAGTAACATACCGATGACAAAGGGAACAACGTATGTTGTTATGCGGTTTGACCGATAAAGATCTTCGTAGAATATGTAGGAGCCAATATGAGCATCCAGGTTCCGCTATTGGTTATTGACCGGAAACGTGTCTCGGTCATGTCTACATAGTTCTCGAACCCGTAGGGTCCGCACGCTTAAGGTTTACATGACAATTATATTATGAGTTTATGAGTTTTGATGTACCGAAGGAGTTCGGAGTCCCGGATGAGATCGGGGACATGACAAGGAGTCTCGAAATGGTCGAGACGTAAAGATCGATATATTGGACGACTATATTCGGACTTCGTAAAGGTTTCGAGTGATTCGGGTATTTTCGGGGTACCGGGGAGTTACGGGAATACGAGGAAGAAGCAATGGGCCTCATGGGCCAAGTGGTGGAAGAGAGGAGGAGGCGCGCCCCCTAGCCCAAACCGACTGGACTAGGGGCCTGCCCCTTCCTCCTTTTCCTCCCTCTCCTTCCTTCTCCTTCTTCTTCCCTTCCTTCCCCTCTCCTAGTTGGACAAGGAAAGGAGGGAGTCCTACTCCCGGTGGGAGTAGGACTCCTCCTGGCGCGCCCCTTCTAGGCTGGCCGCCCCCTCCCCCCTTGCTCCTTTATATACGGGGGCAGCGGGGCACCTCTAGAAACAACAACAATTGATCTCTTGATATCTTAGCCGTGTGCGGTGCCCCCCGCCACCAAAGTCCTCGATAATATTGTAGCGGTGCTCAGGCGAAGCCCTGCGACGGTAGAACATCAAGATCGTCACCACGCCGTCGTGCTGACAGAACTCTTCCCCGACACCCTGCTGGATCGGAGTCCAGGGATCATCATCAAGCTGAACGTGTGCTAGAACTCGGAGGTGCCGTAGTTTCGGTGCTTGATCGGTCGGGCCATGAAGACGTACGACTACATCAACCGCATTGTTCTAACGCCTCCACTTTCGGTCTACGAGGGTACGTGGACACACTCTCCCCTCTCGTTGCTATGCATCACCATGATCTTGCGTGTGCGTAGGAATTTTTTTGAAATTACTACGTTCCCCAACAGTGGTATCAGAGCCTAGGTTTTATGCGTTGATGTTATTTGCACGAGCAGAACACAAGTGAGTTTTGGGCGATACAAGTCATACTGCTTACCAGCATGTCATACTTTGGTTCGGCGGTATTGTTGGATGAAACGGCCCGGACCGACATTACGCGTACGCTTACGCGAGACTGGTTCTACCGACGTGCTTTGCACACAGGTGGCTGACGGGTGTATGTTTCTCCAGCTTTAGTTGAACCGAGTGTGGCTATGCCCGGTCCTTGCGAAGGTTAAAACAGCACTAACTTGACGAACTATCGTTGTGGTTTTGATGCGTAGGTAAGAACGGTTCTTGCTCTGCCCGTAGCAGCCACGTAAAATTTGCAACAACAAAGTAGAGGACGTCTAACTTGTTTTTGCAGGGCATATTGTGATGTGATATGGTCAAGACGTGATGCTATATTTTATTGTATGAGATGATCATGTTTTGTAACCGGTTATCGGCAATCGGCAGAGCCATATGGTTGTCGCTTATTGTATGAAATGCAAGCGCCCTATAATTGCTTTAGTTTATCACTAAGCGGTAGCAATAGTCGAGAAGCAATAGATGGCGAACGACAACGATGCTACGATGGAGATCAAGGTGTCGCTACCGGTGATGATGGTGATCACGATGCGATTTCGGAGATGGAGATCACAAGCACAAGATGTTGATGGCCATATCATATCACTTATATTGATTGCATGTGATGTTTATCCTTTATGCATCTTATCTTGCTTTGATTGACGGTAGCATTTTAAGATGATCTCTCACTAATTATTAAGAAGTGTTCTCCCTGAGTATGCACCGTTGCGAAAGTTCTTCGTGCTGAGACACCACGTGATGATCGGGTGTGATAGGCTCTACGTTCAAATACACGGGTGCAAAACAGTTGCACACGCGGAATACTCAGGTTAAACTTGATGAGCCTAGAATATACAAATATGGCCTCGGAACACGGAGACCAAAAGGTCAAACGTGAACCATATGGTAGATATGATCAACATAGTGATGTTCACCATTGAAACTACTCCATATCACATGATGATCGGACATGGTTTAGTTGATTTGGATCACGTGATCACTTAGATGACTAGAGAGATGTCTGTCTAAGTGGGAGTTCGTAAGTAATATGATTAAATGAACTTAACTTTATCATGAACTTAGTCCTGGTAGTATTTTGCAAATTATGTTGTAGATCAATAGCTCGCGTTGTTGCTTTCATATATTTATTTTGATATGTTCCTAGAGAAAATTGTGTTGAAAGATGTTAGTAGCAATCATGGGATTGGATCCGTGATCTGAGGTTTATCCTCATTGCTGCTCAGAAGAATTATGTCCTTAATGCACCTCTAGGTGACAGACCTATTGCAGGAGCAGATGCAGACGTTGTGAACGTTTGGCTAGCTCAGTATGATGACTACTAGATAGTTTAGTGCACCATGCTTAACGGCTTAGAATCGGGACTTTAAAGTTGTTTTGAACGTCATGGACCATATGAGATGTTCCAGGAATTGAAGTTAATATTTCGAGCAAATACCCGAGTTGAGACATATGAAGGCTCCAACAAGTTCTATAGCTAAAAGATGGAGGAGAATCGTTCAACTAGTGAGCATGTGCTCAGATTGTCTGGGTACTACAATCGCTTAAATCAAGTGGGAGTTAATCTTCCAGATAAGATAGTGATTGACAGAGTTCTCTAGTCACCATCACCAAGTTACTAGAACTTCGTGATGAACTATAGTATGCAAGGGATGACGAAAACGATTCCCGAGTTCTTCATGATGTTGAAATCGATGAAGGTAGAAATCAAGAAACAGCATCAAGTGTTGATGATTGACAAGACCACTAGTTTCAAGAGAAGGGCAAAGGGAAAGAAAGGGAACTTCAAGTAGAATGACAAGCAAGTTGTCACTCCTGCGAAGAAGCCCAAAGCTGGACCAAAGCCTGAAACCGAAAGTGCTTATAATCGCAAAGGAAATGGTCACCGAAGCGGAAATGCCCTGAATATTTGGTGGATAAGAAGGATGGCAAATTGAACAAGGGTATATTTGATATACAGGTTATTGATGTGTGCCTTACTAGTGTTTATAGTAGCCCATGAGTATTTGATACTTGTTCGGTTGCTATGATTAGTAACTCAAACAGGAGTTACGAATAAACAGAGACTAGTTGAAGGGAAGTGACGATGAGTGTTGGAAGTAGTTCCAAGATTGATATGGTCATCATCACACACTCCCTATATTTTCGAGATTAGTGTTAAACCTAAATAAATGTTATTTGGTATTTGCGTTGAGCATAAATATGATAAGATCATGTTTATTGCGATACGATTATTCATCTAAGATAGAGAATAAATTGTTATTCTGTTTACATGAATAAAACCTTCTATGGTCATACACCCAATGGTGATGGTTTATTGAATCTTGATCATAGTGATACACATATTCATAATGTTGATGCCAAAAGATGCAAAGTTAATAATGATAGTGCAACTTATTTGTGGCACTACCGTTTGGGTCATATCGGTGTAAAGCGCATGGAGAAACTCCATAAAGATGGATTTTCGGAATCACTTGGTTATGAATCATTTGATGCTTGCGAACCGTGCCTTTTGGGCAAGATGACTAAAACTCCGTTCTCCGGAACAACGGAACGAGCTACTAACTTGTTGGAAATAATACATACTGATGTACGCGGTCCAATGAGTGTTTTTTTTGAGCATCAGTACAGACATAAGCGCTCATATACACGCGCATACACTCATCCCTATGAACGCACACACGCACACCCTACCCCTATGAGCACCTCCGAGAGATCGAGCCGCATATCATCTTGAGATTTGAAGTCACCGAGGCGCCTCGTCGTCGACGGAACGTCTCCTCCCACGAAAAGATCGCCGGAAATCCTGAAATAAATCCAGGAATAATGCGAGCACCAGGATTTGAACCCTGGTGGGTTGGGGATACCACTGTCCACCTAACCAACTCAACCACAGGTTGATTCGCGGTCCAATGAGTGTTGATGCTCGTGGCAGGGTATCGTTATTTTCTGACCTTCACAGATGATTTGAGTAGATATGCGTATATCTACTTAATGAAGCACAAGTCTGAAACATTTTAAAAGTTCAAAGAATTTCAGAGTGAAGTGGAGAATCATCGTAACAAGAAAATAAAAGTTTCTACAATCTGATCGTAGAGAAGAATATTTGAGTTACGAGTTTGGCCTTCATTTTAAACAATGTGGAATAGTTTCACAGCTCATGCCACATGGAACACCAAAGCGTAATGGTGTGTCCGAATGTCGTAACCGCACTTTATTAGATATGGTGTGATCTATGATGTATCTTACCGATTTACCACTATCATTTTGGGGTTATTCATTAGAGATAGCTGCATTCACTTTAAATAGGGCACCATCTAAATCCGTTGAGACGACACCTTATGAACTATGGTTTAGCAGTAAACCTAATCTATTGTTTCTTAAAGTTTGGAGTTGCGATGCTTATGTGAAAAAGGTTTCAACCTGATAAGATCGAACCCAAATCGGAGAAGTGCGTCTTCATAGAATACCCAAAGGAAACTGTTGGGTACACCTTCTATCAATGATCTGAAGGCAAAACATTCGATGCTAAGAATGGATCCTTTCTAGAGAAGGAGTTTCTCTCGAAAGAAGTGAGTGGGAGGAAAGTAGAGCTTGATAAGGTAATTTGTACCTTCTCCTGAATTGGAAAGTAGTTCATCACAGAAATCAGTTCCAGTGATTCCTACACCAATTAGTGAGGAAGCTAATGATGATGATCATGAAACTTCAGATTAAGTTACTACAAAACCTCGTAGGTCTTCCAAAGTACAGTCCGCACCAGAGTGGTACGGTAATCCTGTTCTGGAAGTCATGTTACTAGACCATGATGAACCTATGAACTATGAGGAAGCGATTATGAGCCCAGATTCCGTGAAATGGCTTGAGGTCATGAAATCTGAGATGTGATCCATGTATGAGAACAAAGTGTGGACTTCAGTGGAGTTGCCCCATGATCGGCAAGCCATATTGTATAAATGGATCTTCAAGAGGAAGACAGACGCTGATAGTAGTGTTACTATCTACAAAGCTCGACTTATCGCAAAAAGGTTTTCGACAAGTTCAAAGTGTTGAGTACAATGAGATTTTCTCAACTGTAGTGATGCTTAAGTTTTTCCGAATCATGTTAGCAATTGCCACATTTTATGAAATCTCGCAAATGGATGTCAAAACGGCATTCCTTAATGGTTTTCTTAAAGAAAAGTTCTATATGATGCAACCAGAAGGTTTTGTCGATCCTAAAGGTGCTAACAAAATGTGCAAGCTCCAGCGATCCATCTATGGACTAGTGCAAGCATCTCAGAGTTGGAATATACGCTTTGATAAGTTGATCAAAGCATATAGTTTTATACAGATTTGCGGTGAAGCCTGTATTTACAATAAAAGTGAGTGGGAGCACTACCGCCTTTCTGATAAATATATGTGAGTAACATATTGTTGATCAGAAATGATGTAGAATTTTCCTGGAAAGCATAAAGGAGTATTTGAAAGGAGTTCTTTAAAAGAAAGACCTCGGTAAAGCTACTTATATATTGAGCATCAAGATCTATTGAGATAGATCAAGACGCTTGATAAGTTTTTCAACAAGTACATACCTTGTTAAGATTTTGAAATAGTTCAAAATGGAACAGTCAAAGAAAGAGTTCTTGCCTGTGTTGCAAAGGTGTGAAATTGAGTAAGACTCAAATCCCGACCACGGCAGAAAATAAAAAAGAGAATCAAAGTCATTCCCTATGCCTCAGTCACAGGTTCTATAAAGTATGCTATGCTATGTACCAGATCTATTGTATACCATGCTCTGAATTTGGCAAGGGAGTACAATAGTGATCTAGGAGTAGATCACTGGACATTGGTCAAGAATATCCTTTGTGAGGACTAAGGAAATATTTCTCGATTATGGAGGTGATAAAAGAGCCCATCGTAAAGAATTACATCGGTGCAAGCTTTTACACCGATCTAGATGACTCTAAGTCTCAATCTGGATACATATTGAAAGTGGGAGCAATTAGCTAGAGTAGCTCCGTACAGAGCATTGTAGACATAGAATATTTGCAAAATACATACGGCTCTGAATGTGACAGACCCGTTGACTAAGCTTCTCTCACGAGCAAAAATGATCACACCTTAGTACTCTTTGGTTGTTAATCACATAGCGATGTGAACTAGATTATTGACTCTAGTAAACCCTTTGGATGTTGGTCACATGACGATGTGAACTATGGGTGTTAATCATATACATATATGAATATTGGTGTTAAATCACATGGCGATGTGAACTAGATTATTGACTCTAGTGCAAGTGGGAGACTGAAGGAAATATGCCCTAGAGGCAATAATAAAGTTATTATTTATTTCCTTATTTCATGATAAATGTTTGTTATTCATGCTAGAATTGTATTAACCGGAAACATAATACATGTGTGAATACATAGACAAACATAGTGTCACTAGTATGCCTCTACTTGACTAGCTCGTTAATCAAAGATGGTTAAGTTTCCTAACCATAGACATGAGTTATCATTTGATTAACGGGATCACATCATTAGGAGAATGATATGGTTGACTTGACCCATTCTGTTAGCTTAGCACTTGATCATTTAGTATGTTGCTATTGCTTTCTTCATGACTTATACATGTTCCTACAACTATGAGATTATGCAACTCCCATTTACCGGAGGAACACTTTGTGTGCTACTAAACGTCACAACGTAACTGGGTGATTATAAAGGAGCTCTACAGGTGTCTCCGAAGGTACATGTTGGGTTGGCGTATTTCGATATTAGGATTTGTCACTCCGATTGTCGGAGAGGTATCTCTGGGCCCTCTCGGTAATGCACATCACTATAAGCCTTACAACTAATGTAACTAATGAGTTAGTTACAGAATGATGCATTACATAACGAGTAAAGAGACTTGCCGGTAACGATATTGAACTAGGTATTGAGATACCGATGATCGAATATTGGGCAAGTAACATACCGATGACAAAGGGAACAACGTATGTTGTTATGCGGTTTGACCGATAAAGATCTTCGTAGAATATGTAGGAGCCAATATGAGCATCCAGGTTCTGCTATTGGTTATTGACCGGAAACGTGTCTCGGTAATGTCTACATAGTTCTCGAACCCGTAGGGTCCGCACACTTAAGGTTTCGATGACAGTTATATTATGAGTTTATGAGTTTT
Source organism: Aegilops speltoides (assembly GCA_021437245.1). Taxonomy (NCBI): domain Eukaryota; kingdom Viridiplantae; phylum Streptophyta; class Magnoliopsida; order Poales; family Poaceae; genus Aegilops; species Aegilops speltoides. The sequence continues at coordinate 53,243,171 of CM038146.1, forward strand.
GACGTACCGAAGGAGTTCGGAGTCCCGGATGAGATCGGGGACATGACGAGGAGTCTCAAAATGGTCGAGACATAAAAATCGATATATTGGACGAATATATTCGGACTTCGGAAAGGTTCCGAGTGATTCGGGTATTTTTGGGGGTACCGGGGAGTTACGGGAATACGAGGAAGAAGCAATGGGCCTCATGGGCCAAGTGGTGGAAGAGAGGAGGCAGGGCGTGCGGCCCCCCTAGCCCAAACCGAATTGGACTAGGGGGCCGGCCCCCTTTCCTCCTTTTCCTCCCTCTCCTTCCTTCTCCTTCTTCTTCCCTTCCTTCCCCTCTCCTAGTTGGACAAGGAAAGGAGGGAGTCCTACTCCCGGTGGGAGTAGGACTCCTCCTGGCGCGCCCCTTCTAGGCCGGACGCCCCCTCCCCCCTTGCTCCTTTATATACAGGGGCAGGGGGCACCTCTAGAAACAACAACAATTGATCTCTTGATCTCTTAGCCGTGTGCGGTGCCCCCCTCCACCAAAGTCCTCGATAATATTGTAGCGGTGCTCAGGAGAAGCCCTGCGATGGTAGAATATCAATATCGTCACCACACCGTCGTGCTGACGGAACTCTTCCCCGACACCCTGCTAGATCGGAGTCCGGGGATCGTCATCGATCTGAACATGTGCTAGAACTCGGAGGTGCCATAGTTTCGGTGCTTAATCGGTCGAGCCGTAAAGACATATGACTACATCAACTGTGTTGTTCTAACGCTTCCGCTTTCGGTCTACGAGGGTACGTGGACACACTCTCCCCTCTCGTTGCTATGCATCACCATGATCTTGCGTGTGCGTAGGAAATTTTTTGAAATTACTACGTTCCCTAACAGGGCCCGCGGCTGCCGGGCGGGCCGCAGGAGGAGTGTCAGCGGGCGACGAGGGTGTCGAGCCCGCCGCCGTAGAGGAGACGCCGTCCGGGGAGCCGACCGCGGTGCCAGGGTGAGAGGCCCGGTCGGACTCAACCTCGGAAGAGGGAGTCATGGGACTGATACGTCTCCGTCGTATCTATAATTTTTGATTGTTCCATGCCAATATTCTTCAACATTCATATACTTTTGGCAACTTTTTATATTATTTTTGGGACTAACATATTGATCCAAAGGCTCAAGTGCCGCCTCGTCTCATTGCATGTTTTTGTTTCGCAGAAACCCAATATCAAACGGAGTCCAAACGGGATAAAAACGGACGGAGAATTATTTTGGAATATTTGTGATTTTTGGGAGGAAGAATCAACGTGAAACAGTGTTCGGGGTGGCCACGAGACAGGAGGGCGCGCCCTCCCCCCTGGGCGCGCCCTGGACTCTTGTGGGCCACCCTAAGGCGGTTGACGCTCTTCTTTTGCCGCAAGTAAGCTAATTTTACGAGAAAAATCTGGGCGAAAGATTCACCCCAATCGGAGTTACTGATCTCCGGATATTAAAGAAACGGTGAAGGGGTAGAATCTGAGAACGCAGAAACAGAGAGATAGATCCAATCTCGGAAGGGCTCTCGCCCCTCCCTCGCCATGGGAGCCAAGGACCAGAGGGGAAACCCTTCTCCTATCTAGGGAAAAGGTCAAGGAAGAAGAAGAAGAAGGAGGAGGGCTCTCTCCCCCTTGCTTCCGGTGGCGCCGGAACACCGCCGGGAACCATCATCATCACCGCGATCTTCACCAACACCGCCGTCATCTTCACCAACATCTCCATCACCTTCCCCCATCTATATCCAGCAGTCCACTCTCCCGCAACCCACTGTACCCTCTACTTGAACATGGTGCTTTATGCTTCATATTATTATCCAATGATGTGTTGCCATCCTATGATGCCTGAGTAGATTTTCATTGTCCTGTCGGTGATTGATGAATTGCTATGATTGGTGTGAGTTGCATGTTTTATTATTGGTGCTGTCCTATTGTGTCCTCCATGTCGCGCAAGCGTGAGGGATTCCCGCTGTAGGGTTTGCAATATGTTTATGATTTGCTTATGGTGGGTGGCGGAGTGATGTACAAGCCTGCACCGAGTAAGTAGGTAGTTTGCATATGGGATAAAGGGGACTAGATACTTTAATGCTATGGTTGGGTTTTACCTTAATGAATCTTTAGTAGTTGCGGATGCTTGCTAGAGTTCCAATCATAAGTGCATATGATCCAGGAAGAGAAAGTATGTTAGCTTATGCCTCTCCCTCAAATAGAATTGCAATAGTGATTACCGGTCTAGTAACGTAGTCAATTGCTTAGGGACAATTTCACAACTCCTAACACCACTTTTCCACACTCGCTATATTTACTTTATTGCATGTTTATCTGAACAGCCCCTACTTTTTATTTACACGTTCTTTACTTTCTTGCAAAGCTACCCAACAACACCTACAAAGTACTTCTCATTTCATACTTGTTCTAGGTACAGCAAACGTCAAGCGTGCGTAGAGTCGTATCAGTGGCCGATAGGACTTGAGAGAGTATTTGTTCTACCTTTAGCTCCTCGTTGGGTTCGACACTCTTACTTATCGAAAGAGGTTAAAATTATCCCGTATACTTGCGGGTTATCAAGACCTTTTTTTGGCGCCATTGCCGGGGAGTCATAGCGTGGGGTGAATATTCTCGTGTGTGCTTGTTTGCTTTATCACTAAGTAATTTTTATTTGTTGTTCTTAGTTGTTTTCTATCTTTAGTTATGGGTAGGAAACGCAAAATACCAAAAAAAAATAGTTGTACCTACTGAACCAATGGTTGAAGAACCACTCAAAATCTATCACACTCCTGAAGCTTTTTACTTGGATCATCTTCGATCCCTTTGTGCTCGTGCTGAAACCCCCACTAGTTTAGCTTAGGGCAAATCTTTAGATGAGCATGCTTGTTTTGTGCGACACCGTATATCTGAAAAAGGGAAACTATTGGGATCAAATTCAACGTTTGCAATGCTATGCTTGGAATTTATGTGAAATATATGAGTTTACTTGTTGTTCTGAAGACCCTAAGAAACACCTACCCTATCAATACTTGTTTAGTGATAATGGAATCATATCTTCGTATGCTAAGGGTGTTTACAATTACTATGATGTTCAACAAATTGAAGAATTTGTTGCTTTTAAAGGTGCTTATGAGATTTCCTCTTTGATTGAAAAGTATGATGCTACTCTTTACAAATCTAAATTTTTTGCCATATTTCAATATTGTTATGATAATTATGCTTCTAATGCCTATGTTAAACCATATATTGAGGACTTCTCCGCTGTCCAAGAAGAGACTAATATTTTGCAAGAAGCTATGGAAGTAGAAATTGACGAAACAGTGAGCTCATTGGATGAAAAAGATGATGAGGGGAGCGAAGAACAAAAGGCGGAAGAGCGGATTAGCTACCCGTGCCCACCTTCTAATGAGAGTAACTCTTCAACTCATACATTGTTTAATTCCCCTTCGTGCTTACCGAAGGATGATTGCTATGATGATTGTTATGATCCTGTTGATTCTCTTGAAATATCCCTTTTTGATTATGCTTGCTATACTTGTGGCCAAGATGCCAATATGAATTATGCTTATGGAGATGAACTTGCTATAGTTCCTTATGTTAAACATTAAATTGTTTCTATTGCACCCACGCATGATAGTCCTATTATCTTTTTGAATTCTCCAAACTACACTTTATCGAAGAAGTTTGTGCTTATTAAGGATTATATTGATGGGTTGCCTTTTACCGTTGCACATAATGATTTTGATGAATGTGATATGCATGTGCTTGCTGCTCCTACTTGAAATTATTATGAGAGAGGAACTATGTCTCCAACTCTCTATGTTTCCAACACGATAGAATTGCAAGAAACTGCTTATACTATGCATTGGCCTTTACTTGGTGTGCATGAATTGTTCTTTCATGACATGCCTATGCATAGGAAGAGAGTTAGACTTCGTCATTTCTTGATATATGTTGCTTTGTGCTCACTACTAAATTACAAATCATTGTTAATTAAAATTGGCTTTGATATACCTTGGGATCCGGGTGGATTCATTACTTGAGCACTAAATGCCTAGCTTAATGGCTTTAAAGAAAGCGCTGCCAGGGAGACAACCCGGAAGTTTTAGAGAGTCATTTATTTCTGTTGTGTGATTTAATATAGTTTAAAAACAAAAAAAATAAAGAGGGGAACCTAAAAACTTTTCAAAAACGAAAGTGAAAGTGAGAAAGACAAGCACTGTTGAAGTGGGAGCTAGCCTTGAACTTTGTTCATGCTCACGGAAACTTTGTGAATCTTTATTACAGAAACTTCTCAACAAAAATAATTATCCCCTTGTATATTTCCTTTGTATTATAAAAATAATGTGCTAAGGTTTGCCTTTAGGATGTTTACAATGCTTGTTGGTTTGTACGGTGCAGGACAGAAACTTTGGCTGTAGTGCACGATTTTACATTTTTAACTGGAACTTCAATTAGTTCTGATTCCTTTTGCACTGTCTTGCGATACAACTTGCTTATTTTTCCTAATTTTGGTAGAATTTTTGTGGTACAAGAAGTATGGTGGATGTTCAGATTGCTAGAGACTGTTCTGTTTTTGACAGATTCTGTTTTTGATGCATAGTTTGCTTGTTTTGATGAATCAATCAATTTATATCAGTGGATTAAGCCATGAAAAAGTTATGTTACAGTAGACAAAATGCAAAAACAAAATATGAATTGGTTTGCTATAGTACTTAGAGTAGTGATTTGCTTTATTATACTAACGGATCTTACCGAGTTTTCTGTTGAAGTTTTGTGTGGATGAAGTGTCTAAACGAGGAGGTCTCGATATGAGGAAAAGGAAGACAGGCAAAAGCTTAAGCTTGGGATGCCCGAGGCACCCCAAGTAAATATTCAAGGAGACCCAAGCGCCTAAGCTTGGGGATGCCCCGGAAGGCATCCCCTCTTTCTTCAACAAGTATCGGTATGTTTTCGTATTTGTTTCGTTTATGCATTATGTGCAACTCTTGGAGCGTCTTTTGCATTTAGTTTTCATTTTTATTTTATGCACCATGCTGGTATGAGATAGTTCTTGGTTTATTTATAGAATGCTCATTGCACTTCACTTAAATCTTTTGAGTGTGGCTTTATAGAATGCTTCATGTGCTTCACTTATATCATTTGAAGTTGGATTGCCCGTTTCTCTTTACATAAAAAACCGCCATTTGTAGAATGCCCTTTTGCTTCAGTCATATTTGTTAGAGCGTGGGCATATCTTTTATAGAAAGAATTAAACTCTCTTGCTTCACTTATATCTATTTAGAGAGATGACAGGAATTGGTCATTCACATGGTTAGTCATAAAATCCTACATAACTTGTAGATCGCTGAATATGATATGTTTGATTCCTTGCAATAGTTATGCGCTATAAAGATGGTGATATTAGAGTCATGCTAGTGGGTGGTTGTGGATTGTAGAGACACTTGTGTTGAGGTTTGCAAGTCCCGTAGCATGCACGTATGGTAACCGTTGTGTGACAAATTTGAAGCATGGGGTATTTCTTTGATTGTCTTCCTTATGAGTGGCGGTCAGGGACGAGCGATGGTCTTTTCCAACCAATCTATCCCCCTAGGGGAATGCGTAGTAGTACTTTGCTTCGAGGGCTAATAAACTTTTGCAGTAAGTATATGAGTTCTTTATGACTAATGTGAGTCCATAGATTATACGCACTTTTACCTTTCCATTATTGCTAGCCTCTTCGGTACCGTGCATTGCCCTTTCTCACCTTGAGAGTTGGTGCAAACTTCGCCGGTGCATCCAAACCCCGTGATATGATATGATCTATCACACATAAACCTCATTATATCTTCCTCAAAACAGCCACCATACCTACCTATCATGGCATTTCCATAGCCATTCGGAGATATATTGCCATGCAACTTTCATCATCATCATATACATGACTTGAGCATTCATTGTCATATTGCTTTGCATGATCGTAAGATAGCTAGCATGATGTTTTCATGGCTTGTCCATTTTTTGATGTCATTGCTATGCTAGATCATTGCACATCCCGGTACACCGCCGGAAGCATTCATATAGAGTCATGTCTTTGTTCCAGTGTCGAGTTGTAATATCGAGTTTTAAGTAAATAAAAGTGTGATGATCATCATTATAGAGCATTGCCCCATGAAAAAAAGAAAAATAAAAAAATAAAAAAAGGAAAGGCCAAAGAAGCCTAAATAAAAAAGGGGGCCAAAGAAGCCCACCAAAAAGAAAAGAAAAAAGAAAAAAAGAAAAAAAAGAAAAAAAAAGAAAAAAAGAAAAAGAAAAAGAAAAGGGGCAATGCTACTATCCTTTTACCACACTTGTGCTTCAGAGTAGCACCATGTTCTTCATATAGAGAGTCTCTTATGTTATCACTTTCATATACTAGTGGGAATTTTCATTATAGAACTTGGCTTGTATATTCCAATGATGGGCTTCCTCAAAGGCCCTAGGTCTTCATGAGCAAGCAAGTTGGATGCACACCCACTTAGTTTATTTTGTTGAGCTTTCATACACTTATAGCTCTTAGTGCATCCGTTGCATGGCAATCCCTACTCCTCGCATTGACATCAATTGATGGGCATCTTCATAGCTCGTTGATTAGCCGTGTCGATGTGAGACTTTCTCCCTTTTTGTCTTCTCATATAAACCTCCACCATCATATTCTCTTCCACCTATAGTGCTATATCCATGGCTTGCGCTCATGTATTGCGTGAGGGTTGAAAAAGCTGAAGTGCGTTAAAAAGTATGAACAAATTGCTCGGCTTGCCATTGGGGTTGTGCATGATGGGGGCATTTTGTATGACAAAAATGAAGCATGGCCAAACTATATGATTTTGTAGTGATAAGCTTGCTTTCGCCTTGTTGTTTTGAAAAGACATGATTGATTTATTGGTACACTCGAAGTATTGTTTTTATGTCAAATGATAGACTATTTCTTTGAATCACTCGTGTCTTAATATTCATGCCATGATTAGACTTATGATCAAGATTATGCTAGGTAGAATTCCACATCAAAAATTATCTTTTTTATCATTTACCTACTCGAGGACGAGCAGGAATTAAGCTTGGGGATGCTGATACGTCTCTGTTCTATCTATAATTTTTGAATGTTCCATGCCAATATTCTTCAACTTTCATATACTTTTGGCAACTTTATATTGTTTTTGGGACTAACATATTGATCCAGTGCCCAGTGCCAGTTCCTATCTGTTGCATGTTTTTTGTTTCGCAGAAACCCAATATCAAACGGAGTCCAAACGAGATAAAAACGGACGGAGAATTATTTTGGAATATTTGTGATTTTTGGGAGGAAGAATCAACGCGAAACGGTGTCCGGGGTGGCCACAAGACAGGGGGGCGTGCCCTCCCCCCGGGCGCGCCCTGGACTCTCGTGGGCCACCCGTAAGGCGGTTGACGCTCTTCTTTTGCCACAAGAAAGCTAACTTTATGAGAAAAATCTGGGCGAAAGATTCACCCTAATCGGAGTTACGGATCTCTGTATATTAAAGAAACGGTGAAGGAGTAGAAGCTGAGAACGCAGAAACAGAGAGATAGATCCAATCTCGGAGGGGCTCTCGCCCCTCCCACGCCATGGGAGCCAAGGACCAGAGGGGAAACCCTTCTCCCATCTAGGGAAAAGGTCAAGGAAGAAGAAGAAGAAGGGTGGCTCTCTCCCCCTTGCTTCCGGTGGCGCCGGAACGCCGCCGGGGGCCATCATCATCACCGCGATCTTCACCAACACCGTCGTCATCTTCACCAACATCTCCATCACCTTCCCCCATCTATATCCAGCGTTCCACTATCCCGCAACCCGATGTACCCTCTACTTGAACATGGTGCTTTATGCTTCATATTATTATCTAATGATGTGTTGCCATCCTATGATGTCTGAGTAGATTTTCATTGTCCTAGTGGTGATTGATGAGTTGCTATGATTGGTTTGAGTTGCATGTTTTATTATTGGTGCTGTACTATTGTGCCCTCCGTGTCGCGCAAGCGTGAGAGATTCCCGCTGTAGGGTTTGCAATATGTATATGATTTGCTTATGGTGGGTGGCGTGAGTGACAGAAGCACAGACCCGAGTAAGTAGGTTGTTTGCATATGGGATAAAGGGGACTTGATACTTTAATGCTATGATTGGGTTTTACCTTAATGCATCTTTAGTAGTTGCGGATGCTTGCTAAAGTTCCAATCATAAGTGCATATGATCCAGGAAGAGAAAGTATGTTAGCTTATGCCTCTCCCTCAAATAGAATTGCAATAGTGATTACCGGTCTAGTAACGTAGTCAATTGCTTAGGGACAATTTCACAACTCCTACCACCACTTTTCCACACTCACTATATTTACTTTATTGCATCTTTATCTAAACAGCCCCTACTTTTTATTTATGCGTTCTTTACTTTCTTGCAAAGCTATCCAACAACACCTACAAAGTACTTCTAGTTTCATACTTGTTCTTGGTAAAGCGAACGTCAAGCGTGGGTAGAGTCGTATCAGTGGCTGATAGGACTTGAGAGAGTATTTGTTCTACCTTTAGCTCCTCGTTGGGTTCGACACTCTTACTTATCGAAAGAGGCTACAACTATCCCGTATACTTGCGGGTTATTAGGGACCCAGGGGCTCGGTTCGACTCGACTTCGGTGGAGGGAGTCGGGAACCCGGGCGGCGGCAGAAGGCGCCGAGCAGGTGGAACCACCGGGGGTTGCCGCCGCGCATCGCTCCAAGTAGGGGGCATGGGGGTCGGCGCCGAAGGGGCCAAAGCCGGAGAGACCTGAAAAAAGGGGGACACCGTCTTGACAAAATACATGTGCCTCGAGGTGTACACACGATGACTGACAGGATCATAGCACCGGTAACCTTTGGTGTTAGAAGGATAGCCAACGAACACGCATGTGACGGAACATGGTGCGAATTTGTGTGGAGTGGTGGACGCGGTGCTAGGATAGAAAAGACACCCAAAGATGCGAAGACCGTCATAGGACGATGGTGTACTGAAGAGAAGGTGGTGAGGGGCGTAGTTCCACCGAGGATGACACGGACGGATGTTAACTAGAAGAGTGGCAGTGGCGAGAGCATCAGGCCAAAAACAAGCGGGCATGTTAGAGTGAAAGAGTAAAGTGTGAATGTAGTCACTAAGAGTGTGGAGAATGCTCTTGGCTCGGCCGTTCTATTGTGAGGTGTATGGGCAAGTCAGATGGAAGATGGTGCCGTGAGAGGTGAGAAGGGTGCGGAGAGCGATGTTATCATACACTTTTCCGTTATCGGTTTGGAGCGCAAGAATGGGGAGACAGAACTGTGTGGTGACATAGGAATAAAAAGATGTGAGTGTGGCTAAAGCATTGGATTTACGACGAAGAGGAAAATTCCACACATAATGAGAACAATCATCTAAAATCACGAAGTAGTGTAGATAGCCGGTGCTACTTGCAACGAGAGACGTCCAAACATCACTATGAAGTAAATGAAACGGAAATGTGGAAACAGTGGTAGACGCACTAAATGGAAGACGAACGTGCTTGCCCAAACGACAAGCCTCACAAGTATGCTCGTCGAGCTTATTACATGAGAAAGAAAAACTCCTAAGAACCTTACGCAAAACGGTGGGGTTGGGGTGGCCCAAGCGAGCATGCCAAACATCGACGCCGACGGCGAGGGCGACGGGTGTGGAGGTGGAAGCGTTGGCGTGCACGGGGTAGAGCTCATCAGTGCTGTCACATAATGAAGTACCATCCGGGTACATATGTCCTTAATAGAAAAACCAACACCGTCAAAATCAATAGTAAGTGGGTTCTCACGAGTAAGACGACGAACGGAAACTAAGCTCGTGACTAAGTCAGGTGAAACAAGGACATTAGACATAGTGATAGGTGTGGAACTAGAAGGAAAACTAGTACTGCCGACATGAGTGATGGGTAAAGAAGAACCGTTGCCAACGGTGATACAAGTGGGTGTGTTAACGGGAGTGGAGGAAGTTAGGTTACCAGGATGAGTTGTCATGTTCGTAGTAGAACCTGAGTCAATGTACCAGTCGCCTCCAACGCCATAGTTACTCGGCGACGGTGCAGAGTGCAAGGCGGCCAGGAGGGCGGGATCCCACGGCGCAGGTACCGGTGGCGGCTGCTGGCCGCCGTAGGGCGGCGCCTAGGCGAGCGGGCCATAACCACCGAGGGGCGGCAACGCGAGGGGGGCATCGTAGCCGGCGCCAGCTGGCTGGTAAGGGCGCTGAGGAACGTGGCCCGCGAGGCGAGGACCAAGAAGACCCGGTGCAGGAGCCTGCGGGACGGGCATATGATAGGCATGCACGACGCCCATCCACAGGTTCTGCTTGGCGGTCCACGACGGAGGAGGCTGCTGGTAGCGGGATGCCCCCCCCCCGGTCGCCCTGGGCCTGCGGCTGATGCTACTGCTGACGGCGACCGCCCCGCCTATTGCGCCGCCCCCGCCACCTTGCGGCTACTGCGGAGGCGCTGGGGGGGGGGGCGGCGGGCCGCAGCGGGTAGTACCCGGCAGGCGCAGGAGGGCACGGCTGATATGGCGCGGCCGGTGGAGCGGGGCCACCGCGGGTGGTGCCGACGGCGAGGGCGGCGTACTGGATCCGCTACTTCAGCTTTGTCATCCGGCGCTCCTCAAGCTTGAGGTACGCGACGACGCGCTGAAAAGTGGGTTGCGACAATAAGGTGAGGTTAGACGCCACGTTGTCGAAATCCTCGTTGAGGCTGGCGGTGAGGGTGCTCAGCATGAGGTCATCGGAGACTTTGGCCCCGATGTCGCGACGCTCATCAGTGAGCATCTTGAGCCGCATGCAGTACTCATCAATGGTGGAGTTTTCCTAGTGACAGCCGAAGAACTCCTGCTGCAAGAAAACAAGGCGCTGAAGTTTGTTGTCGGTGAAGAGTGCGTTGATCTTGGTCCACATGGCGCAAGCGTCGTCGTCCTCAGCGACAACCGTGTGGAAGATGTCCTTCAAGACGGTTTCATAAAACCATCGGATGAGTGTGGCCTCGATGGCGGACCACTCCGGGTCGCCCTTCATGTACTCGCCGTCCGCGGAGCCATCTATGTGCTCGGTGAGATAGTACTCGCAGAAGACAAGGTTGAAGTGGGTCTTCCACGCGTAGTACAATGTGTTGGAGCTGTCGAGGCGGATGGGGACCCGGGCCTCGATGTTGAGGTATGGATTGCGGCGACGGAGGGCCCGAGGCCGGCGAAGGGGTTCGACGAGCGGGTGGTTGAGGAGCCTGGGGAGTCCATGGCACAGCTAGGGTTAGGGTTTTGTGGAGAAAGAGTGAGATGGGCAGCAGTTGCGGGAGAGGCGGCGGCTGCGAGGCGTGGCTTCGACGAGTGGGAGAGGGCGGCGCAGTGGTTGGGCAGCGGCAGCGCGGCTGAAGAGAGGCACGGCGACGGCTGCAGTGATCGACGCGGTGGGGAGATGGCGGAAGCGGGGCGGCGGCGGCGCGTCTGGGGAAGAGCGCGGTGGCGGCGGGGTGCGGCGGTGGTGGGGTGCAGCGGCAGCACGCGCGAGGGGGCGCGGAGGCGGCGGGGGCTTACCCTAGGGTAGGAACAGGAAGGATGATACCATGTTGACAGATAGTTTGGCAATGCAATATTCGTTGTATTGCTTGGGTGCAGGTGCACGTATATATAAGTACAGGTAGGCCTCAACCTCAACTGTACACAACTAGAAGGTGGGCCACAATATACATAATACATGCAACACATATATACTCAACACCTATGATGCTCTCGCAGAAAACATGTTAATATTTGTTCCATTGTCTTTCAGGAGGGCCACAAGGCTAGGATGGTTTGTCAGAGCAACATCTATTCTACCCTCACTGCCACAAATGTTGATTCTTTTAACCAGGTTTGGGAAGTGAAACATTACATACAGAACAATTAAGATGGTAGCTTGCCGCACGTTACCTGACTAACATCAGTCTGATTAGACTATGCTTCAGCATAACAGCTAGGCCTTGCATAAGTACAACAGATGCTCCTTAGTATTTTACAAATAAAATGGTCCATTTTCGAACGAAAATGCTTTATCAGTATAAATAATGATAGTATTTTACAAATACAATGGTCCATTTTCGAACGAAAATGCTTTATTAGTATAAATAATGGTTCATTGTTAACTGAAGGTACATATATCTATTTTAGTGGATTTTTGCGTTAGAAGAGAGTAAGGTGCAAAACCGACTCAACTGATTTCTAGTACTTTGGATAGAGTACAAGTATCTACCATATATTAATTATCTGTGAAAAATTCTTAGCATGTGGCCATCTAAATTTATTTGTTTTCCTAAGCCGCAGAAACCAGATTCAAAGAGTTGCAAGAAAGGAGAACTATTTCAAATGATGTTCTACCTACTAACACCTAGAGACAATCAAGTGGGTTCAGAATCAGTTGCAGAAAAGAACCAACTGATATTATGCTCACACAGCTAGTAGAAGGTGCAACTTTTAACCAAGTTGGCTTTTAGATGAATGTAAAATAACAGCACCACCTCCTACCTTGTGAGATCGGGGAAGTGGTTAACGCTGAGGTGGTACATGTAGGCCCCGTGTCGATTGACGAGGCAGAAATGGTATTCTCTTGAAAGAAAAAGGGGATAGGTAGATTTAGTGTGTGAGTAAAACTTGGATAGATAGATAGACAGATAGATAACGTGTACTACCTCTGATTGATTTTTGCTGAAAGGATTGTGACTTTTTCCTTGCACTGAACTGAACAAGTGTCCATGCAGTGTCAGAATGTGAACTTCCGTCTCATTAAACAAGAAGAGCGAGGTTGGTCATCGATGATGCATTTATAGATCAATTTGATGATGAGTCCCATCCCATCTTGAATACCCCTCTACATTTCAAAGGTATTAGCTAGCGTTACCATGTTTGTGATTTCCGATTAAGCTTTGAGATCAATAGCTATTATTCTCATTCAGAATGATTTATATATGTCAACTTACGTACATGCTGATGTCCAGATAAATCAGTCATGTAGTCTTGATATTTCATATACACCATCAATTTTTTTTGCCTCAAGCAATAATATTAAAATCAGTTATGTGTTGTGCAACCAATATCATGAGAGTGACCACTCCAAGATTTTTATGTTGGTAATTATGTATGGTCCTAGCCATATTTGATAGCATACAATAGTCAAGGTATAGTCTGTACTATCATTTTTCTCTTTGTAGTTAAAAGATATGATAGTTTAGTGCCCAAGAAGAATTTTATAGGTTACTTCAGTACTTTGGGTTATTAGTTTGAAGAAACATTTTAGGCTTTCCCTTCTGCTGTTGTTTATGAAGCGCACAGCGGATGAAGTGACAGTGGATGTAACGCCCTGGATCCGATGCGCCAGGTGTCCGCCAGTTATTCGTCGTTGTTGCCATGTCATTTGCTTGTGTGTTGCATTTTTCCAATTCATCATATGCATTTCATATCATGTCATCATGTGCATCTCATTTTGCATACGTGTTCGTCTCTGGCGTCTGAGCATTTTCCCCGTTGTCCGTTTTGCAATCCGACACTCCTATGTTCTCCGGCATCCGCTTTTTGCATCTTCTCTTGTGCGGGTATTAAACTTTCTCGGAATGGCCCGAGGTTTGCCAAGCAGCCTTGGTATAGCACTGGTAGACCGCCTGTTAAGTTTCATGCCATTTGGAGGTCGTTTGGTACTCCAACGGTTAACCGGGTAACCGTAATGCCCTCTTTGAGTTGCAGCCCAACACCCCTTCCAAAGTGGCCCAAAACCCAGCAAACTCCCCTCCATGCTCTCGGTCGTCCGATCACGATCGCGTGGCCGAAAACCGCTCCTCATTTGGACTCTCCTAGCTCCCTCTACCTATAAATTAGCCCCCTCCCCCCGAAATCCCGGTCCAAACCCTAAAAATTCGTCCCCGCACCGCCGGACGCATCCGCCCCATGCCGGACACGTCCGCGCCCGCGCCCGCAGCCAATCGTGGCTTGACACGTGTCCGCTGCCTCTCTCTCTCTCCTCCGTGCCTGGGCCCGCTGAGCCCGAGGCCGCCCGCTGCCCGATCCGCCGCCCGCTGCTGCCGCGCCGTCTCGCTGGGCGGTGCGCGGGAACCCCGCGCTGGAACCGCGCCAAGGCCGCCACGCCGACCTTATCGCTGACTCGCCGTGCGCTGCAGCTCAGCTCGCCGCCGCCCAGCAGGTCGCCTGCCACCGCTCCGCCTTACGCACCGCCCGCCGCGTCCGCTCCCCCACGCTGCCCGTAAGCTCGCGGCGCCACCTCCACTCGCGCGCCCGCCGCCACCGGATCCGGCGGATCCGTCCGGGCCGATCCCGCGCCTCGACTCCGGCCGCCTCCCTTCGCGAGATCCGGCGAGATCTCCGGCCAACATCGTAAACCGTGCGGACTTCAGGTTGACCCCGAAATCCACTAAGTCCCCGGATCTGCTACATAAACATGCCATGTTCATCGCATCACATCTCTGCGTCCGTAGCTCTATTTCGTGCGTGTAATATGTCAAATTGTTCGTCTCGACGAGTACTTCATTTCATTCCATTGCATCATTTTCATTTGAGCTCATCTTGATACCCAAAATGCTGTTGGAAGAGTGCATGTTGATGTTAATCTGCTGAAACTGTTATAACTTGCTCATTTGTCATTTTTGCCATGATTGATGTGTGCATCCTATGAGGTTGATGTCTACATGTGTTTTGATCTATGCCATGCCATCTTTCCAGGGGTGTATGCCACGTATTTTTGTGATCAATGTGGTGACTAGCACAAGCATGCAAACTAGGCTTCATGATATTGCTGATTTTAGTCCCTGTTCTGCTGTTATTTTGATGCCATGTAAACTTGATGCTACAGAGAGATCCATGCATATTTTGAGTTACTTCAGTAAGGGTGTTTTGAACATATGGTTATTTTCTATCCATTCATGCCCTTGTTTGCAATTATGGGGTAGCCTAGCATGTCATTTGAGTGCTCTACTTTTGCTTCAAAAAGGTTGCTATATTTGATCCTTGCATGCTATGGACTTGTTCTTGCCTTGGTTTGTTTCATAAACATGCCTTCTTGATGATGCTATGCTTATATTGTAATGCAATGACTTGTGGTGAATGAATCAAGCTTGCTAAGGAGAGTACTTGCTGTTGTTGTTTTGATAGGCAGATTCTGTTATATTTTGTTGCTATGTTAACATGCTTCTACTAATCATTCTATGCATAATCTAGAGATGATCTATAAACATGTTTTGATCTACATGTTATGCCCTATCCATTCATGCCCCTGGTTGCATTTATAGCTTGCTGTAGATTGTTCATTTCTTGCTCCAAAGTTGCTTGATAACGTTGCTATCAGCCTGTTAACATTAAGTTCACTTGTTCCCATGTGTTTTGCTAGTGTTCCATGCACCCTATGAACTTGCTCTTGCCATGCTTAGATTCATAAACATGCCTTCTTACTGTTGGTTGCCTTGCCATGCCATGTATTGCTCTGTAGTGAGTGGTTCAAGCTCACCAACATGCCTACTTATTATTGTTCCTGCCATGTTTGAATCTGTAATATAACTTGCCATGTTTACATGGGTGCCATCATATTTTCTATGCCTTTTTGGCTCTTGGTCAGTAAGGGACTTTTGATCTATGATATTAGTAGATTCATGCCATGCCTTTGTTTGCCATGATATGTTCCTGTAACATGTTGTTTGATAGCTCTAAACATTGCAACCTGATGTTATTTCTGCTAAAGTCTGAAACTGTTATTATTTGCAATCTCCATGTCTTTTTGAGCATGATCCCTTGATTTCTGGAGATAGCTCAGTGTTCATGTTTTGTTATGCTTTACCTCTACATCATGCTCATGCCTTTTGTTCTTATGTTGGGATGCTTTAGCATGTTGTTTTGATGCTTGTAAGATGCCTAGTTGCTGTTTTGGATGATTGTTGTTTTGACTTGTATAGAGTGTATGTGTTGCAACCGCTGTTCGCTTTTGAGTGTGCTCTATATGAAACTTGCTTGCTTTTGCATGTAGTTCCATATTATCATGTTGCATCCTTGTTTTGGTGTGTTTGCTTGATGTTTGGGTGCATTTTTCATCAATGCCATGCTTAACTTGTTTTACTCATATCTTCTAGGCCGTAGCTCCGAATTAAATGAACTTTATATGTAACTTGACTAAAATTTCGTGTAGTTCATCGTGGTGCATCTTAACTTGCTGTTTAACAACTTGAACTTAAGGTTTATTCAGTTCTGGACCAATTTCGAAATTTGCATATGAGGACTTACCGGAATTGTTATATGTTGTTCCCGGCCTCATTTAAACTTGCCTTGATGTGTTGTTCTTGTTTGCATCATCTCTTGCCATGAGTAGCTTCATCTAGCTTTGTCATGCATCATGCTTTGTTGTGCATCATGTCTTGTCTATGTGTGGTGTGATTACCTATGTTGTGTGCTTCTTCTTGTTAGTTCCTGTTTCGTTGCGATCGTGAGGATTCGTTCGTCTACGGTTGGTTCGGCTTCTTCCGTTCATCTTCTTCATGGACTCGTTCTTCTTCCTTGCGGGATTTCAGGCAAGATGACCGCTACCCAGGATCTCACTACTATCATTGCTATGCTAGTTGCTTCGTTCTATCGCTATGCTGCGCTACCTATTACCTGTTTATCAAGCCATCCCATATTGCCATGAACCTCTGACCTTTGACACCATACCTAGCAAACCGTTGTTTGGCTATGTTACCGCTTTTGCTCAGCCCCTCTTATAGCGTTGCTAGTTGCAGGTGAAGTTGAAGATTTCTACATGGTGGACAAGGTTTATGTTGGGATATCACAATATCTCTTATATTATTAATGCATCTATATATTTGGTAAAGGGTGGAAGGCTCGGCCTTATGCCTGGTGTTTTGTTCCACTCTTGCCGCCCTAGTTTCCGTCATACCGGTGTTATATTCCCGGATTTTGCGTTCCTAACGCGGTCGGGTGATTTATGGGACCCCCCCTGACAGTTCGCTTTGAATAAAACTTGTCCAGCAAGGCCCGACCTTGGTTTTACCATTTGCCTCACCACCACCTATACCTTTTCCCTTGGGAGTCGCTGTCTCGAGGGTCATCTTTATTTTAGCCCCCCCGGGCCAGTGCTTGTCTAAGTGCTGGTCTGAACCGGCAGATCATGGGCCCCTCGGGCAACTCGAGGTCTGGTTTTACTCAGATGTCGACCTATCCGGTGTTGCCTCGAGAACGAGATATGTGCAGATCCTATCGGGATTGTCGGCGATCGGGCGGCTTTGCTGGTCTTGTTTTACCATTGTCGAAATGTCTTGTAAACCGGATTCCGAGACTGATCGGGTCTTCCGGAGAAGGTCTATTCCTTCGTTGATCGCGAGAGCTTGTCATGGGCTAAGTTGGGACACCCTGCAGGGTTTAAACTTTCGAGAGCCGTGCCAGCGGTTATGTGGCAGATGGGAATTTGTTAATGTCCGGTTGTAGATAACTTGACACCAGATCCAAATTAAAACGCATCAACCGCGTGTGTAGCCGTGATGGTCTCTTCTCGGCGGAGTCCGGGAAGTGAACACAGTTTCTGGGTTATGTTTGACGTAAGTAGGAGTTCAGGATCACCTCTTGATCATTACTAGCTTCACGACCGTTCCTTTGTTCTCTTCTCGCTCTCATTTGCGTATGTTAGCCACCATATCATGCTTAGCCGCTGCTGCAACCTCACCACTTTACCCTTCCTTTCCCATTAAGCTTTGCTAGTCTTGATACCCATGGTAATGGGATTGCAGAGTCCTCGTGGCTCACAGATTACTACAACAACAGTTGCAGGTACAGGTTTGCGATGGTCATGACGCGAGAGCGATGCTTGCTTGTGTTGAGTTCTTCTTCTGCTTCTTCAATCAGGGGATAGGTTCCAGGTCGGCAGCCTGGGCTAGCAGGGTGGATATTGTTTGAGTTTCTGTTTATGTATCATCCGTAGTCGGATGTTGATCTTTTGTGTTGTGATGTTGTATTCATGTGGCATTGTATGCCTCTTGTATGTATCCCCACTATTATGTAAATGTTGATGTAATGATATCCACCTTGCAAAAGCGTTCCAATATGCGGGTCTATCCTTGGTGGGACCTTCGAGTTCCTTTTGGATAGGGTCGCATATTGGGCATGAAAAGTTGGTATCAGAGCCTCGACCGACCTTAGGAGCCCCCTTGATTGATCGTGTAGTTTGGCCGTTGTTGAGTCTAGAAGAAAACTGTTTTCGGAGTCTAGTTATATCGGAGAGTAGGATTCTTTTTACTCCTCTCTCCCTTCGTTTCTCTGGTGAGGAATCTTGACGTAGGTGTTTTGAATTACTCCTCTTCCCTTCAAATTTTTCTTTAGGTTCACGCAGTTGGTTTTCCGGTAGTTGTTCCTCAGCTCTTTTATCCGGTGCATTTCTCGTCAAGTTGACTCGAGCCTGTTCATCATTGCCAAGTTCAATCCTCAGTTGTTTTCTTTTCCCACCCGCCCACCCTTTTTTCTTCTCGGAACCGGAGCCCATAATCGAGTATCCATCCTACTCGTGCAAGTCTTTGTTTTCTATACTCATTGTTTTCAACCGGTGTTTTCTCTTCAAGATATTCGTCGATTACCCTTCCAAGTTGCCTTAGTTTTTCCCGCCCTCCCACCCTTTCTTCTTCCCGGAGTTTGAGTCTCTTTTGACCATCTATTTCATTCGCACGGAGCCTCTTCAATCTTAACTCAATCATTTCAACCGGTGAATTCTCGTCTCGGTGGACATTCTTCATCTCTTTCTTTTCCGGTGGACTCAATTCAAGTTTTTCGGTGTTGATCGTATTCTTTTCCTCGGCTCAAATGTTTTCCCCTTGCTCATTCGCCTCTTGCTAGTTTATCCTTCCGGAGTGTTCAAGACATCTCAGGAGATTCGTCCGTGTTCCAATTAATTCGAGGTGGTCACCTCATTCAAATATTTCATTGTTCCGGTGCTTCATCTATCTGTTCAACATCTCTTTCCAACGGTGTTTTCTCTTCAGTGGGACCTTACCCACAGGTCTTTTCCCAGGATCTTACCTGACTCTTCTAATTCCCCCGGAGTTATTCTCAAATTCTTTTAAAGTTTGACGTAAGAATGGAGCACATCAGTCACTTGCCTTCTCCAAGATCGATTTCAAATCATTTTCAGTGTTGGCTCAACCTCTTCGCATTTCATTCTCCCGGAGTATCCCAACAATTTTGGTGTTCTTTCTCGTCGTAATTCTCAACATTTGAAGACCGAAGAAGAAGATTTCTCTTTAATCTTGTCCATTCTCCCGGAGATTCGCGATGCTAGCTCGATGTTATCCTATCAAATTGTTTCAAGTCATGCAAATTCTTTTCATCCATCCGGAGCATTTTAGGAGTTGCCTTCTCTCTCGATCATCCGGAGGCCATCCTTTCGGAAGATTTCTTTGTTCTAAGTTTTTTTTCAATTTCGTTCACCAATTATTCTATATCCGTGCCCCTTCGTTCATCTCAGTATTCTTCCTGGTGATTCATTCGCGTTCGTCAGTCATTTCCGAATTCTAACGGTGGTTCTTTCAGATTCTTTTCCTTGATTATCATTTTAATCCATTCATTCTTTCCAATCCTACCGGTGGTTCATGAAGACATTCTCAAGTTTGCGATATGTCACTTCTCAATTCTTTTCAAGAAGAATAAGTAATATGTAAATCCATTGCTTGTCATCAATTTAATTTGGTGAAGGATAAGCATACAATAAATCTTATTCTTATTTCCTCCAAGTGATAAAGCCCTTCCATTAGAGTTTGTTCTTGATGGATAAATTCTAGTTCCAAGTGTTTCATCTTTTCTTTTTCCGGAGTTCAATGTTCCTCGGTCATTCTGTCGGAACCTCCATCTAAATCATCGCATGCTATAATCTTATTCTTTCATCCTTCATTCTATCTCATCATCCTTTTGTCAACGGAGTTCTTCATGGTGGTTCTTCATGATTTAATTCATTCTTCAAGAGTTCATCAAGTACCATTCCATCCTCTCAAGTTCGCTCTAATCCTCCCATTTTTAGCCGGAGTGCTACCTAAATCCTTTCAGACTTATTCGTTTCTTTTCTCATTCTAACCACTCCTGTTAGAACGAGTGGTTTCATAGTCTATCTGATTCCGTGACCTCCGATTCTCGTCATTCTCGTCGTTCCTCTCTTCTTCTCGATTGCTCTCGATTCTTTGCTTCTTCTCTTGAGTTCTTGTTTCACCTCACCTTTTTTTTCCTTCCATCTCGGTCCTAAGATCTCGGGACGAGATCTCTTGTTAGTGGAGGAGTGTTGTAACGCCCCGGATCCGATGCGCCAGGTGTCCGCCAGTTATTCGTCGTTGTTGCCATGTCATTTTCTTGCGTGTTGCATTTTGCATGTCATCATATGCATTTCATATCATGTCATCATGTGCATCTCATTTTGCATACGTGTTCGTCTCTGGCGTCCGAGCATTTTCCCCGTTGTCCGTTTTGCAATCCGGCACTCCTATGTTCTCCGGCGTCCGATTTTTGCCTCTTCTCTTGTGCGGGTATTAAACTTTCTCAAAATGGCCTGAGGTTTGCCAAGCGGCCTTGGTATAGCACCGGTAGACCGCCTGTCAAGTTTCGTGCCATTTGGAGGTCGTTTGGTACTCCAACGGTTAACCGGGTAACCGTAAAGCCCTCTTTGAGTTGCAGCCCAACACCCCTTCCAAAGTGGCCCAAAACCCAGCAAACTCCCCTCCATGCTCTCGGTCGTTCGATCACGATCGCGTGGCCGAAAACCGCTCCTCATTTGCACTCTCCTAGCTCCCTCTACCTATAAATTAGCCCCCTCCCCCCGAAATCCTCGTCCAAACCCTAAAAATTCCTCCCCGCGCCGCCGGACGCATCCGCCCCATGCCGAACACGTCCGCGCCCGCGCCCACAGCCAATCGTGGTTTGACATGTGTCCCCTGCCTCTCTCTCCTCCGCGCGCTGGGCCCGCTGAGCCCGAGGCCGCCCGCTCGGCCTGTCCGCCGCCGCTGCACCCACGGCCCGCCGCCGTCGCCGCCCGTGCGCGGGAACCTGGCCAGCGCCGCCGCCGCCCGCCCGCCCGGCGCCCCCCTCGCGCCACGCCGCCCAGCGCCATCGACGACTCGCGCCCGCGCCAGGCGCTGCAGCTCCACCGCGCCGCCCGCAGGTCGCCGCCACCTCTCCGCCAGACGCCACCGCGCCGCTTCGCCTCCGCTCCCGGCCGCCGCCCGCAAGCTCGCCGTGCCGCCCTCCACCTCGTCGCGTCCCCGATCCGGCCGGATCCGGTCCGGGGCCGCATCCCCGCGCCTCCCCGCGCTTCCCCGCGCCTCCCTCGACTCCGGCCGCCTCCCTTCGCGAGATCCGGTGAGATCTCCGGCCAACATCGTAAACCGTGCGGACTTCAGGTTGACCCCGAAATCCACTAAGTCCCCGGATCTGCTACATAAACATGCCATGTTCATCGCATCACATCTCTGCATCCGTAGCTCCGTTTTGTGCATGTAATATGTCAAATTGTTCGTCTCGACGAGTACTTCATTTAATTACATTGCATCATTTTCATTTGAGCTCATCTTGATGCCCGAAATGCTGTTGGAAGAGTGCATGTTGATGTTAGTCTGCTGAAACTGTTATAACTTGCTCATTTGTCATTTTTGCCATGATTGATGTGTGCATCCTATGAGGTTGATGTCTACATGTGTTTTGATCTATGCCATGCCATCTTTCCAGGGGTGTATGCCATGTATTTTTGTGATCAATGTGGTGACTAGCACAAGCATGCAAACTAGGCTTCATGATATTGCTGATTTTAGTCCCTGCTCATTGTTATTTTGATGCCATGTAAACTTGATGCTACAGAGAGATCCATGCATATTTTGAGTTACTTCAGTAAGGGTGTTTTGAACATATGGTTATTGTCTATCCATTCATGCCCTTGTTTGTAATTATGGGGTAGCCTAGCATGTCATTTGAGTGCTCTACTTTTGCTTCAAAAAGGTTGATATATTTGATCCTTGCATGCTATGGACTTGTTCTGGCCTTGGTTTGTTTCATAAACATGCCTTCTTGATGATGCTATGCTTATATTGTCATGCAATGACTTGTGGTGAGTGAATCAAGCTTGCTAAGGAGAGTACTTGTTGCTGTTTTGATAGGCAGATTCTGTTATATTTTGTTGCTATGTTAACATGCTTCTACTAATCATTCTATGCATAATCTGGAGATGCTCTATAAACATGTTTTGATCTACATGTTATGCCCTATCCATTCATGCCCCTGGTTGCATTTATAGCTTGCTGTAGATTGTTCATTTCTTGCTCCAAAGTTGCTTGATAATGTTGCTATCAGCCTGTTAACATTAAGTTCACTTGTTCCCATGTGTTTTGCTAGTGTTCCATGCACCCTATGAACTTGCTCTTGCCATGCTTAGCTTCATAAACATGCCTTCTTACTGTTGGTTGCCTTGCCATGCCATGTATTGCTCTGTAGTGAGTGGTTCAAGCTCACCAACATGCCTACTTATTATTGTTCCTGCCATGTTTGAATCTGTAATATAACTTGCCATGTTTACATGGGTGCCATCATATTTTCTATGCCTTTTTGGCTCTTGGTCAGTACGGGACTTTTGATCTATGCTATTAGTAGATTCATGCCATGCCTTTGTTTGCCATGATATGTTCCTGTAACATGTTGTTTGATAGCTCTAAACATTGCAACCTGATGTTATTTCTGCTAAAGTCTGAAACTGTTATTATTTGCAATCTCCATGTCTTTTTGAGCATGATCCCTTGATTTCTGGAGATAGCTCAGTGTTCATGTTTTGTTATGCTTTACCTCTACATCATGCTCATGCCTTTTGTTCTTATGTTGGGATGCTTTAGCATGTTGTTTTGATGCTTGTAAGATGCCTAGTTGCTGTTTTGGACAAATTGTTGTTTTGACTTGTATAGAGTGTATGTGTTGCACCGTTGCTCCGTTTTGAGTGTGCTCTATATGATACTTGCTTGCTTTTGCATGTAGTTCCATATTATCATGTTGCATCCTTGTTTTGGTGTGTTTGCTTGATGTTTGGGTGCATTTTGCATCAATGCCATGCTTAACTTGTTTTTGCTCATATCTTCTAGGCCGTAGCTCCGAATTAAATGAACTTTATATGTAACTTGACTAGAATTTCGTGTAGTTCATCGTGGTGCATCTTAACTTGCTGTTTAACAACTTGAACTTAAGGTTTATTCAGTTCTGGACCAATTTCGAAATTTGCATATGAGGACTTACCGGAATTGTTATATGTTGTCCCCGGCCTCATTTAAACTTGCCTTGATGTGTTGTTCTTGTTTGCATCATCTCTTGCCATGAGTAGCTTCATCTAGCTTTGTCATGCATCATGCTTTGTTGTGCATCATGTCTTGTCTATGTGTGGTGTGTTTACCTATGCTGTGTGCTTCTTCTTGTTAGTTCCTGTTTCGTTGCGATCGTGAGGATTCGTTCGTCTACGGTTGGTTCGGCTTCTTCCGTTCGTCTTCTTCATGGACTCGTTCTTCTTCCTTGCGGGATTTCAGGCAAGATGACCGCTACCCTGGATCTCACTACTATCATTGCTATGCTAGTTGCTTCGCTCTATCACTATGCTGCGCTACCTATTACCTGTTTATCAAGCCATCCCATATTGCCATGAACCTCTGACCTTTGACACCATTCCTAGCAAACCGTTGTTTGGCTATGTTACCGCTTTTGCTCAGCCCCTCTTATAGCGCTGCTAGTTGCAGGTGAAGTTGAAGATTTCTCCATGGTGGACAGGGTTTATGTTGGGATATCACAATATCTCTTATATTATTAATGCATCTATATATTTGGTGAAGGGTGGAAGGCTCGGCCTTATGCCTGGTGTTTTGTTCCACTCTTGCCGCCCTAGTTTCCGTCATACCGGTGTTATATTCCCGGATTTTGCGTTCCTAATGCGGTCGGGTGATTTATGGGACCCCCCTGACAGTTCGCTTTGAATAAAACTTGTCCAGCAAGGCCCAACCTTGGTTTTACCATTTGCCTCACCACCACCTATACCTTTTCCCTTGGGAGTCGCTCTCTCGTAGGTCATCTTTATTTTAGCCCCCCCCCCCGGGCCAGTGCTTGTCTAAGTGCTGGTCTGAATCGGGCAGACTGCGGGGCCCCCTCGGGGCAACTCGAGGTCTGGTTTTACTCGTAGGCTGACCTATCCGGTGTTGCCCTGTGAACGAGATATGTGCAGCTCCTATCGGGATTGTCGGCGCATCGGGCGGCTTTGCTGGTCTTGTTTTACCATTGTCGAAATGTCTTGTAAACCGGGATTCCGAGACTGATCGGGTCTTCCTGGGAGAAGGTCTATTCCTTCGTTGATCGCGAGAGCTTGTCATGGGCTAAGTTGGGACACCCCTGCAGGGTTTAAACTTTCGAGAGCCGTGCCCGCGGTTATGTGGCAGATGGGAATTTGTTAATGTCCGGTTGTAGATAACTTGTGTCACATCCCTAGTTCTGACAATGCCTAGTGCATGCATTAGAGTGTTGCATCATGTTTAAATTTCATTTAAACCTGAAATGGGGATTGACTAAACCCTAGCACCAAATGAATTCAACTAGGTTCAACTAAAAATATTTTCAATGAGTCCAAATGGCTTTCAAAAATGTTCATCATTTCTGGAAAATGCTAGAACCATAACCAGAGGTGTTGCACATTTTTCCATGACATATTTGGTCACTGAATTAAATCATATGTACTTTGCATTTGGGCATTTAAATGCTATTAAATATTTTAAATGCTCAAATAATCATAAACTAAAATGTTTACTGTTGGATATATTTCAAATAGTAGTCATGATTAGTTTCATGATTTTTGGAAATGCCCTGGCATTTTTAATAAAGCCAAACACAAATACAGATAATAGAAAACAGAAACAGAAATAAGAGAGAGAGAAAACCTTACCTGGCGCCTACTAACCGGCCCACCTGCCGGCCCAGCCCAGCTGCCGCGCCAGCGAGCTGCTTGGCTCGGCCAGGCAGGCAGGCAGGTGCTCGGCGGCGAGCACCGCATGGGTGCCACGCACCTGGTCGCCGCCTCGCCGCTCCCCTCGTCCGGCTGCGACGTGGATCGCTCCCCCGAACCCCTCAGACACCTCCTCCCCTCTCCAGCTCCTCCCCCTCGCGCTCCCCAGCCATGGCCGACGCCACCGCCGCCGCTCCGTCATCGTAACCACGCTCCCCGCCGTCCGTGCTCCGTCTCGCCGTGTCCAAGAGCTCCGCCGCCATCCTTTTCGTCGAGCTAACCAAGCCCCGCGTGCTCGTGAGGCCCGAGTCCACCGCACCGTCCTCGCCCGAGTCCGTTGTCGCCGGAGATCCCCTTCAGCGCCGTCGCCACATCAGCTCGTCCCCGACCCCGCCGGTGGCCTCTACGAGTGCTCTGTGAGCCTAGCTACCCCTCCTAACCTTCCTCTCTCGCTCCCGAGCCGTGTAGCCACCGCACGAAGATCACCCGCACGCACCGCCGCGGATCTCGTCGCCGACGTGCTCCCGGCCATCCTCCGGCCACCTCTCGGTGTCCATGGCACTCACCATGCTGCGTTGAGTCCAACCGCGCACTCCCCAAATCTCACTGCACCCCCCTAGCTCGAGTTCGTCTCCAACCGAACTCCGGTGGCCGCCTAGGTCATCACCGGCGCCAACTCCGGCCACCCCGACCCCAACTGACTCCACCAAGAGCCGCGGCTCGTCCCCAGCTCCACGTTGATGCCTTCCGCGTCCCATTTGGTGGCCGGAACGGCCAAAACCACTTCCACCGCCGCGTCGGGCTCGCCGGCGGCTAAACGCCAGCGCAGCCGACTTTGACTTTGACCACGGGTGGGCCCTTGTTGACTCCGTTGAGTCAATGACAGGTAGGGCCCAGCCCTGTTAACTAATCCAGCTTAGCTTTAATTAAATTTCGACTAAACTAAATCGCACTGACAACCTGGACCCACGCGTCAGGTTTGACCTGGCCGACCCAGTTGACTTGATGACGTCACCCCGACGTCATGCTGATGCAATAAGTATTTCCTGGATTTATTTTTATACAGGAAATTCAAGAAAATAGCCAAAACTTCTAAAATTCATATAAATTCAACCGTAGCTCCAAATCAAACAAGTTATATATGAAAAATGATCAGAAAAATCTAATCTATCCATCTGCACTGGTTGTATGCATGTTTAAACAACTTAACCTTGCTGTTTAGTGAAAAACATGATAAGGCACTATTTGAATTCATAATTTGAATTTGGGGTTGAACCTTTGGCTCAATATGACCCAAATCCATCTGGTTGTAGTTGCATTAGCCCAAAACACATTCATATTGCCATGTCATAGCATGCATCATATTGTGCATTGCATTGATCGTGTTTCTTCTCTGTTTGCCGGTATTGTTCCCCCTCGGTAGACATTGTACCGACGTTGTGATCGTTGACACTGATGAAGACTCAATGCTATCTTCAGAAGTGCCAGGCAAGCAAAACCCCCTTGTTCATTCCGATACAATCCCACTCTCTCGCCCTGCTCTCTTTTACTGCATTAGGACAACAACGATTCATCTGTTACTTGCTGCGATAGCTGAACCCCTTTATCCTCTGCATGATCTGTCATTGCCACAGTAAATAGATGAAACCAACTAGCATGAGTAGTTGTTTGAGCCCTGATGTGCCTACTCATTCATGCTTGTTTGTCATGCCTGCTATTTCTTAGAGTTGAGTCAGGTCTGATTCATCGAGGATGAATCAGTGGTGTGTGAACATGTCCTACTATGTGTGAGCTAAGTGTGTGAACACGATTTGGTAAAGGTATCGGTGAGAGGCCATGTAGGAGTACATGGTGGGTTGTCTCATTGAAGCCGTCCTTAGGAACTGAGTTCTGTGTTTGTGATCCATGATTCAGCTACTACCATGCATTGGGCCCTGAAATATGACCCCGCTCGACTTCTTATTCACCCTTGTCCTCTGTCCAGGAGTTGCAAGTAGTTTCTGGTGTTTGTAGTATGCTGGAGGCCATGCGCAGTGCTGACCGTAGGGGTGGGCTGTGATGCGGTAGGCACGTGGCCGGGTAAACCGGGCGCCCGTTTGGTGTCACGGAGCCCTGTTCACATCGTTTGGGGTTGTGAGCGAAACTTCGGCCGGATCTCCTCATGGATGGAACCCGAATAGGCGATAAACCTGGACTAGAGACTTGAGTGTGTAGGTAGGTCGTGGTCTACACCCACGTCGGCTTTCGCTTGAAGTCTGCCGAGCACATGTCGTGTGCAGACGCTAAGTGATGGAAACATGTATGAAGAAGTACACCCCTGCAGGGTTAACATCATCTATTCGAATAGCTGTGTCCATTGTAAAGGACTTCTGGGTTGCCTATAACAGTTCATAGACAAGTGAAAGTGGATACTTTAAAATACGCAAGATAAGCGTGAGTGCTATGGATGGCGTTCTCGTAGGGAGACGGGAGCGGATCCATAGTGGTGTATTGATATGGTGAATATGTGGACTCGTGTACGCCACCTCAAAAGAGTTACTTGCAGTCGTGGTTTAGGATAGCCACTGAGTCAAAGCTGGCTTGCTGCACTTAAACCCCACCATCCCCTTTGTTGATAATGATGCATATGTAGTTAGTTCTGATGTAAGTCTTGCTGGGTACATTTGTACTCACGTTTGCCTATTTTATGTTTTTGCAGAGAGACTTCAGTCTCGCTAGTAGTTCCACGTGGACTTCGACGTTTAGCTTGTTACCTCAGCTACGATCTTGTGCCCTCGGCAGATCTGGTAGATAGTCGCTTCTAAGCCTTTTTCATTTGTAGATGTCGTACTCGGACATGTTAGCTTCGCTTGTGCTTTGATTTGTATGCTCAATGTTGGGTCATGAGACCTATGTTTGTAATATCTCGCTCCTCGGAGCCTATTGAATAAATACTTGAGTCGTAGAGTCATGTTGTGATGCCATGTTGTATTTGCACATATCGAGCATATTGTGTGTATGTTATTGAAATGCTTGGTATGTGTGGGATCTGACTATCTAGTTGTTTATCTTTAGTAGCCTCTCTTACCGGGAAATGTCTCCTAGTGATTCCACTGAGCCATGGTAGCTTGCTACTGCTCCGGAACACTTAGGCTGGCCGGCATGTGTCCTTCTTCGTTCCTGTGTCTGTCCCTTTGGGGAAATGTCACGCGTTGAGTACCGGAGTCCTGTTTGCTCGCTACAGCCTGGTTTACCGGAGTCCTGCTAGCCCAGTGCTACAGCCCGGAACTTACTCGCTGATGACCGACATGTTTGATGTTGGGTCATGGATGCCTGCCCTGTAAGTCTGTGCCACTTTGGGTTTACGACTAGCCATGCCAGCCCGGGCTCCTTATCATATGGATGCTAGCGACACTATCATATACGTGTGCCAAAAGGCGCAAACGGTCCCGAGCAAAGGTAAGGCGACACCCGTGGGAATACCGTGCGTGAGGCCGCAAAGTGATATGAGGTGTTACATGCTAGATTGATGTGGCATTGAGTCGGGGTCCTGACAGCTTTGGTATCGAGCTTTGTTGCTGAGGATTACCAAGCCAAACTGGTCGAAGTTGAGTCTAGAAATGCTTTAGTTATATGTAGGGGAATTGATTGTGGGATGGAACGTAAGGCTCTCTTTACTCCTTATACCTCATGGCCTTCTGATCTGAGTCATCCTCTTCTCTTCTACGGGGATTAAGAACTAGGCTTTCTCATCTATCTATCAGGATGACGTGTTACTAATCCATAGACTTATAGAATTGTTAGTTTCAAATCTCAGCTCAGTTTTACTACTTCCGTATGTTCATAACTGTTGATCTTGAAACCTTGATATTGTGCTTTGGAGTGGCTATGCCACCATTTTGTAGAATGTCCCCAATCTTTTGAGCATTTACAGCCGTTATGCTGTCCGAGTCATCCCAGGTTTCTAAACAATCTGATGCACTTGCAAATCCTTTCCCTCTGGTTTTGATGTTCCTTTGGGCCAGGTTAATCACACTAATTGCTGAGTTGAGGTATTCTATTGCCTCGACATATATGTTGGAATTATTATTATGACCCTAGGTGCCTTAGGAGATCATCTAGTAATCTAGCCATGATTTGTGCCCCAGTGTGATGATTCTGGCCTTCATTCTCGAAAGCATCCCGTGATGCCATTTAGTAATATGTATTCTACTCCTGGGTTCTTGACCCAAAATTCACCCTACTTACTTCATGTTGATAGTGTTTGCTAGTTCCCTAGGATATTAGTAACCTTTGCATTAGTCCTCGAGGTCTGTGGTATACCGTTCTCCCAATACCATGAACTGTTATGGCAGAAGTTTGTTGGATCAAAAGATCACAAGAGGAGTGCTCTTGATGAGTTCTCCATTTTATATTGTGACTCTGCCAGTCCTACCTCTCTGCATGAATTGTCTGGAAGAAATATGTTGAACTCGTTCGACATTCTAATCCATGCATCCACAACTCAGGAAATCATATGTTCTTTTGAGTTGTCCCTCTTAGTTGTCTTCTGACCCTCGTCCATCAATTGATAGACAAGAGTAGTTGTGCACTCGAGCTCATCGATGCTTATTATTCTTGTGGTCTGTCAAGCCATTCCTATTCATAATGACTAGGAGAAACGAACTCCAGTACCTTGTCCATTTCCAGGATTGGGTCGCAGTCGTACTCCGCAGATCAAATACTAATCCAGCTTTTGTTCTGTTCTACCTTGGAGTAATACCATCTTTATATCAAGAATGTCATGGGAACTGCACACCATCCTATGAATTTTTGATGTAGTAATACTCCTCGCCATCATTACTCATTCCTCGGTTCCGTGTTGTCGCAACCGGAATACCGACAAGTGATTTGTGATGTGTGAAATCTATACTCCTAGAAACTCCGTTGCTTAGTAGTTAAAGGACAATAACCTCACCCTTAGCATGTTGATTTTTGAATCATCACCCTAAGTGTGATTGTGCTACCTAGTCCTTATTTCCGGTGCACTCTCATCAATGAGTTAGGATCTTGTCAAACCCTCGCTCTTTTGATCATATCATCTTGCCCTGAAAAGCAAGATTGCTCTCGAGCTTAGTAACATACCGGTGGTTCGTGATTTTCCGTATATCTTCTCGGAAGTATTACTAGGTTGTCACCTGACCGCTATGTTGAGTTCGTGATCAAGATGGTTTCTTGTAAACCACCCCTTCTCCAAGATTCTGTGTGGGATACCCCTGAGTTAGTTGGTCAAGCTAAACAACAACTTGGAGAGTTGGAAGATAAAAGCTTGTCTGACTTAGTTCATGATAAGGGATATCTTGTATATGTGTTGAAGAAAGGTGATATCCCCATCGATTGGTCCTCGTGATCAGTTGTTGGATCTATTGCATTGTCAAAACTTTGATTTGAGTGTGGGCTATTCTCAAATCAAATCAGAACCAACGATGTTCATAATGTTGTCTTACTCGTGATTTTTCCTCGAGCATACACCATTATATCTTTTGGGTCTGACCAATACTATCACCTTGTTCACATAGTTATGGAATTCCATCTCCATGGGAATCTAGATGAATTGTTGTTGAGCCCATCGACAACATCCTTATCTTCTCCATAATCTTGTTGAACATTAAGCTAGTATTGGAAACTTTTGAAAGCATTTCTTCATGCTAGCTCATGAAGCATATGTTCGGATGAAAGAAGTGACTCTCTCTAACTCATGTGCATTTAATGCAAGTTGCCGCCGTGGGTTCGAGAAAGCTTGTTTTTGCTTTCTCTAGAATCATACCAAGTTAGTCACGCATATGTGCGAAGTACTCTATGGTTTGATAGGTTGGCCGCCTCCATTCTATATGTGTTCCTAGCACCCCAAGCCACTGATCGACTTGTTCAAGGAAAATAAGTCTAGCGCGCGTAAAGACTTCGATATCCTTGTTGATGGTTCCCCACCTGAACTCGGTAGTGTTTTATTATAAGACTACTCTGTGATCATGCTTGTCTTGGACAACATGTTCACATGTTGTAGCAGAACCGGCTCGTGTTTTGGAGCTTACTACCGTAGTCCATTTCCCGAGAATCCCGCAACGTCATCTCGTCGGTTTGTGTTGCAAACTTTCTTTTTTTCTTTCTAGACTTGAAGAGTCTAGAATATCCTGACACCAACCAGATCTGAATCTCAGGCAGATATGATGGTTGGAACGTTTCCCAAGAACTATAATATTGGTCTCTCTGTAACCCGGTAAAATGGATGTCGTGGCCAACACACCCAGCCGAAAGACCTATTATTGTAGTATCTTGATTGAAGAAGTTGGCCACCTCTCCATAAGGACTTCGTAGGAATTATTCCCTACTTGTGTGCCTTATGATTTTTGTGCTCCCGAAGTCCGACCTTTACTTGATGTTCTAGATACCAGACCATATCTATGGATGGGATACGCTAGTACATCAAGGAGAACATTAGAAGCGGAGTGCTAAATGTCTCTCGGTCGATCTTCCAGATTTTGTTCCCCTTGGCCTCGCTAAGGTGAAATCTGAGAAGGTGTTGTCTTTCTTTGCATCTACATTGACCATCACTATTCATCATGGTGGTATCTTGTGTTGCCAGGATCCTTGACACGGATGTTGGTAAAACCTTGATGAATATGGAAATGCTCAAGTTCTTGAGAGCACGCGCAAGCTCTAGGTTTTATTGTCGGCATTAATTGCATAGTGCTCTCAGTTTCCTCGGTTATGCTATAACCCTTTCAACAGTGGACTCACTCTCTACTGTTGAGCTTCTCCCCAGTTACTAAAATCAACCCTTGTGTTGTTTTCAACAAGGTAATCCACATCATCCATTCGATTCCGGATATATCATTCTTTTGAACCCCGCCAAATGATCAATTGTGAATTGCCTTAGGCTGGTATAAAGAGTTTCAGTGATCTTTGAATCAAAGGTAATTCTTTTGCCACTTAAGGGGATACTTCTACGAGTCAGCTTCCCTAAGGTGCATCGTTATGGTATCATGGCAACTCAACTGCTCACTACGTTGACAACCATTCACCACCCTCTTAAGTGTGGAATTGTTGTCTACCTAGTGAACCTTCGCCATCCGTTCCACTCCATTCCTCTAGTTGTGTGCCTCGTGTCTCAGCTCGAGAAATGTTGCCATGACTCACCCCGTGAGCTGATCCTAAGTTGTTCGATCTTCGAGAAGATCGATCCTTCTAGAGTTTTCTTTCTCCTCTTGTTGTCATGTCGATTAGAGTTCTTAGAGCAAGACATCAAGGCAATGATGGTGATCGAATCAACGTTCATTTGAAGTGCACCCTGGATCGTGAAATTGTGTTCGTTGCGTTCCCCCTTCGCCTTACCCTACGCTTGAATCTCGGGACGAGATTCTTGTTTAGTGGGGGTGAGTTGTCACATCCCTAGTTCTGACAATGCCTAGTGCATGCATTAGAGTGTTGCATCATGTTTAAATTTCATTTAAACCTGAAATGGGGATTGACTAAACCCTAGCACCAAATGAATTCAACTAGGTTCAACTAAAATATTTTCAATGAGTCCAAATGGCTTTCAAAAATGTTCATCATTTCTGGAAAATGCTAGAACCATAACCAGAGGTGTTGCACATTTTTCCATGACATATTTGGTCACTAAATTAAATCATATGTACTTTGCATTTGGGCATTTAAATGCTATAAAATATTTTAAATGCTCAAATAATCATAAACTAAAATGTTTACTGTTGGATATATTCCAAATAGTAGTCATGATTAGTTTCATGATTTTTGGAAATGCCCTGGCATTTTTAATAAAGCCAAACACAAATACAGATAATAGAAAAGAAACAGAAATAAGAGAGAGAGAAAACCTTACCTGGCGCCTACTAACTGCCCACCTGCCAGCCAATTTCACTGCTGGCCAATGACTGCTGGCTCGGCTCGCCAGTAGGCACAGTGCTTTCGGCAATGAGCACCGCATGGGTGCCACGCACCTGGTCGCCGCCTCGCCGCTCCCCTCGTCCGGCTACGACGTGGATCGCTCCCCCTCTTTCCCCCGAACCCCTCAGACACCTCCTCCCCTCTCCAGCTCCTCCCCCTCGCGCTCCCCAGCCATGGCCGACGCCACCGCTGCCGCTCCGTCACCGTAACCGCGCTCCCCGCCGTCCGTGCTCCGTCTCGCCGTGTCCAGGAGCTCCGCCGCCGTCCTTTTCGTCGAGCTAACCAAGCCCCGCGTGCTCGTGAGGCCCGAGACCACCGCACCATCCTCGCCCGAGTCCGCTGTCGCCGGAGATCCCCTTCAACGCCTTCGCCGCATCAACTCGTCCCCGACCCCGCCGGTGGCCTCTACGAGTGCTCTGTGAGCATAGCTACCCCTCCTACCCTTCCTCTCTCGCTCCCGAGCCGTGTAGCCACTGCACGAAGATCACCCGCACGCACCGCCGCGGATCTCGTTGCCGACGTGCTCCCGGCCATCCTCCGGCCACCTCTCGGTGTCCATCGCACTCACCACGCTGCATTGAGTCCAACCGCGCACTCCCCGAACCTCACTGCACCCCCCTAGCTCGAGTTCGTCTCCAACCGAACTCCGGTGGCCGCCTAGGTCGTCGCCGGCGCCAACTCCGCCACCCGACCCTAGCCCGACTCCACCAGAGCCGCGGCTCGTCCCGGCTCCACGTTGATGCCTTCGCGTCCCATTTGGTGGCGGAACGCCAAAACCACTTCGCCGCCGCGTCGGCTCGCTGGCGGCTAAACGCCAGCGCAGCCGACTTTGACTTTGACCACGGGTGGGCCTGGTTGACTCCGTTGAGTCGATGACAGTGGGGCCCACTACGTTAACTAATCCGACTTAGCTTTAATTAAATTTCGACTAAACTAAATCGCGACCGACACCTGGACCCACGCGTCAGGTTTGACCTGGCCGACCAGTTGACTTGATGACGTCACCCGACGTCATCTCGACCATAATAAGTATTTCTGGATTTATTTTTATACAGAAATTCGAAAATAGCCAAAACTTCTAAAATTCATATAAATTCAACCGTAGCTCGAAATCAAACAAGTTATATATGAAAAATGATCAGAAAAATCTAATCTATCCATCTGCACTGGTTTCATGCATGTTTAAACAACTTAACCTTACTGTTTAGTGCAAAACATGATAAGGCACTATTTGAATTCGTAATTTGAATTTGGGGTTGAACCTTTGGCTCAATATGACCCAAATCCATCTGGTTGTAGTTGCATTAGCCCAAAACACATTCATATTGCCATGTCATAGCATGCATCATATTGTGCATTGCATTGGTCGTGTTTCTTCTCTGTTTGCCGGTATTGTTCCCCCTCGGTAGACGTTGTACCGACGTTGTGATTGTTGACACTGATGAAGACTCAATGCTATCTTCAGAAGTGCCAGGAAAGCAAAACCCCCTTGTTCATTCCGATACAATCCCACTCTCTCGCCCTGCTCTCTTTTACTGCATTAGGACAACAACGATTCATCTGTTACTTGCTGCGGTAGCTAAACCCCTTTATCCTCTGCATGATCTGTCATTGCCACAGTAAATAGATGAAACCCACTAGCATGAGTAGGAGTTGTTTGAGCCCTGATGTGCCTACTCATTCATGCTTGTTTGTCATGCCTGCTATTGCATAGAGTTGAGTCAGGTCTGATTAATCGAGGATGAATCAGAGGTGTGTGAACATGTCCTATTGTGTGTGAGCTAAGTGTGTGAACACGATTTGGTAAAGGTATCGGTGAGAGGCCATGTAGGAGTACATGGTGGGTTGTCTCATTGAAGCCGTCCTTAGGAACTGAGTTCTGTGTTTGTGATCCATGATTCAGCTACTACCATGCATTGGGCCCTGAAATATGACCCCGCTCGACTTCTTATTCACCCTTGTCCTCTGTCCAGGAGTTGCAAGTAGTTTCTGGTGTTTGTAGTATGCTGGAGGCCATGCGTGATCTTGACCGTAGGGGTGGGCTGTGATGCGGTAGGCACGTGGCCGGGTAAACCGGGCGCCCGTTTGGTGTCACGGAACCCTGTTCACATCGTTTGGGGCTGTGAGCGAAACTTCGGCCGGATCTCCTCATGGATGGAACCCGAATAGGCGATAAACCTGGACTAGAGACTTGAGTGTTTAGGTAGGTCGTGGTCTACACCCACGTCGGCTTTCGCTTGAAGTCTGCCGAGCACATGTCGTGTGCAGACGCTAAGTGGTGGAAACATGTATGAAGAAGTACACCCCTGCAGGGTTAACATCATCTATTCGAATAGCCGTGTCCGCGGTAAAGGACTTCTGGGTTGCCTATAACAGTTCATAGACAAGTGAAAGTGGATACTTTAAAATATGCAAGATAAGCGTGAGTGCTATGGATGGCGTTCTCGTAGGGAGACGGGAGCGGATCCATAGTGGTGTATTGATATGGTGAATATGTGGACTCGTGTACGCCACCTCAAAAGAGTTACTTGCGATCGTGGTTTAGGATAGCCATCGAGTCAAAGCTGGCTTGCTGCGGTTAAACCCCACCATCCCTTTGTTGATAATGATGCATATGTAGTTAGTTCGATGTAAGTCTTGCTGGGTACATTTGTACTCACGTTTGCCTATTTTATGTTTTTGCAGAGAGACTTGGTCTCGCTAGTAGTTCCACGTGGACTTGACGTTTAGCTTGTTACCTCAGCTACGATCTTGTGCCCTCGGCAGATCGGTAGATAGTCGGGCTTCTAAGCCTTTTTCATTTGTAGATGTCGTACTTTCGGACATGTTAGCTTCGCTTGTGCTTTGATTTGTATGCTCTCAATGTTGGGTCATGAGACCTATGTTTGTAATATCTCGCTCCTCGGAGCCTATTGAATAAATACTTGAGTCGTAGAGTCATGTTGTGATGCCATGTTGTATTTGCACATATCGAGCATATTGTGTGTATGTTATTGAAATGCTTGGTATGTGTGGGATCGACTATCTAGTTGTTTATCTTTAGTAGCCTCTCTTCGGAAATGTCTCCTAGTGATTCCTTTGAGCCATGGTAGCTTGCTACTGCTCCGAACACTTAGGCTGGCCGGCATGTGTCCTTCTTCGTTCCTGTGTCTGTCCCTTTGGGGAAATGTCACGCGTTGAGTACCGGAGTCCTGTTTGCTCGCTACAGCCTGGTTTACCGGAGTCCTGCTAGCCCAGTGCTACAGCCCGGAACTTACTCGCTGATGACCGACATGTTTGATGTTGGGTCATGGATGCCTGTCCCTGTAAATCTGTGCCACTTTGGGTTTACGACTAGCCATGTCAGCCCGGGCTCCTTATCATATGGATTCTAGCGACACTATCATATACGTGTGCCAAAAGGCGCAAACGGTCCCGGGCAAAGGTAAGGCGACACCCGTGGGAATACCGTGCGTGAGGCCGCAAAGTGATATGAGGTGTTACATGCTAGATCGATGTGGCATTGAGTCGGGGTCCTGACAACTTGACACCAGATCCGAATTAAAACGCATCAACCGCATGTGTAGCCGTGATGGTCTCTTCTCGGCGGAGTCCGGGAAGTGAACACGGTTTCTGGGTTATGTTTGACGTAAGTAGGAGTTTAGGATCACCTCTTGATCATTACTAGCTTCACGACCGTTCCTTTGTTCTCTTCTCGCTCTCATTTGCGTATGTTAGCCACCATATCATGCTTAGCCGCTGCTGCAACCTCACCACTTTACCCCTTCCTTTCCCATTAAGCTTTGCTAGTCTTGATACCCATGGTAGTGGGATTGCTGAGTCCTCGTGGCTCACAGATTACTACAACAACAGTTGCAGGTACAGGTTTGCGATGGTCATGACGCGAGAGAGATGCTTGCTTGCGTTGAGTTCTTCTTCTGCTTCTTCGATCAAGGGATAGGTTCCAGGTCAGCAGCCTGGGCTAGCAGGGTGGATATTGTTTGAGTTTCTGTTTATGATTCATCCGTAGTCGGATATTGTTCTTGTATGTTGTATTGTGTATTCTTGTGACATTGTATGTATTGGATGTATCCCCACTATTATGTAATTGTTGATGTAATGATATCCACCTTGCAAAAGCGTTCCAATATGCGGGTCTATCCTTGGTGGGACCTTCGAGTTCCTTTTGGATAGGGTCGCATATTGGGCGTGACAGTGGATGAGGTGAGCATGCTCCTCTCGTACTCGTCGCATTGCTAGAGGGAGGTATCAAAGACACGCCGCCGCCAGGGCCGACATGTGCGGCAATTTCTATTGTAGTATCTTATACTGCCATGCAGCAAGATGCTTCTGTTGATGGTATTATATATCTAGTAGAAAAAGGGCCTAATGTGAAGCACATTAGTCCCGGTTTGTAACAAAACCGGCACTAATATGATCATTAGTGCCGGTCCAAATGGCTAGGGGGGCGGAGATCATTAGTACCGGTTCGTGGTGACCCTTTAGTATCGGTTCGAGCCACGAACCGGTACTAAAGTGGCTGTTCCAGGCTGTGGTCATGCTGGGGGGCCACCGGCACCTTTAGTACCGGTTCATGCCACAAACCAGTACTAGAGGTTCCTAGTTGACAGCGGTTTTTTAGTCCCACCTCGCTCCGCTAACAGAGTTTTTACCATCTTAAATATGTTACTTCTCAAACTATCACAACCACTTGGTCTTCATTGAAATCTATGTGTAGAATTTGTGGCCGCAATGAGTATTCTCCGGTTCCTACCGGAGAGGACTCATATTGACAATTCAGATTGTACACAAAAAGATCATTGATGATCAATGTATTTTTGATGTATTTCTCTGTAGCAGTAGCGTGTTTCGGCTAAAAGGCAGTAGTGATCAATGTATTTTATGTATATTTTTACATGTTTACACAAGAGCCGGTTCGAACTGGACAATCTCTTAGGAAGTATCAGGGATTCGGACGAAAACTCATCTATTACACCGGCTATTTAATATTTTAATAACTTAGTACAACTCCAAACTATTTTGCGTTCAGATGCACAATTCAAATCCACGTCATCAACTTTCAACCCTTTCTGACATAATTTGCTATCTTCGATGCATTTACTGATTTGTTTTCAGAGCTAAATCACCGTGAAACTGAAAAGCAGTACAAAATGAATCCTGAAAAGGTTGAAACTTGTCAAGGTATCATCATTTCACCCGCATAGTATGTGCAAAAAAGTAGATAGGGTTATGGCAAAAATTGGATGCACTTCGTGTACAAACTGTACAATCTCTTAGGAAGTATCAGGGTTTCAGACGAAAACTCATCTGTTACACCGGCTATTCAAAATTTTAATAACTTAGTACAACTTCGGACTTTTTTTTGCGTTTAGATGCACAATTCAGATCCACGTCATCAACTTTCAACCCTTTCAACATAATTTGCTATTTGCGATGCATTTACAGATTTATTTTCAAAGCTAAATCACCGTGAAAGTGAAAAGCACTACAAAATGAACTCTGAAAAGGTTGAAACTTGGCAATGTATCATTATTTCACCTGCATAGCATGTCCAAAAAAGTAGAGAGGGTTACGGCAAAAACTGGATGCACTTCGTGTACAAACTGGACAATCTCTTAGGAATTATCAGGGTTTCCAACGAAAACTCATCTGTTACACCAGCTATTCAATGTTTTAATAACTTAGTACAACTCCGGACTTTTTTGCGTTCAGATGAACAATTCAAATCCACGTCATCAACTTTCAACCCTTTCTGACATAATTTCTATTTTCGATGCATTTACTGATTTGTTTTTGGAACTAAATCACCGTGAAAGTGAAAAGCAGTACAAAATGAACTCTGAAAAGGTTGAAACTTGGCAAGGTATCATCATTTCACCTACATAGCATGTGCAAAAAAGTAGAGAGGGTTACGGCAAAAACTGGATGCACTTCGTGTACAAACTGGACAATCTCTTAGGAAGTATCAGGGTTTCGGACGAAAACTAATCTGTTACACCGGTTATTCAATATTTTAATAACTTAGTACAACTCCAGACTTTTTTTGCATTCAGGTGAACAATTCAAATCCACGTCATCAACTTTTAACCCTTTCTGACATAATTTGCTATTTTCGATGCATTTACTGATTTGTTTTCAGAGCTAAATCACCGTGATAGTGAAAAGCAATACAAAATGAACTCTGAAAAGGTTGAAACTTGGCAAGGTATCATCATTTCACCTGCATAGCATGTGCAAAAAATTAGAGAGGGTTACGGCAAAAACTGGATGCACTTCGTGTACAAACTGGACAATCTCTTAGGAAGTATCAGGGTTTCGGACAAAAACTCATCTATTACACCGGCTATTCAATATTGTAATAACTTAGTACAACTCCAGACTTTTTTTGCGTTCAGATGCACAATTCAAATCCACGTCATCAACTTTCAACCCTTTCTGACATAATTTCTATTTTCAATGCATTTACTGATTTGTTTTCAGAGCTAAATCACCATGAAAGTGAAAAACACTACAAAATGAACTCTGAAAAGGTTGAAACTTGGCAAGGTATCATTATTTCACCCGCATAGCATGTGCAAAAAAGTAGAGAGGGTTACGGCGAAAACTGGATGAACTTCGTGTGCAAACTGGACAATCTCTTAGAAAGTATCAGGGTTTCGGACGAAACCTCATCTGTTACACCGGCTATTCAGTATTTTAATAACTCAGTACAACTCCGGACTTTTTTGCGTTCAGATGAACAATTCCAATCCATGTCATCAACTTTCAACCCTTTCTGACATAATTTGCTATTTTTGATGCATTTACTGAGTTGTTTCAGAGCTAAATCACCATGAAATTGAAAAGCAGTACAAAATGAACGCTGAAAAGGTTGAAACTTGGCAAGGTATCATCATTTCACCCGCATAGTGATGTCTACTATGCAACCTTCTTCTTGTAGACGTTGTTGGACCTGCAAGTGCACAGGTTTGTAGGACAGTAGCAAATTTCCCTCAAGTGGATGACCTAAGGTTTATCAATCCGTAGGAGGCGTAGGATGAAGATGGTCTCTCTCAAGCAACCCTGCAACCAAATAACAAAGAGTCTCTTGTGTCCCCAACACACCCAATACAATGGCAAATTGTATAGGTGCACTAGTTCGGCGAAGAGATGGTGATACAAGTGCAATATGGATAGTAGATATGAGTATTTGTAATCTGAAAATATAAAAACAGCAAGGTAACTAATGATAAAAGTGAGCGTAAACGGTATTGAAATGATAGGAAACATGGCCTAGGGTTCATACTTTCACTAGTGCAAGTTCTCTCAACAATAATAACATAGATAGATCATATAACAAGCCCTCAACATGCAACAAAGAGTCACTCCAAAGCCACTAATAGCGGAGAACAAACGTAGAGATTATGGTAGGGTACGAAACCACCTCAAAGTTATTCTTTCGGATCAATCTATAAAAGAGTTCGTACTAGAATAACACCTTAAGACACAAATCAACCAAAACCCTAATATCACCTAGATACTCCATTGTCACCTCAAGTACCCGTGGGCATGATTATACGATATGCATCACACAATCTCAGATTCATCCAACCAACTAAAAGTACTTCAAAGAGTGCCCAAAAGTTTCTACCGGAGAGTCAAGAACGTGTGCCAACCCCTATGCATAGGTTCATGGGCGGAACCCGCAAGTTGGTCACCAAAACATACATCAAGAGGCACATGATATCCCATTGTCACCACAGATAAGCACGACAAGACATACATCAAGTGTTCTCATAAAAGACTCAATCCGATAAGATAACTTCAAAGGGGAAACTCAATTCATCACAAGAGAGTAGAGGGGGAGAAACATCATAAGATCCAACTACAATATCAAAGCTCGGGATACATCAAGATCGTGCCATAGAGGGAACACGAGAGAGAACACGAGAGAGAGAGAGATCAAACACATAGCTACTGGTACATACCCTCAGCCCCGAGGGTGAACTACTCCCTCCTCGTCATGGAGAGCGCCGGGATGATGAAGATGGCCACCGGTGATGGGTTCCCCCTCCGGCAGGGTGCCGGAACGGGCTCCCGAGAGGTTTTTGGTGGCTACAGAGGCTTGCGGCGGCGGTACTCCCGATCTATCTTGATTTTCAATGGTTTTAGGATCATATCTCGTGGTCTCCTCGAGGGTCTTCTGACGTGGACTCCAAGTCTCTAGGATCATATTCTTCCCAAAAATCATGCTTCCGAAGGATTCATTCCG
Source organism: Aegilops speltoides (assembly GCA_021437245.1). Taxonomy (NCBI): domain Eukaryota; kingdom Viridiplantae; phylum Streptophyta; class Magnoliopsida; order Poales; family Poaceae; genus Aegilops; species Aegilops speltoides. The sequence continues at coordinate 53,284,346 of CM038146.1, forward strand.
TTTGGACTCCATTTGATATTCCTTTTCTTCGAAATACTGAAACAGACAATAAAACAACAATATGGGCTGGGGCCTCCGGTTAGTAGGTTAGTCCCAAAAATGATATAAATGTGTAAAATAAAGCCCATAAACATCCAAAAGGGGTAATATAATAGCATGGAACAATAAAAAATTATAGATATGTTGGAGACGTATCAAGCATCCCCAAGCTTAATTCTTGCTCGTCCTCGAGTAGGTAAATGATAAAAACAGAATTTTTGATGTGGAATGCTACCTAGCATAATTCTCAATGCAATTTTCTCTATTGTCGCATGAATGTTCAGATCCAAATGATATAAAATAGAAGTTCATATTAACATGAAAATGGTGATACTTCAAGCATACTAATCAAAGTAACCATGTCTTCTCAAAATAACATGGCCAAAGAAAGTTATCCCTACAAAATCATATAGTCTGACTATTGCTCTATCTTCATCACACAAAGTATTTAATCATGCACAACCCCGATGACAAGCCAAGCAATTGTTTCATACTTTAATAATCTCAAACTCTTTCAAATTTCACGCAATACATGAGCGTGAGCCATGGACATAGCACTATATGTGGAATAGAATGGTGGTTGTGGAGAAGACAAAAAGGAGAAGATAGTCTCACATCAACTAGGCGTATCAACGGGCTATGGAGATGCCCATTAATAGATATCAATGTGAGTGAGTAGGGATTGCCATGCAACGGATGCACTAGAGCTATAAATATATGAAAGCTCAACAAAAGAAACTAAGTGGGGTGCATCCAACTTGCTTGCTCACGAAGACCTAGGGCACTTTTGAGGAAGCCCATCATTGGAATATACAAGCCAAGTTCTGTAATGAAGAATTCCCACTAGTATATGAAAGTGACTACATATGAGACTCTCTATCATGAAGATCATGGTGCTACTTTGAAGCACAAGTGCGGAAAAAGAGATAGTGACATTGTCCCTTCTCTCTTTTTATCTCATTTTCTTTTTTTCTTTTTTTCTCTTTTTTTCTTTTTTTTTCTTTGGCCTTCTCTTTTTTTCTTTTTTATTTTTGGCCTTTCCCTTTTTTCTTTCTTTTTTTTTCTTTTTGTAAAGTCTGAAGTCTCATCCCAACTTGTGGGGGAATCATAGTCTTCATCATCATTTCCTTACTAGGACAATGCTCTAATAATGAAGATCATCACACTTTGATGGATTTACAACTCAAAGCTAGAACAAGATATGACTCTATATGAATGCCTCCGGTGGTGTACCGGGATATGCAATGAACCAAGAGCGACATGTATGAAAATTATGAAGGTGGCCTTGCCACAAATACAATGTCAACTATATGATCATGCAAAGAGCAATATGAGAAAAGTAATGCGTGTCATATGAACGGAACGGTGGAAAGTTGCATGGCAATATAGCTCAGAATGGCTATGGAAATGCCATAATAGGTAGGTATGGTGGCTGTTTTGAGGAAGGAGTATGGTGGGTGTATGGTACCGGCGGAAGTTTCGCGGCACAAGAGAGGCTAGCAATGGTGGAAGGGTGAAAGGATGCGTATAATCCATGGACTCAACATTAATCAAAAGAACTCATATACTTGTTGCAAAAATTTAGAAGTCATCAAAAATCAAAGCACTAAGCGCATGCTCCTAGGGGGATAGATTGGTAGGAAAAGACCATCGCTCGTCCCCGACCGCCACTCATAAGGAAGACAATCAATAAATAAAATTGTGCTCCAACTTCATCACAAAGCGGTTCACTATACGTGCATGCTACGGGAATCACAAACTTCAACACAAGCATTCTTTAAATTCATAATCACCCAACTAGCATGACTTTAATATCACTACCTCCATATGTCAAAACAATTATGAAGCATCAAGTTGATCATAGCATCCAATTCACTTTCTATGATAGTTTTTATTATACCCAACTTGGATGCTCATCATTCTAGGACCAACTTTATGATCATAGCAAATACCATGCTGTTCTAAAAGAATCTCAAAATAATATAAGTGAAGCATGAGAGACTAGCAATTTCTACAAAATATAACCACCGTCGTGCTCTAAAAGATATAAGTGAAGCACTAGAGCAAATGACAAACTACTCCAAAAGATATAAGTGAAGATCAATGAGTAGTTGAATAATTGTGCAACTATGTGAAGACTCTCTAGCATTAAGGAATTTCATATCTTGGTACTCTAATCAAATAGCAAGCAAAGAAAAATAAAATGGCATTGCAAGGATAGCACAACTCATGTGAAGAAGCAAAAATTTAGGCTTAACCGATACTAACCGATAGTTGTTGAAGAAGAAAGGTGGGATGCCTAACAGGGCATCCCCAAGTTTAGATGCTTGAGACTTCTTGAAATATTATCTTGGGGTGCCTTGGGCATCCCCAAGCTTGAACTTTTGTGTCTCCTTAGTTCCTCTCATATCATGGTTTCTCTTAATCTTAAAGGCTTCACCCACAACAAACTCAACAAGAACTCGTGAGATAGGTTAGTATAAACCAATGCAAAACCTTATCATTTTCTACTGTAAAAAATCACTAAAATTATTATTAGAAATTGAATACTAAATGCCTCTGCATATTTAATAACCCTATCCTCAAATAGAATCATTAAACAAACAAACATATGCAAACAATGCAAGCATAACAGCAATCTGCCAAAACAGTACATTCTGTAAAGGATGCAAGAGTATCAATACTTCCCTAACTCCAAAAATTATGAACTAAAGTTCCCACTGCAGTAAATTTATCAGATATCATTATGCAAAAAGTTTCAACATTATATCATTCTCTTACTTCTCTAGGGAATTTTTGCAACAGCGGTAAACTTTCTGTTTTCAAACAGCAACATGTATACTAGCAAAATAAGCATGGCAAAGGCTATCCTTGACTTTTTTATTGAAACTAAGAATAAAATCATTATTCCAAATAACAGCAGGCAAGTACTAACAAAATAAAATGACGCTCCAAGAAAAACACATATCATGTGGTGAATAAAAATATAGCTCCAAATAAAGTTACCGATGAACGAAGACGAAAGAGGGGATGCCTTCCGGGGAATCCCCAAGCTTAGGCTCTTGGTTGTCCTTGAATATTACCTTGGGGTGCCTCGGGAATCCCCAAGCTTAGGCTCTTGCCACTCTTTATTCCATAGTCCATCGAATCTTTACCCAAAACTTGAAAACTCCACAACACAAAACTCAACAGAAAACTCGTAAGCTCCGTTAGTATAAGAAAATAAAACCACCACTTAGGTACTGTAATGAACTCATTCCAAATTCATTTTTGTGTAATATCTACTGTACTCCAACTTATCTATGGTTCATACACTCCGATACTACTCATAGATTCATCAAAATAAGCAAACAACACATAGAAAACAGAATCTGTCAGAAACAGAACAGTCTGTAGTAATCTGTATCAAACGTATACTTATGGAACTCCAAAAATCCTACCAAAATAGGAATCCCTAAGAAATTTGTGTAACAATCCATATCAAAAAGAATCATATCATAATCGTGTTTCTGTGAATTAACAAAACTAATTTACTGGGTACAAAGGTTTCTGATTTTCAGCAGGATCAACACAACTATCACCGTAAGCTATCCTAAAGGTCTTACTTGGCACTTTATTGAAACAAAAGCTATAAAACATGATTACTACAGTAGCATAATCATGTGAAAACACAAAAACAGTAAGGATAAATATTGGGTTGTCTCCCAACAAGCGCTTTTCTTTAATGCCTTTCTAGCTAGGCACGATGATGACAATGATGCTCACATAAAAGATAAGAATTGAAACATAACGGGAGCATCATGAAGCATATGACTAGCACATTTAAGCCTAACCCACTTCCTATTCATAGGGATTTTGTGAGCAAACAACTTATGGGAACAATGATCAACTAGCATAGGAAGGTAAAACAAGCATAAGTTCAAAAATTGAAGCACATAGAGAGGAAACTTGACATTATTGCAACTCCTACAAGCATATGTTCCTCCCTCATAATAATTTCCAGTAGCATCATGAATGAATTCAACAATATAACCAGCACCTAAATCACTCTTTTCATGATCTACAAGCATAGAAAATTTACTACTCTCACATAAGCAAAATTCTTCTCATCAATAGTAGTGGGAGCAAACTCAACAAAATAATTATCATGTGAGGCATAATCCAATTGAAAACTAAAATCATGATGACAAGTTTCATGGTTATCATTATTCTTAATAGCATACAAGTAATCACAATAATCATCATAGATAGCAATTTTGTTCTCATAATCAATTGGAACCTCTTCCGAAATAGTGGAATCATCACTAAATAAAGTTGACACTCTTCCAAATCCACTTTCAAAAATACTATAAGATTCAACATCCTCCAAAATAGTGGGATCACTACTTCCTAAAGTTGACACTCTTCCAAACCCACTTTCATCAATATAATCATCATAAATAGGAGGCATGCTATCATCAAAGTAAATTTGCTCATCAAAGCTTGGGGGACAAAATATATCATATTCATCAAACATAGCTTCCCCAAGCTTGTGGCTTTGCATATCATTAGCATCATGGATATTCAAGGAATTCATACTAACAACATTGCAATCATGCTCATCATTCAAAAATTTAGTACCAAGCATTTTAAAGCATTCTTCTTCTAGCACTTGAGCACAATTTTCCTTTCCATCATACTCATGAAAGATATTAAAAAGACGAAGCGTATGAGACAAACATAACTCCATTTTTTTGTAGTTTTCTTTTATATACTAAACTAGTGATAAAACAAGAAACAAAAAGATTCAATTGCAAGATATAAAGATATACCTTCAAGCACTCACCTCCCCGGCAACGGCGCCAGAAAAGAGCTTGATGTCTACTACGCAACCTTCTTCTTGTAGACGTTGTTGGGCCTGCAAGTGCACAGGTTTGTAGGACAGTAGCAAATTTCCCTCAAGTGGATGACCTAAGGTTTATCAATCCGTAGGAGGCGTAGGATGAAGATGGTCTCTCTCAAGCAACCCTGCAACCAAATAACAAAGAGTCTCTTGTGTCCCCAACACACCCAATACAATGGCAAATTGTATAGGTGCACTAGTTCGGCGAAGAGATGGTGATACAAGTGCAATATGGATAGTAGGTATGAGTATTTGTAATCTGAAAATATAAAAACAGCAAGGTAACTAATGATAAAAGGGAGCGTAAACCGTATTGCAATGATAGGAAACAAGGCCTAGGCTTCATACTTTCACTAGTGCAAGTTCTCTCAACAATAATAGCATAGATAGATCATATAACAAGCCCTCAACATGCAACAAAGAGTCACTCCAAAGCTACTAATAGCGGAGAACAAACATAGAGATTATGGTAGGGTACGAAACCACCTCAAAGTTATTCTTTCGGATCAATCTATAAAAGAGTTCGTACTAGAATAACACCTTAAGATACAAATCAAACAAACCCCTAATGTCACATAGATACTCCATTGTCACCTCAAGTATCCGTGGGCATGATTATACGATATGCATCACACAATCTCAGATTCATCCAACCAACATAAAAAAACTTCAAAGAGTGCCCCAAAGTTTCTACCGAAGAGTCAAGAACGTGTGCCAACCCCTATGCATAGGTTCATGGGCGGAACCCGCAAGTTGGTCACCAAAACATACATCAAGAGGCACATGATATCCCATTGTCACCATACATAAGCACGGCAAGACATACATCAAGTGTTCTCATAAAAGACTCAATCCGATAAGATAACTTCAAAGGGGAAACTCAATTCATCACAAGAGAGTAGAGGGGGAGAAACATCATAAGATCCAACTACAATAGCAAAGCTCGGGATACATCAAGATCGTGCCATACAGGGAACACGAGAGAGAGAGAGATAGAGAGAGAGAGAGAGATCAAACACATAGCTACTGGTACATACCATCAGCCCCGAGGGTGAACTACTCCCTCCTCGTCATGGAGAGCGCCGAGATGATGAAGATGGCCACCGGTGATGGGTTCTTCCTTCGGCAGGGTGCCGGAACGGGCTCCCGAGAGGTTTTTGGTGGCTACAGAGGCTTGCGACGGCGGAACTCCCGATCTATCTTGATTTTCAATGGTTTTAGGGTACATAGGCATATATAGGCGAAAGAAGTCGGTCGGCAGGTGCTCGAGGGGCCCACGAGACAGGGGGCGCACCCAGTAGGGGGTGCGCCCTCCTATCTCGTGGTCTCCTCGAGGGTCTTCTGACGTGGACTCCAAGTCTCCAGGATCATATTCTTCCAAAAAATCACGCTGCCAAAGGTTTCATTCCGTTTGGACTCCGTTTGATATTCCTTTTCTTCGAAATACTAAAATAGGCAATAAAACAGCAATATGGGTCGTGCCTCCAGTTAGTAGGTTAGTCCCAAAAATGAGATAAATGTGTAAAATAAAGCCCATAAACATCCAAAAGGGGTAATATAATAGCATGGAACAATCAAAAATTATAGATACGTTGGAGACGTATCACATAGCATGTGGAAAAAAGTAGAGAGGGTTACGGCAAAAAATGGATGCACTTCGTGTACAAACTGGACAATCTCTTAGGAAGTATCAGGGTTTCGGAAGAAAACTCATTTATTACACCGACTATTCAATATTTTAAAAACTTAGTACAACTCCAGCATTTTTTTGCGTTCAGATGCACAATTCAAATCCATGTCATCAACTTTCAACCCTTTCTGACATAATTTGCTATTTTCGATGCATTTACTGATTTATTTTCAGAGCTAAATCACCGTGAAAGTGAAAAGCACAACAAAATGAACTCTAAAAAGGTTGAAACTTGGCAAGGTGTCATTATTTCACCCGCATAGCATGTGCAAAAAAGTAGACTGGGTTATGGCAAAAACTGGATGCACTTCATGTACAAACTGGACAATCTCTTAGGAAGTATTAGGGTTTCGGACGAAAACTCATCTGTTACACCGGCTATTCAATATTTTATTAACTTAGTACAACTCCGGACTTTTTTGCGTTCAGACGAACAATTCAAATCCACGTCATCAACTTTCAACCCTTTCTGACATAATTTGCTATTTCGATGCATTTACTGATTTGTTTTTAGAGCTAAATCATCGTGAAAGTGAAAAACAGTACAAAATGAACTCTGAAAGGGTTGAAACTTGGCAAGGTATCATCATTTCACCCGCATAGCATGTGGAAAAAAGTAGAGAGGGTTACGGCAAAAACTGGATGCACTTTGTGTACAAACTGGACAATCTCTTACTATGTATCAGGGTTTCGGACGAAAACTCATCTGTAACACCGGCTATTCAATATTTTAATAATATAGTACAACTCTAGACTTCTTTTGCGTTCAGATAAACAATTCAAATCCACGTCATCAACTTTCAACCCTTTCTGACATAATTTGTTATTTCAATGCATTTACTGATTTGTTTTCAGAGCTAAATCACCGTGAAAGTGAAAAGTAGTACAAAATGAACTCTGAAAAGGTTGAAACTTGACAAGGTATCATCATTTCACCCGCATAGCATGTGGAAAAAAGTAGAGAGGGTTACGGCAAAAACTGGATGCACTTTGTGTACAAACTGGACAATCTCTTAGGAAGTATCTGGGTTTCGAACGAAAACTCATCAGTTACACCGGCTATTCAGTATTTTAATAATTTAGTACAACTCCGTACTTTTTTGCGTTTTCAGATGCACAATTCAAATCCACGTCATCAACTTTCAACCCTTTCTGACATAATTTGCTATTTTTGATGCATTTACTGATTTGTTTTCAGAGCTAAATCACCGTGAAAATGAAAAGCACTACAAAATGAACTCTGGAAAGTTGAAACTTGGCAAGGTATCATTATTTCACCCGCATAGAATGTGCAAAAAAAGTAGAGAGGGTTACGACAAAAACTGGATGCACTTCGTGTACAAACTGGACAATCTCTTAGGAAGTATTAGGGTTTCAGACGAAAACTCATCTGTTACACCGGCTATTCAATATTTTAATAACTAAATACAACTCCGGACTTTTTTTGCGTTCAGATGCACAATTCAAATCCACGTCATCAACTTTCAATCATTTCTGACATAATTTGCTATTTTCGATGCATTTACTGATTTGTTTTCAGAGCTAAATCACCGTGAAAATGAAAAGCACTACAAAATAAACTGAAAAATCACTACAAATATGAATATAATGGTAAAACACACTAATATTAAATATAAGAAACTCTACATACAGCAAAAAACTACTCATAGATAAATAGAAGATAATATATAAACCACAAAAGAAACAAACTATACGAAAAAAAATCCCGCTGCCCAGTGGGCCTGCTCGGCCTTGTACGTGCATATGCTGGCCCATAAGGCCCAGCAAGCTCATAGGGCAGCGTGACAAAGTTAGGCCCAGAGGCCTACATTATATAGGAGCTCGAAGGAGCAGCCGCAGTTGGGTTTATAAACCAGTGTGGCTGCCCTTAGCTCGGCGAGGTGGGACTAAACAATGAGCATCGCGGAACGGGAGCGCTCCCCCTTTAGTACCGGTTCGTGGCTCCAACCGGTACTAAAGGGCGGGTCTTTAGTACTGGGTGGAGCCATGAACCGGTACTAAAGGGGTTCGCTTCCCACTGCTTCGCCTGGCCAAATTTAACCGGTACTAAAGGCCTCCCCTATATAACCAGCACCTACGAAAATTTTCAGTTATCATCCATCTTCGTCGCGCCCCGTCCCCGCGCCGCCCCCGTCGCCGTCGTCGCCGCCCGTCACCGCCTCGTCGCCGCCCCTGTTCGTGCGCCGACCCCATTGCCGTCGCCGCCATGCCGTCGCCGCCGTCGTCATCGCCGCCCCACCGCCCGCCGCCCGTCGCCGTCGTCGTCGCCCCCCCCCCTCATTGTAAGATCGATTGCCGCTGCATGCCTCCTACACACACACACACACACACACACAAATGTTTAATGTCAAAATGTTAGATTATATAAGAATTAGTTAATTTTAGATGAGTTAGTTTTTTATACTTTTAGTTATAGATGAATTTATATTAATGTTAGTTGAAAGAATATATACTAAATATAGGTATATGGTATTTGATCATCTAATTAAAATTTTAGTATATAGAACTAGCTACTTTATTTTTAGTCAGAAAATTAATAAAACTAGTTTAGTTGAATTATTTGAACTAGTTAGTTGAATTAGTTGAATTAGGAGCTATACTTTATTTAGGTATATTTTTAGTAAGTGCTTAGTAGAATTAATTAGTTGAACTAGCTAGTTGAATTAGTAGAACTAGTTTAATTAGTTGAATTAATATATAACTAATAAGTGTTTAATGTTTCACCTATGAACATAGGAAATGTCGTCTGACGAAAACGATTTCATTATGTGCGAAGACTGCGAAGACCAACGCAACATGTGCGACAGAAATTTCCTAGTTGATGATAGACGCTTCAGCATCAAGCTGGATGAGACATTCGAAGTGGATACAGTAAGTCACAACGACAAATCTTTTTTCGTAATCAAGCATGACTTATATATGCTTCATTTGCTTCAACTTATTATTTTAAATTTTCACTATTCTACTAGCATATCCCCTGCCATGCAAGAATTTTTGTCTTGGATAAGATAGGTTTCAATCGTAACAAAACTATGGAGATAAAGAGAGTTTACTTGAAGACAGAGCATGGTTATATTTTCAACGTCAAATTATACAATCAAGAAACCTACACCCATTTTGAATGCAAAACTTGGCAAGCACTATGCAAGGCTTATGCATTTGAGGCTGATATGTTTATCACCTTTGATATTCGTCCCGAAGATGATATTGAAGGTAATAGAGACATTTGGGTCGATGTGCAGACGCCTCCAGTTCTACCATTATGTGAGTTTCTCATGCCATATTTATGTTCAATATTGTTTTTTCAAAAATATTTGAAAACTAATTTCTATTGACAGCTTATTTTCATACAAGCAAACATGTCCAGCGCTTGGTAGACAGGACCGTCCACTGTCCCGGGGCTGAACTAAATTGCGAGGAGATAAGTCAATATGTTTCATGGCTTGAGGATCTTGATGCTGTCAAGAGAAATTATTTTCCTAGACTTGCAAATCTTAGTACTCAAAACGTGCGACCAATAGTGTTCGTATTGAACTACGGTAACATGCATTTAGGAAAGATGGTAAGATTTTTACTATTTGTCCTCAGTGCATCTTTTGCATATATTATTTTTTAAGCTAAACTTCATGTTATTAAGTATGATAATATACGATGTTCTCTTCAACAGGGGCTCCCGATGATAGTTGTGCCTAAGTGGATCTCGACTAACGGTCGCATGTCAATTGTTAGCTTACGGCCAAGACATCCTACATTGCACACGAGTGCATTCAGGATTTCTAGAACCGAGGAATGCTTAATAGTGAAAGACTAGAGCAAAATTGTGGATGTTCGCAGAGAAGTACTAAGAGTCAACAAGCAGAAGCGCAACCCACGATTAGGAGACAGGTTCATCAGCATGCTCCAATATGATGAATCAGGAGAGCTACACATGTTCTATGCCATTTTACCTAAGAGAGAGCAGCAGGAGTGATTAGCATGCTCTTAGTACTTGTCCTCTCATGTCCGTGTTCTTCGTCCTAAACTTAATCTCAAAGAGTGATCATGTTGAACTCGATGATGTCTTCCCTTCTGGTACAAAGTAAATGTTTCTTCTTTAAGCTGGTATTGATGGTGATTAGATAGCGGTAATGACTATGATGATTAAATAGTGGTAATGACGACTATAATGATTTTTAGCTAGCTAGTATACCGTTAACTTGTTGGTGATGATATATATGATGCAATAATTTTTATATTAATATGATGATGATGAGTTATTATATCATTTATGAAAGAAACCGTAGATTAGTTTCAACTGGATGGATCCTAGCTAGCTAAGTGATCAAGTATATGCCATATCCATATTAATTACTTGCTCACCTAATATAAGTGATCAAGTAAAATATATGGATATGGCATATATACTTTGATCATTTAGCTAGGCTCCATGCATGCATCTAGTTGAAACTAATATGCGGTACTTTCACTTAATGATTTAACAACTCATTATAATATAAAAACAATCTCTAAATTAAATTGAAAACACAAAACTAAAGGCAAAATAAAAAATCTTTATCTTTACCTACTAATAAAGCAGTCATTGCTTCTGGTCGTCCGTTATTAGCATTTTTGCATAAAACCCTTTGAAGTTTATATGAATCAACCCGCAGTCCTAAGAAAGTCAACCCGAACAGTTAGACAGAGAAAATCCTCCAAGCGCATCTCGACCTCCAGCGCATCGCCGCCCGCTGGCCCCAGCCCCGCCACAGGACACAGCGCGCCGCCACCGCCTACCCCGCCGGCACTCCTACCCCTACCCCAAGTGCCTCCCACGCTCGCACGTTCTACCACGGCGACACGCGACTCGCATGCCGTTGCCAGCTCCCACACCGTGGTCCTCCATCTCCCGGCGGCGGACGCCGCCCCGCGCCGCCCGGCTGGCTGGCCCTGTCCATGGGGCGAGGGCTACCCGCGCCTTCTACGCCAAGACGCGCCTCCTTCGCCCTTCCACCGCGGACGATGCCGACTTCTCCGAGTCTAATGCGATCTGGTGGTGGCAGCGCCTGCGAGAGTCTGCTGCTGCTCAGCCCAGCGTCTTGCCGTGGCGGGCGCCTATCGTCGAGCTCGGTTGTCGGTTCCGAGTCGGGTGGTTCCACAGGCGCCTATCCCGTTGTGCCACCAATCACTTAATTCGGCTCTCTGAGCTGCCCGCTCGGCGGCGAAGATGATGGCGACGCCTAGGACACAATAGCCACATGGGATGAAACTAGCATAGATGAAGAAGGCGGCGGTCGTTGGGAGGAGAAGATTGCCGGAAGTGGAGGGCGTGCACCGATTGCGGCTGCTTTGGACAACCGCCACGTTTTGTGGCTGGGAGAATTGTTGGGCTACAAGAATCATCGGCGATAAGAGGGCTGAGGCTGGCAAGATCAAGAGGATCAAAGATTGTGCTCAATTGTTGGTGGTCGGACGTCGGGTAACAAATTTTTGGCACATTTTGCTTTCTGAATATTTGGAGGTTGTTTTATAGGCCTTTATAAGTGATTCTTAGATAAATGTATGACTATTTAAGTTGAGCTATCAAAATGTTTCAATTGGGTATGTCACATGAATGAATTTATTTCCTCACTTGCATGAGATGGAGCCATCAAAGGGATATGACTCAGCATTACCACCTTCACTGTTTTGATCTCAGTTTGTCCAACTATGCGCCAACTGAAGTATGACACTAAATCGTCTGTTGTCTATTATCTACTCCCAGTGGAGTCCTGAAATTTTAACACAACTACATCCAATATGTGCCCAATGGATATTTCGTGTGTGCACTAGCATCAGCACACTTAGGATGATTTATGTGTAAGTGGTTCAAACTAAAAATAATAATCTGCATACATAGCTTACTCTGGTTTCCCTCTTCTATCTTGCTGGAACAACCCCGCTCGTGATTGGTGTTCCGGTGGCGCGCATTGTGTTGGTTGTAATCGCCGGAAACCTCACTCAGCTTTGCCCATCTAGCCCGAGTTGGTCTTTAAGGCAATGCTTACTAATTTTATTTTGTGAAGTTTGCAGGAGTTATCTGAAGAAAGGACTCACGATCTGGTTAAATGTTCCATTGGATGCCCTTGCAAGAAGGATTGCTGCGGTGGGTTCAGCGTCACTGCCCCTCCTGCATCAACAATCTGGTGATCCATATGCAAAGGTAGGTAGCTACTGAGGCTCTTATCTATTTCTGCAATTTCAGTGTGGCATGCGAACAGAGCTAATAATGTGTTGTTTCCTTATGCAACCCTATGCAAAACTTACATCATTTTCTGAACAAAGAATAGACTCATATGCTAATGCTGATGCCCGAGTTTCCCTTGAAAGTAGTTCAATAACACCAATATACATAATTCTGGTTTTCGTTCCAGTGCTCGATGCTACTACAAAGACGTACATAGTTCACCGATATGATGCTTCTAGCTCCCTGTAAATACAATTATCCATAAAGCAAACATTGCATTCAGAAATTGGCATAATGACTTGGCTAAGATGATCTTTTAAACTATGTCTGTCTAGGATTTCTACCTTCCATTCTTGATATAAATGGGAGCTTTCTTTTTGAGAAGGCCGTGGTTAGAACCTCATGGTAGATTGTCGGCAAGATCAAGGCCTACCAGCCCCTTTGCACCGTGCTATATTGTGAGTCCTGAAAAGCCATCTAGATAACAACAACAGCATTGTGAATGAGGGAGAAGAGTTTTCCAGTCCTCTTATTTGGAGGTTCACTTTGAAAGAGAACAGCTTGGTGTGGCACAACTATTCTGTACTACATCGCACAGCTATTGGGGATCGTTCTTTAGTAAAACAAATCTGTACTGTATCGCACTTCAATTTAATTGGCGTGGCACAACTATTCATTTTAGGAGAGTCGAGACTTCTATCGCATAAGATATTCAATGGATATTATGTTAAACTATTCTACCTCGGTGTTTGCCCAGAAGAAACAAACTCATGTGAGTGATATTCAGTAGCCTTATAGTAGCTATTTGTGAGTGAGTTCGCCTGCATCCTTAATGTATATTGTGGCTTTCGCAGGTTCAGGAAGAGCTATTTTGTGTACATGAGTTGCTATTGGCAGTGGACAAATTTTCTATGCAGAGTGCGTAGAGAAAAAAGTGAGTGGTTCAATTTTATGTGATGGGAATTTTCACAAGGCTCTTAAATTTTGGAGAGAAATAAGCCCATAAAGAATTCAGAACTGTGCTTTAACATGATGCACCATTAACTTATTTTTTTAGATGCTCACATACACACACAAACGACATCCAGTAGGTGCTTGGAACACCCGACAGATTGAAAGCACAGAAGCAAAGATTTCCAATACGAGGCCATGATGCCCGACAGAGATGTAGCCAATATGCGCCCAATCCTTATTTTTTGATGTTGGAACAACAAGTAAGAGCAAGTTCATGTTTACTTATTATGTTTTTTGAGAAATTTATGGGATTTACAAGCTGAAATTATTGACTGCTTCAAAAGATGTTTTAACCAAAACTGTTTGCACGATATTTCCCTGGTTCTGCATTCATGGAATTGCTAAAAAAATGAACAAGTTCAGTGATAGTTTTGTTCCTATTAATATGTCGTCCAATGTGCCAGTTTGTTTCTTCACTTGATGATCTCCTAATATTGAACTATGCATGTACTTATCTTTAAAGTTCTATTGTCTTTCTGAGCTAATTAGATTTTTGTAGCACTACTGAACTAATTAGATGCCATCTTAAATTACCTTCCCTTTGACACTATTGTACACATTCTTGAAACACTACACAGTGGTTCAGTTGTGTGCATGTCTACAACAATACTAGCAGGTCTAAATTCGTGTTGCTAAGGTGCATACTGGCCTCACTTCGAGGAAAAACATGGAGTAGTGCCATTTTTTCCTGCCAGATTCATTTTCAGCAACCTTCAGAGATGCCTCTTCATTTGTTAGGAAATACCTTTTGTGAATTATGAGATTGGTCTTTCAACATGGCATAGAAGATGTACTTTTCGAGTACTTTCAATATTATTTTGCTACTTGCAAAATTGTTCGAGTGGTAAACTGTTTTTCAAATTTGGATATATTGTTTTTTTAGATCAACAGGGAAAGGCTCCCCTACTCCATTTGCATTAGAAGCCTGAACAAACATCCCCGGCTTCCTCTGAAGTGACATATTGTTTTGATGTGGCTGCTGAAGAGTATACCAAGTTATCAATAGGCTGCATCAGCGGGCTCACAGCGGAGGAAGCTGTGGCGACTGCTACTGCTGCAGCAAGGCGCTAGCTAGCTAGGTGTAGCTGACACAATAAGTTTTCTTTTCACTTCAAAATTCAGAGGAAGTCAATGTTTGTTTAGTTCAAACCAATCACTGGTTCAAAAGATCTATTCCGAAATGATATAATCTCTTGATGCGAGGTTACCAAAATATATTCTTCATCATGGCCAAAGATAAATTTAATTCCGGGTTAAAAACTTTAGAATAACTGTGTTTATAGATTTTCTAGCTAAGGGTTGCTTTTGTTTAGCTGGAACTCAAATCATGATCAGATGTATCTAAAATGATGATTTCGACTCCGTGCTAGCTATTTCTGATTTTGAAGCTATCCCTGCACATTACATTATACAAGTTGAAAAACTGTGCAGAGTGGAAGTTGGTGCTAAAGCGGACTGCTCTTTTTGATCTGCACACAAATTTCAGTTATAGTATGTGCCACTCATTTTGTTACCAAATGTTGGGATGATTTTTACCACTTTGTTTTAATTCAGTTATTCCCACGCTCACCTAATATTCTTTTAGGATGCTTCCCATCTCAACAAATTTATCATACCACAATTTATGCATAATGATAAAATACTCATGGCAGTATGTCAAACGCATTTTAGTATATTCCCGTTGGTTCTGTAGTGTTTTTTAGCACAAAAATGGGACCCACTATCATTATAGGTATGAGGAATTACAACCCGGTGCTGGGAGGGGATCGCAAAAGGCAAAGCTGTGTGCTAGAGTGTAATGCACAAGCAATCTGTAGAAAAAAAAATTGTGTGGAGGGGCTTAATAAGTCTTTTGCCCCCTCAGGAAACTATGTTCCGTGTTTGGTCCCTCCAGGCATTCCTATGAAACTCTGCCTCTGATGTAATGACCAAGCTCACCACCTTGGGATCGATCACATTCGTTGTGAATAGGTGGACGACGTGACCATTATCGACAATGGTGGTGAGCAGGAGAAGTGGAAATACAGACTATGACGTACAAGGATTTGTTTCTTCCCGTTGCAACGCGCGGGCCCTTTTCCTAGTAAAACTAAAAACCCCCAAATATTTAGTACCGGTTGGTGTTACCAACCGGTACTATAGGTCTCCCCGCACCCGGCCCTGGCTCGTGCCACGTGGTGGCACTTTAGTGGCGGTTCGTGACGAACCGGTACTAAAGTGGGGAACTTTAGTCCCCACCTTTTAATGCCGGTTACACAACCGGCACTAAAAGCCCTTACGAACCGGTGCTATAGCCCGATTCTGCACTAGTGTATTGTCGTGTGTTGCCTGTGACGGCATTTTAGTCTGTTTCTCACGTGATGCATCAATATATTAAATTTATTAAGAATTGCATGTATGTGTTATCCAGATCAAAAAAGGAAACCAAAAGGGTCGTTTCTTTACATGCATTACCCGGTTCTTTCAATCCATTCTCTGAATGTGTTGCATCTGCACTGCTCTGATTATGATCCAATAACACTTTTAATATAGGTAAGAAGTGAAAGGGGCACATTCAATCTGGCATCGCCCCAGCTTCCTCTCAGGATACTCTCCCACCAAGTCCACAACGACTAGTATGCGATCAAAAGTGGGATCCCTGAGCTCAGATCCCAGGTCAACGATGCAGGGAGCACATCGTGCCATAATAATGAAGAAAAGAGGCCCGCGCCCACCGAAAGGAACTCACGCGCGGAGGTAGTAGTAGGAAGCAGTACGCGTCCGATCGCGTCTCCGTCTGTGTCCCAACGCCAACCCAACCACATTTATTTCTCCTATATACTACGAGTATATCCTAACCATATTTACACAACCCCGGCCGACCGAGACCCACTCTTGCACGAGCACGACGCGACCCGCCGTCCCGAGGCGCCCAACTTGCCTTCCGCGCGCGCGTCTCACATTAATAACACGAAACCGATCCCCGCCCGCGCTTCCTTCTCCCTCCCTCCCCTGCTGCCTGCCTGCCTGCGCTCCACCTACGTCTTAATGGTAGCTCCGGTGGTTGCACCCACCTCCCGCTTACTGCACCCAATATATATCGCTCCGATCTGATCCCACCTCTCATTCATCCCGGACAAACACTTCCCAACCCCGATCAACCGCAGCTACCACGCACGCACGCAAGCACGCTAGCCGGCCCCACGGTGCTACGTACGTACGCCACCATGAGCGCCGCCGCCCGAGAAACCACGGCCGGCGGCGGCGGCGGCGGCGATGGCAAGCGTCAGGGACCTTGCCGCCCGGGACACCTCAAGCTTGGCTACCACATCGTGGTGTCCAACGCGGTCTACGTACTGCTGGCCCCGTTCGCCGCGGCGTTGGCGCTCCGTGCGTCCCGTCTCACCCCGTCCGACCTGGCGGCAGCGCGCGCCTACCTCCTCGCCAACCTCCAGCTCGCCGTCTCCCTCGTGTCCGTCGCCACGGCCCTCGCCACGGTCTACCTCGCGCGGCGGCCGCGCGCGGTGTACCTGCTGGACTTCGCGTGCTACAAGCCCGGGCCCGACCACGTGGTCACCCGGGAGACCTTCATGAAGCAGTCCAGCGAGGCCGGGGTGTTCACCGACGATAACCTGGCGTTCCAGCGGAAGATCCTGGAGCGGTCGGGGCTCGGGCAGGGGACCTACTTCCCGGCGGCGGTGCTCAACTCGCCCCCTAACCCGTGCATGGCGGAGGCGCGGCGGGAGGCGGAGGCTGTTATGTTCGGCGCCATCGACAGCCTGCTCGCCAAGACAGGGGTGCGGGCCAGGGACATCGGCGTCGTCGTCGTCAACTGCAGCCTCTTCAACCCGACGCCGTCGCTCTCCGCCATGGTCGTCAACCATTATAAGCTCCGCGGTAACGTCGCCAGCTACAACCTCGGCGGCATGGGATGCAGCGCGGGGCTCATCTCCATCGACCTGGCCAAGCAGCTGCTCCAGGTAATTTTTTGTACCACTCGAGACTCCTCTCCTCCTCGAGTACGTAGCGTAGTGTTAATTTCGCGGTGGGTTAGGGAGGTTGAGCGACCGCAGGTGTGCTCGCACGTCAGCCGATGGTTGGGTAGATGGACGGCCTGGATCGAACCCAGTGGGCGGTTGAGAAGGGAAAGCAAACTTTGACTTGGTTTGACTTTTCATACTTTTTTTTGTCCTATAGGCCCATGCTGTCATCGTCAACATTCGCTGCTGCTGCTATACGCATAGTATTATCCTCGAACATCTAGTAGGTTGTTAGGCTAGTCATGGTGGGAGTAACTACTAGTAACACACTTGCACCTTCCATATATACAGGGCCTAATACGTCTTTTGAGGTAGCCTTTGACCAATAATAGAATTATTAGTATATGAGATGTATGCTATAAAGATTATATCATTAGAAACTTTTTTCACATACGAATTTAATGATATGCTTTGACATGCATGTCATATACCATTGTACGGGCATCTTGCTAGTCATATATGAATTCAATGGTATGCTTTGTGTAACGTGCATGTCATATAACATTGTGCTAACCCATGGTCAAGGTAACCTCGAAAAACATATTGGACCCTATATAAGTGGAAGGAGGGAGTAGCGCATTTAAAAAAATTTACTTATGTGGCATGTATTTAACGAGGAGAGATGTGTTTAGAATAACGTAATATGTTACTGTATCATAGCGTTTTTCAAAAGAACACAAGTCTACAAGCTAATAAACGAAGCCATCTATGACACCACAACTATGTTACTATGGCCAGCCTTAGGTATTATTTGTAATTTCAGTTGTAGTAAGTCAGTGGCAATCATAATCTTAAGGCTGGTTGTAATGGGGAGTATCATATATTAGTATCATGCATATGATACTAGTCTATGATACTACCTCCCTAATGCATAGTATCATATATTAGTATCATGTTGTACTCTATTTATTGCCATGCATGACACAAAGTAGCATAGCATTTAATATGATACGGTATCATGATATGATACTACACCCTCTCTTTCTTCATTTAATACTATGACACCTCATCAAAATTGCCTAGTTGGCATGCATGATACTAGCTATGATACTACCATTACGATCAGCCTAATCTCGCTGAACAGAGATCTGTATCCTTAATTAATTTGTTGACTACACACCTGAGGAACTAATATTTTCATTTTGGTGGGCCTGCGCACCTTGCGTGCTTTGGGCGTTGTTGTTAAGATGATAACATCCCATTAACTAACACTCAACCACCGCTCCAGTAGCATTCCTACGTGTACTGATCGAAACCTGTACTGTTGGTGCACCAGCTCGGGGGCGAGTGTTTCCGTTTCATTCGCTTGTCCTCCCCAAATGGTCCAGGCAGCCAGGGTTTCCCATCTTTGAGTGGTTTAAGCCAGTCACCTAAAGTCTATAGGTAGACCGTTGACGTGTCCAGGGATCGATCGATCCATCGACGACCTAGCTGATCACCACTACTTGTCCTAATAGTAACATTGATGAGGGCAGCTAGCTAGCTGACAGGAAGAGCTCGTCCAATAAATCTCGTGTTGATGAGTAGGGCCAATTATTCGTCGGCGATAGCTGTCTGTCTAGTTGATGAGTAGTAGTAGGCATGTGTTTATTTGGTTGACCGATTAATTTGCTTCTGATTGGAGTTGCCATGTTGCCATGGATGCATGCAGGTCCACCGGAACTCGTACGCGCTGGTGGTGAGCATGGAGAACATCACGCTGAACTGGTACTGGGGCAACGACCGCTCCATGCTCATGTCCAACTGCCTCTTCCGCATGGGCGGCGCGGCGATCCTCCTCAGCAACCGCGCCGCCGACAAGCGCCGCTCAAAGTACCAGCTCGTGCACACCGTGCGGACGCACCACGGCGCCGACGACCGCGCCTACCGCTGCGTGTTCCAGGAGGAGGACAAGGCCGGCCGGGTCGGCGTCGCGCTCTCCATGGACCTCATGGCCGTCGCCGGGGAGGCCCTCAAGACCAACATCACCACGCTCGGCCCCCTCGTCCTCCCCATGTCCGAGCAGATCCTCTTCCTCACCTCTCTCATCGGCAAGAAGATCTTCGGCCTCAAGATGAAGCCCTACATTCCGGACTTCAAGATGGCGTTCGAGCACTTCTGCATCCATGCCGGCGGCAGGGCGGTGCTGGACACCATCGAGAAGAACCTGGAGCTCAGTGACTGGCACATGGAGCCTTCAAGGATGACGCTGAACCGGTGGGGGAACACGTCCAGCAGCTCGCTCTGGTACGAGCTTGCGTACACGGAGGCCAAGGGACGCGTCCGGCGCGGGCACCGTGCGTGGCAGATCGCCTTCGGGTCAGGGTTCAAGTGTAACAGCGCGGTGTGGCGCGCGCTCAAGGACATTCACCCGTCAGAGGAAGCCGCCAGCAACCCGTGGATTGAGGAGATCCACCGGTTCCCGGTCGAGGTGCCCAAGGTGGAGAGCGTCGTTTCATCGCCATGATAGACTCGTCAAGGTCGAGTACCCATGGTTTTCTAGAAAAGAATCTTTCTTTTCAAGTTGAAAGGTATCTGCTGAATTATTTGTATCATTGTGATGTAGCATCAAGTTAATCGATGGTTTGAGCTAGCTCAATTGATATGGAACTTCAATCGGTGTATTTTTGTTGGTTTGGCTGGGTGCATCAGTTTGTTATAATATATAAGGGAGTGACTACGTGCAAGGTGACTGTTTTTAATTTTTGTGCCGCTCAGTCGATTTGCATGCAGCGGGCCGCAGCAGCCCCCATATTACTCGTTCATGTTTGATATTAGATTTGATATTTCTAACTCATTCATGTCTACTACTAATCATCACACTAGACAACTTAATATTAGATTTTTCGTTAAATTAACAGGCCATACTGAATGTTCTTATAGAAGCCACACAACTTTGGACCTGAATTGAGGATTGCACAAACATTAAGCGGCTATTGAAAATTAAATGAAGTCTCACCCAAAATTTGAACTGTTAAATTTAAAATCTAACACATAGGAAGTTAGAGTTGTGGAGACAAACCTTGGAATCGAAAGGGTTTAGGCTTAGTAGAACTAAAACCGAGTACATGATGTGCGGTTTCAGTACTACTAGGTGTGAGGAGGAGGAGGTTAGCCTTGATGGCCAGGTGGTACCTCGGAAGGACACCTTTCGGTATTTGGGGTCAATGTTGCAGGAGGATGGGGGTATTGATGAAGATGTGAACCATCGAATCAAAGCCGGATGGATGAAGTGGCGCCAATCTTCTGGCATTCTCTATGACAAGAGAGTGCCACGAAAACTAAAAGGCAAGTTCTATAGGACGGCGGTTCGACCTGCAATGTTGTATGGCGCGGAGTGTTGGCCGACTAAAAGGCGACATGTTCAACAGTTAGGTGTTGCGGAGATGCGTATGTTGAGATGGATGTGTGGCCACACGAGGAAGGATCGAGTCCGGAATGATGATATACGAGATAGAGTTGGGGTACCACCAATTGAGGAGAAGCTTGTCCAACATCGTCTGAGATGGTTTGGGCATATTCAGCGCAGGCCTCCAGAAGCTCCAGTGCATAGTGGACGGCTAAAGCGTGCGGCGAATGTCAAGAGAGGGCGGGGTCGACCGAATTTGACATTGGAGGAGTCCGTTAAGAGAGACCTGAAGGATTGGAGTATCGACAAAGAGCTAGCTATGGACAGGGGTGCGTGGAAGCTTGCTATCCATGTGCCAGAGCCATGAGTTGGTTGCGAGATCTTATGGATTTCACCTCTAGCCTACCCCAACTTGTTGGGGACTAAAGGCTTTGGTGTTGTTGTTTTAACACATGTGTTGGTTTCACCTTAAAGAGTAAACGGTAAAAAATAAGAGTAAATACGAATAAAAAAGAAATTTTATAAAAAATGAAATAGTACAATTGGTCTTAATTAACCTTAAAGAACAAAGAAAATGACAAAAAATGAAAAAAAAATAATGACAAAAATTGCACACAATTTACACAGAAATTGCGCTATTCTAAAATATGCAAGAATACGCGTATAATAAAGAATTTTTACAAAAAAGAACGTGTCCTAGGAAGAAATAACTTTTTTAGAGGAATGCCCTTGGGTGCACTTTATTAAAATCAAATGAAGGTTACATCAAAAACAATGTCTGGGACAAGACAATAAATTATTAGCATTGGTACTACCCTTAACGAAGAAACAAAACAAAATAAAACTGAAGAAAATTCAAAATAATAAAGTTTTCTATGAAAGAATGGATTAGTGGCGTTTGTATTACCCTTCAATAAGAAAGAAGATGAAATAAATACTAAAACGGACTCAAAGTAGTGAAATTTCCAAAGAAAGAATGAATTTGTGAAATTGGTATTACAATTTAAGAAAAACAAAAACAAATCTAAATCAGACAATTACAAAATTTACACACGATATACATAAAAAATGAGCGTTATAAAAATACACAAGAATAAGCATATGAAAGTGAATTTTTTTGTAAAAAAATATAGTTTCCTATGTACTATTGAATTTATGACATTCGTATTACCTTTAAAGAAAAAACAAAATGAAATAAATACTAAACAAAACCAAAATAATGAAACTTTCTAAGGAAGAATGAATTGGTGGGCGTTGATATTACCATTTAAGAAGAATGAAACTGAGAGAAAAAAAATCTAAATCAAACAATGACAAATTTTGCAGATGATATACATAAAAGTTGTGATTTAGAAATATATGCAAGAATGAACATATAAAAGTGGATTTTTATTAAAAAAAGAAGTTTCATTAGTACGAATGAATTAGTGGTACTGGTACTACCGTCAAGGGAACTGAAGTTTTCTAATGAAGAATGAAGTAGTTGGTATTAACCTTTGTGAAGAAACAAAATGACAAAAAGAAATTGCATACGAGTTTGCATTGAAATTTCACTTTTTCTAATATGAAACAATAGTCATATAATAATGAAATTTTGACACATATTGTATAGTTCTTATGTGTATACATTTACACTCATCAAACACCCTAAAATAACCGCAAAAGAAAAAAAACTGAAAACCAACTAATAAAGAAAAACAAAAAACAAAAGCAAAAACGCACATGTAAATAAAGAGAGAAAGGGGAAGGCTGGGTCGCACATGTAATGGGTTCAGCCCACTAAGGAATTGACTGACCCAAAATATATGGCCAGTCAACAAAAAACAGCCCAAAGCAGTGCATAGAGCAGCCCAGAAAAAAATATGAGCACTAATCTGAAGTAGAATTCAACAGTCCAAAAATTGGTTGACCCAAAAGTAATTTTCAGGCGATTTGCGTATACCTAAAGTGAGAATATAATTGTGCTTAAATATGGAATTCCAAGGATCACATGATATGTATCATTTTGCATAAACACTACGAAGGTGTGCATTCCTTGGGACACATTGTAGGGGGCGGACGACGCTGTGGAGGGAAGGGGACTACGGTGAGAGGAAAGTACATGTCGAATGCCGTTGTATCGAGGGAAGACAGCAGTGGTGGCGGCGACGCCATGGCAAGGAGAGTAGTTCGAGGGAATGAGATGTTAGTGTGAGTGTTGTGCTGTGTGGTGATAGAGTGAGAGAGTGTGAATTTTTCTTCTTCTTAAGATAAGAAGAAAAGGAATGTATGTTTGCGTATTTTATAGCGAAAAGCGCCTCTTTTCTATGAGAGAGATGTCACATACTTATTTATAAAACGATAAATATCACCAATGTTTTATGGCGTCGGTTATAGCGATGACACATAATGTTGTGGCGTGGTCCTAGCCCGAGACGTCCATACTTTTGGCATGTGACGTCCGCCATACCCACATGGCGTCCCCATGTCATCCATGTGACGTGATATTCATCGCCATGTCGAAATCGGGACGCTGTGGATGGGTGGCCTTGGTCTCCCGCGCCTAGGACTAGGAAAATTGGCACGCGCGGGTGCCAACAACTATGCGCGGAAAGGAAACAGGGATCGGAGGTAAAGGAAAATTAGCCACGTACCTCGACCTTGTCCTCTCCGGCGAGAGGCAGCCATGGCGGGGAAATTAGCCACGTACCTCGACCTTGTCCTCTCCGGGGACCACCCAACGACAGAAGCTCCAGCCTCCGCACCACCTCCCCTCCGCCCCTGCCACGATCCCCTCCTCGTGTGACCCCTTCCCCCTCCTCCCGGCAGCCCCCTTTTCTCTCAAGGTTCAGCTCGTGCTCGAACTCCAGACCCGTGAGTTGCAGGCCAGGCCACCTTGG
This sequence comes from Aegilops speltoides, assembly GCA_021437245.1. Taxonomy (NCBI): domain Eukaryota; kingdom Viridiplantae; phylum Streptophyta; class Magnoliopsida; order Poales; family Poaceae; genus Aegilops; species Aegilops speltoides. The sequence continues at coordinate 53,308,420 of CM038146.1, forward strand.
CGGACTAGGCTCCAATCCGGACACCACTTGCTGCTACGTGCATCAGGGCATCAGATTAGCAAGGTATGCTACCTCCTCCCTCCCTGAAAGTGCGTTATATCGACTAGAGGGGGGTGAATAGGTGATTTTTATGAATTCTTCACTGAGGAATTTGCTGGTGAGGAAATTCCTTAGCGAAGATCTACTTGCAGCGGAATAAGTACTCAGAAGTAAACATAACAGGATACAAACATAGTCATCATGATGAAATGAAGACTAGCACAGAGTACAGAAAGCATAAACACAGGATAACAAGATGAAGACAAACAGACTAAAGAAATTGAACTGAGGAATTTGTGAAAGTCTTCAGTCAAAGTCTTCAAGCACAGATATGAACAACATACAACATAGTCATGAGAAAATGAAAGACTTGAGGAAATAGAACCAGTTAGTTGGTGAAGACAATGATTTGGTAAACCAGTTCCAACTGCTGTCTCAGTTGTACGTCTGGTTGGAGGGGCTGAGTATTTAAACTCGAGGACACGCAGTCCCAGACACCCAGTCTCTGAGCCGCAACTCAGGACACCCAGTCCTCACCGTATTCTCCTTGAACTAAGACCACGCAGGTCTCGTCCAATCACTCGTGGTAAGTCTTCAGGTGACTTCCAAACCTTCACAGACTTGGTCACTCGGCGATCCACAATTCCTCTTGGATGCTCTAGACCTTGACGCCTAACCGTCTGGAAGAAGCACAGTCTCCAAAGGTAACAAGCGTCGGATCCACGAGGTCAATTTCTTGATGATGCTCAATCACTTTGGGTTTGTGGGGTTTGGTTTTGGGATTTTCCTCACTTGATGATTTTCGCTCAAAGTCCTCGGAGGATGGGTTGCTCTCGGATGACAAGTGTCAAGTTCTCTCGGAGCAGCCAACCAACTAGTGGTTGTAGGGGCGGCTATTTATAGCCTAGGAGCAGCCCGACATGATAAGACATAAATGCCCTTCAATGATATGACCGTTAGGTGGATAAGATATTCGGACAGCGGCCAAGACAAAGAACGGTCGGAAATTTGACTCTCAAATTCCTCAGGGCTATCACGTTCCTCACTGTGTAGGCAATTCACACTGGCGAATTCCTAACTCCTCAGTTAGAGCAAAGTCCTCAGTGACCAGAAGAACTGCGTCTCTGTCACTGAAGAAATTGACTGAACTGAATGAGATTTCCAATGGCTTCACTCGAAGGGATTGGTAGGTGTAGGATTTTGAGTTTGAGCATCACATGGAAATTTTTCCGTAGTATTTCCTCGACCCCCTTTAACAGTACGGTGTTTCCTATGACTCAAGAAAGATAAAATGAAACTACGAAAACAAAAGTCTTCATGCTTCATATTCCTCGAATGAATACCAAGTCTTCAAGGTCACACCAATTTCTTCACTTTCACAGTCTTCAGAAAGTCTTCAGAATATCAAAGTCTTCAGTTGAAGAACTTCATTTTTAGGGGTCGACTTTCTCTGTAAATATCAAACTCCTCATAGACTTATAGACCTGTGTACACTCACAAACGCATCAGTCACTTAACCTATAAGTCTTCAATACACCAAAATCACTAAGGGGCACTAGATGCACTTACAATCTCCCCCTTTTTGGTGGTTGATGACAACATAGGTTAAGTTTTCAACGGGGATGAACATATGAAGTGTAAATACTGATATTGAGGAATTTGATTGCAAGATATAGAAGAACTCCCCCTGAATATGTGCATAGTGAGGAATTTGCTTTTGAGGCAATGCACATTTGAAGAATTGAATCATGGAGATCTCCCCCTATATCTTGTAATTCATACACGCATTTGATATATAATATGAAGAATTTGAAATGCATGATGAAATATGGTGCTTGATGAGATTCAGCATGCGTGCAATAATATTAACGAGGAATAGGCATGCAGAATAACACATCAAAAGTATCAGAGCATAGTGCATCAAAGTCAGAGCACCATGCACCATCCAAAAGTATCAGGGCACCATCGGATTTAAGATTACAACTCGATCCAATAAAAAGTTTCGGAAGAACGAGAGTTGTAACTTAACAAAACGCCCATAATATAAACCCGCTTGAAGACTAACTCAGATTCCCCCCCCCTTTGTCATCAAATGACCAAAAGGATCGAAACTAAGGACTAACGCCCCTGAAGAATTTCAAGTCGATGGAGGAGCGCCAGCATTGTCGGGGTTGTTCGTTGAAGTAGGGCCTGCCGCAGTGTCGTCCAAATCATCATGTTCATCAGTTTCACGCGATGAAGAATAAGAACTGGCCACCAGATCAGGAACTTTGACTCTCTTGAATTTCTTCGGAGGTGGTGCAGACCAGTCAAATGCTTCCTGGAGACCCATAGTCTTCAGTTCTTCCGCGGAATATACATGAGTGAGAACAGCCCAGGTGCGGTTGAGGGTTTCATGAAGGTGATACTGATTTTTCTTCACTGCATTATGGGTTGAGGTCATGTTGTGAAGAATTGCAGCAAACTGACGCTTCACCCATTTGTGATTGCGATCAACCTTCTGATGAAGACTGAGGAGTAACTCACGGTCAGTCATCACCACAGGTGCGATTGCTTGAGGCTTTTGCTTGGCAGATGTATTTGCGGCAGTATCATGTGTTGCAGAATCGTCATTGGTGGAGTAAGATGTAGCTATACGGAATTGACCATCCAATGGACGAGTGCCTTCATCGATCACAGCAGCTGCCTTGCCCTTATCATCGATGATGATGACCGGTCGCTTGAGGACTTCAATGGGTGGCAAGTAGCTACCATGGTTTGAGTGTCGACCTTGTAATTCAGTGAGGATCTTGCCCTTATGAATCTCATAATCCAAGGCGCATAGGGCTTCAGCTCAAAAGGTGACATAGCAACATTGGCCAGAGTCCTCATGAAGAAATCATGGAAGTTGACGGGAACGCCATGAATGATGTTGAAAAGCATGTTCTTCATGATGCCAACGACATCTTCATCATTTGAGTCGTGGCCTTTGATAGGACTCATTGTCTTCGTCAGGATGCGATAGACAGTCCGAGGCACATATAGCAATTCCTTGACGAGGAATTTGTTCGTGGAGCCTGCCCTGGCTTCAAAGGCTTCATGACCACTTGCATATAATGATCTGTCAGTTCGCGGTCATTGTAGATGCAACGTGCACTGTCATGAGGAGGATCAAGAGGAAGGACACGAAGCAATTCAGTTGCTGGTGCCTTATAGTGAGTGTTTTCTGTTATCCAATCCAGCACCCATGAATTGACATCTTCAGCATCTCTGGTGATATGCAAAGTGGCATAGAAGTGAAGAATGAGTTCTTCATTCCAATCACAAATATCAGTGCAGAAGTTCAGTAGTCCTGCATCGTGAATAACTCGGAGAACTGGCTCGAATCACGGCAGAGATTCCATATCCACATGAGGAATATGTTCATGATCAAAGATTTTGTCCTTGTCAAAGAGTACTGAGGAATAGAAGTTGGCTTGTGTAGCAGTCCAGAAATGTCTCTTCCTTATGTGAGCAGAGTCATATGGATTGTAATCAGTGAAGAACACATGCTCAGAAAAGAAGTCTTCAGCCTTGAATTTTTGCTTGCTAGAGAATGGATTCTTCGGTTTGGGCAGAGGAGTGTCAGTGATTTGCAGCACAACCTCAGGAATGACGATCTCAGGTGCTTCAGGCTGAGGAATTTCTGGTTCCTCTTCTTGTGCAGTTTGTGAAGGAAATTTGCCCTAGAGGCAATAATAAAGTTATTATTTATTTCCTCATATCATGATAAATGTTTATTATTCATGCTAGAATTGTATTAACCGGAAACATGATACATGTGTGAATACATAGACAAACATATAGTCACTAGTATGCCTCTACTTAACTAGCTCATTAATCAAAGATGGTTATGTTTCCTAACCATAGACATGTGTTGTCATTTGATTAATGAGATCACATCATTAGGAGAATGATGTGATTGACATGACCCATCCCGATAGCTTAGCACTTGATCGTTTAGTATTCTGCTATTGCTTCCTTCATGACTTATACATGTTCCTGTAACTATGAGGATTGTGTAACTCCCGTTTACCGGAAGAACACTTTGGGTACTACCAAAGGTCACAACGTAACTGGGTGATTATAAAGGAGTACTACAGGTGTTTCCGAAGGTACATGTTGAGTTAGCATAATTTGAGATTAGGTTTTGTCACTCCGATTGTCGGAGAGGTATCTCTGGGCCCTCTCGGTAATACTCATCACCCAAGCCTTGCAAGCATGTAACTAATGAGTTAGTTATGAGATGACGTATTACGGAACGAGTAAAGAGACTTGCCGTAGCGAGATTGAACTAGGTATTGGATACGAAGATCAAATCTCGGCAAGTAACATACCGATGACAAAGGGAATAACGATATCTTTGTTATGCGGTTTGACCGATAAAGATCTTCGTAGAATATGTAGGAACCAATATGGGCATCCAGGTCCCGCTATTGGTTATTGACGAGACGTGTCTCGGTCATGTCTACATTGTTCTCGAACCGTAGGGTCCGCACGCTTAAGGTTTAGATGCGAGTTATATTATGAGTTTATGTATTTTGATGTACGAAGTTTGTTCGAGTCCGGATGTGATCACGGACATGACGAGGAGTCTCGAAATGGTCGAGACATAAAGATTGATATATTGGACGGATATATTTGGACACGGAAAGGTTCCGGAGAAGTTTGGAGCTACCGGAGGTTACTGGAACCCCGGGAGGTATATGGGCCTTATTGGGCCCATATAGGAAGAAGGAGAAGGAACAAGGGAGGCGCGCCCCAGCCCAATCCGATTGGGGGGGGCGGCCCCCTTTCCTTTCTCCTTCCCCTCTTCCTATTACTACTACTAGTACTTATTCCTAATACTAGTACTCTTTCCTTCCCCTTCAAATAAGATAAGGAAAGGGGGAAACCTACTTGGAGTAGGTTTCCCCCTCCTCTCATGGCGCCCCTTGGGCGGCCTCCTCCTCCATCCCTCCTTTATATACGGGGTAGGGGGCACCCTAGACACACAAGTTGATCATTGAGATCGTTCCTTAGCCGTGTGCGATGCCCCCTCCTTGATATTACACCTCGGTCATATTGTAGCGGTGCTTAGGCGAAGCCTGCGACAGAGAACATCAAGATCGTCACCATGCCGTTGTCTTGTGGAACTCCCCTCGGCGCCTCTGCTGGATCGGAGATCGAGGGTGCGTCATCGAGCTGTCTGGCGTGTCAAGAACTCGGAGGTGCCGGAGTAACGGTGCTGGATCGGTTGAACCGGAAGACGTACGACTACTTCCGCTATGCTGTGTCAACGCTTCCGCTTCGGTCTACGAGGGTACGTAGACAACACTCTCCCCTCGTTGCTATATCATCACCATGATCTTGCGTGTGCATAGGAAATTTTTTGAAATTACTGCGTTCCCCAACAGTGGCATCCGAGCCTAGGTTTTATGGTTTGATGTTACATGCACGAGTAGAACACAAGTGAGTTGTGGACGATATAAGTCATACTGCCTACCAGCATGTCATACTTTGGTTCAGCGGTATTGTTGGATGAAGCTGCCCGGACCGACATTACGCAGACGCTTCGCGAGACTGGTTTACCGCCGTGCTTTGCACACAGGTGACTAGCGGGTGTCTGTTTCTCCAACTTTAGTTGAACCGAGTGTGGCTACGCCCGGTCCTTGTGAAGGTTAAAACGGAGTCTATTTGACAAACTATCGTTGTGGTTTTGATGCGTAGGTGAGATTGGTTCTTGCTTAAGCCCGTAGCAGCCACGTAAAATTTGCAACAACAAAGTAGAGGACGTCTAACTTGTTTTTGCAGGGCATGTTGTGATGTGATATGGCCAAGATGTGATGCTATATTTTATTGTATGAGATGATCATGTTTTGTAACCGAAGTTATCGGCAACTGGCAGGAGCCATATGGTTGTCGCTTTATTGTATGAAATGCAAGCATACTGTAATTGCTTTACTTTATCACTAAGCGGTAGCGATAGTCGAGAAGCAATAGATGGCGAAGCGACAACGATGCTATGATGGAGATCAAGGTGTCGCGCCGGTGGCGATGGTGATCACGACGGTGCTTGAAGATGGAGATCACAAGCACAAGATGATGATGGCCATATCATATCACTTATATTGATTGCATGTGATGTTTATCCTTTATGCATCTTATCTTGCTTTGATTGACGGTAGCATTTTAAGATGATCTCTCACTAATTATCAAGAAGTGTTCTCCCGAGTATGCACCGTTGCGAAAGTTCTTCGTCTTTGAGACACCACGTGATGATCGGGTGTGATAGGCTCTACGTTCAAATACAACGGGTGCAAAACAGTTGCACACGCGAATACTCGAGTTATACTTGACGAGCCTAGCATATACAGATATGGCCTCGAACACGGAGACCGAAAGGTCGGCGTGAATCATATAGTAGATATGATCAACATAGAGATGTTCACCATTGAAACTACTCCATCTCACGTGATGATCGGACATGGTTTAGTTGATTTGGATCACGTGATCACTTAGATGACTAGAGAGATGTCTGTCTAAGTGGGAGTTCTTAAGTAATATGTTTAATTGAACTTAAATTTATCATGAACTTAGTACCGATAGTATTTTGCTTGTCTATGTTTGTTTGTAGATAGATGGCTCGTCTTTGTTGTTCCGTTGAATTTTAATGCGTTCCTTGAGAAAGCAAAGTTGAAAGATGATGGTAGCAATTACACGGATCGGGTCCGTAACTCGAGGATTATCCTCATTGTTGCACGAAAAGTTACGCCCTGGAAGCACCGCTGGATGCGTGCCTGCTTGCTGATGCAACCGACGACGTTAGAACGTCTGGCGAGCAAAGCTGATGACTACTCTATAGTTCGATGTGGCATGCTTTACGGCTTAGAACCGGGTCTTCAACGACGTTTTGAATGTCATGGAGCATATGAGATGTTCCAGGAGTTGAAGTTAATATTTCAAGCAAATGCCCGGATTGAGAGATATGAAGTCTCCAATAAGTTCTACAGCTGCAAGATGGAGGAGAACAGTTCTGTCAGTGAGCATATACTCAAAATGTCTGGGTATAATAATCACTTGATTCAACTGGGAGTTAATCTTCCGGATGATAGCGTCATTGATGAATTCTCCAATCACGCCACCAAGCTACAAGAGCTTTGTGATGAACTATAATATGCAAGGGATGAACAAGACTATTCGAGCTCTTCGCAATCTTTGAAAGCAGCGGAGGTAGAAATCAAAAGGAGCATCAAGTGTTGATGGTCAACAAGACCACTGGTTTCAAGAAAAGGGCCAAAGGGAATAAGAAGGAACTTCAAAAGAACAGCAAACAAGTTGCTGCTCAAGAGAAGAAACCCAAGTCTGGACCTAAGCCTGAAATCGAGTGCTTCTCGCAAGCGATCGACACCTTTGAAGCGGAACTGCCCCAAGTATTTGGCGGATAAGAAGGATGGCAAAGTGAACAAAGGTATATGTGATATACATGTTATTGATGTGTACCTTACTAATGCTCGCATGAGCACTGGTATTTGATATCTGGGTTCATTGCTAACATTTGCAACTCAAACAGGGACTACGGATTAGCGAAGATTAGCTAAGGACGAGGTGACGGCGCGCGTGGGAAATGGTTCCAAAGTCGATGTAATCGCGGTCGGCACGCTACCTCTACATCTACCATCGGGATTAGTTTTAGACCTGAATAATTGTTATTTGGTGCCAGTGTTGAGCATGAACATTATATCTGGATCTTGTTTGATGCGAGACGGTTATTCATTTAAATCAGAGAATAATGGTTGTTCTATTTATATGAGTAATATCTTTTATGGTCATGCACCCTTGAAGAGTGGTCTATTTTTATTGAATCTCGATAGTAGTGATACACATATTCATAATATTGAAGCCAAAAGATGCAGAGTTGATAATGATAGTGCAACATATTTGTGGCATTGCCGTTTAGGTCATATCGATTGTAAAACGCATGAAGAAACTCCATCTTGATGGACTTCTGGAATCACTTGATTATGAATCACTTGGTACTTGCGAACCGTGCCTCATGGGCAAGATGACCAAAACACCGTTCTCCGGTTCTATGGAGAGAGCAACAGATTTGTTGGAAATCATACATATAGATGTATGTGGCCCGATGAATGTTGAGGCTCGTGGCGGATATCGTTATTTTCTCACCTTCACAGATGATTTGAGCAGATATGGGTATATCTACTTGATGAAGCACAAGTCTGAAACATTTGAAAAGTTCAAAGAATTTCACAGTGAAGTAGAAAATCATCGTAACAAGAAAATAAAATTTCTACGATCTGATCGTGGAGGAGAATATTTGAGTTACGAGTTTGGTTTACATTTGAAACAATGTGGAATAGTTTCGCAACTCACGCCACCTGGAACACCACAACGAAATGGTGTGTCCGAACATCGTAATCGTACTTTACTTGATATGGTGCGATCTATGATGTCTCTTACCGATTTACCGCTATCGTTTTGGGGTTATGCTTTAGAGACGGAAGCATTCACGTTAAATAGGGCACCATCAAAATCCGTTGAGACGACGCCTTATGAACTGTGGTTTGGCAAGAAACCAAAGTTGTCGTTTCTCAAAGTTTGGGGCTGCGATGCTTATGTGAAGAAACTTCAACCAGATAAGCTCGAACCCAAATCGGAGAAATGTGTTTTCATAGGATACCCAAAGGAGACTATTGGGTACACCTTCTATCACAGATCTGAGGGCAAGATTTTCGTTGCTAAATTCGGATCCTTTCTAGAGAAGGAGTTTCTCTCGAAAGAAGTGAGTGGGAGGAAAGTAGAACTTGATGAGATAACTATATCTACTCCCTTATTGGAAAGTAGTTCATCACAAGAACCGGTTCCTGTGACAACTACACCAATTAGTGAGGAAGCTAATGATATTGATCATGAAACTTCAGATCAAGTTTCTTATGAACCCTCGTAGGTCTACGAGTAAGATCCGCACTGAGTGGTGCGGAAATCCTATTCGGAAGTCATGTTACTTGACCATGATGAACCTACGAACTATGAGGAAGCGATGATGAGCCCAGATTCATAAAATGGCTAGAGGGCATGAAATTTGAGATTGGATCCATGTATGAAAACAAAGTATGGACTTTGGTTGACTTGCCCGATGATCGGCAAGCCATTGAGAATAAATGGATCTTTAAGAAGAAGACTGACGCTGATGGTAATGTTACTGTCTACAAAGCTCGACTTGTTGCGAAAGGTTTTCGACAAGTTCAAGGGGTTGACTACGATGAGACTTTCTCACCCGTAGCGATGCTTAAGTCTGTCCGAATCATGTTGGCTATTGCTGCATTTCATGATTATGAAATTTGGCAAATGGATGTCAAGACTGCATTCTTGAATGGATTTCTAGAAGAAGAGTTGTATATGATGCAGCCTGAAGGTTTTGTTGATCCAAAAGGTGCTGACAAAGTGTGCAAACTCCAGCGTTCCATTTATGGACTGGTGCAAGCATCTCGGAGTTGGAATAAACGCTTTGACAGTGTGATCAAAGCATATGGTTTTATACAGACTTTTGGAGAAGCTTGTATTTACAAGAAAGTGAGTGGGAGCTCTGTAGCATTTCTAGTTTTATATGTTGATGACATATTATTAATTGGAAATGATATAGAATTTCTGGATAGCATAAAGGGATACTTGAATAAAAGTTTTTCAATGAAAGACCTCGGTGAAGCTGCTTACATATTGGGCATCAAGATCTATAGAGATAGATCAAGACGCTTAATAGGACTTTCACAAAGCACATACCTTGACAAAATTTTGAAAAAGTTCAAAATGGATCGAGCAAAGAAAGGATTCTTGCCTATGCTACAAGGTGTGAAGTTGAGTTGAACTCAATGCCCGACCAATGCAGAAGATAGAGAGAAAATGAAAGAAGTTCCTATGCTTCAGCCATAGGCTCTATCATGTATGCAATCTTGTGTACCAGACTGACGTATGCTTAGCAATAAGCTTGGCGGTAGGTACCAAATTAATCCAGAGTGGATCCTTTGGACAGCGGTCAAGAACATCTGAAATACGAAAAGGACTAAGGATATGTTTCTCGTATATGGAGGTGACAAAGAGCTAGTCGTAAATGGTTACGTCGATGCAAGCTTTGACACTGATCCGGACGATTCTAAATCGCAAACCGGATACGTGTTTATATTAAACGGTGGAGCTGTAAGTTGGTGCAGTTCAAAACAAAGCGTCGTAGCGGGATCTACATGTGAAGCGGAGTACATAGCTGCTTCTAAAGCAGCGAATGAAGGAGTCTGGATGAAGGAGTTCATTTCCGATCTAGGTGTCATACCTAGTGCATCGGGACCAATGAAGATCTTTTGTGACAATACTGGTGCAATTGCCTTGGCAAAGGAATCCAGATTTCACAAGAGGACCAAGCACATCAAGAGACGCTTCAATTCCATTCGGGACCAAGTCCAAGTGGGAGACATAGAGATTTGCAAGATACATACGGATCTGAATGTTGCAGACCCATTGACTAAGCCTCTCTCACGAGCAAAACATGATCAGCACCAAGACTCCATGGGTGTTAGAATCATTACTATGTAATCTAGATTATTGACTCTAGTGCAAGTGGGAGACTGAAGGAAATATGCCCTAGAGGCAATAATAAAGTTATTATTTATTTCCTCATATCATGATAAATGTTTATTATTCATGCTAGAATTGTATTAACCGGAAACATGATACATGTGTGAATACATAGACAGACATATAGTCACTAGTATGCCTCTACTTAACTAGCTCATTAATCAAAGATGGTTATGTTTCCTAACCATAGACATGTGTTGTCATTTGATTAATGAGATCACATCATTAGGAGAATGATGTGATTGACATGACCCATCCGTTAGCTTAGCACTTGATCGTTTAGTATTCTCGCTATTGGTTCCTTCATGACTTATACATGTTCTGTAACTATGAGGATTGTGTAACTCCCATTTACGGAAGAACACTTTGGGTACTACCAAGCGTCACAACGTAATCGGGTGATTATAAAGGAGTACTACAGGTGTTTCGAAGGTACATGTTGAGTTAGCATAATTCGAGATTAGGTTTTGTCACTCCGATTGTCGGAGAGGTATCTCTGGGCCCTCTCGGTAATACTCATCACCCAAGCCTTGCAAGCATGTAACTAATGAGTTAGTTATGAGATGACGTACACGGAACGAGTAAAGAGACTTGCGGTAGCGAGATTGAACTAGGTATTGGATACCGACAATCAAATCTCGGGCAAGTAACATACCGATGACAAAGGGAATAACGATATCTTGTTATGCGGTTTGACCGATAAAATCTTCAGTAGAATATTTAGGAACCAATATGGGCATCGAGTCCCGCTATTGGTTATTGACCGAGACGTGTCGGTCATGTCTACATTGTTCTCGAACCGTAGGGTCCGCACGCTTAAGGTTTAGATGGCGGTTATATTATGAGTTTATGTATTTTGATGTACCGAAGTTTGTTGAGTCCGGATGTGATCACGGACATGACGAGGAGTCTCGAAATGGTCGAGACATAAAGATTGATATATTGGACAGATATATTTGGACACCGGAAAGGTTCCGGAGAAGTTTGGAGCTACCGGGAGGTTACCGGAACCCCCCGGGAGGTATATGGGCCTTATTGGGCCCATATAGGAAGAAGGGAGAAGGAACAAGGGAGGGGGGCGCGCCCCCCCAGCCCAATCCGAATTGGGGAGGGGGCGGCCCCCTTCCTTTCTCCTCCCCCCCTCTTCCTATTACTACTACTAGTACTTATTCCTAATACTAGTACTCTTTCCTTCCCCCTTCAAATAAGATAAGGAAAAGGGGGGGAAACCTACTTGGAGTAGGTTTCCCCCTCCTCTATGGCGCGCCCCCCTTGGGCCGGCCTCCTCCTCCCTCCCTCCTTTATATACGGGGGTAGGGGGGCACCCTAGACACACAAGTTGATCATTGAGATCGTTCCTTAGCCGTGTGCGGTGCCCCCCTCCACGATATTACACCTCGGTCATATTGTAGCGGTGCTTAGGCGAAGCCCTGCGACAGGAGAACATCAAGATCGTCACCACACCGTCGTGCTGACGGAACTCACCCTCGGCGCCTCTGCTGGATCGGAGATCGAGGGTGCGTCATCGAGCTGTACGCGTGTCAAGAACTCGGAGGTGCCGGAGTAACGGTGCCTGGATCGGTTGAACCGGGAAGACGTACGACTACTTCCACTACGCTGTGTCAACGCTTCCGCTTCGGTCTACGAGGGTACGTAGACAGCACTCTCCCCTCGTTGCTATATCATCACCATGATCTTGCGTGTGCGTAGGAAATTTTTTGAAATTACTGCGTTCCCCAACTGTTTGGGGATCAGCAGCAGGTTCTTCAGCACTAGCGGCTGGAATTTCTTCATGAACAGACGATGTGGGATGAGTTTCTTCAGAGCCCATTTGAACAGTTGTAGCCGGGGACTGAGGAATTTGTTGAATAGGAGTGAAGAGAGGAGTATTGGGATGCTGACTTTCCCAAAAGTCATCGTTCATCACTGGTGTAGTGCATCCAATATCCACATCTTCGTCTTCTTTTTCAATTTCCTCAACACCAGCCTCTTCAGCTGTGAACTGAGGCATAGGTGAGGAAACGACTGGTGTTGAAGGGAATGTTTCCACTTCAATTTCTTCATCAAACTGCTCTGAGGTAGCAACAGAATGATTTTCTTCATCAGATCCACTTGGGATCTTGTAGTCTTCTCCATAAGGAACAATTTCCTTAGACGACATGGAGGAAATGGGAACGGCATCGATGGGATTTTCAAGCGAGCTGGTCATTGGCTTCATTTTCTTCGCGGCCGAGGAATTTGACACAGCTGATGGCTTTCTTTTCTTCACTACAGCTCGCTCTGCAGCCTTGGTCTTCTTCACTTCATAAGCAGAAGGAAGAATTGGAGTTGGTGTTGGCGCGAGAGGAGCTGAGGACTGTGGTTCATTTTCTTCAGACACAACTGGTGCAGTTGTCCTGATCTCTTCAATTTCTTCAGGCGCACCACTAGTGGATGCCCTGGGAATTTCTTCAGCGGCTGGAATGGAGTCATCAGCCCTGGAACTTGTATTCTCATTAGCAGGCTAAAAGTCATCAGCAGTGCTGGCGTGTTCTTCAGCAGGCTGAGCAGAGTCTGCAGCCTGAGGATTTTCTTGTTGCGATGGGGCAGCAACAGTTGTCATTTTCTTCGTCAAATTGACGAATCTCACTTTGGCTCCTTGCCAATCAGCATTGTATGCATCGAAGTCCTTGCTGAGGGCTTGGATCTCAGATTGAGCCTTGAGAAGTTCTTCAGGTATTAGTCTGACAACGTTCTTCTTCAGAAGCTTCTCCTTTCTAGCTTGAGCTCTTTTTATCTCACGAGCCTTTTCAAACTTCCATTTCTCTTGAGAGATGAAATGGGTTAGCATATGACTTTGACCAGGAGTCAGAGGTAGATCAGGCATTGGAGTGTTGGGATCCTTATGCCATAAGTCAATATAGTCGAGGATCTTCTTCGGATCCAGAAGCAGAGGCACAGGTGTTCCTTTGGCTCTGGCGTCCTTTGCTTGTCTATCTCTGATGATTTCTGCAAGTTCTTCATCAGAAGCCTCGTCATCAGAGGGCACTTGGAAAGCAACCTGTTTCTTTCTTGGACTTGGCCGAGGACCGCGTCCAGCTGTTGCTTTTGTCTTCAGCAGAGTGGGGCCTGATGAGGACATTGGTGCAGCTGAGGAACTCGCTTTGACACCAGAAGCAATTGAGAAGCCTTGAGTCCTTTGACATGTAGCCAGATGCACAGGAGTTGAGGACTTGGAGGGAGCTGCGGAGGACTTTGGTGGAGCAGCTGTAGTCTGAGGAATTTGCCGTGAGGGCGCTGCTGAGGAACTTGGCCGTGAGGGCGCTGATGGTGAAGCACTTGGCTTGCGAGAAGGCTTCTACGGCATTGATTTCCTCGGCTTGGCCGAGGTCTCAGCGGCAACAGCAGCAGCAGAATCCTCATTAAATTTCCTCACTGCCTCCTTGGCTTGTCTTGCCAATTTTGCTTGGCGCCTAGCCCATTCTTCAGGAAAGTCTTCACCACTTTTGATGCTCGTGGGATCAGCGACTTGGCCAGGTGCCAATGGAGCTCTTGGGCATGGAGGATTTAATGCAAATTTCTTCATGTACTTAGGAGTAACATATCGATATTCCCTGCATTCTCGTGCCCATCTTCGTTCAATCCTCTGAATGCGCACTTTGCGTTGATTCTTGTTTTCTTTGCCAAACTTGGCTTCATCAGGTGTGCAATAATCCTTGTATATTTCATCAGGGATCTCGAAAGCAGTCATGACCTCCGGTTTCTTTCCTCCTTTCTGCGGTCTCTTGCCTTCAGCCATTTTCTTCAGATGAGGAATTTGAACAATTCAACACTCTGAAGAAGTATGCAGTTTTTCTTCGAGGAACGCAGCAAATGAGTTAAGTTGATGAGAACCTAGTGATTCAGCAGCGGACATGAGTACCTGTGAACAGAGTGTAGGTGCGAGGAATTTGGAGAGGTCATATCGTTCTCGAAGATTTTTCAAAAGACAAGTTTTGAGGAATTTGACCAGTTGAGCCTTGAGGAATTTCACTAAGCGTTCTTGTCTTAGGTTCCAGAGTTGTACAGATCGAAAATCCGCACAATTGAGGAATCTTGAAGAAATGAGTGCTTAGAGAGATGGATCAAAAGCATACAGTGTGTGAGGTGTTCATATGTGAAGATTTGAAGAATAAAACACCTTTGAAGATTTTCAGAGAAGTTTGAGAATCAAAGCGAGTAATAAAAGTGACTTTTAGTTACCCGAACTGAAGAACACGACGAACTGAGATGAATCAGCGATGAAGTTCGTCAAGTTAGATCTCCCACGCCCTAACTTGGCAGAGGGAGATAGCTACGGCGGCGACGGAGTGAAGATTTCCGCAGCCGGTGCGAGTACGACGGCGATGAGGTCGAGGCAGTGAAGCTCTTCCTCACCGGCAGCGATGGAGTAGCGGCGGCGCTAGGGTTTGAGGAGCTCGAGCGAGAGACAGTGACCGAGCAGAGTAAATGAAGTAAGGAAGGGAGGAGGGGTATTTATAGCGCGGTAAAACTGTTCGCCGAAGATTTTGGGACGAACATGCCCTGCCCTTTCTTCTTCGCGACATGTGTCACCCATGTCTTTGTGCGAGATGAGATCGTGTAAGATCGTGGGTGATTATAATAATGCTTCATGGGATGCGGAGCGATTTGGCGGTAAAACCGAAAATCTGGATAAGATTTGTTTTAAAGTTTAGTTCGCAATTTCTTGGTGACAAAGACACAAAGTGAAGACTTTGAGCGAGTTTCAGTTAGAACGCACATGAAGAATTTGTGAATAGATTGGGTTGAGTATAGCATAGAGGGGGAAGGGTCCGATCACATTCACTTAGCAGAAATCACAACTTGAAGAAATAGCAATAAGTGAATGTTGTAGAGGACATAAACTCATATATATATATATATATATATATATATATATATATATATATATATATATATATATATATATATATATATATATATATATATATATATATATCCAATGAAGACAAACGTCGGAAACAGTGAAGATTTTGCAAGGTTGAAGAATTTGAAAAACTGAAGAATTTCAAAAATGAGGAAAGACTCAAATTGAAGATTTTCAACTTTTGTGGTGGTGTAACCCACCGTATAAGAATGATGATTTCAGACACCGCGTACAATTGTCGTAGGGTTCTGAGAATCAAATTCTTCATTAATTTCTTCACACTTAGAGTGTTATTCTTCATTGATTGAAGAAAAACGTTTCTTCATGTGTTGCACATCTAAGTCATCAATTCTGCATAAGGGTTAGGATGTGTGTCCTTTTCAAAGAACATTCGAAGATTCTAAGATATTTAGCTCACACCGCAACTTGCTAAATCTCTTCTCGTCCAAGGGCTTAGTGAAGATATCGGCTAGCTGTTCTTCAGTCTTCACATGCTCGATGGAGATGTCGCCCTTCAGCACATGATCACGAAGAAAATGATGACGAATCTGGATGTGCTTAGTCTTCGAGTGCTGAACTGGGTTGTGAGCAATACTGATGGCACTCTCATTCTCGCAGAGGAGAGGCACATTCTTCACGTTGACGCCATAGTCCTTGAGGGTTTGCTTCATCCAAAGCAGTTGAGCACAACATGAGCCAGCAGCAATGTATTCAGCTTCAGTAGTAGACAGTGATACGCAGTTCTGTTTCTTCGAGGACCAACAGACCAAAGATCGTCCGAGGAAATGACAAGTGCCAGATGTTGACTTGCGGTCCACACGATCACCAGCATAGTCAGAGTCAGAATATCCGATGAGATCAAAAGCAGAGCCCTTGGGGTACCATAATCCTAGTGTTGGTGTGTGAGCTAGATATCGAAGAATATGCTTCACAGCCTTATGGTGTGATTCCTTCGGTGCAACTTGAAATCGGGCACACATGCAAACACTAAGCATTATATCTGGCCTAGATGCACATAAGTACAATAAGGAACCAATCATGGAGCGGTATACCTTGTGATCGAAGTCAATACCATTTTCGTCAGTGCATAGGAATTTTGACGCCTTTGCAATCTTGCATGCCGAATTTCCTCAGTACATCTTTGACGTATTTCTCCTGAGATATGAATATACCATTGCGCTACTGACGAATTTGAAGACCTAAGAAGAATTTCAACTCTCCCATCATAGACATTTGATATTCTTCACTCATCATATAGGCAAATTCATCACTATAATGTTGGTCAGTACAGCCAAAGATAATATCATCAACATATATTTGGCACACAAACAGTTCACTATCATATGATTTAGTAAAGAGAGTAGGGTCGAGTGAACCGGGTGTGAAGCCATTCTTCACGAAGAATTCCTTCAATGTGTCATACCACGCCCGAGGGGCTTGCTTGAGGCCATAGAGAGCCTTATTGAGTCTGAAGACTTTGTCAGGATTCTTGGGATCTTCAAAACACAGGGGTTGAGCAACATATACTTCTTCCTCAAGCTTACCATTGAGGAATGCACTTTTCACATCCATTTGATATAAGATGATATCATGATGGTTAGCGTAAGCAAGTAATATCTGAATAGCCTCAAGTCTAGCAACAGTGCAAAAGTTTCATCGAAATCAATTCCTTCAACTGTGTGTAGCCTTGAGCTACTAGTCGTGCCTTATTCCTCACCACAAGGCCATTTTCATCTTGCTTGTTGCGGTAGATCCACTTTGTGCCAATGATATTATGCTTGCGAGGATCTGGGCGATTGACCAATTCCCAAACATTGTTCAGCTCGAACTGATGTAATTCTTCTTGCATAGCCTGAATCCACTCCGGCTCCAGAAATGCTTCATCTACCTTAGTGGGCTCTGTGATAGAGACAAAAGAATAGTGCCCACAAAAGTTAGATAAATGTGAAGCTTTTGAGCGTGTGAGAGGACCTGGTGCGCTAATGTCATCGATGATCTTCTCAACTTGCACTTCTTTTGCAATGCGTGGATGAGTTGGTTGTCATTGAGGATTTTGATCAGCATTTTCTTGACACCATTTTCCTCATCATGTTCTTGGTGCATCAGCTCGGCGTTCTTCATGAACATGAATGAATTCTTCAGCAGATTCTTGATCGGAATGACATCCTCGGTTGCCTTGAGGTTGATAGCATCTTCAGTGCTGGTTCATCTAACACGAAGGTAGGTGCTCTCTTTGCGAGCCATTAGTTTCATCGAACCGCACATCTACAAAGTGTCAACAATCTTGTGAAGAACAATGTTGAAGACTCTGTAGGTGTGCGAGTCCTTCCCGTAACCAAGCATAAAACCCTCATGTGCTTTCGGTGCAAATTTAGATATGTGGTGAGGATCTCTAATCCAACATTTAGCACCGAAGACTTTGAAATAACTCACATTGGGTTTCTTGTCAGTGAGGAGTTCATAGGCAGTCTTCTTGAAGAATTTGTGAAGATATACTCTGTTGATGATGTGGCAGGCAGTATCAATTGCATCAATCCAAAAACGCTGAGGCGTTTTGTATTCATCAAGCATAGTGCGAGCCATCTCAACAAGAGTTCTGTTCTTGCACTCCACGAAGCCATTCTGCTGAGGAGTATAGAGAGCAGATAACTCATGAGTAATACCAAGTTCATCAAGATAAGCATCAAGACCGGAATTCTTGAACTCAGTTCCATTGTCACTTATGATATGCTTGATCTTCACACCAAAGTTGGTTGAAGCCCTCGAGGAAAATCGTTTGAAGACTTCCTGCACTTCATGTTTATAAGTAACAATGTGTACCCATGTATATCGAGAATAACCATCAACAATGACAAAACCATATAGAGATGCATCATTAGTGACTGCTGAGTAATGATTAGGTCCGAAGAGGTCCATGTGAAGCAATTCGAATGGACGGGTAGTGGTCATGATAGTCTTTGCTGGATGCTTGGCCTTGGTCATTTTTCCAGCTTCACAGGCTCCACATAAGTGATCCTTGAGGAATTTGACATTCTCAATGCCAATGACATGCTTCTTCTTTGCAAGCGTGTTCAAATTCCTCATGCCTGCACGACCAAGTCGTCGATGCCATAGCCAGCCTTCTGAAGCTTTTGCAAGTAGGCACACGGCTGGTTGTGGTCTCAGAGAGAAATCAACAATATCTGTAACTCCTCTCCTAAAGCTTTGAAGACTTTGGAATTGTCGACTTCCATAATCACAACACAGCGATATTTGCCAAAGACAACAACCATATCAAGATCACAAAGCATTGAGATGACATGAGATTGTATCCTAAGGACTCAACAAGCATGACTTTGTCCATGTGCTTATCCTTAGAGATAGCAACCTTACCAAGACCCAATACGACTTTTGCCTTTGTCAAGAAAGATGATATGCTTCAGAGGTGACGGTGATAAGGAGCATCCATCAATAGATTCTTGTCACCAGTCATGTGATTTGTACATCCACTATCGAGGACCCACTCAGTGGTTTTGGGTTGATCATCCTGCAGATGAATTAGTGTAACTTACAATCTCATATGCTTCATCAGTGAAGAATATGATATCAAGTTCATCAGATGAATTTCATCAAGCAGAAAACAGATATAGCTGTATTAGGACGTGTGAAATGAAAGTTCATTTCATCATGATTTGCCTGCATCCTTTCAGGCATCTTTGTCAGGTCCCCAGCAAATTCTTCAGACGTTAGAGCACGTCTAGAGACCTGACCCTGCAGAAGAGATTAGTTCTTTTTCTTCACCACCCACATCTGGAGGGGTGGCAAAGAGTTCATCATTCTGCGAGCACCATATGAGAAAGGTGGCAAAGATGCCAAACCATTTCGTTTCATATAAGAGGGGTTAGGGTAAGCATATGAATAAGCAGAGTAATTCTTCAAGGACTTATGAACATAATGGTTTGAAGAATAATGCACATATTCATAGCCCTTAGCTCTACCCTGCGAGACAGAGTTGTTAGCACGATGATAATCATATGAGGACTTTGATCCATTTGAGGAATTTGGTCCATATGAAGAATTTGATCTGGGGTTCCTGTTCTTCACAGGTGGTGTCATGAGGACATTCACCTGAAGACTTTCAACACAACTTTTGGGAACCCAGATTTTCTTCATAGGGGATCCGTTCCTGCAGTTAGTGCCAACATATCTAGCAAACACTTCACCATTCTGATTTTTGAACAGTTTATAGTTGGAGTCAAAAGACTCATCAGAAGAATGAGGAGATTCACATGTAAAGCCAGACAAGTTAGATGGATCAACTGGAGGTCCCTTTGCAGCCACCCATGAGGTTTTGGAGTACTGCTCAGGCTTCCAATATGTTCCATCAGCATTGAGTTTCCTCTCAAAGGCAATACCCTCTTTCCTAGGGTTTCTGTTGAGGATCTGCTTTTTGAGCACATCACAAAGTGTCTAATGCCCTTTGAGGCTTTTGTACATGCCTGTCATGTAGAGTTCCTTCAGCCATGCATTGTCAGTGATACTAGCAATGTCCTCAGACGAGGAATTAGTGATAGCAGGGGCAGATGAAGAATTTGTAACAGTTGAAGCATTTGAACATTCAGGTGAAGAATTAGCAGATTCACGTTCAATGCACTTTAAGCATGGGGGAACAAATTCTTCCTGAGAAGTGCTGATTTGTTGAGCTAGTAATGAATCGCGCTCCTTCTGAAGATCTTCATAACACACTCTTAGCTTTTCAAGATCTTCCCTTCTTTGAAGAGATTCAAGAGAAAGCTTCTCGTGATTAGTCAAGAGGGTATTATGTTGATATTGAAGGGCGTCAAGCTTGGAGTGAATTCTCTGAAGACATTCACCCAAAGCTTTTGACTGATCCATTTCTCTGCGCAACATTTTATCACTTTTGTCTAGCATATCTTGAGTTTGTTCTAAAGCCGTTTGTTATTTAGTGGCAATGCAAACAAGTTTGGTATAGCAGGATTCAATATCATCATCAGATTCATCATTGTCAGATTCATCATTATCAGATTCATCATCACAAGACTCGGATGAGGAGCATTCGGTTACCTCAGCACCGTTTGCCATGAGACAAGATGCAGAAGATGATGATTCTGGCTCGAAAGTCATCGTTTTGAGAGATTCCTTGAAGTCCTCAAACCAGGGATCATGACGAGTTCGATGACCTTCATAGACATCAGAGATTCGGTCCCAGATGAGCTTTGAATTGCCAAGATGCATAATTCGCCCAAATTGATCTCTGGATAGGCAGGAGCAGATGATATCCTTCGCTATGATGTCAAGTCGAGTGTACTTCCGAATATCATCAGCATTCGCGGTCTTGCATAAATCAGTAAGACCAATCTCAGTGACGGTCCACAGCTCGTTGTTCCTTGCCATGAGGTGCTTCTTCATCATGGCCTTCCACTTGGGATAGTCATGACCGTCAAAGATAGGGCATGTCACTTTCTTCATACCTGCGGTCGACATAACTAAAACTCCAGGCGGTTAAACCAAAATCACACAGAACAAGGGAGTACCTCACTCTGATACCAATTCAAAGTGCGTTATATCGACTAGAGGGGGGTGAATAGGCGATTTTTATGAATTCTTCACTGAGGAATTTGCTGGTGAGGAAATTACTTAGCGAAGAACTACTTGCAGCGGAATAAGTACTCAGAAGTAAACATAATAGGATACAAACATAGTCATCATGATGAAATGAAGACTAGCACAGAGTACAGAAAGCGTAAACACAGGATAACAAGATGAAGACAAACAGACTGAAGAAATTAAACTGAGGAATTTGTGAAAGTCTTCAGTCAAAGTCTTCAAGCACAGATATGAACAACATACAACACAGTCATGAGAAAATGAAAGAGTTGAGGAAATAGAACCAGTTAGTTGGTGAAGACAATGATTTGGTAAACCAGTTCCAACTGCTGTCTCAGTTGTACGTCTGGTTGGAGCGGTTGAGTATTTAAACTCGAGGACACGCAGTCCCGGACACCCAGTCTCTGAGCCGCAACTCAGGACACCCAGTCCTCACCGTATTCTCCTTGAACTAAGACCATGCAGGTCTCGTCCAATCACTCGTGGTAAGTCTTCAGGTGACTTCCAAACCTTCACAGACTTGGTCACTCGGCGATCCACAATTCCTCTTGGATGCTCTAGACCTTGACACCTAACCGTCTGGAAGAAGCACAGTCTTCAAAGGTAACAAGCGTCGGATCCACGCAGGATCAATTTCTTCAGTGATGCTCAATCACTTTGGGTTTGTGGGGGTTTGGTTTTGGGATTTTCCTCACTTGATGATTTTCGCTCAAAGTCCTCGGAGGATGGGTTGCTCTCAGATGACAAGTGTCAAGTTCTCTCGAGCAGCCAACCAACTAGTGGTTGTAGGGGCGGCTATTTATAGCCTAGGGAGCAGCCCGACATGATAAGACATAAATGCCCTTCAATGATATGACCGTTAGGTGGATAAGATATTTTGGACAGCGGTAGCAAGAAGACAAGAACGGTCGGAAATTTGACTCTCAAATTCCTCGGGGCTATCATGTTCCTCCTTGTGTAGGCAATTCACACTGGCGAATTCCTAACTCCTCGGTCGAGCAAAGTCCTCAAGTGACTGGAAGAACTGCGTCTCACATGAAGAAATTGACTGAAGCTGTATGAGATTTCAATGGCTTCACTTGAAGGGATTGATAGGTGTAGGATTTTGAGTTTGAGCATCACATGGAAATTTTTCCTTAGTATTTCCTCGACCCCCTTTAACAGTACGGTGTTTCCTATGACTCAAGAAAGATAAAATGAAACTACGAAAACAAAAGTCTTCACGCTTCATATTCCTCGAATGAATACCAAGTCTTCAAGGTCACACCAATTTCTTCACTTTCACAGTCTTCAGAAAGTCTTCAGAATATCAAAGTCTTCAGTTGAAGAACTTCATTTTTAGGGTCGACTTTCTCTGTAAATATCAAACTCCTCATAGACTTATAGACCTGTGTACACTCACAAAAGCATCAGTCACTTAACCTATAAGTCTTCAATACACCAAAATCACTAAGGGGCACTATATGCACTTACACTCCCTTCTCTCCTTCTGCCTATCCTCCCCCACCCGCCTATGTTGTGCTCTGTTTCTTCTCTCTTCTATTTTCTGATTTTTTTATGAACCTGTTTTCAAGTATTGGCTTTCGCTATATATATAGTGTTGCAACTTGTTGTTATTGTTATGTTGTGGAATATGGACTTATTTTTCATTGTTCATGCAGTATGCTCTGGAGAAAAGAAGAGAGACGAGCAAGTGGGAAAACAATCTTTACTACATGGGCAAACCATGTAGTCATGTACAACTCATTTATTGTTGATTTAATTAGCTATCATTTGCCATAAGGTTGTGTCTATGATGTCACCCCGTCATACTCCATAAGCGTTTTAATGTTATCAAGGGGGTCGGTCGCCATATAACGCATTACGCCATAAAAACATTGCATATCACATACCCTAACAAGTCATGTATAACAAGGATCGAAATGCCACTCACTCTACTAAAAATCACAATGCCGCTCACTCACTCCCGACTAAAAACAACAGACTAATTGTGTATGTTTCTTTTTAATATATATGTGTTTATATGTTCACTTTAGATCAGAGAAAAAACCCAATGCTTTCAAATGAGCTTTATGATGGATTGGATTAAAAACTTGTTATGTTCTACAAAATGAGAAGAGATGCATACAAATAATTGTTCTTCTTTATATATTTTTTACACGTATTTTTATATATTTTTATTTCTGTGAGTATGAGAGGGATGAAGATGGACAAAAGGACTTCATTAGCAAGGGTGCCGAGGCGATGTCGTTGGAAGGGGCCAAAAAATCATACACCTTTCCGCCTCCTCCTCCTCCTCCAAGAAAGAAAGTTAGGGTTCGTGCCTCTCGCCGGCGCCGGCGCAGGTCTGCCTCGTTTCTGGTGGCCCTAGGGCCATGGAGGCGCAGTGGATCCTGCCAAGGGCCGGCGGGAGGGCTCCGTTTTTAGTCATTTTTTTCAATCTTGTTAGGGTTTGTGCCCTACTCAGGAAGGCGAGACGGCGGCGGTTCCCTGAAGATGGAATAAAGGTCTCCCCGCCTAGCCCCCGTTCCGGCAGTGCGTCTAGCATCATTGGTGGGCGTGTGGAGGTGTGTCTCCGGCAGATCTATCTTTGGTGGATTTGCTCGGATCTCGTTGTTGTTCGTCTACGTTCTTGTGTCTTCGGTTTGGATCCTTCCGATCTATGTTATTTTTCATCGGCGGCGGTTGCTATTCTGGGGTGCTGGTCCTATGGGGTCTTAGCACGATGACTTCCCGACTGTCTACTACAACAAGTTGCGCACGATGACGGCGGCGCGTCTTCGGCTCACTTCGGTACTTGTAGTCGTCGCTAGGTGGTCTACGAATCTGAATGTAATTTTTATTTCTGGTATTCGTTGTACTACCATGATTGAAGATGAATAGATTGGAAGTTTTTCGCAAAAAAAAAAGGGCCAAAAAATCATCAAGTTTGTACAATAATACATGTATATATATGTAATCAGAACAAAATTAAAAGGCCCGTGGGGCATTCTACTAGTTATAACCAAACTTAACAACCACGCATAATGACAGGGGTAAGTCAGTTTGCAGCAAGAGGCCCATGCGAACGCGAAGAAACAAAACGAATCTGCGCCGTCCACCCGCCATGTCGGTTCGAGCGACGGACCAGATCCAGCCTCGCCCCATATAACAAACGAACCCAGCCGCCTGCCTCCCTCCTCCCGTCAGATCATCCGATCTTCTCCCCCGAGCGCGATCGATCCCCCGAAACCCTAGCGCAGCAGCAGCCATGGCAACGGAGACAGAGCCCTCCGCCGCCGCGGCGCCGTGCCTCCTCCTCGGCCCTCCCCTCATCCGCGCCGCACGCCCGTCCCCCGCCACTGCCGCCGCCGCCGGTGACGACACCGACGCGTCGCACCCGTTCCTCGACCTCCTGGACGCGGCCTTCAACGCGCCGTCGGCCGAGGAGATCAAGGCCGCCCTCAAGCCGCGGAGGGCGCTCACGGAGAACTGCTCCGCCACGTACGCCAACTCGGGCAACCCCTGCCTCGACTTCTTCTTCCAGGTGGTCCCCGACACCCCGCCCGAGCGCGTGCGCTCCCTGCTCGCCGCCGCCTGGACGCACGACGCGCTCACGGCGCTCAAGCTCGCCTGCAACCTCCGCGGCGTGCTCGGCACCGGCAAGTCGGACAAGGAGGGCTTCTACGCCGCCGCGCTCTGGATGCACGAGAACCACCCCAGGACGCTCGCCTGCAACGTCGCCGCGCTCGCCGAGTTCGGCTACCTCAAGGACTTCCCCGAGCTGCTCTTCCGCCTTATCCACGGCGCCGACGTGCGCAAGGTCGCCAAGGCCGAAGTGGAGGCCGACAAGGTGCGCAGGAAGGCCAAGGCCCTGGCCAAGCAGCGGGAGGGCCTCCGCGCCAGGCTTGCCGGCCGGAAGCGCGCCCGCGAGCTGGCGCCCGAGCCGGCCAAGGCCACCTTCGGCGACTTCCTCTCGGCCGCCCTCTCCAAGTTCGGCAAGGGCAAGCCCGTGGAGGTGGAGACCGCCCCTGCCGCGGTCGAGGAGCCGAAGCCGGAGGCGATGGAGGTTGATTCGAAGAAGACGGCGGACAAGCCGGGGCGGATGTCCAAGAAGGTCCGCAAGGTGGCCAAGCTCGCCGTGCAGTCGCTGGAGACGTACTACGGCGACCGCGCCTACCGCTTCCTGTTCGACGCCGTCGCCGACTTCTTCGCCGCGCTCCTTGCCTCGGACCTCGAGCAGCTGGCCCCCAAAGGCAAGAAGAGGAAGATCGGGCTCGCCGCCAAGTGGTGCCCCACGCCGGGCTCGTCGTTTGACCGCACCACGCTGCTCTGCGAGGCCATCGCCCGCCGCCTCTTCCCGCGTGACTCGGACCCTGAGCTCGCCCAGCTCACGGATGACCACTACACGTACCAGGCCCTCCACCGCCTCCGCCGAGAGGTTCTCGTGCCGCTGCGCAAGGTCCTGGAGCTCCCGGAGGTGTACATGAGCGCGCAGCGGTGGTCAGAGCTGCCCTACAACCGCGTGGCCTCGGTGGCCATGCGTCGCTACAAGTTCCTCTTCAAGAAGCACGACGAGGCGCGCTTCAACAAGTACCTGGAGGACGTGGAGGACGGCAAGGCCAAGATCTCGGCGGGCGCGCTCCTGCCGCACGAGATCGCCGCGGCTGCCTACCGCGGCGAGGACGACAACGTGTCAGAGCTCCAGTGGCGCCGCATGGTGGACGACCTCCGCTCCAAGGGGTCGCTGCGCAACTGCATCTCGGTCTGTGACGTGTCCGGGAGCATGAACGGTACCCCGATGGAGGTGTGCGTCGCGCTGGGCGTGCTCACGTCGGAGCTCAGCGAGGAGCCATGGGCGGGCAAGGTGATCACCTTCAGCTCCACCCCCGAGATCCACCTGATCAAGGGCAAGACCCTTGCCAAGAAGATGGCCTTCGTTAAGCGCATGCAATGGAACATGAGCACCAATTTCCAGGCGGTGTTCGACCAGATCCTCCGCACGGCTGTGAACGCCCGGCTGGCACCGGAGAAGATGATCAGGACCGTGTTCGTGTACAGCGACATGGAGTTCAACCAGGCATCGGGGCACGGCGGTGGTGGATACTACGGATACGGATCGCGGCGATCGTCCGGGTCCTGGGACAGTGACTACAACGTTATCTGCAAGAAGTTCAGGGACGCCGGGTACGGCGACGTGGTGCCGCAGATCATCTTCTGGAACCTGCGCGACTCCAAGTCGACGCCGGTGACGTCGACGCAGCCCGGGGTGGCCATGGTGAGCGGCTTCTCCAAGAACTTCCTCAAGATCTTCCTGCAGAACGACGGCGTGGTAAACCCCGAGGCCATCATGATGCAGGCCATCGCCGGCGACGAGTACCAGAAGCTGACCGTGTACGACTAGATCGGTTGCCGGTTGTCATCAGCTTAGTTAGAATGTTCGTGGTGTTCGATTAGCTTCTTTTTCTTCAAAATTCGTGGTGTTCGATTCTTCAGAACTGTGAACAGCTAGTAGCTTTGCTTTGCTTGATGATTAGTTTTTTTTTTTTCGAATTTGAACCAAAATTATGCTTGCAATTTTTTAGGTTGAAAATCACATATGTAATCACGCTTGGGTAGGATGATTGGAATGTTTGAATGATCAATGGTGTTTGGTAGCTTCTTCTGCATTCGAACATGGAAGTTCACCTTGCTGGCGGGAGAGCTGTTTCACAGGGGCCAATTTGTATTGTTTCTGCATGCCAGAACGCACAAACTTACTGACACTGAACGAGGAATAGACTAACGAGTTTCGTTTCGTAGGAGAACGTTTGTAAACACACTCCAGATGTCTGTCAGTTTATTCGGACCAAGACCGAGCCGAACGCTGAATAATATGCACACCATTAAACTTTAGGGGGTGTTTGTTTCCGGGGTTTTTTTGGTGTAGGGACTAAAAAAAGTCCCTAGCAAACCAAACAACGTGGGACTTTTTTTGGGACTTTTTGCTAAAAGTCCTTAGAAGCACCTCCTTGAGAGTCTTTTTTAAAAAAATTCAGGGGCTAGAAAAAGTCCTAGGACTAGAGAAACAAACACCACCTTAGATTTACTCTCTTCTTATCAAAATTAAGACGTTTTTGCACTAAACTGAATAGTAAGCTGGTATACTAAAGTTAATCTTATATGCTTCAAGTGCGCTGCACATCGCAGCCTTCGTCACTTGTGCCTACGCCGCCATCCGCTCCTCTCCCCCCTCGTTTCCTACAAACTTACCAGCGACGTCGACCTCGGGATTTTTGAGATCATCGGCGAGGTTGTCTTGGGGTTCTTGTGTCGGCTTCATTGGGGCCAAAGAGGGTCATTGCCAGCCTCCCCCTCCCGCCTAACTCTTAGGCGTACCCTTAGTTATTAGACCTGAATGTCAAAGATTTCTCAAAGTCCATGCATAATTTATCGTCTCCGCCCCCACGCCACTTCGTCTCTTCGCCTAACCGCTTCCTCTATCCTCAATTCTTCTGCATTGCAAAGGGGAATCTCCAATTTTAAAGGGCAATTGATCGTTCGCTTCCTTGGCTCCAGCTCCCTTCGTACGATCTCTCCCCCCATGATCAACTCACCCTCCCCACCGATTTTTTTCCAAACCTCACCCCCCATGTTTTTTATTACTGGTCTTTTTTCTAATCTAATGCAATTCAATCGACTCAATAGCAATCACATACGAAGGGTAGGAGGCAAGCTTCAAATTGTCGTATATCGGGTTAATATCGGTTTGGCTTCGGCATATCGGACGCAGGATATCGGGTAATATATCGAACGATATGTTGATATATCAGAGAATACATGTCTAGTTTTTTTTCATTATTCTTGTTCAAAACATATAATTTTGGTAAAATAAAATGTAGGATGTCAATGCTTTAACATAACATTTTTAGATTCCTAGTTTATTAACTTGTTGGTTAAGAAACTATTAAGGAAAGATTCACAAAATTGTTTGGGGCACCTTGATCGGGTCCAACCCGTTAGTACATCTTTCGATTTGTATCCATTTATTTGCATGCAAGACTTTTCATGTATGAAATAGTAGGACATAATTCACATTATCTAATTCAATACCTTCATTTTAGTATTTCCATCTAAAATAATATGAGTTTGACAAAAGTAAACTACAATACTATAAAAAAGATCACCACCTAAAAAGATAAAAAGTAAAAAATAAAGCTGAAGTCTCAAAGTACATAATAAAAAATATCAGTATTTCCATTTTAAATAATTTGAATTTGATAAAGTTAATCATAATATACTATAAAAAGATCACCACCTAAAAATGAAAAGGAAAAAAAGTAAATGAAGTCTCAAAGTAAATATAAAAAAATATATCAGTATTTCCATTTGAAATAATATGTATTTGATAAAAGTAAACTACTATATATTATAAAAAAGATCACCACCTAATAGTGCTAACGTAGAAACCAATGACATGCCACAACTAAACATAATCTTATACCACGCCAGCACTATACTACGCCTTGTACAAATTATCGAGCCCATATACTTTTGACGCCTACCTGTTTTCCTACGCCACCACTATGCCCCTACTAATGTCGTACCAAATAAGCCAACTTCACCACTATTTGAAAAAAAATAGTGCTGGTGTTGGTTGAAAATGGCGCACCATCAACGAAAGTTGTGGCTAGAACTCTTTCCACTATTGAACCTTTAAAAAGACCAAGATATTTTGCCACGGAAGATACTTGAGAAAGTGTTCATGGAAAAGTGAGAAGCTTCTAGAGGACTATGGAGTATACCATGAGAAAGAAGGATATTTGGCAAGAAGAATCTGAATTGTGGAAAGCTCTAGAGTAAGATATTTAGGTGAAGAAAATATCTAGTACGTGTTAGAGTTTGAACTGTTTATCTCATGTAATCTCACCTATCTCTATCTCTTTCACCTCCCGTAGCTATCTCTATCTCCTAAACCGAACCAGATCGGGATTCTCTCTCTGGACTTGTACGCCACGGCAAGTCTCCTTCGGCCTTGATATAAATACATACGATGCGGCTCCCTCGAGGAGTAGGAACGCTTATACCAAATCTTACATGGTATACAGAGCTAGCCTCTTCCCTATCATCTAGCGACACAATAACCAGAACCCTAGGGCCTTTCCTTCGCCATCATCATGAGCTCCAGCGTCGCCGGCCTCAACCTCGGCGCGCCTCCAACAGAGAAGCTCGCAAGGGGGAATTACCTCCTATGGAAAGCGCAAGTTCTGCCGGCCCTGTGAGGCGCGCAGGTGACCGGTCTTCTCGACGGCAGTGATGCAGCGCCGCCGAAAACAGTGGAGATCGCCAAGGCGGACAAGACCACAGCCATCGAGCCGAATCCATTGTATGGTCCATGGATTGCCAAAGATCAGCAGGTCCTAAGTTATCTGCTGAATTCGCTCACTCCAGAAATCCTCGAGTAAGTTATTGGTAAGGAAAGTACCCTTGATCTATGGACTGCCCTTACCATGATCTTTGCTGCGCAGTCACAAACGTGAATAACAAACTTGAGGATCGCCATCTCCAACACCAAGAAGGGCAACATGTCCAACAATGCCTTCATCGCCAAGATGAAGAGCCTCGGAGACGAACTTGCAGCAGCAGGACGTCCGGTGACAGACGGAGAGATGGTGGACTACATCCTCGCCGGACTTGATAGGGATTATGATCCCATCGTCGCAGCAGTTGGCGCCATCAAAAACTCCATCACGGTTGATGACCTTTTCTCGCAGATCTCCGCCTTCGATCAGAGGATGGAGATGCTAGGCGACGGATCAAGCTTCTGTTCGTCAGCTAACGCCGTGTACAGGGGGCGCGGCCAGTATCGGGGCAGAGGAGGTCGCAGACGAAGAGGGCGTGGTCACTCTGACCGTGCTCCTTCTCCTCCTATTCGCAACGGTGGAAACAATGGCTACCAGCAGCGTCAACGCCAGCCACCACCGCAGCAGTATCAGCAGCAGCATGAGGATGATTACCCCGAGTGCCAGATATGTTACAAATACCATGCTGGTGGCGCCAGGGACTGCTGGGATCGGTACAAGGAAGATCGTCAGGGAAAGAAGAAGGTCAACCTTGTCACCAACACATATGGCATCGATACCAATTGGTATGCAGATTCAGGAGCTACCGAGCATATCACAGGAGAGCTAGATAAGTTGACGATGCGGGAGAAGTATCATGGAGGTGATCAAGTGCACACGACAAGTGGAGCTGGTATGGATATTACTCACATTGGTAACTCAATTGTTAAAACCCCTCAGAAAAAATTTCATCTAAACAATGTCTTACATATCCCTCATGCATCGAAAAATCTTGTCTCTGTCCATCGTTTTACACTTGACAATAATGTTCTCATCATATTCTACCCTTACTCTTTTGTGATTAAGGATTTGGCAACGAGGAGAGTCATTCTTAGAGGAAGATGCGAGGGAGGTCTTTATCCAATCATATCATCTTCTTCTTCGTCAGAGTCAAATAAACAAGCTTGGAGTGTCACCAAACCATCTTCAGAGAAGTGGCATCGACGCTTGGGTCATCCATCTTCAGTCATAGTTCAGCATGTCATTAGTAAAAATAAACTTCCTTTTGTGTCTAGTATTGAGTCAGTTTGTGATGCGTGTCAACAAGCAAAAAGTCATCAATTACCATATCCCATCTCTACTAGTGTATCTACTGCTCCATTACAACTTATCTTTTCAGATGTGTGGGGACCAGCCCCCACTTCAGTTGGTAGATTTTCTTATTATGTAAGCTTTATTGATGACTATAGCAAATTTACTTGGATCTATTTGCTAAAGAAGCGATCCGATGTCTTTCAAGTTTTTAGCAACTTTCAAAGTCTTGTTGAACGTCAACTGAACTCTAAAATTCTTGCCATGCAAACGGACTGGGGAGGTGAGTATGAGAAACTGAATTCCTTTTTTCAAAAGATTGGAATTTCTCACCATGTATCTTGTCCCCATGCTCACCAACAGAACGGCTCTGCTGAACGAAAGCATCGACACATTGTTGAAGTAGGACTAGCACTGCTGGCTCATGCATCTATGCCTCTCAAATTTTGGGATGAGGCCTTTCTTGCCGCAACATACCTTATCAATATTAGACCCAGTAAAGTCATCAAATTTGAGAACCCTATCACTCGTATTTTTGGCATTACTCCTGATTATACATCCCTCCGCATATTTGGTTGCGCATGTTGGCCAAATCTTCGACCATACAACACACGCAAACTTGCGTTTCGTTCCAAACAATGTGTTTTCTTGGGTTATAGTCCTATACACAAAGGGGTCAAATATCTTGATGTCTCTACTGGTAGAATCTACATATCTAGGGATGTTGTCTTTGATGAATCTGTTTTTCCCTTCAAGTCACTCCATCCAAATGCTGGTGCCCTTCTTCGAAAAGAAATTCTTCAACTTCCGGAGTTTGATCAAGGGGGTGATAACAATTGTACTAACCAATGTGCTAATATTCCTTCTAGTTCTACTCCGGGTACTATGTTCGTGCAGGTGCATGAAGAAAACGGCGTTCAAAATGGCCAAGATGATCAAAATCCGGTGCAAAATGATGCTATATTTGATGTGTTTGAAGAAGAAGCAGCAGGCGCAGAACACGAGGAGGATGCGTCGGCGCCTGTCACGTCTGTGCGCCGATCCGCCTTGGATCACGGGCGGAGATCCGCGCGGGATCACGGGCCCGCCAGTCGACAGGAGAGTCAGGCCTCTCCAGCCCGCTCCGCGTCTGCCACGTCGACAGGGGACGATGCGGGATTCCCCTCGTCTGGCGCGCGCATGCAGGGGACGTCCGTTGCATGCATGCAGGGGATAGGAGCAGCAGGCTCGGGATCTTCTGCTCCAGATCACTCTGTGGACCCAGTCGTTGCTAGTGCAGGACAGGCCACACCAGGGTCTACTGGATCCGGTACGTCAGCACAATCTGCACACATGGATGGGTCTCCTGGATCTTCTGCAACCAGCCGGTCTGTGCGATCTTCTGTACAACAGCAAGAACAGCCTGCTACCACCTCAAGGGTCATGACCCGGCTACAGAAAGGTATTAGAAATCCCAAAATAAGAAGAGATGGTACTGTACCATATGGCATGTTATGGTTTCAGGTGAACCAGCAAAGTTGAGAGATGCACTTGGAGATCCTAAATGGAAAAGGGCTATGGATGAAGAGTATGATGCACTCATGAAAAATAAGACATGGCACTTGGTGCCAAGTCAGAGAGGTAA
The DNA here is from genome assembly GCA_021437245.1 of Aegilops speltoides. NCBI lineage: Eukaryota > Viridiplantae > Streptophyta > Magnoliopsida > Poales > Poaceae > Aegilops > Aegilops speltoides. Next base: position 53,340,851 of record CM038146.1, read on the forward strand.
AAACATTATTGACTGCAAGTGGGTCTATAGAATCAAAAGAAAAGCAGATGGCTCTATTGATAGGTATAAAGCACGTCTTGTTGCCAAAGGATTCAAGCAAAGGTATGGGATTGATTATGAGGATACTTTCAGTCCAGTTGTAAAAGCTGCTACTATAAGACTTGTGCTAGCCATTGCTGTTTCTAGGGGATGGAGTCTTGATACTAGATGTTCGCAACGTTTACGCATGGTGTTCGGAAGAGGAGGTCTATATGAGGCAACCACCAGGCTATGAAAACAAACAAACACCTCATTATGTTTGCAGGCTTGACAAAGCTCTTTATGGTGCAAGCAATCACCTAGAGCATGGTTCTCAAGGTTAAGTTCTGGCTGAAGCATATTGGATTTATTCCATCCAAGGCAGATACATCTCTCTTCATTTATAATAAGGCAAACACAATGATTTTTTGCTCATATATGTGGATGATACTATAGTTGCAAGCTCTTCTCAAGATGCCACTAATGCTCTCTTGCGCGATTTGAGTTCAGAATTTGCTTTGAAGGATCTTGGTGATTTGCATTTCTTCTTGGGCATTGAAGTTAAGAAGAGTCAAGATGGCATAGTGTTGAATCAAGAGAAATATGCCACTGAACTTCTAACTCGAATGGGAATGAAGGATTACAAACCCTCTCCTACACCATTGTCTTCTTCAGAACAACTTTCAGCATATCAGGGAGAACCTCTTAATGAAGAGGAGAGCACAAAATATTGAAGTGTTGTTGGAGCTCTACAATACTTGACTTTGACACGGCCAGATATATCGTTTGCTGTGAACAAGGTTTTTCAATATTTGCATGCTCCTACCTCCACTCATTGGACGTCTGTCAAACGGATTGTACGATACATTAAGCATACTATGAGTTTGGGACTTCAGTTCAGACGTTCCAGTTCCACACTTGTTAGTGCATTCTCTGATGCTGATTGGGCAGGATGTGTTGATGACAGAAAGTCAACTGGAGGATTTGCAGTATTCTTTGGTTCAAACCTTATTTCTTGGAGTGCCAGAAAACAAGCCACTGTGTCAAGGTCAAGTACAGAGGCTGAATACAAATCACTAGCAAATGCAACTGCTGAAATTATTTGGGTGGAATCTTTGCTTCATGAGCTAGGAATCAAGCAAACTGGTATATCTTGTCTATGGTGTGACAACTTGGGAGCAACCTATCTTTCTGCTAATCCAGTGTTTCATGGTAGAACCAAACACATTGAAATTGATTTTCACTTTGTGCGTGAAAGAGTTGCAGAGAAGAAGTTGGATATACGATTCATCCCATCCAAAGATCAAGTAGCTGATGGATTCACCAAAGCTTTGCCAACCAAGTCCTTTGAAGAGTTCAAGAGAAATCTTAACATAGGATAGTTTAGATTAAGGGCGGGTGTTAGAGTTTGAACTGTTTATCTCATGTAATCTCACCTATCTCTATCTCTTTCACCTCCCGTAGCTATCTCTATCTCCTAAACCGAACCAGATCGGGATTCTCTCTCTGGACTTGTATGCCACGGAAAGGCTCCTTCGTCCTTGATATAAATACATATGATGCGGCTCCCTCGAGGAGTAGGAACGCTTATACCAAATCTTACAGTACGTACGTAACATAATAGTGTAGAGAAAACTAGAATGAAGATGTTTCTAGTTGTAGGCTTGGATAGTTGTCTCTTGGCAAAGATCAACGATTTTGTAATCCTATAAATAGGGGTGCCATCCCTCCCATGTATCTAAGCAAAATAAGAAAGCTATAAAGTAAGAGAGCTATCAAGCGAGAGAGATAGAGATGTCATAGTAGTGAGAGGTAGCCACATAGAAAGAGTTGTACCAATTTTAAGGGTTGAGTCAACCCATTGTGTGTGTGTGTGTGTGTGTGATATTTTAAGATTGTGAGCCACCATGCGATGGGTTGCAACGGCTCATCTCGGAGCGGAGGGAGCCCTCAGATTGTCAACACATAATAATACAATATGGGATCACACAACCCTGAGTATACAATGCATCTGAAGATAATGGGCTAGAAGAATGCTAATTACGTGGTGCAGGTGACATGCATAGGTGTAGAATGATGTGTAGTTTCATTAAGATCAATGATGACGTTGGACACTATTTCCAACCGAAGAAGATATTGCCAAAAATGATTCAGTATCGCCCATGCTATTCAATATAGTGATGGATATTCTAGCGGTCATCATTGAGCGTGCGAAGGTTGATGGCCAAATTGACGGGTAGTAAATCATCTAGTGATGTTAGTGTCTCTATATTTCAATATGCGGATGATATGACTCTTTATGGACCATGACCTCGAGTAAGCGAGAAGTCTGAAATTAATTTTATCAGCATTCGAGCAAATCTCAGGTCTTAAGATCAATTTTCATATAAATGAATTGTTTTGCTTTGGCGTAGCTCAAGACGAGGACCGCCTCTATGATAAACTGTTCAACTGCGGGTTGGGCCAGTTTCCGATCACATATTTATGGATACCGATACATTATCAGAGGCTCATAAATGTTGAATGGAAACACGTCGAGGAGAGAATGCAAAAAGGACTTAATAGTTGGAAAGGTAAGCTGTTGTCTCTGGATGGAAGATTGGTCCCCATAAATTCAATAATAAGTAATATCGTACTATATCTGATTTCCTTCTTCTATTTGCCGAAAGGAGTTTTACATAGATAGGATTATTTCTGATCATGATTCTTTTGGCAAGGAGATAACGAGAGAAAAAAATATCGACTAGCTAAATGGAGTGTGGTTGCCGTCCCAAAGACCAAGGCGGGTTGAGCATTCATGACCTTGAGGTTAAGATTAGGGCCCTCCTCAGCAAATGGTTGTTTACATTAGTGACGGAAGATTATGTATGGAAAACCCTCCTCCTAAGGAGGAAATATGTGGGTTCCAAGGCGGTATCCCAAGTATACTGGAAGCCTGGAGATTCCCACTTCTGGGCGGGTCTAACGGCTACGAGAAAATATTTCTTCTGCTATGGTTCCTTCTCGATTAAGGATGGCTAAGAAATTAGATTCTAGGAGGACAAGTGGCTTGAAAATGTCACACTTCAGGAACAATATCCGGCTCTATACAATATTATGCGCCACAAGGGCGATACTATCGCCATGATAATGGAATTATTTCCACCAAATGTGACATTCAGAAGATATTTAATTGGATGTAGACTCTAATCATGGAACATCCTGCTCCAACAGTTGTCCACGGTGCAATTGTCATATGGATCTGATATATTTCAATGGAACCTACATGGGAATGGACAATTCTTAGTGTTGGAAATATGCCCTAGAGGCAATAATAAAATGGTTATTATTATTTTTCCTTGTTCATGATAATTGTCTATTATTCATGCTATAACTGTGTTATCCGGAAATCATAACACACGTGTGAATACATAGAGCACAACATGTCCCTGGTAAGCCTCTAGTTGACTAGCTCGTTGACCAACAGATAGTCATGGTTTCCTGACTATGGGCATTGGGTGTCATTGATAACGGGATCACATCATTAGGAGAACGATGTGATGGACAAGACCCAATTCTAAGAATAGCTTAAAGATCGTGTAGTTCGTTTAGCTAGAGCTTTTCCAGTTGTCAAGTATCATTTCCTTAGACCATGAGATTGTGCAACTACCGGATACCGTAGGAGTGCTTTGGGTGTGCCAAACGTCACAATGTAACTGGGTGACTATAAAGGTGCACTACGGGTATCTCCGAAAGTGTCCGTTGGGTTGGCACGAATCGAGACTGGGATTTGTCACTCCGTATGACGGAGAGGTATCTCTGGGCCCACTCGGTAATGCATCATCATAATGAGATCAATGTGACCAAGTGTCTGGTCACGGGATCATGCATTACGGTACGAGTAAAGTGACTTGCTGATAACGAGATTAAACGAGGTATTGGGATACCGACGATCGAGTCTCGGGCAAGTAACATACCAATTGACAAAGGAATTGTATACGGGGTTAATTGAATCCTTGACATCGTGGTTCATCCGATGAGATCATCGAGGAGTATGTGGGAGCCAACATGGGTATCCAGATCCCGCTGTTGGTTATTAACCGGAGAGGCGTCTCGGTCATGTCTGCATATCTCCCGAACCCGTAGGGTCTACACACACTAGTAGAAAAGGGGGCAATGGTCCAGGCCGGTCCAGCCCATTAGTCCCGGTTCAATCCAGAACCGGGACCAATAGGAGCATTTGACCCGGATCGTGAGCCCCGGGGGCCGGCCGGGCCATGTGGGCCATTGGTCCCGGTTCGTCTGGACCTTTTGGTCCCGGATGGTGGGGCGAACCGGGACCAATGGGCCGCACTCCTGGCCCACCACAATTGGTCCCGGTTGGAGGCATGAACCGGGACCGAAGGCAAACCTTTAGTCCCGGTTCGTGCGACTAACCGAGACCAATGGTGGTGCCTATATATACCCCCCTCGCGCAAGAGCAGAGCACACTGCTCTGTTTTTTCTGGCCGAGGGGGAGAGGGCTTGGTGGTGCTCTAGCTCACCTCCTATGCACACAAGGTGTTCGATGGAATGCCCGAGCCACACTACTTAAGGTTTCTCCTCTCCAAGCTCGACCGTCAAGCTCCATTTTCCTCCATATTTATCTAGGTTTAGCGGTCCGTTACGCCCCGTCCCCGTCTTCAACGTCGTCGATCACCCGCACCGATCTCATCGCTGGCACCACCGTGGTGAGCCTCTTGTTCTTATCTTCTTTCTGAAAGGAAAAATATTCTTATTTGTATGTTTAGATAGATATATACTTGTATAATTTTCTTACTTTTATTATTGCATCTTATATAGTGCGATGGTTTTGGTATCTGCCCCCGTCGACCCTCGTCCTGTCTATGATTCGGATGTGGTATATATTATCTTTTCATAACTATTGGTTCATTTATTGTTTATGACAATTATGCCGACCAACGTGACATAGATTTTATTCATCTAGGAGGTTGTTGAACCGGAAATTCCAACCGACCCTATTGTCCAGAGGTTAAATTTAGTTGAAGAAGAAAACAATTTGTTAAAGGAAAAAATTAGAAAAATTGAGGAGAAGATGATATTGGAGTTGCATGTTGCGGATGTAAATCGATGATCACAAGATCAAGATGGATGCAATGCGCTTGAAGGTTAGAAAGATTAGAAAATATGCCATTCATACCGAGGCTTGGTATCATTATGCCGTTGGATCAGTTGTTACATTGGTTGCGATTATGATCGCATTTGTTTTCGCATTGAAATGTTTTACATAGTTTGAGTGTATGGTTTAATTAATTTAGATGCTCTGCAGAGCTTTATGTTGTTAGATGAGAACTATGTATGTACTTTGGTTTTAATGTGATGATGAACTTCTATTAGTTAGGTCACTTAATTATCTATTCATGATGTTCTGTAATGATTTTTGACACACTTAATTATATATAATGCACACAGATGAACCGAGAATGGATGTACGGTTCAAGACACACCTCCGAGTACATTAAGGGCGTGCATAATTTTCTCGAAGTGGCTGAGGCAAACAAGCAGAATGGTTTTATGTGTTGTCCGCCCTATATTTGGGAATACGAAGTCTTACTCTGACCGGAAAATCCTCCACACCCACCTGCTTTACAAGGGTTTCATGCCACACTATAATGTTTGGACGAGGCACGGAGAAATAGGGGTTATGATGGAAGACGGCGAAGAAGAAGAGTACGATGACAACTATGTGCCCCCTGAATACGGTGATGCTCCAGAAGATCAAGAGGAACCAGACGATGTGCATGATGATGCTGCAACGGGCGAAGCTGCTGAAGATCAAGAGGAACCAGACGATGTGCCCGATGATGATGATCTCCGCCGGGTCATTGTCGATGCAAGGACGCAATGCGAAAGTCAAAAGGAGAAGCTGAAGTTCGATCGCATGCTAGAGGACCACAAAAAAGGGTTGTACCCCAATTGCGAAGATGGCAACACAAAGGTCGGTACCGTACTGGAATTGCTGTAGTGGAAGGCGAGAATCTTGTGCTCGACAAAGGATTTTGAAGCTACTTAAAATATTGAAGAAGAAGCTTCCAAAGGATAACGAATTGCCCGACAAGTACATACGCAGCAAAGAAGGTCGTATGCCCTCTAGGATTGGAGGTGCGGAAGATACATGCATGCCCTAATGATGCATCCTCTACATGGTGCGTACAAGGATCTGAACGCATGCCCGGTATGCGGTGCATTACTGATATAAGATCGAGACGAGATGACCTGGTGATGTTGACGACGAGCCCCCGTGAAGAGGGTTCTGCGAAGGTGATGTGGTATGCTCCTATAATACCACGGTTGAAACGTCTGTTCATAAGCGGAGAGCATGCCAAGTTGATGCGATGGCACAGTGAGGACCGTAAGAAAGGCGAGATGTTGAGAGCACCGCCGACGGGTCGCAGATGGAGAAAAATCGAGAGAAAGTCTTGGGATGAGTTTGCAAGTGAGCCAAGGAACGTATGGTTTGCTTTAAGCGCGGATGGCATTAATCCTTTCGGGAGCAGAGCAGCAATCACAACACCTGGCCCGTGACTCTATGTATGTATAACCTTCCTCCTTGGATGTGCATGAAGCGAAGTTCATTATGATGCCGTTCTCATCCAAGGCCCTAAGCAACCCGGCAATGACATTGATGTGTACCTAAGGCCATTAGTTGAAGAACTTTTACAGCTGTGGAATGGAAGCGAGGTACGACGTGGGATGAGCACAAACAGGAGGAATTTAACCTAAAGGCGTTGCTGTTCGTGACCATCAACGATTGGCCCGCTCTCAAGTAACTTTGCGGGACGGACAAACAAGGGATACCACGCATGCACGCACTGTTTACTTGACACCGATAGTATATACCGCAAGCTGCGGGAAGAATGTGTACAGGCCATCGTCGATTTCTTCCGACCAACCATCAATGTCGAAAGAAAGGCAAGCATGTCAAAAGCGAGGCAGATCACGGAAGAAGCCCGCCATGCGTACCGGTGATCACGTACTTGCTATGGTCAATGATTTACACGTAATCTTTGGAAAGGGTCCCGGCGGACTAGCTGTCCCGAGTGACGCTGGGGGACACGCACCCATGTGGAAGAAGAAATCTATATTTTGGGACCTACCCTCTGGAAAGACCTAGAGGTCCGCTCTTGATCGATGTGATGCACGTGACGAAGAACCTTTGCGTGAACCTGCTAGGCTTCTTGGGCGTGTATGGGAAGACAAAAGATACAACCGAGGCACGGAGGACTGCAGCGTTTGCACGAAAAAGACGGCATGCCTCCAAAGCAATATGTAGGTCCTGCCAGCTATGCTCTTACCAAAGAAGAGAAGGAAATCTTCTTTGAATGCCTGCTTAGTATGAAGGTCGGCTGGCTTCTCGTCGAATATAAAAGGAATAATAAATATGGCGGAGAAAAGTTTGAGAACCTAAAGTCTCATGATCGCCACGTGATTATGACGCAAGCTGCTTCCGGTTGCATTGAGGGGCTTCTACGGAAAATGTCCGATTAGCCATTGTGAAGCTATGTGCATTCCTCAATGCAATATCTCAGAAGGTGATCGATCCAGAAATCATACCAAGGCTAAGGAGTGATGTGGTGCAATGTCTTGTCAGTTTCGAGCTGGTGTTCCCACCATCCTTCTTAAATATCATGACGCACGTCCTAGTTCATCTAGTTGACGAGATTGTCATTCTGGGCCCCGTATTTCTACACAATATGTACCCCTTTGAGAGGTTCATGGGAGTCCTAAAGAAATATGTCCAGAATCGCGCTAGGCCGAAGGAAGCATCTCCATGGGCCATCAAACAGAGGATGTCATCGGGTTTTGTGTAGATAGGTCTCCCTAAATCGCGGTATGAGGGGAGACTGACTGGAAAAGGCACGCATGGAAAGGACTCAATAATATGCAGGGACGGATATTCTTGGTCTCAAGCCCACTACACAGTTCTACAGAACTCTACCTTGGTGACCCGTATGTCGATGAACACAAGAACGATCTGCGCTTCAAACACCTTGGAGCGGTCGACGACTGGATTACATGTGAACACATCAGGACTTTTAGTAGTTGGTTGGAAGCACGTATCAGAGGTGACAACACTGTTTGTGATGAGCTGTACTTGTTATCCACGGGACCATCTTTGACTGTATTGATTTCGAAAGGATACGAGATAAATGGGAATACATTTTACACGATTGACCAAGATCAAAAGAGCACCAACCAAAACAGCGGTGTCCGCTTTGATGCAACAACCGAGAGGGGAAAGGACACATATTATGGTTACATAGTGGACATATGGGAACTTGACTACGGACATGATTTTAAGGTCCCTTTGTTTAAGTGCAAATGGGTCAATCTGTCAGAGGGGGAGTGCAGTAGACCCACGATGCGGAATGACAACAAAGTGGATCTGAAAATCTTGGGTACACCGACGAACCGTTCGTCCTAGCCAATGATGTGGCACAGGTTATCTATGTGAAGGACATGTCCAGCAGACGAGAAAGAGAAAAGATAAGGAAGCAAATACATCATACGGTGAGCCAAAGCGCCACATAGTTCTTTCGGGGAAAAAGGGACATCGTGGGAGTGGAGGACAAGGCAGACATGTCGAAGATTATGAAAAGTTTCATGAAATTCCTCCTTTAAAGTCAAGGCTGACCCCAGCATCCTAATAAGCGATGAAGATTATCCATGGTTACGGTAGCAATAAGCAAATGACACAAGCGAAGAAAAAGTGAAGACTTTCTCCGCAACTATTATGATGATACCATGCCAACTTTGTAATCGCGAGTATGATACCATTGTTCATTTTGTACATGCACATGCTATGTGTGGGTCAATTTATGATACCATGCCAACTTTCAACTTTTTCAGAGTTCATTTGAAATGCTTTAATGTCTTATGGTTCGGCCCTCGTAATAATTAAAAATAGCAACAATAAGTATTTTGTTGTAAGTAGAAACAAAATAAAATAAATAAAGTAAGAAAGAAATAAAAAAACAAAAAAAGTGGAAATTTATAATTTTCCTAAAACTAAAAGCAAAAAGAATTAAAAATAAAGCAAAAAAAAGAAAATAAATAATGCAGAAAACAAAACAAAAAACAACAATAAGTATTTTGTTGTAAGTAGAAACAAAATAAAATAAATAAAGCAAGAAAGAAAAAAAAAAAAAGTGTTTTCAAATTTGAAAAGTAATGGCACTAACAGAAAGTTTATAATTTTCCTAAAACTAAAAGCAAAAAGAATTAAAAATAAAGCAAAAAACAAAAGAAAATAAATAATACAGAAAACAAAACAAAAAAACAACAATAAGTATTTTGTTGTAAGTAGAAACAAAATAAAATAAATAAAGCAAGAAAGAAAACAAAAAAAAGTGTTTTCAAATTTGAAAAGTAATGGCACTAACAGAAAGTTTATAATTTTCCTAAAACTAAAAGCAAAAAGAATTAAAAAATAAAGCAAAAAACAAAAGAAAATAAATAATGCAGAAAACAAAACAAAAAAATGGGAAAAAATAAAAATAGCAACAATAAGTAAAGAAAACAAAAAACAAAAAAAAGTGCCCTCATCGACCCCCACGGCTGAATCGACTTGAATCCCTACTTTGGGCGGATTCAGGCCCATGAAGGCCCGGAAGGCCCATCGGGCAAAGCAAGAGCAAGTAGGCCCATAAGCTGCGCAGAGAGAGAGTTCAAGAGGGAGCGGCGGTGGGGCTTATAAACCACTGCGCCCCTCTCAACTAGCGAGGTGGGACTAAACTTTGGCCCGCGCGGCAAAGACAGCCTTTGGTCCCGGTTGGTGGCACCAACCGAACTAAAGGGGGGTGTCGGTGTCAAAACCGGCGGATCTCGGTAGGGGGTCCCGAACTGTGCGTCTAGGCGGAAGGTAATAGGAGGCGAGGGACACGATGTTTTTACCTGAGTTGGGCCCTCTCGATGGAGGTAAAACCTCACGTCTGCTTGATTAATATTGATGATATGGGTAGTACAAGAGTGGATCTACCACGAGATCAAGGAGGCTAAACCCTAAAGCTAGCCTATGGTATGATTGTTGTAATGTATGTTGTGTCCTACGGACTATAGCCCTCCGGTTTATATAGACATCGGAGGAGGCTAGGGTTACACAGAGTCGGTTACAATGGTAGGAGATCTACATATTCGTATCGCCAAGCTTGGCTTCCACGCCAAGGAAAGTCCCATCCGGACAAAGTCTTCAATCTTGTATCTTCGTAGTCTTGGAGTCCGGCGGACGATGATAGTCCGGCTGTCCGGACACCCCTAGTCCAGACTCCAAGAGTAGCCCTGAACCAGGCTTCAATGACGATAAGTCCGGTAGCGCATAATGTTCGGCATTGCAAGGCGGGTTGCTCCTTGAATAATCCAGAGAAGATCATGAACACCGGGATAGTGTCCAGCTCGCAAAATAAATTCCACATTCCACCGTAGAGAGAATAAAATATACACTAGTTCAATCACGACGATTATGTGTCGTGACATCACACCGCTACCAAGCCACTGTTTGAATCATTTTTACTATACCACCAAAGACGTTTAGCTTAAGCGGTTTCCTTGGCACGTCTTGTCGAAGCGAGATCGTGTTCCCTTATTCGGGATTCTCATTAATACGGACGTGGGTAACCCAATCGCGCCATTGATGGTGGCGCTTGGGAGATAAGCGAGTTTTACCGGGCGGTGGGGAGCGCGCAGTTTAAATCGCCTATATATAAGGGATAAGGATTTACCTTCTCACCTACGCCTTCTTCCTCCTTTGCTTATCCATCTCCGCGCACTCAAGCTCCAACGCCCAAGCTCGCGCATCTCGCCTCGACTTTTCCGAATATGTCCGGAGCGGGAGGCAAGTGGTTGGCCTCCTCCGTTAGGGAGGAGCACATCACCAAGCTGCGCAGCGCTGGATACCTCTCCGGCGATATCGCGCATCGGCTGCCCGATGAGGGGCAGCTCATCCCTACCCCCGGGCCTCACGAGAGGGTCGTCTTTCTTCCCCACTTCCTCCGCGGATTGGGCTTTCCGCTCCATCCATTCGTCCGGGGGCTCATGTTCTATTACAGCCTGGATTTCCACGATCTGGCGCCGAACTTCATCCTCAACATCTCGACGTTCATCGTCGTGTGCGAGGCCTTCCTCTTCATCCGGCCCCATTTCGGCCTGTGGCTCAAGACCTTCAACGTCAAGCCGAACGTTGTGAAGGGCACGCAAGCGGAATGCGGAGGCGCCATGTTGGGTAAATTACCCAACGTCCTTTGGCTCGAAGGGGCCTTCGTGGACTCCGTCAAGGGGTGGCAATCGGGGTGGTTCTACATCACCGAGCCGCGCAAGCCCACATGGGCGGCGGCCCCCGAGTTTATATCTGGCGTCCCCACGCAGCTCACCTCCTGGAAAGAGAAGGGCTTGCTGTGGGGCAATCCGAAGGAGGTGACGGGACTCCGAGCCTGCATCCAGAAGCTGGTGAGCAATAAGCTCAGGCTCGTCGACGTGGTCCAAGTCAGGCTCATCCGCCGGATTCTCCCATGCCAAGAACGGGCATTCATTCTGTGGGAGTTCAATCCGGAACAGCACCAGGCGCTGAGCGGGATCTTGACACGACATAATGGCGCTGGAGGTGCTGTTTAAGGCGCGAAGCCCCGCATCCATGACGGAAGATCGCGGATTCAGCTCTGACATCCAACCGACGAGGTAAGTGATTCAACCCCATTACGGGACACTTTATAGTGTCGAATTGATTATAGGAGGGTTTCATTCTTTCCTTTCCTTTGACAGAATGGATGGAGAAGGCCAGCAGCTTATCAGCCCGGCTCCCATGCCGAAGACCAGTGGGCGCCTGTTTAGCGGTGGCTGCTGGTTCGAGCACCGCATGTGGTCTTTGGAGAAGAAGGCCAAGAAGGTGGACGCGGGGACTCGAAAGAGTTCCCGCAATCAGGTGTCCGACGACGAGGCAGACTCCTCCCCCGAAGACAAGGAGGAGGAGGACTCTCTCCTGGAGGAGGGAGAGAAGAAGAGGAAGGCTTCCCCAATAGGGGAGGCCGAAGGGTCCAAGAGGGGGAGGACTATCCCCCCGGACAGTTTCGCCAACTCCTCCGTTGGCGAGGATGAGTGGCCTCCAAGGGCCAGGCGTCCGGCAAGATCGTAAGTATTTGGATCCTTGATATGCAATTTCTTTCGTGTCGCGTAGTGTCCTTCTAACGCCGCATTCTGTCCGTAGTCTGGCCGATGATGATCTTCCCGCTTCATCAAGCGGGTCATTGGCCTCGTCGGATGTGGATTCACTTCCGACCGCCACTACCCCCCGTGGCGAAGACGCCGAGGTGGGATCCCAGAGAGGGACCCCTCAGGAGGAGGCTCCGGAGGCGCCGTCAGGCTGCCTCCCGGACTTTGTGCCGAACTCTACATCGGAACTCACAGTGGTTCCGGAGTCCGGCGAGCGGCCCCTTCGAAGGAAGGGCAAGACCGTGACACCGGCAACCTCCGTCCAACTGGAGGCGCCGGATAACTTGTTGGAGGCACTTAAAGGCGCTTCCATCGAGGAAGAACACTGCACTATCATGAGTGCGGTGATTCAGAAGGTTCAGCTCGCTAAGAGCGGGCTGACCGAAGCCTGCAGCAGCCTTTTAACAGGCTTTGAGGCAAGAAGTTAAAGTTATGTAATGTAATACCGCATAGACAGTAGCCCCTGATGCTCAGTTTGGTGTTCGGAAAGAAAAAGCCGGAGTGAGGATCTAACAAGATATACGCAGGGTTGCCTAAAATATGTCAATATGAGTTTGCAGGCTGCGCTGCTGACCTCTGCCGCACTAACGGCGGAGGTCGATGTGCTGAAGAAGGATCTCGAGTGGTCCGAGCAAGTGCTCGGCTATGCCAAGAAGCAGCTCGAGGACAAAGAGGGTGAGTAACACCACTTTGAATAGTTACCTTACAGAAAAGGGTTTTGGTTGCAATAAAGTTAACAAGGATAATATATGTATTGCAGGGGCCACTAACGAGGTGGCAGCCCTGAAGGAGGCTGTGTTCGCGGCCGAACGCAGTCTTGACATGAGCAGGCAGAGCGAGAAAAGCAGGAGGCACGGGTGGCCGAAGTTCGGCAAGAGCTCCAGGCTCTCATGGACAAGCATGAGAGTTTGGAGCATGACTCAAAGACTCGAGAGTCCGAGCTTGCCTCGGCTCTCGAAAGTGCCAAGTCCGCCAAGGCCGAGGCCCATAAGGCCCTTCAGGAGGTTGAAGATATAAAGAAGATAGCGGCGGGTAAGGCATTTTTCATGCAAAGCAGGCATGTTAATGTAAACTACCTGACACTTACCCGCATTCGGAGCTCTCGAGGCGTTTGCGGATCTGCCGCGTAGTCGCCTCGATGCCGCCGCATTCTATCGTGGCGAGGAGGAGCTCGGCGGAGAAGGTCTTCTGGTCTCGAGACGTTGAGGCCGGCCATCCAGTGCCCCCAAGCGACCAGGTGAAGCAGCTGGTCGAACTCCTAAGGTAGCTGAGGAGGCCATGAAGGGCCTTATAGTCCGGCTGTGACCTGAACAGGTCATGCCTGGGAGCTACTTTAGCCTCGTGCGGCGGCTGGTGGATGCATGCCCCTGGGTGGATGTCATCAAGCGCTCCGCCTGTATTGAAGGTGCTCGCCGGGCCCTCGCCCGCACAAAGGTGCATTGGGGCAGGTTGGATGCGGAGAAGCTTCTCACGGACCCACTACCGCTGGGCAAGGATTATCGCACACCCGAAATGTATTATAAAACTGTCCTGAAGGGAGCCCGCGATATTGCGGATGAGTGCCCCAGAAATGTAATCTTTGAGTGAACTTGCTATGTAATATCCTGTGCGCTGAAACTTTGTTCATGTGCGCTTTGAGCAACGCTTTTTTAATTTAAAATATTACCTTCTGTGCGGCCGTTTATAAAATCTGAGAGATGGCAAGTCGTTGGCTTCAGCCCCAAGCCACGAGTCTTTGGGGTGTTAAGGATAAACTTGAGCACTCTTGTTCCCATTTTGGGTCCATCTAGGAGGCGCTCAACACAACGAACAAGGCAACCGGACTTATAATGCTTGAACACTCTCACTTAGCCATAGAATTCTATAATTTTAAATTTAGTGAAGCCCTGGTATCTGGAAGACCGAATCCGGGCGCTATCCACGCCTTCGTCGGACATTGTCGGAACTTCGCTTCAAGCGGCGTGAGTCTTTAGGACCCAAAAACCTCTCGAACAGCGACCAGTCTCGCCTTATCATGCCAATCAGTTTTAGCTTTCTCCTTTCGAGGCGCCGCCGGCTCAACAGGGGTGCAATCGCAGTGGTTCTCCAGTGCCACCTTAGCCGTGAGCGGGCGTAAGGCACCAAAACGTGGGAGCAGGGCAAACCCAACTATTGACCCAAGACATGATTCGGAGCCGATTCATATAATGCTATAAGTTTGGGGTGCCGCACTTATGAAAGTGTTCGGACTTTATCACACCATAATTTGGGGAACGGAAGCCCCTGCGTATTTGGCCGTACCAAAATATACGGGTGCAAGATGTCATGTAATGAGCATATATATAAAAGGTAATGTAATTGCTGTCAAAAAAGATGCTGCATTGTTTATGAAAGAAAGTCTGCTATGAATGCGGACTGATACAAATAGTGCGGTAAGCAAGGGATTTGAACTAAGTAAACATGTCCCCCTCCAGGGGTGAGCTGCGGACTTGGTGTATATAATCGAATTTAATGCTCGTAATTGAGACCACCTGGGTGTTCGTCGCAGCCTTCTTTCGTCCCTGACTGTTGCATCATGAGTTCGGCAGGTTCATCGCCAGACAGGGCCTCTGTTTAACGGAGTCCTGTGTACATAAAGAAGAAAAATAAAAAATAAAAAATAAAAGGGGAGCACACTTGCGAGCCCCTGGTGTGGTCGAACCGCACTCTGGGTCCATTGCGATCGTGCCCCTTCCCCTGTGCCCATGGTATCTCCAAAGCGTAATGATATACGCGGAGTGTTATTATTGCGATCATGCGCGGGCGAGGTTGGGGACGATTACTACGCATGCTCGATCGCGCCAGTGGTCTTGGTTGGTATTGCTTGGGCGCTTTTCTGTATCGGCTGTTTAACGGCGGATCGAGAAATGCCTTAAGAGGCTACTCAGTACTTCGCCGCGAGAGCATTGTATGTTCCTCCGCTCGGAGGGCGTTCCGTATTTCCATTGACCGTGATGACTCCACGAGGGCCTGGCATCTTGAGCTTTAGGTATGCATAATGCGGCACCGCGTTGAATTTTGCAAACGCGGTTTTTCCGAGCAGAGCGTGATAGCCGCTGCGGAACGGGACTATGTCGAAGATTAACTCTTCGCTCCGGAAATTATCCAGGTATCCGAAGACCACTTCCAGTGTGACTGAGCCTGTATGACACCTTTAAAGGTTGTCTTTGTAGGTTTAATCCTTGAGGGGTCTATGCCAATTTTGCACACTGTATCCTGATAAAGCAGGTTCAGGCTACTACCGCCGTCCATCAGGACTCTCGTGAGGTGAAATCCATCGACGATTGGGTCTAAAACCAATGCGGCGAATCCGCCATGGTGTATGCTGGTCGGATGGTCTCTTCGATCGAAAGTGATCGGACAAGAGGACCATGGATTGAACTTCGGGGCGACTGGCTCCATCGCATAGACGTCCCTTAGTGCGCGTTTCATCTCCCTCTTGGGTATATGGGTCACGTAAATCATGTTCACCGTCCGCACTTGTGGGGGAAAACCCTTCTGTCCTCTATTGTTCAGCGGTCGGGTCTCCTCCTCGTCGTCGCTGTTTAGCCCCTTGTCATTGTTTTCGACAATTAACTTGCCTGCTTGCTTGAACACCCAGCAATCTCTATTAGTGTGATTGGCTGGTTTTTCAGGGGTGCCATGTATCTGGCATAAGCGATCGAGTATTCGGTCCAAATTGGACGGACCCGACGTGGTTCTTTTGAATGGCTTCTTCCAGTGACCGGGTTTAGAGCCGCGGAATCCGGCGTTGACTGCCGTACCCTCCTTATCGTCGCCGTTAATGCGGCGTTTGTTTTTGTTTCGACGTGACCTGCCGTTGTTGTCCTTAGTATTCGGACTGCCAGAATTTTTACGGAGATTGTTGCTGCGAGCTAGCCAGCTGTCCTCTCCCGCAGAAAAGCGGGTCATTAATGATGTGAGGGCTGCCATGGATTTCGGCTTTTCCTGCCCCAGGTGCTGGGCTAGCCATTCGTCGCGGATGTTATGTTTGAAGGCTGCAAGGGCCTCTGCATCCGGACAGTCAACGATTTGGTTTTTCTTTGTCAAGAACCGTGTCCAGAATTGTCTGGCTGTTGAATAATGCGGCTTAGGTCATCGGCTTCTGGTGGTTGCACATACGTGCCCTGGAAGTTGTCGAGGAATGCGGCTTCCAGGTCTTCCCAGCACCCAATTGACTCTGCGGGCAAGCTATTTAGCCAATGCCGAGCTGGTCCTTTAAGCTTGAGTGGGAGATACTTGATCGCATGGAGATCGTCGCCGCGGGCCATATGGATGTGGAGAAGATAATCTTTGATCCAAACCGCGGGGTCTGTTGTGCCATCGTAGGATTCGATGTTTACGGGTTTAAACCCTTCGTGGATTTGATGATCCATTACTTCGTCACTGAAGCATAGCGGGTGTGCGGCGCCTCTGTATTGAGCAATATCACGACGCAGCTCGAGAGAGCGCTGTCTGCTGTGTTCGGCCCGGCCAGGGTTATTGTATCCGGCGTGACGGTATTCGTCATGGGTCGTGGGGCGCCCACGTGATCCGTAGATGGATCTGGATTGCCTTGCTTTGTCCTCCAATATGTCTCGCAAGTCCGGCGCGTTCCCTCTTGGCTTCATACTTTTGGAGTGATGCCGGGGTACGGTCTTGGCTGGGGGCCTGGATGCCTCTCTGTCACGACCACGGGGTGGTCGGTCAGCCATATCGTGCGCTGGTGATTGAGGTATGTATGCTTCCTCCTCTAATCAGGGGAGAAGCTTGCGTCTTGGGTAACTTTTGGAGGGGCGTTCGAGTTTATACTCTTCATGCTGTGGCGATAAACCTGCGTTTGAAACGCTCTTGTTCGACGGGATCCTCAGGTACGACGAATTCGTCATCGTTGAGGCTTGCTTCGTCTTCGGAGGGAGGCATGTAGTTATGATCCTCGACCTATTAAATGCCGCCCTCTCGTGAGGGCTTGCTTACGCATCCTCCTGCGCTGAATCTTCTTTGGAGGGATTGTCTTCAACACTCTACGGGGTATTATTATCTCTGTGCGGAATCTCCATTTTTGCTGTGGTGGGATTTAGAGCGGCGCCACGACGCCGACGTTTGGCTGCTTCTTAAAGAGTCGCGCTCCGCTGCTTCTTCGCCGTCCCGTCTTTTGGGGTGTCCACCATATATATGTCGATGACGAGGTGGTCTTCGGTGCCCTGTAGGCGCTGGTTCTGTTAAATCTCCGGCATCGTCGTCCATAGCGTCGATGTCGTCGGAGTCGTAGTCTAGCATGTCGGTTAGATCGTCGACAGTGGCTACAAAGTGGGTGGTGGGTGGGCTCTGAATTTCTTCGTCGTCCGTACCCCAACCATCCTGGCCATAGTCCGGCCAGGACTCTCGCGATAACGAGAGATACTTTAGCGAATTTAGGATGTCGCCAAAGGGCGAGTGTTGGAAGATGTCCGCGGCGGTGAATTCCATAACCGGCCCCCAATCCGAATTGATTGGTAGGGGTGCGGGAGGTTCGGAGTCCGGCACCTCGGAATCACGAGTTTCGCGGGGGACAAGATCGATGTTCGGCTCTATCGCCGTGGAAGTTGGAGCCCCGAAGGCGGCGTCTATCCACCGATCCTTGATTTGTCTGATCGGCTCTGGATTAATGGCCGAAGCGGATTCGTGCACGGCCACCAAGGCACCGTTCGGTGGCAGAGCTAGATCATGCCCATCGTCACAGTGCGGCGCGCTTGGCTGCGGCTCGAGTCCGTCGAAGATCAAGTCTCCGCGGACATCGGCCATGAAGTTTAGGCTTCGAATCGACTCGACGGCGGGCGTAGCTTCGATCTGTTCCGGATGGCTGCGAATTAGCCCAGCGCGGCCGCCAAATCTGAAGATCTGTCCGGCGAAAAGTCTCACCTGGACAGCGTTGTTGGTTGAAGACGCCATCGGGCCTATCGGTGACGGCACGAGGAAATCTCAATGAAAGCACCAATGTCGGTGTCAAAACCGGCGGATCTCGGTAGGGGTCCCGAACTGTGCGTCTAGGCGGATGGTAATAGGAGGCGAGGACACGATGTTTTTACCAGGTTGGGCCCTCTCGATGGAGGTAAAACCCCACGTCTGCTTGATTAATATTGATGATATGGGTAGTACAAGAGTGGATCTACCACGAGATCAAGGAGGCTAAACCCTAAAGCTAGCCTATGGTATGATTGTTGTAATGTATGTTGTGTCCCACGGACTAAAGCCCTCCGGTTTATATAGACACGGAGGAGGCTAGGTTAATTACAGAGTCCGTTACAATGGTAGGAGATCTACATATCCAGATCGCCAAGCTTGCCTTCCACGCCAAGGAAAGTCCCATCCGGACACGGGGCGGAGTCTTCAATCTTGTATCTTCGTAGTCTTGGAGTCCGCAGACGATGATAGTCCGGCTGTCCGGACACCCCTAATCGAGACTCCCTCAGGGGCATTGGTCCTGTTGGTGCCACCAAGCGGGACCAAAGGTCGCAGCTTCCGCCCTTTGGGCTGCGAAAAAGAGGCCTTTGGTCGGTTGGTGGCACCAACGGGACTAAAGCGAGATTAGTCCGGTTGGAACCACCAACAGGACCAATCTCCTTGTATATAAGTAGCACCGCAGTTTTGCAGAGTTCATCGCCACCAGTTGCCCCCCGACGACGCCGAGCACATCGACGCCGCCAGGCTGCCCCGACGCCGCCCACCGCCCCTGCCGTCGCCGTCGCCGTCGCCCGCGCCCGTCGTCGTCGCCGTCCTCCCGAGCCCGCGCCCGCCCGTCGCCGCCTTGAGCTCCCCGTCGCCGTCGCCCGCCCAGCGCCCGAGCCCCTGCCCGTCGCCATCGCCCGCCCAGCGCTGCCACCATTGTGAGCCGCCGCGCGCACCTGCTCTATTTTTTTCATTTTATTAGTTTAATTTTTTGTTCAATGTATATATATATATGTGTGTATGTATGTGTCTATATATATATATATATGCTCTGCTCTTTTTTTTCATTTTATTACTTTAGTTTTTTGTTCATATATATATATATATATAATGTATATGTGTATGTATGTGGCTATGTGTATGTAATGTTCAAAATTGTTCAGATTATGTTTTTGTTGATATATGTATTTATTGTTCTTATGTGTATTAATGTTTTCATATATGCAAAAGATAGATTTTTAGAAAAGTTAGGTTTTTTCTGTTCATAGATTTTTTGTTGATATTAATTATTGTAGAATATGCAAATGTTTGTATATTCATATGAACAATGCATTAGGAAAAACCTTTTTTTTTCGAAATTTTCTATTTGAACATTTTTTAAAACAAGCAATACTAAAAGAATGAGAGGAAAAGGAAATAAGAAGAGGAAGAAAGGAGAAAAGAGGAGAGGAAGAAGAGGAGAAATAAATAAGAAGAGGAAAAAGAAGAAAAGAAGAGGAGAAGAAGAAAGGAATAGAGGAGAAAGAAGAAATTCTATTTTTCTTCTTCTCCTCTATTCCTTTCTTCTTCTCCTCTTTTTTCTTTCTTCTTCTTCTTCTTCCTTCTTCCTTCTTCCTCTTTCTTCCTTTTCCTTAATTATTTTCCTTTCTCGAGGGAGAAGAAGAAAAGAAGAGGAGAAGAAGAAAGAAAGGAAAGGAGAAAGAAGAAACTTCAACACGAGGGGTGGTACCGATACCCCTCCCGATAACATTATTTTACCATGTATATGTATGTCGCGTCGTTGTCGATATAACCCCTCTAGATACAACTGCAGCACCCCCTCCCCGTAAGCAAACCAAAACTCTCGAGGACACCCAAACCCTAGAGAGAAAACGATGATGCAGGTCTCCTACGTACCCCCTCCCGCCGCGCCCCTACCCAACAAATTAACTCTCTTGAGGCCACCCAGATTTATCAAGTTATAAGAGCGTTATCGTCGAGGCCACCCCAAACCCTTGAAGCTTTGTGTCGAGGCGACCCCAAACCCTAGAGAAGCAGCGTCGAGGCCACTAACATGATTCCTTATTATGACTAGCTAGCTAGTTCTACCTTTGCCACTATGTACCATGTTTGAATAATAATTGACATGTTGTCAATATTTGAAGAAACTATGGAGCACTCCCGAGACGAAGAAACAGAAGCGATGTTGGGGGAAATAATCGCAAATGGAAGTGATGATGTTGCGTCATTTCTCATCGACACCGTTGGTCAGCTGGATGAAGAAGAGGGCTATGATTATGATGGCTTCGACCCATTAATGCCGGTACAAGAGGAGGACTATGTTCATGATGGCTCCGGTGACACAATGGAGGTACAAGACGAAGGAGACCGTGCTGACTGCTCCGGTCACCGAACCGAGTCCGGCCAGGTATATATATATTAGTTAAGCCCGTGCTGACAAGTTAATTGATGCATCCATTGTTTTGGTATATGTACACATATTAATTACTATCGCCTTTCTTCCTTATAATTTCTAGCCCTCCAGATCGAGCACAACTTCGGTAAGGAGATTAGGCCCGAAGAAGAAGTTGAGCTCGGATGAAAAGTTTGAGATCATAGAAATCGCGCCCGACGGCGAACCGATTGAACCCATCCGGACAAAGAAGGCATTTTCTGCTCGGTCTTGGGGTTCTTGTTAGGGACAGGATCGATCAGCATCCAACAATGGTATAAGCCTGCTAAGGATGAAGACGCTGAGGTGTCTTATGTCAATGATATGCAGAAAGAAGATCTTTGGACTGAGTTGAAGGCAAATTTCACCCTACCGCCAGAGGAGGATCCGGAGAAGCCAGTTAAAGAGCAATTAATCAAGTCTTGTGCTCTTAAGAAGATGGCATGCCTAATGAGGAGGTGGAGGAAAGAGCTGAACTAGTTTGTCAAGAAAAAAGAGACACCAGAATTCATCGGCAAATATGAGAAGATCAAAGATCACTGGCCCACATTTGTGGCCCACAAGACATCGGAAAAGAGTAAGAAGATGTCGGAGACAAACAAGAAAAATGCTGTGAAGAAGACGCTTCACCATCGCACGGGGTCAGGTGGCTACCTCAAAGCCCGGCCTAAGTGGTCCAAGGCTGAGCATGATCTCGCTTGAAAAAGTTGAACCAGAGACAATCGCTGGCAGACCGTTGCGGACTTAGTTCTTCGGGCTGGCGGAACCTTGGACCGTAATGTGAGGCGGTGTCAATGGACAGACGAGCAATCGCAAACACCAGTCAAGAACCTTCGACACTATATCGATGCAGCGCAGCGAGGGACGTTCCTTCCAAATAGGGAGAAGGACGAGCTCACAATGGCCCTTGGGAATCCCGAGCACCTGGATGGACACGAGGCACGCCCAGCTCCCTTCCGTGGAAGGTTGGTTTTCGGCGCAGGGGTTACAAAACCCACGAGAGGAGGAAGAAGCGGAGCAGGACCAAATGCAGTGCTGCTTGGAAGGGTAATGGGGCTAGAGGATCGAGAAGAGGAGCGAGAAGCAGCAGATCGCAACAAGCGACATGCGAAGCTTCCCGAAGCTACCCCGCCATCTCAGCGGAGAAGCAGCGTTGCTTCCACCGAGCTGCTTCAGCCGGAGCATGTCTTGGCGGCTCTGCCAGCTATCCGTGGATGGTATCACGGAGTCTCAAAATTGCCACATTATGGCGCGATGCATGAATTTCAAGGTCAAGGCGGTTGTTGGCCAAGTTTATCCTAGTGGACCCGCACAACTTATCACCGCCACCGATTCGGAAGGATTTGCTAAGGTGATGGTGGATGAAATAACGGAGGGATTTGAGGACCTCGCGCTTGAGCACCCTACCGTGAAGGGGAGACTAGGCTGGGTTCTGCTCTGAAGACTCCATGCCTATGGCGGAAGGAGCTCATCGACCTTCTGAACTGGACGCCTCCGCCTCCTCCTCCTCCTCCTCCTGTGAGTCAGGGCACTCCGCCTCCTCCACCGCCTCCTCCTCCGGCGAGTGACGATCAGGGCACACGTGGCGGCACTCCGCCTCCTCCACCGCCTCCTCCTCCGGCGAGTGACGATCAGGGCACGCGTGGTGGCACTCCGCCTCCTTCTGCGGTGCGTGGCGGCACTCCGCCTCCTCCTTCTCCGCCTCGCCAGCAAGGGCGGAAGAGACCCGCCGCCGTCCCGGCTGCTCCGATGCGTCATAGTCCTTCTCATCCTCCTCGTAAGCAAGCACGAAAGAAGACAGACGCCGCAGCCGCTCCGTCTGCTCCGTCGTCTAGTAGCACAAGAAGAGAGAGGCAATACAGATACGGTCCACCTCTAAACCTGTAGAGAAGTTACCGTACGAGAGGACCAAGGAGGAAAACAATATGATCGTGCAGGCCCAAGTGAAGGAGTTCTTTGAAGGGGTGAAAGCAAAGATACATCCACCTCAGGAGGAGAAGGTAGATCCGGTGAAAGCAAAGCGCACTCTCGATGCCCTGAGGAAACCACCAAAGTCTCCGCTGAGAACCAACTATGAGCGCATTACTGAACAGACATATCTCCAAGCCAAACGGTCGGGAACTACTATCAGTGATAAAAGGTCAAAAGAACAACGAGCAAAGGGGGAAAAAATTGCCCAGCTCGGCGAACAAGCACAACAATCGTGCCCCCCGCTCAATGTTACTAATCCTCCGGGGACGGTAGCCGGTTATGGCAATCTTGAAGATTACGCCTGACGATGTACTTCCTGATTTCATGGAGGTGGACTTATTCGATTCTGATGCACGGGAAGCCTCTCGTCAAAGATGAAAAGTCTCGACAACAATGATGCGAAGATTCCATAGTTGGTACATGAAAACCTGCAGAGAGTCCGAGGGGCGAACACTTTGTATCCGAAAATCAAAGAGGAGCACGACCTCGTTTCAAATGATGTGTTGGCTATTCCATTTGAGGAGTTCTTGAGTTCTTCAATCAAAAGGCCCTCGATAAATTAATGGTCTTTTGCTACTGCTGTAAGTACTATTTCGTCATTAGTGCGTATATATAGCTCGGCTCTTTCATTGCATGTATTTACAATTAATTATCCTCAATATATTATGCAGATTGAAGATCATCGAGTGCAAAAAAATGAAATCTATGATATTGGGTTCATTAACATAAATATCATAGATGTATTTCTGGTTGAAAAGAACGTCGAAGAGGCCGAGGACAACTTGCTACAATCGTTAATCAAAAATCAAAACAAAGATACCATACTCTTTCCTTACAACGGCCCGTGAGTATTCTTGTCGCGTGCATATTCGGTTTCCTTATTACTCGGCGAGGTTAATGTAGCAGATGAGTTATGCATGCGTGTGCAGGTACCACTATATTCTTACGGAGATTAAGCTTGGCGTGGACTGGTAACCGTCTTAGACTCGAGACGGAAAGATCCCAGCACCTATGCGGACATGGTGAAATGCTCAGCAAGTAAGTTCAATCGATCATTATCGCACCATATCGGCAACTTTTTGTTCATTTCTGATATCTCAAGTAATAATTATTATTTTCTTTGTCTTGCAGGGTTTGGAAACAGTTCGCCGACAAGCTCGGGACTGCGAAGGAGCTGCAATATGTATACCCAAAGTAAGTACTATTGGCGCATCTCCCATTGATTCTATAGCTAAACTTTCATCAATGTCATTTATATAATGCTTCATTATCAGTTTGATTGACCTCTATTTCTCGTAAAGTGCTTGTGGCGGGAGGAAGGAATGATTTACTGTGGATACTACGTAATGCGAGTTCATCCCAACGCGACTTTGAAAAACAAGCGGGCTACTCTAGAAGACAATATGAAGTGCGTAAGCAATAATATTCACAATTTCATTTTATTACACCATCATTTCTGTTGAGTTTCATTCATAAATATGTATTAATTAACCCCCTTCTTCAAATTAATTAGACATGGCAGATGCGGGATGAACTCCTACCACCAGATCGCATGAAAGCAATTCAAGAGGAGTTGGCGGGATTCTTTCTTGAACACGTCATCAAGAAAGCGGAGAATACCATGTGGAACTTCATTTCAAATGCTAGTGGTTTGTAATTAAGAGATCTTATATAGATTGTACATGTATGTAGCCAGTAAAACTTGTTGTTCGACCAATCTCTCGGAGAAGGAGAGGTCGATCGATCACTTCTCTCGGTATGCATGGCGAACTTCATCTTGAATGGTTCTCTCGATCACTTATGTATATATACTACGTAGCGTCGACCAAGCACGGACATAAGATAGGACACTTCTCTCTATTAATTAGCTAGCTAACACAATATACGAAACACCTAAATTAACCCCCCAAAACCCCCAACCCCCTCCTTAAAAAAAAACAAAAACCCCAGCCACTGGAATGCAGACACGTGGATGCCTTTTGGTCCCGGTTGGAGCCACCAACCGGGACCAAAGGCCCCCTGACTGGGCTCGGCGCACAGGGCCACATGGAGGCACATTGGTCCCGGTTCGTGTTTGAACCGGGACTAAAGGCCCTTACAAACCGGGACTAATGGGTGGTTTTCTACTAGTGACACTTAAGGTTCGGTGACGCTAGGGTTGTAGAGATATTAGTATGCAGCAAACCGAAAGTTTTTAGGAGTCCCGGATGAGATCCCGGACATCACGAGGAGTTCCGGAATGGTCCGGAGGTAAAGAATTATATATGGGAAGTCGAGTTTCGGCCACCGGGAAAGTTTCGGGGGTCACCGGTATTGTACCGGGACCACCAGAAGGGTTCCGGGGGTCCACCGGGTGGGGCCACCTATCCCGGAGGGCCCCGTGGGCTGAAGTGGGGAGGGGAACCAGCCCCTGGTGGGCTGGTGTGCCCCCCCTTGGGCCCCCCCTGTGCCTAGGGTTGGAAACCCTAGGGTGAAGCGCCTCCGCTGCCTTTGGGGCAAGCCTCCCCCTGGCGGCGCCCCCGAGATCCCATCTCGGGGCGGCGCCCCTGGGACCCTATATAAAGAGGGGGGGAGGGAAGCCGCACCCTTGCACTTGGCGCCTCCATTCCCCCTTGCTACACCTCTCCCTCCCACAGACGCTTGGCGAAGCCCTGCCGGATCCCTGCTGCATCCACCACCACACCGTCGTGCGGCTGGATCTTCATCAACCTCTCCTTCCCCCTTGCTGGATCAAGAAGGAGGAGACGTCACGCTGACCGTACGTGTGTTGAATGTGGAGGTGCCGTCCGTTCGGCGCTAGGATCTCCGGTGATTTGGATCACGACGAGTACGAGTCCCTCAACCCCGTTCTCTTGAACGCTTCCGCTCGCGATTTACAAGGGTATGTAGATGCACTCCTCTCTCTCGTTGCTAGATGAACTCGTAGATTGATCTTGGTGAACGTAGGAAATTTTTTATTTTATGCAACATTCCCCAACAGTGGTATCAGAGCCAGGTTTATGCGTAGTTCTCTTTGCACGAGTAGAACACAATTTGTTGTGGGCGTAGATGTTGTCAACTTTCTTGCCACTACTAGTCTTATTTTGCTTCAGCGGTATTGTGGGATGAGGCACCCGGACCGACCTTACACGTACGCTTACGTGAGACAGGTTCCACCGACTGACATGCACTAGTTGCATAAGGTGGCTAGCGGGTGTCTGTCTCTCTCACTTTAGTTGGAGCGGATTCGATGAAAAGGGTCCTTATGAAGGGTAAATAGAAGTTGGCAAATCACGTTGTGGCTTGTACGTAGGTAAGAAAACGTTCTTGCTAGATCACCTATAGAAGGCACGTAAAAACTTGCAACAACAATTAGAGGACGTCTAACTTGTTTTTGCAGCAAGTGTTTTGTGATGTGGTATGGCCAAAAGTTGTGATGAATGATGAATGATATATATGTGATGTATGAGATCATGTTCTTGTAATAGGAATCACGACTTGCATGTCGATGAGTATGACAACCGGCAGGAGCCATTGGAGTTGTCTTTAATTTTTGTATGACCTGCGTGTCATTGAGAAACGCCATGTAAATTACTTTAGTTTATTGCTAAACGTGTTAGCCATAGTAGTAGAAGTAATAGTTGGTGAGCAACTTCATGGAGACACGATGATGGAGATCATGATGATGGAGATCATGGTGTCATGCCGGTGACGAAGATGATCATGGAGCCCCGAAGATGGAGATCAAAGGAGCTATATGATATTGGC
The DNA here is from genome assembly GCA_021437245.1 of Aegilops speltoides. NCBI lineage: Eukaryota > Viridiplantae > Streptophyta > Magnoliopsida > Poales > Poaceae > Aegilops > Aegilops speltoides. The sequence continues at coordinate 53,367,183 of CM038146.1, forward strand.
CATATCATGTCACTATTTGATTGCATGTGATGTTTATCATGTTTTTCATCTTGTTTACTTAGAACGACGGTAGTAAGTAAGATGATCCCTGATAATAATTTCAAGAAAAGTGTTCCCCCTAACTGTGCACCGTTGCGAAGGTTCGTTGTTTCGAAGCACCACGTGATGATCGGGTGTGTAGATCCTAACGTTCGAATACAACGGGTGTAAGCCAGATTTACACACACAATACACTTAAGTTGACTTGACGAGCCTAGCATGTACAGACATGGCCTTGGAACACGGAAGAGCGAAAGATCGAGCATGAGTCGTATAGAAGATACGATCAACATGAAGATGTTCACCGATGTTAACTAGTCCGTCTCACGTGATGATCAGAAACGGCCTAGTTGACTCGGATCATGTTTTACTTAGATGACTAGAGGGATGTCTGTCTAAGTGGGAGTTCATAAATAATTTGATTAGATGAACTTAATTATCATGAACTTAGTCTAAAATCTTTACAATATGTCTTGTAGATCAAATGGCCAACGCTCATGTCACTTTGAACTTCACGCGTTCCTAGAGAAAACCAAGCTGAAAGACGATGGCAGCAACTATACGGACTGGGTCCGGAACCTGAGGATCATCCTCATAGCAGCCAAGAAAGATTATGTCCTAGAAGTGCCGCTAGGTGAAGCACCAATCCCAGAGAACCAATACGTTATGAATGCTTGGCAGTCTTGTGCTGCTGATTACTCCCTCGTTCAGTGCGGCATGCTTTACAGCTTAGAACCGGGGCTCCAAAAGCGTTTTGAGCAACACGGAGCATATGAGATGTTCGAGGAGCTGAAAATGGTTTTCCAAGCTCATGCCCGGGTCGAGAGATATGAAGTCTCCGACAAATTCTTCAGCTGTAAGATGGAGGAAAATAGTTCTACTCAGTGAGCACATACTCAAGATGTCTGGGTTGCACAACCGCTTGACTCATCTGGGAGTCAATCTCCCGGATGACGCGGTCATTGACAGAATCCTTCAGTGGCATCCACCGAGCTACAAGAGCTTTGTGATGAACTTCAATATGCAGGGGATGGAAAAGATCATTCCTGAGGTATATTCAATGCTGAAATCAGCAGAGGTAGAGATCAAAAAGGAACATCAAGTGTTGATGGTGAATAAAACCACTAAGTTCAAGAAAGGCAAGGGTAAGAAGAACTTTCAAGAAGGACGACAAGGAAGTTGCCGCGCCTGGTAAGCCAGTTGCCAGGAAGAAGTCAAGCAATGGACCCAAGCCTGAGACTGAGTGCTTTTATTGCAAGGGAAGTGGTCACTGGAAGCGGAACCGCCCCAAGTACATAGTGGACAAGAAGGCCGGCAAAACCAAAGGTATATGTGATATACATGTAATTGATGTGTACCTTACCAGTACTCGTAGTAGCTCTTGGGTATTTGATACCAGTGCGGTTACTCATATTTGTAACTCAAAGCAGGAGCTGCGGAATAAGCGGAGACTAGCGAAGGACGAGTTGACGATGCGTGTCGGGAATGGTTCCCAGGTCGATGTGATCACCGTCGACACGCTACCTCTACATTTACCTACGGGATTAGTTTTAAACCTCAATAATTGTTATTTAGTACCAGCTTGGAGCACGAACATTGTATCAGGATCTCATTTAATTCGAGATGGCTACTCATTTAAATCTGAGAATAATGGTTGTTCTATTTATATGGGAGATATGTTTTATGGTAATGCGCTGCTGGTGAATGGTTTATTCTTAATGAATCTCGAACGTAATGTTACACATATTCATAGTGTGAATACCAAAAGATGTAAAGTTGATAACGATAGTCCCACATACTTGTGGCACTGCCGCCTTGGTCACATTGGTGTCAAGCGCATGAAGAAGCTCCATGTTGATGGACTTTTAGAGTCTCTAGATTATGAATCGTTTGACACATGCGAGCCATGCCTCATGGGCAAGATGACCAAGACTCCGTTCTCCGGAACAATGGAGCGAGCAACCAACTTATTGGAAATCATACATACTGATGTGTGCGGTCCAATGAGCATTGAGGCTCGTAGAGGATATTGTTATGTTCTCACTCTCACTGATGACTTGAGTAGATATGGGTATGTCTACTTGATGAAACACAAGTCTGAGACCTTTGAAAAGTTCAAGGAATTTCAGAATGAGGTAGAGAATCAACATGACCGAAAGATAAAGTTCCTACGATCAGATCGTGGGGGAGAATATTTAAGTCACGAATTTGGTACACACTTAAGGAAATGTGGAATCGTTTCACAACTCACGCCGCCTGGAACACCTCAGCGAAATGGTGTGTCCGAACGTCGTAATCGCACTCTATTGGATATGGTGTGATGTCACTTACTGACTTACCGCAATCATTTTGGGGATACGCTCTAGAGACAGCTACATTCACTTTAAATAGGGCATCGTCTAAATCCGTTGAGACGACACCGTATGGATTATGGTTTGGGAAGAAACCTAAGCTGTCATTTCAAAAAGTTTGGGGATGCGATGCTTATGTCAAGAAACTTCAACCTGAGAAGCTCGAACCCAAGTCAAAAAAATGCGTATTCATAGGATACCCTAAGGAAACCATAGGGTATACTTTCTACTTAAGATCCGAAGGCAAGATCTTTGTTGCCAAGAATGGGTCGTTTCTGGAGAAAGAGTTTCTCTCGAAAGAATTAAGTGGGAGGAAAGTGGAGCTTGATGAAGATGTTCCTGTCGTGCCCGCACCGACAAGAGAGGAAGTTAATGATGGTGATCAAGATACTTCAGATCAAGATCCTACTGAACTTCGAAGGTCCATGTCGGTGTCAAAACCGGCGGATCTCGGGTAGGGGGTCCCGAACTGTGCGTCTAGGCGGATGGTAACAGGAGACAAGGGACACGATGTTTTACCCAGGTTCGGGCCCTCTTGATGGAGGTAAAACCCTATGTCCTGCTCGATTAATATTGATGATGTGTATTACAAGAGTGGATCTACCAGGAGATCGAGGATGCTAAACCCTAGAAGCTAGCCTATGGTATGATTGTTGTAATGGAGGTTATGTCCTACGGATTAAAGCCCTCCGGTTTATATAGACACCAGAGAGGGCTAGGGTTACACAGAGTCGGTTACAATGGTAGGAGATCTAGATATCCGTATCGCAAGCTTGCCTTCCACACCAAGGAAAGTCCCATCCGGACACGGGACGGAGCCTTCAATCTTGTATCTTCGTAGTCTTGGAGTCCGGCAGACGATGATAGTCCGGCTGTCCGGAAACCCCCTAGTCCAGGACTCCCTCAGTAGCCCCTGAACCTAGATTCAATGACGATGAGTCCGGCGCGCATAATGTTCGGCATTGCAAGGCCGGTTCCTCCCTTAAATAATCTAGAGAAGATCATGAACACCAGGATAGTGTCCGGCTCTGCAAAATAAATTCCACATTCCACCGTAGAGAGAATAAAATGTACACAAGTTCAATCTGCTGACGTATTTTGCGGCATGACGGCACACCACTACCAAGCCTTTACTTGAATCATTTTTTATTATACCGCCTCAGCGCGTTTAGCGAAGCGGTTTCCTTGGCACGTCTTGTCGAAGCAGAGATCGTGTTCCCCCTTATTCCGGGATTCTCATCAATACGGACATGGGTAACCCAACTGCGCCATTGATGGTGGCGCTTGGGAGATAAGCGAGTTTTATCAGGCTAATGGGGATGCATAGTTTCATCCACCTATATATAAGGGATAAGGATTCACCTTTTCACCTATGCCTTCCTCCTCGTTTGCTTATCCATCTCCGCGCACTCGAGCTCCAGCGCCCAAGTTTGCGCATCTCGTCTCAACCTTCTCCGACCATGTCCGGAGCGGGAGGCAAGTGGTTGGCCTCCTCCGTTAAGGAGGAGCACATCACAAAGCTGCGCAGCGCCGGATACCTTTCCGGCGACGTTGCGCACCGGCTGCCCGACGAGGGGCAACTCATCCCCACCCCCAGGCCCCATGAGAGGGTCGTTTTCCTCCCCCACTTCCTACACGGACTGGGCTTTCCACTTCACCCCTTTGTCCGGGGGCTCATGTTCTACTACAGCCTGGATTTCCATGATCTGGCGCCGAACTTCATCCTCAACATCTCGGCCTTTATCGTCGTGTGCGAGGCCTTCCTCTGCATCCAGCCCCACTTCGGCTTGTGGCTCAAGACCTTCAATGTCAAGCCGAAGGTAGTGAAGGGCACTCAAGCGGAGTGCGGAGGCGCCGTGTTGGGCAAGATGCCCAACGTCCTTTGGTTCGAAGGGGCCTTCGTGGAATCCGTCAAGGGGTGGCAGTCGGGGTGGTTCTATATCACCGAGCCGCGCGACCCTACGTGGGCGGTGGCCCCCGAGTTCAGATCTGGGATCCCTACGCAGCTCACCTCCTGGAAAGAGAAGGGCTTGCTGTGGGGTAATTCGAAGGAGCTGACGGGACTCCAAGCCTGTATCCAGAAGCTGGTGAATAAGAAGCTCATGCTAGTTAACATGGTCCAAGTCATGCTCGTCAGCCGGATTCTGCCATGCCAAGAACGGGCATTCAATCTGTGGGAGTTCGATCCGGAACAGCACCAGGCGTTGAACGGGCTCTTCGACACAACGTACGAAGGCGCCTGGAGGGTGCTGTTTAAGGGCGCCGAAGCCCCCGCATCCGCGACGGAAGATCGCGGATTTCACTCGCAGCGTCCGGCTGATGAGGTAAGTGATTCTACCCATTTATAGGACACTTATTGTTAATAGATTGATTTTAAGCGGGTTTCAATCTCCATTTTCCTTTGACAGGAATGGATGAAGAAGGCCGAGCAGCTCATCTGCCCGGCTCCCATGCCAGAAGACCCAGTGGACGCCCGTCTAGCGGGACTGCTGGTTCCGGCACCGCATGTGGTGCCAGAGAAGAAGGCCAAGAAGGTGGCCACGGGCACTCGAAAGAGTTCCCGTTTTTAGGTCTCCGACGACTCCGAGGCGGACTCCTCCCCCGAAGATGAGGAGGAGGAAGAAGACTCTCTCCCAGAGGAGGGAGAGAGGAAGAGGAAGGCTTCCCCAGGGGGAGGCCGAAGGGTCAAGAGGGAAGAACTATTCCCCCGGACAGCTCCGCCAACACCAACGTTGGCGATGAAGAGTGGCCCTCAAGGGCCAGGCCTCAGGCGAGATCGTAAGTATCCGGATCCCTGAATGATCTGTTATTTCTTTTGTGTCACATAGCATCCTTCTAATGTCGCATACTGCCTGCAGTCCAGCCAACGATGATCTCCCTGCTTCGTTGAGCGGGTCGTTGGCTGCGTCGGATGTGGAATCCATTCCGACTGCCTCCACCCCTCGCGCCGCTGAGGACACCGAGGTGGGATCCCGGGAAGGGACCCATCAGGAGGAGGCTCCGGGGGCGCCGCAAGGCAGCCTTCTGGACTTTGCACCGGACTCTACGCCGGAACCTGCAGTGGTTCCAGAGTCCGGCAGGCGGCCCCTTCGCAAGAAGGGCAAGACCGTGACACCAGCGGCCCCCGTCCAACCGGAGGCGCCGGACAACTTGTTGGAGGCGCTCAAAGGTGCTTCCATCGAGGAAGAACACCGCACTATCATGAGTGCGGTGATCCAGAAGGTTCAGGTCGCCAAGAGCGGGCTGACCGAAGCCTGCAGCAGCCTTCTAACAGGCTTTGAGGTAAGAAGTTAAAATTATGTAATGTAATACCGCATAGATAGTAGCCCCTGATGCTCAGTTCGGCGTTTGGAAAGAAAAGCGGTGAGGATCTAAAAGATATACGTGAGGTTGCTAAAAGTATGTCAATATGGGTTTGCAGGCTGCGTTGCTGACCTCTGCCGCACTGACTGCGGAGGTCGGTGCGTTGAAGCAGGATCTCGAGTGGTCCAAGCAAGAGCTCGGCCGTGCCAAGAAGCAGCTCGAGGACAAAGAAGGTGAGTAACACCACTTTGAAAAGTTACCTTACAGAAAAGGATTTAGGTTGCAATAAGAAAATGACAAGGATAACATGGGTACTGCAGGGGCCACAAACGAGGTGGCATCCCTGAAGGAGGCTGTGTCATGACGAGCAACGTCTGCGCCGCGGAACGGACAAAGCGAGAAAAACAGGAGGCACGGGTGGCGATGGTGCGGCAAGAGCTCCAGGCTCTCATGGAGAAGCATGAGAGTTTGGAGCGCGACTCAAAGACTCGAGAGTCCGAGCTCGCCTCAGCTCTCGAAAGTGCCAAGTCCGCCATGGCCGAGGCCCGTAAGGGCCTTCAGGAAGTTGAGGATATGAAGAAAATAGCGGCGGGGAAGGCATTTTTCATGCAAAGCAGGCATGTTAATGTAAACTACCTGACACTTACCTGAATTCGGAGCTCTCCAGGGGCATTTGCAGATCTCCCTCGCAGTGTATCCGATGCTGCCGCATTCTACCGTGGCGAGGAGGGGAGCTCAACAGAGAAGGTCTTCTGGTCTCAGTACGCTGAGGCCGGCCATCCGGTGCCCCCTAGCGACCAACTAAAGCAGCTGGTCGAGCTCCACAAGGTAGCTGAGGAGGCCATGAAGGGCCTTATAGTCCGGCTGTGGCCTGGACAGGCCATGCTTGGGAGCTACTTCGGCCTCATGCGGCGGCTGGTGGATGCGTGCCCTTGGGTGGATGTCATCAAGCGCTCCGCCTGTATTGAAGGTGCTCGTCGGGCCCTTGCCCATGCAAAGGTGCACTAGGGCAGGCTGGATGCGGAGAGGCTTCTTACTGACCCGCCGCCAGCGGGTAAGGAGTATCGTACGCCCGAAATGTACTATAAGACTGTCCTAAAGGGCGCCCGCAATATTGCGGATGAGTGCCCCAGAAATGTAATTATTGAGTAAACTCTCTATGTATTATCCCGTGCGCTGAAAGCTTTGTTCATATTCGCTACGCAACGCTTATTTAATTTAAAATATTACCTTTTGTGCGGCCGTTTATAAAATCTGGGAGATGGCAAGTCGTTGGCTTCAGCCCCCAAGCCACGAGTGCTGGGGTGTTCGGGATAAACTTGAGCACTCTTGTTCCCATTTTTGGGTCCATCTAGGGAGGCGCTCAACACAACGAACAAGGCAACCGGACTTATAGTGCTTGAACACTCTCACTTAGCCATAGAATTCTATAATTTTAAATTTGGCGAAGCCCCTAGTATTCGAAGACCGAATTGGGCGCTATCCACGCCTTCGTCGGACATTATCCGGTGCCGCTCAAGCGGCATAAGTCTTTAGGGACGAAAAGACCTCTCGAACAGCGACCAGTCTCTCGCCTTATCATGCCAGTCAGTTTTAGCTTTCTCCACTGAGGCACTCGCCCAGCTCAACCGGGGTGCAATCGCAGTGGTTCTCCCAGTGCCACCTTAGCCTTCAAAGCGGGCGTAAGGCACCAAAAGCGTGGGGCCGGGCAAACCCAACTATTGACCCAAGACATGATTGGAGCCGATTCATATAATGCTATAAGTTCGGGGTGCCGCACTTGTGAAAGTGTTCGGACTTATCACACCATAATGCGGGGAACATAAGCCCCTGGTGTATTCGGCCGTATCAACATGTACGGGAGCAAGATGTCATTAATGAGCATATGCGTAAATTAATGCAATAACAGGCAAAAAATGCTGCGTTATTTATTCAAGGAATTCTGCTATGAGTGCGGAAGGATACAAATAGTGCGTAAGCAAGGGATTGGACTAAATAAACATGTCCCCCTCCAGGGGTGGGCTGCGGACTGGTGTATAAAATCGAATTTAATGCTCGTAATGGAGACCACCCGAGTGTTCATCGCAGCCTTCTTTCTTCCCTGGCTGTTGCATCGCGAGTTCGGCGGGTCCATCGCCAGACAGGGCCTCTGGTAAATGGAGTCCTGTATATGAAAAAAGAAGGAAAATAAAAGAATGACACACTTGGGAGCCCCTGGTGTGGTCGAGCCGCACACTGGGTCTGTTGTGGTCGTGCCCCTCCCCCTAGGCCCATGGTATCTCCAGAGCGTAATGATGTACGCGGAGGGTTGGTCTTGCAATTATGCAAGGGCCGGGGTTGGTGCCGCATTGCTACGCGTGCTCGGAACGTGCCAGGTGGTCTTGGTTGATGTTGCTCCGGGCCCGTTTGGCCGTGTCCGGCCGTTTAACGGCCGGACTCGAAAATTGCCTTAGATGGCTGCTCTGTACTTCTGCCGCGAGAGCTGCTGTATCTTCCTCCGTTCGGAGGGAGCGTTCCGTATTTTCGTTGATCGTGATGACTCCACGAGGACCTGGCATCTTGAGCTTGAGGCATGCGTAATGCGGCACCGCGTTGAACTTTGCAACGCGGTTCGTCCGAGCAGAGCGTGATAGCCGCTGCGGAATGGGACTATGTCGAAGATTAACTCCTCGCTCCGGAAATTGTCCGGGGATCCGAAGACCACTTCCAGTGTGACTGAGCCTATACAATTGGCCTCAACACCTGGTATGACACCTTTAAAGGTCGTTTTTGTAGGTTTAATCCTTGAGGGGTCCATGCCCATCTTGTGCATTGTATCCTGATAAAGCAGGTTCGGGCTACTGCCGCCGTCCATCAGGACTCTCGTGAGGTGAAATCCATCGATGATTGGGTCTAATACCAATGCGGCGAATACGCCATGGCGGATGCTGGTCGGATGGTCTCTTCGATCGAAAGTGATCGGGTAAGAGGACCATGGATTGAACTTCGCGGCGACTGGCTCCATCGCGTATACGTCCCTTAGTGCGCGCTTCCGCTCCCTCTTGGGTATATGGGTTGCATATATCATGTTCACCATCCGCACTTGTGGGGGGAAGCCCCTCTGTCCTCTACTGTTCGGCAGCCGGGTCTCCTCCTCGTCATCGCTATGCAGCCCCTTGTCATTGTTTTCGGCAATTAACTTGCCTGCCTGCTTGAATACCCAACAGTCTCTGTTGGTGTGATTAGCTGGCTTTTCGGGGGTGCCATGTATCTGGCATAAGCGGTCGAGTATTCGGTCCAAATTGGACGGACCCGGAGTGGTTCTTTTGAATGGCTTCTTCCGCTGACCGGGTTTAGAGCCTCGGAATCCAGCGTTGACTGCCGTATCCTCCTTTTCGTCGTCGTTATGCGGCGTTTATTTTTGTTTCAACGCGACCTGCCATTGTGGTCCTTGGTATCCGGACTGCCAGAATTTTTACTGAGGTTGTTGCTGCGAGCTAGCCAGCTGTCCTCTCCCGCACAGAAGCGGGTCATTAGAGATGTGAGGGCTGCCATTGATTTCGGCTTTTCCTGTCCTAGGTGTCGGGCTAGCCACTCATCGCGGATGTTATGTTTGAAGGCTGCGAGGGCCTCTGCATCCGCACAGTCGATGATTTGATTTTTTTTTGTTAAGAACCGTGTCCAGAACTGTCTGGCCGATTCGTCTGGCTGCTGAATTATGTGGCTTAGGTCATCGGCGTCTGGTGGTCGCACATATGTGGCCAGGAAGTTGTCGAGGAATGCGGCCTCCAGGTCTTCCCAACACCCAATTGACTCTGCGGGCAAGCTGATAAGCCAATACTGAGCTGGTCCTTTAAGCTTGAGTGGGAGATACTTGATGGCGTGGAGATCGTCGCCGTGGGCCATATGGATGTGAAGGAGATAATCTTCGATCCAAACCGCTGGGTCTGTTGTGCCATCGTAGGATTTAATGTTTACGGGTTTAAACCCTTCAGGGATTTGATGATCCATTACTTCGTCAGTGAAGCATAGCGGGTGTGCGGCGCCTCTATACTGAGCAATATCACGACGTAGCTCGAGTGAGCGTTGTCTGCTGTGTTCGGCCCGACCAGAGTTGTTGTATCCGGCGCGACGGTATTCGTCGTGGGTCGTGGGGCGCCCACGTGATCCATAGATGGATCTGGATTGTCTTGCCTTATCCTCCAATATGTCTCGCAAGTCCGGCGCGTTCCCTCGTGGCTTCGTACTTTTCGAGCGATGCCGGGGTACGGTCTTGATGGAAGGCTTGGATGCTTCTCTGTCGCGACCACGGGGTGGTCGGTCAGCCGTATTGTGTGCTGGTGATGATGGTATGTATGCTTCCTCCTCTAATCGGGGGAGCAACTTGCGTTTTGGGTAGCTCTTCGGCCGTGAGGACCTCGGTCCATCTGTCGGCCAGCAGGTCTTGATCAGCTTGAAGCTGCTGCTGCTTTTTCTTTAGGCTATTTGCCGTGGCCATTAGCCTGCGTTTGAAACGCTCTTGTTCGATGGGATCTTCGGGCACGACGAATTCGTCATCGTTGAGGCTTGCCTCGTCTTCGGAGGGAGGTATGTGATTATCATCCTCGACCTCTTCATGTGCCGCTCTCTCATGAGGGCTTGCTTCTGCATCCTCCTGCGCTGAATCTTGCTGGAGGGAATTGTCTTCGGCACTTTCTGGGGTATTATTATCTCCTGTGCCGGAATCTCCATTCTTCTTTGTGGCGGGATTTAGAGCGGCGCCGCTGACGTCGGCGCTTGGGCTGTTTCTTTATGGAATCCGCCTCCGCTGCTTCTTCGCCGTCCCCCTCTTTTGGGGTGTCCACCATGTATATGTCATATGACGAGGTGGTCTTCCAGTGCCCTGTAGGCGCTGGTTCTTGTTCGTCTCCGGCATCGTCGTCCATACCGTCGATGTCTTCGGAGTCATAGTCTAGCATGTCGTTTAGATCGTCGACAGTGGCTACAAAGTGGGATGTGGGTGGGCTTTGAATTTCTTCGTCGTCCGCTTCCCAACCATCCTGGCCATAATCCGGCCAGGGCTCTCCGGATAGCGAGAGATGCTTTAGCGAATTTAGGATGTCGCCAAAGGGCGAGTGCTGAAAGATGTCCGCAGCGGTGAACTCCATGATCGGCGCCCAATCGGACTCGATTGGCAGGGGCGCAGGAGGTTCGGAGTCCGGCAGGGAGTCCGGCACCTCGGAGTCACGAGCTTTATAGGGAACAAGGTCAGTGTTCGGCTCCATCACCGCGGAAGTTGCAGCCCCCGAGGCGGTGTCCAGCCACCGTTCCTCGATCTGGGCGATCGGCTCCGGACTAAGGGCCGGAGCGGATTCGTGTCTTGACCACCAAGGCCTTGTCCGTGGCAGAGCTAGATCATGCCCATCGTGATAAAGGCGGCACGCTTTCGGCGTGGCTCGAGGCCGTCGAAGATCAAGTCCCCACGGATGTCGACCGTGATGTTTAGGCTTCCGAATCTGACCTGACGGCCAGGGGCGTAGCTTTGGATCTGCTCCAGATGGCCAAGCGAATTAGCCCGCAGTGCGAAGCCGCCGAATACGAAGATCTGTCCGGGGAGAAAAGTCTCACCCGGGACAGCGTTGTTGTTGATTGAAGAAGCCATCGAGCCTATCGGTGACGACACAGAGGAACTCTCAATGAAAGCACCAATGTCGGTGTCAAAACCGGCGGATCTCGGGTAGGGGGTCCCGGCGTGCGTCTAGGCGGATGGTAACAGGAGACAAGGGACACGATGTTTTACCTGTGTTGGGCCCTCTTGATGGAGGTAAAACCCTACGTCCTGCTCGATTAATATTGATGGTGTGTATTACAAGAGTGGATCTACCACGAGATCGAGGAGGCTAAACCCTAGAAGCTAGCCTATTGTATGATTGTTGTAATGGAGGTTATGTCCTACGGACTAAAGCCCTCCGGTTTATATAGACATCGGAGAGGGCTAGGGTTACACAGAGTCGGTTACAATGGTAGGAGATCTACATATCCGTATCGCCAAGCTTGCCTTCCACGCCAAGGAAAGTCCCATCCGGACACGGGACGGAGCCTTCAATCTTGTATCTTGGTAGTCTTGGAGTCCGGCGGACGATGATAGTCCGGCTGTCCGGACACCCCCTAGTCCAGGACTCCCTTAGTCCACAAGGACATGTTCCGCGCCAGAGTGGTACGGCAACCCTGTCTTGGAAATCATGTTGTTAGACAACGGTGAACCTTCGAACTATGAAGAAGCAATGGCGGGCCCAGATTCCAACAAATGGCTTGAAGCGATGCAATCCGAGATAGGATCCTGTTGGGGAACGTAGTAATTGCAAAAAAATTCCTACGCACACGCAAGATCATGGTGATGGCATAGCAACGAGAGGGGAGAGTATTGTCCACGTACCCTCGTAGACCGTAAGCGGAAGTGTTATGACAACGCGGTTGATGTAGTCGTACGTCTTCACGATCCGATCGATCCAAGTACCGAACGTACGGCACCTCCGAGTTCAGCACACGTTCAGCTCGATGGCGATCCCGGACCGATCCAGCAAAGTGTCGAGGATGAGTTCCACAAGACGACGGCGTGGGAGCGATGATGATGTTCTATCGCGCGGGGCTTCGCCTAAACTCCGCGACGATATGAACGAGGTGGAATATGGTGGAGGGGGGCACCGCACACGGCTAAGAAACGATCCGTAGATCAACTTGTGTGTCATGGGGTGCCCCCCTGCCCCCGTATATAAAGGAGCAAGGGGGAGGGGGCGGCCGGCCAAGGGAGGGCGCGCCAGGGAGGAGTCCTACTCCCACCGGGAGTAGGATTCCCTCCTTTGAGTCTAACTAGGAGAGGGGAAGGAAGGGAAGGAGAAGGAGAAGGAAGGAGAGGGAGGAAAGGATGAAGGGGCGGCCCCTAGTCCAGTCGGTTTGGGCTAGGGGCCCGCAGCATCTGCCTCCTCTCTTCCACCACTTGGCCCATGAGGCCCATTACTTCTTCCTCGTATTCCCGTAACTCCCGGTACCCCGAAAATACCCGAATCATTCGGAACCCTTCCGATGTCCGAATATAGTCGTCCAATATATCGATCTTTACATCTCGACCATTTCGAGACTCCTCGTCATGTCCCCGATATCATCCGGGACTCCGAACTCCTTCGGTACATCAAAACTCATAAACTCATAATATAACTATCATTGAAACCTTAAGCGTGCGGACCCTACGGGTTCGAGAACTATGTAGATATGACCTAGAACTATTCTTGGTCAATAACCAATAGCGGAACCTGGATGCCCATATTGGCTCCTACATATTCTACGAAGATCTTTATCGGTCAAACCGCATAACAACATACGTTGTTCCCTTTGTCATCGGTATGTTACTTGCCCGAGATTTGATCGTCGATATCCAATACCTAGTTCAATCTCGTTACCGGGAAGTCTCTTTACTCGTTACGTAATGCATCATTCCGTAACTAACTCATTAATCACATTTCTTGCAAGGCTTATAGTGATGTGCATTACCGAGAGGGCCCAGAGATACCTCTTCGACAATCGGAGTGACAAAACCTAATCTCGAAATACGCCAACCCAACATGTACCTTTGGAGACACCTGTAGTACTCCTTTATAATCACCCAGTTACATTGTGACGTTTGGTAGCACCCAAAGTGTTCCTCCGGTAAAGGAGTTGCATAATCTCATAGTTACAGGAACATGTATAAGTCATGAAGAAAGCAATAGCAACATACTAAACGATCAAGTGCTAGGCTAACGGAATGGGTCATTGTCGGTGTCAAAACCGGCGGATCTCGGGTAGCGGGTCCCGAACTATGCGTTTAGGCGGATGGTAACAGGAGACGAGGGACACGATGTTTTACCCAGGTTCGGGCCCTCTCGATGGAGGTAAAACCCTACGTCCTGCTTGATTAATATTGATGATATGGGTAGTACCTACCACGAGATCAAGGAGGCTAAACCCTAAAGCTAGCCTATGGTATGATTGTTGTAATGTATGTTGTGTCCTATGGACTAAAGGGCTCCGGTTTCTATAGACACCGGAGGAGGCTAGGGTTACACAGAGTCGGTTACAATGGTAGGAGATCTACATATCCGTATCGCTAAGCTTGCCTTCCACGCCAAGGAAAGTCCCATCCGGACACGGGACGGAGTCTTCATTCTTGTATGTTCATAGTCTTGGAGTCCGGCGAACAATGATAGTCCGGCTGTCCGGACACCCCAAGTCGAGACTCCTCAAGTAGTCTCGAACCAGGCTTCAATGACGATAAGTCCGGCGGGCATAATGTTCGGCATTGCAAGGCGGGTTCCTCCCTTGAATAATCCAGAGAAGATCATGAACACCAGGATAGTGTCCGGCTCTGCAAAATAAATTCCACATTCCACCGTAGAGAGAATAAAATGTACACCAGTCCAATCTGCTGACGTATTATGCGGCGTGACATCACACCGCTACCAAGCCACTGTTTGAATCGTTTTTTACTTTATACCACCTCAGCACGTTTAGCGAAGCGGTTTCCTTGGCACGTCTTGTCGAAGCAGAGATTGTGTTCCCCTTATTCCGGGATTCTCATCAATACGGACGTGGGTAACCCAACCGCACCATTGATGGTGGCGCTTGGGAGATAAGCGAGTTTTACCAGGCCGGTGGGGGACGCACAGTTCCGTCCGCCTATATATAAGGGATAAGGATTTACCTTCTCACCTACGCCTTCTTCCTCCTTTGCTTATCCATCTCCGCGCACTCAAGCTCCAACGCCCAAGCTCGCGCATCTCGCCTCGACCTTCTCTGAATATGTCCGGAGCGGCAGGCAAGTTGTTGGCCTCCTCCGTTAAGGAGGAGCACATCACCAAGCTGCGCAGCGCTGGATACCTCTCTGGCGATATCGCGCATCGGCTGCCCGACGAGGGGCAGCTCATCCCTACCCCCGGGCCTCACGAGAGGGTCGTCTTTCTTCCCCACTTCCTCCGTGAACTGGGCTTTCTGCTCCATCCATTCGTCCGGGGGCTCATGTTCTATTACGGCCTGGATTTCCACGATCTAGCACCGAACTTCATCCTCAACATCTCGGTGTTCATCGTCGTGTGCGAGGCCTTCCTCTGCATCCGGCCCCACTTCGGCCTGTGGCTCAAGACCTTCAACGTCAAGCCGAAGGTTGTGTAGGGCACGCAAGCGGAATGCGGAGGCGCCATGTTGGGTAAATTACCCAATGTCCTTTGGCTCGAAGGGGCCTTCGTGGACTCCGTCAAGGGGTGGCAATCGGGGTGGTTCTACATCACCGAGCCGCGCAAGCCCACATGGGCAGCGGCCCCCGAGTTTAGATCTGGCGTCCCCACGCAGCTCACCTCCTGGAAAGAGAAGGGCTTGCTGTGGGGCAATCCGAAGGAGGTGACGGGACTCCAAAACTGCATCCAGAAGCTGGTGAGCAATAAGCTCAGGCTCGTCGACGTGGTCCAAGTCATGCTCATCCACCGGATTATGCCATGCCAAGAACGGGCATTGAATTTGTGGGAGTTCAATCCGGAACAGCACCAGGCGCTGAGCGGGCTCTTCGATACGACATACGAAGGCGCCTGGAGGGTGCTGTTTAAGGGCGCCAAGCCCCGATCCGCGACGGAAGATCATGGATTCAGCTCGCAACATCCAACCGACGAGGTAAGTGATTCAACCCCATTACGGGACACTTTATAGTAATCGAATTGATTATAGGAGAGTTTCATTCTTTCCTTTCCTTTGACAGGAATGGATGGAGAAGGCCAGGCAGCTTATCAGCCCGGCTCCCATGCCAGAAGACCCAGTGGACACCCGTTTAGCAGGGCTGCTGGTTTCGGCACCGCATGTGGTGCCGGAGAAGAAGGCCAAGAAGGTCGCCGCGGCGACTCGAGAGAGTTCCCGCATTCAGGTGTCCGACGACGAGGCGGATTCCTCCCCCGAAGACGAGGAGGAGGAGGAGGACTCTCTCCCGGAGGAGGGAGAGAGGAAGAGGAAGGCTTCCCCAATAGGGGAGGCCGAAGGGTCCAACAGGGGGAGGACTATCCCCCCGGACAGTTTCGCCAACACCTCCATTGGCGAGGATGAGTGGCCTCCAAGGGCCAGGCGTCCGGCTAGATCGTAAGTATCCGGATCCTTGATATGCAATTTCTTTCGTGTCGCGTAGTGTCCTTCTAACGCCGCATTCTATCCGTAGTCCGGCCGATGATGATCTCCCCGCTTCATCAAGCGGGTCATTGGCCCCGTCGGATGTGGATTCACTTCCGACTGCCACTACCCCCCGTGCCGGCAAAGACGCCGAGGTGGGATCCCAGAGAGGGACCCATCAGGAGGAGGCCCCGGAGGCGCCGTCAGGCTGCCTCCCGGACTTTGTGCCGGACTCTACATCGGAACCCGCAGTGGTTCTAGAGTCCGGCGAGCGGCCCCTTCGAAGGAAGGGCAAGACCGTGACACTGGCGACCTCCGTCCAACCGGAGGCGCCGGATAACTTGTTGGAGGCGCTTAAAGGCGCTTCCATCGAGGAAGAACACCGCACTATCATGAGTGCGGTGATTCAGAAGGTTCAGCTCGCTAAGAGCGGGCTGACCGAAGCCTGCAGCAGCCTTTTAACAGGCTTTGAGGTAAGAAGTTGAAGTTATGTAATGTAATACCGCATAGACAGTAGCCCCTGATGCTCAGTTCGGTGTTTGGAAAGAAAAAGCCGGACTGAGGATCTAACAAGATATACGCAGGGTTGCTTAAAATATGTCAATATGGGTTTGCAGGCTGCGCTGCTGACCTCTGCCGCACTAACGGCGGAGGTCGATGTGCTGAAGAAGGATCTCGAGCGGTCCGAGCAAGAGCTCGGCTATGCCAAGAAGCAGCTCGAGGACAAAGAGGGTGAGTAACACCACTTTGAATAGTTACCTTACAGAAAAGGGTTTTGGTTGCAATAAAGTTAACAAGGATAATATGTGTATTGCAAGGGCCACTAACGAGATGGCAGCCCTGAAGGAGGCTGTGTCCGCGGCCGAACATAGTGCGGCCGCGGAACGGGCAGAGCGAGAAAAGCAGGAGGCACGGGTTGCGGAAGTTCGGCAAGAGCTCCAGGCTCTCATGGAAAAGCATGAGAGTTTGGAGCGTGACTCAAAGACTCGAGAGTCCGAGCTTGCCTCGGCTCTCGAAAGTGCCAAGTCCGCCAAGGCCGAGGCCCATAAGGCCCTTCAGGAGGTTGAAGATATAAAGAAGATAGCGGCGGATAAGGCATTTTTCATGCAAAGCAGGCATGTTAATGTAAACTACCTGACACTTACCCGCATTCGGAGCTCTCCAGGGGCGTTTGCAGATCTGCCGTGTAGTGCGTCTGATGCCGCCGCATTCTATCGTGGCGAGGAGGGGAGCTCGACGGAGAAGGTCTTCTGGTCTCAGTACGCTGAGGCCGGCCATCCGGTGCCCCCAAGCGACCAGCTGAAGCAGCTGGTCGAACTCCACAAGGTAGCTGAGGAGGCCATGAAGGGCCTTATAGTCCGGCTGTGGCCTGAACAGGTCGTGCCTGGGATCTACTTTGGCCTCGTGCGGCGGCTGGTAGATGCATGCTCCTGGGTGGATGTCATCAGGCGCTCCGCCTGTATTGAAGGTGCTCGCCGGGCCCTCGCCCGCACAAAGGTGCATTGGGGCAGGTTGGATGGGGAGAAGCTTCTCACGGACCCACCGCCGCCGGGCAAGGAGTATCGCGCCCAAATGTATTATAAAACTGTCCTGAAGGGAGCCCGCGATATTGCGGATGAGTGCCCCAGAAATGTAATCTTTGAGTGAACTTGCTATGTATTATCCTGTGCGCTGAAACTTTGTTCATATGCGCTTTGAGAAACGCTTTTTTAATTTAAAATATTACCTTCTGTGCAGCCGTTTATAAGATCTGAGAGATGGCAAGTCGTTGGCTTCAGCCCCCAAGCCATGAAAGTCTTTGGGGTGTTGGGATAAACTTGAGCACTCTTGTTCCCATTGTTGGGTCCATCTAGGAGGCGCTCAACACAACGTAACAAGGCAACTGGACTTATAATGCTTGAACACTCTCACTTAGCCATAGAATTCTATAATTTTAAATTTGGTGAAGCCCCGGTATTCGAAGACCGAATCCGGGCGCTATCCACGCCTTCGTCGGACATTGTCGGAACTTCGCTCAAGCGGCGTGAGTCTTTAGGACCGAAAAAACCTCTCGAACAGCGACCGTCTCTCGCCTTATCATGCCGGTCAGTTTTAGCTTTCTCCACTGAGGCGCTCGCCCGGCTCAACCAGGGCGCAATCATAGTGGTTCTCCCAGTGCCACCTTAGCCGACAGAACGGAATGTAAGGCACCAAAACATGGGAGCCGGGCAAACCCAACTATTGACCCAAGGCATGATTCGGAGGCGATTCATATAATGCTATAAGTTCGGGGTGCCGCACTTATGAAAGTGTTCGGACTTATCACACCATAGAGTGGGGAACATAAGCCCCTGGCGTATTAGGCCGTACCAAAATATACGGGCGCAAGATGTCATATAATGAGCATATATATATAAAAGGTAATTCAATTGCAATCAAAAAAGGTGCTGCATTATTTATGAAAGGAAGTCTGCTATGAGAGCGGACTGATACAAATAGTGCGGTAAGCAAGGGATTTGGACTAAGTGAACATGTCCCCCTCCAGGGGTGAGCTGCGGACTTGGTGTATATAATCAAATTTAATCCTCGTAATTGAGACCACCTGAGTGTTCGTCGCAGCCTTCTTTAGTCCCTGACTGTTGCATCATGAGTTTGGCAGGTTCACCGCCGGACAGGGCTTCTGGTTAACGGAGTCCTGTGTACACAAAAAATAAAAAATAATAAAAAGGGGGTTACACTTGCGAGCCCCCGGTGTGGTCAAACCGCACTCTGGGTCCGTTGCGATCGTGCACCCTCCCCTGTGCCCATGGTATCTCCAAAGCGTAATGATGTACGTGGAGTGTTATTATTGCGATCATGCTGGCGAGGGTTGGGGCCGCATTACTACGCATGCTCGATCGCGCCAGTGGTCTTGGTTGGTATTGCTTCGGGCGCTCTTTGCTGTATCCGGCTGTTTAACGGCCGGACTGGAGAATTGCCTTAAGAGGCTACTCTGTACTTCTGCCGTGAGAGCTGCTGTATGTTCCTCCGTTCGGAGGGAGCGTTCCGTATTTCCATTGACCGTGATGACTCCACGAGGGCCTGGCATCTTGAGCTTTAGGTATGCATAACGCGGCACGCGTTGAATTTTGCAAGCGCGTTCGTCCGAGCAGAGCGTGATAGCCGCTGTGGAGCGGGACCACGTCAAGATTAACTCTTCGCTCGAAATTATTCGGGATCCAAGACCACTTCGGTGTGGTGAGCCTGCACAGTTGGCTTCCACTCCTGGTATGACACCTTTAAAGGTTGTCTTTGTAGGTTTAATCCTTGAGGGTCTATGCCCATTTTGCGACTTTGTATCCGATAAAGCAGGTTCAGCTCTGCCGCCGTCCATCGGGACTCGTGAGGTGAAATCCATCGGCGATTGGGTCTAAAACCAATGCGGCGAATCCGCCATGGCGTATGCTGGTCGGATGGTCTCTTCGATCGAAAGTGATCGGAGAAGAGGACCATGGATTGAACTTGGGCGATCGCTCCATCGCATAGACGTCCCTTAGTGCGCGTTTCCTCTCCCTCTTGGGTATATGGGTCGCGTAAATCATATTCACCGTCCGCACTTGTGGGGGAAAACCCTTCTGTCCTCTATTGTTCGGCGGTCGGGTCTCTTCCTCGTCGTCGCTGTTTAGCCCCTTGTCATTGTTTTCGGCAATTAACTTGCCGGCCTGCTTGAACACCCAGCAATCTCTATTAGTGTGATTAGCTGGCTTTTCAGAGGTGCCATGTATCTGGCATAAGCGGTAGAGTATTCGGTCCAAATTGGACGGACCCGCAGTGGTTCTTTGGAATGGCTTCTTCCGCTGACCGGGTTTAGAGCCTCGGAATCCGGTGTTGACTGCCGTATCCTCCTTATCATCGCCGTTAATGTGGCGTTTGTTTTTTGTTTCGACGTGACCTGCCGTTGTTGTCCTTAGTATCCGGACTGCCAGAATTTTTACGGAGATTGTTGCTGCGGGCTAGCCAGCTGTCCTCTCCCGCGCAAAAGCGGGTCACTAACGATGTGAGGGCTGCCATGGATTTCGGCTTTTCCTGCCCCTGTGCGGGCTAGCCATTCGTCCCGGATGTTATGTTTGAAGGCTGCAAGGGCCTCTCGATCCGGACATCGATGATTTGGTTTTTCTTTGTCAAGAACCGTGTCCGTAATTGTCCGCCGATTCGTCTGGCTGTTGAATAATGTGGCTTAGGTCATCGGCGTCGGTGGTCGCTTTATACGTGCCCGGAAGTTGTCGAGGAATGCGGCTTCCAGGTCTTCCCAACACCCAATTGACTCTGCGGGCAAGCTGTTTAGCCAATGCCGAGCTGGTCCTTTAAGCTTGAGTGGGAGATACTTGATGGCATGGAGATCATCACCGCGGGCCATATGAATGTGGAGAAGATAATCTTCGATCCAAACCGCGGGGTCTGTTGTGCCATCGTAGGATTCGATGTTGACGGGTTTAAACCTTTCGGGGATTTGATGATCCATTACTTTGTCAGTGAAGCATAGTGGGTGTGCGGCGCATCTGTATTGAGCAATATCACGACGCAGCTCGAGAGAGCGCTGTCTGCTGTGTTCGGCCCGGCTGCGGTTATTGTATCCGGCGTGACAGTATTCGTCATGGGTCGTGGGGCGCCCACGTGATCCGTAGATGTATCTGGATTGCCTTGCTTTGTCCTCCAATATGTCTCGCAAGTCCGCGTTCCCTCTTGGCCGTACTTTTGGAGCGATCTTGGGTACGGTCTTGGCTGGGGCCTGGATGCCTCTTCGCCACGACCACGGGTGGTCGGTCAGCCATATCGTCGCTGGTGATTGAGGTATGTATGCTTCCTCCTCTAATCGGGGAGCAGCTTGCGTCTTAGGTAACTTTTGAGAGGCGTTCGAGTTTATACTCTTCACCGCGAGGACCTCGGTCCATCGATCGGCAAGAGGTCTGATCAGCTTGAAGTTGTTGCTGCTTTTCTTTAGGCTGTTTGTTTGTGGCGATAAGCCTGCATTTGAAACGCTCTTGTTCGACGGGATCCTCAGTGCATTTAATTCGTCATCGTTGAGGCTTGCTTCGTCTTCGGAGGGAGGCATGTAGTTATGATCCTCGACCTCTTCGTCTGCCGCCCTCTCGTGAGGGCTTGCTTCTGCATCCTCCTGCGCTGAATCTTGCTGGAGGGGATTGTCTTTGGCACTCTCTGGGGTATTATTATCTCATGTGCCGGAATCTCCATTCTTGCTGTGGCGGGATTTAGAGCGGCGCCGCTGACGCCGGCGTTTGGGCTGCTTCTTTAAAGAGTCCGCCTCCGCTGCTTCTTCGCCGTCCCCGTCTTTTGGGGTGTCCACCATATATATGTCGTATGACGAGGTGGTCTTCCAGTGCCCTGTAGGCGCTGGTTCCTGTTCGTCTCTGGCATCGTCGTCCATAGCGTCGATGTCGTCGGAGTCGTAGTCTAGCATGTCGGTAAGATCGTCGACAGTGGCTACAAAGTGGGTGGTGGGTGGGCTCTGAATTTCTTCGTCGTCCGTACCCCAACAATCCTGGCCATAGTCCGGCCAGGACTCTCCCGATAAAGAGAGATACTTTAGGGAATTTAGGATGTCGCCAAAGGGCGAGTGTTGGAAGATGTCCGCGGCGGTGAATTCCATAACCGGCGCCCAATCCGAATCGATTGGTAGGGGCGCGGGAGGTTCGGAGTCCGGCAAGGAGTCCGACACCTCGGAATCACGGGTTTCGCCGTGGAAGTTGGAGCCCCGAAGGTGGCGTCTATCCACCGATCCTTGATCTGGGCGATCGGCTCCAGATTAATGGCCGAAGCGGATTCATGCGCGGCCACCAAGGCACCGTTCGGTGGCAGAGCTAGATCATGCCCATCGTCACAGTGCGGCGCGCTCGGCTGCGGCTCGAGTCCGTCGAAGATCAAGTCTCCGCGGACATCGGCCGTGAAGTTTAAACTTCGAATCGACCGACGGCCGGGCGTAGCTTCGATCTGCTCCGGATGGCCAAGCGAATTAGCCCGCAGTACGAAGCCGCCGAATACGAAGATCTGTCCGGGGAGAAAAGTCTCACCCTGGACAGCGTTGTTGGTTGAAGACGCCATCGGGCCTATCGGTGACGGCACAGAGGAACTCTCAATGAAAGCACCAATATCGGTGTCAAAACCGACGGATCTCGGGTAGGGGGTCCCAAACTGTGCGTCTAGGCGGATGGTAACGGGAGACGAGGGACACGATGTTTTACCCAGGTTCGGGCCCTCTCGTTGGAGGTAAAACCCTACGTCCTGCTTGATTAATATTGATGATATGGGTAGTACAAGAGTGGATCTACCACGAGATCAAGGAGGCTAAACCCTAAAGCTAGCCTATGGTATGATTGTTGTAATGTATGTTGTGTCCTACGGACTAAAGCCCTCCGGTTTATATAGACATCGGAGGAGGCTAGGGTTACACAGAGTCGGTTACAATGGTAGGACATCTACATATCCATATCGCCAAGCTTGCCTTCCATGCCAAGGAAAGTCCCATCCGGACACGGGACGGAGTCTTCAGTCTTGTATCTTCGTAGTCTTGGAGTCCGGCGGACGATGATAGTCCGGCTGCCCGGACACCCCCTAGTCCAGGACTCCCTCAGTCAGGTCAATCACATCATTCTCCTAATGATGTGATCCCATTAATCAAAAGACAACACATGTCTATGGTTAGGAAACATAACAATCTTTGATTAATGAGCTAGTCAAGTAGAGGCATACTAGTGACGTTATGTTTGTCTATGTATTCACACATGTATCATGTTTCCGGTTAATACAATTCTAGCATGAATAATAAACATTTATTATTGCCTCTAGGGCATATTTCCTTCAGTCTCCCACTTGCACTAGAGTCAATAATCTAGTTCACATCGCCATGTGATTTAACACCAATATTCATATCTGTATATGATTAACACCCATAGTTCACATCGTCATGTGACCAACACCCAAAAGGTTTACTAGAGTCAATAATCTAGTTCACATCGCTATGTGATTAACACCCAAAGAGTACTGAGGTGTGATCATGTTTTGCTCGTGATAGAAGCTTAGTCAACTGGTCTGTCACATTCAGAGCTGTATGTCTTTTGCAAATATTCTATGTCTACAATGCTCTGCACGGAGCTACTCTAGCTAATTGCTCCCACTTTTAATATGTATCCAGATTGAGACTTTAGAGTCATCTGGATCAGTGTAAAAGCTTGCATCGTTGTAACTTTTTACGACGGGCTCTTTTATCACCTCCATAATCGAGAAACATCTCCTTAGTCCTCACTAAGGATATTCTTGACCGCTGTCCAGTGATCTACTCTTAGATCAAAATTGTATTCCTTTATCAAACTCAGAGCAAGGTATACAATAGGTATGGTTCACAGCATAGCATACTTTATAGAACCTATGACTGAGGCATAGGGAATGACTTTTCATTCTCTTTCTATTTTCTGCTGTGGTCGGGATTTGAGTCTTACTCAATTTCATACCTTTGCAACACAGGCAAGAACTCTTTCTTTGACTGTTCCATTTTGAACTACTTCAATATCTTGTCAAGGTATGTACTCATTGAAAATCTTATCAAGCGTCTTGATCTATCTCAATAGATCTTGATGCTCAATATGTAAGTAGCTTTACTGATGTCTTTCTTTTAAAGAACTTCTTTCAAATCCTCCTTTATGCTTTGCAGAATAATTCTACATTATTTCCGATCAACAATATGTCATTCACATATACTTATCAGAAAAGTTGTAGTGCTCCCACTCACTTTCTTGTAAATACAGGCCTTTCCAAAAGTCTATATTAAACCATATGCTTTGATCAACTCATCAAAGCGTATATTCCAACTCCGAGATGCTTGCACCAGTCCATTGATGGATTGCTGGAGCTTGCACACTTTGTTAGCATCTTTAGGATTGAGAAAAACTTTCTGGTTGCATCATAGACAACTCTTCTTTAATAAATCAATTAAGGAATGTAGTTTTGACATCCATTTGCCAAATTTCATAAAATGTGTCAATTGCTTACATGATTCGGACAAACTTTTAAGCATCGATACGAGTGAGAAAATCTCATTGTATTCAACACCTTGAACTTTGTCAAAAAAACCTTTTTCGACAAGTCTAGCTTTGTAGATAGTAACACTACTATCAGCGTCCGTCTTCCTCTTGAAGATCCATTTATTTTCTATGGCTTGCCGATCATCGAGCAAGTCCACCAAAGTCCATACTTTGTTCTCATACATGGATCCCATCTCAGATTTCATGGCCTCAAACCATTTTGCGGAATCTGGGCTCATCATCGCTTCCTCATAGTTCGTAGGTTTATCATGGTCTAGTAACATGACTTTCAGAACAGGATTACCGTACCACTCTGGAAGACCTACGAGGTTCTGTAGTAACTTG
The DNA here is from genome assembly GCA_021437245.1 of Aegilops speltoides. Lineage (NCBI taxonomy): Eukaryota > Viridiplantae > Streptophyta > Magnoliopsida > Poales > Poaceae > Aegilops > Aegilops speltoides. Next base: position 53,391,412 of record CM038146.1, read on the forward strand.
ATCTGAAGTTTCATGATCATCATCATTAGCTTCCTCACTAATTGGTGTAGGAATCACTAGAACTGATTTTTGTGATGAACTACTTTCCAATTTGGGAGAAGGTAAAAATTACCTTATCAAGCTCTACTTTCCTCCCACTCACTTCTTTTGAGAGAAACTCCTTCTCTAGAAAGGATCCATTTTTAGCAACGAATATCTTGCCTTCGGATCTGTGATAGAAGGTGTACCCAATAGTTTCCTTTGGGTACTCTATGAAGATGCACTTCTCCAATTTGGGTTTGAGCTTATCAGGATGAAACTTTTTCACACAAGCATCGCAGCCCCAAACTTTAAGAAACAACAACTTGGGTTTCTTGCTAAACCATAGTTCATATGCTGTCATCTCAACGGATTTAGATGGTGCCCTTTTAACATGAATGTAGCTGTCTCTAATGCATAACCCCAAAACAATATTGGTAAATCAGTAAGAGACATCATAGATCGCACCATATCCAATAAAGTGAGGTTACGACATTCGGACACACCATAACGTTGTGGTGTTCCAGGTGGCGTGAGCAGTGAAGCTATTCCACATTGTTTTAATTGAAGACCAAACCCGTAACTCAAATATTCGTCTCCACGATCAGATCGCAGAAACTTTATTTTCTTGTTACGATGATTCTTCCACTTCACTCTGAAATTCTTTGAACCTTTCAACTATTTCAGACTTATGTTTCATCAAGTAGATATACCCATATCTGCTCAAATCATCTTGTGAAGGTCAGAAAATAACGATACTTGCCATGAGCCTTCATACTCATTGGTCTGCATACATCAGTATGTATTATTTCCAACAAGTCAGTAGCTCGTTCCATTGTTCCGAAGAATGGAGTTTTAGTCATCTTGCCCAAAAGGCACGGTTCGCAAGCATCAAATGATTCATAACCAAGTGATTCCGAAAATCCATCTTTATGGAGTTTCTTCATGCGCTTTACACCGATATGACCCAAACGGCAGTGCCACAAATAAGTTGCACTATCATTATTAACTTTGCATCTTTTGGCATCAATATTATGAATATGTGTATCACTACGATCGAGATCCAACAAACTATTTTCATTGGGTGTATGACCACTGAAGGTTTTATTCATGTAAACAGAACAACAATTATTCTTTGATTTTAAATGAATAACCGTATTGCAATAAACATGATCAAATCATATTCATGCTCAACGCAAAAGCCAAATAACATTTATTTAGGTTTAACACTAATCCCAAAAGTATAGGGAGTGTGCGATGATGATCATATCAATCTTAGAACTACTTCCAACAATCATCGTCACTTCCCCTTCAACTAGTCTCTGTTTATTCTGTAACTCCTGTTTCGAGTTACTAATTTTAGCAACCGAACAAGTATCAAATACTCAGGAGCTACTATAAACACTAGTAAGGCACACATCAATCATCTGTATATCAAATATACCCTTGTTTACTTTGCCATCAGTCTTATCCACCAAATATTCAGGGCATTTCCGCTTCCAGTGACCAGTTCCTTTGCAGTGTAAACACTCAGTTTCAGGATTTGGTCCAGCTTTGGTCTTCTTCATGGGAGTGACAACTTTTTTGCCATTCTACTTGAAGTTTCCCATTTCTTTCCCTTTGCCCTTTTCTTGAAACTAGTGGTCTTGTCAATCATCAACACTTGATGCTCTTTCTTGATTTCTACCTTCGTCGATTTCAACATCACGAAGAGCTCGGGAATCGTTTTCGTCATCCCTTGCATACTATAGTTCATCACGAAGTTCTAGTAACTTAGTGATGGTGACTAGAGAATTTCATCAATCACTATATTATCTCGGAAGATTAACTCCCACTTGATTCAAGCGATTGAAGTACCTGACAATCTGAGCACATGCTCACTAGTTGAGCGATTCTCCTCCATCTTTTAGCTATAGAACTTGTTGGAGACTTCATATCTCTCAACTCGGGTATTTGCTTGAAATATTAACTTCAATTCCTGGAACATCTCATATGGTCCATGATGTTCAAAACATCTTTCAAGTCCCGATTCTAAGCCGTTAAGCATGGTGCACTAAACTATCAAGTAGTCATCATATTGAGCTAGCCAAACGTTCATAACGTCTGCATCTGCTCCTGCAATAGGTTTGTCACCTAGCGGTGCATGAAGGACATAATTCTTCTGTGCAGCAATGAGGATAAACATCAGATCACGGATCGAATCCGCATCATTGCTACTAACATTTTTCAACACAATTTTCTCTAGGAACATATCAAAATAAACATATGAAAGCAACAACGCGAGCTATTGATCTACAACATAATTTGCAAAATACTATCAGGACTAAGTTCATGATAAATTAAAGTTCAATTAATCATATTACTTAAGAACTCCCACTTAGATAGACATCCCTCTAATCCTCTAAGTGATTACATGATCCATATATCGACTACACCATGTCCGATCGTCACGTGAGATGGAGTAGTTTCAATGGTGAACATCACTATGTTGATCATATCTACTATATGATTCACGCTCGACCTTTCGGTCTCCGTGTTCCGAGGCCATATCTGTTACTCCCTCCGTTCCTCAATATAAGGTGTATTATTTTTCCAAAAAGTCAAACTTCTCTAAGTTTGACCAAGTTTATAGACAAAAATATCAATATCTTGAATACCAAATCATTACCACTAGATTAATTATGAACTATATTTTTACATTTTACATATTTAGTATTATAAATCTTTATATATTTTGCTATAAACTTGGTCAAACATAGACAACAGTTAACTTTTTGAAAAACTAATACACCTTATATTTAGGAACGGAGGGAGTATATGCTAGGCTCGTCAAGTTTAACCTGAGTATTCCACGTGTGCAACTATTTTGCACCCGTTGTATTTGAACGTAGAGCCTATCACACCCGATCATCACGTGGTGTCTCAGCACGAAGAACTTTCGCAACGGTGCATACTCAGGGAGAACACTTCTTGATAATTTTTAGTGAGAGATCATCTTAAAATGCTACCGTCAATCAAAGCAAGATAAGATGCATAAAGGATAAACATAACATGCAATCAATATAAGTGATATGATATGGCCATTATCATCTTGTGCTTGTGATCTCCATCTTTGAAGCACCGTCGTGATCACCATCGTCACCGGCGCGACACCTTGATCTCCATCGTAGCATCGTTGTCGTTTACGCCATCTATTGCTTCTACGACTATCGCTACCGCTTAGTGATAAATTAAAGCAATTACAGGGCGTTTGCATTTCATATAATAAAGCGACAACCATATGGCTCCTGCAAAAACAACATGCTCTGCAAAAACAAGTTTCATATAACTTTGGTTACAAAACATGATCATCTCATACAATAAAATATAGCATCACGTCTTGACCATATCACATCACAACATGCTCTGCAAAAACAAGTTAGACGTCCTCTACTTTGCTGTTGGGGAACGTAGAAATTGCAAAAAAATTCCTACGCACACGCAAGATCATGGTGATGGCATAGCAACGAGAGGGGAGAGTATTGTCCACGTACCCTCGTAGACCGTAAGCGGAAGCATTATGACAACGCGGTTGATATAGTCGTACGTCTTCACGATCCGACCGATCCAAGTACCGAACGTACGACACCTCCGAGTTCAGCACACGTTCAGCTCGATGACGATCCCCGGACTCCGATCCAGCAAAGTGTCGGGGATGAGTTCCGTCAGCACGACTGCGTGGTGACGATGATGATGTTCTACCGGCGCAGGGCTTCGCCTAAACTCCACGACGATATGACCGAGGTGGAATATGGTGGAGGGGGCACGCACACGGCTAAGCGATCCATAGATCAACTTGTGTGTCATGGGGTGCCCCCTGCCCCGTATATAAAGGAGCAAGGGGAGGGGCGGCCCAAGGAGGCGCGCCAGGAGGAGTCCTACTCCCAGGAGTAGGATTCCCTCCTTTCCTAGTCTAACTAGGAGAGGGAAGGAAGGAAGGAGAATGAGAAGGAAGGAGAGGGAGGAAAAGGAGGAAGGGGGCGGCCCCTAGTCCAGTCGGTTTGGGCTAAGGGGCCACGCCTGCCTCCTCTCTTCCACCACTTGGCCCATGAGGCCCATTACTTCTTCCTCGTATTCCCGTAACTCCCGGTACCCGAAAATACCGAATCACTCGGAACCCTTCCGATGTCGAATATAGTCGCCCAATATATCGATCTTTACATCTCGACCATTTCGAGACTCCTCGTCATGTCCCGATATCATCCGGGACTCGAACTCCTTAGGTACATCAAAACTCATAAACTCATAATATAAGCATCGCCGAAACCTTAAGCGTGCGGACCCTACTTGTTCGAGAACTATGTAGACATGACCTAGAACTATTCTCGGTCAATAACCAATAGCGGAACCTGGATGCCCATATTGGCTCCTACATATTCTACGAAGATCTTTATCGGTCAAACGGCATAACAACATATGTTGTTCCCTTTGTTATCGGTATGTTACTTGCCCGAGATTCGATCGTCGGTATCCAATACCTAGTTCAATCTCGTTACCGGCAAGTCTCTTTACTCGTTACATAATGCATCATTCCGTAACTAACTCATTAGTCACATTGCTTGCAAGGCTTATAGTGATGTGCATTACCGAGAGGGCCCAGAGATACCTCTCCGACAATCGGAGTGACAAAACCTAATCTCAAAATACGCCAACCCAACATGTACCTTTGGAGACACCTGTAGTACTCGTTTACAATCACCCAGTTACATTGTGACGTTTGGTAGCACCCAAAGTGTTCCTCCGGTAAACGGGAGTTGCATAATCTCATAGTTACAGGAACATGTATAAGTCATGAAGAAAGCAATAGCAACATACTAAACGATCAAGTGCTAGGCTAACGGAATGGGTCATGTCAATCACATCATTTTCCTAATGATGTGATCCCATTAATCAAATGACAACACATGTCTATGGTTAGGAAACATAACTATCTTTGATTAATGAGCTAGTCAAGTAGAGGCATACTAGTGACGTTATGTTTGTCTATGTATTCACACATGTATCATGTTTCCGGTTAATACAATTCTAGCATGAATAATAAACATTTATTATTGCCTCTAGGGCATTTTTCCTTCAGATCCATGTATGAAAACAAAGTATGGACTTTGACAGACTTGCCCGATGATCGGTGAGCGATAGAAAACAAATGGATCTTTAAGAAGAAGACGGACGTAGATGGTAATGTCACCATATATAAAGCTAGACTTGTCGCTAAGGGTTATCGACAAGTTCAAGGGATTGACTATGATGAGACTTTCTCTCCCGTAGCGAAGCTGAAGTCCGTCCGAATCATGTAGCAATTGCCGCATACTATGAATATGAGATATGGAAAATGGACGTCAAAACGGCTTTCCTTAATGGTCACCTTAAGGAAGAACTGTATATGATGCAGCCGGAAGGTTTTGTCGACCCTAAGAATGCTAACAAGGTATGCAAGCTCCAGCGCTCCATCTATGGGCTGGTGCAAGCATCTCGGAGTTGGAACATTCGCTTTAATGAGATGATTAAAGCGTTTGGGTTTATGCAGACTTATGGAGAAGCCTGCGTTTACAAGAATGTGAGTGGGAGCTCTGTAGCATTTATCATATTATATGTGGATGACATACTTTTGATGGGAAATGATATAGAACTTTTGGACAGCATAAAGGCCTACTTGAATAAGTGTTTTTCAATGAAGGACCTTGGAGAAGCTGCTTACATATTAGGCATCAAAATCTATAGAGATATATCGAGATGCCTCATAGGTCTTTCACAAAGCACATACCTTGATAAAATATTGAAGAAGTTCAATATGGATCAGTCCAAGAAGGGGTTCTTGCCTGTGTTGCAAGGTGCGAAATTGAGCTCGGCTCGATGCCCGACCACGACAGAAGATAAAGAAGAGATGAGTGTCATCCCCTATGCCTCAGCCATAGGGTCTATCATGTATGCCATGACCTGTACCAGACCTGATATAAACCTTGCTGTAAGTTTGGTAGGAAGGTACAAAAGTATTCCCGACAAGGAACACTGGACAGCGGTCAAGAACATCCTTAAGTACCTGAAAAGGACTAAGGACATGTTTCTCGTATATGGAGATGACGAAGAGCTCGTCGTAAAGGGTTACGTCGACGCTAGCTTCGACACAGATCTGGATGACTCTAAGTCACAAACTGGATTTGTGTATATTTTGAATGGTGGGGCAGTAAGCTGGTGCAGTTGCAAGCAAAGCGTCGTGAAGGGATCTACATGTCAAGCGGAGTACATGGCAGCCTCGGAGGCAGCGCATGAAGCAATCTGGGTGAAGGAGTTCATCACTGACCTAGGAGTCATACCCAATGCGTCGGGGCCGGTCACACTCTTCTGTGACAACAATGGAGCTAATGCACTTGCCAAGGAGCCCAGGTTTCACAAGAAGACTAGGCACATCAAGCGTGACTTCATCTCCATCCGTGAAAATGTTCAAGATGGAGACATAGATATTTGTAAAGTACATACAGACCTGAATGTAGCGGATCCGTTGACTAAACCTCTCCCTAGGGCATAACATGATCAACACCAGAACGCAATGGGTGTTCGATTCATCACAATGTAACTAGAATATTGACTCTAGTGCAAGTGGGAGACTATTGGAAATATGCCCTAGAGGCAATAATAAAATGGTTATTATTATATTTCTTTGTTCATGATAATTGTCTATTATTCATGCTATAACTATGTTATCTGGAAATCGTAATACACGTGTGAATACATAGACCACAACATGTCCCTGGTAAGCCTCTAGTTGACTAACTCGTTGATCAACAGATAGTTATGGTTTCCTGACTATGGGAATTGGATGTCATTGATAACGGGATCACATCATTAGGAGAATGATGTGATGGACAAGACCTAATTCTAAGCATAGGTCAAAGATCATGTAGTTCGTTTAGCTAGAGCTTTTCCAATTGTCAAGTATCATTTCCTTAGACCATTAGATTTTGCAACTCCTCGATACCGTAGGAGTGCTTTCGGTGTGCCAAACGTCACAACGTAACTGGGTGACTACAAAAGTTGCACTACAAGTATCTCCGAATGTGTCTGTTGGGTTGGCACGAATCGAGACTGGGATTTGTCACTCCATATGACGGAGAGGTATCTCTGGGCCCACTCGGTAATGCATCGTCATAATGAGCTCAATGTGACCAAGCATCTGGTCACAGGATCATGCACTATGGTACGAGTAAAGTGACTTGCCTGTAACAAGATTAAACAAGGTATTGGGATACCGACGATCGAGTCTCGGGCAAGTAACGTACCAATTGACAAAGGAATTATATACGGGGTTAATTGAATCCTCGACATCATGGTTCATCCGATGAGATCATTGAGGAGTATGTGGGAGCCAACATGTGTATCCAGATCCCGCTATTGGTTTTTGACCGGAGAGGCGTCTCGGTCATGTCTGCATATCTCCCGAACCCGTAGGGTCTACACACTTAAGGTTCGGTGATGCTAGGGTTGTAGAGATATTAGTATGCAGCAAACTGAAAGTTGTCCGGAGTCCCGGATGAGATCCCGGACTTCACGAGGAGTTCCGGAATGGTCCGGAGGTAAAGAATTATATATGGGAAGTCAAGTTTCGGCCATCGGAAAAGTTTCGGGGGTCACTGGTATTGTACCGGGACCACCGGAAGGGTCCCGGGGGTCCACCGGGTGGGGCCACCTATCCCGGAGGGCCCCGTGGGCTGAAGTGGGGAGGGGAACCAGCCTCTGGTGGGCTTGTGCGCCCCGCTTGGGCCCCCCTGCGCCTAGGGTTGGAAACCCTAGGGTGGGGGGGGGGGGCGCCTCCACTTGCCTTGGGGGGCAAGCCTCCCCCCAGCTGCCGCCCCGAGATCCCATCTCGTGGCCGGCACCCCGGGACCCTATATAAAGAGGGGGAAGGGAGGCAGCCGCACCTTGCACTTGGCGCCCCTTCCCCTTACTACACCTCTCCTCCCCAGACGCTCTGGCGAAGCCCCGCCGGATCCTGCTGCATCCACCACCACGCCGTCGTGCTGCTGGATCTTCATCAACCTCTCCTTCCGCCTTGCTGGATCAAGAAGGAGGAGACGTCACGCTGACCATACGTGTGTTGAACGCGGAGGTGCCGTCCGTTCGGTGCTAGGATCTCCGGTGATTTGGATCACGACGAGTACGACTCTCTCAACCCCGTTCTCTTGAACGCTTCCGCTCGCGATCTACAAGGGTATGTAGATGCACTCCTATCTCTCGTTGTTGGATGAACTCGTAGATTGATCTTGGTGAACGTAGGAATTTTTTTACTTTATGCAACGTTCCCCAACACTTAGTGGAGTCTATGTATAGAGCGTTAATCCAGTCTGATGTGCTAGTCGACAATAACAAGATGATCTGAAATATGAAGATACATCTTAAGAATAAAACCTTTCATGATATCTTCGTCACGGAGTCTTACTAAAGATAACGTTATTAAGAGGAATTGGCATGGAAGTCCGTAGTGTGTCTTTTGTCACCATGATGAGACAATAAACATTTATTCTTCCACAAATTGGCTCGTTCTATATGGTCAGTCATCCAATAGCTTTGGCCAGTGCCGTAGCCACATCAGAGACACGCCCCGGTCCTACTCTTTGCTACAGTAGTAAACAGTGTTCTTGTTGATACAGGACACAAAGCAGCAAGCTACTACGCCCTAGGCCACAACCCTTGTAGCCTGGGGCCTAGATACGCCACTGTATGTGGCAACTGGTTACATGGGATTGATCACAAGTTTACAACTCTTCTTAGGGTGGGAGAGCTTGCCATCATTTGGTCGCTTTGGCTATGTGAAAATGATAAGGTTTTTAACGATAAAAGTAGTTCTCTCATACAGGTTATCTACAGATGAACCGAGAATCTTCGTCTATGGTCCTCTCTACAACGCGTGAAGAATTGTGAATGTTTATAGAGATGTGTACACGATTGGAGGCTACGGTGAGGGATACTTTTGCCAAACGTGGGTCGCAGCATGATCTTAGGATTGGCCCCCCTCCAGTTTAGGCGTTATACTAATTCTACATGCTTATTTGTATTTCTTTTTTTCTTTTTTTGTATGAGAGGACCTTATTTGGTTGTGTGCATCTTAGTTATGCAGAGATCGGGTGCAGTACTTATATTTTAAGAAATAAAGCGCCTTTTGAGGACAAAAGTAACGACCGTGATGCTATGTTTCCTTTCTGGCACGGGTCAGCTTGGCCAGCCTTTTTTACCGCCAAAGATGGCACCGGCGGGAAAGATCCTTTGAGGATCGAAAGTGTTAGATTATACACCATATAAAAATATTTCTACCTAAACAATTTTTATGTGCATCTGTACACCCATGACCCTCCATGGATCCATCCCTGTAGACTGGAGGTAGCTGATATTATCACATAAAAAATGCTACACTTACGGGCAATATACGGATGAACCTTATGGACTGCTTTCCACTAACTAACCAATAATGCTAAACATACAAAGAGTTACACGCAATTACACGCTGACTAGGATTTTTTTTCATCTACTAACCAATCACAAACTTGCCCCCCTGATTTTCGGGGGGAGGGGGGTGGGTGGGCCGCCTCCCCATCTATTGACCAATCAAATTAACTCTCTTTGTAAAACCTTGTAACTCGTTTGTATGTGTAGCATTACTCCTAACCAACCCTTTTCCCCGTTGATTTCAAGGGTGGGGCCCCAGTTAAACATTGCCAGCTCAGTCCGTCAGTTAGTTTCCGTGGCTTCTGTCCATAAGTTGTAGCAAAGTTCTTATTTAATTGGCGTGCACTATAGACAGTATGAATCTATGGTTTTAGAATAACTTGTTATTAGGCATCGACATCATCAACTCTTTGTCCAGACCTTGACGTATCATTACTGTCGGTTGCTGCTACATATGGTGGATCAGGAGGAGGATTGCTCACGATGAAACTTACCCTTCACCTGGTAGGTGTGTAGAAAGGCATGTTCTAGCCAATGCAACCAAATGGCCGATCTGATGAAAGAGACTAGGCAATACATTTATATGTCATTTATACGTGAACACCCCCTCACTGTGCCTCCCTCAGGTCTAAACATAGACCGAAAGTGGGCTGCAATTTAATTGCACTAGCCGGATCTTGAACTCAAGACCTCTTGGCTCTGATACCTTGTAGAAGTGCATGCTCTAGACAATCCAACCAAATGACCGATCTGATGGAAAAGACTAGGCAATACATTTAGACATCATTTATACGTCTAACAAGGTGGGCACTTTCTGTTGGAAAATGAGCAATTTACCGAATGATTTTATTAATAGGAATACTAGATAAAGCATGACTAATATAGAAAGGATAAAACAAGTCATGCAATCTGATAGAGAGAAGTTAAATAGTATCTCCATGTATGAATTGTAACCAAACATATCTAGAGAAGACAGTATAGCTAGTTGCATATATGAAATAGATCCTGACATATCTAGGGCAAACACTAGTACAAGGAACAGTGGCAGGACCTCTAACAGGAAAAACAGGAACACGTACGGGACAATAGCAGGAGTAGAAGCACTGGACTTGGGGTTGACATCCTTGGTAGCCATGTCGTCGAAGAGGTTGTCGACGTCGGGGAAGAAGTCGTCGTTGGGGAAGTGGTCATCGGTGTCCGTGATGAACCATTCAGTAGTCGCGCAGAGCGCTCCCCATAAACCTTGTCACCCTTCTCCCGTACATGACTCAAAGAGGTGCAGTTTCGGAGGCCTACTGTCCCGACCTGTGGTGCACGCCTCAAGCCGGGATGAGGAAGATTGTAGCAGCAGCGTAGTGTTCAGGAACCGGTGGCGAGAGGAAGAAGTAGTTCTGGTGCCTCTCTCCGAGAGGAGCGACCTGCCTTTTATAGGCGCAAGAGAAGGAGGCGAGAGGGCAGCAATGGGAGGTGAAACAAAGAGAGGGAGACGAAATGAACGGACTTCAGCCGAAGAGGCGCGCCGTTCGGATTTAGTGTCCACTACAAAAAAACGTTTCAGCTCCCGCGTGACCTTTCGTATACCCGTCGTGCGTGGCAAAAATTTAGACTTTGGCTCAGTCCCGCGCCGCGCTGCGCCGCGCCGCGGCATGGCGTGGCGGGCGGAGGAGGAGCGCACATGAATGTCCCTCTTGTTCTCATCCTCATACATGTGGGAAAGAACCTCCCTTATAAAGAGGTCCAACTCCCTCTAAACTATCAATGTGGGACTAAACTTTAGTTCCACCTCTTGCCTTGCACGAATGGGCTGCGTGGGCCTCTAGGATTTATTAGAAATTTCTGAAACTGCTATTGGGATAGGCTCAAAATAGACAAAATTCCAGCAATCCCCCACCAGATCCCAGAGGCACACAAAAATTTCCTTTGGTTCTAAAACACTGATTTATATACCGGTACTGTAGTGGAGACTGTTAAGTCAAACTTTCACCTAGAACTGTATGCTACACTAGTAAGCAACTTAAACAGTGGACTGGGCCTTGAACTACAAGTTTTCTACGAATCTAGCTTCACACAAAGCCTTGACCGATATTGGGCTACCGTGGGTCTTCCCCGTGGGTGGAGCTTATGCGTCATACTCCGAGACCTTTCATGAGTTTACTAGAGAGAGCCCTACTCTCATAGGTTGCGACGTTTAACAATCAGACTCATATTGGTGTGTTCTTCAAAAGATGTTCTGCATCTGTGCTTCAATGAGCCACTTAGAACACATTAAGATATACATCAACCTGTCATGCAGATTTAGGAGAGTATTGCATCTTCATGGAGTGGTATTGTTAACAGTAAGGATACTCTCCTCTCAGTTAACCAACAACTTGTCTTCCACATCTAATTCATGGGATCTCCGATCACAAAGAATAGGTTACCACTGTGAACAACTCATATCGTGGGTCTCATACCTAGGCCTGGGCGTTCGGTAGAAACCGAAATTTCGGTGTCTGTTGTTCGTTTTTTTTGTGAATTCGGTTTGCAGAAGTGAAAACCGAATTTGGCACTAAATTTCAGCTAACTGAATTTTTGGTTAGCCGATTATTTTGTTCGGTTTTCGGTTTAAACCGAATTATGTACCATGTATAGAAAATGCACTTTCAGGATAGTTGACAGCAACATGAACATGCATGGTTTAAAGAAAAAATTTGGCAGCATAACAACGCAAAATTGTAAAATGCGTATAGCATATTCGCATCTATTAAAATATCACATAATATCAAATACTAGGATTCAGAACAGATGCATAACCAATCATCAAATGTAAAACTTCCAAAGTCCACACTGAAAAGTGACAACTGACAAGTGACAAACTGACAAGTAATAGAGCCAAGTTCATGTTCCAGATTTCCAGCCCAACACACAACCAAATTCCAAGTTCCAGGACATATAACCAAAGTCTAAGTTCAACAAAAGACAACCAAGTTTAAAGTTTACTTATTACTACACTTCAAAACATAAGCACACAGGAAGGAGATTGAAGTGCACTTCAAGAGCAGCCACAAATAAGAATCCCAATTTGCCATCATGAACAGGAACATCTTGACATGTCCAGAGAATGTTGACCATCCGGCTTCCAGCCAAGCGTTGCGAATCTGTAATGTTCTGTGCATGGTGCAGAATTCGGTTAGAATAGATAGTACATGATGTTGAATTCAGATAAAATAACTATATATATGCATGTAAAATAGAATAGCATATGGCACATTACAAGGATTCACATGATTCAACTAAAAGAACTACATATATGTAAAACATTATATGTTGGACTACAACAGCATCTACATGAGGTTCATTACAGCAAGTGAGAAAACATTTGCATTTACATGGCTGTGTTGTGCATCTTTTGAATCATACTACAGAAAAAAATGCTAAAAACATGAACAAGAGCAGGAAAATTTCTTCCAACTCACTCACCAGCGTTTAAGTAGAGGATGGAGGTGGGTAAGATGGCACAGCCCCAGATGGCTTGCAAACAGACTTGTTACTGCTTGCTTTTGACATGGATGAATTTGTACTACCAAACTATTCAATTAGTTCCGAAAAAGAATGAAATGAACATGTAATAAGCATAGGAAGTTAGAAATATAGAAAATTACATAGAAAACAATCACAATATGTTACCCTTTTCCAATCTTAACAATTCCTCCTCATCTTCTTCAATGTTGATAGTAACAGAACCCCTTAGCCAATCTTGGGCACAAACAAGAGCTTGGACCATGAATGGTGTAAGAGAGGTTCTAAATTCATTTAGAATGCGACCTGTGCTAAATGCCGACTCAGACGCAACTGTTGATACCGGAACAGCCAAGACATCACGGGCCATTCTAGCCAATATTGGGAATCTAGCAGAATTGTCCTTCCACCATTTTAGAATGTTAAAATCATCCCTATTTACTTCATTCTCTTCATGTAGGTATTTCTCAAATTCAGATTTGCTCATGCTAGCTTCACCATCACCAATTCTCAACTTTTTATTTATCCGAGACACCAACTTCCTTCCTTCCCTTTTTTGAGTTGGTTCAGATTGTGGAGCACCCACATGCTTGCTTGCATCACTTGGTGCATACTTAGCTTTGTACTCTTCAAACAAAGCATGCATGAATGTTTTCACCGCCTCCCAAGCTTTGCCTCCATTTAACTCACCATACATTTCTTCAATTGCTAGTTTTGTGAAATTTGATAGCTTGAATCTTGGATCAAGAACAGTTGCAACAAATACAAACATGTTCACATTCTCCTCCTCCTTTTTCTTTCCTTTCCGCTTCCCCTTTCATTCTCCACCTTCTCATGCCAGCATCCCCAATACTTATCTTGCATTTTCTTGGCCATTGTTTTGCGCAAAATATCATCACTATCAGCCCACTCTTCTAACACAACATTAACTTCAGCAATATCCATAAAAAATTGATTCAAGGTCACATGGAGTGTGGCGGAAACACTAAGAGTAAGGTGATAAAACTGTCCAAGAAATTTAGCCATTTTCTTAGCATTCTCACAGTCACTATCAACAGGAATACCAGGACCTTTCTCTCTAGTTAAATCCAATGTATAGAGTGGATCTTCTTCCTCATACCTCACAAATACTTTCTCAAAGTTGATTGCGGTTGCTAACATTAGGTATGTGGAATTCCATCTAGTGCATACATCTAAACTCAAGAATGCCTCGCTGTCCACCTTTTCTAACAGAGCAATTTCTTTAAATCTTGTAATTCTAGATGGCCCATGTCTTATATATCTAACAACAACTCGCACATGCTTAACCGATTCATCCAACTCTTTTAGACCATCAGTATCAATCAGATTTATAATATGGGCAGCACATCTCTTATGAAAATATTTACCTTCAGCTATGCTATTTCCAGTTTTAATCATTTTCTTCCATATGTAACCCGCACCACCATCATTCGCGCTAGCATTATCAACAGTTATTGTCATAACTTTGTTTATTGCCCACTCCATCAAGCATTGCTCTATGGATTTTCCTATATCATCTCCCTTATGACCTTTTACTAGGAAAAAACTAATAATTTTCTTGTGCAAATTCCATTCAGGATCAATAAAATGTGCCGTGACTGTCATATAACAATCTTGTGTTTGAGAAGTCCAACCATCAGTAGTGAGACACACTCTTTGACATGATTGTTTGAAAAAAAGTTTCAGCTTTGCTCTCTCTTCAAAATAAACCTTCACAACATCCCTAGTGCATGTTATTCTAGAAGGCATATTGAAACGTGGACATACAATTGACATCACTTATCTAAAACTAGCTTTTTTAGTAAATGCAAATGGAAGCTCATCTACTATAATCATCTTAGCAATAGCTTTTCTTAGTGCTTCGGGATCAAATTTATGCACTGAAGGACTTTCCCCTTGGATAACTTGCAAAGTACCTTGATTCTTATTCTTATCATTATGAGGATTATACTTGCAAGTATTAAAATGACTCTTTAAGGCAGATGTACTATTAATCTCTGAACGACCTTGATATCACGATTGCAATGCTTGCACTTTCCAAACTTGAGCATACCACCAACTAGTACCTCAGAAAAGCGATCCCACATCGGTGATCTTTTCTTCATCTGCCTTCTTGTAGGTCGTTCCTCCATCTCCTTTTTTTCCTTTTCATACTCATCAATCTTTCTTTGTTCTTCCTCATAAACTTGCATCTCCTCTTCAGTCATGTCATCACCAAGTACACCAGGTTCAACCATCTACAAAATAGTAACTTAATTAGAATTCATGTCATCATTCTTCTATACTAATTACTTCGGAGAAGAATTAAATAACATGTTCCTTATCAGCAGCTTCCAGCAAGTAATAACAGATTAGGAATAAAAAGAAGCTGACAGAATCATATGACAACATAAAAGTAAACTGACCATATTAATAATTCACAGACTACTAATGGTTATGGGCCTTATGGCATGGGATTGGGACTGTATTCAACCAAGCAAAAATGTGGCACCAGACATTATCTCTTTGGATTAAACTCCGAGTGATATACACTATACAGTCATTTCCATTCTGCTTCTGCAATACATTGAAAGCTGAATCCACTCCACTGCAGTTCAAATGTTATTTTCATGACAACATAATAGAAGCGTTCACAAGTTTTATTTGTGAACAATTAGTCATCCAAGTAGGATTTCCTAGTGATATACGCAGAGATGTCAACACTCAATAGTGGAGCAGCACAAAAGATGGCATCTGGAGACAGAGAATGAGCAAAAACTAAACAAGAGAATCCAGAATTCCAGATCCACCTTTACCATCTACTCACAAAGAACAAAAAAAAACTGGACACAAAGGATGGGAGATTGAGCTTATTACGTTGACTGGATGCTCAGTTTCTACTGTGGAAGACGTGATGACAAACTGGACTCCGAGATGAGGCCGAGATGCTGCTGACGGATGCGTGTAGGACCTTGAAGTATGTCTAGGGGGGTGATTAGACTACTTGACCAATTAAAAACTTAACCTTTTCCCAATTTTAGTCTTTGGCAGATTTTAGCTATCTTTGGACAAGTCAAGCTATCTTCACACAATTCAAGCAAGCATGCAAAGAGTATATGAGTAGCGGAAATTAAAGCATGCAACTTGCAAGAATGTAAAGGGAAGGGTTTGGAGGATTCAAACGCAATTGGAGACACGGATGTTTTTGTCGTGGTTCCGATAGGTGGTGCTATCGTACATCCACATTGATGGAGACTTCAACCCACGAAGGGTAACAGTTCTTGTGAGTCCACGGAGGGCTCCACCCACTAAGGGTCCACGAAGAAGCAACCTTGTCTATCCCACCATGGCCGTCGCCCACGAAGGACTTGCCTCACTAGCGGTAGATCTTCATGAAGTAGGCGATCTCCTTGCCCTTACAAACTCCTTGGCTCAACTCCACAATCTTGTCGGAGGCTCCCAAGTGACACCTAGCCAATCTAGGAGACACCACTCTCCAAGAAGTAAAAAATGGTGTGTTGGTGATGAACTCCTTCCTCTTGTGCTTCAAATGATAGTCTCCCCAACACTCAACTCTCTCTCATAGGATTTGGATCTGGTGGAAAGAAGATTTGAGTGGAAAGCAACTTGGGGAAGGCTAGAGATCAAGATTCATATGGTAGGAATGGAATATCTTGGCCTCAACACATGAGTAGGTAGTTCTCTCTCAGAAATGGTAAGTTGGAAGTGTAGGTTTGTTCTGATGGCTCTCTCCACGAATGAAGAGGAGGTGGAGGGGTATATATAGCCTCCACACAAAATTTACCAAACTCGGTGGGACCGAATCAACAAACTCAGTCGAACCGTTTTAGTGGGACCGACATGCAACTCGGTAGGACCGATATGGTTAGTGTTCGGGCATAACGTAATCTCGGTGAGACCGATTACACAAACTCGGTGAGACCGATTTTGGTAATTAGCTAACCAGGGAGTTGGTCAGGTAAACTCGATGGGACCGATTCGCTCATTTCGGTGAGACCAAAATGTTACGAAAGGGAAACAGGGAGTTTACATTGCAATCTCGGTGGGACCGATCGCTCACTTCGGTTAGACCGAAACGTTACGAAGGGAAAGAGAGAGATTACAATCCCATCTTGGTGAGACCGAGATCCCTATCGGTGAGACCAATTTACCTAGGGTTTGTGGCAGTGGCTATGACATTTCAACTCAGTGGCGCCGGAAAGAAAGAATCGGTATGGCCGAGTTTGACTTTGGGTTTAGGTCATATGTGGATGTGAGAAAGTAGTTGAGGGTTTTTGGAGCATATCACTAAGCACTTGAAGCAAGAGGCTCATTAAGCAACACCTCATCCCTCCTTGATAGTATTGGCTTTTCCTATAGACTCAATGTAATCTTGGATCACTAAAATGTAAAATCAAGAGTCTGGAGCTTTTGAGCTTGATCCAATCCTTTGTCCTTAGTATTTTGAGGGATCCACTTTCATCATCCATGCAATGCCATTCATTGAGCTTTCCTGATATAATAGTCTTGGAATAGCATTAGCTCAATGAGCTATATGTTGTTATGAATTACCAAAACCACCTAGGGCTAGTTGCACTTCGAATCTCCCCCTTTTTGGTAATTGATGACAACATATATGTCGGTGTACTAAAGTAGGGGTACCTTAGTATCCCGAACTTGTGCACGGGCAGTCGCAGCGCCCAGCGGCAAGGCTTGCCGAGCATCCGCCAAGATCCTCCGTAGCTCATATTTGTGCCATTCAAGAACAAAGTGTTTTAACTAAGAAGACAAGACTCCGGCAAGAGGAGCTTGCCAGGAAGGACAAGGCCCCGGCAAGAGGAGCTTGCCGGGAAGGCCAACCAAGGCACTTCAGAGAACGTACCGCGACGCGTCGCGCGTCCCGGCAAGACCCGACGAGCGACAAGCTTTCGGGTGAGACAAGATAACGTCGCGGCAAGGCGCTTGCGCGCAGGCGGTTACTCACTCGCATGCGCGCCCGGCAAGATCCAACGACGTGTCGCCAGAGATCGCTCTCGGCGACGTGGCGGGTAGTCAGGCAGCCAAGCGGTGCGAGGTGGCAAGTGGAGATGACGAAGGCCATCGTGGCGATCGGTGGCGCCCTAACGGTCATTTCCTGCCTTTGTTTGGGCGACCGGACAGGCATTAAATGCCCGTGTCCCCGCCGTCGAGTTAGGTAGGGGCATCAGAGATAGCGGTTGTACCAACCCCTCTTTTTACTTTTTACCCCTGACTGCGTTGCCACCTGTCAGTGACCCCTTTAGCCTATAAAAGGAGGCCCGTGCGCAACATAGGGGGGGGGTCGACTCCTTCGAAACTACAGAACGCTCACGCTCTCGAGCAAGAACATAATACCACCACAAAGCAGCAATAGGAGCTTTATCTCTCCGGAGAGCTCCGAAGCTGGGTAAAATCCCTCGCGTGCTTCGCCTCGATCTGCTCTTCGTGCGCTCTCCGCTCCCTTGCCGGACCGAAAGGGGCCCTGCCCCATAGGTGTTCGTTTCCCGAGACATCTTTGGCGCGCCAGGTAGGGGGGCATCGAGGTTGCGTGAACCTGATCCGGCGTTCAAGCGAGCCAGATCTTCGTTTTCTTCATCATCATCTTTATCGACATGCCGACAAAGAAGAAGGCTTCGGAGGTGGCTGTTCCGTCCACGTCGATCCCACCGCCACTGGAGCAAACGGGCAGTGGGACAGACGCTAGCGAAAGAACAGGCGCCGATGTGGGAGCTCACATTGTCACCAGATCCAAGGACAAGGCCCCGCAAGCTTCGGCGTCCGTACATGCACCGCACCCTTCTCAGGAGGCGCGGGATCGACAACGCCATGGTGCTCCTAGCACCGTACTCGCGTTGGAACAAGGCCAAGCTGGTGGATCTCGGGGCGTTCAGGACCAGCATACACGCCAGCATGCTGGCACGAGTGAGGTACGGTCGCCCAAACGGGGTACTGCTCCTTCCAACCCAGTTGGAAGTCCGAGCATATCCTGCTCCTCGCACCGCTCGCCACCGCCGCCGAAGACCCCAGAAGAAGCGTTGGCTCGAGCCCGGACAAGATCGACGGTTGGAGGATGACCATTCAGAGCCTCATCGGCTTCGCCAACGGCGACACTCCCCGGCAACCGAGCACATCGAAGCCGTGGCAAGACGCCCAGGCGCAAGCCGGTGGTGACAAGACCGGTGGGGGTGCCACCACCGTGCACTCCCCGCCCCGAAGGCCAAGATCGCTGACTCGCCGGGTCAACCTCGACACCGACTCCACGGCGTCGTCGGATCCACGAGCTCGTCATGATCAGCGCCAAGTTCTTCAAGAACGGCAGCAAGAAGATGCTCGCACCCGCATCGAGCGTCGGAGAGAAGCGCGACGTCAGTCAGAACAGCGTGCTGGGCCCGTTGTTGACATGCATGCGCCAGGGGAACCAAGCGACTTGCCGTACACGGTAGGTTGCCCTGCGTTCACTCGTGAGCTGCGGCAAGTCCAATGGCTCGGTACCAAAAACTTCAAGCCAGATGTACCCGAGAAGTACGATGGCAGGATACACCCATCAGAGTTCCTCAGCGTCTACACCATTGCGGTGCAGGCGGCCGGGGGCGCGACGAGAAGATCCTCTCCAACTACTTCCCGCTGGTGCTCAAGCCCAACGTCAGATTGTGGCTCATGCACTTGCCGGACGACTCCATCTCCTCATGGGCGGATCTGTGCCATCAGTTTGTCGGCGCCTTCACAGGCGGCCACAAGCCCCATGGCCAGGAAAGCGATCTTCATCTGCTCGCCCAGAAGGAAGGAGAACCCCTGCGCAAGTACATACAGAGATTCAGCCAAGTGCAGCGCAACATCCTGCACGCCCACCCGCCGCGGTCATCGCTGCGTTTCATCGAACGCATAAACCGCAGGATGAGGGAGGAGATGGCGATGTGGAAGATTAGAGACGTCAGTGAGCTATACGCCCTGGCCGACAAGTGTGCACGTGTTGAAGAGGGGAGGAAACTCCCCGGAGAGAATGTTGGAGCAGAAGGGTCTGACAGTGAGGATGCCGCCCCGGCAAAGAAAAACCGAAGGCGGAACAACAGGAAGAGGAAAGCTAAGGATGTGCTAGTTGTCGAGCAGTCCGGCAACGGAGGTGGCGCAGAGAAGGCCAAAGCTAGTGACTCCGGCGAGGCTGTGGTGGCCGCTGACAAGCAGGACGGCTCCGGCAAGCAGTACTGCAAGATCCACCGCACCAAGGGCCATGATCTCCAGACCTGCAAGAAAGTTGAGCGGCTTGTTGAGCTACAGAAAGCTGAATACGAGCGGCAAGACAAGGAGAAGGCCCAGGAAGGTGGTGGAGGATCCGGCAAGAAGCGTCCCGGCCGGGGAGGGCGCTGCGGCAAGGTTAAGCAGCGGCAAGGAGACAGGCCTCCCCGTGGCAGCGACAAGGATGAAGACGAAGACGAAGACAAAGAGATGGACGAGGATGAGGCCGACGAGCAGGAATTTCAGAAAGCAACAGAGGTTTTGTGCGTCGACGGCGGTGCTTCTCTGCATACTTCGCACCGCCAACTCAAACAGTGG
The DNA here is from genome assembly GCA_021437245.1 of Aegilops speltoides. Classification (NCBI taxonomy): domain Eukaryota; kingdom Viridiplantae; phylum Streptophyta; class Magnoliopsida; order Poales; family Poaceae; genus Aegilops; species Aegilops speltoides. The sequence continues at coordinate 53,411,974 of CM038146.1, forward strand.
GTGCGGGAAGTTAATGCAGCAAAACCATCAGTTGAGTCGCGCAAACCTCTGAAGTGGTCCAGCACGCCCATCATCTTTGATGTCGAGGATCACCCTGAACGCATAACTTCGGTCGGGTGTTTGCCGATGTTGGTTTCGCCAACCATCCGCAACCTCAAGGTCACAAAGATGCTGGTTGACGGTGGGGCCGGCTTGAATCTGATTTCCTCCGCGGTGCTCAAGAAGCTTCAGATCCCCGATAGCGAGCTTGAAGAAACTGGTACCTTCCAAGGGATCAATCCGGGAAGGAGCAAGCCGAAGGGGAAGATCACGTTGCCAGTGACATTTGCCAGGGAGCTGAATTTCACGACAGAGAGAGTTACCTTTGACGTTGCTGATTTCCCATTGCCCTATAATGGGATACTCGGCCGTCCAGTGCTCACCAAGTTCATGGCAGCATCTCACTATGCCTACAACGTACTCAAGATGCCCGGTCTGATAAGTGTCATTTCTGTCCATGGCGACAAGAAAGATGCCCTTATCTGCACCGACAAGATCTACCGGGAAGCAGCAGCCGCAGCAGATCACAAAACACTTGCCGCTGAAGCTCCCGGGGGGAAGAAGAAGACCAAGTCCGACAAGAGCTCTGATGCCGACTCCGGCAAGCGCACCTCTTTGGAGTGCTGCGCTACCGTCGAGGACGCACCATCGAGCTCCACCGGCAAGTGTAAGAAGGCGAAGGCAACTACGCCAGAGACCAAGAAAGTGGCCGCCAAGGAGAACGGCACTGGTGGTACCTTCACCATCAGTGCCACGCTTGACCCTAAATAGGAAAGCGCGCTCGTTGCTTTCCTGCGGGCGAATGTCGATGTGTTTGCATGGCAACCATCTGACATCCTCGGTGTTCCCAGGAAAGTAATGGAGCACCACCTTGCCGTTTGTCCCCACGCTCGGCCCGTCAAGCAGAAAGTTGGGAAGCAAGCAGTGGAGCGCCAAGAATTCATTGCTGAAGAGATCAAGAAGTTGGAAGCAACAGGCCTGGTCAGAGGAGTACTCCATCCAACGTGGCTGGCCAATCCTGTAGTCGTGCGCAAAGCGAATGGGAAATGGAGGCTTTGTATTGACTTCACTGATGTTAATAAAGCTTGTCCCAAGGATCCATTTCCCTTGCCGCGCATCGACCAGATTGTTGACTCCACGGCAGGATGTGATTTGCTTTCATTTCTTGATGCATACTCGGGATACCATCAGATCTTCATGGTAGAAGAGGATGAAGAGAAAACCGCATTCATTACTCCATGTGGCACGTACTGCTTTGTACGGATGCCCTTTGGATTAAAGAATGCTGGTTCAACATTTGCAAGGGTAGTCAGTCATGCTTTTGAGCCACAGTTGCACAGAAATGTAGAAGCTTACATGGATGACATAGTGGTCAAGAGCAAAGACAGAGCAACTTTGATCCAAGATTTGGACGAAACCTTCGCAAATCTGCGCAAGATCAATCTCAAGTTTAACCCCGAGAAGTGCGTGTTTGGAGTTCCTTCCGGCAAGCTTCTCAGGTTCTTTGTATCCCAGAGGGGGATTGAAGCCAATCCCGACAAGATCAAGGCCATTGAGCAGATCGAAGCACCGAAGCGCGTCAAGGATGTGCGAAGGCTTGCCGGCTGCGTTGCTGCTCTCAGTAGGTTCATCTCTAAGTCTGCTGAGTGCGCCCTGCCATTTTTCAAAATTTTTAAAAAGTCAGGTCCAATGAAATGGACTCCGGAAGCGAAGGCTGCGCTGCAGGACTTGAAGAGATACCTGTCCTCCACTCCAATACTTGTCGCACCTAAACCACAAGAGTAGTTGCTGCTGTATCTAGCGGCAACCAATCAAGTGGTTAGTGCTGCGTTAGTAGCGGAAAGGGAGGCGGATGATGAGCCAGCGACCACGGCAAGCGAGTCCAGCGACAAGCAGGGGGCTTCCCCGACAAGCTCTGGTCCCGACAAGAATGGATCTGTGCAGCCGCAGGAAGAGAGACAAAAGAAGATGGTGCAGCGCCTAGTTTATTTCGTCAGTTCCCTTCTACAGGGGGCTAGGTCAAGGTACTCTGGAGTGCAGAAGTTGCTTTTCGGCCTTCTCATGGCCTCGAGGAAGCTGCGCCATTACTTTCAAGCGCATGAGATCACAGTCGTCACTCGCTTTCCGTTGAAGAGGATACTGCAAAATCCAGAAGCAACAGCAGGATTGTCGGTGGGCTTTGGAATTGTCAAGCTTTGGCCTCAAGTTTGAGAGTACCTCAACTATCCAGAGCCGGGCATTGGCAGAATTCATAGCAGAATGGACGCCAACACCTGATGAAGAAACTCCGGAGACGAGCATCCCTGTCAAGGAAGCAAGCAAAGAATGGATTATGTACTTCGATGGTGCCTTCTCGCTGCAAGGTGCTGGTGCGGGCGTACTACTTGTCGCACCCACTGGAGAGCACCTCAAGTACGTGGTCCAGATGCACTTTCCCAAGGAGCAAGCGACAAACAATCTGCAGAGTATGAAGGCTTGCTTGCGGACTCAGATCGCGGACCTTGGGATCAAGAAGCTTATTGTCAGGGGTGACTCGCAGCTTGTCGTCCGCCAAGTTAACAAAGATTATCAGAGTCCGTTGATGGAGGCCTACATTGATGAAGTGAGAAAGTTGGAAGAGCATTTTGACGGCCTGCAGATGGAGCATGTTCCGAGAGCTCAGAACGACATTGCAGATGGCCTGTCAAAATGCGCCGCACTCAAGTTGCCTATGGAACCAGGGATCTTTGTGCTCAAGCTGACTCAACCATCTGTAACACCATCAACTGGACAGAGCAAGAAGAGGAAGTTGGTTACTGGCGACTACTTTCCGGCAGATCTCCCCGAAGCCGCCGTCAAGAAGGTCCCCAGGATCAACACGAAGAGTGCTGAGGAGCAGTCTGCTCCGACAAGCCCTAGGGTTTGTTCTGTTGAAGCAGACGCTCCCGACAAGTTTTGCCCCAGCAAGCTTGCCGGGGAACATCAAGCTCCAGCTGAACCTCAGGTTCTTGCCGTAGAACTGATATTCCCGCAGCAGCATTTGTGCCTTTAGTCCTTGTCGTCGAGCCACAAGCTCCGGCATAGGCGCAGCAGATCGTCCGTTTTCTTCAAACAGGAGAACTTCCCGAAGAGCAAGAAGAAGCAGAGAGAGTAGCCCGGCAATCAAGTATGTACCAGTTTGTCGATGACATACTATACAAAAGAAGATTCAACGGAGTGAAATCGAAGTGCATTTCCCGGGAAGAAGGACAGGAGCTATTGGCGGAGATACATGGAGGCATATGTGGTCACCACATTGGCGCAAGAGCACTTGCCGGCAAAGCCTTCCGGCAAGGTTTTTTCTGGCCGACAGCCCTCCAGGATGCAACTGCACAAGTAACCAAGTGTGAAGCGTGCCAGTTCCACTCCAAGCAAATACATCAACCAGCTCAAGCTCCCAGACGATCCCTTTATCCTGGCCATTTTCGGTCTGGGGGCTCGACATCCTCGGCCCCTTTCCCCGAGCTGTCGGGGGCTTTGAGTACTTGTACATTGCAATCGACAAGTTCACAAAGTGGCCGGAAGTGGAAGCAGTGAGGAAGGTGACAGCGTAGTCAGCAGTCAAGTTCTTCAGGTCGATTGTCTGCCGTTTCGGAGTCCCTAACCGGATCATCACTGACAATGGCACACAATTCACGAGCCGCACCTTCATGCAGTACGTCCAGGATCTTGGCACCAAGATCTGCTTCGCTTCTGTTGCTCACCCGAGAAGCAACAGTCAAGCGGAGAGGGCAAACGCTGAAGTGCTGCACGGGTTCAAGACCAGAACTTTCGACAGGCTGCACAAGTGCGGAAGAAATTGGATCGAGGAGCTGCCGGTGGTTCTTTGGTCGATCAGGACGACGCCAAATCGAGCCACTGGCCAGACACCTTTTGCTCTAGTCTACGGAGCAGAGGCAGTTCTCCCCACGGAACTCGTATACGGATCACCTCGAGTGCTCGCTTATGATGAGCTTGAGGAAGAGCAGCTGCGGCAAGATGACGCGCTGCTCCTTGAGGAAGATCGTCTTCAGGCTGCTGTACGAGCTGCTCGCTACCAGCAAGCTTTGCGTCGCTACCACAGCCGCAAAGTTAATGCCAGAAGTTTCGAGGAAGGTGACCTTGTTCTTCGGTGTGTTCAATCCGCCAAGAATTCCAACAAGTTGACGCCGAAGTGGGAAGGCCCTTATCGGGTGAATCGAGTCACTAGGCCCGGCACTGTCCGCCTTGAGACCGAAGATGGCTTTCCGGTGAGCAACTCCTGGAACATAGAGCATCTTCGTAAATTTTACCCATGAGGCGCGGTTGCCGGAACCCGCTGTTCCGACAACCACCTTTTGTACAAGCCTTGCCGCTGTTGCATATAACCCTTTGTACAAAGCCGGGCGCAGATCCCGTGCATAAATAAAGATCACATGCTATGCAAATGCTGTCAAATTTCATGAATCTTTCTTTTTTTCGCATGTATTATCTGACACTTGTGCAGCACTTGCCCCCGGTAAGCAATAACGAGCCTTAGAGCTCCATATCTTTATTTTCTCTTCTTTCTTTTTCTCAAAAAGAAGGTTCCTTCGCCCACAAGTTCACCGGGGGGAAGGAGAAGATAATGGTGTGGACCAGGCATCGATCAAAGAAGAATAGCTTTGCCGGGACGCAGACGACAGAAAAGCTAAGTTGCCAAAGTTTGAGCACAATCAGTTTTAAATTTTTTTAAGTTATCCTCCTTGAACGACCGTGCTTTGTATGGAAAACCTGTGCGCGGAGGAACCAACTCGTGACTAGTTGCGCCCTTACTTTGTTTCGAGTCCGCTCAACAACGTAAGTGTGCTACGACTAGTTCCGACAAGGTTTCTTGCCGGAAGCAACACCGCCAGCAGGCTGCTGATGTTCCGCACTCAGTGCTCGCGGCAAGGGTGCCCGCTTCGGCAAGTTCCCTAAAAGCGTAGGGTGAAAACATACAAAGGAAGGAATCAAGTAAAGGAAATAACATAGCAGATACTACCCAGAATAAAGTTACATTACAATAATAGCTTGCCGTACTCTAATAGATTGTTCCTGCGACATGTCTAGCAGCGGCAAGAAAAAGGAGGAAAAGTACGGCCTAATCTAAACGATCGCCGTCGACCCTTCTGACTTCATTCACCTTGTCCACAATGGGTGCGACAAGGGCCTTGAGCTCTGCAAGATCAGCACCCGCCGGCAGCTTCTTGAGAACGTTGGTGAGGTTGAGGTTCGGATTGCGGAAGAGCACCTTCACCAACACCTTCTCCAAGACTCTGGCACAGATGGCGCGCGACTCGTCAGCCAATTGCTTCGGGATCCTTTCCCGGAGCTGCTGGAGAGCCGTCACCACGCCCTTGAAGAACAGAGTAAGCTTGGCGCTGGGCTGGAGGTTCTCGTCGGAGGAATACCCGAAGTCCGCCAACTCCAGTTGCGCCAGCTCCTCGTCGATGGTTGCAGCAATGTTGACGAGGCCCTCCGTCCAGAGCTCCACCGTAGCCCTGAAGGTGTTTTGAGTCTCGGCAGACCTCGTTAGCAGCTCCTCGTTGCCCTTGATCTCTTTCTTCAAGCGCCGTCCAGCGTCTCAGTCAGCGTGACCAGCTTCAGCTCCAGATCAGCATTTGAGTCCTTGACGGCGTTCAGTTCCTTGACCTTATCGGCAAGCTGAACTTGCAGATCGCCATGAGCAAGGGCATCCTTCTCGCCTTCGCGCTGGAGTGCAGCAAGCTCCTCATTCTTCCCTTTCATATCAGCCTCCAGCTGCGTCACCTTCACTTCCAATTCCTTCTTGGCGGCCTCGGCAGCTGCGGCAGCATCCTTCGCTTCCTTGAGCGCCCCGCCAAGTGATTGTTCCCGGGCGGCGAGCTCCTCCTCGTGGCTGTCCAAGTTAACCTTTTTCTGCGTCAGCTCCCCTTCCCGCCTGGACAGCTCCTCGGCGGCGAGCCTCTGCTGCTCCTCGGCTTCAGCCTTTTCAAGGATGAACGCCTTCTTCGCCTCGATGAGCTGCGCCCTCTCCTCAGCAATGGACCGGAGGGCCTCCTGGTTTCGGCTCTGGAGCTCCTCCGCATGTTTCTCTATGTCAACTCCCGCCTGCGTGACAAGCGCTTCCCGGGACTCCAGCTTCGCTTGGTGGGCGCGGTAGAGCGACACCAACTTCTGGAGCAGCTGCTCCTCTTCAGACTTACCGCTGCTGCTGCTTGGCGCATCAACCACCGTCAGCCCAGCGGAGGCGAGTACTTCTCCGTCAAAAGTCTCTCCCTCGACCGGCGCCCTGGAGCTCGACGCCTAGGGAAGCCTGATGAAGATACCTTCGTCGGCCTTCAAGTAGGCGCCGGGCTGGGACTCTACGGGGCCTGGCGCTGCGTCAGCGGCAGAGGGGTCGACGCTCGGCGTAGTGCCTTGCGCTCCTGCGGCCCCCGGGCCTCAGTGCGGTCGCCGGACCCCTCGCCAGCTCCATCGCCAGCAGCCTTGGCGGCCTCTTCGTCGGCAGGTTCATCAGCGTCGGCCTCCTCTTCAGTAGCAGCGGCATCACCAGTATCGCCGCGCACATTCTCCTCTCCGATGGCCTCGGTCTCCATTGGCTCCGCGGAAGGAGGATCTGAAGGCAGGAAAAGGGGAGAAAATTCAAGCAAATATCCAAAAAAAAAGATCAGAAGAAGAAGAACCCAAGGGAAGATTTCCGACAAGGAGTGTTACCTGTGCTGGGCTCCGTGACCATGGGTTCCACCACCGAAGGCTCACTCGTCCCGTCCCTTGCCGGGGAACTACCCCTTGCCGGGGACCGCTCCCTTGCCGGAGAGCGCTCCCTTGTCGGAGAATCGCCCCTTGGCGGTGTAGTTGAAGCAGATTGCGCCTCCGGAGCGGCTTCTGGTTGCTCCTAATGGGCCTGTTCTGCTCCTACACAAGCAAGTCAACAACCAAGATATCAGCAAGGAGAGAGAACCCATGCACGCCCCACAACAAGAAATGAACAAATACTTACACTGGGGGCTGCGCTGGGGGCTGCTTCTAGGAGAGGGTGCCGGGTCCGTCAAGGTGGTCTCGGACGTGTCCTCTGCCATCACAGCAGGATCGTCCTCGATGACAACCATGGGGACCTTGGCTCTCTTCGCCGCTCTCTCGGCCAGAGTCCTGAAATGGAACAAGGTTCAGAGGGAAGCAGATCAGATACAAGACAAGAAATAGCAAAAATTGAAGAAATACAAGTACAACAAGGAGAAAGTCTTACTCCTCCTCCTCTTCTTCCTCCTCGTCGGAGATGAGCGCGGAAAGGTCGAAGTCCGGTACCCTTTCTGCGTGACGAGGCGGAGGAGTAGGCTCCCTTGGACGCTTGGCGGGAGCTGTAGCAGGATCAGAAGTGGCGGCCCGAGAAGACCCCTCTCTGGTTGCCGGCGCGACATGAGACGCTCCCGTGTCAGCGGTGCTTGGCGTGGTGGAGCATGCCCCGCGGCGCGACGGCTGTTGGCCCATCTGCCGCCCTGTTGTGTCTCCGGTCCTGCGAAGGCGCCTCCTTGGTTGAGCTGGGGGCTGCGCTAAGGGCCCCGCCTGCGGCAAGCTACTCGAAGATGGCTGGCCACTTGCGCCCCCGACAGGCTCCCTCGCCTCGGCCTCGGGCTCCCCCTCGCCAACGACCTCCCCGCCCAGGTCCTCTCGGTCGGCAAGGCTTGCCGCCTCGGCTGCCTCTGCCTCCTCCAAAGTAAACCCGAACTCACCCGCGGCGGCGGCTGCTGCCGCCTCTTCAGCCCTGGTGGCGATGTACCACATCTTGTCATCGGTGGTGTCGCGGGTGAGAAGCCTCTGGTCGTCGGCACGGACTGCTACCTCCACCAGGCCATCGAAGAATTGCCGCACGATGTCGTCGGAGGGCGCCCACCAAGTTGGAATAATCCCGTGCGAATCGCACTCCGGCATCATTGCGCGGATGCGATCGAGCTGGGAGTTGTTGCACAGTGGGATGACGCCCTGCGGCAGCTTGAACAGCTCCTTGAGCATCCCGTCCAACTCCAAAACAGTGAAGTTGAAATTGAGGCCTGGGCGCGGGCTCATGATATCCGCCGGGCCCCCGAACAGCCAGGCGGCCCTTCCCCTCTCCTGCAGAGGGGCGATGCGGCGGCGAAGAAAGTCCGCACCAACAGCCCCTACAATGAGCCCGGCAAGCCTGAGCCGCAGGATCCTGGTGGTGGCGATCTTCAGCTTGGCATCGTCCGCCGCCAGAGCGCCCGATCGCCGCCCAGCAGTTCGGTTTGGCGCAAAGTGGTGAAGGGCTGCGGATCTGAGTCAACAATCCAACACCATTCAGCCCTCCACCCGTCCCATTTGCTGCGGAGCTCCCCCTCCAGATACACCTCCTTCTTGCCGGCCCTCGAGATCCAGGAGACTCCACCAGACAAGGGCTCTCCTTTCTCGACCTGGGGCATGAAATAGTGGCGGAAAAGGGCAACGTTGGGGTGGATTCCGACGAAGTTCTCGCAAAGATGCGCGAAAACCGCCATTATCAGAACGGCGTTGGGGGTGAAGTCAAGAAGATGGAGCCCGTATGTGTTCATGATATCGCAGAAGAAATCGGAAAAGGGCGGGCAGAGCCCGCAATAGAAGAACAATGGGAAGAAGTAGTACCCTTTTGGGCACCGCTTGGAAGTAGAAGCTTCGGCGGAGAGCGTCTGCGTGCGCGGATGCGCCCGCGTCTCCGTCAACCAGAAGAGATAGAACTCCTCCCGCAGCGCCTTCGGGGTGAGCTCGGGGGGAAAAAGTGCTCGCTCCTTGCGCAGCGCCTCAAGCCGCAGCGCCTCGGCCGACTTCGCACTCTTTCCGGTCTTCGGATCCATGGCGGAGGAGGTGGAGGAGAACGGAGGCAGCGGCGGCGACGGGCGGCGGAGCGCTGCTCTCTTTCGGCTTGGGAAGCAGAGGGGAGTGGCGGAGCTTTCTGAGGAAGAAACTGCAAGTGGCGAAGGTGGGGGAACGGCCCCTGTTTTCTCTGCTTATAAAGAGGAGAGGTGAACGTTACGCCTTTCTTGATTAAAGAATTGCCCACGATCTCTCCCACGACGCCGCATTTGACGCGTGCCGTTACGGGAGGGCGCGGTGGATACAGAGTTAGATTTGGTATGGACCCAGGCCGCGCGTGCCCATGCCCTGTTTTGGGCCTGGCCCAACAGCGCTCGGCACCGTGTGTGGCCCAGGCCCGGGGGCTCCTGTCGGTGTACTAAAGTAGGGGTACCTTAGTATCCCGAACTTGTGCACGGGCAGTCGTAGCGCCCAGCGGCAAGGCTTGCCGGGCATCCACCAAGATCCTCCGTAGCTCATATTTGTGCCATTCAAGAACAAAGTGTTTTAACTAAGAAGACAAGACTCTGGCAAGAGGAGCTTGCCGGGAAGGACAAGGCCTCAAAAAGAGGATCTTGCCGTGAAGGCCAACCAAGGCACTTCAGAGAACGTACCGCGACGCGTCGCGCGTCCCGGCAAGACCCAACGAGCGACAAGCTTTCGGGTGGGACAAGACAACGTCCGCGGCAAGGCGCTTGCCGTGGCGAAACCACCACTCTGCGCCCACGCTCCAGCGCATCCAACGACGTGTCGCCGCAGGATCGTTCCTAGCGGACGTGGCGGGTAGCTGTGCAGCCAAGCGGTGCAAGGTGGCAAGTGGAGATGACGAGAAGGACATCGTGGCGATCGGTGGCGCCCCTAACGGTCATTTCCTGCACTGTTTGGGCGACCGGACGGGCATTAAATGCCCTTGTCCCCTGCCGTCAGAGTTAGGTAGGGGGCACTGTAGATAGCGGTTGTACCAACCCCTCTTTTTACTTTTTTGCCCCTGACTGCATTGCCACCTGTCGGTGACCCCTTTAGCCTATAAAAGGAGGCCCGTGCGCAACGTAGGGGGGGTCGACTCCTTCGAAACTACAGAACGCTCACGCTCTCGAGCAAGAACATAATACCACCACAAAGCAGTAGTAGGAGTTTTATCTCTCCGGAGAGCTCCGAAGCTGGGTAAAATCCCTCGCGTGCTTCGCCTCGATCTGCTCTTCGTGCGCTCTCCGCTCCCTTGCCGGACCGAAAGGGGCCCTGCCTCATAGGTGTTCGTTTCCCACGACAATATAGATCAAAGCTTCGACAAATGATAATAAGATTGAAAAACATCATTGCTTTGAGAAGTATGTGATAAGCAAGAGCTCCGCCTAAATTTGTGCATGGTTTAAGATTTGCTTTGGACTGCAAATGCACAAGGAATTAGGCTCATGGGTTACTCTTCCATGTCACATACATCTTGGTGGAGCGCTCAAAATGATAAAGATTGAATACATGCACTCATCACCAAGCAAAGTGAATCATCATATAAGGATAGGTAAAATAATATCATCTAACAAGCATAAGTGTAGCTTATGATCAAACACATGATCATCAATGTCTCACAGATAATAGCATAGTATCTCAAGCAATCAAAAGCAAACAAAGTTTAACCACCAAAGCAAGAGAGAACAAAAAGCAACACTCTCTCTCGAAGCCTATGATCTATACATTTTTCTCCCCCTTTGGCAACAAGTTACCAAAAAGTTCCTAGAAAATGCATAGTACTATATCGTCTCTCAGGCTTGGTCTTCAGGTGGTGGTGTAGAGATGGCTCCTTGGACGAAGGCTTCAGTTGATGTAGATGGAGCTGGAGGTGTAGGTGCTGGAGCTGGTTGCACTGGAGCTGTAGGAGATGTAGCTGGTGCAGATGAAGTGGCTCTGGTGTCTATCACAGGCACTACAGCTGATCTCTGAGCTCTAGGCACTCTGGCAAATGCATCAGTGGTTGTCTTGCCCTTCCTCTCCTGCATGTCATCCTGTAGCTGCTCCACAACTGACTGAACCTCAGTAACTTTGACATCTAAATCATAGAATTTTTGTTCCATGATTCTTTCCAGGCTCTCCTGGTTTTGAGTTAGAGTGGCCAACCCCTTCTCAATCCTCAGAGTTGATGCTATCAGGTAACCAAGCTGCTCCTGCTTGTTCTTCAAAAAGTACTCAGATGCCTCCTCTTGAGTTGGCATCTTGGCAGCCTTCTCTTTCTTTGCTTTCTCCTTCTCTTGAGCTTGTAATGATGATGGTTCATTCTCATTCATCACAACTTGATTGTCCTCAAATTCTGGATATATAGCAAAATGTTCCTTGTCCAGCAAGTATGTGCATGTGCCCATCTTTGAGTTAATCAACTCCTGAATTTGTGGGGCATATCCACAACTTCTCTTTTGGTTTGCTGCTGTCCTCTTGATAGTTTCAATCATGAGGCTCATGACCTTGAATTTCTGTGGCACATCAAACAAGTGTAGCAAGTTTATAGCATGGCCTCTAATCATGTTGTGGTCACCTGACTTGGGCAATAGAGTATGCCTTAGGATCCAGTTGACCGTTGGGAGTCCTGACAGAAGATAATGAACTGACCCAAACTTATGTGTCTCAACTGCATCTGGGATCTCCTTGTACATATGAGCCATTATATTGTGATCCATCTTCTTCTTGGCATAGACATCCAAGTCATCTTCACTCTCCTTTCGGGCATTGATCAGATTTGCCCATTCCTCAATGGTTGATTGGTACCTTGTACCTTCCGACATCCAAACTATCCTGCCATCTAGATAGAAATGTGCTGTGGAGTAGGATTGCATAATGAGCTCATCATTATACTTTGTGAGCTTCTGCCCAACAAAGTCTGCAACTCCACAAGCAATGAAACTGTCTTGCACTCCAGGATAGTGTTCCTCATTCTCCTTCATGTAGGTCCAGTCGACCCACCTCATATCACACATTATAGACTTCTAGTCCAACAACACTGTCTCATAGAAATCCTGCTGTTCCTTTGTGTGGAACCTGTAATCAACAGCAGTCCTTCTTCTGATAGCATATGGATCTGACAACCTCCACAGTCTGAGTCATGCATCCTTTCTTAACTTCATGTTCTCAGCCACAGGATGAGCATCATTGTGGTCTGGAATCTTTGGCTTTAGCTTCCTCAGGACTTGTCCTTCATCCTCTTCCACAACAGCAACTTCAGGCACTGGGGCCTTGTTCTTCTCAGCAGCTGGTATACTACTGGTATTCCTCTTTGGTGCATTCTTGGGCTTGGGGGCAGCTTTGGGTGCTTCTTTGGGCTTTGATGTAGCAGCCCCTGACTTTATAGCATCACCCATCAGCTTTTGTGCCTTGGGTGCTGGTGCAGCAACCTCTTCTTCCTCTTCCTCAGAGTCTCTCCTCATAGAGGGGTTGCCAAGAACCTTGGCAGTAGTGGTTCTGGCTCTCTTCTTCTTCTTATCTTGACCAGCAGCTTCATCTTCTGACTCAATAGTAAACTTCATGGTTTCTCCAGTGGGAACCTTCTTGGGTTTGGAAGTGGTAATTCTTCTTGCAGGTGCCTCTTTGGGATCAGGCTTTTCAGGTACTTGTGTTGATCCTCTGACCTTCAGCATAGGTGTCCTCTTGGCAGGGACCTTCCTATTGAGTCCAGGCTTTGTGTTCTTTGCTGAGCCATACTCCTTTTTGAGCACTACCTTCTTGGAAGTAGCCTCATCTTCTTCTGCCATATAATCCTCATCCTCAGATTCTGAGGTTCTCTTCTTCCTTGTCCTGGTGGCAGCTTTTGGCAGATTGCTTCGGGTGCTCCTGCTGCCATCATCTGAAATGTTAGAGGGACTAGTGCCCTCACTCGTGTGATTGTGCTCTTCTAACTTGTTCTGACTATCACTTTGGTCTGACATGCTGCAAACACTGACTGCTGACCCTGTGAATAGTTATAGATGAGATAGAGTGGATGAGCATCACAAGATGCAGAGATTTTTGCAAAAGAATGATTCAAAAACTTAGTTTTAGTTTTCCACACAAAGCATTTCGGCTCAACCGATTTTCAAATTCGGTGATACCGAAGCAGTGTTGGAACCTAAACTAGTGAACCCGGTCAGACCGAGTCACAGTTTGGTGGCACCAAGACTGCTAGGGTTTCACAAAGTTCTAAAATTGGTCACACTGATTAGCAATTCTCGGTCAGACCGAGAGTTACTAGTGCAATGGCGTTAGCCGAATCAGTGGGACCGAGTTTTTCAACTCGGTGGGTCCGAGATGTTTTGGGCGGAAACCTAACCCTAACATTTCAAATCGCATCTATTCTAAGGATTGTTTTGACTGGATAGGAGTGTTTCAATCGTGGCAAGAATCATAATGAACACAATGTGCTGAGAATTAGACGAGGATAGCACCGTGATCGAGTTCATACCATAGTTTGGCGATGAAGTCACTATGGCGGCAATGGCGGGGTTGAATTCCGTTGACGGCGGCAGAGACCAGGGACAGGAGGCGGCTGGCGACGAGGAGACGATCCGGAGACCTAGTAGGCAGAGCGAGCTATGCGCGGGCGAAGAGGTTTGGAGAAAGTTTTCCAAATTTTGCCCGTGTGTGTATATAGCCCGACCAGTCGGTGTGACCGAGTGGAACGACTCGGTGGCACCGAGATGCATAACTGTTGACAGTTACAGCAACTCGGTGTGACCGAAAAGTTCAAATCGGTTGCACCGAGATTGAAAACCTAGATCGACTTAGTGATCTTAGTTGGACCGAAATGAAGGAATCGGTCAGACCGAGAATCACAAAGAAGTTTTGGAAGTTTAATTCTATGACGAATCAGGGACTTCGAGTGCTCCTCACACAGAGTGGTTCGAATCTGACTTGATCAATTTTTGTGATGTAGCATGAAAAGAGTTTGAGACAAGAAAAGCATAGATAGCTAGAGAAGGTTCTTAGGCATTCTTGTCCATCCACTTGGCCAAAGAAAAAGAAGCCAATCAATCAAAGCAACAAGTGGATGTCCTCGAATGAGTAAAATATGCATCCAATATGCTAACCCAATAAAATGGAAAATGAAATATGTGGCAAAGCATGCACAACCAATTCTAGCATCTATCAAGCAATTGGCGATGACTAGGTCATCTATATATGAGTATATTGACTTAGGAGTCAAATGAGAACATTTGATCATAGGTCATACTCATAGTTTAAGCTCAAGTGGGGTTACCACTTTTACATAATGCATTGATGTGTTCACATCATTAGAGTTGCTTTGACTCAATACTTAGAGTTAAGCTCCCCCTAGATGTGAGATCCCCCTTAGAGGGATGAAATAACCTTGGGTTTTGTCGATGATGACTTCATGTAGGTGTTGAAGATGTGGATGCTCAATGTTGATGTAGATCATTTGGAGCAATCCTTTGGAGTTAGTTGCACTTTCAATACCTACATGGGTTAGTCCCACAAGGAACAAACAAGAATATCCATAGACATAGAGTGATGCAAACACAAGATGATGTCCATGAAATCATTTGGTTACCTTGTCCCTTGCCTTACCAACATGAGGGTTTGTGACTCCTTGAACTAGTGCAAGATGTGGAAGTTCATTGCACTTGTCCTTGCCATAATGATATGAGTGAAGAATGTTGGCGGAGTCACCCTCAAGAACTCTCTAGTTCTTCTTCTTCGGGATCCACATCATCTTGATGGGAATCCTTGGAGTTGTAGTTTTATTTGATGAAGTAGAACTTGACGTAGTCTTGGGAACCCACTTGACCAAGGCCTTAGTTTCTTCTTCAAATGCATCAATCTCCTCTTGAAGCTTGTCCTTGCCTTTGTTCTTGTGGTCTTGTGGTGGAAGATCATCTTGTGCTTGTATTCCCTTGAAGGATTTAGGATCATACTTCTCTTGTTGAGGAACAAACTTCGTCTTGGGGTATTGATCTTCTTCCCACTCAACTCCATTGGCATTAAACTTTCATTCAAAACCAACACCTTGATTCTTCTGGTCCCTTCCTTGCTTGCGTACAATTTCCTCGAATTACTTACTCCCGGCAAGGCTCTTGTATACACCTTTCTCTATAATTCCCTTCAATAAGCTATTTTCTTGCTCAAGTGTAACTTGGCTAAGAGAATCATTAGTGGAATCAATAGAACTACTAGACGCAACAATATTGGATTTGACATTATTATTGTTACTACTAGAGGATGGATCTTTCTTGTACTTGTTACTAGACTTGACTTGAGGCATGTAAGTAGATAAGAGTAAACGCTTGGCAATGTAAGAAGAACTTTTCTTACGGAGATCATCATTGATTGCCTTTAAGAACTCATGCTCTTGCTCAAGATTGAGCTTTTCAAAGTGTAACTGCTCATGAGCCCTTAAAAGTTCTCGATGAGCTTCGAAGATAGTTTCATGAGCTAACTTAAAAGTGTTTAGTTCTTTAGTTAGAAGCTCAATCTTCTCCTTATCATTGTCATTCATTTTATCTTGATTAGCATGATTAATTGATGTTTCATCATAGTATTCGTCACTAGAGTTGTCAACAAGTAAATCATCATCACCTAGCAAGTCATCTTCATCACTATTGAAATCAACATACTCGGGGTGTGTTACCTTTGGACCTTTGGCCATGAAGCATCTTCCAATTCCTTCATTTGGTGAGTCAAATATGTCATAGGAGTTGGTTGACACAAGTGCTAGACCGGCAACACCTTCATCTTGAGTATATTCAGAGTCGGAGTGATAGCTTCTCTCGGAGTGATTGTCGGAGTCGGAGCCGGATACCCATTCACCAACATGAGCTTGATGTCTTCGTTTTGTGTAGCTCCTTGATGACTTGTTCTTACTTTCCGAATCCTTGCTTCTCTGTGAGGGTCTTCGTTCATAGCGATCATCTCTACTCCTCCTCTCTCTTGGTGGTGATTCTTCTCTTTTACTTCTTCTTTTTGGAGAATCTTCTCTTCTTTTGTAGGGTGTCGTACACTCATTGGAGTAGTGTCCAGGTCTCCCAAAATTGTAATAATTGCGCTCTCGACTAGAAGATCTTTTGTCATTGTAGGACCTTGACTTAGAGCTTCTTTCTTTGCTTCTACTCTTGTAGAATTTGTTGAAGTTCTTCACCATTAAGCTCAATTCTTCATTGAAGGTTTGTTTCTCATTTGATGAAGTGGGGGCTTCACATGAGGCTTTGTAAGCACCACTTGAATTTTTGTGAAGTTCCTCCTTATCCTTGAGTGACATCTCATGAGCAACAATTCTTCCAATGACTTCCGTTGGCTTGAGATCTTTGTAATTTGGCATCATTTGGATCAATGTGCACACAGTATCATACTTACCATCCAATGCTCTTAGGATCTTCTTGATGATGAATCTGTCGGTCATCTCTTCACTCCCTAAGCCGGCAATCTCATTTGTGATAAGAGCAAGCCTAGAGTACATTTCAGCGACACCTTCACCATCCTTCATTTTGAACATGTCAAGCTGACTTTGGAGCACATCCAACTTGGATTCCTTGACGGAGTCGGTTCCTTCATGCATATCAATCAAAGTATCCCAAATTTCCTTTGCATTCTCAAGACGGCTGATTTTGTTGAATTCTTCGGGGCACAATCCGTTGAAGAGGATATCACAAGCTTGAGCATTGTATTGCAGCATCTTCAACTCTTCCGCGCTAGCTTCACGGTTCGGCTCTCTCCCATCAAAGAATTCACCTTGCAAGCCAATACACACAATAGCCCATACGGCGGGGTTATGTCCGAGAATATGCATTTTCATCTTATGCTTCCAACTAGCAAAATTAGTACCATCAAAGTAAGGACCTCTACAGTGATAATTTCCCTCGCTAGACGCCATACTCTCCTAGGTTGTGAAACCTAGGCTATTACCACCAAAATCTATGGAAATCAAAGCAAATGGAGACCAAAGCTCCGATACCACTTGTAGGACCTTGAAGTATGTCTAGAGGGGGGGTGATTAGACTACTTGACCAATTAAAAACTTAACCTTTTCCTAATTTTAGTCTTTGGCACATTTTAGCTATCTTTGGACAAGTCAAGCAATCTTCACACAATTCAAGCAAGCATGCAAAGAGTATATGAGCAACGGAAATTAAAGCATGCAACTTGCAAGAATGTAAAGGGAAGGGTTTGGAGGATTCAAACGCAATTGGAGACACGGATGTTTTTGTCGTGGTTCCGATAGGTGGTGCTATCATACATCCACGTTGATGGAGACTTCAACCCATGAAGGGTAACGGTTGTGCGAGTCCACGGAGGGCTCCACCCACGAAGGGTCCACGAAGAAGCAACCTTGTCTATCCCACCATGGCCGTCGCCCACGAAGGACTTGCCTCACTAGCGGTAGATCTTCACGAAGTAGGCGATCTCCTTGCCCTTACAAACTCCTTGGTTCAACTCCACAATCTTGTCGGAGGCTCCCAAGTGACACCTAGCCAATCTAGGAGACACCACTCTCCAAGAAGTAACAAATGGTGTGTTGGTGATGAACTCCTTGCTCTTGTGCTTCAAATGATAGTCTCCCCAACACTCAACTCTCTCTCATAGGATTTGGATCTGGTGGAAAGAAGATTTGAGTGGAAAGCAACTTGGGGAAGGCTAGAGATCAAGATTCATATGGTAGGAATGGAATATCTTGGCCTCAACACATGAGTAGGTAGTTCTCTCTCAAAAATGGTAAGTTGGAAGTGTAGGTTTGTTTTGATGGCTCTCTCCACGAATGAAGAGGAGTTGGAGGGGTATATATAGCCTCCACACAAAATCTAACCGTTACACACAATTTACCAAACTCGGTGGGACCGAATCAACAAACTCGGTCGGAACGATTTAGCAAATCTAGTGACCGTTAGGATTTCCGGTGGGACCGACATGCAACTCGGTAGGACCGATATGGTTAGGGTTAGGGCATAACGTAATCTTGGTGAGACCGATTACACAAACTCGATGAGACCGATTTTGGTAATTAGCAAACCAGAGAGTTGGTCAGGTAAACTCGGTGGGACCGATTCGCTCATTTCGGTGAGACCGAAATGTTACGAAAGGGAAACAGGGAGTTTACATTGCAATCTCGGTGGGACCGATCGCTCACTTTGGTTAGACCGAAACGTTATGAAGGGGAACAGAGAGATTAAAATCCCATCTCGGTGAGACCGAGATCCCTATCGGTGAGACCGATTTTCCTAGGGTTTGTGGCAGTGGCTATGACATTTCAACTCGGTGGCACCGGATAGTAAGAATCGATATGGCCGAGTTTAACTTTGGGTTTAGGTCATATGTGGATGTGAGAAAGTAGTTGAGGGTTTTTGGAGCATATCACTAAGCACTTGAAGCAAGAGGCTCATTAAGCAACACCTCATCCCTCCTTGATAGTATTGGCTTTTCCTATAGACTCAATGTGATCTTGGATCACTAAATTGTAAAATGAAGAGTCTTGAGCTTTTGAGCTTGAGCCAATCCTTTGTCCTTAGTATTTTGAGGGATCCACTTTCATCATCCATGCCATGCCATTCATTGAGCTTTCCTGAAATAATAGTCTTGGAATAGCATTAGCTCAATGAGCTATATGTTGTTATGATTTACCAAAACCACCTACGGATAGTTGCACTTTCAATGCGCGACGGTGTTCACTACGTCAGGGATGGCCGAGTGGGGAGAACCGGAGAAGATGCGGTGGCCGGTGGCGCCGGCGGCGGCGTCCCTGCAGGCTGCAGCTCAGATGAGAAGCGGCGGCTCACGGCTGCGTCCGTGCCTCAAATGAGAAGCGGCGGCGGCTGAGTAGTGCAGGGGGCCGCCAGGCGGGCGTGGGGGATCGTGGGTTAGGGCGTTAGGTTGCGGGTGTGGGGGATCGTGGGTCGTTCGTGGACTTGTGGCGTGCCTGGTGTCTGGTGGGTGGGCTGGTGGGTTGTATTGGGCCGGGGCTGGGGAGTGGAGTGGGTTGTTATTCGGTTAACCGAGAAATATACCGAACCGACCGAATTTGGTTCGGTTAGTAGCCCAGCTAACCGATTTTTTCTGTCAATAGTAAAAAACGAAAATTCGGTTTATTCGGTCTCGGTTTCGGTTCAGTTTTCGGTTGGTCGATTTTTATGCCCAGCCCTACTCATACCCATCTCCCTCGATGCATTATCTAGCACATTACGTGATAAACCCTTAGTAAAAGGATATTCCATATTTTTAGACATTTGGATATAATCCAATGCAATAACTCCGGAGTTTCTCATTTTCCTGACAAACTTTAACCTTCTCTGAACGTGTCTTGATGACTTCATGTTATCCTTTGAGCTGCTCACTTTCGTGATCACAGTTTGATTGTCGCAGTTCATAAGGATATCCGGTACATGTTTCTCAACAACCGGCAAGTCATTCAAGAGCCGACGAAGCCAATCTGCTTCAACCGTAGCTGTATCTAGTGTTGTGAGTTCTGCTTCCATTGTTGACCTCGTTAAGATGGTCTGCTTGCAAGACTTCCACGAAACAGCGCCACCTCCATGAGTGAATACATATCCGCTCATGGCCTTTATTTCATCAGCATCAAAGATCCAGTTTGAGTCACTATACCCTTCAAGCACCTTTGGGTGCCTAGTGTAGTGAATTCCACAATTTGCAATGCCTTTCAAATAATGCAAAACTCTCTCTAGAGCTTTCCAATGCACATCTCCTGGTTTTAAGACAAACTGGCTCAGTTTGCTAACAGCAAAAGAGGTGTCAAGTCCTGTAGCACTAGTTAAATACATAAGCGAGCCAATAATCTGAGAATATTTCAATTGGTCTCCAGCAATTCTTCGATTCTTTAGAAGCAACACACTAGCATCATATGGTGTTGGAGAGGGCTTGCGGTCACTGTAGCCAAAGCAACTCAAGATCTTTTCTACATACTGAGATTGAAGCAATGTAATCCCACCATCATTGTCTCTCAATAGCTTGATGTTCAGAATGACATTAGCCACCCCTAAATCCTTCATCTCAAAGCAACGAGATAGGAAATCCTTGACCTCCTTAATAACCTTCAGATTTGTTCCAAAAATCCGTATGTCATCAACATACAAGCAAAGGATAACTCCCTCGCCCCCACCATGGTGATAGTATACACATTGCTCAGCTTCGTTTACAACAAAGCCCGCGGCTGTTAAACTTCCTTCAAACTTCTCATGCCATCGCTTGGGTGCTTGCTTAAGTCCATACAAAGACTTCAGCAACTTGCACACTTTTCCTTCCTGACCATCTACTACAAACCCATCTGGTTGTTCCATATAAATTTCCTCTTCTAACTCTCCATTTAGGAAAGCAGTCTTAACATCCATTTGATGAACGAGAAGACCATGTGAGGCAGCAAATGAAAGCAGTACTCGAATAGTGGTTAGTCAAGCCACGGGTGAGTAAGTATCAAAGAAGTCTTCATCGTCCTTTTGTTAGACCTCTGAAATAGAACTAGGAGTGTCATCGATGAGCCAGCATCCTCAGATGCATAGGCCTCTGAAATAGAACTAGGAGTGTCATCGATGAGATACGCAAGAAAATCATCACCAAAAGACTTTGCAGTCCTCTATCTCTTGCTCCTAGTAGGAACTTCATTGATAAGAGAGCTTTAACCTTTTCTTCTCCCACTCCTTGAATGGAGTTGTCTCTTTGTTCTTTGTGGGAACTCAGTTTAGGACATGACATGCCGTCAATATCGCCTCCGTGCACCATGCCTTGGAGAGACCCGATGTGTCTAACATGGCGTTAACCAAATCAATTAGAGTACGGTTCTTTCTTTCGGCCACCCCATTTGACTGAGGTGAATAGAGAGGCACCCTCTCATGGATTATACCATGTTCTGCACAAAAGGAATCAAATTCATGTGAGAAATACTCTCCACCACGATCGGACCTAAGCCTCTTGATCTTTCGATCAAGTTGGTTCTCCACTTTAGCTTTATAGATCTTGAAATAGTTCAAAGCCTCATCCTTAGATTTCAGAAGATCACATGATAGTATCTAGTGGAGTCATCAGTTAACGTCATAAAATACTTCTTTCCACCTTTTGTCAAAACACCATTCATTTCACATAGATCTGAATGTATGAGCTCTAATGGTGCAAGATTTCTCATTTCCGCAGTCACATGAGGCTTATGAGGTTGCTTAGCTTGCACACACACTTTGGTGAAACTAGGGATTAAGTTTAACTTTGCTAGTCATGACATGCAACCAAAGTTAACATGACAGAGACATGAATACCACACATTTGATTCACTATTGTTGCAAACATGATTAACAACTTTATTGCAAACGTCTGATAAGGATAAACGAAATAGGCCTCCTAACTCATAGCCTTTACCAACAAAGGTTCCATACTTGGAAATTACAAATTTATTCGACTCCAAGGCAAGCTTGTAGCCATCTCTACACAGAAGAGATCAAAATTTTTATTGACGGAGGGGACATAATGCGCGTTCTTCAGCCGCACGATCTTCCCCGAAGTAAACTTCAAATCGACCGTGCCAACACCACGAACACAAGAACTTGAACCGTTGCCCATCAGCACGGTGGAAGTCCTTGCGGTCTGATAAGACGAAAACATGGAAATATCACAGCATACATGCACATTAGTGTTTGATTCAACGGTAGGGTGCGTCGACTACAAATTAAAAATCCTACATGCAGAACAACCAAGAACATGCTACGGGAGATGGATCACAGATTGTTACCACTAGACGCGCAGTGCCGTGCAGCAGAAGAAGAGTTGGGGCAGCGCGTCCGCGTGGATTGTCTCCTCCTCGTCCGATCTCCCTCGAACAACCGGTCGTCCAATCCCACGTACAAGTTCGTCGGAGCGGCGCAAGTGCACCGCCTCTAACGGTATCCGCGCGTGTAGGAGGAACACCGTGCGGCAGACTGCTAGGTCCAATCACACAGTCGGCGGCGAGTAGAGGTGGCTATTCGCAACATATGCAAACCCTAGTCGCAACGCCGAAGCGATCAACCCATGAGTGTGTCGCACCTCCACTTTATATAGGCATCCGTCGCGGGCTCAGCACTTGGGCCTCGCACGGACCCTAAAGCCCACAAGTATACTCAGCCACAATCCGAATACAGCTCGGATCACATCCGACCAGTGTCCTCAGATCCGACCTCGTAGGTTTCTTCCCTTAAGCGCGCGACCCCTTAGGTTCAAGTCAGCTTGGTCACAGTTCGGATCACCTCCGACCTGCACGGTTGGTAGCGGCCTCTAGCAAGGCGTGTCGACCACCAAGAAGACTATGAAGCTGGTTAGGCGAACTTGTACAATGTGCCACACTTCTGTTCTGTTTGCCGCACGATATATGTTGTCGGGCTCAAGGCGAGACTGTCATCCTTGTGTTCGACCGACCTCTTTCTCGTTCCAGCAATACCAACCAGAAACCAGATTATCTCATCATCCCTGTCACATGGCCATGCTTATCTTGGTCGGATCACACGAGGGGCCTAGAGTATATCTCTCTTGATCGGAGGGGCAAATCCCATCTTGCTCGACCATGTCTCGCAGCATGGGACTGGACAAACCCGAAACCTACCTTTGTAACTATCCAGTCACGGAATAGCGTTTGGTCGGCCCAAAGCAAGTCTGTTACCATCCCGAGTACATGCGTCAGCTCAGGTCTTAGGACATATAACGTATGTTGTACTAGAGACTCACACATGACATATCGTTGCGTCTCATAGTTGGGTCTGTCCGACTCGGACCTTATCTCAACTCGGATCCGACTATGTCGAATCCGACCAGATCCTTCCGAGTCCATATATATTATTCGGTTAGCATCCAATGCTGCATGGATAGTGAGACCGAGCCATCGACCTTGTCATATGCTAGTCTAGTCGGCTGCTTGTCCACACAACCCTTTCGACTAGGGACCTTTTAGGACAGTCATCATACAATGCATAGTCCCACAAACAAGTCATATACTTGCTGATACACATCATTGATAATGTCCAAGGACTATCTTTATTCATAAACACATAGGAAATATCATCATACAGGATTGCCTCTAGGGCATATCTCCAACAATTAGCACTAGTGTCAATTAACCAATCAGGAGAATGACATACTGAAAGAATAGTGGGAAATATATCATACCCAGCATCCTTCATGTCAGTGTCTCCAATGAAAACATTAGCGGTCTTGCCGCCTTTACCAAGATGACGCTTGTCATAGCGATTAGGGCAACTAGGAGCCCAATGATCAGGATCTCCACACACATGACAAACACCTTTCTTGTTGTCATTCTTCTTCTTGAAGTTCGTGTGATGTACAGCCTTGCTCTTCCCATCAAACTTTGCTTTACCATCAAACTTGCCCTTGTTCTTGAACTTGTGGGGCTGGAAGTTTTTATTCTGTACCAGATTGGCACTAGAACCTCCCTCAATACCTCGAGCACGGTTGTCCTTTGCTCTCGCCTTCTCTTCCATATCAAGAGTACCAATGAGATCTAGACCAGAAAACTACTGCCTGTTATGCTTCAGTAAGGTAGCAAAGTTCCTCCACGCGGGAGGAAGCTTATTAGTGATGATACCTCCGGCAATAAACTTGTCCAGTAGGATACAATTGAAGTGCTCATGTTCTCTAGCAAATTACTGTATCTCATGAGCTTGCTCAACCACGAAGCGCTCTTCAGTCATCCTGTAATCATAGAATTGCTCCATGATGTACAGCTCAGTGCCAGCATCCGAAATCCCAAACTTGGTCTAGAGTGCGTCCCACATATCTTTTCAATTATCAATTGATGCATAAGCATCAACTATGTTCTCACCAAGAACTCTCAAAAGAGCAGCCTTAAACAGAGTATCCATTTTCTAAAAAGCTTGTGCCTTTTGAGCATCGTACTCTCCTTCAGGTTTGCCAAGAGTGGCGTCATAGCAGCTCATAGTTTGAAACCACAGAACGGCTCTCACGTGCCACCTCTTATAGTGCATACCCTCAAACATAGCAGGTCTCATGGAAGCAGCAAAACCACTCGGGGTAAATTTCCTACAATAAGGTTTTTGGATTGTTGGAAAAATGAGCAATTTACAGAATGATTTTATTAACAGAAATACTAGATAAAGCATGACTAATATAGCAGAGATAAAACTAGTCATGCAATCTGATAGAGAGAAGGTAAATGGTATCTGCATATATGAACTGTAACCAAACATATCTAGAGCAGACAGTATAGCTAGTTGCATATATGAAATAGAGCCCGACATATCTAGGGCAAACACTAGAACAAAGAACTATGGCGGGACCTCTAACAGGAAAAACATGAACACGTACGGGACAGCAGCAGGAGCAGAAGCACTGGACTTGGGGTCGACATCCTCGGTAGCCATGTCGTTGAAGAGGTTGTCGACGTCGGGGAAGAAGTCGTCGTTGCGGAAGTGTTCGTCGGTGTCCGTGATGAACCGTTCAGTAGTCGCGCAGAGCGCTCCCCAAAAACCTTATCGCCTTCTCCCGTACAGGACTCAAAGAGGTGCGGTTTCGGAGGCCTACTGTCCCAATCTGTGGTGCACGCCGCAAGCCGGGATGAGGAAGATCGTAGCAGCAGCGCAGTGTTCAGGAACCGGTGGCGAGAAGAAGTAGTTCTGGTGCGTCTCTCCGAGAGGAGCGACCTCCCTTTTATAGGCGCAAGAGAAGGAGGCGAGAGGGCAGCGACGGGAGGTGAAACGAAGAGAGGGAGACGAAACGAACGGACTTCAGCCGAAGAGGCGCGCCGTTCGGATTCAGTGTCCACTACAGAAAAACGTTTCACCTCCCGCATGACCTTTCGTATACCCGTCATGCGTGGCAAAAATTTAGACATTGGCTCGCGGCGGACGGAGGAGGAGCGCGCGTGGATGTCCCTCTTGTTCTCATCCTCATACATGTGGGGAAAGAACCTCCCTTATAAAGAGGTCCAACTCCCTCTAAACTAGCAATGTGAGACTAAACTTTAGTTCACCTCTTGCCTTGTATGAATGGGCTGTGTGGGCCTCTAGGATTTATTAGGAATTTCTAAAACTGTTAGTGGGCTAGGCTCAAAATAGACTAAATTCCAGCACTTTCTGTCCTGGCTATCTCTAACAATTTCAACAAAGCGTTTTCTCGATGTAATAATGAAGTTGAACCCAAATGGAAGAAGCTTGAGCCAAAGTCAATCAAGATCAGTGTGCATGCGGCCTAATTTGATGATGAAGGTGTAGGAGCAACGGCGGCTGTTTTAAGAGATGAGGTAATTGTATAGCAGCTCATATGCAACTACAACCACCATGCGCCTGATGCTATTACCTCTCAGGCGATGGCAATGAGCAATGGATTAAACTTTGCAAACTTTCTAGGACTCAACCAAGTAGAAGCCCAGTCTGATTCCCAAATCGTACTAGAATTTAATGCTCGGCAGTCACAATGGTGGGATGCGGCAACTGCGGTATTGGCTTAGTACGTGGATACTGCTTCTTCAATAGGGAACATTGTTTCCTTTCAGTCAATAAAGCTAATAAAGCATCACATATGCTAACTAATTATTCTTATCGTAATAAGGCTTCATTTAGTTGGACTGATGAGCCACCTGCGTCTTGTTGGCGCCGCCTCTTCTCGCAGCTCCTCTCTCCTTCTACCTCGAGCTGGCTCATACAACTCTCTCATCTCTCTTGTGGTTTCACACAAAAACACACACACCAGGGGAAGACTCAAACGCGCGCGCACACACGCGCATATACCAAGAAGAGCACACAAGCTTTGCCAAAGGCACTCTTACTTGGCAGCCACAAACACTACATTGTTGCCTCAGCCCTCACGGCCTCGCATTCATTTGTCAACTTAAATAGGCAGTACACAAGACTCACGCACTGCCAGGGCAACAACCTGCCCGACTCCTATGCCACTCACGCATACTCCACTAGCCCTATTCTCTTGCCCACTAACTCAACTAACCCACGTACATGCATGCGCACGTACAACAATGACGCAATCTCTCCACAACGGCCACATGACTTGGCCAGCTAACAAACTCATGCATGCAACACTATCTAATCTCCTAATTTCACTACTGACTTGCGTGTACACACATTAACTCATCTTCATGTGAGTACACACCCGCAGTCTAGTAGCTGAACACGACTACATGCATGACTCAAAATCTAAATCTAGCGCTAATAACAAGATTAGTTCTAACATTCACCTCCCTAATCTTGTTAACTTATTTCTCTCTTGAAGCCAATGGTTGTTGACGCCGTCGACGTATCACACAGACGGCCGCCAATGCCATCTTGTCACGCCAATTGCCACCATCGTCGTTGGCCTCGATCAGAGCCACACCTCCCGTGCCTTCACCACGAGCGCACCGCCGTGGCACGCTCGCTGTCGCATGTTTGCCACCGCTGCCGCAACTCGCCAGTGACTCGCCTCCATGCTCGCCATCGGTGACACAACTCGCCGGTGAGTCGCCACCGGTGACACAACTCGCCGGTGACTCGCCTCCATGTTGTCGACGATGACGCACCTTATCGAAGACACGGACATGGAACTCCTTATGGCAATGGCCTCCACGCATGGCCATCACCACCTTGCCGCCGATGCCGCAACTTACCGGGCAGCACACCCCTCTCCATCGCTCGTGACGCAGCTCGACGATGATGGAGACACGCACCGGCCGCTAGCAGCATCGCGCCGCCAACGACGTTCACCTTGCGCCGCCAACGTCCCCCTCACATGGAGTCTGCCGTGCCGCCACGGTCGCCTCGGATCGACAAGGCTCTGATGCCAATTGTTGGCGCCGCCTCTTCTCGCAGCGCCTCTCTCCTTCTACCTCGAGCTGCCTCATAAAACTCTCTCATCTCTCTTGTGGTTTCACACAAAAACACACACACCAGGGAAAGACTCAACGCGCGCACACACACACACACACGCATATACCAAGAAGAGCACACAAGCTTTGCCAAAGGCACTCTCACTTGGCAGCCACAAACACTACATTGTTGCCTCAGCCCTCAGGGCCTCGCATTCATTTGTCAACTTAAATAGGTAGTACACAAGACTCACGCACTGCCAGCGCAACAACCTGCCCGACTCCTATGCCACTCACGCATACTCTACTAGCCCTATTCTCTTGCCCACTAACTCAACTAACCCACGTACGTGCACATGCACGTACAACAATGGCGCAATCTCTTCACAACGGCCACATGACTTGGCCGGCTAACAAACTCATGCATGCAACACTATCTAATCTCCTAATTTCACTACTGACTCGCGTGTACACACATTAACTCATCTCCATGTGAGTACACACCCGCAGTCTAGTAGCTGAACACGACTACATGCATGACTCAAAATCTAAATCTAGCGCTAATAACAAGATTAGTTCTAACACCTCTCTTTCATTAATAAGCTCGTGGACGATGTACTTTTGATTTGTGATCAATAAAGCTAGCCATGATGGTCTTCCCTAAAAAAGAAATATGAGATCTATGAACCATAATTTATTACAGCATGGAACTTGATAACCAAATGAAAAGCAGCGATAGAATGAGCACACATGCAAATTGCTAGCAAGATCAACCATATGGGCTTGCATTAACGTGCAATACAGCAAACGAACCACAACGTACTGATTCATTGAACGCCTTCACAACGGCTGACAAGTTGTGTACGGAAACTACTCCCTCCGTTCCCAAATAATTGTCTTTCTAGCCATCTTAAATGGACTACAACATACGGATGTACGTAGACATGTTTTAGAGTGTAGATTCACTCATTTTGCTCCGTATGTAATCACTTGTTGAAATCTCTAGAAAGACAATTATTTAGGAACGGAGGGAGTAGATAGTAAATTATGCGAATAATTCCAACATAGTCCACTTCACATTCTACCGGTGCATGCTACATAGAGGCTCAGTTTCCGGCCGCGTGGAGTATACGAAAATGGAACCCAAGAAGCCATTCCAATTCCAACATCTCAGCAACCAGAATGTAACTCTAGATACCTGCAGTGCAATGAATGTCACCGGTCACACAAAGGTGTACTATTATTTCAGAAAAAACTAGCTATATCACACTGTTCTTGCATGGCTCAAACAGTTATCATTAGCTTCATCATTGTGGAAACTGGACCAAAAACTCAGAAGTTCAATCGACCTCAGCTATTCGACAAGACGAATAGGCCCATTATCTTTTAGTGGCACACCTTCAACTTCTATTGTTGACATATTCTTAAGTTTTGGCAACATCTGATCTCAACAGAAGCTAAAGGACCACTGATTCAAATTATCTGAATCCAGTACCTCCGTTGCAGGGAAATGTTGAACTGCCAAGCTTGTCAAATCATTTAAATATTATTTGATGTCATGGACATATGAAGGCTCATGGAGAATAAAACAGATGCATCTGGTTTGTAGCTAATAGATGTACTTTTTTACAAATGTATGAGTTAGATAGCTGGTAGCAGATCGAAATTAATAAAATTCATGCAGTACAAGCCTCAAGCAACGGACCATACATCATCTAGTTAATTAATACTTCATTCCACATTGTCTCCAAGACACATGTCCATTTTATTTTGCGCAGCATAAAAAACAATTGTACATCAAGTCTTTGACCACTACTCATGTCATTTTTTTAGAGAGTGGTTTTTCTACACCCCAGCTCGGTGCACCCACGCTACATCCATGCAAGAAAACATAGCAAAATATTTTGAAAAAATCTGAAACTTTGTGGCAGTGACGACTATGAACAAATGTTAGAAGTGCTTGCAAAGTTTGGTGATCAAATGACATTCGAGGAGCTCTGTACAAAAAATCAAAATTACTCAAAATGTATGTGTATTGTTTGATCAAAAATTGTAAAAAAAAAAATACAATGCTCCTCGTATGTCATTTGACCACAAAAGTTTTCATGCACTTCTAACATTTGTTTATAGTCATTCCGACAAAGTTTCAGATTTTTTTGGAAATGTTTGCTATGCTTTCTTGTGAGGGTGGCGTGGGTGCACTGAGATAGGGTTCAGCCACTACTTTCACCATTTTTTATCATGTGCTTATACAGAATTACACTAGTAGAAAACCAACCATTAGACCCGGTTCGTAAGGGCCTTTAGTCCCGGTTCACGAACCGGGACTAATGGGTCGTTACTAATACCTCCACCCATTAGTCCCGGTTCAAACACGAAACGGGACCAATGTTCCTCCACGTGGCCCGGTTCGCCGAGCCCAGCCACCAACCGGGACCAAAAGGCATCCACGCGTCTGCATTCCAGTGGCTGGGGTTTTGTTTTTTTTTTAAAGGAGGGGGGTTGGGGGTTTTGGGGGGTTTATTTAGGTGTTTCGTATATTGTGTTAGCTAGCTAATTAATAGAGAGAAGTGTCCTCTCTTATGTCCGTGCTTGGTCGACGCTACGTAGTATATATACATAAGTGATCGAGAGAACCATTCAGTACAGAAGTTCTTCATGCATACCGAGAGAAGATCGATCGACCTCTCCTTCTCCGAGAGATTGGTCGAACAACAAGTTTTTTACTGGCTACATACATGTATAAGATCTCTTAATTACAAACCCCTAGCATTTGAAATCAAGTTCCACATGGTATTCTCTGGCTTTACTGATGACATGTTCAAGAAACAATTCCGCCAATTCCTCTTGAATTGCTTTCATGCGATCTGGTTCTAGGAGTTCATCCCGCATCTGCCACGTCTAATTTGAAGAAGGGGGTTAATTAATACATGTATATGAATAAAACTCAACAGAAATGATGGTGTAATAAAATGAAATTGTGAATATTATTGCTTACGCACTTCATATTGTCTTCTAGAGTAGCCCCGCTTGTTTTTCAAAGTCACGTTGTGGATGAACTCGCACAAGTAGTATCCACAGAAATCATTCCCTTCCTCCTGCCACAAGCACTTTACGAGAAATAGAGGTCAATCAAACTGATAATGATGCATTATAAATGGCATTGATGAAAATATAGCTATAGAATCAACGGGAGATGCGCACAACTAGCTAGCCAGTAGTACTTACTTTCGGGTATGTATATCGCAGCTCCTTCGGCAGTCCCGGAGCTTGTGCGGTGAACTGTTTCCAAACCCTGCAACACAAAGAAAATAATAATTATTACTTGAGATATCATGAAATGAACAAAAAGTTGCCGATATGGTGCGATAATGATCGATTGAACTTACTTGCTGAGCATTTCAGTGATGTCCGCATGGTTTTCGGGATCTTTCCGTCTCGAGTCTAAGACGGTTACTAGTCCACGCTCAACCTTAATCTCCAGAAGAATATAGTGGTACCTGCGCACGCATGCATAACTCATCAATTACATTACTATAACCTCGCTCGAGTAATAAGGGAAACCGAATATGCACACGACAGTAACACTCACGGGCCGTTGTAAGGAAAGAGTATGGTATCTTTGTTTTGATTTTTGATCAACGATTGTAGCAAGTTGTCCTCGGCCTCTTCGACGTGCTTTTTAACCAGAAATACATCTATGATATTTGTGTTAATGAACCCAATATCATAGATTTCATTTTTTTTGCACTCGACGATCTTCAATCTGCATAATAAATTGAGGATAATTAATTATAAATACATGCAATGAAAGAGCCAAGCTATATATAGAGACTTAATGACAAAAATAGTACTTACAGGCAGTAGCAAAAGACCATTAATTTATCGAGGGCCTTTTAATTGAAGAACTCGAAGAACTCCTCAAATGGAACACACAACAGATCATTTGAAACGAGGTCATGCTCCTCTTTAATGTTCAGATACAAACTGTTCTTCCCCTCAGACCCTGCAGGTTTTCATGTACCAACTATGGAATCTTCGCATCATTGTTGTCAGAGATTTTTCATCTTTGACGAGAGGCTTTCCGTACTCGTATCTGAAGTTGTCCACCTCCATGAAATCAGGAAGTGCACCGTCAGGCAGGTAATCTTCAAGATTGCCATAACCGTCCACCGTCCCCGGAGGATTAGACACATTGAGCGGTGGGCACGATTGTTGTGCTTGTTCGCCAAGCTGGGCAATTTTTTCCCCTTTGCTCGTTGTTCTTTTAACCTTTTATCACTGACAGTAGGTCCCGACCGCTTGGCTTGGAGATATGTCTGTTCAGTAATGCGCTCATAGTTGGTTCTCGGTGGAGACTTTGGTGGTTTCCTCAGGGCATCGAGAGTGTGCTTTGCTTTCACCGGATCTACCTTCTCCTCCGGAGGTGGATGTCTCTTTGCTTTCACCCCTTCAAAGAACTCCTTCACATGGGCCTGCATGATCGTATTGTTTTCCTCCTTGGTCCTCTCGTACGGTAACTTCTCCAGAGGCTTTAGAGGTGTACCGTATCTGAATTGCCTCTCTCCTCTTCTTGTGCTGCTAGACGCCGGAGCAGACGGAGCGGCTGCGGCGTCTGTCTTCTTTCGTGCTTGCTTACGAGGCGGAGGAGAAGGACTACGACGCGCCAGAGCAGCCGGGGCGGCGGCGGGTCTCTTCCGCCCTTGCCGCCGAGGCGGAGAAGGAGGAGGCGGAGTGCCGCCATGCGCCAGAGAAGTTAGCGGAGTGCCGGCACGCGTGCCCTGATCGTCACTCGCCGGAGGAGGAGGCGGTGGAGGAGGCGGAGTGCCCTGACTCGCCGGAGAAGGAGGAGGAGGCGGAGGCGTCCAGTTCAGAAGGTTGATGAGCTCCTTCCGCCATAGGCATGGAGTCTTCAGAGAAGAACCCAGCCTAGTCTCCCCTTCACCGGTAGGGTGCTCAAGCACGAGGTCCTCAAATCCCTCCGTTATTTCATCCACCATCACCTTAGCAAATCCTTCTGGAATCGGCTGGCAGTGATAAGTTGTGCCGGGTCCACTAGGATAAACTTGGCCAACAGCCGCCTTGACCTTCAAATTCATCCATCGCGCCATAATGTGACAATTTTGAGACTCCGTGATACCATCCATGGGATAGCTGGCAGGAGCCGTCAATACATGCTCCAGCTGAAGCACCTCGGTGGAAGCCATGCTGCTTCTCCGTTGAGATGGCCGGGTAGCTTTGGGGGAAGCTTCGGCAGGTCGTTTGTTGCGATCTGCTGCTTCTCGTACCTCTTCTCATTCCTCTAGCCCCATTACCCTTTCGTGCAGCGCCAGCATTTGGTCCTGCTCCAGTTTCTTCCTCCTCTCGTGGGTTTTGTAACCCCCTGCGTCCGGAAAACCAACCTTCCACGGAATGGAGCCTGGCGTGCCTCGTGTCCATCCAGGGTGCTCGGGATTCCCAAGGGCCATTGTGAGCTCGTCCTTCTCCCTGTTTGGAAGGAACGTCCCTCATCGCCTTTGCATCGATATAGTGTCGAGCGTTCTTGGGTGTTTGCAGTTGCTCGTCCGTCCACTAACACTTCCTATTATAGGTCCAAGGTTCCGCCAGCCCGAAGAACCAAGTCCGCAACGGTCCGCCGCGATTGTCTCTGGTTTGATCCCTTTTTCAAGCAGATCATGCTCAGCCTTGGACCACTTAGGCGGGCTTTGAGGTAGCCACCGACCCGTGCGATGGTGAAGCTTCTTCTTCGCAGCATTTTGCTTGTTTGTCGTGACATCTTCTTACTCTTTTCCGATGTCTTGTGGGCCACAAATGCGGGCCAGTGATCTTTGATCTTCTCATATTTGCCGATGAATTCTAGTGTCTTTTTTTTTCTCGACAAACTGGTTCACCTCTTTCCTCCACCTCCTCATTAGGCTTGTCATCTTCTTAAGAGCACAAGACTTGATTAATTGCTCTTTAACTGGCTTCTCTGGATCCTGCTCTGGCGGTAGGGTGAAATTTGCCTTCAGCTCAGTCCAAAGATCTTCTTTCTGCATATCATTGACATAAGACACCTCAGGATCTTCATCCTTAGCAGGCTTATACCATTGCTGGATGCTGATCGGGATCTTGTCCCTAACAAGAACCCCGCACTGAGCAGAAAATGCCTTCCTTGTCCGGATGGGTTCAATCCGTTCGCCGTCGGGAGCGATTTCTATGATCTCAAACTTTTCATCCGAGCTCAACTTTTTCTTCGGGCCTCGTCTCCTTACCGAAGTTGTGCTCGATCCAGAGGGCTAGAAATTATAAGGAAGAAAGACGGCAGTAATTAATATGTGTACATATACCAAAAAAATGGATGCATCAATTAACTAGTCAGCACGGGCTTAACTAATATATATATACCTGGCCGGACTCGGTTCGGTGACCGGAGCAGTCAGCACGGTCTCCTTCTTGTACCTCCTTTGTGTCACCGGAGCCATCATGAACATAGTCCTCTTCTTGTACCGGCATTAATGGGTCGAAGCCATCATGAACATAGTCCTCTTCTTCATCCAGTCCTTCCTGTCCATCGGTCTCGTTGAGAAATGACGCAACTTCATCACTTCCTTGTGCGATTATTTCCCCCAACATCGCTTCTGTTTCTTCGTCTCGGGAGTGCTCCATAGTTTCTGCAAATATTTACAACATGTCAATTATTATTCAAACATGGTACAGATATATATATATATATATATATATATATATATATATATATTAGTGGCAAACGTAGAACTAGCTAGCTAATCACAATAAGGAATCATGTTAGTGGCCTCGACGCTGCTTCTCTAGGGTTTGCGGTCGCCTCGACACAACGCTTCAAGGGTTTGGGGTGGCCTCGACGACAACGCTCTTTTAACTTGATAAATTTGGGTGGCCTCGAGAGAGTTAATTTGTCGGGTAGGGGCGCGGCGGGAGGGGGTAGGAGACCAACATCGTTTTCTCTCTAGGGTTTGGGTGTCCTCAAGAGTTATCGGGGAGGGGGTATCGGTACCACCCCCTAGCTCGTGTTGAAGTTTCTTCTTTCTCCTCTATTCCTTTCTTTCTTCTTCTCGTCTTCTTTTTCTTCTTCTCCCTCGAGAAAGGAAAATAATTAAGGAAAAGGAAGAAAAGAGAAAGAAGGAAGAAGGAAGAAGAAGAAGAAGAAAAGAAGAAAAAAGGAAGAAAAAAAAAGAGGAGAAGAAGAAAGGAATAGAGGAGAAGAAGAAAGAATATAATTTTTTTTTCTTCTATTTTTTCTTCTTTCTCCTCTATTCCTTTCTTCTTCTCCTCTTCTTTTTCTTCTTTTTTCCTCTTCTTATTTATTTCTCCTCTTCTTCCTCTCCTCTTTTTCTCCTTTCTTCCTCTTCTTATTTTCCTTTTCCTCTCATTCTTTTAGTATTGCTTGTTTTAAAAAATGTTCAAATAGAAAATTTCAAAAACAAAGGTTTTGCCTAATGCATTGTTCATATGAATATACAAACATTTGCATATTCTACAATAATTAATATCACCAAAAAATCTATGAACTGAAAAAAAACTAACTTTTCTAAAATCTATCTTTTTCATATATGAAAACATTAATACACATATGAACAAAAAATACATTTATGAACGAAAACATGCTCTGAACAATTTTTGAACATCTACATACACATAGCCACATACATACACATATACATTATATATATATATATATATATATATATATATATATATGGACAAAAAACTAAACTAATAAAATGAAAAAAAAGAGCCATAGATTTATATAGCCACATACATACACATATACATTGAACAAAAAAATTAAACTAATAAAAATTAAAAAAACAGAGCCGATCTTGGTGGCGGCTCCTAACAGTGGCGCAAGGGTGGGCGGCGGCGACGGGCAACTGGCGGCGGCGACGGCGGGCCTTGGCTCGGGAGGACGACGCTGGCTCGGGAGGCCGGCGATGGACCGGGCGCGGAGACGGCGACGGCGACGGGGGGTGGCGGGCGGCGTCGGGGCAGCCTGGCAGCGACGATGTGCTCGGCGTCGTCGGGGGGCAACTGGTGGCGATGAACTCTGCAAAACTGCGAAGTGCTACTTATATACAAGGAGCATTGGTCCCGGTTGGTGGCTCCAACCGGGACTAATGCCTTAATCGGTTGGTCCCACCAACCGGGACCAAACCTCTTTTCAGCAGCCCAAAGAACGGAAGCTGCGGCCTTTAGTCGGTTGGTGGCACCAACCGGACCATCTCTCTTTAGTCGGTTGGTGCCACCAACCGGGACCAAAGGCCTCTGTCGCCTGCCGCGCCGGGGCCAAAGTTTAGTCCCACCTCGCTAGTTGAGAGGGGCGCAATGGTTTATCAGCCCCACCGCCGCACCCTCTCGAACTCTCCACCGCAGCTTACGGGCCTACTTGCTACTTGCTTTGCTCGATGGGCCTTCGGGCCTATCTGGGCCTGAATTCGGCCCAACGAGGGATTCAAGTCGATTCAGCCGTGGGGCCAGAGGGGGCATTTTTTGTTTTTGTTTCCTTTACTTATTGTTGCTATTTTTATTTTTTCCAGTTTTTTGTTTTGTTTTCTGCATTATTTATTTTCTTTTGTTTTTTGCTTTATTTTTAATTCTTTTTGCTTTTAGTTTTAGGAAAATTATAAACTTTCTGTTAGTGCCATTACTTTTCAAATTTGAAAACACTTTTTTGGGTTTTTCTTCCTTTATTTATTTTATTTTGTTTCTACTTACAACAAAATACTTATTGTTGTTTTTTTGTTTTGTTTTCTGCATTATTTATTTCCTTTTATTTTTTGCTTTATTTTTAATTCTTTTTGCTTTTAGTTTTAGGAAAATTATAAACTTTCTGTTAGTGCCATTACTTTTCAAATTTGAAAACACTTTTTTGTTTTCTTTCTTGCTTTATTTATTTTATTTTGTTTCTACTTACAACAAAATACTTATTGTTGTTTTTTGTTTTGTTTTCTGCATTATTTATTTTCTTTGTTTTTTGCTTTATTTTTAATTCTTTTGGCTTTTAGTTTTAGGAAAATTATAAACTTTCTGTTAGTGCCATTACTTTTCAAATTTGAAAACACTTTTTTTTGTTTTCTTTCTTGCTTTATTTATTTTATTTTGTTTCTACTTACAACAAAATACTTATTGTTGTTTTTTTTTGCTTTTCGCATTATTTATTTTCTTTTGTTTTTTGCTTTATTTTTAATTCTTTTTGCTTTTAGTTTTGGAAAATTATAAACTTTCTGTTAGTGCCATTACTTTTCAAATTTGAAAACACTTTTTTGTTTTTTGTTTTCTTTCTTGCTTTATTTATTTTATTTTGTTTCTACTTACAACAAAATACTTATTGTTGCTATTTTTAATTATTACGAGGGCCGAACCATAAGACATTAAAGCATTTCAAATGAACTCTGAAAAAGTTGAAAGTTGGCATGGTATCATAAATTGACCCACACATAGCATGTGCATGTACAAAATGGACAATGGTATCATACTAAATCGATTACAAAGTTGGCATGGTATCATCATAATAGTTATGGAGAAAGTCTTCACTTTTTCTTCGCTTGTGTCATTTGCTTATTGCGCCGTAACCATGGATAATCTTCATCGTTTATCAGGATGCTGGGGTTAGCCTTGACTTTAAAGGGAGGAATTTCATGAAACTTTTCATAATCTTCAGACATGTCTGTCTTGTCCTCCACTCCCACGATGTCTCTTTTTCCCGAAAGAACTATGCGGCGCTTTGGCTCATCGTATGATGTATTCGCTTCCTTATCTTTTTTCTTTCTCGGTCTGGTAGACATGTCCTTCACATAGATAACCTGTGCCACATCATTGGCTAGGACGAACGGTTCGTCAGTGTACCCAAGATTTTTCAGATCCACTGTTGTCATTCCGTACTGTGGGTCTACCTGTACCCCGCCTCCTGACAGATTGACCCATTTGCACTTAAACAAAGGGACCTTAAAATCATGTCCATAATCAAGTTCCCATATGTCCACTATGTAACCATAATATGTGTCCTTTCCCCTCTCGGTTGTTGCATCAAAGCGGACACCGCTATTTTGGTTGGTGCTCTTTTGATCTTGGTCAATCGTGTAAAATGTATTCCCATTTATCTCGTATCCTTTCCAAATCAATACAGTCAAAGATGGTCCCCTGGATAACAAGTACAACTCATCACAAACAGTGTTGTCACCTCTGATACGTGCTTCCAACCAACTGCTGAAAGTGTTGATGTGTTCACATGTAATCCGATCGTCGACTTTGCTCCGGTGTTTGGAGCGCAGATCGTTCTTGTGTTCATCGACATACGGGTCACCAAGGTAGAGTTCAGAGAACTGTAGTGTGCTTGAGACCAAGAATATCCGCTCATGCATATTATTGAGTCCCTTCCAAGCGTGCGTTTTTCGGTCAGTCTCCCCTCATACCGCGATTTAGGGAGACCTATCTTCTTAAGGCCAGGAATGAAGTCAACACAAAACCCGATGACATCCTCTATTTGATGGCCCATGGAGATGCTTCCTTCGGCCTAGCGATTCTACGACATATTTCTTTAGGACTCCCATGAACCTCTCAAAGGGGTACATATTGTGTAGAAATACGGCGCCCAGAATGACAATCTCGTCAACTAGATGAACTAGGACGTGAGTCATGATATTGAAGAAGGATGGTGGGAACACCAGCTCAAAACTGACAAGACATTGCACCACATCACTCCTTAGCCTTGGTATGATTTGGATCGATCACCTTCGAGAGATTGCATTGAGGAATGCACATAGCTTCACAATGGCTAATCGGACGTTTTCGGTAGAAGCCCCTAAATGCAACCGGAAGCGATTGCGTCATAATCACGTGGCGATCATGAGACTTTAGGTTCTAAAACTTTTCTCTGCCATATTTATTATTCCTTTTATATTCGACGAGAAGCCAGTCGGGACCTTCATACTAAGTAGGCATTCAAAGAAGATTTCCTTCTCTTCTTTGGTAAGAGCATAGCTGGCAGGACCTTCATACTGCTTTGTAGGCATGCCGTCTTTTTCATGCAAACGTTGCAGGTCCTCCTGTGCCTCAGCTGTATGTTTTGTCTTCCCATACACGCCCAAGAAGCCTAGCAGGTTCACGCAAAGGTTCTTCGTCACGTGCATCACGTCGATCGAAGAGCGGACATCTAGGTCTTTCCAGTAGGGTAGGTCCCAAAATACAGATTTCTTCTTCCACATGGGTGCGTGTCCCCCAGCGTCACTCGGAACAGCTAGTCCGCCGGGACCCTTTCCAAAGATTGCGTGTAAATCATTGACCATAGCAAATACGTGATCACCGGTACGCATGGCGGGCTTCTTCGGTGATCTGCCTCGCTTTGAAATGCTTGCCTTTCTTTCAAGATTGATGGTTGGTCGGAAGAAATCGACGATGGCCTGTGTACACATTCTTCCTGCAGCTTGCGGTATATACTATCGGTGTCAAGTAAGCAGTGCGTGCATGCGTGGTATCCCTTGTTTGTCCGTCCCGAAGGTTCGAGAGCGGGCCAATCGTGGATGGTCACGAATAGCAACGCCTTTAGGTTAAATTCTCCTGTTTGTGCTCATCCCACGTACGTACACCGTTTCCATTCCACATCTGTAAAAGTTCTTCAACTAATGGCCTTAGGTACACATCAATGTCATTGCCGGGTTGCTTAGGGCCTTGGATGAGAACTGCCATCATAATGAACTTCCGCTTCATGCACATCCAAGGAGGAAGGTTATACATACATAGAGTCATGGGCCAGGTGTTGTGATTGCTGCTCTGCTCCCCGAAAGGATTAATTCCATCCGCGCTTAAAGCAAACCATACGTTCCTTGGCTCACTTGCAAACTCATCCCATACTTTCTCTTGATTTTTCTCCATCTGCGACCCGTCGCCGGTGCTCTCAACTTCCGTCTTTCTTACGGTCCTCAACGTGCCATCGCATCAACTTGGCATGCTCTCCGTTTCGAACAGACGTTTCAACCGTGGTATTATAGGAGCATACCACATCACCTTTGCAGAACCCTCTTCTGGGGGCTCGCCGACAACATCACCAGGTCATCTTGTGCGATCTTATACCGTAATGCACCGTGATACCGGGCATGCGTTCAGATCCTTGTACGCACCGCGTAGAGGATGCGATCATTAGGGCATGCATGTATCTTCTGCACCTCCAATCCTAGAGGGCATACGACCTTCTTTGCTGTGTATGTACTATCGGGCAATTCGTTATCCTTTGGAAGCTTCTTCTTCAATATTTTCAGTAGCTTCTCAAATCCTTTGTCAGGCACAATATTCTCTGCCTTCCACTGCAGCAATTCCAGTACGGCACCGAGCTTTGGGTTGCCATCTTCGCAATTGGGGCACATCGTCTGGTTCCTCTTGATCTTCAGCAGCTTTGCCCGTTGCAGCATCATCGTGCACATCGTCTGGTTCCTCTTGATCTTCAGTAGCATCACCGTATTCAGGGGGCACATAGTTGTCATCGTACTCTTCTTCTTCATCGTCTTCCATCATAACCCCTATTTCTCCATGCCTCATCCAAACATTATAGTGTGGCATGAAACCCTTGTAAAGCAGGTGGGTGTGGAGGATTTTCCGGTCAGAGTAAGACTTCGTATTCCCACATATAGGGCATGGACAACACATAAAACCATTCTGCTTGTTTGCCTCAGCCACTTCGAGAAAATCATGCACGCCCTTAATGTACTCGGAGGTGTGTCTTGAACCGTACATCCATTGCCGGTTCATCTATGTGCATTATATATAATTAAGTGTGTCAAAAATCATTACAGAACATCATGAATAGATAATTAAGTGACCAAATTAATAGAAGTTCATCATCACATTACAACCAAAGTACATACATAGTTCTCATCTAACCACATAAAGCTCTGCAGAGCATCTAAATTAATTAAACCATACACTGAAACTATGTAAAACATTTCAATGCGAAAACAAATGCGATCATAATCGCAACCAATGTAACAACTGATCCAACGGCATAATGATACCAAGCCTTGGTATGAATGGCATATTTTCTAATGTTTCTAATCTTCAAGTGCATTGCATCCATCTTGATCGTGTGATCATCGATGACATCCGCAACATGCAACTCCAATATCATCTTCTCCTCCTCAATTTTTCTAATTTTTTCCTTTAACAAATTGTTTTATTCTTCAACTAAATTTAACCTCTCGACAATAGGGTCGGTTGGAATTTCCGGTTCAACAACCTCCTAGATAAATAAAATCTATGTCACGTTGGTCGGCATAATTGTCATAAATAATAAATGAACCAATAGTTATGAAAAGATAATATATGCCACATCCGAATCATAGACAGGACGAGGGCCGACGGGGGCGGATACCAAAACCATCGCACTATATAAGATGCAATAATAAAAGTAAGAAAATTATACAAGTATCTATCTAAACATACAAGTAAGAATATTTTTCCTTTCAGAAAGAAGATAAGAACAAGAGGCTCACCACGGTGGTGCCGGCGATGAGATCGGTGCGGGTGATCGACGACGTTGAAGACGGGGACGGGGCGTGACGGACCGCTAAACCTAGACAAATATTGAGGAAAATGGGGCGGTCGAGCTTGGAGAGGACAAACCTTAAGTAGTGTGGCTCGGGCATTCCATCGAACACCTTGTGTGCATAGGAGGTGAGCTAGAGCGCCATCAAGCCCTCTCCCCCTCGGTCAGAAAAAATAGAGCAGTGTTCTCTGCTCTTGCGCGAGGGGGTATAAATAGGCACCACCATTGGTCCCGGTTGGTCGCATGAACCGGGACTAAAGGGATGCCTTTGGTCCCGGTACGTGCCACCAACCGGGACCAATGGTGGTGGGCCAGGAGCGAGGCCCATTGGTCCCGGTTCGCCCCACCAACCGGGACCAAAAGGTCCAGACAAACCGGGACCAATGGCCCACGTGGCCCGGCCGGGCCCCGGGGCTCACGAACCGGGTCCAATGCCCCATTGGTCCCGGTTTTGGATTGAACCGGGACTAATGGGCTGGACCGGCCTGGACCATTGCCCCCTTTTCTACTAGTGTTATAAAATACTAATATCTACTGATGAAAATTGAAGAGATTTAGACTACGCAGAAACCATGGCAATATGGGGTTTGAACGTAGCTCTTTCAGGTTGGGTCCCCCCCCCCAACTTGTTAGGACAGAAGGGTTAACTAGTACATGGTATATTTCACTATATAATACTTCGTCCGTTCCTTTATGTAAGGTGTATTTGTTTTTTGATAACATTCCACAATGTAAGGTGCATGCCTTCTAAATCCTTGTAATCTCCTTTTTAGTCCTCCAAAAAAAGGAAATTATCACTCTCCTGATTGTTTGTATCTCTCCTTGTATCAAAAGAAGCAAACTATCTCTCTCTTGATTGCATGTATCTCTTACTTTCCCGGACTCACTGATTTACTTGCCACTAACCAACAAATTTGCAAAGGGTAATTTTTGTCCTAACACCTCTATAATTATGCGCCTTGGTCACCGTGCCGACAATAATACACCTTACATAAAGGAACGGAGGATCCTACACTCTTATAGCAAGTTTTACCGACTTTGCTCAAAAAGAAATAATTTATTTGGATGCAATTACTCCTTGATGTGTCATGATTCGCTGCATTGATGACTGCCAAGTGCCATGTATAGCAGTTAGCAGATCACTTTCTAATATGTATGTTTGAATAAAGGGTCAACAATGGCAAGTTCCATTAGGTGATAGGGGTTTGCGAATTCCTAAGGCCGTGCTCAGTTATCCCCTCCCTGGCTGGGATCGCAGCTGAAACCCAATCAAACTCGTGGTTCTGCCCTCACCAGGGTTCAATCCCGGTGAGCTCTATAGGAGTGTTCGGTTAAACCCAGCCGGGGTGTAACCCTGACCTATTCCATTACAATCCCTCTACTTGCTAAAGTTCGCAAATCCCTCTCAATAGCCTACCATGAATTAAAAAAAATTGGTTCCTACTTCCTAGTAACATTGTTGTACAGTTTTTGGTATTACTGTTTTTCACCCATTCATGAACTGCTATGATGGTTGGCAGTCTTGTCATGCAACTTCATGATTTCACCCCTAGGCTGACCATCCTTTAACTGACCATATAGTTCATTTCATATTATTTTCTAATATTTGTGCAGTTCACAATGAAAGTGGCCAAAAGAAATCAGAAAAGAAACTGGAAGAGACCATACAAGCAACCAAGTAAGCAGATGAAAACAAAAGAAAGAGAGAAGCTCATGGCCAGATCTTAATTTGTTCATAAGATATGTCCATGAGCTGCACTTAGATTACACTGACAACAAACACAAATGTTGGGCTTTCCTATTGTGTTTGTTGTCACTGTAATCCAAGTGCAGCTCATGGCCAGATCTTAATTTGTTTAAACACTACAAGACCAGATCTCTATATCATTTTAGGACTTTGAACTAGTGATTTTTCTTGGAGTACTCTTTTTTTGTGAGTTTTTTCTTACCTGGTGTCCCTTGAACAGCGTGGTAAAAGCTTGTATCAGTTGTGACCTTTGTTGATTCATCCCTTTCATTGGGTTGCTGATGAATGTCACTGCCAATTCATCGACGTCATGGTTAGTGGTTGTGGGTCATAAACCTGTTCTATTCCTGACTTATCTTATATACTACTCCCTCCGCCCCAAAATAAGTGTCTCAACTTTGTACTAACTTTATTACAAAGTTGTACTAAGGTCAAGACAATTATTTTGAGACGGAGGGAGTAGGTACTAGGCTGACTTGTGAATATTTCCATGGTTTTGCAAGCATTACCTGGCTTGAGGATCTGTTTTCCACTTCATTGTAAGAGGCAAAAAACTCGCAAAGTCAAGTGGAGAAAAGGAGAAATACATTCAAATGTTTTAGAATTGCGATAATGTTTGTATATCTAGTGGTTATAGTGTTGAAAACACAAATATAATTTTTTTGGTCCTCAAACTTGTAGCCGTGATTACATTAATTGAACTCCATGGCTGGTCTCTAGCTTGGGCCCGGCCTAATAATCTTCACTTGTATCAATTTGTTTGTATTGCATGTATCTTTTTGATTCCCTGTGTGGTAACCAAACAGTTTATGATGCAGGGGTTCGTGGGGAAGGGGCCGGTGAGGTTTTTTGGGGGTGGTTTCAACGTGGGGAACGAACCCCTAGCAACAGAACGAAGCCTAAAGGTCAAGTGTGATATCTTTTGGCGTGGTTTGAAGAATGGGAGAATCCTGACAATCATTACAAAGGTTGTAAAATCCTTTTTTAATAATTAATCAGCATCTCCTAATGAACAACCCACTAAAGCCGTCGAGGCCTGGGAACAGTCCAGGGAAGCTTGACCACATTATCAATCTACTATCTAGAGAAGGGGCACGAGAGGTAACCAAGATCCTTAACCTGTTGAAGAAGCACAGAAAGATCAAAGATAGGCACTCTGCTTTGGATGTTATTATAGCTGCTTTGGTTTCACAATCATTGAGTGATGAAC
Organism: Aegilops speltoides; assembly: GCA_021437245.1. Taxonomy (NCBI): domain Eukaryota; kingdom Viridiplantae; phylum Streptophyta; class Magnoliopsida; order Poales; family Poaceae; genus Aegilops; species Aegilops speltoides. The sequence continues at coordinate 53,455,103 of CM038146.1, forward strand.
CCCGTCAGTCGGATGTTATAAATCTCAAATTTAAATGAGTATTTCCGAAAGTAAATTATTGAGACAATCAAATTCATTTGATATAACAAGATTGCTATCGTCACTACCGGAATCGCCCCCTATGCCGACGGCCAGGGCCGTCGGCATAGGCCTTAGTCCAGTCGGGATAGGCCTATGCCGACGGCCCCCGTCGGCATAGGGCCGTCGGCAACATATGCGTCGGCACAGCCAGGGAGGCCGTCGGCATAGAAAAGCCGTCGGCATATATGATACGCCAATGGGGGCCGTACATCTATGCCGACGGCCCAGGCCGTCGGCAACTATCACGCCTAACGGCGGCGGCCGTCAAGTCTGCCCAACGAATGGTCGCCATGTGGCACCACTATGCCGACGGCCTGGCCGTCGGCTTATGCTAAAACTATGCCGACGGCCTGGCCGCCGGCATGGTGGTGCCACGTGGCGACCAGCAACTGCTCTAGGACCAGGGCTATGCCGACGGCCTGGCCGTCGGCATAATTTGAAACTAAGCCGACGGCCAGGCCGTCGGCATAGTCCTTCATACAGAGCTCCCCAGTAGCCGACACGTGGCGCCTATGCCGACGGCCAAGCCGTCGGCACAGTTTTTAAACTAAGCCGACGACTAGGCCGTCGGCATAGGCGCCACGTGTCGGCTACTGGGAGCTCACGCTAGCCCTATGCGGCATAGTTTCAATTTTCTTTTTTCTGTTTTTTTCAAATCAATTCAATTCAAATAACAGCACATATCAACAGATATATATGATGGGATAGACATATAAAACACAACGGGATATCATCCGGCACCATCACAACAATATATGCATAAGCATCATCACACACAAGTCTCTAAATGAACATCATCACAACCAACATAAGCATAAGCATATAGAGAAGCACACAAGTCATCTAAATGATCATCACCACACACAAGTCATCTCCAGCATCATCACCACACACAAGGATCATCGAGCACCACGGAGGTCGTCACCGCCAAGACGGCCGAAGCCCAGGTCATCACTGCTAGCGACAGCGCTAGCGCCAAGACCGCCTCCACCTCCGCCTCCGCCTCCGTGGATCGGAGTGGTCGGGCTCCGTGAATTGGGAGTGCTACGAAGACCACCGCCAACGGTAGATCCACCTGTTCCCTCGATGTTGAAAAGACATGTTAACAGGATATATGACTGTGTTGAAAGGCATGACATGCTTTGGTGAATAGATTGGGGATGAACTAACCGGCGAGGGGCCAGCGTTCTGTGCCACAAACTCCTCAAAGCTTATCAGCACTGGTTGTGCTAGAGGGCATTGTGCTGGAGGTAACCCCACGAACCTGCCGGCCGCCATATCCTGAAAAGCCTGCTGCATCTGGCTATCCCTCTGCACTTGGTGTTCATAAAACCTCTGATGCCACCCAGCGGTCTCCTGGCGTGTGTACTCCAAGTAGGCCTACGGTATGATATGATGGAACTCATAAAACTACTAAATGCGGAAAATAAAGTGTAAGTGCATCTAGTGCCCCATAGTGATTTTGGTGTATTGAAGACTTATAGGTTAAGTAACTGATGCGTTTGCGAGTGTACACAGGTCTATAAGTCTATGAGGAGTTTGATATTTACAGAGAAAGTCGACCCCTAAAAATGAAGTTCTTCAACTGAAGACTTTGATATTCTGAAGACTTTCTGAAGACTTTGAAAGTGAAGAAATTGGTGTGACCATGAAGACTTGATATTCATTCGAGGAATATGAAGCGTGAAGACTTTTGTTTTCGTAGTTTCATTTTCTCTTTCTTGAGTCATAGGAAACCTTTGTCTTTGTTAAAGGGGTCGAGGAAATACTAAGGAAAAATTTCCATGTGATGCTCAACTCAAAATCCTACACCTACCAATCCCTTCGAGTGAAGCCATTGAAATCTCATACGATTCAGTCAAATTCATCATGTGAGACGCAGTTCTTACATTCTCGAGGACTACTTTCGACCGAGGAGTTTGGAATTCGCCATGTAATTGCCTACACAAATGAGGAACATGATAGCCCCGAGGACTTTGAGAGTCAAATTTCCGACCGTTCTTTGTCTTGTGGCTACGGCGGACCAAAATATCTTATCCACCTAACGGTCATATCATTGAAGGGCATTTATGTCTTATCATGTCAGGCTGCTCCCTAGGCTATAAATAGCCACCCCCTACAACCACTAGCTGGTTGGCTGCTCCGAGAGAACTTGACACTTGTCATTTGAGAGCAACCCATCCTCCGAGGACTTTGAGCGAAAATCATCAAGTGAGGAAAATCCCAAAACCAAACCCACAAAACCCCAAGTGATTGAGCATCACTGAAGAAATTGACCCTGCGTGGATCCGACGCTTGTTACCTTTGAAGATCGTGCTTCTTCCAGACGGTTAGGCGTCAAGGTCTAGAGCATCCAAGAGGAATTGTGGATCGCCGAGTGACCAAGTCTGTGAAGGTTTGAAGTCACCAAGACTTACCACGAGTGATTGGACGAGGCCTGCGTGGTCTTAGTTCAAGGAGAATACGGTGAGGACTGGGTTTCTGAGTTGCGGATCGAGATCGGGTGTCCGGACTGTGTGTCCTCGAGTTTAAATACTCACCGCTCCAACCAGACGCATAACCGAGAGACAGCAGCTTGGAACTGGTTTACCAAATCATTGTCTTCACCAACCGGTGGTTCTATTTCCTCAACTCATTCATTTCCTCAATCTGTGTTGCATGTTGTTCATATTTGTGCTTGAAGACTTTGATCAAGACTTTCACAAATTCCTCGTTCAATTTCTTCACCGTTTGTCTTCATCTTGTTATCCTGTGTTTACGCTTCCCGTACTCTGTTCTTGTTTTCATTTCATCATGCTGACTATGGGTGCATCCTGTTATGTTTACTTCTGAGTACATATTCCGCTGCAAGTAGTTCTTCGCTGAGGAATTTCCTCACCGGCAAATTCCTCAGTGAAGAATTTCATAAAAATCGCCTATTCACCCCCCTCTAGTCGATATAACGCACTTTCAATTGGTATCAGAGCAAGGTACTCCCTTGTTCTGTGTGATTTTGGTTTAACCACCTGGAGTTCTAGTTATGTCGACCACAGGTATGAAGAAAGTGACATGCCCTATCTTTGACGGTCATAACTATCCCAAGTGGAAGGCCATGATGAAGAAGCGCCTCATGGCAAAGAACAGCGAGTGTGGACCGTCAACGAGATTGGTCTTCTTGATCTATGCAAGATGGCGAATGCTGATGATATTTGCAAGTACACTCGACTGGATATCATAGCGAAGGATATCATCTGCTCCTGCCTATCCAGAGACCAATTCGGGCGAATTATGCATCTTGGCAATTCAAAGCTCATCTGGGACCGAATCTCTGATGTCTATGAAGGTCATCGAACTTGTCATGATCCCTGGTTTGAGGACTTCAAGGAATCTCTCAAAACGATGACTTTCGAGCCAGAATCATCATTATCTGCACCTTGTCTTATGGCAAATGTTGCCGAGGTAACCGAATGCTCCTCATCCGAGTCTTGTGATGATGAATCTGATAATGATGAATCTGATGATGACATTGAATCCTGCTATACTAAACTCATTTGTGTTGCCACTAAACAACAAACGATTTTAGGACAAACTCAAGATATGCTAGAAAGAAGTGATAATATGTTGCGCAAGGAAATGGATCAGTCAAAAGCCTTGGGTGAATGTCTTTAGAGAATTCACTCCAAGCTTGACGTCCTTCAAGATCAACATAATACCCTCTTGACTGATCATGAGAGGCTTTCCCTTGAAGCTATTCAAAGAAAGGCAGATCTTGAAAAGCTAAGAGTATGTTATGAAGATCTTCAGAAGGAGCGCGATTCATTACTAGCTCAACAAATCAGCGCTTCTCAGGAAGAATTTGTTCCTCCATGCTTAAAGTCCATTGAACATGAATCTGCAAATTCTTCACCTGAATGTTCAAGTGCTTCAACTGTTACAAATTCTTCATCTGCCTCTGCTATCACTAATTCCTCATCTGAGGACTTTGATAGTATCACTGACAATGCAGGGCTGAAGGAATTGTAAATGACAATCATGTACAAAAGCCTCAAAGGGCATCAGACACTTTGTGATGTGCTCAAAAAGCAGATCCTCAACAGAAACCCTAGGAAAGAGGGTATTGCCTTTGAGAGGAAACTCAACGCCGATGGAACATATTGGAAGCCTGAGCAGTATCCCAAAACCTCATGGGTTGCTGCAAAGGGACCTCCAGTTGATCCATCTAACTTGTCTGGCTTTACATGTGAATCTCCTCATTCTTCTGATGAGTCATTTGACTCCAACTATAAACTGTTCAAAAATCAGAATGGTGAAGTATTTGCTAGATATGTTGGCACTAACTGCAGGAACGGTTCTCCTATGAAGAAAATCTGGGTTCCCAAAAGTTGTGTTGAAAGTCTTCAGGTGAATGTCCTCATGACACCACCTGTGAAGAACAGGAACCCCAGATCAAATTCTTCATATGGACCAAACTCTTCATATGGATCCAAATCCTCATATGGACCAAATTCTTCATGAGGATCAAATTCCTCAACTGGATCAAAGTCCTCATATGATTATCATTGTGCTAACAAATCTGTCTCGCAGGGCAAAGCTAAGGGCTATGAATATGTGCATTATTCTTCAAACCATTATGTTCATAAGTCCTAAAAGAATTACTCTGCCTATTCATATGCATACCCTAACCTCTCTCATGCTAAGAGAAATGGTTTGGCATCTTTGCCACCTTTCTCACATGGTGCTCGCGGGATGATGAACTCTTTGCCACCCCTCCAGATGTGGGTGGTGAAGAAAAAGAACTAATCCCTTCTGCAGGTCAGTCTCCGGACGTGCTCTAACATCTCAAGAATTTGTTGGGACCCGACAAAATGCTCGAAAGGACGCAGCGAATCATGATGAAATGAACTTTCATTTCACACGCCCTCATCTTGCTATATCTGTTTATCGCTTGATGAAATTCATCGATGAACTTGATATCATATTCTTCACCGATGAAGCATATGAGATTGTAAGTTATACTAATTCATCTGCAGGATGATCAACCCAAAACCACTGAATGGGTCCTCGATAGTGGATGTACAAATCACATGAATAGTGACAAGAATCTATTGATGGATGCTCCTTTATCACCGCCACCTCTGAAGCATATCATATTTTGCCGACAAAGGCAAAAGTCGGTATTGGGTCTTGGTAAGGTTGCTATCTCTAAGGATAAGCACATGGACAAAGTCATGCTTGTTGAATCCTTAGGATACAATCTCATGGCAGTCTCAATGCTTTGTGATCTTGATATGGTTGTTGTCTTTGGCAAATATCAACGTGTTGTGATTATGGAAGTCGACAATTCCAAAGTCTTCAAGGCTTTAGGAGAGGAGACCCAGATATTGTTGATTTCTACTGGGACCACAACCAGCCATGTGTCTACTTGCAAAAGCTTCGCTGGCTATGGCATCGACGACTTGGTCATGCAGCATGAGGAATTTGAACACGCTATAAAAAGAAGCATGTCATTGGCATTGAGAATGTCAAATTCCTCAAGGATCACTTATGCGGAGCATGTGAAGCCGGAAAATGACCAAGGCCAAGCACCCAAATGAAGACTATCATGACCACTACCCGTCCAGTCGAATTGCTTCACATGGACCTCTTCGGACCGAATCATTATTCAGCAGTCACTAATGATGCATCTCTATATGGTTTTGTCATTGTTGATGATTATTCTCGATACACATGGGTACACATTGTTACTTACAAACATGAAGTGCAGGAAGTCTTCAAATGATTTTCCTCGAGGGCTTCAACCAACTTTGGTGTGAAGATCAAGCATATCAGAAGTGACAATGGAACTGAGTTCAAGAATTATGGTCTCGATGCCTATCTTGATGAACTTGGTATTACTCATGAATTATCTGCTCCCTATACTCCTCAGCAGAATGGCTTCGTGGAGTGCAAGAACAGAACTCTTGTTGAGATGGCTCGCACTATGCTTGATGAATACCAAACGCCTCAGCGTTTTTGGATTGATGCAATTGATACTGCCTGCCACATCATCAACAGAGTATATCTTCACAAATTCTTCAAGAAGACTGCCTATGAACTCCTCACTGACAAGAAACCCAATGTGAGTTATTTCAAAGTCTTCGGTGCTAAATGTTGGATTAGAGATCCTCACCACAATTCTAAATTTGCACCGAAAGCACATGAGGGTTTTATGCTTGGTTACGGAAGGACTGCGACACCTACTGAGTCTTCAACATTGTTCTTCACAAGATTGTTGACCTTGAGATGTGCGGTTCGATGAAACTAATGGCTCGCAAAGAGAGCACCTACCTTCTGTGTTAGATGAACCAGCACCTGAGGATGCTATCAAGCTCAAGGCAACTTAGGATGTCATTCCTACTGAAGAATCTGCTGAAGAATTCATCCCTGTTCATGAAGAACGTCGAGCTGATGCACCTGAAGAACATGATGAGGAAAATGGTATTGAAGAAAATGCTGATCAAAATCCTCAGCGACAACCAACTCATCCACGCGTTGCAAAAGAAGTGCATGTGGAGAAGAGCATCGATGACATCAGTGCACCAGGTCCTCTCACCCGCTCAAAAGCCTCACACTTATCTAACTTTTGTGGGCACTATGCTTTTGTGTCTATCTCAGAGCCCACTAAGGTAGATGAAGCATTTCTGGAGCCGGAGTGGATACAGGCTATGCAAGAAGAATTACATTAGTTCGAGTTGAACAATGTCTGGGAATTGGTCAATCGCCCAGATCCTCGCAAGCATAATATCATTGGCACAAAGTGGATCTACCGCAACAAGCAAGATGAAAATGGCCTTGTGGTGAGGAATAAGGCACGACTAGTAGCTCAAGGCTACACACAGGTTGAAGGAATTGATTTCGATGAAACTTTTGCACCTGTTGCTAGACTTGAAGCTATTCGCATCTTACTTGCCTATGCTAACCATCATGATATCATCTTATATCAAATGGATGTGAAAAGTGCATTCCTCAATGGTAAGCTTGAGGAAGAAGTATATGTTGCTCAACCCCCAGGTTTTGAAGATCCCAAGAATCCTGACAAAGTCTTCAGACTCAATAAGGCTCTCTATGGCCTCAAGCAAGCCCCTCGGGCGTGGTATGACACACTGAAGGAATTCTTCGTGAAGAATGGCTTCACACCCGGTTCACTCGACCCTACTCTATTAACTAAATCATATGATGGTGAACTATTTGTGTGCCAAATATATGTTGATGATATTATCTTTGGCTGTACTAACCAACGATATAGTGATGAATTTGCCTATATGATGAGTGAAGAATATCAAATGTCTATGATGGGAGAGTTGAAATTCTTCTTAGGTCTTCAAATTCGTCAAGAGCAAGCAATGGCATATTCATATCTCAGAGAAATACCTCAAAGATGTCTTGAGGAAATTCGCATGCAAGATTGAAAAGGCGTCAAAATTCCTATGCCCACAAATGGCCATCTATGCAATCGATGAAAATGGTATTGATTTCGATCACAAGGTATACCGCTCCATGATTGGTTCTTTATTGTACTTATGTGCATCTAGGCCAGATATAATGCTTCTTGTTTGCATGTGTGCCCGATTTCAAGCTGCAGAAGGAATCACACCATAAGGCTGTGAAGCATATTCTTCGATATCTAGCTCACACACCAACACTAGGACTATGGTACCCCAAGGGCTCTGCTTTTGATCTCATTGGATATTCTCGACTCGACTATGCTTTGGTGATCATGTGGACCATAAGTCAACATCGGCACTTGTCATTTCCTCGGACGATCTTTGGTCTGTTGGTCCTCGAAGAAACAGAGCTGCAGATCACCGTCTCATCGCTGAAGCTGAATACATTGCTGCTTGGCTCATCTTTGTGTTCAACTGCTTTGGATGAAGCAAACCCTCAAGGACTATGGCGTCAATGTGAAGAATGTGCCTCTCCTCTGCGACAATGAGAGTGCCATCAAGATTGCTCACAACCCAGTTCAGCACTCGGGTCATATCCGATCTAGGTGTCATACCTAGTGCATCGGGTCCAATGAAAATCTTCTGTGACAATACTGGAGCAATTGCCTTAGCGAAGGAATCCAGATTTCACAAGAGGACCAAGCACATCAAGAGACGCTTCAATTCCATCCGGGACTTAGTCAAGATGGGAGACATAGAGATTTGCAAGATACACACGGATCTGAATGTTGCAGACCCGTTGACTAAGCCTCTTCCACGAGCAAAACATGATCAGCACCAAGACTCCATGGGTGTTAGAATCATTACTATGTAATCTAGATTATTGACTCTAGTGCAAGTGGGAGACTGAAGGAAATATGCCCTAGAGGCAATAATAAAGTTATTATTTATTTCCTTATTTCATGATAAATGTTTATCATTCATGCTAGAATTGTATTAACCGGAAACACGATACATGTGTGAATGCATAGACAAAACAACATGTCACTAGTATGCCTCTACTAGACTAGCTTGTTAATCAAAGATGGTTATGTTTCCTGACCATGAACAAGGAGTTGTTATTTGATTAACAAGGTCACATCATTAGTAGAATGATCTGATTGACATGACCCATTCCCTTAGCTTAGCACACGATCATTTAGTATGTTGCTACTGCTTTTATCCATGACATATACATGTTCCTCGTAACTATGAGATTATGCAACTCCTGTTTACGGAGGAACACTTTGGTGCTACCAAACGTCACAACGAATCGGGTGATTATAAAGGAGTACTACAGGTGTCTCCAAAGGCAGATGTTGGGTTGGCGATTTCGAGATTAGGTTTTGTCACTCCGATTGTCGGAGAGGTATCTCTGGGCCCTCTCGGTAATACACATCATCAAGCCTTGCAAGCACTACAACTAATGAGTTAGTTGTGAGATGATGTATTACGGAACGAGTAAAGAGACTTGCGTAACGAGATTGAACTAGGTATTGATACCGACGATCGAATCTCGGGCAAGTAACATACCGATGACAAAGGGAACAACGATGTTGTTATGCGGTCCGACCGACAAAGATCTTCGAGAATATGTAGGAACCAATATGGGCATCCAGGTCCCGCTGTTGGTTATTGACCGTGAATAGTTCTAGGTCATGTCTACATTGTTCTCGAACCGTAGGGTCCGCACGCTTAAGGTTTCGATGGATGCTTATTATGAGTTTATGTATTTTGATGTACCAAGAAGTTCGAGTCCCGGATGTGATCACGGACATGACGAGGAGTCTCGGAATGGTCGAGACATAAAGATTGATATATTGGAAGCCTATGTTTGGAGTTCGGAATGGTTCCGGATGAAAACGGGAATTTACCGGAGTACCGGAGGTTACGGAACCCCCGGAGGTAAATGGGCCTCGGTGGGCCTCGAGGGAGAAGAGGAGGGCCGGCCAGGAGGTGGTCACACGCCCTCTCCCCCCAGTCCGAATAGGACAAGGAGGCGGCGCGCCTTTCCTCTTTCCCTCCCCAATCCTATTCCAACTAGGAAGAGGGGAGTCCTACTCCCGGTAGGAGTAGGACTCCTCCCGCAGCGCCTCCTCTAGGCCGGCCGGCCTCCCCCTCCCTCCTTTATATACGGGGCAGGGGGCACCTTGAATACACAAGTTTGATCTTGAGATCGTTCCTTAGCCGTGCAGCGGTGCCCCCTCCACCATATTCCACCTCGGTCATACCGTCATGAAGCTTAGGCGAAGCCTCGCGCCGTGAAACATCAAGATCGCCACCACGCCGTCAGGTCGACGAAACTCTCCTCGACACTCGGCTGGATCGAGTACGAGGGACGCCATCGAGCTGTACGTGTGTCAAGAACTCGGGGCGCCGGAGTAACGGCGCCGGATCGGTCGGATCGCGAGGAGAACGACGACTACTTCCTCTACGTTGTGATCGCTCCGCTTCGGGTCTACAAGGGTATGTGGACAACACTCTCCCTCTCGTTGCTATACATCACCATGATCTTGCGTGTGCGTGGGAAAATTTTTGAAATTACTACGTTCCCCAACAAAGGGCATCCGAGCCCAGGTTTTTCTATGGTTTGATGTTTTGCACGAGTAGAACACAAGTGAGTTGTGGGCGATACAAGTCATACTACCTACCAGCATGTCATACTTTGGTTCAGCGGTATTGTGAGATGAAGCGCCTGGACCGACATTACGCAGACGCTTACGCGAGACTGGTTTCACCGCCACGAGCACTCGCTGCTTAAAGGTGACTGGTGGGTGCCTGCTCTCTCACTTTAGTTGAACCGAGTGTGTCTACGCCCGGTCCTTGAGAAGGTTAAAACGGAGTCTATTTGACGAAGTATCGTTGTGGTTTTGATGCGAGGTGAGACTGGTTCTTGCTTAAGCCCGTAGCAGCCACGTAAAATTTGCAACAACAAAGTAGAGGACGCCTAACTTGTTTTTGCAGGGCATGTTGTGATGTGATATGGTCAAGACGTGATGCTATATTTTATTGTATGAGATGATCATGTTTTGTAACCGGTTATCGCAATCGGCAGGAGCCATATGGTTGTCGCTTATTGTATGCAATGCAATCGCCTGTAATGCTTTACTTTATCACTAAGCGGTAGCGATAGTCGTAGTAGCATAAGTTTGGCGAGACGACAACGATGCTGCGATGGAGATCAAGGTGTCGCTACCGGTGACGATGGTGATCATGGTGGTGCTGCAAGATGGAGATCATGAAGCACAAGATGATGATGACCATATCATATCACTTATATTGATTTGCATGTGATGTTTATCCTTTATGCATCTTATCTTGCTTTGATTGACGGTAGCATTATAAGATGATCTCTCACTAAATTATCAAGAAGTGTTCTCCCGAGTATGCACCGCTGCCAAAGTTCGTCGTGCCTGCACACCACGTGATGATCGGGTGTGATAAGCTCTCACGTCCATCTACAACGGGTGCAAGCCAGTTTTGCACACGCAGAATACTCGGGTTATACTTGACGAGCCTAGCATATGCAGATATGGCCTCGGAACACGGAGACCGAAAGGTCGAGCGTGAATCATATAGTAGATATGATCAACATAAGATGTTCACCATTGAAAACTACTCCATTTCACGTGATGATCGGTTATGGTTTAGTTGATTTGGATCACGTGATCACTTGGATGACTAGAGAGATGTCTTTCTAAGTGGGAGTTCTTAAGTAATATGATTAATTGAACTTAAATTTATCATGAACTTAGTACCGATAGTATCTTGCTTGTTTATGTTTGATTGTAGATAGATGGCTCGTCTGTTGTTCCGTTGAATTTTAATGCGTTCCTTGAGAAAGCAAAGTTGAAAGATGATGGTAGCAATTACACGGACTGGGTCCGAATTTGAGGATCATCCTCATTGCTGCATGTAAGAGTTACGCCCTGGATGCACCGCTAGGTGCCAGCTCGCTGCTAATGCAACCGCAGATGTTATGAACGTCCGCGAGCAAAGCTGATGACTACTCTATAGTTCAATGTGCCATGCTTTACGGCTTAGAACCGGACTTCAACGACGTTTTGAACGTCATGGAGCATATGAGATGTTCCAGAGTTGAAGTTGATATTCCAAATGTAATGCCCGGATTGAGAGATATGAAGTCTCCAATAAGTTCTATAGCTGCAAGATGGAGGAGAATAGTTCGTTAGTGAGCATATACTCGTAATGTCCGGGTACTACAATCACTTGACACAATTGGGAGTTAATCTTCCGGATGATTGTGTCATTGATGAATTCTCCAATCACCGCCACCAAGCTACAAAGGCTTCGTGATGAACTATAATATGCAAGGGTTAGTAAAGACTATACCGAGCTCTTCGCAATGCTAAAGGCTGCGGAGGTAGAAATCAAGAAGGAGCATCAAGTGTTGATGGTCAATAAGACCACTAGTTTCAAGAAGAAAGGCAAAGGGAAGAAGAAGGAATTCAAGAAGAACAGCAAGCAAGTTGTTGCTCAGAGAAGAAACCCAAGTCTGGCCCTAAACCTGAAACTGAGTGCTTCTACCGCAAGCGATCGGTCACCGAAGCGGAACTGCCCCAAATATTTGGCGGATAAGAAGGATGGCAAGGTGAACAAAGGTATATGTGATATACATGTTATTGATGTGTACCTTACTAGAGCTCGCAGAGCACTGGTATTTGATCTCGGTTCATTGCTAATATTTGCAACTCAAACAGGACTACGATTGCTTAACACCGGCAAAGGACGAGGTGACGATCGCGCGTGGGAAATGGTTCCAAAGTCGATGTGATCGCGGTCGGCACGCTACCTCTACATCTACCTTCGGATTAGTTTTAGACCTAAATAATTGTTATTTGGTGCTGCGTTGAGCATGAACATTATATCTGGATCTTGTTTGATGCGAGACGGTTATTCATTTAAATCAGAGAATAATGGTTGTTCTATTTATATGAGTAATATCTTTTATGGTCATGCACCCTTGAGGAGTGGTCTATTTTCATGAATCTCGATAGTAGTGATACACATATTCATAATGTTGAAACCAAAAGATGCAGAGTTGATAATGATAGTGCAACTTATTTGTGGCAATCGCCGCTTAGGTCATATCGGTGTAAAGCGCATGAAGAAACTCCATGTTGATGGACTTTTGGAGTCACTTGATTATGAATCACTTGGCACTTCGTAACCGTGCCTCATGGGCAAGATGACTAGAACACCGTTCTCGGTACTATGGAGAGAGCAACAGATTTGTTGGAAATCATACATATGTATGTATGTGGTCCGATGAATGTTGAGGCTCGTGGCGGATATCGTTATTTTCTCACCTTCACAGATGACTTAAGCAGATATGGGTATATCTACTTAATGAAACATAAGTCTGAAACGTTTGAAAAGTTCAAAGAATTTCAGAGTGAAGTTGAAAATCATCGTAACAAGAAAATTAAGTTTCTACGATCCGATCGTGGAGGTGAATATTTGAGTTACGAGTTTGGTCTACATTTGAAACAATGCGAATAGTTTAGCAACTCACGCCACCGGAACACCACAACAGTAATGGTGTGTCCGAACGTCGAATCGTACTTTACTAGATATGGTACGATCTATGATGTCTCTTACAGATTTACCGCTATCGCTTTGGGGTTATGCTCTAGAGACGGCCGCATTCACACTGAATAGAACACCGTCGAAATCTGTTGAGACGACACCTTATGAACTATGGTTTAGCAAGAAACCAAAGTTGTCGCTTTCTTAAAGTTTGGGGATGCGATGCTTATGTGAAAAAGCTTCAACCTGATAAGCTCGAACCCAAATCGAGAAATGTGTCTTCATAGGATACCCAAAGGAGACAGTTGGGTACACCTTCTATCACAGATCCGAAGGCAAGACATTCGTTGTTAAGAATGGATCCTTTCTAGAGAAGGAGTTTCTCTCGAAAGAAGTGAGTGGGAGGAAAGTGGAACTTGATGAGGTAATAGTACCTTCTCCCTTACTTGAAAGTAGTTCGTCGCAGAAAACGGTTTCGAGACACCTACACCAAGTAGTGAGGAAGTTAATGATGTTGATCATGAAACTTCAGATCAAGTTACTCGCAGAACCTCGAGATCAACCAGAGTAAGATCCGCACCTGAGTGGTACGGTAATCCTGCTCGAAATCATGCTACTAGATCATGATGAACCTACGAACTATGAAGAAGCGATGGTGAGCCCAGATTCGCAAAATGGCTTGAGGCCATGAAATCTGAGATGGGATCCATGTATGAAAACAAAGTATGGACTTTGGTTGACTTGCCCGAGGGTAGGCAAGCAATAGAAAACAAGTGGATCTTCAAGAAGAAGACCGACGACGGTAATGTTATCGTTTATAAAGCTCGACTTGTCGCAAAAGGTTTTCGCAAGTTCAAGGGATTGACTACGATGAGACCTTCTCACCAGTAGCGATGCTTAAGTCCGTCCGAATCATGTTAGCAATTGCCGATTTTATGATTATGAAATTTGGCAAATGGATGTAAAGACTGCATTCTGAATGGATTTCGGAAGAAGAGTTGTATATGATGCAACCGAAGGTTTTATCGATCCAAAGGAGCTAACAAAGTGTGCAAGCTCCAATGATCCATATATGGACTGGTGCAAGCATCTCGAGTTGGAATAAACGCTTTGATAGTGTGATCAAAGCATTTGGGTTTGTATGACTTTTGGAGAAGCCTCAGATTTACAAGAAAGTGAGTGGGAGCTCAGAGCATTTCGATATTATATGTAGATGACATATTGCTGATCGGAAATGATATAGAATTTCGGATAGCATAAAGGATACTTGAATAAGAGTTTTTCAATGAAAGACCTCGTGAAGCTGCTTACATATTGGGCATTAAGATCTATAGAGATAGATCAAGACGCTTAATTGACTTTCACAAAGCACATACCTTGACAAAATTTTGAAGAAGTTCAAAATGGATCAAGCAAAGAAAGGGTTCTTGCCGTGTTACAAGGTGTGAAGTTGAGTCGACTCAATGCCCCACCACGCAGAAGATAGAGAGAAAATGAAAGATGTTCCTATGCTTCAGCCATAGGCTCTATCATGTATGCAATGCTGTGTACAGACTGATGTGTGCCTTGCTATAAGCCTAGCAGGAGGTACCAAAGTAATCCAGAGTGGATCATCGGACAGCGGTCAAGAACATCCTGAAATACCGAAAAGGACTAAGGATATGTTTCTCGATATGGAGGTGACAAAGAGCTCATCGTAAACGGTTACGTTGATGCAAGCTTTGACACCGATCCGACGATTCTAAATCGCAAACCGGATACGATTTACACTAAACGGAGGAGCTGTCGGTTGGTGCAGTTCTAAACAAAGCGTCAGAAGCGGGATCTACATGTGAAGCGGAGTACATAGCAGCTTCGAAGCAGCTAATGAAGGAGTGCGGATGAAGGAGTTCATATCCCATCTAGGTGTCATACCTAGTGCATCGGGTCCAATGAAAATCTTCGTGACAATATCGAGCAATTGCCTTAGCGAAGGAATCCAGATTTCACAAGAGGACCAAGCACATCAAGAGACGCTTCAATTCCATCCGGGACTTAGTCAAGATGGGAGACATAGAGATTTGCAAGATACACACGGATCTGAATGTTGCAGACCCGTTGACTAAGCCTCTTCCACGAGCAAAACATGATCAGCACCAAGACTCCATGGGTGTTAGAATCATTACTATGTAATCTAGATTATTGACTCTAGTGCAAGTGGGAGATCAAGGAAATATGCCCTAGAGGCAATAATAAAGTTATTATTTATTTCCTTATTTCATGATAAATGTTTATCATTCATGCTAGAATTGTATTAACCGGAAACATGATACATGTGTGAATGCATAGACAAAACAACATGTCACTAGTATGCCTCTACTAGACTAGCTTGTTAATCAAAGATGGTTATGTTTCCTGACCATGAACAAGGAGTTGTTATTTGATTAACAAGGTCACATCATTAGTAGAATGATCGATTGACATGACCCATTCCCTTAGCTTAGCACACGATCATTTAGTATGTTGCTACTGCTTTTATCCATGACATATACATGTTCCTGTAACTATGAGATTATGCAACTCCTGTTTACGGAGGAACACTTTGGTGCTACCAAACGCCACAACGAATCGGGTGATTATAAAGGAGTACTACAGTGTCTCCAAAGGCGATGTTGGGTTGGCGATTTCGAGATTAGGTTTTGTCACTCCGATTGTCGGAGAGGTATCTCTGGCCCTCTCGGTAATACACATCATCAAGCCTTGCAAGCACTACAACTAATGAGTTAGTTGTGAGATGATGTATTACGGAACGAGTAAAGAGACTTGCGGTAACGAGATTGAACTAGGTATTGATACCGACGATCGAATCTCGGGCAAGTAACATACCGATGACAAAGGGAACAACGATGTTGTTATGCGGTCCGACCGACAAAGATCTTCAGAGAATATGTAGGAACCAATATGGGCATCCAGGTCCCGCTGTTGGTTATTGACCGTGAATAGTTCTAGGTCATGTCTACATTGTTCTCGAACCGTAGGGTCCGCACGCTTAAGGTTTCGATGCGATGCTTATTATGAGTTTATGTATTTTGATGTACCAAGAAGTTCGAGTCCCGGATGTGATCACGACATGACGAGGAGTCTCGGAATGGTCGAGACATAAAGATTGATATATTGAAGCCTATGTTTGGAGTTCGGAATGGTTCCGGATTTAAAACGGAATTTACTGAGTACCGGAGGTTACGGAACCCCCGGAGGTAAATGGGCCTCGTGGGCCTCGAGAGGAGAAGAGGGGGCCGGCCAGAGGTGGTCACGCCTCTCCCCCCAGTCCCAATAGGACAGGAGGGGGGCGGCGCCCCTTCCTCTTTCCCTCCCCAATCCTATTCCAACTAGGAAGAGGGGAGTCCTACCCGGTAGGAGTAGGACTCCTCCCGCGCCTCCTCTAGGCGGCCGGCCTCCCCCTCCCTCCTTTATATACGGGGCAGGGGGCACCTTGAATACACAAGTTTGATCTTGAGATCGTTCCTTAGCCGTGTGCGGTGCCCCTCCACCATATTCCACCTCGGTCATACTGTCGCGAAGCTTAGCGAAGCCTCGCGCGGTGAAACATCAAGATCGCCACCACGCCGTCGGCCGACGAACTCTCCTCGACACTCGGCTGGATCGAGTACGAGGGACGCCATCGAGCTGTACGTGTGTCAAGAACTCGGCGGCGCCGGAGTAACGGCGCCGGATCGGTCGGATCGCGAGGAGAACGACGACTACTTCCTCTACGCTAGATCGCTTCCGCTTCGGGTCTACAAGGGTATGTGGACAACACTCTCCTCTCGTTGCTATACATCACCATGATCTTGCGTGTGCGTAGGAAAATTTTTGAAATTACTACGTTCCCCAACATATATATATATATGAGTTTATGTCCTTTACAGCATTCACTTATTGCTATTTCTTCAAGTTGCGATTTCTGCTAAGTGAATGTGATCGGACCCTTCCCCCTCTATGCTATACTCAATCCAATCTATTCACAAATTCTTCATGTGCGTCCTGATTGAACTCGTTCAAAGTCTTCACTTGTCCTTGACAGCTGAAGAAATTGCGAACAAAACTTTGAAACAAATCTTATCCAAGTTTTCGGTTTTACCGCTCAACCCGTTCCGCATCCCACAATGTATTAGTTTAATTACCCACGATCTTACACGATCTCATCTCGCGACAAGACGTGGGTGACACATGTCGCGGAAGGAGAAAGGGCAGGGCACGCTCGTCCCAAGATCTTGGGCTAACAGTTTTTCACCGTGGCTATAAATACCCTCAACCTCCTCACTTCATTTACTCCGCCGATCGCTGTCTCTCGCCGAGCCTCCTCAAACCCTAGCGCCGCCGCTACTCCATCGCCGCCCGTGAGGAAAGCTTCACTACCTCGACCTCATCGCTGTCAGACTCGCGCCGTCGCGAAATCTTCACTCCGCCGCCGCCAGCCGTCTCCCTCTGCCAAGTTAGGGCGTGGGAGATCTAACGTGATTTAACTTCACTACGCTTCACTCCTGCTCGTCGTGTTCTTCAGTTCGGGTAATTAAAAGTCACTTTTATTACTCACGTTGATTCTCAAATCTTTCGAAAATCTTCAAAGGTGTTTTTGCTCTTCAAATCTTCACATATGAACACCTCACACACTATATGCTCTTGATTTATCTCTAAGAATTCATTTCTTCAAGATTCCTCAATTGTGCGGATTTTCAATCAGACAACTCGAACCTAAGGCAAACGCTTAGTGAAATTCCTCAAGGCTCAACTGGTCAAATTCTCAAAACTTGTTCCTTTTGAAAATCTTCCGAGAACGATATGACCTCTCCAAATTCCTCGCACCTACACTCTGCTCACAGTACTCATGTCCGCTGTTGAATCACTAGGTTCTCATCAACTTAACTCATTTGCAGCGCTCCTCGAAGAAAAACTGCATACTTCTTCAGAGTGCTCTATTGTTCAAATTCCTCACCAAGAAAATGGCGTAAGGCAAGAGACCACGTAAGGAGGAAAGAAACCGAAGTCATGACTGCCTTTGAGATTCCCGAGGAAATATACAAAGACTATCGCGACACCGATGAATCCAAGTTTGGCAAGGAGACTAAAAATCAGCGCAAAGTGCGATATAGAGGATAGAAAGAAGATGGGCACGAGAATGGAGGGAATACCGCTATGTCACTCCCAAGTACATGAGGAAATTCGCTTAAACCCTCCATGCCCAAGAGCTCCACTGCACTGCCAAGTCAGCCGATCCCACTAGCATCAAGAGTGGTGAAGACTTTCCAAGAATGGTCCAGCGCAAGCCAAATTGGCAAGACAGCCAAGGAGGCAAGGAGGAAATTCAATGAGGATTCTGCTGCTGCTGCTGCTGCTGCTGAGCCTCGCCAAGCCGAGGAAATCAATGCCAAGAAGCCTGCTCGCAAGCCAAGTGCTTCACCGTCGGCGCCCTCACGGCCCAGTTCCTCACCAGCGCCCTCACGGCAAATTCCTCGATCTGCTGCTGCTCATTCAAAATCCTCGGCAGCTCCTCCAAGTCACAACACCTGTGCATCCGCTTCTTGTCAAAGGACTGTGGTTTTCAATTGCTTCGTGTCTCAAAGAAGTTCCTCACCTGCACCAATGTCCTCAACAGCCCCACTCGCTAAAGACAAAGGCAACAATGGACGCGGTCCTCGCCAAGTCCAAAGAAGAAACAGGTTGCATTCAATGTGCCTTCGATGATGAAGCCTCGATGAAGAACTTGAAGAAATCATCGAGACAGATCGACCAAGGCCGCTAGAGCCAAAAGAACAAGTGTGCTCTCGCTTTTGGATCCAAAGAAGATCCTTGACTTCATTGACCTATGGCATCAGGATCCAAATACTCCTATACCGGATCTGCCACTGACTCCTGGTCAAAGTCATATGCTTAACCATTTCATCGCTGAAGAGAAATGGAAATTTGAAAAGGTTCGTGAATTGAAGAGAGCAAAAGCCAGAAAGGAGAAGCTTCTGAGGAAGAACTTAGTCAACTTGACTCTCAAGAACTTCTCAAAGCTCAATCTGAAATCCAAGCCCTCAAGAAGGATTTCAAGCTTATAATGCTGATTGGCAAGGAGCCAAGGTGAGATTCGCTAACTGACGAAGAAATGTCAACTGCTGCAGCTCCATCGCAACAAGAAAATCCTCAGTGAAGACTCGCCAGCCCGCTGAAGAACATGCCAAGACTCGCTGATGACTTTCAGCAGGCCGATGAGAACACAAGTTCCGTGGTTGATGACTCCATTCCAATCTGCCAAGAGATTCCTGTGGCATCCACTAGTGGTGCGCTCAAGAATCAAGGAAACAGGTAAGCAGACTAGCCATACCGAGGAAGCTGTACCACAATCCTCGCCTCCTCCCGCACCAACACCAACTCCAATTCTTCCTTCCGCCTATGAAGTGAAGAAGACAAAGGCTGCAGAACGAGCTGCAAAGTGAAGAAGAGGAAGGCATCACTACGCCAAATTCTTCGCTGCGAAGAAAATGAAGCCAATGACCAGCTCGATTGAAAATCCTATTGATGCTATTCCCATTTCCTCCATGTCGCCCAAGGAGATTGTTCCTTATGGAGAAGATTACAAGATCCCAAGCGGATCTCGATGAAGAAGACCAATCTGCTGCTACTTCGTAACAGCTTGATGAAGAAATTGAAGTGGAAGCTTTCCTTCAACCCCAGCTTGTTTCTCACCCGTGCCTCGGTTCACAGTCAAGAGGCAGGTGTTGAGGAAATTGAAAAGAAGACGAAGACGTGGATATTGGGTGCACTACACCAGTGATGAACGATGACTTTTGGGAAAGTCAGATCCCAATACTCCTCTCTTCACTCCGCTTCAACAAGTTCCTCCGTCCCCAGCCTACAACTGCTCAAATGGGCTTTGAAGAAACTCATCCCACTTCATCTCCAATGAAGAAATTCCAGCCACTAGCGCCAAGAACCCATCGCTGATCCTCAAACCGCACAAGGAGAGGAACCAGAAATTCCTCACCTAAAGAACCCGAGATCGCGATTCTCGAGGTTGTGTTGCAAATCACCGATATTCCTCCGCCTAAACCGAAGAATCCGCTCTCCAAAGAAGCAAAAATTCAAGGTGAAGACTTTTTTCCGAGCATGTGTTCTTCATCGCTTATAATCCATATGACTCGCCGAATGAGGAAAAGACGCTCGACTCCTACTCAAGCAAACTTCTATTCCTCGCTATTTGACAAGGACAAGATCTTCGACCATGAGCATATTCCTCGTGTGGATATGGAATCACTACTGCTTCGAGCCAAGATTCGTGTTCTTCACGATGTAGGGCTGCTGAATTTCTGACCGATATATGTGATCGAATGAAGAACCCATTCTTCGCTTCTATGCCACCCGCACATCACCGGAGATGTCAAGATATCAACTCATGGGTATTGATTGATGACGAGAATACTCACTACAAGGCACCAAAGAATCGAATTGCTTTGTGTCCTTCCTCTTGATCCTCCCCATGAATCAAGACGTTGCATCTACAATGACCGCTAATTGTTTGATCACTTTATGCAAGTGCTTATGAAGCCATGAAGCCGTGTCAAGCCCTCGAACCAAATTCTCGTCAAGGATTTGTCAGATGTGCCTTGGACTGTTTATAGAATCTTGACGAAGACAATGAGTCCCATAAAAGGCCACGACTCAAATGAAGAAGATGTCGAGGCATCATGAAGAACATGCTTTTCAATATCATTCATGGCGCTCCTGTCAACTTCCATGATTTCTTCATGAGGACTCGCCAATGTTGCAATGTCACCTTTTGAGCTGAAGCCATATGCGCCTTTGGATCATGAGATTCATAAGGGCAAGATCTTCACCAACTACAAGGTCGACACTCAATCATGGCAGCTACTTGCCGCCCATTGAAGTCCTCGTTTACCGGGTTTCATCATCCGATGATAAGGGCAAGGCAGCAGCTGTAATTGATGAAGGCACTCGCCCATTGATGGTCAATTTCGCAAGGCTGCATCTTACTCCACCAATGACGATTCTCGCAACGCATGACACCGCCGCAAATACCTCAACCAAGCAACAGCCTCAAGCAATCGCACCTGTGGTGATGACCGATCGTGAGTTACTCCTCGCCTTCATCAAGGTTGAACGCAATCGAAATGGGTGAAGCGCCAATTTGCTGCAATTCTTCACAACATGACCTCAACGCATAATGCGGTGAAGAAAAATCAGTACTATCTTCATGAAACCCTCAACCGCACTGGCTGTTCTTAATCATGTATATTCCATGGAAGAATTGAAGACTATGGGTCTTCGTGAAGCTTTGACCGGTCTGCACCACCTCCAAAGAAATTCAAGAGAGTCAAAGTTCCCGATCTGGTGGCTAGCTCTTATTCTTCATCGCGTGAAACGATGAATATAAAGATTTGGACGACATCTGCGGCAGGCCCTACTTCAACAAACAACCCGACAACGCTGGCGCCTCCATCAACTTGAATATCTTGGGCGTTAGTCCTCAATTTCGATCCTTTTGGTCATTTGATGACAAAGGGGAGAAATCTGAGTTAGTCTTCAAGCCGGTTTATACTATATGCGTTTTTAAGTTACAACTCTCTCTTCCAAACTTCTATTGATCGAGTTGTAATCTTAAGTCCGATGGTGCCCTGACACTTTTGAACGGTGCATTGTGCTGACTTTGCACTGTGCTCTGATACTTTTGATGTGTTATTCTGCATGCTTATTCCTCGTTAATATCATTGCACGCATGCTGAATCTCATCAGGCACCATATTTCATCATGCATTTCAAATTCTTCATATTACATATCAAATGCGTGTATGAATTACAAGATATAGGGGGAGATCTCCATGATTAAATTCTTCAAATGTGCATTGCCTCAAAAGCAAATTCCTCATTATGCACACATCCAGGGGGAGTTCTTCTATATCTTGCAATCAAATTCCTCAATATCAGTATTTACACTTCATATGTTTATCCCCGTTGAAAACTTAACCTATGTTGTTATCAATCACCAAAAAGGGGGAGATTGTAACTGCATCTAGTGCCCCTTAGTGATTTTGGTGTATTGAAGACTTATAGGTTAAGTAATTGATGCGCTTATGAGTGTACAGTGTCTATAAGTCTATGAGGAGTTTGATATTTACAGAGAAAGTCGATTCTAAAATGAAGTTCTTCAATCAAGACTTTGATATTCTCAAGACTTTCTGAAGACTTTGAAAGTGAAGAAATTGGTGTGACCATGAAGACTTGATATTCATTCGAGGAATATGAAGCGTGAAGACTTTTGTTTTTGTAGTTTCATTTTTCTTTCTTGAGTCATAGGAAACACCAGATCGTTAAAGGGGTCGAGGAAATACTAAGGAAAAATTTCCATGTGATGCTCAACTCAAAATCCTACACCTACCAATCCTTCGAGTGAAGCCATTGAAATCTCATATAGTTCAGTCAAATTCATCAGGATGAGACGCAGTTCTTCCGCTCATCGAGGACTTTGCTCGACTAAGGAGTTAGGAATTCGCCATGTAATTGCCTACACAAGGAGGAACATGATAGCCCCGAGGACTTTGAGAGTCAAATTTCGACCGTTCTTTGTCTTACTTGGCGCGGACCAAAATATCTTATCCACCTAACGGTCATATCATTGAAGGGCATTTATGTCT
The DNA here is from genome assembly GCA_021437245.1 of Aegilops speltoides. NCBI lineage: Eukaryota > Viridiplantae > Streptophyta > Magnoliopsida > Poales > Poaceae > Aegilops > Aegilops speltoides. Next base: position 53,477,849 of record CM038146.1, read on the forward strand.
TATCATGTCGGGCTGCTCCCTAGGCTATAAATAGCCACCCCTACAACCACTAGCTGGTTGGCTGCTCCGAGAGAACTTGACACTTGTCATTTGAGAGCAACCCATCCTCCGAGGACTTTGAGCGAAAATCATCAAGTGAGGAAAATCCCAAACCAAACCCATTAAAACCCCAAGTGATTGAGCATCATCAAGAAATTGATCCTGCATGGATCCGACGCTTGTTACCTTTGAAAACTGTGCTTCTTCCAGACGGTTAGGCGCCAAGGTCTAGAGCATCCAAGAGGAATTGTGGATCGCCGAGTGACCAAGTCTGTGAAGGTTTGGAAGTCACCAAGACTTACCACGAGTGATTGGACGAGGCCTGCGTGGTCTTAGTTCAAGGAGAATACGGTGAGGACTGGGTGTCCTGAGTTGCGGATCGAGATCGGGTGTCCGGATGTGTGTCCTCGAAGTTTAAATACTCACCGCTCCAACCAGACGCATAACCGAGACAGCAGTTGGAACTGGTTTACCAAATCATTGTCTTCACCAACCGACCGGTTCTATTTCCTCAACTCATTCATTTCTCAATCTGTGTTGCATGTTGTTCATATCTCGTGCTTGAAGACTTTGATCAAGACTTTCACAAATTCCTCGCTCAATTTCTTTAGTCTGTTTGTCTTCATCTTGTTATCCCGTGTTTACGCTTCCCGCACTCTGCTCTTGTTTTCATTTCATCATGTCGACTATGGGTGCATCCTGTTATGTTTACTCGAGTACATATTCGCTGCAAGTAGTTCTTCGCTAAGGAATTTCCTCACCGGCAAATTCCTCAGTGAAGAATTTCATAAAAATCGCCTATTCACCCCCCCTCTAGTCGATATAACGCACTTTCATAAAGTGAGCAATGAAGATAAGAGGGAAAATACTTACAGATTGTTGCTCCTGAAAGAGGGACTGTGAACTGGTCACTGGCTGGCTCGTGCGCTGGGCCAGGCTCGGGTCGATCCGACGAAGCTGTGTGTAGGAGATACTAGGAGTTGTCACAGCATCGAGAACCGCCTCCCGACCGTGCTCCTTGGGCCCCATGCTCACCACCACCATGTCGTCCAGAGGCGCCGCAATGGGGTCAGGTGTGTCAGGATGCAACTTCAGATACGCTTCGGAGTAGGCCTGCTTCCTCCCCGCGGTATGCTTGTCGTAGTACTGAGGCTCGCCAGGCTTGGAGTCCTTCCGCGTATGGGCGATCACTCACGCCTGCATGTCTGAGAGCGGCCGCAGGGGCCTCCTCCGCACCACCAAACAGAGGTTAGTCATACATAAGAAAGTGATGGTAAATAGAAGAAGAATGTTTAATGGGGTTAGTCATACATTAACTTCCTTGTGGAGATAGTGGTTTCGGTTTCCCTGAGCATGTACTCCCTCCTTCCCTCGGTTAGCCTTATTTTTGATTCTCATAGCCGCCCAGGCTCCAGTCGGGTCACACCAATGATCCACCAATGCCGCCAGACTCGTTTTTTCCATAACATTAATTTGGACACACCTACATAATAAAAGCATAATGGCATGTAGGTGTGTCCAAATTGGTGTTATGGAAGCATAAAGCATAAAGCATTAAGCACCACAAGGTAATGAAAGCATAATGAAAGCATAATATATGATAGCATAATGAAAAATCTTTTATACTTACCACCAAGAACTCGGGCCTCTCCAAGGTAATGCCCATCCTCCGCGCTTCTTCCTTGGTCATCTTCACACCAAGAACGTCGTGGTAGTATGTGGAGATGGCCACATAGCGCACCTCGTACTGCATCTGGCGGGCCTTCTTGCATTGGCGCAGCACGATCTGGTCTGCTCTAGCCCTATGCTCCGGAAGAACTCGATGGAATTTCTACAATCATGCATGAAAACAAGAATGGAAGAAGCCATGAGTTAAATCATTTTCATGAAACTAGAATGGACTTGTTCTTCTCAAGAGAACTCACCCAGAAAGTAGTGATCACGGCCTTGGCATGGGTCTCATGGTTTGCGTGGCGGGCCGCTTCCCAGTGGTCCCAGCTCGTGGCCAAAACCCGACGGTCCGGCTGCCTGACTGAATCCGGACAGTACAACCCCGGCCAGTATAACTTCAGCAAGACGGTGATGAGGCCGTTGGGAATACGGACCCCTTTAGAATATATCTAGTTGCTGCAAAAGAATGAACTATTAGCATGTGACAAGCAAAATAAATAACAACCGGAATAAGCATGTGACAAGCAAAATAATGAACCACTTACTCTTTTCCCGTGGGCTCAGTGAGCCACTTCTGCTCCTCAGTAGCCGGAACCTGCTTTGGTAGCTTTGCGTTACCACGCAGCCACCCCTTATTGTCAACCCCCTTCCCGTCACCACCATCATCCCCGCCACCACCCTCCTCCTCGCATGCCTCCCCCTCCCCAACCTCCTCCCCAACCTCCTCCTCCTCCTCCTCCTCCTCCTCCTCCTCCTCCTCTTCCTCCTCCTCCTCCTCCCTAGAGTGTACCTTTTCTAGCATAAGTATGTCTGACGGAGGTGGAGGCTCTTCCTCGTCGTCAGCGTCTTCGTTTAACTTTTCTAGCATAAGTATGTCATTTTCATTGACAATGGTCTCACCATCATTCCGTGCATCGTCGACGTTTGGGTCCACATCATCATCACCCAATGGTCTAGCGTCATCGTTTCTAAGCACATCATCATCGTCATCAGGTTGCTCTTGATAGAACACCCCCTCGTATGTCATGGGGTTAATGTTGTAGTAATCGTCTTTATTCGGGTCTGGTAGCTTACCATGTGGCGACACCTTGAACACAACTTCCCAACCCTTCATGATTTTCTTTGTATCGTACATGCTTTTCGGCAGTTCATGAACCTCAGGGAGGCTGTTAGCCCATACTCCCAGGAATGCTTCGAAGCATTTCTGGCTACAGCCGTACTCAGCCTTGACTGCAATCAGTTGCGAGATGGCATCCAGCTGAGATATTTTCATACCCGCATAAAGAGGTTTCTTCGACAAGGCCAAGACCTCCAAGAAGGCCTTTGCGGTTGACTCCGGCTCCTCCGGTTCATTCTCTGAAGGTGTCGCATTTGCCGTTTCTGCAACAATGACATCATCTAGCATGTCCCTGACCCTGTCGTCCTCATATCCATCGATGCGTTGTCGCATCACCTCCTCTCTACCACGGTCCTGCTCGGCTATGTTTATCGGCGGCATGTCAAAGTTTGGCATATATCCGTGCGTGCGAAGGTGCTCACTCATGTCCATCTGATTTCTACGGTGACGTCTGGCACATCTCGCACAGGGGCATGGTGGGATAATTCTCATTGGACGACAGAATATCTCCTTCAAATACACATCGGTTTTCGCGATCCACTCTGATGTTACTCGATTCCGACGGATAAAACCACTGTACATCCACTGATTATCTGCCATCCTCTGCTTTTTTGCAACCCACACAACATAATTAAGGATTCACTTAAATTAATGGCATCAAATTTTCAGTTTCTACCGCGTTTAATCCCCCTACATCTCTAATAGGTAAAGATGGGTCCTAATCCCACCCAAGGATTTGTAGATTGAGTACGTTCTCCATTCTACCCCGTTCCGAGACAAAATTTCGGTAGCACCTCCCCGCTGTTCTGCAGATACACGTCTCGGCAAATAGCCGAGAGAATGTGCTCCAGAGAACAATGGGGAGGCGCCGCCGAAATCCTATCTCGGAACGGGGTAGAACATGGAGAACATACCCAATCTACACATCCTCGGGCTGTCCGTGGAAAACGCTGGAGAACCCGAAAGAGCTGCGGTTATAAATATGCAATTGAATGCATATTTATCCATGCAACCCTTTCGGACAGGAGACGCCTAGGTTACGTCAGTTGACTTGAGAATGAAATCTAGTGATATGAAAAAATGGAGGAGATGGACTTGTAGCTCACCCTCGACTGTAGAGGAAGTAGTCGAACAGCAGAGGGATACTCAGGGGGACCAACGCGTCGTACAACGGTCACTCCGATGAAATGCGACACCACAAAGCCTGCAAATTCCATCGCGACAAAAAATTAGAACATCACAACTCATAGAACATCACAATATCATCATCATCATCTAACAATCATCGAATCATAAAAAAACATCAACATCATCTAAAAATTATCGAAGCATAAAAAAACACCATCATCTATCATCAACATCATCATCTACCAATCATCTATCATCTATCATCTATCATCATCTACCAATCATCTATCATCTATCATCATCATCATCTCAAAATCATCGAAGCATAAAAATCATCATTATCACTTCTCATCTAACAATCATCATCATCATCTCAAAACAAATCCGTATGAACAAGTTATCTATCTAACTACCATCTATGCGTCTAACTATCACATTTAGCCCTCTTATCCTCTGCAAAATCATGAAAAAACAAAAAAAAATCTGGGGAGGGAGCCGGACCTAACGGAGAGGAGGTCGAGGCGGCGGCGGGGTCGCTGCATTGGGGGGGACGAGGTCGGGGCGGTGCGGCGCTGGGCGGGGACGAGGTCAAGCCGGGCGGGGCGCGGCCGGGCGGAGACAAGGTCGGGCGGGACGAGGTCGGGCGGGAGGGGCGCTGCCAGGGCGGAGACGAGGGCGGGCGGGCGCCGGCCGGGCCGGGATGAGGTTGGGGCGGTGGTGGGTGGGGCGCGCGCTGGTGGGTGGGTAGGGACGGGCAAGTAGGGCGGAGAGGCGGGGCGGGGGGTGGGTGGGGGCGAGGCGGGTAGGGCGGAGCGGCGGCGCGGCGCGGGTTGGTGGAGATGGCGGCGGCCGGTGGCGGGGCGAGCGGCTAGGGGGCGTCGACGGTGCGAAGAGGGTGGCGGTGGCGGTTGGGTGTCGAGGAGATCGAGGGAGTTGGATCGGGGTCGAGGAGAGAAACGAGTGGAGGAGGAGGGCCGGGGTGACGAGGATAAGGTGGCCCTATGCTGACGGCCAGGCCGTCGGCATAGGAGTGGTCCCACCTGACAGCGAGAGGGCGCACGAGTGGATAAGGGTGGCTCTATGCCGACGGCCAGGCCGTCGGCATAGAAAGGAGGCCTATGCCGACGGCTATGCCGTAGGCATAGATGGCAACTACTTTTTTTTAAATAAATAGTCCCACCTCGCCAAGGGAAAAGAAATTAGACCTGTTTAAATAGTTCACTAATCCATACGTTATAAGCTCCGGTATTCATTAGACTTATATGAAGAAAATGGACAGTTGCTGTGAACTTTTCAGTGCTCAGTGTAGACCCGACGCGTCCGTTTCGCCCCTCCAGGTGCCGGCGGCGGCGCCGTCCGTGAGGGGGGCCACGCACCGGAGACGCGTCCCGCCTCTTCGGACATGCCACCACACCACCCCGCATGTATGAGGGCTGGCACGACGCCCGGTGGAATTGATACCCCAGGCCCCTGGCCCCGCCTAACCTCGAGCGGTTGACCACGAGATCTAGCCCTTGACTTCCCACGGACGGGCTTTGACCATGGACCTCTCCACTCGGTTGTGTCGGTTCGCCCATAGGGACACCCGGAGCAACATCCGGCCAAACCCACAGCTAGATCCACTCCGTGTAGACCCGACGCGTCTGCTTCTCCAAAGGTGCGGCGGCAGCGCCGTCCGTGAGGGGGGCCACGCACCGGAGACGCGTCCTGCCTCTTCGGACCTGCCACCACACCATCCCGCATGTATGAGGGCCGGGTACGATGCTCCGGTGGAATTGCTACCCCCCAGGGCCCCCGTCCCGCCTAACCTTGGAGCGGTTGACCACGAGATCTAGCCCTTTGACTTCCCACGGACAAGCTTTGACCAGTGGACCTCTCCACTCGGTTGTGTCAGTTCGGCCCATAGGGACACCCGGGAGCAACATTCGGGCCAAACCCACAGCTAGATCCACTCCGTGTAGACCCGAGGCGTCTTTTTCCCCCCTCCAGGTGCCGGCGGCGGCGCCGTCCGTGAGGCGGGCCACGCACCAGAGACGCGTCCTGCCTCTTCGGACATGCCACCACACCACCCCGCATGTATGAGGGCCGGGTACGACGCTCCGGTGGCATTGCTACCCCCAGGGCCCCCGTCCCGCCTAACCCTGGAGCAGTTGACCACGAGATCTAGCCCTTTGACTTCCCACGGACGGGCTTTGACCAGTGGAACTCTTCACTCGGTTGTGTCAGTTCGGCCCATAGGGACACCCGGGAGCAACATCCGGGCCAAACCCACAGCTAGATCCGCTCCGTGTAGACCCGACACGTCCGTTTCCCCCCTCCAGGTGCCGGCGGCGGCGCCGTCCGTAAGGGGGGCCACGCACCGGAGACGCGTCCCGCCTCTTCGGACATGCCACCACACCACCCCGCATGTATGAGGGCCGGGTACGACGCTCCGGTGGAATTGCTACCCCCAGGGCCCCCGTCCCACCTAACCCTGGAGCGGTTGACCACGAGAACTAGCCCTTTGACTTCCCACGGACGGGCTTTGACCAGCGGACCTCTCCACTCGGTTGTGTCAGTTCGGCCCATAGGGACACCCGGGAGCAACATCCGGGCCAAACCCACAGCCTAGATCCACTCTGTAGACCCCGACGTCCGTCTGCTTCTCCAGTGTCTGGGCGGCGGCCGTCGTGAGGGGGGCCACGACCGAGACGTCCGCCTCTTCGGACATGCCACCACACCACCCCGCATGTATGAGGGCCAGGTACGACGCTCCGATGGAATTGCTACCCCCAGGGCCCACGCACCGGAGATTATGCAAATGACGATTTTTGGTTTCGTAGTGTGCTGTCACGAAGTTTGCCGCCTCCTCAGTGATGAATGCCTCAGCCATAGACGCTTCAATTCTATGTTCATTTTTACATTTTTCTCGAAGCGTCTTCTGCATCCTCTCAGCTGGGTAGCACCAACGATTTTGCACGGGCCCACCCAATCTTGCCTCGGTCGGGAGATGCAAAATCAAATGATGCATTGGATTAAAGAAGACCAGTGGAAAGATCTTCTCTAACTTGCAGATCAACTCTGGCGCCAACTCTTCCATTTCTTCTAGCACGCCAGGCGATAGTTCTTTCGGACGCCAGGCGATAATTCTTTTCTAACACTAACACTTACACAATCTAGCGCTAACAATTAAACAGCAAAAAAAATTGAAAAAACAGAAGAAAAAAAAAGTAGTTCCTCACCGAGCAATGGGACGGTCGGGCGCACGGGCGGTGGGTGGGTGGGGGCAGAGGGGTGGGGCGGGGGTGGTGGGGGGAGGGGGGGGGGGCGGGGGGGGGGGGGGCAGCAGGCGGGGCGGCGGCTGGGCGCTGGGGGCGACGGGCGCTGCTTGGGCGGGATGGCGGGGCGGGCGGGCGGGGGGTGGGGAGGAGGGGGGGGGTGGCGGGCGGCAGGGCGGCGGGGCGGGGGCGGGGGGGGGCCGGGGGCAGGGCGGGGCGGCAGGATCTAGGGCGGGCCGTCGGGGAGGAGAGAGGAAGAGAAGGAGAGTAACGGGCGGGAGGGTGTGGCGTCCGTTAGTTACTCGGCTCTTTGCCGTCCGCCACTCTTTGTCGTCCACCGTTATCTCTCTTTGCCGTCTTCTAGCAGACGGCAAAGAGGTGGGGGTGTTAAGGTTTTTTTAACGGGCGGATGGGTGGGGTTACATCCTCTTTGCCGTCGGTGGTCGACGTCAAAGAATCTTTGCCGTCAGCTGGCGGACGGCAACGAAATGGCTCATGGCAAAGAGCTTCTTTGTCGTCCGCCGTTTCTTTGCCGTCGATTTTTCGGTAGCTGAGGGCAAAGAGCTTCTTTGCCGTCCGCTAGGCGACGGCAAAGATCAGGCAGATGGCAAAGTAGCTGATTCCAGTAGTGACACTTGAAGTTAGCTAGAAATGGGGTGTTTACGGTGAAATCTTTCTATATGGACTTGATAAATTCTGGCCCAATCTCGAGATCATTACATATTTGGAAGGTTAAGGTTTCCTTGCGTATTAAAATCTTTATGTGGTTCGTCAACAAGCAAGTGATCCTACCAAAGATAACTTACTTAAGAGGCGGTGGGTAGGTAGTTCGCGTTGTTGTTTCTGTGATCATGATGAAACAATACAACACTTATTCATAGAATGCCCACTCGCCAAGCTTCTTTGGAGAACGATCCATATAGCCTTTAACATTACTCCTCCAGTTGACATTGCATCGTTGTTTGGAACGTGGTTAGCTGAGGTTGATAAGATTACTGCAGCTCGTATTCGGATTGGAATATGTGCGCTCATGTGGGCTATATGGAATTGCAGGAATGACATGATTTTTAACAGACAACATACTTTAACTTTCTTGCAGGTCATCTTCAGAGCGTCCGCTTGGATCCGTACATAGTCCTTACTCACTCCTACGGACTTCAGGAAGCCTTTGGTTACTGAATGCAACCAGTGAGAGATGGTAGCACGGGCTATATTCAACCGGTTCGGATGGCGGTTGCATAATAGGATCGGAGTCTAGGGAGCTTGCTCTTGACATTGTCATACCGATTGTGATTTTTGAGCATGTAATTTTGTTCTTTTTTCTTTGCTCAGCTTGCGGGCTGTAAGACTTATTTATTTTTGTGATACTCTGAGACCTTTTTAATAAAATGGTTGCATGCATCATCATGATGCAGAGGTCGGGGACATGCCTCCATTTAAAAAAAAATTAGCTGCCATTAATACTGAACCACTAGAATATGTATTTATCTATTGCAACGCATGAGCAATTAACTAGTTTTGAAAATAAAAAAGATGTTTGCACCCCTTCTAAGAGCGCCTGCAACGCAACATACCTGATCTAGCCGTTGGTTGATAAAAATATAAGATAAAAAATTAAAACTCCTTCTAAACACTCTCCAATGGTAAGCGCTAATTCCAGACACGAAGTAGAGAACAGAAATAAAAGCAACGACTCTTTTCATAGCTGGTGCGGCAGCTGAAAAAAAGCGAAGCACCCGCTACAGTTGGTGTTGATGTCACGCCGGGAATTGATCAACTAACTGCCGATCTACGTGGAAATATATCCTAGTGTCCTTACCTAATGCCTGGCGTTGGGATGGCCTAAGGCCCTGTTTGGTTCATAAGTCCTGCGTTTTTTTCTAGTCCCAACTAAAAAGTCTCTCCCTATTTGTTTTCAGGAACTAAAAAGTCCCTAGTCCCTCCCTAGAGGTTATTAAATAACCATGTTACCCCTAATATACAAAAAAATAACAACCAAACAACAACATGGGGCAGCGGGGCAATGGGTGCAGGGAGGGGCATTGTTGAAAAAGTCTCAAAAAAGACTCTTCTTGAGAGTCTTCTTCATTTAGTCCAAAAAACAACTTTTAGTCCCTAATAGTCCCTTCTGTTTGGTTAAAAAGTCTCTAAGAGTATTTTTCTAGTCTCTACACCAAAGAGTCCCTGGAAACAAACTCCCCTAAGATGCTCCTAGCCGTCTTTCAAAAGCAAACTAGCATATCATTGAATAGATCAACTAGCAAGGTCAACCGACAAACGGGCTTGCATTAACGTGCGACAATAGAGATGAACCACAACGTACTGATTCATCGAACACCTTCATGCCGGTTGACAAGTTGTGAACAGAAGTTGGATAATAGAATGGAGATAGCAAATCATGCGATTTATTCCAACATAGTCAACTTCGCAATTCGCCGGTACATGCTAGATAGAGGGTCAATTTCCAGGTTGAGGGTACGAAGAAATGGAACCCAAGTAGCCATCTCACCATCTCAGCCACCAGAACACAACTCTAGATACCTGCAGAGCAATCAATGTCATGAGTCAAACAAATTTGTACTCCCTCCGTTCCTAAATATAAGTCTTTGTAGAGATTCCAATATGGACTACGTAAGGAGCAAAATAAATGAATCTACACTCTAAAATATGATGTCTATAAACATCCGTATGTAGCTTGTAGTGCAATCTCTAAAAAGACTTATATTTAGGAACAGAGGGAGTACTATTCTTTAGGGGAAAATTTAAGTGTAATATTCTTTAATGTCATGGACATATGAGCGCTCATGGAGAATAAAACACATGCATCTGGTTTGTAGCTTATAGGTATTACTTTTATAAACGTGCGAGTTAGATAGTCAGTCGCAAATCAAAATTAATGAAATTCATGCAGTACAAGCCTCAAACAACGGATAATGCATCATCTAACTTATTAGTACCCCCTCCGTTAATATTATTGTACAGTTTTTCACCAATTCATGAACTGCTATGATGGTAGGCAGTCCTGTCATGCGACTTCATGATTTCACCCCTAGGCTGGCCATCCTACAACTGACCATGTTATTTTCTAAGGTTCGTGCAGTTCACAACTTTCTACTTCAATTAGGAGAGTGGCAAGTACTCCCTGAGTGACCAAAAGAAGTCGGAAAAAAAAACCCGAAAGAGAAGCCAGACAAGCAACCAATGCAAGCAGATGTAAACAAAAGAAAGAGAGATCCTGCATTAACGATGGTACCATGATTGTGCGTGGATGGTATCATGATGAACAAATATAATGATTCGTTTTAGGACTTTGAGCTAGTGATTTTTCTTGCAGTACTCTTTTTTTCTGTGAGTTTGTTCTCACCCAGTGTCTCTTGAATGGTGTGTTTTTGTATCAGTTGTGACCTTTGCTGATTCATCACTTCCGCAATTGCTACTCCAGCAAGTAGCAAGCAAAAAAAATTCAGCTAGCTGATAAGGGATCCTGATGTTGTTGCCGATCCATCACCATCATGGTTAGTGGTTGTGAGTCACAAATCTGTTCTATTCCTGACTTGCCTTACTAGGTGCTAGGCTGACTTTTCTCCACTTGAACATTTCCATGGTTTTGCAAGCATTACTTGCCTCGAGGATCTGTTTTCCACTTCATTATAAGAGGCAGAAAACTCCCAAAGTCAAGTGGAGAAAAGGAGAAATGCATTCAAATGTTTTATAGTTGTGAAAATATTGTATTTCAGTAGTTGTGATCTTGAAAAGTACAAATGTAATTTTCTTTTGGTCCTGCAACTCGTAGTCGTAGAGCTGTGATTACATTTATTTAAGTCAATGGCTGGTCTCTAGCTTGGGCTTGATAATCTTCACATGTACTCCCTCCGTCCCAAATTAAGTGACTCGACTTTCTACTAACTTTAGAACAAAGTTAGTACAATGTTGAGTCACTTATCTTGGGACGGATGGAGTATCTATTTGCGTATGTTGTATGTACCTATTTGATTCCCTGTGTAGCAACAGAACTGAGTTTAAGATGCAGAGGTTGGTGGGGATTGGCAGGGAAGAGACCGGTGGCGGTCGGGTGACACTAGGGGATCAACCCGATCCCTGAATTGGTTCCCTGTGGGAATGAACCAACCGAGCGAAGCCTAAAGGTCCAAGTGTAGTATCTTTTGGCTTGGTTTGAAGGATGGCGGAATCCTGAAACTCATCATACAGGTTGTAAAAATCCTTTTCCATATCAATCTCCTATCTAGAGAAGGGGCTCAAGAGGTAGCCAAGATCTACTGAGGAAGCTCAATAAGATCAAAGAACGCATGGGGATGGCCAAGATAGGCACTCTGCTATTATATGTTCTCCAGATTATACCAGCTTTGGCTTCACAATCATTGATTTGAGGAACCCCATCGATCGGCAAGAGATGGAATGAGGGGCATTCTAGGCCACCGCATGAAAGAATTTTAAGTTTTCATCTCCAAAGCAGACCCATCTGATAGAGCATCTATTTTTCTAATAACACGCTGATAGTGGAGGCCTTTGTTCTTAAATTCCCTCTTGAAGGTCGACAAACCGAGTTCCAATTTGCAACCATCAACAAGAGGCCGGAAAGATTTCTGCTCCAGATTTCAAAGGTTCTTCTAATGTTTTTGAGTTTAGATGAGATGTGCCGCTGACGTCTCTGTTTAGCCAACGAAGCCTCCAAGCTTGTTGAAACACCTCTACAAAACCTGGGTGCGCAACCCAAAAGTTCTCAAAGCGGAAGATTTGCTTTAGATACTTTTTCTGAATGGATAGAACATAATGTATATATCCGAGGCGAATCTAGAAGAGGTTTAACAATGGTCTTAGGGAAGACTGTGGCCACATATCAAGTGCGATGTGGCAACTAGTAAAAACAGAACAGAAAAGTATCCACGAAACAAAGGACAGGAAAAAAAACTCATTGTGCTGTTACTTAAAGATGGGCTTACCTGCTCAATCAATACATCACTATAGCACATCCTTCTTGCCCGGTTCCATCATTTCCATGACGAGTGGCCATGCCTACAAGCAAAGGTAAGGAACCAATGACATACCAACGAATTGTCAAAGGTCAAATAGATACGAGGGAATCTGATACAACATCAGGAGTAGATTAAACAAAAAAGAATCTACTAGTAAATAAAGAGAATATTCTCAAAACAGTAGTTATCCAAAATTATTCTTAAGCTTGATCCACTCCATATATCAGATAAAATATAATATATCCAATACTAACTAATTTTAGCAAAAAAAAAGTGATCATGAATTCATGATTATTCATATTTTAAATAAATTTAGCCAGATTTTTTTACTAAAATCCATTTATTATCTTACTCTCGCACAAATGAACTAGCCACTTGCAGCATGACCCTTCTGAAAGTGATAAAAATAAACAACTGTTTGGTAAATATTGAGCCAAATTGTTATTATATATTTAAGTTTAGATCACAATATTGAATGTTAGTACTATAACCAGGAGCTTTAAGTTTCTGAATGTGCCAATTGAGCTACCTATTTGACATTCCACTTGGTTCAAGCTAGATTTTTCTCCATGTCGTTGACTTAAATTTCCTACCACTATTGTCTCATCCTGAGAAACAACATCTGCTCTTTAGCTATGCACTAATGCATTAATACTACTATCATACAATTCTTGAATATGCCAATAGAAATGCGACAATAGAACTTAATTGAATTACTGACTATTCAAAGAAATGTCAATCTTCCTCAAGTCCCAATCTTTGTGTCAGATAAAGAGTTTGCCACCTCTCACTCAAACAGCATAACTACACGGAACGCCACCACATAAACATCCGAAAAGAACACAGTAGCGAACAACTTTGCTATATGCTGAAGAGATCAACCAGCAGCAAAACAAACAAGTGATATTAACTACATGATTTTTTTTCAATTTCACATGATGTGAATGGCATGGCATCACATCAACCAATAAGCAAAAGATATATGTGCTTTCTTATATCCATAGTGTAAAGGCATGCTATTACCTGCACCTGCAGCATAAACACTTTCGAGTGGATAATAGTGAGCTATGTTGTTAGCTATGCCAAGTTTCTTGAGCTGCAATGATTCAAGCTGGATCGTGAATAAGCCCATAATTGTCCGCAGGAGCACAACATTATTGTCCTCAGCAAATCCTAGTATCATATGCGAATGTCGCTTCTCCTTCGAATTCATGGAAAGTAGCTTGTCCAGTTCAGTAGTTTTTACCAGCACCGATGAAGCAACATCATCGCAATCGGTCTTTCTCTTCCATAGTTGGGCGCTCAAGCATGACAGATAAATGAAACCAAGGCCACCACCCTCCGCCTGCATAACCGAGAAGTTGCAATCGCCCCTGGCATAGATTTTTTTAGAGAAAGGCATGCACCCGACTTTATAAATAAAGCCATAAGGCAGGTAGCAAACATAGAGATATCCATACACACGACCAGCAGGACCCCAGCCATGGGCCAACCGAAGGAAGGTTTGAGGGGTACACGGCTCCCTAGCCAGTACACGGCACGCAGGCGGGAATTGTTCACAGCCACAGATAAACTAGCCATGCAGGCGCAAAAACGACTAAGCATCCTGCTCTTGTCTGCAGAGAGAAGACACCGAGGCCCGAACTTTAGAGACCAACACAGTCCGCACATCTTGGTCCTCCGCCTTAGTCAGTGATTTCCACTGCTGCAAGAGAGCACACGATTTATATAAGCAATCAGCAGGTTTAGCGGGAAACACATGCTCAATGGTAAACTTGTTCCTAGTAGTCCAAAGGGACCAACAAATCATTCCCAGGCCCAACCAGAATACACATTTGGTAATGCCCGACAAGTTACTAGCAAGATCCCGGAGCTCAGAAAAGGAAGCAGGGTCCCAGGCCACTTGGAGCCACTCTCTAACACAACTCCAGATCAGCTTAGCCAAGACACAATGGAAGAAGATATGAGCCGTATCCTCCACGTCGCCACACAAAGGCACAAAACTCTGAACCCGGACCATTCCTCTTACGAATTTGGTCTGCCGCTGGCAGCCAGCCCCTAAAAGCTTGCCATAAGAAAATCTTAACTTTAGCAGGAATCCGAGCTAATCTGCTATTAGGGGAGCCACCAATAAGCTTTGTCGGAAGCAGAATGAGGCCAGATCATCGAATCCATATTCGTCGAGAGCGTGGGGAAGTAGGCAGTAAGAGTCGCCAATCTTCAAACTCTTTAGGCGAAAGAGGTCGGCGAAAAGCCAGGTTCCAACCACTAGCATCCAACTCCGCAATAGAGATACTCGGGTTAGGACAGTACGAAAACTAGATGGGGAAGGTCAAGGAGAGCGGTGAGTCTCCTCACCACCAATCAAGCCAAAACCTAATGGAGGAGCCATCTCCCACAACGAACTTAACATGTGCCTGGAAAAGGGGTTTCACTTTCATCAGGGCCTTCCAAAATTGAGAGCCACCACGCGAAGTAGCAAACATCAGGCTAGAAAGGGGAAAATACTTGGCCTTAAGAATGGAGAACCATAAAGACTGACTCCCAGCAGTCATAATCTTCCACCACCATTTTATCATTAGACATTGGTTCATGATGGCAGTGTTAATAATACCCAACCCTCCAAGGTTTTTGGGTCGACAAATCAGCTTCCATTTAACAAAACGATATTTGCGTCGATTATCAGCAGAATTCAAATAAAAATCCCCACGGTGCTTATCAAAGCCTGCATGAGTACCTCCAGAGAGTAGATAGAAGCCCATAATGAACATGGGGAGGTAGGTCAAACATGCATTGATCAACGCAACTTTACCCGCATTGGTTTTATATCGGCCACGCTAGGGCAAGACCCTATTACCAACCTTGGTCACAACCGGGGCAAACTCCTTCGCATGAATCACGTCAGGGGAGATGGGAGGGCCCAGATATTTGAAGGGGAAAGATCCTAGCTTACAGTTAAGGAGACGGGCCACCCGTAAGGCTTCAGTGCCATCCACACCGGTGACAATAACCTCACTCTTCAAAAAGTTAATTTTACGGCCCGACATGGCTTCGAAGCAAAGGATAATAAACTTGAGATTAGCGAGGCAAGAGTCATTTAAATAAACCATAATAATGGTGTCGTCCGCATACTGCAAGTGAGTAGCCCCTTCAGGGATAAGATGTGAGATGACCGGGGATATATGCCCGTGGTTTGCTGCTCTGGATAGAATACGAGATAGGGCGTCCGCTACGAAATTGAACAAGATGGGAGAGGCGGGGTCACCTTGCCTTAGGCCCCTACCATTGGCAAAAAATTACTAATTTGGCCGTTCACCGAAATGGCAGTGTGGCCACCCGAGACCATCTGCATGAACTTGTGCACAAACGACCCATCAAACCCTTTAGCCAGAAGAACTTTTCTCAAAAAAGGCCAGCTCACCGAGTCATACACCTTCTCAAAATCAAGCATCAGTATCACAGCTTTAGAATTATGAATTTTGAGGTCATGCACGACTTCATGGAGATAGAGGATTCCATCCAAGATGAAACGTCCTTTAATAAAAGCATATTGAAAAGGGCTGATGGTACGGTGAGCAATGCGAGAGAGACGAGTAGCAAACAAATTAGCAGGGAACCTAGCGAAGTTGTTAATGAGAGCAATAGGTCAAAATTGAGAGATCAAGTCAGCTCCTTTCACTTTAGGTATGAGGGTGATGACAGCATAATTAAGTCGAGAGATATCCACCGTACCCAGACAAAAACCTTGGATGAACAAACCATGCGGCCAGAATTTTTTGAAGAAGGGGATAGAAAAACCATCAAGCCCCGAGGCAGTGTTCGGGTTAGCCGAGCTAATCACCTTCCAGATTTCCTCATCAGATAAGGGGACCATTAAGTCCGTGTTTTCAGCGCAAGATATCCTACTGTCACTGTCCTAGAAATTGTTGGGGAACGTAGTAATTTCAAAAAAATTCCTACGCACACGCAAGATCATGGTGATGCATAGCAACGAGAGGGGAGAGTGTTGTCCACGTACCCTAGTAGACCGTAAGCGGAAGCGTTATGACAACACGGTTGATGTAGTCGTACGTCTTCACGATCCGACCGATCCAAGCACCGAACGTACGGCACCTCCGAGTTCAGCACACGTTCAGCTCGATGACGATCTCCGGACTCTGATCCAGCAGGGTGTCGGGGATGAGTTCCGTCAGCACGACGGCGTGGTGACGATGATGATGTTTACCGACGCAGAGCTTCGCCTAAGCACCGCAACGATATGATTGAGGTGGAATATGGTGGAGGGGGGCACCGCACACGGCTAAGGAACGATCACAATGATCAACTTGTGTGTCTTGGGGTGCCCCCTGCCCCCGTATGTAAAGGAGCAAGGGGGACGCCGGCCGGCCCTAGGGGGCGCGCCAACGAGGGGGAGTCCTCCTCCTAGTGGGAGTAGGACTCCCCTTTCCTAGTCCCACTAGGAAGGAGGAAGGGGGAAGGAAAGAGAGGGAGAGGGAAAGAGGGGCCCCGCCCCCCTCCCCTACTCCAATTCGGACTCCCCATGGGGGGGGCGCCACCTCCAGGGCTGCTGCCCTCTCTCTCCCCTCAGGCCCACTAAGGCCCAATACTTCCCCGGGGGGTTCCGAAACCCTCCAAAGACTCCGGTTTTCTACGAAATCACCCGGAACACTTCTGGTGTCCGAATATAGTCGTCCAATATATCAATCTTTATGTCTCGACCATTTCGAGACTCCTCGTCATGTCCGTGATCACATCCGAGACTCCAAACAACCTTCGGTATATCAAAACTTATAAACTCATAATAAAGCTATCATCGTAATGTTAAGCATGCGGACCCTACGGGTTCGAGAACTATGTAGACATGACCTAGAACTGTTCTCGGTCAATAACCAATAGTGGAACCTGGATGCTCATATTGGCTCCTACATATTCTACGAAGATCTTTATCGGTCAAACCGCATAACAACATACGTTGTTCACTTTTTCATCAGTATGTTACTTGCCCGAGATTCGATCGTCGGTATCCAATACCTAGTTCAATCTCGTTACCGGCAAGTCTATTTTACTCGTTACATAATGCATCATTCCGTAACCAACTCATTGGCCACATTGCTTGCAAGGCTTATGGTGATGTGCATTACCGAGAGGGCCCAGAGATACCTCTCCGACAATTGGAGTGACAAAACCTAATCTCGAAATACGCCAACTCAACATGTACCACTAGAGACACCTGTAGAGCTCCTTTATAATCACCCAGTTACGCGTTTGGTAGCACACAAAGTGTTCCTCCGGTAAACGGGAGTTGTAGGAACTTTGTATAAGTCATGAAGAAAGCAATAGCAACATACTAAACGATCAAGTGCTAGGCTAACAGAATGGGTCAAGTCAATCACATCATTCTCCTAATGATGTGATCCCATTAATCAAATGACAAAACATGTCTATGGTTAGGAAACATAACCATCTTTGATTAATGAGCTAGTCAAGTAGAGGCATACTAGTGACATTATGTTTGTCTATGTATTCACACATGTATCATGTGTTCCAGTTAATACAATTCTAGCATGGATAATAAACATTTATCATCATATGAGGAAATAAATAATAACTTTATTATTGCCTCTAGGGCATATTTCCTTCAGTCTCCCACTTGCACTAGTGTCAATAATCTAGATTTCACAGTAATGATTCTAACACCCATGGAGTCTTGGTGCTGATCATGTTTTGCTCGTGGAAGAGGCTTAGTCAATGGGTCTGCAACATTCAGATCCGTATGTATCTTGCAAGTCTCTATGTATCCCACCTGGACTTGATCCCGGATGGAATTGAAGCGTCTCTTGATGTGCTTGGTCCTCTTGTGAAATCTGGATTCCTTTGCCAAGGCAATTGCACCATTATTGTCACAGAAGATCTTCATTGGTCCCGATGCACTAGGTATGACACCTAGATCGGAAATGAACTCCTTCATCCAGACTCCTTCATTTGCTGCTTCCGAAGCAGCTATGTACTCCGCTTCACATGTAGATCCCGCCACGACGCTTTGTTTAGAACTGCACCAACTTACAGCTCCATTGTTTAATAAAAACATGTATCCGGTTTGCGATTTAGAATCGTGCGGATCAGTGTCAAAGCTTGCATCGACGTAACCATTTACGACTAGCTCTTTGTCACCTCCATAAACGAGAAACATATCCTTAGTTCTTTTCAGGTATTTCAGGATGTTCTTGACCGTTGTCCAGTGATCCACTCCTGGATTACTTTGGTACCTACCTGCTAAGCTTATTGCTAAGCATACATCAGGTCTCGTACACAACATTGCATACATGATAGAGCCTATGGCTGAAGCATATAGGGAACATCTTTCATTTTCTCTCTATCTTCTACTGTGGTCGGGCATTGAGTTTGACTCAACTTCACACCTTGTAATACAGGCAAGAACCCTTTCTTTGCCTGATCCATTTTGAACTTTTTCAAAACTTTATCAAGGTATGTGCTTTGTGAAAGTCCAATTACGCGTCTTGATCTATCTCTATAGATCTTGATGCCTAATATGTAAGTAGCTTCACTGAGGTCTTTCATTGAAAAACTTTTATTCAAGTATCCCTTTATGCTATCTAGAAATTCTATATCATTTCTGATCAACAATATGTCATCTATATATAATATCAGAAATGCTACAGAGCTCCCACTCACTTTCTTGTAAATACAGGCTTCTCCAAAATTCTGTATAAAACCATATGCTTTGATCACACTATCAAAACGTTTATTCCAACTCCGAGATGCTTGCACCAGTCCATAAATGGATCGCTGGAGTTTGCACACTTTGTTAGCACCTTTTGGATCGACAAAACCTTCTAGTTGCATCATATATAACTCTTCTTCCAGAAATCCATTCAGGAATGCAGTTTTAATTAACATCCATTTGCCAAATTTCATAATCATAAAATGCGGCAATTGCTAACATGATTCGGACAGACTTAAGCATCGCTACGGGTGAGAAAGTCTCATCGTAGTCAACCCCTTGAACTTGTCGAAAACCTTTCGCAACAAGTCGAGCTTTATAGACAGTTACATTACCATCAGCGTGAGTCTTCTTCTTGAAGATCCATTTATTCTCATTGGCTTGCCGATCATCGGGCAAGTAAACCAAAGTCCATACTTTGTTCTCATACATAGATCCCATCTCAGATTTCATGGCTTCAAGCCATTTTGCAGAATCTGGGCTCATCATCGCCTCCTCATAGTTCGTAGGTTCGTCATGGTCAAGTAACATGACTTCCGAATAGGATTACCGCACCACTCGGTGTGGATCTTACTCTGGTAGACCCACGAGGTTCAAGAGAAACTTGATCCAAGTTTCATGATCAATATCATTAGCTTCCTCACTAATTGGTGTAGTTGTCACAGGAACCGGTTCTTGTGATGAACTACTTTCCAATAAGGGACCAGGTACAGTTACCTCATCAAGTTCTACTTTCCTCCCACTCACTTCTTTCGAGAGAAACTCCTTCTCTAGAAAGGATCCGAATTTAGCAAAAAAAATCTTGCCCTCAAATCTGTGATAGAAGGTGTACCCAATAGTCTCTTTTGGGTATCCTATGAAGACACATTTCTCCGATTTGGGTTCGATCTTATCTGGTTTAAGTTTCTTCACATAAGCATCACAGCCCCAAACTTTAAGAAACGATAACTTTGGTTTCTTGCCAAACCACAATTCATAAGGCGTCGTGTCAACGGATTTTGATGGTGCCCTATTTAACGTGAATGCAGCCGTCTCTAAAGCATAACCCCAAAACGATAGAGGTAAATCGGTAAGAGACGTCATAGATCGCACCATATCTAGTAAAGTACGACACGACGCTCGACACACCATTTCGCTGTGGTGTTTGGTGGCGTGAGTTGCTGAAACTATTCCGCATTGTTTCAAATGTAAACCAAACTCGAACTCAAATATTCTCCTCCACGATCGATCGTAGAAATTTTATTTTCTTGTTATGATGATTTTCCGCTTCACTCTGAAATTCTTTGAACTTTTCAAATGTTTTAGACTTGTGTTTCATTAAGTAGATATACCCATATCTGCTTAAATCATCTGTGAAGGTGAGAAAATAACGATACCGCCACGATCCTCAACATTCATTGGACCACATACATCAAGATGTATGATTTCCAACAAGTCATTATTTGCTCCATAGTTCCGAGAACGGCGTTTTAGTCATCTTGCCCATGAGGCACGGTTCGCAAGTACCAAGTCATTCATAATCAAGTGATTCCAGAAGTCCATCAGTATGGATTTTCTTCATGCGTTTTACACCAATCTGACCCAAAGGGCAGTGCCACAAATAAGTTGCACTATAATTTTCAACTCAGCATCTTTTGGCTTCAACATTATGAATATGTGTATGACTACTATCGAGATTCAATAAAAATAGACCACTCTTCAAGGGTGCATGACCATAAAAGATATTACTCATATAAATAGAACAACCATTATTCTCTGATTTAAATGAATAACCGTCTCGCATCAAACAAGATCCAGATATAATGTTCATGCTTAATGCTGGCACCAAATAACAATTATTTAGGTCTAAAACTAATCCCGATTGTAGATGTAGAGGTAGCGTGTCGATCGCGATCACATCGACTTTGGAACCATTTCCCACGCCAAGATCGTCACCTCGCCCTTAGACAATCTTCACTTAATCCGTAGTCCCCTGCTTCGAGTTGCAAATATTAGCAATGTAACCAGATCAAATACCTGTGTACTCTGCGAGCATCAGTAAGGTACACATCAATAACATGTATATCACATATACCTTTGTTCACTTTGCCATCCTTCTTATCCGCCAAATACTTGGGGCAGTTCCGCTTCCAGTGTCCAGTCTTCTTGTAGTAGAAGCACTCAGTCTCAGGCTTAGGTCCAGACTTGGGTTTCTTCTCTTGAGTAGCAACTTGTTTGTTGTTCTTCTTGAAGTTTCCCTTCTTCTTCCCTTTGCCCTTTTTCTTGAAACTGGTGGTCTTGTTGACCATCAACACTTGATGCTCCTTCTTGATTTCTACCTCCGCAGCCTTTAGCATTGCGAAGAGATCGGGAATAGTCTTGTCCATCCCTTGCATATTATAGTTCATCACGAAGATCTTGTAGCTTGGTGGGACTGATTGAAGAATTCTGTCAATGACACTATCATCAAGAAGATTAACTCCCAGTTGAATCAAGTGATTATTATACCCAGACATTTTGAGTATGTGTTCACTGATAGAACTATTCTCCTCCATCTTATAGCTATAGAACTTATTGGAGACTTCATATCTCTCAATCCGGGCATTTGCTTGAAATATTAACTTCAACTCCTCGAACATCTCATATGCTCCATGACGCTCAAAACGCCGTTGAAGACCCGGTTCCAAGCCGTAAAGCATGGCACATCGAACTATCGAGTAGTCATCGCTTTGCTCGCCAGACGCTCTTAACGTCGTAAGTTGCATCAAGAAGCAGGCTCGGCACCTAGCAAAGGCATCTAGGAGGTAATTCTTCGTGCAGCAATGAGGATAATCCTCGAGTTACGGACCAAATTCCGTAATTGCTACCATCATCTTTCAACTTAGCCTTCTCAAGGAACGCATTAAAATTCAACGGAACAACAGCACGAGCCATCTGTCTACAACAAACATAGACAAGCAAAATACTATCAGGTACTAAGTTCATGATAAATTTAAGTTCAATTAATCATATTACTTAAGAACTCCCACTTAGACAGACAACTCTCTAGTCATCTAAGTGATCACGTGATCCAAATCAACTAAACCATGTCTGATCATCACGTGAGATGGAGTAGTTTCAATGGTGAACATCTCTATGTTGATCATATCTACTATATGATTCACGTTCGACCTTTCG
The DNA here is from genome assembly GCA_021437245.1 of Aegilops speltoides. Classification (NCBI taxonomy): domain Eukaryota; kingdom Viridiplantae; phylum Streptophyta; class Magnoliopsida; order Poales; family Poaceae; genus Aegilops; species Aegilops speltoides. Next base: position 53,499,953 of record CM038146.1, read on the forward strand.
GTCTCCGTGTTCCGAGGCCATATCTGTATATGCTAGTCTCGTCAAGTTTAACCTGAGTATTCCGTGTGTGCAACTGTTTTGCACCCGTTGTATTTGAACGTAGAGCCTATCACACCTGATCATCACGTGGTGTCTCAGCATGAAGAACTTTCGCAACGGTGCATACTCAGGGAGAACACTTCTTGATAATTTAGTGAGAGATCATCTTAAAATGCTACCCTCAATCAAAGCAAGATAAGATGCATAAAGGATAAACATCACATGCAATCACTACAACATGACCCCCACTTTAGCAACGCATTTTTTCGTATCTAAAAGTCCATATATGAGTTGTTAGTGCATTTACCAACGGTTTGGGATCCATAGCCTTATCCAGTGTTGCTAGCGTATAGTGCAACACTTATACCGCCGTGGTAAAAGAGACCGTTGCAAGAATGCAACACATAAAACATACTTGCACAACACTTATATATGTTGGTGCTTAATGCACAGGAAGCAGGATCCCATTGCTTGGCAATGAAGAATTTGCAACGCTTCATGTGTGGTATATATAATCTGAATATCTTTCTTAGCCAGCAATTAAATTAACTCTCCATGTAATGGTAATAATTATGTATTTCAAGTGAACAAAAAACAAAAGAATATATTCACGAGAGGAAAAAAATCATATATTTGATAAAACTGTCGGATTACAATAGTGTATATTACACGAGGAACATCATTGAAATGTGACGCGTAATCTAAACATTTTCTTGACAGTGAAACTTAAACTGACAGCATCCATCAACATCTATACATCTTATCTAAAACTTAACCGAAGAACATCATCCAAATAGAACATCTTCCCTGCAACTTAACTAAAACTGGAAGCCTCCATCATCATCATCATGAACAGGAACATCATCATCCTAATTGCAGTATACTTGCACGCACCAATATAATCATCCATTTATCTTTTGAATCTACAGACAAAAAAATACAAATGAACTGTTAGCGCACAATGCATTGACATGATGCAAGAAGTGACAGAGGCAGGATATTGGCCATTGTATTTGCTGGTATATCTCTATATGCAAACTCCAGAAATTCATCTACACGAGCTGAGTAATGAGCACTTTCTCTAGGAAATCACAATAGTAATTTGGTGGATTCTAAATCCCTTGCACACTGCGTAAAAAAAATTTACTACAATTGTAACCATGAATGAACTGCAAGAGCTAGCTTGTAAATATCTGATTTGTATTTAAGTCCCTATCGTCGTACAACAGAAATTCACAATTATATTGTTTTTTGACAATGCAAGGATCCTCCTCCCAGCCTTTGCAACATAGCAGGCAGAATTTTCTTCAAACATTGTAAATAGGCTAGTAAGGTTATTCTACTATGCACACTAGTGATCAACGCATGCATGGGCTAACATTTTGGTGTTTCACATTGTTTATATATACCAAAGGACACGTCAAGGAGTTTAATTCTGTTATCACCTGGTAGAGAACTCCAGCACAATAATGAGATAACATGCAAAGTTGTTGGAGAAAAAAGAGAGCTGAAATCGACATGTGCAAACTTCTTTGCATGAATACTTCTGCGTGGGACAAATAATACTTCGACCAGTGCTAGGTAAGGCTAGAAGGATTGTTATTTGAGAGGGTGGCATGCAATTTGTATTCCTGCCACCACGGGTTAGCGTGTGTGTGTGTGTTTGTGTGTGCGTGTGCGTGTGCGTGCTGGTGTATGTGCGCGTGCGCGCGCCGACCGTAGGCACCAAGATTCGTATGTCATTGGAAATTGCAGTAAATTTGGTCTAAGATTTAAAACGTCAATATGATCATAGAAAGCACTAGGTATGCCTGATGGCACTTATATTTTCACATTCAACGAAACAAACTATGAAAAAACTGACCTTGTCGGATCAAATGAGGTAGAATTGGTAATTGTTAAGTTAATCCTCTCCTCTGCTTGCATGGCACATACCAGCACTGGTACACAGTGCTCATTAGCTCAAGTAAACATTCGTTTTCTTTGAAACTGAAAAGAAACCGTGATAATTTGTGTGCTGCAAATACAATAAACAACATATGTTCTCTCTGATGCATAGTGATATCATTTCTACAAATTGTACAAATAATTATAATTTGAGATATACCTCAAAATATTAAGAAAGATACATAAAATATCTACCAAACTTGAAGGACCATCATAATTTTTTATGCTTTTGCACATGCATTACACAGACTGACTATATGTATATAATTATATTAGCTGCTGAATATAAAGATATAGCCACCATGCTGATATTAAATTAATCGTGGACCTGCAGAGATGCAGACATTGGCACACAAACTCAAGCGTCACACTGTCAAGTTAATTAGGCTACTGTTATGCATGCAATTTAATAGACCTAGCACTTATACCATGGGTGGAGGCAGGGTGATGTGACCAATTAGTCCACCGAGCAGATTTGATTAGAAAGAAGAGAGCCCATTGCGTGACAACTAATAAAAATTTAGTTATGGTGGTCAGACCTGAGTAGATGGCCGTGATACAGCACACGCGGATGTTCTCATTTCTGCAAGAAATCACTGGAACAAGTGAGCACGCCTACCTACTTGAGCTGTAATAAGGTTAAAAAAGGATTTTCCGAATAGAAATATGACCATATGACAGAGTGACTGATCAGGCCTACAAATTGGCACGTAAGCAGGAAGTGGAACTTTGAATCATAAACAACAACTACGAAACTAAGACAACAAGCCTTACTATACAATCAGTCAATCACATAATCAGCGACAGCAACCAACGACTGCACAATGAAGTTTCACTTCCATGGGCTGGTGACAAACTCCTAAGCCATAACTAGAATCAATTCAATCACAGCAAGAGGCTTCAGCTGGAAGCCCCTCCCCGCACCAACCATCTACAATTAAACCTGTCGGTCATTATCAGGGACTGGCAAGTCGTAAGTAGCAATTCCCTACTAGACTGAAGTCAAGCAGAGCAAGATGGGGAAAATGAAATTGGAGAAGAGAAGCGGTCCGGCTCACCATGGCAGCGCCATCGCGAGGGTGGTTGTAGCGGTAACTCTGCCCGTAGCCGCAGGCCCTCGTGCGGAGGTAGTAGATGCAGTTCGTCGTAGGGAAGCGGTGACGAGGGACAGCGCACTGGGAAGCAGGGTCGTAGGGGAGGGTTGACTAGGGACGGCGAGCCGGGACGGAGTATCGCAGGGGGAGTGGTGAGGGGCAGCCTTCCGGGACGGAGGACCGCAGGGGAGTGGTGAGGGGCGGCGCTCCGGGATGCAGGTAGGTTGAGGGGCGGCGGGCGGGAGCGTCGTGGGAGAGATCGAGAGGAACAGGGAGGCTGGGAAAGGTGATGACCTAGATTAACCGTGAACGCCAACTTGGGCTGGGCTAGATAAGAGGCTGGGTTAGTAGGTTGGGCTCTTTATTTAGACTTGTGGAGCACACATCTACAACGCATATGCTACAATGCTTATTATATGTATCTATTGTGAATTTTGCAACATACAGTCAAAACGTTGTAGAATATGTGTTGCGTTATAGGGGGTTTCCTTGTAGTGAATCAATATAAGTGATATGATATGGCCATCATCATCTTGTGCTTGTGATCTCCATCTCCGAATCGCCGTCGTGATCACCATCGTCACTGGCGCGACACCTTGATCTTCATCGTAGCATCGTTGTCGTTTACGCCATCTATTGCTTCTACGACTATCGCTACCGCTTAGTGATAAAGTTAAGCAATTACAGGGCGTTTGCATTTCATACAATAAAGCGACAACCATATGGCTCCTGCCAGTTGCCGATAACTTCGGTTACTAAACATGATCATCTCATACAATAAAATATAGCATCACGTCTTGACCATATCACATCACAACATGCCCTGCATAAACAAGTTAGACGTCCTCTACTTTGTTGTTGCAAATTTTACGTGGCTGCTATGGGCTGAGGAAGAACGGTTCTTACCTACGCATCAAAACCACAACGATAGTTCGTTAAGTTAGTGCTGTTTTAACCTTCGCAAGGACCGGTCGCAGCCGCACTCGGTTCAACTAAAGTGAGAGAGACAGACACCCGCCAGTCACCTTTAAGCACGAGTGCTCGTAACAGTGAAACCAGTCTCGCGTAAGCGTACGCGTAATGTCGTTCCGGGCCGCTTCATCTCACAATACCGCTGAACCAAAGTATGACATGCTGGTAAGCAGTATGACTTGTATCGCCCACAACTCACTTGTGTTCTACTCGTGCATATGACATCTACGCATAAAACCAGGCTCGGATGCCACTATTAGGGAACGTAGTAATTTCAAAAAATTTCCTACGCACACGCAAGATCATGGTGATGCATAGCAACTAGAGGGTAGAGTGTTGTGCACGTACCCTCGTAGACCATAAGCTGAAGCGTTACGACAACGCGGTTGATGTAGTCGTACGTCTTCACAATCCGACCGATCCAAGCACCGAACGTACGGCACCTCCGAGTTCAGCACACGTTCAGCTCGATGACCCCGGACTCCGATCCAGCAGGGTGTCGGGGATGAGTTCTATCAGCACGATGGCTTGGTGACGATGATGATGTTCTACCGACGCAGAGCTTAGCTTAAGCACCGCAACGATATGATAGGAGGAATATGGTGGAGGGGGGCACCGCACACGGCTAAGGAACGATCACGATGATCAACTTGTGTGTCTTGGGGTGCCCCCTGCCCCCGTATATAAAGGAGCAAGGGGGGAGGCCGGACGGCCCTAGGGGGCGCGTCAAGGAGGGGGGAGTCATCCTCCTAGTGGCAGTAGGACTCCCCTTTCCTAATCCCACTAGGAAGGAGGAAGGGGGAAGGAAAGAGAGGGAGAGGGAGAGGGAAAGAGGGGGGCCGCGCCCCCTCCCCTAGTCCAATTCGGACTCCCCATGGGGGGGGGCACCTCCTGGGCTGCTGCCCTCTCTCTCCCCTTAGGCCCACTAAGGCCCAATACTTCCCACGGGGGGTTCCGGTAACCCTCCGGCACTCCGGTTTTCTCCGAAATCACCCGGAACACTTCCGGTGTCTGAATATAGTCGTCCAATATATCAATCTTTATGTATCGGCCATTTCGAGACTCCTCGTCATGTCCGTGATCACATCCGGTACTCCGAACAACCTTTGGTACATCAAAACTTATAAACTCATAATAAAACTGTCATCGTAACGTTAAGCGTGCGGACCCTACGGGTTCAAGAACTATGTAGACATGACCTAGAACTGTTCTCGGTCAATAACCAATAGCGGAGCCTGGATGCTAATATTGGTTCCTACATATTCTATGAAGATCTTTATCGGTCAAACCACATAACAACATACGTTGTTCCCTTTGTCATCGGTATGTTACTTGCCCGAGATTCGATCGTCGGTATCCAATACCTAGTTCAATCTCGTCACCGGCAAGTCTCTTTTACTCGTTACATAATGCATCATTCCGTAACCAACTCATTGGCCACATTGCTTGCAAGGCTTATGGTGATGTGCATTACCGAGATGGCCCAGAGATACCTCTCCGACAATTGGAGTGACAAAACCTAATCTCGAAATACGCCAACTCAACATGTACCATTGGAGACACCTGTAGATCTCCTTTATAATCACCCAGTTACGTTGTGACGTTTGGTAGCACACAAAGTGTTCCTCCGGTAAACGTTAGTTGCATAATCTCATAGTTGTAGGAACTTTGTATAAGTCATGAAGAAAGGAATAGCAACATACTAAACGATGAAGTTCTAGGCTAACGGAATGGGTCAAGTCAATCACATCATTCTCCTAATGATGTGATCCCATTAATCAAATGACAACACATGTCTATGGTTAGGAAACATAACCATCTTTGATTAATGAGCTAGTCAAGTAGAGGCATACTAGTGACATTATGTTTGTCTATGTATTCACACATGTATCATGTTTCCGGTTAATACAATTCTAGCATGAATAATAAACATTTATCATCATATGAGGAAATAAATAATAACTTTATTATTGCCTGTAGGGCATATTTCCTTCAGAAATCAGTGGAAAGAGAGAGGCCAGATTCTTGCTTGGCCTCTAGGAGAGAAGAGAAAAACCCCACTATATCGTTCATAATGAGGGATTGATCCATAGTCCTGACACCATCAATGATAAGGCTATCAATGAAACACCTCCGTCTTCTGCCATTAGCAATGGCAAAGTAGTAAGCGGTCATAGCATCACCTTTCAAGGTCCTGTTAAGGGAACCGCGTTGACGCCAATAAATCTCCGCCTGCTGATGGAACGGCATCAAGGCGTCTTCCAAGGAATAACGAGCGGACCATTGAATATCAGTAAGACCATTAATATCCGCAGAGTGGTCCAAGGCCCGGAGCTGAGATTCTAAAGCATTTTTCCCCTGCGTTGATGAGCCGCCTTATTACTGGACCAACCTCTCAAAAATTTGCACAACTCATATGAGCATTTGTGCCAATCGTACATGGGGCCAAAGGAACAGTGGGGAGCATTAAGAAAATTAGAGATCTTGGTGGCAAGCATATCATTAAACCCCTCCACAAGAAGCCAGGAAGCATCAAATTGGAAGCGAGAAGAGGTCACAGAAGAATTAAGTCCCGCATCTAAAATCAGGGGAACATGATCAGACCCAATCGTAGGTCTAGCCTTCAAAGAGGCACGGGGGGAAAGGGAGTCCCATCTGTCACAAACAAAGGCCCGATCTAGCACCGACCGGACAGGATTAACATGATGATTAGACCACGTAAACCGAGCCCCCACCCTAGGGAGTTCACGAAACGCACAGTTGCTAATGAACTCATCAAAAGTGTTGGCGAGAGCCAAGAAAAATTAAGGTTATTTTTGTCAGCAGGAGAACGCAAGAGATTGAAATTGTAACGCCCCGGATTCGTTGCGCCAGCTGTCCGCCAGTTATTCGCCGTTGTTGCCATGTCATTTGCTTGCGTGTTGCATTTTGCCATGTCATCATATGCATTTCATATCATGTCATCATGTGCATTTCATTTTGCATATGTTCGTCTCATGCATCCGAGCATTTTCCCCGTTGTCCGTTTTGCAATCCGGCACACCTATATCATCCGGCGTCCCCTTCTTGACTCTTTTCGTGTGCGGCTGTTAAACTTTCTCAGAATGGCCCGAGGTTTGCCAAGCGGCCTTGGTACACCACCGGTAGACCACCTGTCAAGTTTCGTGCCATTTGGAGGTCGTTTGATACTCCAACGGTTAACCGGGTAACCGCAAAAGCCTCTTTGAGTTGCATCCCAACACCCCTTCCAAAGTGGCCCAAAACCCACCTAACTCCCCTCCATGCTCTCGCTCATTCGATCACGATCATGTGGGCGAAAACCGCACCTCATTTGGACTCTCCTAGCTCCCTCTACGTATTTAAACACTTCCCCCTCCGAATTTTCGGGTCCAAACCCTAGCAAACTCCCCCTCCGCGCCGGTGGACATGTCCGCCCGCCGCCGGACGAAACCCGCCGCCAAGGCGTCCAACCATTGTGACACTGTCTCCTTGCCGCCGCCACTGCTGGCCCCGCGAGCCCATCGCCCTGCTCAGCTGGCTGCCACATGCGCCGCTGTCGCCTCCTGCGCCCGTCTGCGCCGCCGCCGTTGCGCTGACGGACCTCGCCGTCGGCTCATTGCCGCCACGCAGACTCGCCGCCGTCGCCTCCGCCTCCGCCCGGTCGCCGCCGTCGCCTCATGGGCACCTGAGGCCGCAGCGCTTGCGCGCCTCACGCATCGGGCCGGCGCCTGTCGGCCTGACGGCAAGCGCCGCCGCCATTGGGCGCCGCATGATTCTTGTACCCGCCGTCTGGCGCCCGCCGGCCGCCTGCGCCCTGCTTCCTGCCGCATTGTCAGATCCGGTCGAGGAGCGGACGGATCCGCTCCCAGCGCTCGGCCCTCCTCCGACCACCTCCCCGGCCGTCCCCGACCCATACGGCCCCGTCTCCGGCATGAACTCCGGCGAGCCTCGAAAACCGTGCGAACCCGAAGGTTTCCCCCGTTTCACTAAGTCCCCAGTTTCAGTAATTACCATGCCATGTTCATGCCATCACATCTCTGCATCCGTAGCTCCGTTTTTTGCTTATAATATGTCAAATTGTTCGTCTCGACGAGTACTTCATTTCATTCCATTGCATCATTTTCATTTGAGCTCATCTTGATGCCCGAAATGCTGTTGGAAGAGTGCATGCTGATGTTAATCTGCTGAATTTGTTATAACTTGCTCATTTATCATTTTTGCCACGATTGATGTGTGCATCCTATGAGGTTGAGCTCTACATGAATGTTGATCTATGCCATGCCATCTTTCCAGGGGTGTATGCCATGTATTTTTGTGAGTTGTGTGCTGAGTGTATCGAGCTTGTTAAGTAGGGTAGTTCTTTGTTCTTTGTTTTCTGACAGATTCTGTTATATTTTGTTGCTATGTTAACATGCTTCTACTAATCATTCTATGCATAATCTGGAGATGCTCTATAAACATGTTTTGATCTACATGTCTTGCTCTATCCATTCATGCCCTTGGTTGCAATTATAGCCTGCTGGATCATATTGTAATCTTGCTCCAAAGTTGCTTGAAAATGTTGCTGTCAGCCTGTTTACATTAAGTTCACTTGTTCCCATGTGTTTTCCTAGTGATCCATGCACCCTATGAACTTGTTCTTGCCATGATTAGCTTCATAAACATGTCCTCTTACTGTTGGTTGCCTTGCCATGCCATATATTTCTCTGTGGTGAGTGGTTCAAGCTCATGAACATGCCTACTTATTGTTGTTCCTGCCATGTTTAAATCTATAATATAACTTGCCATGTTTACATGAGTGCCATCATATTTTCTGTGCCCTTTTGGCTCATGGTCAGTAAGGGACTTTTGATCTATGCAATTAGTAAATTCGTGCCATGCCTTTTTTTGCCATGATACGTTCCTGTAACATATTGTTTGATAGCTCTGAACATTGCAACCTGATGTTATTTCCTGATAAGTCTGAAACTGTTATTATTTGCCATCTTACCATGTGTTTTTGAGCATGTTCTAGTTGTTTCTGGAGATAGCTCAGTGTTCATGTTTTGTTGTGCTTTACATGTACTTCATGCCCATGCCTTTTATTCTTATGTTGGGGTATTGTAGCTTATTGTTTTGATGCTTGTAAGATGCCTAGTTGCTGTTGTGGACAGATTGTTGCTATGACTTGTATAGTGTGTGTGTGTTGCACCGTTGCTCCGTTTTGAGTGTGCTCTATATGAAACTTGCTTGATTTTGCATGAAGTTTCATATTATCATGTTGCATCCTTGTTTTGAGGTGTTTGCTTGATGTTTGTGTGCATTTTGCATCAATGCCATGTTTAACTTGTTTTGCTCATATCTTCTAGGCCGTAGCTCCGAATCTAATGAACTTTATATGTAACTTGACTAGAATTTCGTGTAGATCATCTTGGTGCATCTTTAACTTGCTGTTTAACAAGTTGAACATAAGGTTTGTTCAGATCTGGACCAATTTCGAAATTTGCATATGAGGACTTTTCGAAATTGTTATATGTTGTTTCCGGCCTCATTTAAACTTGCTTTTGATGTGTTGTTCTTGTTTGCATCATCTCTTGCCATGAGTAGCTTCATGTAGCTTGGTAATGCATCATGCTTGTTGTGCATTATGCCTTGTTCAGGTGTGGTGTGTTTACCTATGTTGTGTGCTTCTTCTTATTAGCTCCTGTTTCGTTGCGATCGTGAGGATTCGTTCGTCTACGATTGGTTCGGCTTCATCCGTTCGTCTTCTTCATGGACTCGTTCTTCTTCCTTGCGGGATTTCAGGCAAGATGACCGCTACCCTCGATCTCACTACTATCATTGCTATGCTAGTTGCTTCGTTCTATCACTATGCTGCGCTACCTAGTACCTGTTTATCAAGCCATCCCATATTTCCATGAACCTCTAACCTTTGACACCTTTCCTATGCAAACCGTTGTTTGGCTATGTTACCGCTTTGCTCAGCCCCTCTTATAGCGTTGTTAGTTGCAGGTGAAGATGAAGTTTGTTCCTTGTTGGAACATGGAGATGTTGTTCCTTGTTGGAACATGTTTACTTGTTGGGATATCACAATATCTCTTATTTAATTAATGCACCTATATACTTGGTAAAGGGTGGAAGGCTCGGCCTTATGCCTGGTGTTTTGTTCCACTCTTGCCGCCCTAGTTTCCGTCATACCGGTGTTATGTTCCCGGATTTTGCGTTCCTTACGCGGTCGGGTGATTTATGGGACCCCCGACGGTTCGCTTTGAATAAAACTTGTCCAAAGAAGGCCCAACATTGGTTTTACCATTTGCCTCACCACCACCTATATTTCCCTTGGGAGTAATTAACCCAAGGGTCATCTTTATTCAGCCCCCGGGCCAATGCTTGTCTAAGTGTTGGTCCAAACTAGAGCGCTTTCTGGCGCCACCTCAAGGAAACTTGAGGTCTGGTTTTAGTTGTACGGACTGCTCATCCGGTCGTGGCTCGAGACGAGATCGCGGCTACTATCGGGATGTCGGCATGCGGAGGTCTTGCTTGTCTTGTTTTACCATTGTCGAAATGTCTTGTAAACCGGATTCCAAGACCGATCGGGTCTTCTGGGAGAAGGTCTATTCTTCGTTGATCGCGAGAGCTTGTCATGGGCTAAGTTGGGACACCCTGCAGGTATAAACTTTCGAGAGCCGTGCCCGCGGTTATGTGGCGATGGGAATTTATTAATGTCCGGTTGTAGATAACTTGACACGGATCCGAATTAAAACGCATCAACGCGTGTGTAGCCGTGATGGTCTCTTCTCGGAGTCCGGAAGTGAACACGGTTTTGTGTTATGATTGACGTAAGTAGGTGTTCGAGGATCACCTCTTGATCATTGCTAGCTTCACGAGCGTTCTGCTTGTTTCTCTTCTCGCTCTCATTTGCGTATGTTAGCGACCATACTTGCTTAGTCGCTGCCGCAACCTCACCACTTTACCCCTTCCTTTCCCATTAAGCTTTGCTAGTCTTGATACCCATGGTAATGGGATTCTTGAGTCCTCGTGGCTCCTGATTACTACAATAACGATTGCAGTGTGGTGATACGATGATCATGACATGAGAGCGATGCTTGCTTGCGTTGAGTTCTTCTTCTGCTTCTTCTTTGATCAGGGGATAGGTTCCAGGTCGGCAGCCTGGGCTAGCAGGGTGGATGTCGTTGGAGTTTCTGTTTGTGTCCGTAGTCGGATGTTGATCTCTTGTATGATGATATTGTATTCGTGTGGCATTGTATGCCTTATGTATGTTTTCCCATCTATTTATGTAATGTTGATGTAATGATATCCACCTTGCAAAAGCGTCTTCAAGATGCGCTTCTATCCTTGGTGGGACCTTCGAGTTCCTTTAGGATAGGGTCGCATCTTGGGCGTGACAAGTTGGTATCAGAGCCTCGATCGACCTTAGGAGCCCCCCTTGTTTGATCGTGTAGTTTGTCCGTTGTTGAGTCTAGAAGAAAACTGATTTCGGAGTCTAGTTATATCGGAGAGTAGGAATTCTTTTTACTCCTCTGCCCCTTCGTCGCTCTGGTGAGGAATCTTGACATAGGTGTTTTGAACTACTCCTCTTCCCCTTCAAATTTTTCTTTAGGTTCACGCGGTTAGTTTTTCATTCGTTGGTTCTCAGCTCTTTTATCCGGTGCATTTCTCGTCAAGTTGACTCGAGCCTCTTCATCTTTGCCAAGTTCAATCCTCAGTTGTCCTTGTTTTTCCCACCCTCCCTCCCCTTTTTCTCCTCGGAACTGGAGTCCGTAATCGAGTATCCATCCTAATCGTACGAACTCTTTACCTTCTTTCCTCAATGTTTTCAACCGGTGTTTTCTCTTCAATATATTCGTCGTTTTCCCCTTCCAAGTTGTCTTTGTTTTTCCGCCCTCCCACCCTCTTCTTCCCGGAGTCTGACTCTCTCTCGACCATCTATTTCATTCGTGTGGAGCCTCTTCAGTCTTCCCTCAATTATTTCAACCCGTGAATTCTCGTCTCGTTCGTCATTCTTCATCTCTTTTCTTCTCCGGTGGACTCAATTCAAGTATTCGGTGTTGATCATATTCTTTTCCCTCGGCTCAAGTGTTTTCCCTTTGCTCGTTCGCCTCTCGCCATTTTATCCTTCCAGAGTATGATGCACCGGAACAATTCAAATATTTCAATCATCCATTGCATCATCTATCTGTTCAACATCCCTTCCCAACGGTGTTTTTCTCTTGAGTGGGCCCTAACCCACAGGTCTTTTCCCAGGATCTTACCTGACTCTTCTAATTCCCCCGGAGCTATTCTCAAATTCTTTTCAAGTGTGATGTAAGAATGGATTTCATCAGTCACTTGCCTTCTCCAAGATCGCTTTCCAATTCTTTTCATTGTTGGCTCAACCTCCTCGTATTTTTCATTCTACCGGAGTACCTCAGTAATTTTGGTGGTGTTTCTCGTTGTCATTTGAAGACCGAAGAAGATTTCTCTTAAATCTTGTCCGTTCTCCCGGAGATTCGCGGTGCTAGCTCGATGTTATCCTATCAAATTGTTTCAAGTCATGCAAATTCTTTTCATCCATCCGGAGCATTTCAGGAGTTGCTTTCTCTCTCGATCATCCGGAGGCCATCTTTTCGGAATATTTCTTCATTCTAAGTTTTCAGATTCGTTCTCCAATTATTCTATATCTGTGCCCTTTCATTCGTCTCAATATTCTTCCGGTGCTTCGTTCAAGTATTCTTCAATCAGTTCGCGATCTCCTCGTTCTTTTCCATCTAAATCCTCTCTAGCATATTGGTTCTTCTAATTCTTCCCGGTGATTCATTCTCTTTCATCAGTCATTTTCGAATTCTTACGGTGGTTCGTTCAAGATTCTTTTCCTTGTTTATCATATTAATCCATTCGTTCTTTTCAACCTACCGGTGATTCATGAAGATCTTCTCAAGTTTGCGATATGTCACTTCTCAATATTTTTTTTCAAGAAGAATAAGTAATATGTAAATCCATTGCTTGTCATCAATTCAATTTGATGAAGGATAAGCATACAATAAATCTTATTCTTATTTCATCTAAGTGATTAATCCCTTCTTTGGAGTTTGTTCTTGATGAATAAATTCTAGTTCCAAGTGTTTCCATCTTTTCTTTTCCGGAGTTCAATTTTCCTCGGCCATCTCGTCGGAACCTCCATCTAAATCACCGTAAGCTTTAATCTTATTCTTTCTTCCTTCATTCTATCTCATCATCCTTTTGTCACCGGAGTTCTCCATGGTAGTTCTTCATGATTTAATTCATTTTGCAAGAGTTCATCAAGTATCATTCCATCCTCTCAAGCTCGTGTTCTATTCCCCCATGTTTTAGCCGGAGTGCTGTCTAAATCCTTTCAGTCTTATCCATTTCTTTTCTCATTCTAACCACTCCGGTTAGAACGAGTGATGTTGTAGTCTATCTTATTCCGTGAGTTTTCGATTCTTGTCTTTCTCGTTGTTCCTCTCTTCTTCTCGAGTGTTCTCGATTCTTTGATTCCTCTATTGAGTTCTTGTTTCACCTCATCCCTTTTTCCCTTCCGTCTCGGTCCTAAGATCTCGGGACGAGATCTCTTGTTAGTGGAGGAGTGTTGTAACGCCCCAGATTCGTTGCGCCACCTGTCCGCCAGTTATTCGCCGTTGTTGCCATGTCATTTTCTTGCGTGTTGCATTTTGCCATGTCATCATATGCATTTCATATCATGTCATCATGTGCATTTCATTTTGCATACATGTTCGTCTCATGCATCCGAGCATTTTCCCCGTTGTCCGTTTTGCAATCCGGCACTCCTATATCATCCGGCGTCCCCTTCTTGACTCTTTTTGTGTGCGGGTGTTAAACGTTCTCGGAATGGCCCAAGGTTTGCCAAGCGGCCTTGGTACACCACCGGTAGACCGCCTGTCAAGTTTTGTGCCATTTGGAGGTCGTTTGATACTCCAACGGTTAACCGGGTAACCGCAAAAGCCTCTTTGAGTTGCAGCCCATCACCCCTTCCAAAGTGGCCCAAAACCCACCTAACTCCACTCCATACTCTCGGTCGTTCGATCATGATCGTGTGGGCGAAAACCGCACCTCATTTGGACTCTCCTAGCTCCCTCTACCTATTTAAACACCTCCCCCTCCGAATTTTCGGGTCCAAACCCTAGCAAACTCCTCCTCGCGCGCGTGACATGTCCGCCACGGCCGGACGACAGGCTCCCGCCGCCTTCGTGTCCAACTGTTCGCCACACTGTCTCTCCGCCGCGCCCCGCATGGGCCCGCCAGCCCATCGCCGGCCAGCTGCCTGCCATGCCGCCCACCTCCTCAGACCCGATTCCACACTGCCTTGCTACGATTGACTGCCGGACCTCGCCTCATTGTCATTGTGCCACAGACTGGCGCCCCTCGCTGTCGCCTCCGCCTCCGGCCGGTCGCCGCCGTCGCCTCTGGTGGCACGCTGAGGCCTTGCGCCCGCCTCTCTTGATCGGTCGGCGCCTGGCCACGCCACGGCCGTTGTGTCGCCCTCATCAGCACTGGCCATGATTCTTGCCGCCGTCTGGCCGCCCGCCGTCGGCAAGGCGCGCTGCTCCCTCTGCCGCCTTCGTCAGATCCGGTCGAGGAGCGACCGGATCCGGCTCCCAGCGCAAGGCCCCTCCTCCGACCACCTCCCGGCCATCCCGACCCTTGGCCCGTCTCGGCATGAACTCCGCGAGCCTCGAAAACCGTGCGAACCCGAAGGTTGCCCCCGGTTCACTAAGTCCCCAGTTTCGGTAATTACTATGCCATGTTCATGCCATCACATCTCTGCATCCGTAGCTCCGTTTCATGCGTATAATATGTCAAATTGTTCGCCTCGACGAGTACTTCATTTCATTCCATTGCATCATTTTCATTTGAGCTCATCTTGATGCAAAAATTTGTTGGAAGAGTGCATGTTGATGTTAATCTTCAAACTGTTATAACTTGCTCATTTATCATTTTTGCCATGATTAATGTGTGCATCCTATGAGGTTGAGCTCTACATGAATGTTGATCTATGACATGCCATCTTTCCAGGTGTATGCCATGTATTTTTTGAGTTGTGTCTTTGAGTGTATCGAGCTTGTTAAGTAGGGTAGTTCTTTATTCTTTGTTTTCTGACAGATTCTGTTATATTTTGTTGCTATGTTAACATGCTTCTACTAATCATTCTATGCATAATCTGGAGATGCTCTATAAACATGTTTTGATCTACATGTCTTGCTCTATCCATTCATGCCCTTGGTTGCAATTATAGCCTTCTTTGGATCATGTTGTAATCTTGCTCCAAAGTTGCTTGAAAATGTTCTTTGTCACTGTTTACATTAAGTTCACTTGTTCCCATGTGTTTTCCTAGTGATCCATGCACCCTATGAACTTGTTCTTGCCATGATTAGCTTCATAAACATGTCTTCTTACTGTTGGTTGCCTTGCCATGCCATGTATTGCTCTGTGGTGAGTGGTTCAAGCTCACGAACATGCCTACTTATTGTTGTTCCTGCCATGTTTAAATCTGTAATATAACTTGCCATGTTTACATGGGTGCCATCATATTTTCTGTGCCCTTTTGGCTCATGGTCAGTAAGGGACTTTTGATCTATGCAATTAGTAGATTCATGCCATTCCTTTGTTTGCCATGATACGTTCCTGTAACATATTTTTTGATAGCTCTGAACATTGCAACCTGATGTTATTTCCTGATAAGTCTGAAACTGTTATTATTTGCCATCTTACCATGTGTTTTTGAGCATGTTCTAGTTGTTTCTGGAGATAGCTCATTGTTCATGTTTTGTTGTGCTTTACATGTACTTCATGCCCATGCCTTTTGTTCTTATGTTGGGGTGCTGTAGCTTATTGTTTTGATGCTTGTAAGATGCCTAGTTGCTGTTATGGACAGATTGTTGCTATGACGTATAGTGTGTGTGTGTGTGTTGCACCGTTGCTCTGTTTTGAGTGTGCTCTATATGAAACTTGCTTGATTTTGCATGAAGTTTCATATTATCATGTTGCATCCTTGTTTTGAGGTGTTTGCTTGATGTTTGTGTGCATTTTGCATCAATGCCATGTTTAACTTGTTTTGCTCATATCTTCTAGGCCGTAGCTCCGAATCTAATGAACTTTATATGTAACTTGACTAGAATTTCGTGTAGATCATCTTGGTGCATCTTTAACTTGCTGTTTAACAAGTTGAACATAAGGTTTGTTCAGATCTGGACCAATTTCGAAATTTGCATATGAGGACTTTCCTGAATTGTTATATGTTGTTTCCGACCTCATTTAAACTTGCTTTGATGTATTGTTCTTGTTTGCATCATCTCTTGCCATGAGTAGCTTCATGTAGCTTGGTCATGCATCATGCTTGTTGTGCATCATGCCTTGTTCATGTGTGGTGTGTTTACCTATGTTGTGTGCTTCTTCTTGTTAG
Organism: Aegilops speltoides; assembly: GCA_021437245.1. Taxonomy (NCBI): domain Eukaryota; kingdom Viridiplantae; phylum Streptophyta; class Magnoliopsida; order Poales; family Poaceae; genus Aegilops; species Aegilops speltoides. The sequence goes on from CM038146.1 coordinate 53,516,423, forward strand.
TTCCTGTTTCGTTGCGATCGTGAGGATTCGTTCGTCTTCATCCGTTCGTCTTCATCCTTTCGTCTTCTTCATGGACTCGTTCTTCTTCCTTGCGGGATTTCAGGCAAGATGACCGCTACCCTGGATCTCACTACTATCATTGCTATGCTAGTTGCTTCGTTCTATCACTATGCTGCGCTACCTATTACATGTTTATCAAGCCATCCCATATTGCCATGAACCTCTAACCTTTGACACCTTTCCTATGCAAACCGTTGTTTGGCTATGTTACCGCTTTGCTCAGCCCCTCTTATAGCGTTGTTAGTTGCAGGTGAAGATGAAGTTTGTTCCTTGTTGGAACATGGAGATGTTGTTCCTTGTTGGAACATGTTTACTTGTTGGGATATCACAATATCTCTTATTTAATTAATGCACCTATATACTTGGTAAAGGGTGGAAGGCTCGGCCTTATGCCCAGTGTTTTGTTCCACTCTTGCCGCCTAGTTTCCGTCATACGGTGTTATGTTCCTGATTTTGCGTTCCTTACGCGGTCGGGTGATTTATGGGACCCCCGACGGTTCGCTTTGAATAAAACTTGTCCAAAGAAGGCCCAACATTGGTTTTACCATTTGCCTCACCACCACCTATATTTCCTTGGGAGTAATTAACCCAAGGGTCATCTTTATTCAGCCCCCGGGCCAATGCTTGTCTAAGTGTTGGTCCAAACTAGAGCGCTTTTGGCGCCACCTCAAGGAAACTTGAGGTCCGGTTTTAGTTGTACGGACCGCTCATCCGGTCGTGATCTCGAGACGAGATCTGCTGGCTACTATCGGGATGTCACAGACGCCAGAGGTCTTCTTTGGTCTTGTTTTACCATTGTCGAAATGTCTTGTAAACCGGGATTCCGAGACCGATCGGGTCTTCCCGGGAGAAGGTCTATTCCTTCGTTGATCGCGAGAGCTTGTCATGGGCTAAGTTGGGACACCCGCAGGTATAAACTTTCGAGAGCCGTGCCCGCGGTTATGTGGCGATGGGAATTTGTTAATGTCCGGTTGTAGATAACTTGACACCAGATCCGAATTAAAACGCATCAACCGCGTGTGTAGCCGTGATGGTCTCTTCTCGGAGTCCGGAAGTGAACACGGTTTCGTGTTATGATGACGTAAGTAGGTGTTCGGGATCACCTCTTGATCATTGCTAGCTTCACGACCGTTCCGCTTGTTTCTCTTCTCGCTCTCATTTGCGTATGTTAGCCACCATACTTGCTTAGTCATTCGCCGCAACCTCACCACTTTACCCCTTCCTTTCCCATTAAGCTTTGCTAGTCTTGATACCCATGGTAATGGGATTCTTTGAGTCCTCGTGGCTCACTGATTACTCACAAGACGATTGCAGTACTGGTGATACGATGATCATGACGCGAGAGCGATGCTTGCTTGCGTTGAGTTCTTTTCCGCTTCTTCTTCGATCGGGGATAGGTTCGGTCTGTGACTGGGCTAGGTGGTGGATGTCGTTGGAGTTTCTGTTTGTGTTTCATCCGTAGTCGGATGTTGATCTCTTGTATGATGATATTGTATTCGTGTGGCATTGTATGCCTTATGTATGTTTTCCCATCTATTTATGTAATGTTGATGTAATGATATCCACCTTGCAAAAGCGTCTTCAAGATGCGCTTCTATCCTTGGTGGGACCTTCGAGTTCCTTTAGGATAGGGTCGCATCTTGGGCGTGACAGAAATCTCCACCAATCACTAAAGGCATATTGCAAGACTCAATATTGTTAGAAAGTTCATCAAGAAAGATAGACGCAAGCGAGTGATCAGCGGGACCATACACCACCAAAAACTCCCATAACATGTTCAGTTGCCAGTGATGAACTACCACACTAGCCCAAAATATGCCATAATAAAAGGTAATAAAATCAAACAAGTCCCGTTTAGACCCGATAAGAATAACCCCAGAGTGACCCGAGGCAGGAAGGAAATGCCAGTCAAATCTGTCCAAGCCTGCAATCGCAGACTGCTCAGAGGGAGAGAAGGATTACTTAAACGTTTCCACCAGTCCTAAAATGTCAATGTTTTACCCACAAACCAAATCACGAATCTGGTCTCGATGCCCCCTAGCGGGGAAACCCCTAACGTTCCAGAACAAGGCTTTCATTTAAAGGAAAGATTTTTAATGCGGAGACTAGACCTGCAGGGGGCCATACAGGTTTTGGATCGCTTGGCCGGACCCCTCTTTGCTTGGGTAGGGGGAGGATGCCACTGGCCACAACCATCTGTCGATCCTTCTCCCCCCACAGCCCCTGGGCAGCAACGGCGCGAGCAGAGGCCGCGGCCTCCTTGGCCTTGGCAATAGCCGCTTGGGCGACTTCATTCGCTCTAATGACAGAAAGAAAATGAGACGGAGAACTAAACCCAGGGTCGACATAGACACCAACGTCCGACAAGATGTGTAACAAATGATCATCCGAAAGCGAAGGTAAAACAAGACGGACCGGGGAAGAGGGGGGGTAAATGTGACATCGTACCTAAAGCAGGAAAATCCCGAGCCGCAGCACGCCTTGCAGCCCGCAGCGCCACCGACTCGCCAGAGTCACGCACGCGGGCGACCGAAGCACCGGGAACGCGCATCGGGAGAGACCGAAGCACCGGGGAACGCAAGTCACTGTCAAGAGCAAAGAAAGAATAGCCCGGCAGATTGGTTCCGAAATGCACGGAGGAAGAGGTTTGATGCGATTGCGGCAATCTACAGTCAGATGCCCATCTGAACGGCATATCAGGCAGCAGGAAGGATTGGTGCATCTGGATTGGAAGTGGCCCAGTCTACGACACACGAAGCATGTGAGGGAAGGTGAGGGGTTTGGGGCAACAGAGTTTTGGCGAGGAGAAAGAATGCCATCTCCAAGGCCGACAGAAGCAGAGCTCGGACCAGAGGGCGGGCCACGACGATCCCTGAACTGCATGGAGGAGGAGCCAGAGCCAAAGCGCTGGAGGGGCCGGAGGCAGGACCAGCAGAAGGATCGGGGAGGCTGCCGCGGCGGAGCCACCGGACCCCGAGCTGGAGCCGGGCGCGGCGCCGACGAGGAAGAACCTCCAGCACCAGCCGAGGCAACAACCACCCACGGGTCCAGAGCCGCAGCAACCCCACCACCAGATCTGGGCGGCACTGCCCCAGATCCGGCGGCCGACCGCGCCTGCTCATCGCGCTGAAGCCACACCAGGCCAGCCGCCCAAGCCTCGCGCTCACGCTCTACCTCACGCTACGCGCGCCCGGCCTCCAGCTTGGACCGCAGCTCGGCTTCGTACGCCAAATCCAACCCGGACCCCGGCGATTCCTCGCGACGGCGCTTGCTGCCCGAAAGGGCCTCATTTGAAAAGCCCTGTCCATGGAGAGAACCTCCGCGAAGGACAGGAGGACGGGAGGGGAAGGAGTGGTGGATCTGAGGAAGCGGCGCCGCTCCAGCCCAAGAGCAGACAGGCCCACCAAGCCCCACGACCCATCGGCATCCGCAGATCGAGCAAGAACTAGGGTTTGCCCGTCTCCCCCCACTCCACCCACCGGCGAACCAGCCGCCGCCGACGCTGGCAACGAACGGAGAGGAAGAGCCGGAGCAACGACAACACACGGAGAGCCCAAGGAGGCGCCAGCCACCGCATCGCCAAGAGGAGAAGATCCAAGGATGCCACGAGCAGGAGACAGGGGCGGGCACTTACCAGATTTGCGCCTACGACGACCGACGTGATGAACCAACCGGCGACGCCACCGGCCTGCCCCTACCCCCCGGAGCAAACTTCCAGGCCCGGGCCGGTGCCTGGATGGCCAGCAGCGCCACCGCCACAACGGACGGGGTGTCCCCCTCCGAATCAGAGGCCGAATCCCCCTCATCACCAAGAGCCCAGAAACAAGATCCGGAAAACGCCGGCGATGCACCCGAGCGGCCCACCGCGGTCGGAGAGCCAGGGGCCCCCGCTGCCACGCCAAAGGGCGAGGGGCTCGGAGAAGGGGGCAGAGAGGTAGCGGGCATCGGAGGACATCCATGGGAGGGGAAGAAATCTAGGGAAGAGGAGGACAGGGCACGGGGAGGAGAGGGGGGAGGGAGAGAACCCATCTCAGCCCTCGAGTTGTTCTTCCCCTGACATAGATGTCCACTGGCACATGTATCACACTTAAGCTCTGCGTATCCAAATCAAACTCAAGAATGCCACAGCCATACTGTAAGAAAGCAACCAGTAAAGGGAATCCCCAACTAGAACACCAGGACATAACTTATTGATCCTAGGGCAGAGTTGGAACACAGAACTCCAAACCTTGGATTGAAGCGGTGTTGACATAAGATTACCCTATTCGCCAGTCCCCGACCAGTAAACCCGGGTGATTGCCTGTGTATGTTGTTGGTTTGTCTCTGTGTTTACCAAGACAACCTGGAAGTGTTGGATGTCTCCGGCAGCGCAAAGCACCGTCCAATTAATCCGCATCTTCTTCGCATCGAACCCCGGGGAAGCGACAATGCGGTGCAGTTCACGGTGACGGGATCCCACACCAGGACCTGGAGCCGCGTCACCTGGAACATGATGGCGGCATCCAAGGGTTAGGATGTGGTCATGAACTCGTCCTCGTCGACCGGCAAGCAGAAGCGGCCATCTGAGACACGAATACACGATTGGGGGGCTCCATGGTTGGTATGAAGTCGAGAGAGAGGAAGAACCCGAGGAGAGGAGGGTTGCGGCGGTGGTGGAGGCGGAAGCGGCGGGAGAAGCCGTGGTCGGAGACGAGGGAGGCGCGAGGGAGGGAGGACGGATCTGGCGGGAGGCGGAGGAGGATCTCGGAGAGGAGGTTGTCGTCCTCCAGCGGCGAGGCCGCCGCCGGCGAGGGTGGGCTGCGGCTACTCATCTCGCCCAGGTCACAGCTCATGGGGAAAGTAGTGGTTGGTGGAGTCGAATCCCACGATGTGGAGTGAAGAGAGAGCTCAGCCTGAAGCACAAAACTCCTTTCGTCTCCGGAGAGCTCACGCGAGCGAAAGTAAAAGAAAGCCCATCGCACGTAAAACAGTACTAGAGGATGACGCGCGCTTTGCCGCGCCGTCCTTCGGTCATGAGTTAAGCATCTCTATCTTTTTACGCCCCATTTAGTGAAGGTGATGTATTGGGTGCAGGTTATGTTGTTCTTACACAACATAGAAATCAACAAATGAACGCCAAATTCACCTGGTAGTGGACCCAAACACAACACAGATCAGTAATTCCCTGATGCAACATGAGCTAGCATTCCAAGGAAGTTTATATTATTACTTTGCTAGTATAGCATTTCTCTTGATTCCTCGATTTGTATTCATTTTGCAACTTCTATCGTCACGAATAGTCCGGTTACACGGGTCTCACCTTAACACGGTGCAGAGCCTTAGCTATGTAGCAAAATTCGATCGAAAAGAACCCCCAATCCCTCACTCTTTTGATTCCATATCAAATTAAACCAAACAAGAAAATAACCTTAGATCTTCAAGGTAAGCAAATAGAACATACACCAAATATAGGATAATAATATCATGGAGGTTAAAATGGTGTTGGGCATGTGAGGTGATCATGCGGAGCTAAGCATGATCACAAAGCAAAAATCACCAAAGGGCAGAGGGCGAACATGCGGTGAGAGGGGATGAACAAAGATTTTGGCTTGTACCGCTTCAAAAAAGAACATGCTCTGTTGGAAAGACATACAAGAGAAGTCAGTATAGAAGTGCAGAAAATCTAGGCAAACAAACATAGTCTACACGTATACTGTACCTTATGGAATGAAGAAAACAAACTGAAGACTATTTGAGAGGACCGTGCAAGCAAAAGACATATGGGACAGTAAACTCCAATGTAGAATGCCAAAGTTGCTCTATTTTTTCGAAGTGGATAAGTTTGATATGGCCTTTTATTATTTGTAGCATCTTTCTTAATGTGCATACCAAGAATTAAATTGCAATAAGCAATTGACTGAATAAATACGCATTGAAGAATTAAATTGCAATAAGCAATGCACTGTATAAATCAATGCACATCATGGATCCTTGATGGAAGTCATTATTGATGATATAAATCTTTAGTACAAATGCCAAGGTCGAGAAAGAAAGCCAAGCCAGGATTTACCGAAATATAGAGTAAAACTCTTTTATTTTTCACAAATTGCTAGCCTCAACCAATTCAGATTACAATTACTGAAACATAGACATTATTATATCATGCAATTTAGGTTCATATACCTGAAAGGTTATTCGCAGTTACGTTAACAATTTTAAAAATATGATTAAGGAACATCAGCTGAAGTTTATCATTTACACAATTGCAACATTATAATTCTTTCTGTAAGATTCTTGGTTCAAAACATATTCGAGTTTTTGCATGCCCTCATTTTGCCTGTAGAGGTTAATTGACAAACACAGAAGATCACATGTTCCTAAACATGATGATACACGGTAGTACTAAGAGTCATAAGATGAGGGCATACCATTGAACAAACCATGTAAACAATAGTTCCTAATAGCAGGAAAATGGCGATGCTAAAGATCCAAAAGAAAGGCATTAGTACTTGTTTCATGGTAAAAGAAAGCAAGTGCATGCTCTTAACCAAAAGCGGGGCAACAAAATTACTTGACTGATAATTACTGGACTATGCAATACTCAAACACTGTAGTTTTATGATTATCTTTCCTCCAGGTTGCTCATGCGGCAAGCACCGCAGGTCCGCGGAAGCGGAACCATGAGCAGCACAGGCATAGAAATTAGGACAAAATTTCATGTCATAGAATGTCTGAAAATTTGCGGACATCCACATAAAAATGGTGGTTAAAATTACCTGCCCAATACCGATTCTTAGCAGGATATGGTACTGATGCCCGGAGTATTAGACCATCCCGGTCGAGGCTCAGATGAACGGGGCCAAAGATGTCAGCCCTGAATCAGAAATCATTCATCTATCAATCATGACTGCACTGGTCAGTAGTCACAAGACCAGTTTCTGATTTGCAGAAGTGATTAGCAAGATGATAGTGATACTACCAGAGAGCCGAACAGCGGTGGCTATCTTCCGATATCGCCGCAGCACCTCCAGTACGCCGACGCACCCTCGCCCGTCCTGGTAGAAGATGAACATGCTCTGATCATGCGTCGATGTTGGCGGCTGGCAGGCGAAAGAACTAATTCATTCATCACCAGTTCAATTGATCACCATAATTCAGCATGCAAGGACTTATTGTCCAAGAAGCCGAAGCAGGGGATGGCGTCGTCCTCATCGTAGGATGACAGCATGTGGCCGAAGATGCTGGTGGTTTATCATAGGTTATGGCTGGCGCCGAAGTCGTGCAGGCTCCTCCAGGTGAAGCAGCATTTCCTTATTCATTGATCATCCATTAAAAGTTCAGGCGATGCATGATACCTGAAGGGAAGGAGCTGCGGCTCTTCATACGGTGATTAACTGAAGAGAGAGCACATATCCACTCGTTGCTCTTGGTGAAATCCACCCATATGATGAGATTGGACGACTCTAGCCCGGCCAGCTGAAGGTCTGCATTAATCTGCAAGATCAATCCATGGATTGACATGACATGACATCGAAAGAATTAATCAGATTTCTGATAGGCTACGTGGAAACATGCAGAAGATGAATAGGTTGTTTAGCTGCAACCAAACACGATCTCATACACTATTCTAGTTACACATGACTGTACAAACTAATTAGTTAACAGAGAGATGGCTACGGCCAGGTCCGTTGACAGAGAAATGAGGGATGTAAGGTAAATAATTCAAACTAATTAGTTAACACACAACAATCAAATTATTCATTGGCATTTTGTCAAACATGTGGCGTGCACATGACAGAGTGAAAGCTCAGGAAGCTAATCCGTGACAGTGGTGAATCCAAATAGGATAGAAATCCCAAGAGAGAAAAGGAAAGCTCTTGTCTAATCCATATGAACCAGAACCAAAACCACATATAGTAAAATGTTGTCATCTAGGTTCAGGAGAGACAGAAAATGGGCGGCAACTGCGTGGCTGCGTAGCAAGGGGGCCACACCAGGAACACCCGTTGCACGTCCCTCTCATCTGCTGAAATCGAGAGTGGCATGGAGTACCTCGTAGACATGGCCGGTGGTGAGTGGTGACGGCAATAGCGGCCTCATAGAAGGACCCGGTCGCACACCGACGATGCCGCCTCCCCTGACTTCCACTTGAGTTTGCTGTGGCCTCTAGCATATTCTTCACCCTGGATACAATCGTTCTCACCACTGACCTCCGCTCGCACCCAGCGCCGTGGCATGACCGTATCCCTCACTCAGCTTCAACGCCACCACCTTGCATCTCCTCCTCTGCACACGCTCATTCAGTCCACCAACAGCGCCACCCCACGCGCGCCCATATTGCCCCGCCACTACTCCCGTCGTTAACCACGAGGTAGCCTTTTGAGCGGCCTGGTGCAGGTCGGAGGGAGAATAGCTGCGTTGGCAGCTGGAGTGGGGCGGCGGCGGCGGCTGCAGTCGACAAAGAAGCTAGGTGGGGAAATAGATCAGGACCATGGAAAAGGAGGCGGTATGTTCGCCGGGTAGGATGAGAAAAAGAAGCAAACAAAAAAATTAGTAACGCAAAAAAGAAAGACGCAGGAAGTTTCCTCCGCTACGTCCACCGACTTACAGATGGAGCATCGAGCGAGAATTGCAGCCAGATGCATCACGGGGCTGCAATTCATGGGAGCTTAGTAACTGTACTGATACGCAGATATGTGTTTTTTTCTTGTCTGACAGAAAAAGATGTTTATTTTTAATCACACAGATATTTTCTAACTTAACTGTATACACAGATTCAAATGTATCAACTACGGAACAATATGCGTAAAGAGGTGCAGATTTACAGACAGCTTTACATATCCACAGAACAACAGGAACCAACAAAAATAGAAAAGATTAACGGTGCCAGATCGATGTTCATTCCTATTTTTTTCAAAAAAAATGATTTAGCTTTTCAAAATGGGGCGAAATCTTTGGGAGAAGCCAGGCAAAAACCAAACCTACAACCCAACTACACTATCCAAGCTAGACAGGGGGCACCACAAACCGGCACGGGCAGATCATCACAAACTCGACACATTCAAAGAAGAAAACAAAAAGGAGATACTACAAAGCACCATCATTATCGCTCACAACGTCATGGTGCAGCAGTTCTGACTTCATGATGGCATGTACAATGGAGACATCACCCTCCGAGCCTACGTGGATCTGCGGACCACTAGGTTGAAGTTACCCATTGGCCATGCCCTGATGGACAAACACCGACAAAACTTTTCATCATGGATGAAACAAGCCACGCTGTCCTAACCACGCACCAATGGCAAACAACTCTAATTTGATGATAGTTTTGAAGCAAAGTTGTACAAATGTTGTGACAGTCTAATACTTCCCTGTATCAAAAAAATGTCTTATATTTTGATACAGAGGGAGTATGTTGCAACATGTTCGTCCATCAAATGTTAGTGTCACCGGCTAGATAATGCCACATCATCTCTGACTCAACTGCGACACAACTAAAAGATTCCTTTACTGTACGTAAACAAAAGACACACACATTGAATCATTCAACCACAACATCTCAAATAAAAAAGAAAAAGGAATACGTTTCAGCAGCAAAAAACAAAAAAAAAGCCCTGTCCCCACCCTTATCGAGTCGTCATCAAGTAGCAACAGTCAGCCAGTTACAAGACAACGTGTGACAGCCAGAACCATATACGTTTAACACACACACACAACGGGACATCAGCAGAAATTTGATGTTGAAATGCCCCCGCTTTGATACAACGAGAAATAGTGATCAGGGGCTGAACACGCACACAAAACGCAAGGAAGATGAGTTGACAGTTGCACGTACCGGCCTCGACGTGCAAGCATAAAGCAAACAAATCCCAATATTCTACTCCCTCCATCCCAAAATAAGTACAAAGTTGAATCACTTATTTTAGAATGGACGGAGTAATTAATTACGTTCAGAAAAATATTTTAATTAATTGAAGCAAACCACAATCGTCATGCAACGGGATAATTGTGTACACAAAAATTCCTACAAAGTCCACTTTACAGATCACTGGTCCATGGTACACAAAAGGTCAATTTCTATGAGCACACAAATTGGAATAACCTGCACCAAACAGGCGATTTCTGCGGCTCAGCCACCACCCAACAGAATGTAAATCAAGATACCTGCAGAGCAATCGATGTCATCAGACAAACCAGTTTGTACTATTCATCCAGAAGAAAAACTAAGTTACACCACTCAAGGTGAAAACATTAGCTTCGCCAGTGCGAAAACTGGACAAAAAAGCTCAAGTTGAAACATCTCAGTTAGTGGACAACATCAATAGGATAGTAAATTGTAGGGGCACAGCTTCAACTTCTTTGTTTTACCGGATTTTTGTTCAGCTTGTGAAGAAAATTGAGCATGAGAGCTTCATTTGAACTGTCAGGTAAATAATACCCAGACCATCTTTATCCTTTGGTTTGCAAACCATTGTCCAAGCCACGAGAGATTTTCAGCGGCCCATGGTTTTGGAGGCCCCAGAGAATGGTGGTGAGCGCGATGGGTATTTTCTTTTACTCCAAGATGGAGTAAACCGATGAAGTAGGTGGAAAGGGCACTTAAGGCAGACTTAACAACCTGAATTTGCCTCCTTGATAGAGGAAGCGGAAGCATCAAGAAAGGCAGCACCCAATGCGGCTCATCAATGGTTTGAAGACACAGAATGTGAGAGTGAGACAGGCTCATGGGAGGCCCAAGATAGGCAAGGCAAAGGATCCCGCCTTACGACCAAATTGCCCAGCAAGTGACTAGATGTTGTCATTGTCAACGCTGATTGGCAGCATACAGGACTTGTGGTAATTCACCCTCAGACAAACATTTCCAGTAGCCCTTTGAGAAAAAAAAAAGCAATGATTGGGAAGAAACTTGCATGATGGGAAGCTAGAAGAGAAGCCCGTGGGTGCAACAATGTTGAGTTGATTATGCATTGGAGAAGACCGGGCACAATAATAACGAGGTTTGGGGGGGTACATTCCAATTCATAACCAGCAATGAAAGGCGACAAAAAAACTGTATATTTGAGTTCAGAAGAACCATGCGGCATACGTTTTGAGCAACCCAAATTGATAAGAACAAAAAAGTATTTGAGTCTAGAACCGTGTCTGTTTTTGGCTTTCCGATGCGAGACTCCAAGCTTGTTGAACCACCTCGATGAAGCCTAGGTGCTCAACCCAAAAGTTCTTAAGTGGAAGATCTTTGCTTTAGGTACTTTAGCCTCAATGGACAAGATGTAATGGATGTGATCCAAGCTGAATCTAGAAAGTGGTTTACCAATGGTGTTAGGGAAGCCTGGTCCAGGCACTCGAGGTAAAAAAAACTATGTACTACTCCCTCCGTCCCAATATACTCCCTCCGTTCATAAATACAAGTCTTTCTAGAGATTTCGATTTAGACTACATACGGATGCATATAGACGTAGTTTGGAGTGTAGATTCACTCATTTTGCTCCATATGTAGCCCATATTGGAATCTCTAGAAAGACTTATATTTAGGAACGGAGGGAGTAAGTGTAATGGTTTTAGATCGAACTCTAACTAAAACCACAACACTTATTATGTAATGGAGGGAGCAGTATTTTTGAATTTATTCCTTGTTTTGTCAAAAATGAAACTATAAACCTTTTTCTCGAGAAAACACAAGAGAGCTTGCATTTCATTGCATTGAAAAGACAGTTGTGGACTTGTGGTTACACTCCTCCTAGGAGGTGGTTACAATTTCTAAATCAATGGACATCCCACGTTTGGAGAGTGATGGCTCTAAGCCCTAGAGTACTAGCGCTTGCCCAAAGGGCGGCCTCTTCCTTAATGTTCGTAAGCAGGGTGTTCACCGATGGGCGTGCTCCATTGAAAACGCAGTCATTGCGGTGTTTCCAAATCATCCAGGGGATTTGGAGGGTCATGGAGCCAAGGCCCTTGCGCATGGGCATTGGGGTGAATTACCATGTCAATTGCCACCAGTACAGTGTTGGGTTTAGTCCCACATCGGTTGTTGGAGGAGACATAACACGACTTATAAGGGCGGGGGTGTCCCCTCCTAACAGGCTAGTCTTTTGGGGGGAGAGGGCTCAAGGCCTGTCATAAGTCGGTGTTGCTCTCCGATTGGGCCTGGTGACGCATGTGGGTCGGAAACGCTGGTGATAGCGGACCCGGGATTGCGTAACATCCAGGAGCGAGGGCTCGTTGTCTGGCAAGGTGCATGGGATCCGTAGCCAGCGTAGCACTTCATGCCAGATCTGCCGGGCGAAGGGGCAGGCGACGATAAGGTCATGCATGGTCTCAGGAGCTTGGTCGCAGAGAGGGCACCGCACGGGGTGTTGCAGCCCACGGCGAACAGGGCGGTCTGCGGTCCCAGCATCTGTCGAGTTGGGCAAGCCCCTGGAAAAAGCGGACGCGCAGCGGCACCCAATATCATCCGGTGAAGGTGGTGGTGTAGGCGCTGCAGTCCATCTCCAGGTGAGGTGATCTGGCTCGCAAAGAGGGTCATGTCGTCGATCATGTGCCAAAGTTGGTGGTATTGCCTGATCTCGTGGATGCCCACAGTGCCCTGGATGTCCTGCACCCAGCGGTTGGCCTCCAACCCCTCCGCGAATGTCCTGATCTTGCAACGACACTTGGGGATGCACGCGTACAGAAGCGGAGCGATCTCGCGGATGGAATGTCCAGCAATCCAACGGTCCTCCCAAAAAAGGGCCTCCGTGCCATTCCCAAGCTGCATGGTGGTGGAGGCGAAGAAGAATGCACGCTCCTCGGTGGACAATTGTAGGTCGAGGCCCGCACATGCTCTAGTGGTGTTCGTGCGGCTGAACCAGAGCCACCAGATGCGCACCGCGAGGCTGGTGTGCGCGAGGTTGCTGACGCCAAGGCCACCAAGGGAGATCGAACGAGCAACCCGTTGCCAGTTGACGTGGCAGTGCCCTCCGTTTGCCTCCGCAAGCCCGGCCTAAAGGAAGCCTCACTGGATCTTCTCGAGCGCCTTGATGGTCTTCTTGGGGGGTGCCGGTGCTAGCAGCCGATGGATCGGGATCGCACTGAGGACAGCTTCCACAAACGTGAGGCGGCCAGCCTTGTTCATGAGGTGCGCCTTCCAGCAAGGGAGCATGCAGGCAATTTTGTCGATGACGGGCTGTAGCTGGGCAGCGGATGGCCGGCGCAGCGTCAGAGGGATGCCCATGTAGGTAATAGGCAGCTCGACAATGGGGCAGCCCAGCAAGTCGACAACGGGCACGGCCTCATCCGCATTGCTGCAAATCAAGGTGGTCGTGCTCTTTGAGAAGTTGACCTAGAGGCCGAAGGCGTGCCCAAATAGCTGCAAGATGCTCTTGACGGCGAAGATATCACTCGAAGTGGGGTGATAGAAGAGGATCATGTTGTCCACGTAAAGGGAGACCGATGGCATCAGGCGCCGGGGGTGTAGTCCTTGTAGAACGCCCAGCTCGGTGGCGCGGCGGAATAGACAGCCTAGCGTGTCGACCGCGAGCACGAAGAGCAGGGGGATAATAGATCGCCCTGGCGAAACCCACACCTGTGCCAAATTGCTAGGCATGGTTCTCCGTTGATGAGCACCCCGGTGCTTGCCGAGGAGGATAAGATGCCCAACCAATCTAGGAACCTCGTGCCAAAGCTGTATTGGCGAAGGGCATCGAACATGAATGGCCATGTGATCGAGTCAACGACGTGTGCCAGGTCCAGCTTTAGGAGCACACGTGGGCGCCAAGCTAATGTAGCAGGCGAGCAGACTGGCGCACGAGGATACAATTGTCGTGTAGGCTGCATCCTGGGATGAAGGCATTCTTGCTCGCGCTGATAAGGGGGTTGAACTTGGGTGCAAGGCAAAGCAACAGAACCTTGGCGAAGATGTTGGCAACCAAGTGGATGAGGCTTATGGGCCTGAAGTCGCCAAGGGCGTGGGCGTCCGCGCCCTTGGGGAGCAAGGTGAGTAGCACCTGGTTAAGGCAGTTGAAACCGCGGCCTCGCAGCTCGTAGAGCTGGCGGAACACGTCGACGAAGTCCTGCCAGACGATGGGCCAGCACGCGCGCAAGAACACGGCAATGAAGCCGTCAGAGCCAGGGCTTTGTGTGCGGGGAGCCGTTTAACCGCCTGCCAAATTTCCTCAGCGTCGAAAGAGGCATCCAGGTCCTCCGAGTTGGCAGGAGTGATGAGCTCTGAGAGGTCAAGGGCGCGGGCCGGGGCGCCTCCGAGCCCAGGAGCGCGTCGAAATGCGCATAGGCCGTGACTGCCATGTCCAAGGACCGAGGGGTCATTGATCACCTACTCATCGACTAGGAGGTTGTGGATCATGTTCTTTTGGTGCCGATACGTGCACTGTCAATGAAAGAACGACATGTTTGCGTCACCGTCCTTAAGGGATGCGAGGCGGGCGCGTTGCCGGAGGATGGTGCGCTCAAGGGAAGCAAGGCCGAGATATGATGCCTTGATCTGTCGGCACAGCCAGTCTTCGTGCAGGGACAGGTCTCGTTGCTCATGTACGGTGTCGACCCAGAGAAATAGTTCTCTGGATATCGCGAGCTTGAGTCATACATTGCCAACTGTCCTTAAGCTCCAGCTTGTTAGTTTGCGTGCGGTGGCCTGCATACGGAGCATGAGCCGTTGGAAGGGGTCGACGTCGAGGACGGAGTGCCAAGCCGCCATGACAATGTTCTGGAAGCCGTCCAACCGGATCAGAATTCCTCGAAGTGGAACCGCCGGTGGGTTGGTGGCAGGACACGGATTTTTTGAGCAGCTGCGCCGGGGCCGCGTTATCCTGGCTGTCGAATCATTGCGCTGTACCTCGAGATGCCTGTCACAGAATCTAGTTTTAGCATACCTGTTACGGTGGCAGCTGGCTGTTACGGTCATTGTCGCCATAGGGTACAGCTCCATCATATAGGCTCTGCGATGTTTTGTCTTCCACCTCCCCGGCACATACCGACGCGAACCCGTGAATACAACTCACGTCTCTCTCTACGCACCGCCCTGCTCGTTCTTTGACTTGTCGCTCTAATGGATTGGGTGCAAGGAGGCCATTCGACGGCGCCGGCGCTCGGCCGCCTGGAAACCACTCCGGCGGACGGCGACAGGTACGTATTGATCCTGCAACCTGCACTTCTCTTTGTAGTGCTCGTCCGGGGTGGGCCTTAATCGGTTTCCCATATGAGAATCTGAATCCCCTTTCCATATGGCTTCTGTGCCGGATCACAGATCCAACCCGCCTGCCGGCGATCCATTCTTCTCAGGCAGGCAGATCAATGGGGGGGGGGGGGGGGGGGGGTTGGAGGCGGATCTAATGTGGCACTCAAGCATCCCGAATACTGCGCCTATCCCAGATGGGACGACAGACCCCAAGGATCTCGGTGTTTCGGATCCAAATCAGTTCAATGTCAAATCACATTATCAAGCTCATGCATGTTCTCCAAAATCTGTTCTCATTTGTTCAGTGCGCCTACAGCCCAGCTTGTAATCCAAAAGTACCTGCTAATGATTCTGAAAACATTATAGTTCCGGCAAACCCCACTTCCTTATATAGGTAAGAATAGCCCCTCGAATTTACGAGTCTGAGTTATCACTCTTTAATCAGCATTTTAGATTCTCTGAATGGATTGTCATGGCTTATAAAACTTGTGGTTTTGGCCAGCTATGAATGGACTATGAATGGACTATCCCTCGTGAATCGTGAGCTCGCCGACCAGTGTGTGTACACTAGGGGGATACAGATGGAATATCCAGAGATGAGAAAGATGATCAAACATGTTTTCACCCCTTTGGAAGATATATGTTGCATCTTCGTACACAAAGATGACTGATGTTGACATTAGAGACGGCTACATGGTTAGTGAATATATTATCCTGTCAAATCATATTGTTGTTTCGTCAGTTGGATTGTGTAAATGGTTGATCACTCGTCTCTGAATGTTGTTGCTTGCATGTGAAAAAGATGATTCCGAAGAAGGCCGTTGATCTTATTAAAAGCAAAACAAGTCACATGGATGATTCAGGGAGTATTCTGCTGCATGATGATACAGGAGCCCATGTAGGAGCTTCGGCAAACGGTGGCAGACTCGTCATACATGGAGGTTTTCGTAAGTATGTCGATCAGCTTAATCTGAAGGAAGAAAATCTAATTATTGATTGCCAGCTAAATCTGAGCATCGTATGATACATTTACACTGCTCAAGATCTTTTTATTGTTTTCAAATACTCACGCCTGTGCATGCTGGATGCTTCACTTGTCAACATCCAGATGCTACTTTCGTTTACAACCGTACATATGGATCGGATTGCGCTGCCGTTGGCCGTCTATGGGCTATGGAACATGCTGATTATTAATGTCTGAAACTTCAGTTCATCCTGAATGTGTGAAATCCTCATGGTGAACAATTTTCGCCAAATGTCTTATGGCGGCAATGAATAATCTGGAAGATATACACATTCATAAGACTGCTGTGAGTACGTATACGTGCTAGCACACTTATTAATTTAGGGAAAAAGGGTTAGCGTGGTCCACAGATTTGTTGCTGTACATGGTAATTTGTGGGAAAAGTGTAAGTGTATCAACTCGGATTAACATCGCACTTTTTTCTTCTTATCTTGTAGGCCATGGAGTGCCCTGATTGCAGAAACCCGTTCGCCGTGTGTGGAGATCTCGAGGGACCATCTTTTCAAATACACTTCCTATTGTTCCTGTATATAATGTTGCTCCGAGTATAGAATAGAAGAGACTGAAATAAAATTCTAGTTAATACTACATCTTTCAGTAGTAATCTGAGAAATTTTCAGTTTATTTGCACAAACGGATTAGGAGATAATTCAGTTTTTTTTTCTTCAAGAGAGCGTTTAGTTTTCTCGGCGTAAACATTGAGCCCACACCCTCCATTTTCCCTCCATTTTCTTTGTAGATTCGCCACTGATCATCGAGATAGAAGGACCAGAATTCATGGTATCTCCTGTGTCATCTGTTCCGCCTTGAAGAGTCTGATGTACCGTGCGTTAAAACCAAATTGACCTGACCATACATTATATGTACAAATATAGTAGTTTGTAAGCCGATGATATATCGAGGAAAAAAAATGTGCTCAAGTAGCTGTCCCTGTCGGATTTTACCTGAAGAATGGCGCGGCAGATCATGCGGATAATATGCACACATCCTTACTGTCCTAATACGTATCTTGAGCCTGGCACATGGAAATGATAGATGGGCCTCGCACATAACACTTCACCATTGAAACTCCACCATGCGCTTGTCTCAAAAAAAAAAAAAAAAAGAAACTCCACCATGCGTCTGCATCCAGTGCTTTGTACAGGAGACGTGAGTGTACCATCGGAGGAGGTCACATGATTGCCAGCATGTAGCAAATGTACCAGGCACATCATTGATCCTGAAACTGCTGCAAATGTGCCAGGCACATTATTCAACCTGGGACTTACCATGATTATGATACGCGGCCGAGCCGGAAGATTCACATGGGCCAGGCACATGTTTCATCCCAATACGTACCATGCTCATGTTTTGGTTCACGACGCGCACTGACTGACTCATGTATGAAAATGTGGATGACCGTTTACATATCATCATACCTTTCGCTACAAACTAATTTCAAAAGTACTTCAAATAGATAAAACACAAACTGTTCAGTCATAAGTACCGTCCATACCAACCAATACGATAATGGTTATGTCCGCAACATGCAATTGTACCCTATATTGAGTTCGTTACATGGGTTCACATAAGAATACGTCATTCATCTAGCCAACCCAAATCAGTATCATACATCGCTTGTGCCCAAAACAAGCACCCCCATACAAGATGTGCCCCAAGATACTCTGCTCTCTTATTCATTCATCGATAGACTCGATAGAATGATGCGGCCTCCTTGCATTGTTCCCCTTGAGATGCAAGATGTCATAAAAGGTAATATGGCGCCAAAGATCGTTCATCGACCTGGATATGAAGGACAAATACCATCAGTCAATTCACTAGACAAAAAGGAAAAAAAGAAACTTACAACTGAAAATGTTTCATTATCTTTTTGTCAGATCGCTATCTACAACACTGCACTCATCACATGTATATCATGACTGGCTTGGTCACCAACGAATTTCCTGCAGAAGTTCATTTACCAGCAATCCTATGCAACAAAAGCAATGTTAGTTTATTTAATCTGACCCATATATTACTATGTTCGCATCAAACAAAGTTAATACTCATCTTCTTCCAGAATTGTGGGCAGCTTGTTGAGCTTGCTGTGATTCTGCACAAACAAAGCAATGATTATATTTATAACTCCTTCGTAAACGACCCAGATGTGTTGATTTCGATACTGTGACAGTTTGCAAACTTATATGCTGGTGCATCCCATATGATCTAAACAGAAATTAATCTATAATTTGATTCATGTACTTCGATTCACCCAAAACCATGACATCCGCGTCACAGTAACAATACCAAATTAACTCCTACTCGACAATTGGTGTTGCTACCCATTACATTTGCCTCCCCAGACAGCCGTTCCAGACAAAAAAAAAAACGAAGGGCGTAATTCTGCATGACTGAAACAGATACCTGCATGATGACAGCGAAATCAGGAACACAATACAGATTTTTCTAACCCTTTTGCTTGCGTACTTTGACCTGCAAAACACAGACATCCGGGTTAATCACCAATTTCCGGACGGCGCCCAAAACCAAACAACGATTTGGGTGTAGCGCTCCCAAATAAACTACATACGGACAGCAAAAGGGGGATGAGCAGACCAAAAAAAATCACATATTCACCTGGGTGGATCAGGACAATACCAGACTGCGCGGGATCTCCCCAGCGGCGGTGCCTCGGAGCGGGATAGCACCGGCGGCGATTCCGGTGCCGCAGGCCCGGACCTGCGGCTGATTCCCCGCCTCCCCTTGTCCCAGCGACTCCCGCCTCCGCTCAGATCCGCGTTCTCCATGTCCGATCTAAAATGAATCTGCCTCCCCCGTCGCCTAGCATTCTCCTGTGGATAGCTACTCCAATGGGGGATGGGGCACAGAGGTGGAAGAGAGTCACGGGCCTCTCGCACGATTGTGAGGTAGTATCTGTCTCTATCGGTGGAACAGTGCCCTCAGGTGAGGTAGGCCGATCACGGGCGCGTCCCACTGGTAAACACCTGCGAGATAACCGTGCCGTGAGATTCTTACGGAAACATCTGGCACAAATCCATATGTACATGGACGTTTGGGATAAGCGGGCCGGGGCGCACCTGCTCTAAAATATGTTTTCGGTTGGTGGCATCGGTGAGCAGTCAAGCAGTAGAGGGTTGTGGTCAAACACGACGGAGGCAAGGCATCAAGGATGGCACTCCTCATGAAGCTCCTCCCAGCCCATTGAGGTAAACCTCTTCAAGCGCAAGGTCGTTGAGGACGCGCCGAAAGCGACCCATCATGCGGTGGTTTAGGTGGCGTTGTTCTTGCCAAGGGTCTCCAGGACCGAGTAAATCAAGGCCATATTTGTTTCTTGGAGGCAAACAACAGACGTATTTGTAGTTACAACTAAAGATCAGACGGCGATGCAGCGAGTGCACGTTGAGTCTATGCACGCTCCAAATGAGGATTTCGGGGCTGTGATCCATTGGAAAGTGGTAGATGTCCTGGCGCGTGGCGCAGCTATGCCTCGATGGGGCTGCCTGCAACCACCGTGGTGATTGGTGCGTTGGTGGGATCGTCGGGGAGCTCGCGATCAACCAGCGTGGCAATGGCTGGAAGGGCGGACAGGGTAATGGTCACTGCGAAGAAACCTTCATACGCCTGCATCTCCACCGTGATGATCTTCTTGTCAACCCCGACAATGCCGAGGGTACGCGGAATGTGGATCTGGGTGCGCCTATCAGCCGGCGGCGGGCCGGTTGTCTTGCCTATGGTAGACGTGGTCGATCGGGCCGGTTCGTTGGTGCCCGCCAAGGATTGGCAGGGCGGCATCTATTTGCTTGGTGGCGGCGGCGAGTAAGTTGCTCGGGATCCACGCCATGGGTGCCACCGCATGCCGTCAAGAGCAGTGCACGATGATCGGGGGCGACGCGAAGCGCGTGGGTGGGCTCAGGGTGCAGGCAGATCCTGCAGCGCCGTTTGGGGGCTCATCCTGGGCTTAAAGCTGGGCAGCGTCATGGGCATCGATGGCTTGCTGGGCCGGAGCGGCATCCAAGGTGGATTCCGTGCGCAACACGCCACACGCGGGTGCTTCTGGAAGCTCCTGGGCAGGCTCAGCTAGCTGCACGGGCACGTCCTGGTGGGCTCCAGCACCAGCAGGGTCTCCATGGACCAGTCCGCTGTGGGCGCGCAACAACAACGAGTGACAGCGACAAAGCAGCGAAATGCCCCAACAGTGAATTGGTCATGAACACCAAAGGTTGGGAGTCGGGGACCTTACTGGCAAGGGATTGGTTGGCCGGGTCGCTGTCCTGATCCCCATGCATGCCAGGGTGATCCTCGCGTGGCTCGGTCGCGTCGTTGGCGGGCCCTTGGGAGCAGGCGGGGCTGTCCTGTTGTGCAACCCATGGGTGGGTGCTAGCGGCCTCCGTCTGGTTGGGGAGGGTCACGGCCAATCACTAGTAGAAAAGGGGGCAATGGTCCAGGCCGGTCCAGCCCATTAGTCCCGGTTCAATCGTAACGGGACCAATGGGGCATCGGACCCTGCTCGTGAGCCCGGGGCGGCAGGCCACGTGGGCCATTGGTCCTGTTCGTCTGGACCTTTGGTCCCGGTTGGTGGGATGAACGGGACCAATGATCCCCCTCTGCCTGACCATTCGTCGGTCATTCCCGGTCAGGCACGAACCGACCAAAAAAACCCTTAGTCGGTTAGATGCGACCAACCGGGACCAATGGTGGTGCCTATATATACCCCGCGCAAGAGCGAGCACCCGCTCTGCTTTTTTCGGCCGAGGGGAGAGGGCTTGGTGGTGCTCTAGCTCACCTCATATGCACACAAGGTGTTCGATGGAATGCCCGAGCCACACTACTTAAGGTTTCTCCTCTCCAAGCTCGACCGCCAAGCTCCATTTTCCTCCATATTTGTCTAGGTTTAGCGGTCCGTCACGCCCCATCCCGTCTTCAACGTCGTCGATCACCCGCACCGATCTCATCGGCGGCACCACCGTGGTGAGCCTCTTGTTCTTATCTTCTTTCCGAAAGGAAAAATATTCTTATTTGTATGTTTAGATAGATATATACTTGTATAATTTTCTTACTTTTATTATTGCATCTTATATAGTGCGATGGTTTTGGTATCCGCCCGTCGGCCCTCGTCCCGTCTATGATTCGGATGTGGTATATATTATCTTTTCATAACTATTGGTTCATTTATTGTTTATGACAATTATGCCGACCAACGTGACATAGATTTTATTCATCTAGGAGGTTGTTGAACGGAAATTCCAACCGACCCTATTGTCGAGAGGTTAAATTTAGTTGAAGAAGAAAACAATTTGTTGAAGGAAAAATTAGAAAAATTGAGGAGGAGAAGATGATATTGGAGTTGCATGTTGCGGATGTAAATCGATGATCACAAGATCAAGATGGATGCAATGCGCTTGAAGATTAGAAAGATTAGAAAATATGCCATTCATACCGAGGCTTGGTATCATTATGTCGTTGGATCGGTTGTTACATTGGTTGCGATTATGATCGCATTTGTTTTCGCATTGAAATGTTTTACATAGTTTCAGGTGTATGGTTTAATTAATTTAGATGCTCGCAGAGCTTTATGTTGTTAGATGAGAACTATGTATGTACTTTGGTTTTAATGTGATGATGAACTTCTATTAATTTGGTCACTTAATTAATTATCTATTCATGATCTCTAATGATTTTTGACACACTTAATTATATATAATGCACACAGATGAACCGGCAATGGATGTACGGTTCAAGACACACCTCCGAGTACATTAAGGGCGTGCATAATTTTCTCGAAGTGGCTGAGGCAAACAAGCAGAATGGTTTTATGTGTTGTCCATGCCCTATATGTGGGAATACGAAGTCTTACTCTGACCGGAAAATCCTGCACACCCACCTGCTTTACAAGGGTTTCATGCCACACTATAATGTTTGGACGAGGCACGGAGAAATAGGGGTTATGATGGAAGACGGCGAAGAAGAAGAGTACGATGACAACTATGTGCCCCCTGAATACGGTGATGCTCCAGAAGATCAAGAGGAACCAGACGATGTGCACGATGATGCTGCAACGGGAGAAGCTGCTGAAGATCAAGAGGAACCAGATGATGTGCCCGATGATGATGATCTCCGCCGGGTCATTGTCGATGCAAGGACGCAATGCGAAAGTCAAAAAGAGAAGATGAAGTTCGATCGCATGCTAGAGGACCACAAAAAAGGGTTGTACCCCAATTGCGAAGATGGCAACACAAAGCTAGGTACCGTCTTTGGAATTGCTGCGATGGAAGGCGAGAATCTTGTGCTCGATAAAGGATTTGAGAAGCTACTTAAAATATTGAAGAAGAAGCTTCCAAAGGATAACGAATTGCCCGACAAGACATACGCAGCAAAGAAGGTCGTATGCCCTCT